>OU744340.1:131199433-132556942 GCA_916610165.2 Gymnosoma rotundatum | reverse complement strand
AGTGAACACAGTGAACACAGTGAACACGGTGAACACGGTGAACACAGTGAACACAGTGAACACACTGTTAGCACTAAATTGGACGAAAAAATTATTTTTTTTTTACTTAGAAACCTTTAAACTCATTTATCTCGGTAACTAAGCGTCCTAGGAGCAAAAGGGCTTTAATCTGGTATCACTACAAAAATTAAAAAAAATTAAAAAATTCAATTTAAAATTAAAAAAAATTTTTGACCCCTCAAATTATTTTTTTTTACTTAGAAACCTTTAAACTCATTTATCTCGGTAACTAAGCGTCCTAGGAGCAAAAGGGCTTTAATCTGGTATCACTACAAAAATTAAAAAAATTAAAAAATTCAATTTAAAATTAAAAAAAATTTTTTGACCCCTCAAATTATTTTTTTTTACTTAGAAACCTTTAAACTCATTTATCTCGGTAACTAAGCGTCCTAGGAGCAAAAGGGCTTTAATCTGGTATCACTACAAAAATTAAAAAAAATTAAAAAATTCAATTTAAAATTAAAAAAAATTTTTTGACCCCTCAAATTATTTTTTTTTACTTAGAAACCTTTAAACTCATTTATCTCGGTAACTAAGCGTCCTAGGAGCAAAAGGGCTTTAATCTGGTATCACTACAAAAATTAAAAAAAATTAAAAAATTCAATTTAAAATTAAAAAAAATTTTTTGACCCCTCAAATTATTTTTTTTTACTTAGAAACCTTTAAACTCATTTATCTCGGTAACTAAGCGTCCTAGGAGCAAAAGGGCTTTAATCTGGTATCACTACAAAAATTAAAAAAAATTAAAAAATTCAATTTAAAATTAAAAAAAATTTTTTGACCCCTCAAATTATTTTTTTTTACTTAGAAACCTTTAAACTCATTTATCTCGGTAACTAAGCGTCCTAGGAGCAAAAGGGCTTTAATCTGGTATCACTACAAAAATTAAAAAAAATTAAAAAATTCAATTTAAAATTAAAAAAAATTTTTGACCCCTCAAATTATTTTTTTTTACTTAGAAACCTTTAAACTCATTTATCTCGGTAACTAAGCGTCCTAGGAGCAAAAGGGCTTTAATCTGGTATCACTACAAAAATTAAAAAAAATTAAAAAATTCAATTTAAAATTAAAAAAAATTTTTTGACCCCTCAAATTATTTTTTTTAATTAGAAACCTTTAAACTCATTTATCTCGGTAACTAAGCGTCCTAGGAGCAAAAGGGCTTTAATCTGGTATCACTACAAAAATTAAAAAAAATTAAAAAATTCAATTTAAAATTAAAAAAAATTTTTTGACCCCTCAAATTATTTTTTTTTACTTAGAAACCTTTAAACTCATTTATCTCGGTAACTAAGCGTCCTAGGAGCAAAAGGGCTTTAATCTGGTATCACTACAAAAATTAAAAAAAATTAAAAAATTCAATTTAAAATTAAAAAAAATTTTTTGACCCCTCAAATTATTTTTTTTTACTTAGAAACCTTTAAACTCATTTATCTCGGTAACTAAGCGTCCTAGGAGCAAAAGGGCTTTAATCTGGTATCACTACAAAAATTAAAAAAAATTAAAAAATTCAATTTAAAATTAAAAAAAATTTTTTGACCCCTCAAATTATTTTTTTTTACTTAGAAACCTTTAAACTCATTTATCTCGGTAACTAAGCGTCCTAGGAGCAAAAGGGCTTTAATCTGGTATCACTACAAAAATTAAAAAAAATTAAAAAATTCAATTTAAAATTAAAAAAAATTTTTTGACCCCTCAAATTATTTTTTTTTACTTAGAAACCTTTAAACTCATTTATCTCGGTAACTAAGCGTCCTAGGAGCAAAAGGGCTTTAATCTGGTATCACTACAAAAATAAAAAAAAATTAAAAATTCAATTTAAAATTAAAAAAAATTTTTTGACCCCTCAAATTATTTTTTTTTACTTAGAAACCTTTAAACTCATTTATCTCGGTAACTAAGCGTCCTAGGAGCAAAAGGGCTTTAATCTGGTATCACTACAAAAATTAAAAAAAATTAAAAAATTCAATTTAAAATTAAAAAAAATTTTTTGACCCCTCAAATTATTTTTTTTTACTTAGAAACCTTTAAACTCATTTATCTCGGTAACTAAGCGTCCTAGGAGCAAAAGGGCTTTAATCTGGTATCACTACAAAAATTAAAAAAAATTAAAAAATTCAATTTAAAATTAAAAAAAATTTTTTGACCCCTCAAATTATTTTTTTTTACTTAGAAACCTTTAAACTCATTTATCTCGGTAACTAAGCGTCCTAGGAGCAAATGGGCTTTAATCTGGTATCACTACAAAAATTAAAAAAAATTAAAAAATTCAATTTAAAATTAAAAAAAATTTTTTGACCCCTCAAATTATTTTTTTTTACTTAGAAACCTTTAAACTCATTTATCTCGGTAACTAAGCGTCCTAGGAGCAAAAGGGCTTTAATCTGGTATCACTACAAAAATTAAAAAAAATTAAAAAATTCAATTTAAAATTAAAAAAAATTTTTTGACCCCTCAAATTATTTTTTTTTACTTAGAAACCTTTAAACTCATTTATCTCGGTAACTAAGCGTCCTAGGAGCAAAAGGGCTTTAATCTGGTATCACTACAAAAATTAAAAAAAATTAAAAAATTCAATTTAAAATTAAAAAAAATTTTTTGACCCCTCAAATTATTTTTTTTTACTTAGAAACCTTTAAACTCATTTATCTCGGTAACTAAGCGTCCTAGGAGCAAAAGGGCTTTAATCTGGTATCACTACAAAAATTAAAAAAAATTAAAAAATTCAATTTAAAATTAAAAAAAATTTTTTGACCCCTCAAATTATTTTTTTTTACTTAGAAACCTTTAAACTCATTTATCTCGGTAACTAAGCGTCCTAGGAGCAAAAGGGCTTTAATCTGGTATCACTACAAAAATTAAAAAAAATTAAAAAATTCAATTTAAAATTAAAAAAAATTTTTTGACCCCTCAAATTATTTTTTTTTACTTAGAAACCTTTAAACTCATTTATCTCGGTAACTAAGCGTCCTAGGAGCAAAAGGGCTTTAATCTGGTATCACTACAAAAATTAAAAAAAATTAAAAAATTCAATTTAAAATTAAAAAAAATTTTTTGACCCCTCAAATTATTTTTTTTTACTTAGAAACCTTTAAACTCATTTATCTCGGTAACTAAGCGTCCTAGGAGCAAAAGGGCTTTAATCTGGTATCACTACAAAAATTAAAAAAAATTAAAAAATTCAATTTAAAATTAAAAAAAATTTTTTGACCCCTCAAATTATTTTTTTTTACTTAGAAACCTTTAAACTCATTTATCTCGGTAACTAAGCGTCCTAGGAGCAAAAGGGCTTTAATCTGGTATCACTACAAAAATTCAATTAAAAAGTAATTTTTTGTCCAAAAACTCAATTTTCTTATATGAAAATAGTTTTAAATTAACTATTTTATCTCTTCTCTACCTAATATTTTTTAGTTGTAACCTTTTAAAATAAAATTAATATTACCATTTCTCCCCTACATTTCATTGAATTTCAATATCCCTATTGTTTCATGTCAGTCGCCATTACCATTTCTCCCCCACATTTCATTGAATTTCAATATCCCTATTGTTTCATGTCACAGTGAACACAGTGAACACGGTGAACACGGTGAACACAGTGAACACGGTGAACACGGTGAACACAGTGAACACGGTGAACACAGTGAACACGGTGAACACGGTGAACACAGTGAACACGGTGAACACAGTGAACACGGTGAACACGGTGAACACAGTGAACACGGTGAACACAGTGAACACAGTGAACACGGTGAACACGGTGAACACGGTGAACACAGCGAACACAGTGAACACGGTGAACACGGTGAACACAGTGAACACGGTGAACACAGTGAACACAGTGAACACGGTGAACACGGTGAACACAGTGAACACGGTGAACACAGTGAACACGGTGAACACGGTGAACACAGTGAACACGGTGAACACGGTGAACACAGTGAACACGGTGAACACAGTGAACACAGTGAACACGGTGAACACGGTGAACACAGTGAACACGGTGAACACAGTGAACACGGTGAACACAGTGAACACAGTGAACACAGTGAACACGGTGAACACGGTGAACACAGTGAACACAGTGAACACACTGTTAGCACTAAATTGGACGAAAAAATTATTTTTTTTTACTTAGAAACCTTTAAACTCATTTATCTCGGTAACTAAGCGTCCTAGGAGCAAAAGGGCTTTAATCTGGTATCACTACAAAAATTAAAAAAAATTAAAAAATTCAATTTAAAATTAAAAAAAATTTTTTGACCCCTCAAATTATTTTTTTTTACTTAGAAACCTTTAAACTCATTTATCTCGGTAACTAAGCGTCCTAGGAGCAAAAGGGCTTTAATCTGGTATCACTACAAAAATTAAAAAAAATTAAAAAATTCAATTTAAAATTAAAAAAAATTTTTTGACCCCTCAAATTATTTTTTTTTACTTAGAAACCTTTAAACTCATTTATCTCGGTAACTAAGCGTCCTAGGAGCAAAAGGGCTTTAATCTGGTATCACTACAAAAATTAAAAAAAATTAAAAAATTCAATTTAAAATTAAAAAAAATTTTTTGACCCCTCAAATTATTTTTTTTTACTTAGAAACCTTTAAACTCATTTATCTCGGTAACTAAGCGTCCTAGGAGCAAAAGGGCTTTAATCTGGTATCACTACAAAAATTAAAAAAAATTAAAAAATTCAATTTAAAATTAAAAAAAATTTTTTGACCCCTCAAATTATTTTTTTTTACTTAGAAACCTTTAAACTCATTTATCTCGGTAACTAAGCGTCCTAGGAGCAAAAGGGCTTTAATCTGGTATCACTACAAAAATTAAAAAAAATTAAAAAATTCAATTTAAAATTAAAAAAAATTTTTTGACCCCTCAAATTATTTTTTTTTACTTAGAAACCTTTAAACTCATTTATCTCGGTAACTAAGCGTCCTAGGAGCAAAAGGGCTTTAATCTGGTATCACTACAAAAATTAAAAAAAATTAAAAAATTCAATTTAAAATTAAAAAAAATTTTTTGACCCCTCAAATTATTTTTTTTTACTTAGAAACCTTTAAACTCATTTATCTCGGTAACTAAGCGTCCTAGGAGCAAAAGGGCTTTAATCTGGTATCACTACAAAAATTAAAAAAAATTAAAAAAATCAATTTAAAATTAAAAAAAATTGTTTGACCCCTCAAATTATTTTTTTTTACTTAGAAACCTTTAAACTCATTTATCTCGGTAACTAAGCGTCCTAGGAGCAAAAGGGCTTTAATCTGGTATCACTACAAAAATTAAAAAAAATTAAAAAATTCAATTTAAAATTAAAAAAAATTTTTTGACCCCTCAAATTATTTTTTTTTACTTAGAAACCTTTAAACTCATTTATCTCGGTAACTAAGCGTCCTAGGAGCAAAAGGGCTTTAATCTGGTATCACTACAAAAATTAAAAAAAATTAAAAAATTCAATTTAAAATTAAAAAAAATTTTTTGACCCCTCAAATTATTTTTTTTTACTTAGAAACCTTTAAACTCATTTATCTCGGTAACTAAGCGTCCTAGGAGCAAAAGGGCTTTAATCTGGTATCACTACAAAAATTAAAAAAAATTAAAAAATTCAATTTAAAATTAAAAAAAATTTTTTGACCCCTCAAATTATTTTTTTTTACTTAGAAACCTTTAAACTCATTTATCTCGGTAACTAAGCGTCCTAGGAGCAAAAGGGCTTTAATCTGGTATCACTACAAAAATTAAAAAAAATTAAAAAATTCAATTTAAAATTAAAAAAAATTTTTTGACCCCTCAAATTATTTTTTTTTACTTAGAAACCTTTAAACTCATTTATCTCGGTAACTAAGCGTCCTAGGAGCAAAAGGGCTTTAATCTGGTATCACTACAAAAATTAAAAAAAATTAAAAAATTCAATTTAAAATTAAAAAAAATTTTTTGACCCCTCAAATTATTTTTTTTTACTTAGAAACCTTTAAACTCATTTATCTCGGTAACTAAGCGTCCTAGGAGCAAAAGGGCTTTAATCTGGTATCACTACAAAAATTAAAAAAAATTAAAAAATTCAATTTAAAATTAAAAAAAATTTTTTGACCCCTCAAATTATTTTTTTTTACTTAGAAACCTTTAAACTCATTTATCTCGGTAACTAAGCGTCCTAGGAGCAAAAGGGCTTTAATCTGGTATCACTACAAAAATTAAAAAAAATTAAAAAATTCAATTTAAAATTAAAAAAAATTTTTTGACCCCTCAAATTATTTTTTTTTACTTAGAAACCTTTAAACTCATTTATCTCGGTAACTAAGCGTCCTAGGAGCAAAAGGGCTTTAATCTGGTATCACTACAAAAATTAAAAAAAATTAAAAAATTCAATTTAAAATTAAAAAAAATTTTTTGACCCCTCAAATTATTTTTTTTTACTTAGAAACCTTTAAACTCATTTATCTCGGTAACTAAGCGTCCTAGGAGCAAAAGGGCTTTAATCTGGTATCACTACAAAAATTAAAAAAAATTAAAAAATTCAATTTAAAATTAAAAAAAATTTTTTGACCCCTCAAATTATTTTTTTTTACTTAGAAACCTTTAAACTCATTTATCTCGGTAACTAAGCGTCCTAGGAGCAAAAGGGCTTTAATCTGGTATCACTACAAAAATTAAAAAAAATTAAAAAATTCAATTTAAAATTAAAAAAAATTTTTTGACCCCTCAAATTATTTTTTTTTACTTAGAAACCTTTAAACTCATTTATCTCGGTAACTAAGCGTCCTAGGAGCAAAAGGGCTTTAATCTGGTATCACTACAAAAATTAAAAAAAATTAAAAAATTCAATTTAAAATTAAAAAAAATTTTTTGACCCCTCAAATTATTTTTTTTTACTTAGAAACCTTTAAACTCATTTATCTCGGTAACTAAGCGTCCTAGGAGCAAAAGGGCTTTAATCTGGTATCACTACAAAAATTAAAAAAAATTAAAAAATTCAATTTAAAATTAAAAAAAATTTTTTGACCCCTCAAATTATTTTTTTTTACTTAGAAACCTTTAAACTCATTTATCTCGGTAACTAAGCGTCCTAGGAGCAAAAGGGCTTTAATCTGGTATCACTACAAAAATTAAAAAAATTAAAAAATTCAATTTAAAATTAAAAAAAATTTTTTGACCCCTCAAATTATTTTTTTTTACTTAGAAACCTTTAAACTCATTTATCTCGGTAACTAAGCGTCCTAGGAGCAAAAGGGCTTTAATCTGGTATCACTACAAAAATTAAAAAAAATTAAAAAATTCAATTTAAAATTAAAAAAAATTTTTTGACCCCTCAAATTATTTTTTTTTACTTAGAAACCTTTAAACTCATTTATCTCGGTAACTAAGCGTCCTAGGAGCAAAAGGGCTTTAATCTGGTATCACTACAAAAATTAAAAAAAATTAAAAAATTCAATTTAAAATTAAAAAAAATTTTTTGACCCCTCAAATTATTTTTTTTTACTTAGAAACCTTTAAACTCATTTATCTCGGTAACTAAGCGTCCTAGGAGCAAAAGGGCTTTAATCTGGTATCACTACAAAAATTAAAAAAAATTAAAAAATTCAATTTAAAATTAAAAAAAATTTTTTGACCCCTCAAATTATTTTTTTTTACTTAGAAACCTTTAAACTCATTTATCTCGGTAACTAAGCGTCCTAGGAGCAAAAGGGCTTTAATCTGGTATCACTACAAAAATTAAAAAAAATTAAAAAATTCAATTTAAAATTAAAAAAAATTTTTTGACCCCTCAAATTATTTTTTTTTACTTAGAAACCTTTAAACTCATTTATCTCGGTAACTAAGCGTCCTAGGAGCAAAAGGGCTTTAATCTGGTATCACTACAAAAATTAAAAAAAATTAAAAAATTCAATTTAAAATTAAAAAAAATTTTTTGACCCCTCAAATTATTTTTTTTTACTTAGAAACCTTTAAACTCATTTATCTCGGTAACTAAGCGTCCTAGGAGCAAAAGGGCTTTAATCTGGTATCACTACAAAAATTCAATTAAAAAGTAATTTTTTGTCCAAAAACTCAATTTTCTTATATGAAAATAGTTTTAAATTAACTATTTTATCTCTTCTCTACCTAATATTTTTTAGTTGTAACCTTTTAAAATAAAATTAATATTACCATTTCTCCCCTACATTTCATTGAATTTCAATATCCCTATTGTTTCATGTCAGTCGCCATTACCATTTCTCCCCCACATTTCATTGAATTTCAATATCCCTATTGTTTCATGTCACAGTGAACACAGTGAACACGGTGAACACGGTGAACACAGTGAACACGGTGAACACGGTGAACACAGTGAACACGGTGAACACAGTGAACACGGTGAACACGGTGAACACAGTGAACACGGTGAACACAGTGAACACGGTGAACACGGTGAACACAGTGAACACGGTGAACACAGTGAACACAGTGAACACGGTGAACACGGTGAACACGGTGAACACAGCGAACACAGTGAACACGGTGAACACGGTGAACACAGTGAACACGGTGAACACAGTGAACACAGTGAACACGGTGAACACGGTGAACACAGTGAACACGGTGAACACAGTGAACACGGTGAACACGGTGAACACAGTGAACACGGTGAACACGGTGAACACAGTGAACACGGTGAACACAGTGAACACAGTGAACACGGTGAACACGGTGAACACAGTGAACACGGTGAACACAGTGAACACGGTGAACACAGTGAACACAGTGAACACGGTGAACACGGTGAACACAGTGAACACAGTGAACACACTGTTAGCACTAAATTGGACGAAAAAATTATTTTTTTTTTACTTAGAAACCTTTAAACTCATTTATCTCGGTAACTAAGCGTCCTAGGAGCAAAAGGGCTTTAATCTGGTATCACTACAAAAATTAAAAAAAATTAAAAAATTCAATTTAAAATTAAAAAAAATTTTTTGACCCCTCAAATTATTTTTTTTTACTTAGAAACCTTTAAACTCATTTATCTCGGTAACTAAGCGTCCTAGGAGCAAAAGGGCTTTAATCTGGTATCACTACAAAAATTAAAAAAAATTAAAAAATTCAATTTAAAATTAAAAAAAATTTTTTGACCCCTCAAATTATTTTTTTTTACTTAGAAACCTTTAAACTCATTTATCTCGGTAACTAAGCGTCCTAGGAGCAAAAGGGCTTTAATCTGGTATCACTACAAAAATTAAAAAAAATTAAAAAATTCAATTTAAAATTAAAAAAAATTTTTTGACCCCTCAAATTATTTTTTTTTACTTAGAAACCTTTAAACTCATTTATCTCGGTAACTAAGCGTCCTAGGAGCAAAAGGGCTTTAATCTGGTATCACTACAAAAATTAAAAAAAATTAAAAAATTCAATTTAAAATTAAAAAAAATTTTTTGACCCCTCAAATTATTTTTTTTTACTTAGAAACCTTTAAACTCATTTATCTCGGTAACTAAGCGTCCTAGGAGCAAAAGGGCTTTAATCTGGTATCACTACAAAAATTAAAAAAAATTAAAAAATTCAATTTAAAATTAAAAAAAATTTTTTGACCCCTCAAATTATTTTTTTTTACTTAGAAACCTTTAAACTCATTTATCTCGGTAACTAAGCGTCCTAGGAGCAAAAGGGCTTTAATCTGGTATCACTACAAAAATTAAAAAAAATTAAAAAATTCAATTTAAAATTAAAAAAAATTTTTTGACCCCTCAAATTATTTTTTTTTACTTAGAAACCTTTAAACTCATTTATCTCGGTAACTAAGCGTCCTAGGAGCAAAAGGGCTTTAATCTGGTATCACTACAAAAATTAAAAAAAATTAAAAAATTCAATTTAAAATTAAAAAAAATTTTTTGACCCCTCAAATTATTTTTTTTACTTAGAAACCTTTAAACTCATTTATCTCGGTAACTAAGCGTCCTAGGAGCAAAAGGGCTTTAATCTGGTATCACTACAAAAATTAAAAAAAATTAAAAAATTCAATTTAAAATTAAAAAAAATTTTTTGACCCCTCAAATTATTTTTTTTTACTTAGAAACCTTTAAACTCATTTATCTCGGTAACTAAGCGTCCTAGGAGCAAAAGGGCTTTAATCTGGTATCACTACAAAAATTAAAAAAAATTAAAAAATTCAATTTAAAATTAAAAAAAATTTTTTGACCCCTCAAATTATTTTTTTTTACTTAGAAACCTTTAAACTCATTTATCTCGGTAACTAAGCGTCCTAGGAGCAAAAGGGCTTTAATCTGGTATCACTAAATAAATTCAATTAAAAAGTAATTTTTTGTCCAAAAACTCAATTTTCTTATATGAAAATAGTTTTAAATTAACTATTTTATCTCTTCTCTACCTAATATTTTTTAGTTGTAACCTTTTAAAATAAAATTAATATTACCATTTCTCCCCTACATTTCATTGAATTTCAATATCCCTATTGTTTCATGTCAGTCGCCATTACCATTTCTCCCCCACATTTCATTGAATTTCAATATCCCTATTGTTTCATGTCACAGTGAACACAGTGAACACGGTGAACACGGTGAACACAGTGAACACGGTGAACACGGTGAACACAGTGAACACGGTGAACACAGTGAACACGGTGAACACGGTGAACACAGTGAACACGGTGAACACAGTGAACACGGTGAACACGGTGAACACAGTGAACACGGTGAACACAGTGAACACAGTGAACACGGTGAACACGGTGAACACGGTGAACACAGCGAACACAGTGAACACGGTGAACACGGTGAACACAGTGAACACGGTGAACACAGTGAACACAGTGAACACGGTGAACACGGTGAACACAGTGAACACGGTGAACACAGTGAACACGGTGAACACGGTGAACACAGTGAACACGGTGAACACGGTGAACACAGTGAACACGGTGAACACAGTGAACACAGTGAACACGGTGAACACGGTGAACACAGTGAACACGGTGAACACAGTGAACACGGTGAACACAGTGAACACGGTGAACACAGTGAACACAGTGAACACAGTGAACACGGTGAACACGGTGAACACAGTGAACACAGTGAACACACTGTTAGCACTAAATTGGACGAAAAAATTATTTTTTTTTTACTTAGAAACCTTTAAACTCATTTATCTCGGTAACTAAGCGTCCTAGGAGCAAAAGGGCTTTAATCTGGTATCACTACAAAAATTAAAAAAAATTAAAAAATTCAATTTAAAATTAAAAAAAATTTTTTGACCCCTCAAATTATTTTTTTTTACTTAGAAACCTTTAAACTCATTTATCTCGGTAACTAAGCGTCCTAGGAGCAAAAGGGCTTTAATCTGGTATCACTACAAAAATTAAAAAAAATTAAAAAATTCAATTTAAAATTAAAAAAAATTTTTTGACCCCTCAAATTATTTTTTTTTACTTAGAAACCTTTAAACTCATTTATCTCGGTAACTAAGCGTCCTAGGAGCAAAAGGGCTTTAATCTGGTATCACTACAAAAATTAAAAAAAATTAAAAAATTCAATTTAAAATTAAAAAAAATTTTTTGACCCCTCAAATTATTTTTTTTTACTTAGAAACCTTTAAACTCATTTATCTCGGTAACTAAGCGTCCTAGGAGCAAAAGGGCTTTAATCTGGTATCACTACAAAAATTAAAAAAAATTAAAAAATTCAATTTAAAATTAAAAAAAATTTTTTGACCCCTCAAATTATTTTTTTTTACTTAGAAACCTTTAAACTCATTTATCTCGGTAACTAAGCGTCCTAGGAGCAAAAGGGCTTTAATCTGGTATCACTACAAAAATTAAAAAAAATTAAAAAATTCAATTTAAAATTAAAAAAAATTTTTTGACCCCTCAAATTATTTTTTTTTACTTAGAAACCTTTAAACTCATTTATCTCGGTAACTAAGCGTCCTAGGAGCAAAAGGGCTTTAATCTGGTATCACTACAAAAATTAAAAAAAATTAAAAAATTCAATTTAAAATTAAAAAAAATTTTTTGACCCCTCAAATTATTTTTTTTTACTTAGAAACCTTTAAACTCATTTATCTCGGTAACTAAGCGTCCTAGGAGCAAAAGGGCTTTAATCTGGTATCACTACAAAAATTAAAAAAAATTAAAAAATTCAATTTAAAATTAAAAAAAATTTTTTGACCCCTCAAATTATTTTTTTTTACTTAGAAACCTTTAAACTCATTTATCTCGGTAACTAAGCGTCCTAGGAGCAAAAGGGCTTTAATCTGGTATCACTACAAAAATTAAAAAAAATTAAAAAATTCAATTTAAAATTAAAAAAAATTTTTTGACCCCTCAAATTATTTTTTTTTACTTAGAAACCTTTAAACTCATTTATCTCGGTAACTAAGCGTCCTAGGAGCAAAAGGGCTTTAATCTGGTATCACTACAAAAATTAAAAAAAATTAAAAAATTCAATTTAAAATTAAAAAAAATTTTTTGACCCCTCAAATTATTTTTTTTTACTTAGAAACCTTTAAACTCATTTATCTCGGTAACTAAGCGTCCTAGGAGCAAAAGGGCTTTAATCTGGTATCACTAAATAAATTCAATTAAAAAGTAATTTTTTGTCCAAAAACTCAATTTTCTTATATGAAAATAGTTTTAAATTAACTATTTTATCTCTTCTCTACCTAATATTTTTTAGGTGTAACCTTTTAAAATAAAATTAATATTACCATTTCTCCCCTACATTTCATTGAATTTCAATATCCCTATTGTTTCATGTCAGTCGCCATTACCATTTCTCCCCCACATTTCATTGAATTTCAATATCCCTATTGTTTCATGTCACAGTGAACACAGTGAACACGGTGAACACGGTGAACACAGTGAACACGGTGAACACGGTGAACACAGTGAACACGGTGAACACGGTGAACACAGTGAACACGGTGAACACAGTGAACACGGTGAACACAGTGAACACGGTGAACACGGTGAACACAGTGAACACGGTGAACACAGTGAACACAGTGAACACGGTGAACACGGTGAACACAGTGAACACGGTGAACACAGTGAACACAGTGAACACGGTGAACACGGTGAACACAGTGAACACGGTGAACACGGTGAACACAGTGAACACGGTGAACACAGTGAACACGGTGAACACGGTGAACACAGTGAACACGGTGAACACAGTGAACACGGTGAACACGGTGAACACAGTGAACACGGTGAACACAGTGAACACGGTGGACACAGTGAACACGGTGAACACAGTGAACACAGTGAACACGGTGAACACAGTGAACACGGTGAACACAGTGAACACGGTGAACACGGTGAACACAGTGAACACGGTGAACACGGTGAACACAGTGAACACGGTGAACACAGTGAACACAGTGAACACGGTGAACACGGTGAACACAGTGAACACGGTGAACACAGTGAACACAGTGAACCCAGTGAACACGGTGAACACGGTGAACACAGTGAACACAGTGAACACACTGTTAGCACTAAATTGGACGAAAAAATTATTTTTTTTTTACTTAGAAACCTTTAAACTCATTTATCTCGGTAACTAAGCGTCCTAGGAGCAAAAGGGCTTTAATCTGGTATCACTACAAAAATTAAAAAAAATTAAAAAATTCAATTTAAAATTAAAAAAAATTTTTTGACCCCTCAAATTATTTTTTTTTACTTAGAAACCTTTAAACTCATTTATCTCGGTAACTAAGCGTCCTAGGAGCAAAAGGGCTTTAATCTGGTATCACTACAAAAATTAAAAAAAATTAAAAAATTCAATTTAAAATTAAAAAAAATTTTTTGACCCCTCAAATTATTTTTTTTTACTTAGAAACCTTTAAACTCATTTATCTCGGTAACTAAGCGTCCTAGGAGCAAAAGGGCTTTAATCTGGTATCACTACAAAAATTAAAAAAAATTAAAAAATTCAATTTAAAATTAAAAAAAATTTTTTGACCCCTCAAATTATTTTTTTTTACTTAGAAACCTTTAAACTCATTTATCTCGGTAACTAAGCGTCCTAGGAGCAAAAGGGCTTTAATCTGGTATCACTACAAAAATTAAAAAAAATTAAAAAATTCAATTTAAAATTAAAAAAAATTTTTTGACCCCTCAAATTATTTTTTTTTACTTAGAAACCTTTAAACTCATTTATCTCGGTAACTAAGCGTCCTAGGAGCAAAAGGGCTTTAATCTGGTATCACTACAAAAATTAAAAAAAATTAAAAAATTCAATTTAAAATTAAAAAAAATTTTTTGACCCCTCAAATTATTTTTTTTTACTTAGAAACCTTTAAACTCATTTATCTCGGTAACTAAGCGTCCTAGGAGCAAAAGGGCTTTAATCTGGTATCACTACAAAAATTAAAAAAAATTAAAAAATTCAATTTAAAATTAAAAAAAATTTTTTGACCCCTCAAATTATTTTTTTTTACTTAGAAACCTTTAAACTCATTTATCTCGGTAACTAAGCGTCCTAGGAGCAAAAGGGCTTTAATCTGGTATCACTACAAAAATTAAAAAAAATTAAAAAATTCAATTTAAAATTAAAAAAAATTTTTTGACCCCTCAAATTATTTTTTTTTACTTAGAAACCTTTAAACTCATTTATCTCGGTAACTAAGCGTCCTAGGAGCAAAAGGGCTTTAATCTGGTATCACTACAAAAATTAAAAAAAATTAAAAAATTCAATTTAAAATTAAAAAAAATTTTTTGACCCCTCAAATTATTTTTTTTTACTTAGAAACCTTTAAACTCATTTATCTCGGTAACTAAGCGTCCTAGGAGCAAAAGGGCTTTAATCTGGTATCACTACAAAAATAAAAAAAAAATTAAAAATTCAATTTAAAATTAAAATAAATTTTTTGACCCCTCAAATTATTTTTTTTTACTTACAAACCTTTAAACTCATTTATCTCGGTAACTAAGCGTCCTAGGAGCAAAAGGGCTTTAATCTCTTAACTTAATATAAATGTAATTTTTTCCCAAAAACTCAATTTTCTTATATGAAAATACTTTCAAATTAAATTACCTATCCTTGTCTACCTAATATTTTTTTAGTTGAAACCTTTAAAAATAAAATTAATTTTACCATTCCTTACATTTCATTGAATTTCAATCTCCCTATTATTCAATGCCAGTCGCCACCCCACCTACAAAAATTAAAAAAAAAATTAATTATGAAAATACCTTAAACCGCCTTTAAATAAAATTAATTTTACCTTTTCCTGAACACAGTGAACACAGTGAACACAATGAACACAGTGAACACACTGAACACAATGAACACAGTGAACACACTGAACACAGTGAACACAGTGAACACAGTGAACACAGTGAACACAGTGAACACACTGAACACAATGAACACAGTGAACACAGTGAACACAGTGAACACAGTGAACACAGTGAACACACTGAACACAATGAACACAATGAACACAGTGAACACACTGATCACACTTATCACACTGAACACACTGATCACACTGACCCCTCAAATTATTTTTTTTTACTTACAAACCTTTAAACTCATTTATCTCGGTAACTAAGCGTCCTAGGAGCAAAAGGGCTTTAATCTGGTATCACTACAAAAATAAAAAAAAATTAAAAATTCAATTTAAAATTAAAATAAATTTTTTGACCCCTCAAATTATTTTTTTTTACTTACAAACCTTTAAACTCATTTATCTCGGTAACTAAGCGTCCTAGGAGCAAAAGGGCTTTAATCTGGTATCACTACAAAAATAAAAAAAAATTAAAAATTCAATTTAAAATTAAAATAAATTTTTTGACCCCTCAAATTATTTTTTTTTACTTACAAACCTTTAAACTCATTTATCTCGGTAACTAAGCGTCCTAGGAGCAAAAGGGCTTTAATCTGGTATCACTACAAAAATAAAAAAAAAATTAAAAATTCAATTTAAAATTAAAATAAATTTTTTGACCCCTCAAATTATTTTTTTTTACTTACAAACCTTTAAACTCATTTATCTCGGTAACTAAGCGTCCTAGGAGCAAAAGGGCTTTAATCTGGTATCACTACAAAAATAAAAAAAAATTAAAAATTCAATTTAAAATTAAAATAAATTTTTTGACCCCTCAAATTATTTTTTTTTACTTACAAACCTTTAAACTCATTTATCTCGGTAACTAAGCGTCCTAGGAGCAAAAGGGCTTTAATCTGGTATCACTACAAAAATAAAAAAAAAATTAAAAATTCAATTTAAAATTAAAATAAATTTTTTGACCCCTCAAATTATTTTTTTTTACTTACAAACCTTTAAACTCATTTATCTCGGTAACTAAGCGTCCTAGGAGCAAAAGGGCTTTAATCTCTTAACTTAATATAAATGTAATTTTTTCCCAAAAACTCAATTTTCTTATATGAAAATACTTTCAAATTAAATTACCTATCCTTGTCTACCTAATATTTTTTTAGTTGAAACCTTTAAAAATAAAATTAATTTTACCATTCCTCACATTTCATTGAATTTCAAATCTCCCTATTATTCAATGCCAGTCGCCACCCCACCTACAAAAATTAAAAAAAAAATTAATTATGAAAATACCTTAAACCGCCTTTAAATAAAATTAATTTTACCTTTTCCTGAACACAGTGAACACACTGAACACAATGAACACAGTGAACACAGTGAACACAATGAACACAGTGAACACAGTGAACACAGTGAACACAATGAACACAGTGAACACAGTGAACACAATGAACACAGTGAACACAGTGAACACAGTGAACACAGTGAACACAGTGAACACACTGAACACAATGAACACAGTGAACACACTGAACACAATGAACACAGTGAACACAGTGAACACAGTGAACACACTGAACACAATGAACACAGTGAACACACTGATCACACTTATCACACTGAACACACTGATCACACTGACCCCTCAAATTATTTTTTTTTACTTACAAACCTTTAAACTCATTTATCTCGGTAACTAAGCGTCCTAGGAGCAAAAGGGCTTTAATCTGGTATCACTACAAAAATAAAAAAAAATTAAAAATTCAATTTAAAATTAAAATAAATTTTTTGACCCCTCAAATTATTTTTTTTTTACTTACAAACCTTTAAACTCATTTATCTCGGTAACTAAGCGTCCTAGGAGCAAAAGGGCTTTAATCTGGTATCACTACAAAAATAAAAAAAAAATTAAAAATTCAATTTAAAATTAAAATAAATTTTTTGACCCCTCAAATTATTTTTTTTTACTTACAAACCTTTAAACTCATTTATCTCGGTAACTAAGCGTCCTAGGAGCAAAAGGGCTTTAATCTGGTATCACTACAAAAATAAAAAAAAATTAAAAATTCAATTTAAAATTAAAATAAATTTTTTGACCCCTCAAATTATTTTTTTTTACTTACAAACCTTTAAACTCATTTATCTCGGTAACTAAGCGTCCTAGGAGCAAAAGGGCTTTAATCTCTTAACTTAATATAAATGTAATTTTTTCCCAAAAACTCAATTTTCTTATATGAAAATACTTTCAAATTAAATTACCTATCCTTGTCTACCTAATATTTTTTTAGTTGAAACCTTTAAAAATAAAATTAATTTTACCATTCCTCACATTTCATTGAATTTCAAATCTCCCTATTATTCAATGCCAGTCGCCACCCCACCTACAAAAATTAAAAAAAAAATTAATTATGAAAATACCTTAAACCGCCTTTAAATAAAATTAATTTTACCTTTTCCTGAACACAGTGAACACAGTGAACACAATGAACACAGTGAACACAGTGAACACAATGAACACAGTGAACACAGTGAACACAGTGAACACAGTGAACACAGTGAACACACTGAACACAATGAACACAGTGAACACACTGAACACAATGAACACAGTGAACACAGTGAACACAGTGAACACAGTGAACACACTGAACACAATGAACACAGTGAACACAGTGAACACACTGATCACACTTATCACACTGAACACACTGATCACACTGACCCCTCAAATTATTTTTTTTTACTTACAAACCTTTAAACTCATTTATCTCGGTAACTAAGCGTCCTAGGAGCAAAAGGGCTTTAATCTGGTATCACTACAAAAATAAAAAAAAATTAAAAATTCAATTTAAAATTAAAATAAATTTTTTGACCCCTCAAATTATTTTTTTTTACTTACAAACCTTTAAACTCATTTATCTCGGTAACTAAGCGTCCTAGGAGCAAAAGGGCTTTAATCTGGTATCACTACAAAAATAAAAAAAAATTAAAAATTCAATTTAAAATTAAAATAAATTTTTTGACCCCTCAAATTATTTTTTTTTACTTACAAACCTTTAAACTCATTTATCTCGGTAACTAAGCGTCCTAGGAGCAAAAGGGCTTTAATCTGGTATCACTACAAAAATAAAAAAAAAATTAAAAATTCAATTTAAAATTAAAATAAATTTTTTGACCCCTCAAATTATTTTTTTTTACTTACAAACCTTTAAACTCATTTATCTCGGTAACTAAGCGTCCTAGGAGCAAAAGGGCTTTAATCTGGTATCACTACAAAAATAAAAAAAAATTAAAAATTCAATTTAAAATTAAAATAAATTTTTTGACCCCTCAAATTATTTTTTTTTACTTACAAACCTTTAAACTCATTTATCTCGGTAACTAAGCGTCCTAGGAGCAAAAGGGCTTTAATCTGGTATCACTACAAAAATAAAAAAAAAATTAAAAATTCAATTTAAAATTAAAATAAATTTTTTGACCCCTCAAATTATTTTTTTTTACTTACAAACCTTTAAACTCATTTATCTCGGTAACTAAGCGTCCTAGGAGCAAAAGGGCTTTAATCTCTTAACTTAATATAAATGTAATTTTTTCCCAAAAACTCAATTTTCTTATATGAAAATACTTTCAAATTAAATTACCTATCCTTGTCTACCTAATATTTTTTTAGTTGAAACCTTTAAAAATAAAATTAATTTTACCATTCCTCACATTTCATTGAATTTCAAATCTCCCTATTATTCAATGCCAGTCGCCACCCCACCTACAAAAATTAAAAAAAAAATTAATTATGAAAATACCTTAAACCGCCTTTAAATAAAATTAATTTTACCTTTTCCTGAACACAGTGAACACAGTGAACACAATGAACACAGTGAACACAGTGAACACAATGAACACAGTGAACACAGTGAACACAGTGAACACAGTGAACACACTGAACACAATGAACACAGTGAACACACTGAACACAATGAACACAGTGAACACAGTGAACACAGTGAACACACTGAACACAATGAACACAGTGAACACAGTGAACACACTGATCACACTTATCACACTGAACACACTGATCACACTGACCCCTCAAATTATTTTTTTTTACTTACAAACCTTTAAACTCATTTATCTCGGTAACTAAGCGTCCTAGGAGCAAAAGGGCTTTAATCTGGTATCACTACAAAAATAAAAAAAAATTAAAAATTCAATTTAAAATTAAAATAAATTTTTTGACCCCTCAAATTATTTTTTTTTACTTACAAACCTTTAAACTCATTTATCTCGGTAACTAAGCGTCCTAGGAGCAAAAGGGCTTTAATCTGGTATCACTACAAAAATAAAAAAAAATTAAAAATTCAATTTAAAATTAAAATAAATTTTTTGACCCCTCAAATTATTTTTTTTTACTTACAAACCTTTAAACTCATTTATCTCGGTAACTAAGCGTCCTAGGAGCAAAAGGGCTTTAATCTGGTATCACTACAAAAATAAAAAAAAAATTAAAAATTCAATTTAAAATTAAAATAAATTTTTTGACCCCTCAAATTATTTTTTTTTACTTACAAACCTTTAAACTCATTTATCTCGGTAACTAAGCGTCCTAGGAGCAAAAGGGCTTTAATCTGGTATCACTACAAAAATAAAAAAAAATTAAAAATTCAATTTAAAATTAAAATAAATTTTTTGACCCCTCAAATTATTTTTTTTTACTTACAAACCTTTAAACTCATTTATCTCGGTAACTAAGCGTCCTAGGAGCAAAAGGGCTTTAATCTGGTATCACTACAAAAATAAAAAAAAAATTAAAAATTCAATTTAAAATTAAAATAAATTTTTTGACCCCTCAAATTATTTTTTTTTACTTACAAACCTTTAAACTCATTTATCTCGGTAACTAAGCGTCCTAGGAGCAAAAGGGCTTTAATCTCTTAACTTAATATAAATGTAATTTTTTCCCAAAAACTCAATTTTCTTATATGAAAATACTTTCAAATTAAATTACCTATCCTTGTCTACCTAATATTTTTTTAGTTGAAACCTTTAAAAATAAAATTAATTTTACCATTCCTCACATTTCATTGAATTTCAAATCTCCCTATTATTCAATGCCAGTCGCCACCCCACCTACAAAAATTAAAAAAAAAATTAATTATGAAAATACCTTAAACCGCCTTTAAATAAAATTAATTTTACCTTTTCCTGAACACAGTGAACACAGTGAACACAATGAACACAGTGAACACAGTGAACACAATGAACACAGTGAACACAGTGAACACAGTGAACACAGTGAACACAGTGAACACACTGAACACAATGAACACAGTGAACACACTGAACACAATGAACACAGTGAACACAGTGAACACAGTGAACACAGTGAACACACTGAACACAATGAACACAGTGAACACAGTGAACACAGTGAACACACTGATCACACTTATCACACTGAACACACTGATCACACTGACCCCTCAAATTATTTTTTTTTACTTACAAACCTTTAAACTCATTTATCTCGGTAACTAAGCGTCCTAGGAGCAAAAGGGCTTTAATCTGGTATCACTACAAAAATAAAAAAAAAATTAAAAATTCAATTTAAAATTAAAATAAATTTTTTGACCCCTCAAATTATTTTTTTTTACTTACAAACCTTTAAACTCATTTATCTCGGTAACTAAGCGTCCTAGGAGCAAAAGGGCTTTAATCTGGTATCACTACAAAAATAAAAAAAAATTAAAAATTCAATTTAAAATTAAAATAAATTTTTTGACCCCTCAAATTATTTTTTTTTACTTACAAACCTTTAAACTCATTTATCTCGGTAACTAAGCGTCCTAGGAGCAAAAGGGCTTTAATCTGGTATCACTACAAAAATAAAAAAAAAATTAAAAATTCAATTTAAAATTAAAATAAATTTTTTGACCCCTCAAATTATTTTTTTTTACTTACAAACCTTTAAACTCATTTATCTCGGTAACTAAGCGTCCTAGGAGCAAAAGGGCTTTAATCTCTTAACTTAATATAAATGTAATTTTTTCCCAAAAACTCAATTTTCTTATATGAAAATACTTTCAAATTAAATTACCTATCCTTGTCTACCTAATATTTTTTTAGTTGAAACCTTTAAAAATAAAATTAATTTTACCATTCCTCACATTTCATTGAATTTCAAATCTCCCTATTATTCAATGCCAGTCGCCACCCCACCTACAAAAATTAAAAAAAAAATTAATTATGAAAATACCTTAAACCGCCTTTAAATAAAATTAATTTTACCTTTTCCTGAACACAGTGAACACAGTGAACACAGTGAACACAATGAACACAGTGAACACAGTGAACACAATGAACACAGTGAACACAGTGAACACAGTGAACACACTGAACACAATGAACACAGTGAACACACTGAACACAATGAACACAGTGAACACAGTGAACACACTGAACACAATGAACACAGTGAACACAGTGAACACACTTATCACACTGAACACACTGATCACACTGACCCCTCAAATTATTTTTTTTTACTTACAAACCTTTAAACTCATTTATCTCGGTAACTAAGCGTCCTAGGAGCAAAAGGGCTTTAATCTGGTATCACTACAAAAATAAAAAAAAATTAAAAATTCAATTTAAAATTAAAATAAATTTTTTGACCCCTCAAATTATTTTTTTTTACTTACAAACCTTTAAACTCATTTATCTCGGTAACTAAGCGTCCTAGGAGCAAAAGGGCTTTAATCTGGTATCACTACAAAAATAAAAAAAAATTAAAAATTCAATTTAAAATTAAAATAAATTTTTTGACCCCTCAAATTATTTTTTTTTACTTACAAACCTTTAAACTCATTTATCTCGGTAACTAAGCGTCCTAGGAGCAAAAGGGCTTTAATCTGGTATCACTACAAAAATAAAAAAAAAATTAAAAATTCAATTTAAAATTAAAATAAATTTTTTGACCCCTCAAATTATTTTTTTTTACTTACAAACCTTTAAACTCATTTATCTCGGTAACTAAGCGTCCTAGGAGCAAAAGGGCTTTAATCTGGTATCACTACAAAAATAAAAAAAAATTAAAAATTCAATTTAAAATTAAAATAAATTTTTTGACCCCTCAAATTATTTTTTTTTACTTACAAACCTTTAAACTCATTTATCTCGGTAACTAAGCGTCCTAGGAGCAAAAGGGCTTTAATCTGGTATCACTACAAAAATAAAAAAAAATTAAAAATTCAATTTAAAATTAAAATAAATTTTTTGACCCCTCAAATTATTTTTTTTTACTTACAAACCTTTAAACTCATTTATCTCGGTAACTAAGCGTCCTAGGAGCAAAAGGGCTTTAATCTGGTATCACTACAAAAATAAAAAAAAAATTAAAAATTCAATTTAAAATTAAAATAAATTTTTTGACCCCTCAAATTATTTTTTTTTACTTACAAACCTTTAAACTCATTTATCTCGGTAACTAAGCGTCCTAGGAGCAAAAGGGCTTTAATCTGGTATCACTACAAAAATAAAAAAAAATTAAAAATTCAATTTAAAATTAAAATAAATTTTTTGACCCCTCAAATTTTTTTTTTTTTACTTACAAACCTTTAAACTCATTTATCTCGGTAACTAAGCGTCCTAGGAGCAAAAGGGCTTTAATCTGGTATCACTACAAAAATAAAAAAAAAATTAAAAATTCAATTTAAAATTAAAATAAATTTTTTGACCCCTCAAATTATTTTTTTTTACTTACAAACCTTTAAACTCATTTATCTCGGTAACTAAGCGTCCTAGGAGCAAAAGGGCTTTAATCTCTTAACTTAATATAAATGTAATTTTTTCCCAAAAACTCAATTTTCTTATATGAAAATACTTTCAAATTAAATTACCTATCCTTGTCTACCTAATATTTTTTTAGTTGAAACCTTTAAAAATAAAATTAATTTTACCATTCCTCACATTTCATTGAATTTCAAATCTCCCTATTATTCAATGCCAGTCGCCACCCCACCTACAAAAATTAAAAAAAAAATTAATTATGAAAATACCTTAAACCGCCTTTAAATAAAATTAATTTTACCTTTTCCTGAACACAGTGAACACAGTGAACACAATGAACACAGTGAACACAGTGAACACAATGAACACAGTGAACACAGTGAACACAGTGAACACAGTGAACACACTGAACACAATGAACACAGTGAACACACTGAACACAATGAACACAGTGAACACAGTGAACACAGTGAACACAGTGAACACACTGAACACAATGAACACAGTGAACACAGTGAACACACTGATCACACTTATCACACTGAACACACTGATCACACTGATCCCTCAAATTATTTTTTTTTACTTACAAACCTTTAAACTCATTTATCTCGGTAACTAAGCGTCCTAGGAGCAAAAGGGCTTTAATCTGGTATCACTACAAAAATAAAAAAAAATTAAAAATTCAATTTAAAATTAAAATAAATTTTTTGACCCCTCAAATTATTTTTTTTTACTTACAAACCTTTAAACTCATTTATCTCGGTAACTAAGCGTCCTAGGAGCAAAAGGGCTTTAATCTGGTATCACTACAAAAATAAAAAAAAATTAAAAATTCAATTTAAAATTAAAATAAATTTTTTGACCCCTCAAATTATTTTTTTTTACTTACAAACCTTTAAACTCATTTATCTCGGTAACTAAGCGTCCTAGGAGCAAAAGGGCTTTAATCTGGTATCACTACAAAAATAAAAAAAAAATTAAAAATTCAATTTAAAATTAAAATAAATTTTTTGACCCCTCAAATTATTTTTTTTTACTTACAAACCTTTAAACTCATTTATCTCGGTAACTAAGCGTCCTAGGAGCAAAAGGGCTTTAATCTGGTATCACTACAAAAATAAAAAAAAATTAAAAATTCAATTTAAAATTAAAATAAATTTTTTGACCCCTCAAATTATTTTTTTTTACTTACAAACCTTTAAACTCATTTATCTCGGTAACTAAGCGTCCTAGGAGCAAAAGGGCTTTAATCTGGTATCACTACAAAAATAAAAAAAAAATTAAAAATTCAATTTAAAATTAAAATAAATTTTTTGACCCCTCAAATTATTTTTTTTTACTTACAAACCTTTAAACTCATTTATCTCGGTAACTAAGCGTCCTAGGAGCAAAAGGGCTTTAATCTCTTAACTTAATATAAATGTAATTTTTTCCCAAAAACTCAATTTTCTTATATGAAAATACTTTCAAATTAAATTACCTATCCTTGTCTACCTAATATTTTTTTAGTTGAAACCTTTAAAAATAAAATTAATTTTACCATTCCTCACATTTCATTGAATTTCAAATCTCCCTATTATTCAATGCCAGTCGCCACCCCACCTACAAAAATTAAAAAAAAAATTAATTATGAAAATACCTTAAACCGCCTTTAAATAAAATTAATTTTACCTTTTCCTGAACACAGTGAACACAGTGAACACAATGAACACAGTGAACACAGTGAACACAATGAACACAGTGAACACAGTGAACACAGTGAACACAGTGAACACAGTGAACACAGTGAACACAGTGAACACAGTGAACACACTGAACACAATGAACACAGTGAACACACTGAACACAATGAACACAGTGAACACAGTGAACACAGTGAACACACTGAACACAATGAACACAGTGAACACAGTGAACACACTGATCACACTTATCACACTGAACACACTGATCACACTGACCCCTCAAATTATTTTTTTTTACTTACAAACCTTTAAACTCATTTATCTCGGTAACTAAGCGTCCTAGGAGCAAAAGGGCTTTAATCTGGTATCACTACAAAAATAAAAAAAAATTAAAAATTCAATTTAAAATTAAAATAAATTTTTTGACCCCTCAAATTATTTTTTTTTACTTACAAACCTTTAAACTCATTTATCTCGGTAACTAAGCGTCCTAGGAGCAAAAGGGCTTTAATCTGGTATCACTACAAAAATAAAAAAAAATTAAAAATTCAATTTAAAATTAAAATAAATTTTTTGACCCCTCAAATTATTTTTTTTTACTTACAAACCTTTAAACTCATTTATCTCGGTAACTAAGCGTCCTAGGAGCAAAAGGGCTTTAATCTGGTATCACTACAAAAATAAAAAAAAAATTAAAAATTCAATTTAAAATTAAAATAAATTTTTTGACCCCTCAAATTATTTTTTTTTACTTACAAACCTTTAAACTCATTTATCTCGGTAACTAAGCGTCCTAGGAGCAAAAGGGCTTTAATCTGGTATCACTACAAAAATAAAAAAAAATTAAAAATTCAATTTAAAATTAAAATAAATTTTTTGACCCCTCAAATTATTTTTTTTTACTTACAAACCTTTAAACTCATTTATCTCGGTAACTAAGCGTCCTAGGAGCAAAAGGGCTTTAATCTGGTATCACTACAAAAATAAAAAAAAAATTAAAAATTCAATTTAAAATTAAAATAAATTTTTTGACCCCTCAAATTATTTTTTTTTACTTACAAACCTTTAAACTCATTTATCTCGGTAACTAAGCGTCCTAGGAGCAAAAGGGCTTTAATCTCTTAACTTAATATAAATGTAATTTTTTCCCAAAAACTCAATTTTCTTATATGAAAATACTTTCAAATTAAATTACCTATCCTTGTCTACCTAATATTTTTTTAGTTGAAACCTTTAAAAATAAAATTAATTTTACCATTCCTCACATTTCATTGAATTTCAAATCTCCCTATTATTCAATGCCAGTCGCCACCCCACCTACAAAAATTAAAAAAAAAATTAATTATGAAAATACCTTAAACCGCCTTTAAATAAAATTAATTTTACCTTTTCCTGAACACAGTGAACACAGTGAACACAATGAACACAGTGAACACAGTGAACACAATGAACACAGTGAACACAGTGAACACAGTGAACACAGTGAACACAGTGAACACACTGAACACAATGAACACAGTGAACACACTGAACACAATGAACACAGTGAACACAGTGAACACAGTGAACACAGTGAACACACTGAACACAATGAACACAGTGAACACAGTGAACACACTGATCACACTTATCACACTGAACACACTGATCACACTGACCCCTCAAATTATTTTTTTTTACTTACAAACCTTTAAACTCATTTATCTCGGTAACTAAGCGTCCTAGGAGCAAAAGGGCTTTAATCTGGTATCACTACAAAAATAAAAAAAAATTAAAAATTCAATTTAAAATTAAAATAAATTTTTTGACCCCTCAAATTATTTTTTTTTACTTACAAACCTTTAAACTCATTTATCTCGGTAACTAAGCGTCCTAGGAGCAAAAGGGCTTTAATCTGGTATCACTACAAAAATAAAAAAAAATTAAAAATTCAATTTAAAATTAAAATAAATTTTTTGACCCCTCAAATTATTTTTTTTTACTTACAAACCTTTAAACTCATTTATCTCGGTAACTAAGCGTCCTAGGAGCAAAAGGGCTTTAATCTGGTATCACTACAAAAATAAAAAAAAAATTAAAAATTCAATTTAAAATTAAAATAAATTTTTTGACCCCTCAAATTATTTTTTTTTACTTACAAACCTTTAAACTCATTTATCTCGGTAACTAAGCGTCCTAGGAGCAAAAGGGCTTTAATCTGGTATCACTACAAAAATAAAAAAAAATTAAAAATTCAATTTAAAATTAAAATAAATTTTTTGACCCCTCAAATTATTTTTTTTTACTTACAAACCTTTAAACTCATTTATCTCGGTAACTAAGCGTCCTAGGAGCAAAAGGGCTTTAATCTGGTATCACTACAAAAATAAAAAAAAAATTAAAAATTCAATTTAAAATTAAAATAAATTTTTTGACCCCTCAAATTATTTTTTTTTACTTACAAACCTTTAAACTCATTTATCTCGGTAACTAAGCGTCCTAGGAGCAAAAGGGCTTTAATCTCTTAACTTAATATAAATGTAATTTTTTCCCAAAAACTCAATTTTCTTATATGAAAATACTTTCAAATTAAATTACCTATCCTTGTCTACCTAATATTTTTTTAGTTGAAACCTTTAAAAATAAAATTAATTTTACCATTCCTCACATTTCATTGAATTTCAAATCTCCCTATTATTCAATGCCAGTCGCCACCCCACCTACAAAAATTAAAAAAAAAATTAATTATGAAAATACCTTAATCCGCCTTTAAATAAAATTAATTTTACCTTTTCCTGAACACAGTGAACACAGTGAACACAATGAACACAGTGAACACAGTGAACACAATGAACACAGTGAACACAGTGAACACAGTGAACACAGTGAACACACTGAACACAATGAACACAGTGAACACACTGAACACAATGAACACAGTGAACACAGTGAACACAGTGAACACAGTGAACACACTGAACACAATGAACACAGTGAACACACTGATCACACTTATCACACTGAACACACTGATCACACTGACCCCTCAAATTATTTTTTTTTACTTAGAAACCTTTAAACTCATTTATCTCGGTAACTAAGCGTCCTAGGAGCAAAAGGGCTTTAATCTGGTATCACTACAAAAATAAAAAAAAATTAAAAATTCAATTTAAAATTAAAATAAATTTTTTGACCCCTCAAATTATTTTTTTTTACTTACAAACCTTTAAACTCATTTATCTCGGTAACTAAGCGTCCTAGGAGCAAAAGGGCTTTAATCTGGTATCACTACAAAAATAAAAAAAAAATTAAAAATTCAATTTAAAATTAAAATAAATTTTTTGACCCCTCAAATTATTTTTTTTTACTTACAAACCTTTAAACTCATTTATCTCGGTAACTAAGCGTCCTAGGAGCAAAAGGGCTTTAATCTCTTAACTTAATATAAATGTAATTTTTTCCCAAAAACTCAATTTTCTTATATGAAAATACTTTCAAATTAAATTACCTATCCTTGTCTACCTAATATTTTTTTAGTTGAAACCTTTAAAAATAAAATTAATTTTACCATTCCTCACATTTCATTGAATTTCAAATCTCCCTATTATTCAATGCCAGTCGCCACCCCACCTACAAAAATTAAAAAAAAAATTAATTATGAAAATACCTTAAACCGCCTTTAAATAAAATTAATTTTACCTTTTCCTGAACACAGTGAACACAGTGAACACAATGAACACAGTGAACACACTGAACACAATGAACACAGTGAACACAGTGAACACAGTGAACACAGTGAACACACTGAACACAATGAACACAGTGAACACACTGAACACAATGAACACAGTGAACACAGTGAACACAGTGAACACAGTGAACACAGTGAACACACTGAACACAATGAACACAGTGAACACAGTGAACACACTGATCACACTTATCACACTGAACACACTGATCACACTGACCCCTCAAATTATTTTTTTTTACTTACAAACCTTTAAACTCATTTATCTCGGTAACTAAGCGTCCTAGGAGCAAAAGGGCTTTAGGAGCAAAAGGGCTTTAATCTTCCTTTTCCTGAACACAGTGAACACAGTGAACACAGTGAACACAATGAACACAGTGAACACAGTGAACACAATGAACACAGTGAACACAGTGAACACAGTGAACACAGTGAACACACTGAACACAATGAACACAGTGAACACACTGAACACAATGAACACAGTGAACACAGTGAACACAGTGAACACACTGAACACAATGAACACAGTGAACACACTGATCACACTTATCACACTGAACACACTGATCACACTGACCCCTCAAATTATTTTTTTTTACTTACAAACCTTTAAACTCATTTATCTCGGTAACTAAGCGTCCTAGGAGCAAAAGGGCTTTAATCTGGTATCACTACAAAAATAAAAAAAAATTAAAAATTCAATTTAAAATTAAAATAAATTTTTTGACCCCTCAAATTATTTTTTTTTACTTACAAACCTTTAAACTCATTTATCTCGGTAACTAAGCGTCCTAGGAGCAAAAGGGCTTTAATCTGGTATCACTACAAAAATAAAAAAAAATTAAAAATTCAATTTAAAATTAAAATAAATTTTTTGACCCCTCAAATTATTTTTTTTTACTTACAAACCTTTAAACTCATTTATCTCGGTAACTAAGCGTCCTAGGAGCAAAAGGGCTTTAATCTGGTATCACTACAAAAATAAAAAAAAAATTAAAAATTCAATTTAAAATTAAAATAAATTTTTTGACCCCTCAAATTATTTTTTTTTACTTACAAACCTTTAAACTCATTTATCTCGGTAACTAAGCGTCCTAGGAGCAAAAGGGCTTTAATCTGGTATCACTACAAAAATAAAAAAAAATTAAAAATTCAATTTAAAATTAAAATAAATTTTTTGACCCCTCAAATTATTTTTTTTTACTTACAAACCTTTAAACTCATTTATCTCGGTAACTAAGCGTCCTAGGAGCAAAAGGGCTTTAATCTGGTATCACTACAAAAATAAAAAAAAAATTAAAAATTCAATTTAAAATTAAAATAAATTTTTTGACCCCTCAAATTATTTTTTTTTACTTACAAACCTTTAAACTCATTTATCTCGGTAACTAAGCGTCCTAGGAGCAAAAGGGCTTTAATCTCTTAACTTAATATAAATGTAATTTTTTCCCAAAAACTCAATTTTCTTATATGAAAATACTTTCAAATTAAATTACCTATCCTTGTCTACCTAATATTTTTTTAGTTGAAACCTTTAAAAATAAAATTAATTTTACCATTCCTCACATTTCATTGAATTTCAAATCTCCCTATTATTCAATGCCAGTCGCCACCCCACCTACAAAAATTAAAAAAAAAATTAATTATGAAAATACCTTAATCCGCCTTTAAATAAAATTAATTTTACCTTTTCCTGAACACAGTGAACACAGTGAACACAATGAACACAGTGAACACAGTGAACACAATGAACACAGTGAACACAGTGAACACAGTGAACACACTGAACACAATGAACACAGTGAACACACTGAACACAATGAACACAGTGAACACAGTGAACACAGTGAACACAGTGAACACAGTGAACACACTGAACACAATGAACACAGTGAACACACTGATCACACTTATCACACTGAACACACTGATCACACTGACCCCTCAAATTATTTTTTTTACTTACAAACCTTTAAACTCATTTATCTCGGTAACTAAGCGTCCTAGGAGCATAAGGGCTTTAATCTGGTATCACTACAAAAATAAAAAAAAATTAAAAATTCAATTTAAAATTAAAATAAATTTTTTGACCCCTCAAATTATTTTTTTTTACTTACAAACCTTTAAACTCATTTATCTCGGTAACTAAGCGTCCTAGGAGCAAAAGGGCTTTAATCTGGTGTCACTACAAAAATAAAAAAAAAATTAAAAATTCAATTTAAAATTAAAATAAATTTTTTGACCCCTCAAATTATTTTTTTTTACTTACAAACCTTTAAACTCATTTATCTCGGTAACTAAGCGTCCTAGGAGCAAAAGGGCTTTAATCTCTTAACTTAATATAAATGTAATTTTTTCCCAAAAACTCAATTTTCTTATATGAAAATACTTTCAAATTAAATTACCTATCCTTGTCTACCTAATATTTTTTTAGTTGAAACCTTTAAAAATAAAATTAATTTTACCATTCCTCACATTTCATTGAATTTCAAATCTCCCTATTATTCAATGCCAGTCGCCACCCCACCTACAAAAATTAAAAAAAAAATTAATTATGAAAATACCTTAAACCGCCTTTAAATAAAATTAATTTTACCTTTTCCTGAACACAGTGAACACAGTGAACACAATGAACACAGTGAACACAGTGAACACAATGAACACAGTGAACACAGTGAACACAGTGAACACAGTGAACACACTGAACACAATGAACACAGTGAACACACTGAACACAATGAACACAGTGAACACAGTGAACACAGTGAACACAGTGAACACACTGAACACAATGAACACAGTGAACACAGTGAACACACTGATCACACTTATCACACTGAACACACTGATCACACTGACCCCTCAAATTATTTTTTTTTACTTACAAACCTTTAAACTCATTTATCTCGGTAACTAAGCGTCCTAGGAGCAAAAGGGCTTTAATCTGGTATCACTACAAAAATAAAAAAAAATTAAAAATTCAATTTAAAATTAAAATAAATTTTTTGACCCCTCAAATTATTTTTTTTTACTTACAAACCTTTAAACTCATTTATCTCGGTAACTAAGCGTCCTAGGAGCAAAAGGGCTTTAATCTGGTATCACTACAAAAATAAAAAAAAATTAAAAATTCAATTTAAAATTAAAATAAATTTTTTGACCCCTCAAATTATTTTTTTTTACTTACAAACCTTTAAACTCATTTATCTTGGTAACTAAGCGTACTAGGAGCAAAAGGGCTTTAATCTGGTATCACTACAAAAATAAAAAAAAAATTAAAAATTCAATTTAAAATTAAAATAAATTTTTTGACCCCTCAAATTATTTTTTTTTACTTACAAACCTTTAAACTCATTTATCTCGGTAACTAAGCGTCCTAGGAGCAAAAGGGCTTTAATCTGGTATCACTACAAAAATAAAAAAAAATTAAAAATTCAATTTAAAATTAAAATAAATTTTTTGACCCCTCAAATTATTTTTTTTTTCTTACAAACCTTTAAACTCATTTATCTCGGTAACTAAGCGTCCTAGGAGCAAAAGGGCTTTAATCTGGTATCACTACAAAAATAAAAAAAAATTTAAAAATTCAATTTAAAATTAAAATAAATTTTTTGACCCCTCAAATTATTTTTTTTTACTTACAAACCTTTAAACTCATTTATCTCGGTAACTAAGCGTCCTAGGAGCAAAAGGGCTTTAATCTCTTAACTTAATATAAATGTAATTTTTTCCCAAAAACTCAATTTTCTTATATGAAAATACTTTCAAATTAAATTACCTATCCTTGTCTACCTAATATTTTTTTAGTTGAAACCTTTAAAAATAAAATTAATTTTACCATTCCTCACATTTCATTGAATTTCAAATCTCCCTATTATTCAATGCCAGTCGCCACCCCACCTACAAAAATTAAAAAAAAAATTAATTATGAAAATACCTTAAACCGCCTTTAAATAAAATTAATTTTACCTTTTCCTGAACACAGTGAACACAGTGAACACAATGAACACAGTGAACACAGTGAACACAATGAACACAGTGAACACAGTGAACACAGTGAACACAGTGAACACACTGAACACAATGAACACAGTGAACACACTGAACACAATGAACACAGTGAACACAGTGAACACAGTGAACACAGTGAACACACTGAACACAATGAACACAGTGAACACAGTGAACACACTGATCACACTTATCACACTGAACACGTCCTAGGAGCAAAAGGGCTTTAATCTCTTAACTTAATATAAATGTAATTTTTTCCCAAAAACTCAATTTTCTTATATGAAAATACTTTCAAATTAAATTACCTATCCTTGTCTACCTAATATTTTTTTAGTTGAAACCTTTAAAAATAAAATTAATTTTACCATTCCTCACATTTCATTGAATTTCAAATCTCCCTATTATTCAATGCCAGTCGCCACCCCACCTACAAAAATTAAAAAAAAAATTAATTATGAAAATACCTTAAACCGCCTTTAAATAAAATTAATTTTACCTTTTCCTGAACACAGTGAACACAGTGAACACAATGAACACAGTGAACACAATGAACACAATGAACACAGTGAACACAGTGAACACAGTGAACACAGTGAACACACTGAACACAATGAACACAGTGAACACACTGAACACAATGAACACAGTGAACACAGTGAACACAGTGAACACACTGAACACAGTGAACACAGTGAACACAGTGAACACACTGATCACACTTATCACACTGAACACACTGATCACACTGACCCCTCAAATTATTTTTTTTTACTTACAAACCTTTAAACTCATTTATCTCGGTAACTAAGCGTCCTAGGAGCAAAAGGGCTTTAATCTGGTATCACTACAAAAATAAAAAAAAATTAAAAATTCAATTTAAAATTAAAATAAATTTTTTGACCCCTCAAATTATTTTTTTTTACTTACAAACCTTTAAACTCATTTATCTCGGTAACTAAGCGTCCTAGGAGCAAAAGGGCTTTAATCTGGTATCACTACAAAAATAAAAAAAAATTAAAAATTCAATTTAAAATTAAAATAAATTTTTTGACCCCTCAAATTATTTTTTTTTACTTACAAACCTTTAAACTCATTTATCTCGGTAACTAAGCGTCCTAGGAGCAAAAGGGCTTTAATCTGGTATCACTACAAAAATAAAAAAAAAATTAAAAATTCAATTTAAAATTAAAATAAATTTTTTGACCCCTCAAATTATTTTTTTTTACTTACAAACCTTTAAACTCATTTATCTCGGTAACTAAGCGTCCTAGGAGCAAAAGGGCTTTAATCTGGTATCACTACAAAAATAAAAAAAAATTAAAAATTCAATTTAAAATTAAAATAAATTTTTTGACCCCTCAAATTATTTTTTTTTACTTACAAACCTTTAAACTCATTTATCTCGGTAACTAAGCGTCCTAGGAGCAAAAGGGCTTTAATCTGGTATCACTACAAAAATAAAAAAAAAATTAAAAATTCAATTTAAAATTAAAATAAATTTTTTGACCCCTCAAATTATTTTTTTTTACTTACAAACCTTTAAACTCATTTATCTCGGTAACTAAGCGTCCTAGGAGCAAAAGGGTTTTAATCTGGTATCACTACAAAAATAAAAAAAAATTAAAAATTCAATTTAAAATTAAAATAAATTTTTTGACCCCTCAAATTATTTTTTTTTACTTACAAACCTTTAAACTCATTTATCTCGGTAACTAAGCGTCCTAGGAGCAAAAGCGCTTTAATCTGGTATCACTACAAAAATAAAAAAAAATTAAAAATTCAATTTAAAATTAAAATAAATTTTTTGACCCCTCAAATTATTTTTTTTTACTTACAAACCTTTAAACTCATTTATCTCGGTAACTAAGCGTCCTAGGAGCAAAAGGGCTTTAATCTGGTATCACTACAAAAATAAAAAAAAAATTAAAAATTCAATTTAAAATTAAAATAAATTTTTTGACCCCTCAAATTATTTTTTTTTACTTACAAACCTTTAAACTCATTTATCTCGGTAACTAAGCGTCCTAGGAGCAAAAGGGCTTTAATCTGGTATCACTACAAAAATAAAAAAAAATTAAAAATTCAATTTAAAATTAAAATAAATTTTTTGACCCCTCAAATTATTTTTTTTTACTTACAAACCTTTAAACTCATTTATCTCGGTAACTAAGCGTCCTAGGAGCAAAAGGGCTTTAATCTGGTATCACTACAAAAATAAAAAAAAAATTAAAAATTCAATTTAAAATTAAAATAAATTTTTTGACCCCTCAAATTATTTTTTTTTACTTACAAACCTTTAAACTCATTTATCTCGGTAACTAAGCGTCCTAGGAGCAAAAGGGCTTTAATCTCTTAACTTAATATAAATGTAATTTTTTCCCAAAAACTCAATTTTCTTATATGAAAATACTTTCAAATTAAATTACCTATCCTTGTCTACCTAATATTTTTTTAGTTGAAACCTTTAAAAATAAAATTAATTTTACCATTCCTCACATTTCATTGAATTTCAAATCTCCCTATTATTCAATGCCAGTCGCCACCCCACCTACAAAAATTAAAAAAAAAATTAATTATGAAAATACCTTAAACCGCCTTTAAATAAAATTAATTTTACCTTTTCCTGAACACAGTGAACACAGTGAACACAATGAACACAGTGAACACAGTGAACACAATGAACACAGTGAACACAGTGAACACAGTGAACACAGTGAACACACTGAACACAATGAACACAGTGAACACACTGAACACAATGAACACAGTGAACACAGTGAACACAGTGAACACACTGAACACAATGAACACAGTGAACACAGTGAACACACTGATCACACTTATCACACTGAACACACTGATCACACTGACCCCTCAAATTATTTTTTTTTACTTACAAACCTTTAAACTCATTTATCTCGGTAACTAAGCGTCCTAGGAGCAAAAGGGCTTTAATCTGGTATCACTACAAAAATAAAAAAAAATTAAAAATTCAATTTAAAATTAAAATAAATTTTTTGACCCCTCAAATTATTTTTTTTTACTTACAAACCTTTAAACTCATTTATCTCGGTAACTAAGCGTCCTAGGAGCAAAAGGGCTTTAATCTGGTATCACTACAAAAATAAAAAAAATTAAAAATTCAATTTAAAATTAAAATAAATTTTTTGACCCCTCAAATTATTTTTTTTTTACTTACAAACCTTTAAACTCATTTATCTCGGTAACTAAGCGTCCTAGGAGCAAAAGGGCTTTAATCTGGTATCACTACAAAAATAAAAAAAAAATTAAAAATTCAATTTAAAATTAAAATAAATTTTTTGACCCCTCAAATTATTTTTTTTTACTTACAAACCTTTAAACTCATTTATCTCGGTAACTAAGCGTCCTAGGAGCAAAAGGGCTTTAATCTGGTATCACTACAAAAATAAAAAAAAATTAAAAATTCAATTTAAAATTAAAATAAATTTTTTGACCCCTCAAATTATTTTTTTTTACTTACAAACCTTTAAACTCATTTATCTCGGTAACTAAGCGTCCTAGGAGCAAAAGGGCTTTAATCTGGTATCACTACAAAAATAAAAAAAAAATTAAAAATTCAATTTAAAATTAAAATAAATTTTTTGACCCCTCAAATTATTTTTTTTTACTTACAAACCTTTAAACTCATTTATCTCGGTAACTAAGCGTCCTAGGAGCAAAAGGGCTTTAATCTCTTAACTTAATATAAATGTAATTTTTTCCCAAAAACTCAATTTTCTTATATGAAAATACTTTCAAATTAAATTACCTATCCTTGTCTACCTAATATTTTTTTAGTTGAAACCTTTAAAAATAAAATTAATTTTACCATTCCTCACATTTCATTGAATTTCAAATCTCCCTATTATTCAATGCCAGTCGCCACCCCACCTACAAAAATTAAAAAAAAAATTAATTATGAAAATACCTTAAACCGCCTTTAAATAAAATTAATTTTACCTTTTCCTGAACACAGTGAACACAGTGAACACAATGAACACAGTGAACACAGTGAACACAATGAACACAGTGAACACAGTGAACACAGTGAACACAGTGAACACACTGAACACAATGAACACAGTGAACACACTGAACACAATGAACACAGTGAACACAGTGAACACAGTGAACACAGTGAACACACTGAACACAATGAACACAGTGAACACAGTGAACACACTGATCACACTTATCACACTGAACACACTGATCACACTGACCCCTCAAATTATTTTTTTTTACTTACAAACCTTTAAACTCATTTATCTCGGTAACTAAGCGTCCTAGGAGCAAAAGGGCTTTAATCTGGTATCACTACAAAAATAAAAAAAAATTAAAAATTCAATTTAAAATTAAAATAAATTTTTTGACCCCTCAAATTATTTTTTTTTACTTACAAACCTTTAAACTCATTTATCTCGGTAACTAAGCGTCCTAGGAGCAAAAGGGCTTTAATCTGGTATCACTACAAAAATAAAAAAAAATTAAAAATTCAATTTAAAATTAAAATAAATTTTTTGACCCCTCAAATTATTTTTTTTTACTTACAAACCTTTAAACTCATTTATCTCGGTAACTAAGCGTCCTAGGAGCAAAAGGGCTTTAATCTGGTATCACTACAAAAATAAAAAAAAAATTAAAAATTCAATTTAAAATTAAAATAAATTTTTTGACCCCTCAAATTATTTTTTTTTACTTACAAACCTTTAAACTCATTTATCTCGGTAACTAAGCGTCCTAGGAGCAAAAGGGCTTTAATCTGGTATCACTACAAAAATAAAAAAAAATTAAAAATTCAATTTAAAATTAAAATAAATTTTTTGACCCCTCAAATTATTTTTTTTTACTTACAAACCTTTAAACTCATTTATCTCGGTAACTAAGCGTCCTAGGAGCAAAAGGGCTTTAATCTGGTATCACTACAAAAATAAAAAAAAAAATTAAAAATTCAATTTAAAATTAAAATAAATTTTTTGACCCCTCAAATTATTTTTTTTTACTTACAAACCTTTAAACTCATTTATCTCGGTAACTAAGCGTCCTAGGAGCAAAAGGGCTTTAATCTCTTAACTTAATATAAATGTAATTTTTTCCCAAAAACTCAATTTTCTTATATGAAAATACTTTCAAATTAAATTACCTATCCTTGTCTACCTAATATTTTTTTAGTTGAAACCTTTAAAAATAAAATTAATTTTACCATTCCTCACATTTCATTGAATTTCAAATCTCCCTATTATTCAATGCCAGTCGCCACCCCACCTACAAAAATTAAAAAAAAAATTAATTATGAAAATACCTTAAACCGCCTTTAAATAAAATTAATTTTACCTTTTCCTGAACACAGTGAACACAATGAACACAGTGAACACAGTGAACACAATGAACACAGTGAACACAGTGAACACAGTGAACACACTGAACACAATGAACACAGTGAACACACTGAACACAATGAACACAGTGAACACAGTGAACACAGTGAACACAGTGAACACACTGAACACAATGAACACAGTGAACACAGTGAACACACTGATCACACTTATCACACTGAACACACTGATCACACTGACCCCTCAAATTATTTTTTTTTACTTACAAACCTTTAAACTCATTTATCTCGGTAACTAAGCGTCCTAGGAGCAAAAGGGCTTTAATCTGGTATCACTACAAAAATAAAAAAAAATTAAAAATTCAATTTAAAATTAAAATAAATTTTTTGACCCCTCAAATTATTTTTTTTTACTTACAAACCTTTAAACTCATTTATCTCGGTAACTAAGCGTCCTAGGAGCAAAAGGGCTTTAATCTGGTATCACTACAAAAATAAAAAAAAATTAAAAATTCAATTTAAAATTAAAATAAATTTTTTGACCCCTCAAATTATTTTTTTTTACTTACAAACCTTTAAACTCATTTATCTCGGTAACTAAGCGTCCTAGGAGCAAAAGGGCTTTAATCTGGTATCACTACAAAAATAAAAAAAAAATTAAAAATTCAATTTAAAATTAAAATAAATTTTTTGACCCCTCAAATTATTTTTTTTTACTTACAAACCTTTAAACTCATTTATCTCGGTAACTAAGCGTCCTAGGAGCAAAAGGGCTTTAATCTCTTAACTTAATATAAATGTAATTTTTTCCCAAAAACTCAATTTTCTTATATGAAAATACTTTCAAATTAAATTACCTATCCTTGTCTACCTAATATTTTTTTAGTTGAAACCTTTAAAAATAAAATTAATTTTACCATTCCTCACATTTCATTGAATTTCAAATCTCCCTATTATTCAATGCCAGTCGCCACCCCACCTACAAAAATTAAAAAAAAAATTAATTATGAAAATACCTTAAACCGCCTTTAAATAAAATTAATTTTACCTTTTCCTGAACACAGTGAACACAGTGAACACAATGAACACAGTGAACACAGTGAACACAATGAACACAGTGAACACAGTGAACACACTGAACACAATGAACACAGTGAACACACTGAACACAATGAACACAGTGAACACAGTGAACACACTGAACACAATGAACACAGTGAACACAGTGAACACACTGATCACACTTATCACACTGAACACACTGATCACACTGACCCCTCAAATTATTTTTTTTTACTTACAAACCTTTAAACTCATTTATCTCGGTAACTAAGCGTCCTAGGAGCAAAAGGGCTTTAATCTGGTATCACTACAAAAATAAAAAAAAATTAAAAATTCAATTTAAAATTAAAATAAATTTTTTGACCCCTCAAATTATTTTTTTTTACTTACAAACCTTTAAACTCATTTATCTCGGTAACTAAGCGTCCTAGGAGCAAAAGGGCTTTAATCTGGTATCACTACAAAAATAAAAAAAAATTAAAAATTCAATTTAAAATTAAAATAAATTTTTTGACCCCTCAAATTATTTTTTTTTACTTACAAACCTTTAAACTCATTTATCTCGGTAACTAAGCGTCCTAGGAGCAAAAGGGCTTTAATCTGGTATCACTACAAAAATAAAAAAAAAATTAAAAATTCAATTTAAAATTAAAATAAATTTTTTGACCCCTCAAATTATTTTTTTTTACTTACAAACCTTTAAACTCATTTATCTCGGTAACTAAGCGTCCTAGGAGCAAAAGGGCTTTAATCTCTTAACTTAATATAAATGTAATTTTTTCCCAAAAACTCAATTTTCTTATATGAAAATACTTTCAAATTAAATTACCTATCCTTCTCTACCTAATATTTTTTTAGTTGAAACCTTTAAAAATAAAATTAATTTTACCATTCCTCACATTTCATTGAATTTCAAATCTCCCTATTATTCAATGCCAGTCGCCACCCCACCTACAAAAATTAAAAAAAAAATTAATTATGAAAATACCTTAAACCGCCTTTAAATAAAATTAATTTTACCTTTTCCTGAACACAGTGAACACAGTGAACACAATGAACACAGTGAACACAGTGAACACAATGAACACAGTGAACACAGTGAACACAGTGAACACAGTGAACACACTGAACACAATGAACACAGTGAACACACTGAACACAATGAACACAGTGAACACAGTGAACACAGTGAACACACTGAACACAATGAACACAGTGAACACAGTGAACACACTGATCACACTTATCACACTGAACACACTGATCACACTGACCCCTCAAATTATTTTTTTTTACTTACAAACCTTTAAACTCATTTATCTCGGTAACTAAGCGTCCTAGGAGCAAAAGGGCTTTAATCTGGTATCACTACAAAAATAAAAAAAAATTAAAAATTCAATTTAAAATTAAAATAAATTTTTTGACCCCTCAAATTATTTTTTTTTACTTACAAACCTTTAAACTCATTTATCTCGGTAACTAAGCGTCCTAGGAGCAAAAGGGCTTTAATCTGGTATCACTACAAAAATAAAAAAAAAATTAAAAATTCAATTTAAAATTAAAATAAATTTTTTGACCCCTCAAATTATTTTTTTTTACTTACAAACCTTTAAACTCATTTATCTCGGTAACTAAGCGTCCTAGGAGCAAAAGGGCTTTAATCTGGTATCACTACAAAAATAAAAAAAAATTAAAAATTCAATTTAAAATTAAAATAAATTTTTTGACCCCTCAAATTATTTTTTTTTACTTACAAACCTTTAAACTCATTTATCTCGGTAACTAAGCGTCCTAGGAGCAAAAGGGCTTTAATCTGGTATCACTACAAAAATAAAAAAAAAATTAAAAATTCAATTTAAAATTAAAATAAATTTTTTGACCCCTCAAATTATTTTTTTTTACTTACAAACCTTTAAACTCATTTATCTCGGTAACTAAGCGTCCTAGGAGCAAAAGGGCTTTAATCTCTTAACTTAATATAAATGTAATTTTTTCCCAAAAACTCAATTTTCTTATATGAAAATACTTTCAAATTAAATTACCTATCCTTGTCTACCTAATATTTTTTTAGTTGAAACCTTTAAAAATAAAATTAATTTTACCATTCCTCACATTTCATTGAATTTCAAATCTCCCTATTATTCAATGCCAGTCGCCACCCCACCTACAAAAATTAAAAAAAAAATTAATTATGAAAATACCTTAAACCGCCTTTAAATAAAATTAATTTTACCTTTTCCTGAACACAGTGAACACAGTGAACACAATGAACACAGTGAACACAGTGAACACAATGAACACAGTGAACACAGTGAACACAGTGAACACACTGAACACAGTGAACACACTGAACACAATGAACACAGTGAACACACTGAACACAATGAACACAGTGAACACAGTGAACACAGTGAACACAGTGAACACACTGAACACAATGAACACAGTGAACACAGTGAACACACTGATCACACTTATCACACTGAACACACTGATCACACTGACCCCTCAAATTATTTTTTTTTACTTACAAACCTTTAAACTCATTTATCTCGGTAACTAAGCGTCCTAGGAGCAAAAGGGCTTTAATCTGGTATCACTACAAAAATAAAAAAAAATTAAAAATTCAATTTAAAATTAAAATAAATTTTTTGACCCCTCAAATTATTTTTTTTTACTTACAAACCTTTAAACTCATTTATCTCGGTAACTAAGCGTCCTAGGAGCAAAAGGGCTTTAATCTGGTATCACTACAAAAATAAAAAAAAATTAAAAATTCAATTTAAAATTAAAATAAATTTTTTGACCCCTCAAATTATTTTTTTTTACTTACAAACCTTTAAACTCATTTATCTCGGTAACTAAGCGTCCTAGGAGCAAAAGGGCTTTAATCTGGTATCACTACAAAAATAAAAAAAAAATTAAAAATTCAATTTAAAATTAAAATAAATTTTTTGACCCCTCAAATTATTTTTTTTTACTTACAAACCTTTAAACTCATTTATCTCGGTAACTAAGCGTCCTAGGAGCAAAAGGGCTTTAATCTGGTATCACTACAAAAATAAAAAAAAATTAAAAATTCAATTTAAAATTAAAATAAATTTTTTGACCCCTCAAATTATTTTTTTTTACTTACAAACCTTTAAACTCATTTATCTCGGTAACTAAGCGTCCTAGGAGCAAAAGGGCTTTAATCTGGTATCACTACAAAAATAAAAAAAAAATTAAAAATTCAATTTAAAATTAAAATAAATTTTTTGACCCCTCAAATTATTTTTTTTTACTTACAAACCTTTAAACTCATTTATCTCGGTAACTAAGCGTCCTAGGAGCAAAAGGGCTTTAATCTCTTAACTTAATATAAATGTAATTTTTTCCCAAAAACTCAATTTTCTTATATGAAAATACTTTCAAATTAAATTACCTATCCTTGTCTACCTAATATTTTTTTAGTTGAAACCTTTAAAAATAAAATTAATTTTACCATTCCTCACATTTCATTGAATTTCAAATCTCCCTATTATTCAATGCCAGTCGCCACCCCACCTACAAAAATTAAAAAAAAAATTAATTATGAAAATACCTTAAACCGCCTTTAAATAAAATTAATTTTACCTTTTCCTGAACACAGTGAACACAGTGAACACAATGAACACAGTGAACACAGTGAACACAATGAACACAGTGAACACAGTGAACACAGTGAACACAGTGAACACACTGAACACAATGAACACAGTGAACACACTGAACACAATGAACACAGTGAACACAGTGAACACAGTGAACACACTGAACACAATGAACACAGTGAACACACTGATCACACTTATCACACTGAACACACTGATCACACTGACCCCTCAAATTATTTTTTTTTACTTACAAACCTTTAAACTCATTTATCTCGGTAACTAAGCGTCCTAGGAGCAAAAGGGCTTTAATCTGGTATCACTACAAAAATAAAAAAAAATTAAAAATTCAATTTAAAATTAAAATAAATTTTTTGACCCCTCAAATTATTTTTTTTTACTTACAAACCTTTAAACTCATTTATCTCGGTAACTAAGCGTCCTAGGAGCAAAAGGGCTTTAATCTGGTATCACTACAAAAATAAAAAAAAATTAAAAATTCAATTTAAAATTAAAATAAATTTTTTGACCCCTCAAATTATTTTTTTTTACTTACAAACCTTTAAACTCATTTATCTCGGTAACTAAGCGTCCTAGGAGCAAAAGGGCTTTAATCTGGTATCACTACAAAAATAAAAAAAAAATTAAAAATTCAATTTAAAATTAAAATAAATTTTTTGACCCCTCAAATTATTTTTTTTTACTTACAAACCTTTAAACTCATTTATCTCGGTAACTAAGCGTCCTAGGAGCAAAAGGGCTTTAATCTGGTATCACTACAAAAATAAAAAAAAATTAAAAATTCAATTTAAAATTAAAATAAATTTTTTGACCCCTCAAATTATTTTTTTTTACTTACAAACCTTTAAACTCATTTATCTCGGTAACTAAGCGTCCTAGGAGCAAAAGGGCTTTAATCTGGTATCACTACAAAAATAAAAAAAAAATTAAAAATTCAATTTAAAATTAAAATAAATTTTTTGACCCCTCAAATTATTTTTTTTTACTTACAAACCTTTAAACTCATTTATCTCGGTAACTAAGCGTCCTAGGAGCAAAAGGGCTTTAATCTCTTAACTTAATATAAATGTAATTTTTTCCCAAAAACTCAATTTTCTTATATGAAAATACTTTCAAATTAAATTACCTATCCTTGTCTACCTAATATTTTTTTAGTTGAAACCTTTAAAAATAAAATTAATTTTACCATTCCTCACATTTCATTGAATTTCAAATCTCCCTATTATTCAATGCCAGTCGCCACCCCACCTACAAAAATTAAAAAAAAAATTAATTATGAAAATACCTTAAACCGCCTTTAAATAAAATTAATTTTACCTTTTCCTGAACACAGTGAACACAGTGAACACAATGAACACAGTGAACACAGTGAACACAATGAACACAGTGAACACAGTGAACACAGTGAACACAGTGAACACACTGAACACAATGAACACAGTGAACACACTGAACACAATGAACACAGTGAACACAGTGAACACAGTGAACACACTGAACACAATGAACACAGTGAACACACTGATCACACTTATCACACTGAACACACTGATCACACTGACCCCTCAAATTATTTTTTTTTACTTACAAACCTTTAAACTCATTTATCTCGGTAACTAAGCGTCCTAGGAGCAAAAGGGCTTTAATCTGGTATCACTACAAAAATAAAAAAAAATTAAAAATTCAATTTAAAATTAAAATTATTTTTTTTTACTTACAAACCTTTAAACTCATTTATCTCGGTAACTAAGCGTCCTAGGAGCAAAAGGGCTTTAATCTGGTATCACTACAAAAATAAAAAAAAATTAAAAATTCAATTTAAAATTAAAATAAATTTTTTGACCCCTCAAATTATTTTTTTTTACTTACAAACCTTTAAACTCATTTATCTCGGTAACTAAGCGTCCTAGGAGCAAAAGGGCTTTAATCTGGTATCACTACAAAAATAAAAAAAAAATTAAAAATTCAATTTAAAATTAAAATAAATTTTTTGACCCCTCAAATTATTTTTTTTTACTTACAAACCTTTAAACTCATTTATCTCGGTAACTAAGCGTCCTAGGAGCAAAAGGGCTTTAATCTGGTATCACTACAAAAATAAAAAAAAATTAAAAATTCAATTTAAAATTAAAATAAATTTTTTGACCCCTCAAATTATTTTTTTTTACTTACAAACCTTTAAACTCATTTATCTCGGTAACTAAGCGTCCTAGGAGCAAAAGGGCTTTAATCTGGTATCACTACAAAAATAAAAAAAAAATTAAAAATTCAATTTAAAATTAAAATAAATTTTTTGACCCCTCAAATTATTTTTTTTTACTTACAAACCTTTAAACTCATTTATCTCGGTAACTAAGCGTCCTAGGAGCAAAAGGGCTTTAATCTCTTAACTTAATATAAATGTAATTTTTTCCCAAAAACTCAATTTTCTTATATGAAAATACTTTCAAATTAAATTACCTATCCTTGTCTACCTAATATTTTTTTAGTTGAAACCTTTAAAAATAAAATTAATTTTACCATTCCTCACATTTCATTGAATTTCAAATCTCCCTATTATTCAATGCCAGTCGCCACCCCACCTACAAAAATTAAAAAAAAAATTAATTATGAAAATACCTTAAACCGCCTTTAAATAAAATTAATTTTACCTTTTCCTGAACACAGTGAACACAGTGAACACAATGAACACAGTGAACACAGTGAACACAATGAACATGAACACAGTGAACACAGTGAACACAGTGAACACAGTGAACACAGTGAACACACTGAACACAATGAACACAGTGAACACACTGAACACAATGAACACAGTGAACACAGTGAACACAGTGAACACACTGAACACAATGAACACAGTGAACACAGTGAACACACTGATCACACTTATCACACTGAACACACTGATCACACTGACCCCTCAAATTATTTTTTTTTACTTACAAACCTTTAAACTCATTTATCTCGGTAACTAAGCGTCCTAGGAGCAAAAGGGCTTTAATCTGGTATCACTACAAAAATAAAAAAAAATTAAAAATTCAATTTAAAATTAAAATAAATTTTTTGACCCCTCAAATTATTTTTTTTTACTTACAAACCTTTAAACTCATTTATCTCGGTAACTAAGCGTCCTAGGAGCAAAAGGGCTTTAATCTGGTATCACTACAAAAATAAAAAAAAATTAAAAATTCAATTTAAAATTAAAATAAATTCTTTGACCCCTCAAATTATTTTTTTTTACTTACAAACCTTTAAACTCATTTATCTCGGTAACTAAGCGTCCTAGGAGCAAAAGGGCTTTAATCTGGTATCACTACAAAAATAAAAAAAAAATCAAAAATTCAATTTAAAATTAAAATAAATTTTTTGACCCCTCAAATTATTTTTTTTTACTTACAAACCTTTAAACTCATTTATCTCGGTAACTAAGCGTCCTAGGAGCAAAAGGGCTTTAATCTGGTATCACTACAAAAATAAAAAAAAATTAAAAATTCAATTTAAAATTAAAATAAATTTTTTGACCCCTCAAATTATTTTTTTTTACTTACAAACCTTTAAACTCATTTATCTCGGTAACTAAGCGTCCTAGGAGCAAAAGGGCTTTAATCTGGTATCACTACAAAAATAAAAAAAAAAATAAAAATTCAATTTAAAATTAAAATAAATTTTTTGACCCCTCAAATTATTTTTTTTTACTTACAAACCTTTAAACTCATTTATCTCGGTAACTAAGCGTCCTAGGAGCAAAAGGGCTTTAATCTCTTAACTTAATATAAATGTAATTTTTTCCCAAAAACTCAATTTTCTTATATGAAAATACTTTCAAATTAAATTACCTATCCTTGTCTACCTAATATTTTTTTAGTTGAAACCTTTAAAAATAAAATTAATTTTACCATTCCTCACATTTCATTGAATTTCAAATCTCCCTATTATTCAATGCCAGTCGCCACCCCACCTACAAAAATTAAAAAAAAAATTAATTATGAAAATACCTTAAACCGCCTTTAAATAAAATTAATTTTACCTTTTCCTGAACACAGTGAACACAGTGAACACAGTGAACACAATGAACACAGTGAACACAGTGAACACAATGAACATGAACACAGTGAACACAGTGAACACAGTGAACACAGTGAACACACTGAACACAATGAACACAGTGAACACACTGAACACAATGAACACAGTGAACACAGTGAACACAGTGAACACACTGAACACAATGAACACAGTGAACACAGTGAACACACTGATCACACTTATCACACTGAACACACTGATCACACTGACCCCTCAAATTATTTTTTTTTACTTACAAACCTTTAAACTCATTTATCTCGGTAACTAAGCGTCCTAGGAGCAAAAGGGCTTTAATCTGGTATCACTACAAAAATAAAAAAAAATTAAAAATTCAATTTAAAATAAATTTTTTGACCCCTCAAATTATTTTTTTTTACTTACAAACCTTTAAGCTCTCGGTAACTAAGCGTCCTAGGAGCAAAAGGGCTTTAATCTGGTATCACTACAAAAATAAAAAAAAATTTAAAATTAAAATAAATTTTTTGACCCCTCAAATTATTTTTTTTTACTTACAAACCTTTAAACTCATTTATCTCGGTAACTAAGCGTCCTAGGAGCAAAAGGGCTTTAATCTGGTATCACTACAAAAATAAAAAAAAAATTAAAAATTCAATTTAAAATTAAAATAAATTTTTTGACCCCTCAAATTATTTTTTTTTACTTACAAACCTTTAAACTCATTTATCTCGGTAACTAAGCGTCCTAGGAGCAAAAGGGCTTTAATCTGGTATCACTACAAAAATAAAAAAAAATTAAAAATTCAATTTAAAATTAAAATAAATTTTTTGACCCCTCAAATTATTTTTTTTTACTTACAAACCTTTAAACTCATTTATCTCGGTAACTAAGCGTCCTAGGAGCAAAAGGGCTTTAATCTGGTATCACTACAAAAATAAAAAAAAAATTAAAAATTCAATTTAAAATTAAAATAAATTTTTTGACCCCTCAAATTATTTTTTTTTACTTACAAACCTTTAAACTCATTTATCTCGGTAACTAAGCGTCCTAGGAGCAAAAGGGCTTTAATCTCTTAACTTAATATAAATGTAATTTTTTCCCAAAAACTCAATTTTCTTATATGAAAATACTTTCAAATTAAATTACCTATCCTTGTCTACCTAATATTTTTTTAGTTGAAACCTTTAAAAATAAAATTAATTTTACCATTCCTCACATTTCATTGAATTTCAAATCTCCCTATTATTCAATGCCAGTCGCCACCCCACCTACAAAAATTAAAAAAAAAATTAATTATGAAAATACCTTAAACCGCCTTTAAATAAAATTAATTTTACCTTTTCCTGAACACAGTGAACACAGTGAACACAATGAACACAGTGAACACAGTGAACACAATGAACATGAACACAGTGAACACAGTGAACACAGTGAACACAGTGAACACACTGAACACAATGAACACAGTGAACACACTGAACACAATGAACACAGTGAACACAGTGAACACAGTGAACACAGTGAACACACTGAACACAATGAACACAGTGAACACAGTGAGCACACTGATCACACTTATCACACTGAACACACTGATCACACTGACCCCTCAAATTATTTTTTTTTACTTACAAACCTTTAAACTCATTTATCTCGGTAACTAAGCGTCCTAGGAGCAAAAGGGCTTTAATCTGGTATCACTACAAAAATAAAAAAAAATTAAAAATTCAATTTAAAATAAATTTTTTGACCCCTCAAATTATTTTTTTTTACTTACAAACCTTTAAACTCATTTATCTCGGTAACTAAGCGTCCTAGGAGCAAAAGGGCTTTAATCTGGTATCACTACAAAAATAAAAAAAAATTAAAAATTCAATTTAAAATTAAAATAAATTTTTTGACCCCTCAAATTATTTTTTTTTACTTACAAACCTTTAAACTCATTTATCTCGGTAACTAAGCGTCCTAGGAGCAAAAGGGCTTTAATCTGGTATCACTACAAAAATAAAAAAAAAATTAAAAATTCAATTTAAAATTAAAATAAATTTTTTGACCCCTCAAATTATTTTTTTTTACTTACAAACCTTTAAACTCATTTATCTCGGTAACTAAGCGTCCTAGGAGCAAAAGGGCTTTAATCTGGTATCACTACAAAAATAAAAAAAAATTAAAAATTCAATTTAAAATTAAAATAAATTTTTTGACCCCTCAAATTATTTTTTTTTACTTACAAACCTTTAAACTCATTTATCTCGGTAACTAAGCGTCCTAGGAGCAAAAGGGCTTTAATCTGGTATCACTACAAAAATAAAAAAAAAAATTAAAAATTCAATTTAAAATTAAAATAAATTTTTTGACCCCTCAAATTATTTTTTTTTACTTACAAACCTTTAAACTCATTTATCTCGGTAACTAAGCGTCCTAGGAGCAAAAGGGCTTTAATCTCTTAACTTAATATAAATGTAATTTTTTCCCAAAAACTCAATTTTCTTATATGAAAATACTTTCAAATTAAATTACCTATCCTTGTCTACCTAATATTTTTTTAGTTGAAACCTTTAAAAATAAAATTAATTTTACCATTCCTCACATTTCATTGAATTTCAAATCTCCCTATTATTCAATGCCAGTCGCCACCCCACCTACAAAAATTAAAAAAAAAATTAATTATGAAAATACCTTAAACCGCCTTTAAATAAAATTAATTTTACCTTTTCCTGAACACAGTGAACACAGTGAACACAATGAACACAGTGAACACAGTGAACACAATGAACACAGTGAACACAGTGAACACAGTGAACACAGTGAACACAGTGAACACACTGAACACAATGAACACAGTGAACACACTGAACACAATGAACACAGTGAACACAGTGAACACAGTGAACACAGTGAACACACTGAACACAATGAACACAGTGAACACAGTGAACACACTGATCACACTTATCACACTGAATACACTGATCACACTGACCCCTCAAATTATTTTTTTTTACTTACAAACCTTTAAACTCATTTATCTCGGTAACTAAGCGTCCTAGGAGCAAAAGGGCTTTAATCTGGTATCACTACAAAAATAAAAAAAAATTAAAAATTCAATTTAAAATTAAAATAAATTTTTTGACCCCTCAAATTATTTTTTTTTACTTACAAACCTTTAAACTCATTTATCTCGGTAACTAAGCGTCCTAGGAGCAAAAGGGCTTTAATCTGGTATCACTACAAAAATAAAAAAAAATTAAAAATTCAATTTAAAATTAAAATAAATTTTTTGACCCCTCAAATTATTTTTTTTTACTTACAAACCTTTAAACTCATTTATCTCGGTAACTAAGCGTCCTAGGAGCAAAAGGGCTTTAATCTGGTATCACTACAAAAATAAAAAAAAAATTAAAAATTCAATTTAAAATTAAAATAAATTTTTTGACCCCTCAAATTATTTTTTTTTACTTACAAACCTTTAAACTCATTTATCTCGGTAACTAAGCGTCCTAGGAGCAAAAGGGCTTTAATCTCTTAACTTAATATAAATGTAATTTTTTCCCAAAAACTCAATTTTCTTATATGAAAATACTTTCAAATTAAATTACCTATCCTTGTCTACCTAATATTTTTTTAGTTGAAACCTTTAAAAATAAAATTAATTTTACCATTCCTCACATTTCATTGAATTTCAAATCTCCCTATTATTCAATGCCAGTCGCCACCCCACCTACAAAAATTAAAAAAAAAATTAATTATGAAAATACCTTAAACCGCCTTTAAATAAAATTAATTTTACCTTTTCCTGAACACAGTGAACACAGTGAACACAATGAACACAGTGAACACAGTGAACACAATGAACACAGTGAACACAGTGAACACAGTGAACACAGTGAACACACTGAACACAATGAACACAGTGAACACACTGAACACAATGAACACAGTGAACACAGTGAACACAGTGAACACAGTGAACACAGTGAACACAGTGAACACACTGAACACAATGAACACAGTGAACACAGTGAACACACTGATCACACTTATCACACTGAACACACTGATCACACTGACCCCTCAAATTATTTTTTTTTACTTACAAACCTTTAAACTCATTTATCTCGGTAACTAAGCGTCCTAGGAGCAAAAGGGCTTTAATCTGGTATCACTACAAAAATAAAAAAAAATTAAAAATTCAATTTAAAATTAAAATAAATTTTTTGACCCCTCAAATTATTTTTTTTTACTTACAAACCTTTAAACTCTTTTATCTCGGTAACTAAGCGTCCTAGGAGCAAAAGGGCTTTAATCTGGTATCACTACAAAAATAAAAAAAAATTAAAAATTCAATTTAAAATTAAAATAAATTTTTTGACCCCTCAAATTATTTCTTTTTACTTACAAACCTTTAAACTCATTTATCTCGGTAACTAAGCGTCCTAGGAGCAAAAGGGCTTTAATCTGGTATCACTACAAAAATAAAAAAAAAATTAAAAATTCAATTTAAAATTAAAATAAATTTTTTGACCCCTCAAATTATTTTTTTTTACTTACAAACCTTTAAACTCATTTATCTCGGTAACTAAGCGTCCTAGGAGCAAAAGGGCTTTAATCTCTTAACTTAATATAAATGTAATTTTTTCCCAAAAACTCAATTTTCTTATATGAAAATACTTTCAAATTAAATTACCTATCCTTGTCTACCTAATATTTTTTTAGTTGAAACCTTTAAAAATAAAATTAATTTTACCATTCCTCACATTTCATTGAATTTCAAATCTCCCTATTATTCAATGCCAGTCGCCACCCCACCTACAAAAATTAAAAAACACAGTGAACACAATGAACACAGTGAACACAGTGAACACAGTGAACACAGTGAACACACTGAACACAATGAACACAGTGAACACACTGAACACAATGAACACAGTGAACACAGTGAACACAGTGAACACACTGAACACAATGAACACAGTGAACACAGTGAACACACTGATCAAACTTATCACACTGAACACACTGATCACACTGACCCCTCAAATTATTTTTTTTTACTTACAAACCTTTAAACTCATTTATCTTGGTAACTAAGCGTCCTAGGAGCAAAAGGGCTTTAATCTGGTATCACTACAAAAATAAAAAAAAATTAAAAATTCAATTTAAAATTAAAATAAATTTTTTGACCCCTCAAATTATTTTTTTTTACTTACAAACCTTTAAACTCATTTATCTCGGTAACTAAGCGTCCTAGGAGCAAAAGGGCTTTAATCTGGTATCACTACAAAAATAAAAAAAAATTAAAAATTCAATTTAAAATTAAAATAAATTTTTTGACCCCTCAAATTATTTTTTTTTACTTACAAACCTTTAAACTCATTTATCTCGGTAACTAAGCGTCCTAGGAGCAAAAGGGCTTTAATCTGGTATCACTACAAAAATAAAAAAAAAATTAAAAATTCAATTTAAAATTAAAATAAATTTTTTGACCCCTCAAATTATTTTTTTTTACTTACAAACCTTTAAACTCATTTATCTCGGTAACTAAGCGTCCTAGGAGCAAAAGGGCTTTAATCTCTTAACTTAATATAAATGTAATTTTTTCCCAAAAACTCAATTTTCTTATATGAAAATACTTTCAAATTAAATTACCTATCCTTCTCTACCTAATATTTTTTTAGTTGAAACCTTTAAAAATAAAATTAATTTTACCATTCCTCACATTTCATTGAATTTCAAATCTCCCTATTATTCAATGCCAGTCGCCACCCCACCTACAAAAATTAAAAAAAAAATTAATTATGAAAATACCTTAAACCGCCTTTAAATAAAATTAATTTTACCTTTTCCTGAACACAGTGAACACAGTGAACACAATGAACACAGTGAACACAGTGAACACAATGAACACAGTGAACACAGTGAACACAGTGAACACAGTGAACACAGTGAACACACTGAACACAATGAACACAGTGAACACACTGAACACAATGAACACAGTGAACACAGTGAACACACTGAACACAATGAACACAGTGAACACACTGATCACACTTATCACACTGAACACACTGATCACACTGACCCCTCAAATTATTTTTTTTTACTTACAAACCTTTAAACTCATTTATCTCGGTAACTAAGCGTCCTAGGAGCAAAAGGGCTTTAATCTGGTATCACTACAAAAATAAAAAAAATTAAAAATTCAATTTAAAATTAAAATAAATTTTTTGACCCCTCAAATTATTTTTTTTTACTTACAAACCTTTAAACTCATTTATCTCGGTAACTAAGCGTCCTAGGAGCAAAAGGGCTTTAATCTGGTATCACTACAAAAATAAAAAAAAATTAAAAATTCAATTTAAAATTAAAATAAATTTTTTGACCCCTCAAATTATTTTTTTTTACTTACAAACCTTTAAACTCATTTATCTCGGTAACTAAGCGTCCTAGGAGCAAAAGGGCTTTAATCTGGTATCACTACAAAAATAAAAAAAAAATTAAAAATTCAATTTAAAATTAAAATAAATTTTTTGACCCCTCAAATTATTTTTTTTTACTTACAAACCTTTAAACTCATTTATCTCGGTAACTAAGCGTCCTAGGAGCAAAAGGGCTTTAATCTCTTAACTTAATATAAATGTAATTTTTTCCCAAAAACTCAATTTTCTTATATGAAAATACTTTCAAATTAAATTACCTATCCTTGTCTACCTAATATTTTTTTAGTTGAAACCTTTAAAAATAAAATTAATTTTACCATTCCTCACATTTCATTGAATTTCAAATCTCCCTATTATTCAATGCCAGTCGCCACCCCACCTACAAAAATTAAAAAAAAAATTAATTATGAAAATACCTTAAACCGCCTTTAAATAAAATTAATTTTACCTTTTCCTGAACACAGTGAACACAGTGAACACAATGAACACAGTGAACACAGTGAACACAATGAACACAGTGAACACAGTGAACACAGTGAACACAGTGAACACAGTGAACACAGTGAACACACTGAACACAATGAACACAGTGAACACACTGAACACAATGAACACAGTGAACACAGTGAACACAGTGAACACAGTGAACACAGTGAACACACTGAACACAATGAACACAGTGAACACAGTGAACACACTGATCACACTGAACACACTGATCACACTGACCCCTCAAATTATTTTTTTTTACTTACAAACCTTTAAACTCATTTATCTCGGTAACTAAGCGTCCTAGGAGCAAAAGGGCTTTAATCTGGTATCACTACAAAAATAAAAAAAAATTAAAAATTCAATTTAAAATTAAAATAAATTTTTTGACCCCTCAAATTATTTTTTTTTACTTACAAACCTTTAAACTCATTTATCTCGGTAACTAAGCGTCCTAGGAGCAAAAGGGCTTTAATCTGGTATCACTACAAAAATAAAAAAAAATTAAAAATTCAATTTAAAATTAAAATAAATTTTTTGACCCCTCAAATTATTTTTTTTTACTTACAAACCTTTAAACTCATTTATCTCGGTAACTAAGCGTCCTAGGAGCAAAAGGGCTTTAATCTGGTATCACTACAAAAATAAAAAAAAATTAAAAATTCAATTTAAAATTAAAATAAATTTTTTGACCCCTCAAATTATTTTTTTTTACTTACAAACCTTTAAACTCATTTATCTCGGTAACTAAGCGTCCTAGGAGCAAAAGGGCTTTAATCTGGTATCACTACAAAAATAAAAAAAAAATTAAAAATTCAATTTAAAATTAAAATAAATTTTTTGACCCCTCAAATTATTTTTTTTTACTTACAAACCTTTAAACTCATTTATCTCGGTAACTAAGCGTCCTAGGAGCAAAAGGGCTTTAATCTCTTAACTTAATATAAATGTAATTTTTTCCCAAAAACTCAATTTTCTTATATGAAAATACTTTCAAATTAAATTACCTATCCTTGTCTACCTAATATTTTTTTAGTTGAAACCTTTAAAAATAAAATTAATTTTACCATTCCTCACATTTCATTGAATTTCAAATCTCCCTATTATTCAATGCCAGTCGCCACCCCACCTACAAAAATTAAAAAAAAAATTAATTATGAAAATACCTTAAACCGCCTTTAAATAAAATTAATTTTACCTTTTCCTGAACACAGTGAACACAGTGAACACAATGAACACAGTGAACACAGTGAACACAATGAACACAGTGAACACAGTGAACACACTGAACACACTGAACACAATGAACACAGTGAACACACTGAACACAATGAACACAGTGAACACAGTAAACACAGTGAACACAGTGAACACACTGAACACAATGAACACAGTGAACACACTGATCACACTTATCACACTGAACACACTGATCACACTGACCCCTCAAATTATTTTTTTTTACTTACAAACCTTTAAACTCATTTATCTCGGTAACTAAGCGTCCTAGGAGCAAAAGGGCTTTAATCTGGTATCACTACAAAAATAAAAAAAAATTAAAAATTCAATTTAAAATTAAAATAAATTTTTTGACCCCTCAAATTATTTTTTTTTACTTACAAACCTTTAAACTCATTTATCTCGGTAACTAAGCGTCCTAGGAGCAAAAGGGCTTTAATCTGGTATCACTACAAAAATAAAAAAAAATTAAAAATTCAATTTAAAATTAAAATAAATTTTTTGACCCCTCAAATTATTTTTTTTTACTTACAAACCTTTAAACTCATTTATCTCGGTAACTAAGCGTCCTAGGAGCAAAAGGGCTTTAATCTGGTATCACTACAAAAATAAAAAAAAAATTAAAAATTCAATTTAAAATTAAAATAAATTTTTTGACCCCTCAAATTATTTTTTTTTACTTACAAACCTTTAAACTCATTTATCTCGGTAACTAAGCGTCCTAGGAGCAAAAGGGCTTTAATCTCTTAACTTAATATAAATGTAATTTTTTCCCAAAAACTCAATTTTCTTATATGAAAATACTTTCAAATTAAATTACCTATCCTTGTCTACCTAATATTTTTTTAGTTGAAACCTTTAAAAATAAAATTAATTTTACCATTCCTCACATTTCATTGAATTTCAAATCTCCCTATTATTCAATGCCAGTCGCCACCCCACCTACAAAAATTAAAAAAAAAAATAATTATGAAAATACCTTAAACCGCCTTTAAATAAAATTAATTTTACCTTTTCCTGAACACAGTGAACACAGTGAACACAATGAACACAGTGAACACAGTGAACACAATGAACACAGTGAACACAGTGAACACAGTGAACACACTGAACACAATGAACACAGTGAACACACTGAACACAATGAACACAGTGAACACAGTGAACACAGTGAACACAGTGAACACAGTGAACACACTGAACACAATGAACACAGTGAACACACTGATCACACTTATCACACTGAACACACTGATCACACTGACCCCTCAAATTATTTTTTTTTACTTACAAACCTTTAAACTCATTTATCTCGGTAACTAAGCGTCCTAGGAGCAAAAGGGCTTTAATCTGGTATCACTACAAAAATAAAAAAAAATTAAAAATTCAATTTAAAATTAAAATAAATTTTTTGACCCCTCAAATTATTTTTTTTTACTTACAAACCTTTAAACTCATTTATCTCGGTAACTAAGCGTCCTAGGAGCAAAAGGGCTTTAATCTGGTATCACTACAAAAATAAAAAAAAATTAAAAATTCAATTTAAAATTAAAATAAATTTTTTGACCCCTCAAATTATTTTTTTTTACTTACAAACCTTTAAACTCATTTATCTCGGTAACTAAGCGTCCTAGGAGCAAAAGGGCTTTAATCTGGTATCACTACAAAAATAAAAAAAAAATTAAAAATTCAATTTAAAATTAAAATAAATTTTTTGACCCCTCAAATTATTTTTTTTTACTTACAAACCTTTAAACTCATTTATCTCGGTAACTAAGCGTCCTAGGAGCAAAAGGGCTTTAATCTGGTATCACTACAAAAATAAAAAAAAATTAAAAATTCAATTTAAAATTAAAATAAATTTTTTGACCCCTCAAATTATTTTTTTTTACTTACAAACCTTTAAACTCATTTATCTCGGTAACTAAGCGTCCTAGGAGCAAAAGGGCTTTAATCTGGTATCACTACAAAAATAAAAAAAAAATTAAAAATTCAATTTAAAATTAAAATAAATTTTTTGACCCCTCAAATTATTTTTTTTTACTTACAAACCTTTAAACTCATTTATCTCGGTAACTAAGCGTCCTAGGAGCAAAAGGGCTTTAATCTCTTAACTTAATATAAATGTAATTTTTTCCCAAAAACTCAATTTTCTTATATGAAAATACTTTCAAATTAAATTACCTATCCTTGTCTACCTAATATTTTTTTAGTTGAAACCTTTAAAAATAAAATTAATTTTACCATTCCTCACATTTCATTGAATTTCAAATCTCCCTATTATTCAATGCCAGTCGCCACCCCACCTACAAAAATTAAAAAAAAAATTAATTATGAAAATACCTTAAACCGCCTTTAAATAAAATTAATTTTACCTTTTCCTGAACACAGTGAACACAGTGAACACAATGAACACAGTGAACACAATGAACACAGTGAACACAGTGAACACAGTGAACACAGTGAACACACTGAACACAATGAACACAGTGAACACACTGAACACAATGAACACAGTGAACACAGTGAACACAGTGAACACAGTGAACACACTGAACACAATGAACACAGTGAACACAGTGAACACACTGATCACACTTATCACACTGAACACACTGATCACACTGACCCCTCAAATTATTTTTTTTTACTTACAAACCTTTAAACTCATTTATCTCGGTAACTAAGCGTCCTAGGAGCAAAAGGGCTTTAATCTGGTATCACTACAAAAATAAAAAAAAATTAAAAATTCAATTTAAAATTAAAATAAATTTTTTGACCCCTCAAATTATTTTTTTTTACTTACAAACCTTTAAACTCATTTATCTCGGTAACTAAGCGTCCTAGGAGCAAAAGGGCTTTAATCTGGTATCACTACAAAAATAAAAAAAAAATTAAAAATTCAATTTAAAATTAAAATAAATTTTTTGACCCCTCAAATTATTTTTTTTTACTTACAAACCTTTAAACTCATTTATCTCGGTAACTAAGCGTCCTAGGAGCAAAAGGGCTTTAATCTGGTATCACTACAAAAATAAAAAAAAATTAAAAATTCAATTTAAAATTAAAATAAATTTTTTGACCCCTCAAATTATTTTTTTTTACTTACAAACCTTTAAACTCATTTATCTCGGTAACTAAGCGTCCTAGGAGCAAAAGGGCTTTAATCTCTTAACTTAATATAAATGTAATTTTTTCCCAAAAACTCAATTTTCTTATATGAAAATACTTTCAAATTAAATTACCTATCCTTGTCTACCTAATATTTTTTTAGTTGAAACCTTTAAAAATAAAATTAATTTTACCATTCCTCACATTTCATTGAATTTCAAATCTCCCTATTATTCAATGCCAGTCGCCACCCCACCTACAAAAATTAAAAAAAAAATTAATTATGAAAATACCTTAAACCGCCTTTAAATAAAATTAATTTTACCTTTTCCTGAACACAGTGAACACAGTGAACACAATGAACACAGTGAACACAGTGAACACAATGAACACAGTGAACACAGTGAACACAGTGAACACAGTGAACACAGTGAACACACTGAACACAATGAACACAGTGAACACACTGAACACAATGAACACAGTGAACACAGTGAACACAGTGAACACAGTGAACACAGTGAACACACTGAACACAATGAACACAGTGAACACACTGATCACACTTATCACACTGAACACACTGATCACACTGACCCCTCAAATTATTTTTTTTTACTTACAAACCTTTAAACTCATTTATCTCGGTAAATAAGCGTCCTAGGAGCAAAAGGGCTTTAATCTGGTATCACTACAAAAATAAAAAAAAATTAAAAATTCAATTTAAAATTAAAATAAATTTTTTGACCCCTCAAATTATTTTTTTTTACTTACAAACCTTTAAACTCATTTATCTCGGTAACTAAGCGTCCTAGGAGCAAAAGGGATTTAATCTGGTATCACTACAAAAATAAAAAAAAATTAAAAATTCAATTTAAAATTAAAATAAATTTTTTGACCCCTCAAATTATTTTTTTTTACTTACAAACCTTTAAACTCATTTATCTCGGTAACTAAGCGTCCTAGGAGCAAAAGGGCTTTAATCTGGTATCACTACAAAAATAAAAAAAAAATTAAAAATTCAATTTAAAATTAAAATAAATTTTTTGACCCCTCAAATTATTTTTTTTTACTTACAAACCTTTAAACTCATTTATCTCGGTAACTAAGCGTCCTAGGAGCAAAAGGGCTTTAATCTGGTATCACTACAAAAATAAAAAAAAATTAAAAATTCAATTTAAAATTAAAATAAATTTTTTGACCCCTCAAATTATTTTTTTTTACTTACAAACCTTTAAACTCATTTATCTCGGTAACTAAGCGTCCTAGGAGCAAAAGGGCTTTAATCTGGTATCACTACAAAAATAAAAAAAAAATTAAAAATTCAATTTAAAATTAAAATAAATTTTTTGACCCCTCAAATTATTTTTTTTTTACTTACAAACCTTTAAACTCATTTATCTCGGTAACTAAGCGTCCTAGGAGCAAAAGGGCTTTAATCTCTTAACTTAATATAAATGTAATTTTTTCCCAAAAACTCAATTTTCTTATATGAAAATACTTTCAAATTAAATTACCTATCCTTGTCTACCTAATATTTTTTTAGTTGAAACCTTTAAAAATAAAATTAATTTTACCATTCCTCACATTTCATTGAATTTCAAATCTCCCTATTATTCAATGCCAGTCGCCACCCCACCTACAAAAATTAAAAAAAAAATTAATTATGAAAATACCTTAAACCGCCTTTAAATAAAATTAATTTTACCTTTTCCTGAACACAGTGAACACAGTGAACACAATGAACACAGTGAACACAGTGAACACAATGAACACAGTGAACACAGTGAACACAGTGAACACAGTGAACACACTGAACACAATGAACACAGTGAACACACTGAACACAATGAACACAGTGAACACAGTGAACACAGTGAACACAGTGAACACACTGAACACAATGAACACAGTGAACACAGTGAACACACTGATCACACTTATCACACTGAACACACTGATCACACTGACCCCTCAAATTATTTTTTTTTACTTACAAACCTTTAAACTCATTTATCTCGGTAACTAAGCGTCCTAGGAGCAAAAGGGCTTTAATCTGGTATCACTACAAAAATAAAAAAAAATTAAAAATTCAATTTAAAATTAAAATAAATTTTTTGACCCCTCAAATTATTTTTTTTTACTTACAAACCTTTAAACTCATTTATCTCGGTAACTAAGCGTCCTAGGAGCAAAAGGGCTTTAATCTGGTATCACTACAAAAATAAAAAAAAATTAAAAATTCAATTTAAAATTAAAATAAATTTTTTGACCCCTCAAATTATTTTTTTTTACTTACAAACCTTTAAACTCATTTATCTCGGTAACTAAGCGTCCTAGGAGCAAAAGGGCTTTAATCTGGTATCACTACAAAAATAAAAAAAAAATTAAAAATTCAATTTAAAATTAAAATAAATTTTTTGACCCCTCAAATTATTTTTTTTTACTTACAAACCTTTAAACTCATTTATCTCGGTAACTAAGCGTCCTAGGAGCAAAAGGGCTTTAATCTCTTAACTTAATATAAATGTAATTTTTTCCCAAAAACTCAATTTTCTTATATGAAAATACTTTCAAATTAAATTACCTATCCTTGTCTACCTAATATTTTTTTAGTTGAAACCTTTAAAAATAAAATTAATTTTACCATTCCTCACATTTCATTGAATTTCAAATCTCCCTATTATTCAATGCCAGTCGCCACCCCACCTACAAAAATTAAAAAAAAAATTAATTATGAAAATACCTTAAACCGCCTTTAAATAAAATTAATTTTACCTTTTCCTGAACACAGTGAACACAGTGAACACAATGAACACAGTGAACACAATGAACACAGTGAACACAGTGAACACAGTGAACACAGTGAACACAGTGAACACACTGAACACAATGAACACAGTGAACACACTGAACACAATGAACACAGTGAACACAGTGAACACAGTGAACACAGTGAACACACTGAACACAATGAACACAGTGAACACAGTGAACACACTGATCACACTTATCACACTGAACACACTGATCACACTGACCCCTCAAATTATTTTTTTTTACTTACAAACCTTTAAACTCATTTATCTCGGTAACTAAGCGTCCTAGGAGCAAAAGGGCTTTAATCTGGTATCACTACAAAAATAAAAAAAAATTAAAAATTCAATTTAAAATTAAAATAAATTTTTTGACCCCTCAAATTATTTTTTTTTACTTACAAACCTTTAAACTCATTTATCTCGGTAACTAAGCGTCCTAGGAGCAAAAGGGCTTTAATCTGGTATCACTACAAAAATAAAAAAAAATTAAAAATTCAATTTAAAATTAAAATAAATTTTTTGACCCCTCAAATTATTTTTTTTTACTTACAAACCTTTAAACTCATTTATCTCGGTAACTAAGCGTCCTAGGAGCAAAAGGGCTTTAATCTGGTATCACTACAAAAATAAAAAAAAAATTAAAAATTCAATTTAAAATTAAAATAAATTTTTTGACCCCTCAAATTATTTTTTTTTACTTACAAACCTTTAAACTCATTTATCTCGGTAACTAAGCGTCCTAGGAGCAAAAGGGCTTTAATCTCTTAACTTAATATAAATGTAATTTTTTCCCAAAAACTCAATTTTCTTATATGAAAATACTTTCAAATTAAATTACCTATCCTTGTCTACCTAATATTTTTTTAGTTGAAACCTTTAAAAATAAAATTAATTTTACCATTCCTCACATTTCATTGAATTTCAAATCTCCCTATTATTCAATGCCAGTCGCCACCCCACCTACAAAAATTAAAAAAAAAATTAATTATGAAAATACCTTAAACCGCCTTTAAATAAAATTAATTTTACCTTTTCCTGAACACAGTGAACACAGTGAACACAATGAACACAGTGAACACAGTGAACACAATGAACACAGTGAACACAGTGAACACAGTGAACACAGTGAACACACTGAACACAATGAACACAGTGAACACACTGAACACAATGAACACAGTGAACACAGTGAACACAGTGAACACACTGAACACAATGAACACAGTGAACACAGTGAACACACTGATCACACTTATCACACTGAACACACTGATCACACTGACCCCTCAAATTATTTTTTTTTACTTACAAACCTTTAAACTCATTTATCTCGGTAACTAAGCGTCCTAGGAGCAAAAGGGCTTTAATCTGGTATCACTACAAAAATAAAAAAAAATTAAAAATTCAATTTAAAATTAAAATAAATTTTTTGACCCCTCAAATTATTTTTTTTTACTTACAAACCTTTAAACTCATTTATCTCGGTAACTAAGCGTCCTAGGAGCAAAAGGGCTTTAATCTGGTATCACTACAAAAATAAAAAAAAATTAAAAATTCAATTTAAAATTAAAATAAATTTTTTGACCCCTCAAATTATTTTTTTTTACTTACAAACCTTTAAACTCATTTATCTCGGTAACTAAGCGTCCTAGGAGCAAAAGGGCTTTAATCTGGTATCACTACAAAAATAAAAAAAAAATTAAAAATTCAATTTAAAATTAAAATAAATTTTTTGACCCCTCAAATTATTTTTTTTTACTTACAAACCTTTAAACTCATTTATCTCGGTAACTAAGCGTCCTAGGAGCAAAAGGGCTTTAATCTGGTATCACTACAAAAATAAAAAAAAATTAAAAATTCAATTTAAAATTAAAATAAATTTTTTGACCCCTCAAATTATTTTTTTTTACTTACAAACCTTTAAACTCATTTATCTCGGTAACTAAGCGTCCTAGGAGCAAAAGGGCTTTAATCTGGTATCACTACAAAAATAAAAAAAAAATTAAAAATTCAATTTAAAATTAAAATAAATTTTTTGACCCCTCAAATTATTTTTTTTTACTTACAAACCTTTAAACTCATTTATCTCGGTAACTAAGCGTCCTAGGAGCAAAAGGGCTTTAATCTGGTATCACTACAAAAATAAAAAAAAATTAAAAATTCAATTTAAAATTAAAATAAATTTTTTGACCCCTCAAATTATTTTTTTTTACTTACAAACCTTTAAACTCATTTATCTCGGTAACTAAGCGTCCTAGGAGCAAAAGGGCTTTAATCTGGTATCACTACAAAAATAAAAAAAAATTAAAAATTCAATTTAAAATTAAAATAAATTTTTTGACCCCTCAAATTATTTTTTTTTACTTACAAACCTTTAAACTCATTTATCTCGGTAACTAAGCGTCCTAGGAGCAAAAGGGCTTTAATCTGGTATCACTACAAAAATAAAAAAAAAATTAAAAATTCAATTTAAAATTAAAATAAATTTTTTGACCCCTCAAATTATTTTTTTTTACTTACAAACCTTTAAACTCATTTATCTCGGTAACTAAGCGTCCTAGGAGCAAAAGGGCTTTAATCTCTTAACTTAATATAAATGTAATTTTTTCCCAAAAACTCAATTTTCTTATATGAAAATACTTTCAAATTAAATTACCTATCCTTGTCTACCTAATATTTTTTTAGTTGAAACCTTTAAAAATAAAATTAATTTTACCATTCCTCACATTTCATTGAATTTCAAATCTCCCTATTATTCAATGCCAGTCGCCACCCCACCTACAAAAATTAAAAAAAAAATTAATTATGAAAATACCTTAAACCGCCTTTAAATAAAATTAATTTTACCTTTTCCTGAACACAGTGAACACAGTGAACACAATGAACACAGTGAACACAGTGAACACAATGAACACAGTGAACACAGTGAACACACTGAACACAATGAACACAGTGAACACACTGAACACAATGAACACAGTGAACACAGTGAACACAGTGAACACACTGAACACAATGAACACAGTGAACACAGTGAACACACTGATCACACTTATCACACTGAACACACTGATCACACTGACCCCTCAAATTATTTTTTTTTACTTACAAACCTTTAAACTCATTTATCTCGGTAACTAAGCGTCCTAGGAGCAAAAGGGCTTTAATCTGGTATCACTACAAAAATAAAAAAAAATTAAAAATTCAATTTAAAATTAAAATAAATTTTTTGACCCCTCAAATTATTTTTTTTTACTTACAAACCTTTAAACTCATTTATCTCGGTAACTAAGCGTCCTAGGAGCAAAAGGGCTTTAATCTGGTATCACTACAAAAATAAAAAAAAATTAAAAATTCAATTTAAAATTAAAATAAATTTTTTGACCCCTCAAATTATTTTTTTTTACTTACAAACCTTTAAACTCATTTATCTCGGTAACTAAGCGTCCTAGGAGCAAAAGGGCTTTAATCTGGTATCACTACAAAAATAAAAAAAAATTAAAAATTCAATTTAAAATTAAAATAAATTTTTTGACCCCTCAAATTATTTTTTTTTACTTACAAACCTTTAAACTCATTTATCTCGGTAACTAAGCGTCCTAGGAGCAAAAGGGCTTTAATCTGGTATCACTACAAAAATAAAAAAAAATTAAAAATTCAATTTAAAATTAAAATAAATTTTTTGACCCCTCAAATTATTTTTTTTTACTTACAAACCTTTAAACTCATTTATCTCGGTAACTAAGCGTCCTAGGAGCAAAAGGGCTTTAATCTGGTATCACTACAAAAATAAAAAAAAAATTAAAAATTCAATTTAAAATTAAAATAAATTTTTTGACCCCTCAAATTATTTTTTTTTACTTACAAACCTTTAAACTCATTTATCTCGGTAACTAAGCGTCCTAGGAGCAAAAGGGCTTTAATCTGGTATCACTACAAAAATAAAAAAAAATTAAAAATTCAATTTAAAATTAAAATAAATTTTTTGACCCCTCAAATTATTTTTTTTTACTTACAAACCTTTAAACTCATTTATCTCGGTAACTAAGCGTCCTAGGAGCAAAAGGGCTTTAATCTGGTATCACTACAAAAATAAAAAAAAATTAAAAATTCAATTTAAAATTAAAATAAATTTTTTGACCCCTCAAATTATTTTTTTTTACTTACAAACCTTTAAACTCATTTATCTCGGTAACTAAGCGTCCTAGGAGCAAAAGGGCTTTAATCTGGTATCACTACAAAAATAAAAAAAAAATTAAAAATTCAATTTAAAATTAAAATAAATTTTTTGACCCCTCAAATTATTTTTTTTTACTTACAAACCTTTAAACTCATTTATCTCGGTAACTAAGCGTCCTAGGAGCAAAAGGGCTTTAATCTGGTATCACTACAAAAATAAAAAAAAATTAAAAATTCAATTTAAAATTAAAATAAATTTTTTGACCCCTCAAATTATTTTTTTTTACTTACAAACCTTTAAACTCATTTATCTCGGTAACTAAGCGTCCTAGGAGCAAAAGGGCTTTAATCTGGTATCACTACAAAAATAAAAAAAAATTAAAAATTCAATTTAAAATTAAAATAAATTTTTTGACCCCTCAAATTATTTTTTTTTACTTACAAACCTTTAAACTCATTTATCTCGGTAACTAAGCGTCCTAGGAGCAAAAGGGCTTTAATCTCTTAACTTAATATAAATGTAATTTTTTCCCAAAAACTCAATTTTCTTATATGAAAATACTTTCAAATTAAATTACCTATCCTTGTCTACCTAATATTTTTTTAGTTGAAACCTTTAAAAATAAAATTAATTTTACCATTCCTCACATTTCATTGAATTTCAAATCTCCCTATTATTCAATGCCAGTCGCCACCCCACCTACAAAAATTAAAAAAAAATTAATTATGAAAATACCTTAAACCGCCTTTAAATAAAATTAATTTTACCTTTTCCTGAACACAGTGAACACAGTGAACACAATGAACACAGTGAACACAGTGAACACAATGAACACAGTGAACACAGTGAACACAGTGAACACAGTGAACACACTGAACACAATGAACACAGTGAACACACTGAACACAATGAACACAGTGAACACACTGAACACAATGAACACAGTGAACACAGTGAACACACTGATCACACTTATCACACTGAACACACTGATCACACTGACCCCTCAAATTATTTTTTTTTACTTACAAACCTTTAAACTCATTTATCTCGGTAACTAAGCGTCCTAGGAGCAAAAGGGCTTTAATCTGGTATCACTACAAAAATAAAAAAAAATTAAAAATTCAATTTAAAATTAAAATAAATTTTTTGACCCCTCAAATTATTTTTTTTTACTTACAAACCTTTAAACTCATTTATCTCGGTAACTAAGCGTCCTAGGAGCAAAAGGGCTTTAATCTGGTATCACTACAAAAATAAAAAAAAATTAAAAATTCAATTTAAAATTAAAATAAATTTTTTGACCCCTCAAATTATTTTTTTTTACTTACAAACCTTTAAACTCATTTATCTCGGTAACTAAGCGTCCTAGGAGCAAAAGGGCTTTAATCTGGTATCACTACAAAAATAAAAAAAAAATTAAAAATTCAATTTAAAATTAAAATAATTTTTTTGACCCCTCAAATTATTTTTTTTTACTTACAAACCTTTAAACTCATTTATCTCGGTAACTAAGCGTCCTAGGAGCAAAAGGGCTTTAATCTCTTAACTTAATATAAATGTAATTTTTTCCCAAAAACTCAATTTTCTTATATGAAAATACTTTCAAATTAAATTACCTATCCTTGTCTACCTAATATTTTTTTAGTTGAAACCTTTAAAAATAAAATTAATTTTACCATTCCTCACATTTCATTGAATTTCAAATCTCCCTATTATTCAATGCCAGTCGCCACCCCACCTACAAAAATTAAAAAAAAAATTAATTATGAAAATACCTTAAACCGCCTTTAAATAAAATTAATTTTACCTTTTCCTGAACACAGTGAACACAGTGAACACAATGAACACAGTGAACACAGTGAACACAATGAACACAGTGAACACAGTGAACACAGTGAACACAGTGAACACAGTGAACACACTGAACACAATGAACACAGTGAACACACTGAACACAATGAACACAGTGAACACAGTGAACACAGTGAACACACTGAACACAATGAACACAGTGAACACAGTGAACACACTGATCACACTTATCACACTGAACACACTGATCACACTGACCCCTCAAATTATTTTTTTTTTACTTACAAACCTTTAAACTCATTTATCTCGGTAACTAAGCGTCCTAGGAGCAAAAGGGCTTTAATCTGGTATTACTACAAAAATAAAAAAAAATTAAAAATTCAATTTAAAATTAAAATAAATTTTTTGACCCCTCAAATTATTTTTTTTTACTTACAAACCTTTAAACTCATTTATCTCGGTAACTAAGCGTCCTAGGAGCAAAAGGGCTTTAATCTGGTATCACTACAAAAATAAAAAAAAATTAAAAATTCAATTTAAAATTAAAATAAATTTTTTGACCCCTCAAATTATTTTTTTTTACTTACAAACCTTTAAACTCATTTATCTCGGTAACTAAGCGTCCTAGGAGCAAAAGGGCTTTAATCTGGTATCACTACAAAAATAAAAAAAAAATTAAAAATTCAATTTAAAATTAAAATAAATTTTTTGACCCCTCAAATTATTTTTTTTTACTTACAAACCTTTAAACTCATTTATCTCGGTAACTAAGCGTCCTAGGAGCAAAAGGGCTTTAATCTCTTAACTTAATATAAATGTAATTTTTTCCCAAAAACTCAATTTTCTTATATGAAAATACTTTCAAATTAAATTACCTATCCTTGTCTACCTAATATTTTTTTAGTTGAAACCTTTAAAAATAAAATTAATTTTACCATTCCTCACATTTCATTCAATTTCTAATCTCCCTATTATTCAATGCCAGTCGCCACCCCACCTACAAAAATTAAAAAAAAAATTAATTATGAAAATACCTTAAACCGCCTTTAAATAAAATTAATTTTACCTTTTCCTGAACACAGTGAACACAGTGAACACAATGAACACAGTGAACACAGTGAACACAATGAACACAGTGAACACAGTGAACACAGTGAACACAGTGAACACACTGAACACAATGAACACAGTGAACACACTGAACACAATGAACACAGTGAACACAGTGAACACAGTGAACACAGTGAACACAGTGAACACACTGAACACAATGAACACAATGAACACAGTGAACACACTGATCACACTTATCACACTGAACACACTGATCACACTGACCCCTCAAATTATTTTTTTTTACTTACAAACCTTTAAACTCATTTATCTCGGTAACTAAGCGTCCTAGGAGCAAAAGGGCTTTAATCTGGTATCACTACAAAAATAAAAAAAAATTAAAAATTCAATTTAAAATTAAAATAAATTTTTTGACCCCTCAAATTATTTTTTTTTACTTACAAACCTTTAAACTCATTTATCTCGGTAACTAAGCGTCCTAGGAGCAAAAGGGCTTTAATCTGGTATCACTACAAAAATAAAAAAAAATTAAAAATTCAATTTAAAATTAAAATAAATTTTTTGACCCCTCAAATTATTTTTTTTTACTTACAAACCTTTAAACTCATTTATCTCGGTAACTAAGCGTCCTAGGAGCAAAAGGGCTTTAATCTGGTATCACTACAAAAATAAAAAAAAAATTAAAAATTCAATTTAAAATTAAAATAAATTTTTTGACCCCTCAAATTATTTTTTTTTACTTACAAACCTTTAAACTCATTTATCTCGGTAACTAAGCGTCCTAGGAGCAAAAGGGCTTTAATCTGGTATCACTACAAAAATAAAAAAAAATTAAAAATTCAATTTAAAATTAAAATAAATTTTTTGACCCCTCAAATTATTTTTTTTTACTTACAAACCTTTAAACTCATTTATCTCGGTAACTAAGCGTCCTAGGAGCAAAAGGGCTTTAATCTGGTATCACTACAAAAATAAAAAAAAAATTAAAAATTCAATTTAAAATTAAAATAAATTTTTTGACCCCTCAAATTATTTTTTTTTACTTACAAACCTTTAAACTCATTTATCTCGGTAACTAAGCGTCCTAGGAGCAAAAGGGCTTTAATCTGGTATCACTACAAAAATAAAAAAAAATTAAAAATTCAATTTAAAATTAAAATAAATTTTTTGACCCCTCAAATTATTTTTTTTTACTTACAAACCTTTAAACTCATTTATCTCGGTAACTAAGCGTCCTAGGAGCAAAAGGGCTTTAATCTGGTATCACTACAAAAATAAAAAAAAATTAAAAATTCAATTTAAAATTAAAATAAATTTTTTGACCCCTCAAATTATTTTTTTTTACTTACAAACCTTTAAACTCATTTATCTCGGTAACTAAGCGTCCTAGGAGCAAAAGGGCTTTAATCTGGTATCACTACAAAAATAAAAAAAAAATTAAAAATTCAATTTAAAATTAAAATAAATTTTTTGACCCCTCAAATTATTTTTTTTTACTTACAAACCTTTAAACTCATTTATCTCGGTAACTAAGCGTCCTAGGAGCAAAAGGGCTTTAATCTCTTAACTTAATATAAATGTAATTTTTTCCCAAAAACTCAATTTTCTTATATGAAAATACTTTCAAATTAAATTACCTATCCTTGTCTACCTAATATTTTTTTAGTTGAAACCTTTAAAAATAAAATTAATTTTACCATTCCTCACATTTCATTGAATTTCAAATCTCCCTATTATTCAATGCCAGTCGCCACCCCACCTACAAAAATTAAAAAAAAAATTAATTATGAAAATACCTTAAACCGCCTTTAAATAAAATTAATTTTACCTTTTCCTGAACACAGTGAACACAGTGAACACAATGAACACAGTGAACACAGTGAACACAATGAACACAGTGAACACAGTGAACACAGTGAACACACTGAACACAATGAACACAGTGAACACACTGAACACAATGAACACAGTGAACACAGTGAACACAGTGAACACAGTGAACACAGTGAACACACTGAACACAATGAACACAGTGAACACACTGATCACACTTATCACACTGAACACACTGATCACACTGACCCCTCAAATTATTTTTTTTTACTTACAAACCTTTAAACTCATTTATCTCGGTAACTAAGCGTCCTAGGAGCAAAAGGGCTTTAATCTGGTATCACTACAAAAATAAAAAAAAATTAAAAATTCAATTTAAAATTAAAATAAATTTTTTGACCCCTCAAATTATTTTTTTTTACTTACAAACCTTTAAACTCATTTATCTCGGTAACTAAGCGTCCTAGGAGCAAAAGGGCTTTAATCTGGTATCACTACAAAAATAAAAAAAAATTAAAAATTCAATTTAAAATTAAAATAAATTTTTTGACCCCTCAAATTATTTTTTTTTACTTACAAACCTTTAAACTCATTTATCTCGGTAACTAAGCGTCCTAGGAGCAAAAGGGCTTTAATCTGGTATCACTACAAAAATAAAAAAAAAATTAAAAATTCAATTTAAAATTAAAATAAATTTTTTGACCCCTCAAATTATTTTTTTTTACTTACAAACCTTTAAACTCATTTATCTCGGTAACTAAGCGTCCTAGGAGCAAAAGGGCTTTAATCTGGTATCACTACAAAAATAAAAAAAAATTAAAAATTCAATTTAAAATTAAAATAAATTTTTTGACCCCTCAAATTATTTTTTTTTACTTACAAACCTTTAAACTCATTTATCTCGGTAACTAAGCGTCCTAGGAGCAAAAGGGCTTTAATCTGGTATCACTACAAAAATAAAAAAAAAATTAAAAATTCAATTTAAAATTAAAATAAATTTTTTGACCCCTCAAATTATTTTTTTTTACTTACAAACCTTTAAACTCATTTATCTCGGTAACTAAGCGTCCTAGGAGCAAAAGGGCTTTAATCTGGTATCACTACAAAAATAAAAAAAAATTAAAAATTCAATTTAAAATTAAAATAAATTTTTTGACCCCTCAAATTATTTTTTTTTACTTACAAACCTTTAAACTCATTTATCTCGGTAACTAAGCGTCCTAGGAGCAAAAGGGCTTTAATCTGGTATCACTACAAAAATAAAAAAAAATTAAAAATTCAATTTAAAATTAAAATAAATTTTTTGACCCCTCAAATTATTTTTTTTTACTTACAAACCTTTAAACTCATTTATCTCGGTAACTAAGCGTCCTAGGAGCAAAGGGCTTTAATCTGGTATCACTACAAAAATAAAAAAAAAATTAAAAATTCAATTTAAAATTAAAATAAATTTTTTGACCCCTCAAATTATTTTTTTTTACTTACAAACCTTTAAACTCATTTATCTCGGTAACTAAGCGTCCTAGGAGCAAAAGGGCTTTAATCTGGTATCACTACAAAAATAAAAAAAAATTAAAAATTCAATTTAAAATTAAAATAAATTTTTTGACCCCTCAAATTATTTTTTTTTACTTACAAACCTTTAAACTCATTTATATCGGTAACTAAGCGTCCTAGGAGCAAAAGGGCTTTAATCTGGTATCACTACAAAAATAAAAAAAAAATTAAAAATTCAATTTAAAATTAAAATAAATTTTTTGACCCCTCAAATTATTTTTTTTTACTTACAAACCTTTAAACTCATTTATCTCGGTAACTAAGCGTCCTAGGAGCAAAAGGGCTTTAATCTGGTATCACTACAAAAATAAAAAAAAATTAAAAATTCAATTTAAAATTAAAATAAATTTTTTGACCCCTCAAATTATTTTTTTTTACTTACAAACCTTTAAACTCATTTATCTCGGTAACTAAGCGTCCTAGGAGCAAAAGGGCTTTAATCTGGTATCACTACAAAAATAAAAAAAAAATTTAAAATTCAATTTAAAATTAAAATAAATTTTTTGACCCCTCAAATTATTTTTTTTTACTTACAAACCTTTAAACTCATTTATCTCGGTAACTAAGCGTCCTAGGAGCAAAAGGGCTTTAATCTCTTAACTTAATATAAATGTAATTTTTTCCCAAAAACTCAATTTTCTTATATAAAAATACTTTCAAATTAAATTACCTATCCTTGTCTACCTAATATTTTTTTAGTTGAAACCTTTAAAAATAAAATTAATTTTACCATTCCTCACATTTCATTGAATTTCAAATCTCCCTATTATTCAATGCCAGTCGCCACCCCACCTACAAAAATTAAAAAAAAAATTAATTATGAAAATACCTTAAACCGCCTTTAAATAAAATTAATTTTACCTTTTCCTGAACACAGTGAACACAATGAACACAGTGAACACAGTGAACACAATGAACACAGTGAACACAGTGAACACAGTGAACACAGTGAACACAGTGAACACACTGAACACAATGAACACAGTGAACACACTGAACACAATGAACACAGTGAACACAGTGAACACAGTGAACACAGTGAACACAGTGAACACACTGAACACAATGAACACAGTGAACACAGTGAACACACTGATCACACTTATCACACTGAACACACTGATCACACTGACCCCTCAAATTATTTTTTTTTACTTACAAACCTTTAAACTCATTTATCTCGGTAACTAAGCGTCCTAGGAGCAAAAGGGCTTTAATCTGGTATCACTACAAAAATAAAAAAAAATTAAAAATTCAATTTAAAATTAAAATAAATTTTTTGACCCCTCAAATTATTTTTTTTTACTTACAAACCTTTAAACTCATTTATCTCGGTAACTAAGCGTCCTAGGAGCAAAAGGGCTTTAATCTGGTATCACTACAAAAATAAAAAAAAATTAAAAATTCAATTTAAAATTAAAATAAATTTTTTGACCCCTCAAATTATTTTTTTTTACTTACAAACCTTTAAACTCATTTATCTCGGTAACTAAGCGTCCTAGGAGCAAAAGGGCTTTAATCTGGTATCACTACAAAAAAAAAAAAACAATTAAAAATTCAATTTAAAATTAAAATAAATTTTTTGACCCCTCAAATTATTTTTTTTTACTTACAAACCTTTAAACTCATTTATCTCGGTAACTAAGCGTCCTAGGAGCAAAAGGGCTTTAATCTGGTATCACTACAAAAATAAAAAAAAATTAAAAATTCAATTTAAAATTAAAATAAATTTTTTGACCCCTCAAATTATTTTTTTTTACTTACAAACCTTTAAACTCATTTATCTCGGTAACTAAGCGTCCTAGGAGCAAAAGGGCTTTAATCTGGTATCACTACAAAAATAAAAAAAAATTAAAAATTCAATTTAAAATTAAAATAAATTTTTTGACCCCTCAAATTATTTTTTTTTACTTACAAACCTTTAAACTCATTTATCTCGGTAACTAAGCGTCCTAGGAGCAAAAGGGCTTTAATCTGGTATCACTACAAAAATAAAAAAAAAATTAAAAATTCAATTTAAAATTAAAATAAATTTTTTGACCCCTCAAATTATTTTTTTTTACTTACAAACCTTTAAACTCATTTATCTCGGTAACTAAGCGTCCTAGGAGCAAAAGGGCTTTAATCTGGTATCACTACAAAAATAAAAAAAAATTAAAAATTCAATTTAAAATTAAAATAAATTTTTTGACCCCTCAAATTATTTTTTTTTACTTACAAACCTTTAAACTCATTTATCTCGGTAACTAAGCGTCCTAGGAGCAAAAGGGCTTTAATCTGGTATCACTACAAAAATAAAAAAAAAATTAAAAATTCAATTTAAAATTAAAATAAATTTTTTGACCCCTCAAATTATTTTTTTTTACTTACAAACCTTTAAACTCATTTATCTCGGTAACTAAGCGTCCTAGGAGCAAAAGGGCTTTAATCTGGTATCACTACAAAAATAAAAAAAAATTAAAAATTCAATTTAAAATTAAAATAAATTTTTTGACCCCTCAAATTATTTTTTTTTACTTACAAACCTTTAAACTCATTTATCTCGGTAACTAAGCGTCCTAGGAGCAAAAGGGCTTTAATCTGGTATCACTACAAAAATAAAAAAAAAATTAAAAATTCAATTTAAAATTAAAATAAATTTTTTGACCCCTCAAATTATTTTTTTTTACTTACAAACCTTTAAACTCATTTATCTCGGTAACTAAGCGTCCTAGGAGCAAAAGGGCTTTAATCTGGTATCACTACAAAAATAAAAAAAAATTAAAAATTCAATTTAAAATTAAAATAAATTTTTTGACCCCTCAAATTATTTTTTTTTACTTACAAACCTTTAAACTCATTTATCTCGGTAACTAAGCGTCCTAGGAGCAAAAGGGCTTTAATCTGGTATCACTACAAAAATAAAAAAAAATTAAAAATTCAATTTAAAATTAAAATAAATTTTTTGACCCCTCAAATTATTTTTTTTTACTTACAAACCTTTAAACTCATTTATCTCGGTAACTAAGCGTCCTAGGAGCAAAAGGGCTTTAATCTGGTATCACTACAAAAATAAAAAAAAAATTAAAAATTCAATTTAAAATTAAAATAAATTTTTTGACCCCTCAAATTATTTTTTTTTACTTACAAACCTTTAAACTCATTTATCTCGGTAACTAAGCGTCCTAGGAGCAAAAGGGCTTTAATCTCTTAACTTAATATAAATGTAATTTTTTCCCAAAAACTCAATTTTCTTATATGAAAATACTTTCAAATTAAATTACCTATCCTTGTCTACCTAATATTTTTTTAGTTGAAACCTTTAAAAATAAAATTAATTTTACCATTCCTCACATTTCATTGAATTTCAAATCTCCCTATTATTCAATGCCAGTCGCCACCCCACCTACAAAAATTAAAAAAAAAATTAATTATGAAAATACCTTAAACCGCCTTTAAATAAAATTAATTTTACCTTTTCCTGAACACAGTGAACACAGTGAACACAATGAACACAGTGAACACAGTGAACACAATGAACACAGTGAACACAGTGAACACAGTGAACACACTGAACACAATGAACACAGTGAACACACTGAACACAATGAACACAGTGAACACAGTGAACACAGTGAACACAGTGAACACACTGAACACAATGAACACAGTGAACACAGTGAACACACTGATCACACTTATCACACTGAACACACTGATCACACTGACCCCTCAAATTATTTTTTTTTACTTACAAACCTTTAAACTCATTTATCTCGGTAACTAAGCGTCCTAGGAGCAAAAGGGCTTTAATCTGGTATCACTACAAAAATAAAAAAAAATTAAAAATTCAATTTAAAATTAAAATAAATTTTTTGACCCCTCAAATTATTTTTTTTTACTTACAAACCTTTAAACTCATTTATCTCGGTAACTAAGCGTCCTAGGAGCAAAAGGGCTTTAATCTGGTATCACTACAAAAATAAAAAAAAAATTAAAAATTCAATTTAAAATTAAAATAAATTTTTTGACCCCTCAAATTATTTTTTTTTACTTACAAACCTTTAAACTCATTTATCTCGGTAACTAAGCGTCCTAGGAGCAAAAGGGCTTTAATCTGGTATCACTACAAAAATAAAAAAAAATTAAAAATTCAATTTAAAATTAAAATAAATTTTTTGACCCCTCAAATTATTTTTTTTTACTTACAAACCTTTAAACTCATTTATCTCGGTAACTAAGCGTCCTAGGAGCAAAAGGGCTTTAATCTGGTATCACTACAAAAATAAAAAAAAAATTAAAAATTCAATTTAAAATTAAAATAAATTTTTTGACCCCTCAAATTATTTTTTTTTACTTACAAACCTTTAAACTCATTTATCTCGGTAACTAAGCGTCCTAGGAGCAAAAGGGCTTTAATCTGGTATCACTACAAAAATAAAAAAAAATTAAAAATTCAATTTAAAATTAAAATAAATTTTTTGACCCCTCAAATTATTTTTTTTTACTTACAAACCTTTAAACTCATTTATCTCGGTAACTAAGCGTCCTAGGAGCAAAAGGGCTTTAATCTGGTATCACTACAAAAATAAAAAAAAATTAAAAATTCAATTTAAAATTAAAATAAATTTTTTGACCCCTCAAATTATTTTTTTTTACTTACAAACCTTTAAACTCATTTATCTCGGTAACTAAGCGTCCTAGGAGCAAAAGGGCTTTAATCTGGTATCACTACAAAAATAAAAAAAAAATTAAAAATTCAATTTAAAATTAAAATAAATTTTTTGACCCCTCAAATTATTTTTTTTTACTTACAAACCTTTAAACTCATTTATCTCGGTAACTAAGCGTCCTAGGAGCAAAAGGGCTTTAATCTCTTAACTTAATATAAATGTAATTTTTTCCCAAAAACTCAATTTTCTTATATGAAAATACTTTCAAATTAAATTACCTATCCTTGTCTACCTAATATTTTTTTAGTTGAAACCTTTAAAAATAAAATTAATTTTACCATTCCTCACATTTCATTGAATTTCAAATCTCCCTATTATTCAATGCCAGTCGCCACCCCACCTACAAAAATTAAAAAAAAAATTAATTATGAAAATACCTTAAACCGCCTTTAAATAAAATTAATTTTACCTTTTCCTGAACACAGTGAACACAGTGAACACAATGAACACAGTGAACACACTGAACACAATGAACACAGTGAACACAGTGAACACAGTGAACACACTGAACACAATGAACACAGTGAACACACTGAACACAATGAACACAGTGAACACAGTGAACACAGTGAACACAGTGAACACACTGAACACAATGAACACAGTGAACACAGTGAACACACTGATCACACTTATCACACTGAACACACTGATCACACTGACCCCTCAAATTATTTTTTTTTACTTACAAACCTTTAAACTCATTTATCTCGGTAACTAAGCGTCCTAGGAGCAAAAGGGCTTTAATCTGGTATCACTACAAAAATAAAAAAAAAATTAAAAATTCAATTTAAAATTAAAATAAATTTTTTGACCCCTCAAATTATTTTTTTTTACTTACAAACCTTTAAACTCATTTATCTCGGTAACTAAGCGTCCTAGGAGCAAAAGGGCTTTAATCTGGTATCACTACAAAAATAAAAAAAAATTAAAAATTCAATTTAAAATTAAAATAAATTTTTTGACCCCTCAAATTATTTTTTTTTACTTACAAACCTTTAAACTCATTTATCTCGGTAACTAAGCATCCTAGGAGCAAAAGGGCTTTAATCTGGTATCACTACAAAAATAAAAAAAAAATTAAAAATTCAATTTAAAATTAAAATAAATTTTTTGACCCCTCAAATTATTTTTTTTTACTTACAAACCTTTAAACTCATTTATCTCGGTAACTAAGCGTCCTAGGAGCAAAAGGGCTTTAATCTGGTATCACTACAAAAATAAAAAAAAATTAAAAATTCAATTTAAAATTAAAATAAATTTTTTGACCCCTCAAATTATTTTTTTTTACTTACAAACCTTTAAACTCATTTATCTCGGTAACTAAGCGTCCTAGGAGCAAAAGGGCTTTAATCTGGTATCACTACAAAAATAAAAAAAAATTAAAAATTCAATTTAAAATTAAAATAAATTTTTTGACCCCTCAAATTATTTTTTTTTACTTACAAACCTTTAAACTCATTTATCTCGGTAACTAAGCGTCCTAGGAGCAAAAGGGCTTTAATCTGGTATCACTACAAAAATAAAAAAAAAATTAAAAATTCAATTTAAAATTAAAATAAATTTTTTGACCCCTCAAATTATTTTTTTTTACTTACAAACCTTTAAACTCATTTATCTCGGTAACTAAGCGTCCTAGGAGCAAAAGGGCTTTAATCTGGTATCACTACAAAAATAAAAAAAAATTAAAAATTCAATTTAAAATTAAAATAAATTTTTTGACCCCTCAAATTATTTTTTTTTACTTACAAACCTTTAAACTCATTTATCTCGGTAACTAAGCGTCCTAGGAGCAAAAGGGCTTTAATCTGGTATCACTACAAAAATAAAAAAAAATTAAAAATTCAATTTAAAATTAAAATAAATTTTTTGACCCCTCAAATTATTTTTTTTTACTTACAAACCTTTAAACTCATTTATCTCGGTAACTAAGCGTCCTAGGAGCAAAAGGGCTTTAATCTGGTATCACTACAAAAATAAAAAAAAATTAAAAATTCAATTTAAAATTAAAATAAATTTTTTGACCCCTCAAATTATTTTTTTTTACTTACAAACCTTTAAACTCATTTATCTCGGTAACTAAGCGTCCTAGGAGCAAAAGGGCTTTAATCTGGTATCACTACAAAAATAAAAAAAAAATTAAAAATTCAATTTAAAATTAAAATAAATTTTTTGACCCCTCAAATTATTTTTTTTTACTTACAAACCTTTAAACTCATTTATCTCGGTAACTAAGCGTCCTAGGAGCAAAAGGGCTTTAATCTGGTATCACTACAAAAATAAAAAAAAATTAAAAATTCAATTTAAAATTAAAATAAATTTTTTGACCCCTCAAATTATTTTTTTTTACTTACAAACCTTTAAACTCATTTATCTCGGTAACTAAGCGTCCTAGGAGCAAAAGGGCTTTAATCTGGTATCACTACAAAAATAAAAAAAAAATGAAAAATTCAATTTAAAATTAAAATAAATTTTTTGACCCCTCAAATTATTTTTTTTTACTTACAAACCTTTAAACTCATTTATCTCGGTAACTAAGCGTCCTAGGAGCAAAAGGGCTTTAATCTGGTATCACTACAAAAATAAAAAAAAATTAAAAATTCAATTTAAAATTAAAATAAATTTTTTGACCCCTCAAATTATTTTTTTTTACTTACAAACCTTTAAACTCATTTATCTCGGTAACTAAGCGTCCTAGGAGCAAAAGGGCTTTAATCTGGTATCACTACAAAAATAAAAAAAAATTAAAAATTCAATTTAAAATTAAAATAAATTTTTTGACCCCTCAAATTATTTTTTTTTACTTACAAACCTTTAAACTCATTTATCTCGGTAACTAAGCGTCCTAGGAGCAAAAGGGCTTTAATCTGGTATCACTACAAAAATAAAAAAAAAATTAAAAATTCAATTTAAAATTAAAATAAATTTTTTGACCCCTCAAATTATTTTTTTTTACTTACAAACCTTTAAACTCATTTATCTCGGTAACTAAGCGTCCTAGGAGCAAAAGGGCTTTAATCTGGTATCACTACAAAAATAAAAAAAAAATTAAAAATTCAATTTAAAATTAAAATAAATTTTTTGACCCCTCAAATTATTTTTTTTTACTTACAAACCTTTAAACTCATTTATCTCGGTAACTAAGCGTCCTAGGAGCAAAAGGGCTTTAATCTGGTATCACTACAAAAATAAAAAAAAAATTAAAAATTCAATTTAAAATTAAAATAAATTTTTTGACCCCTCAAATTATTTTTTTTTACTTACAAACCTTTAAACTCATTTATCTCGGTAACTAAGCGTCCTAGGAGCAAAAGGGCTTTAATCTGGTATCACTACAAAAATAAAAAAAAATTAAAAATTCAATTTAAAATTAAAATAAATTTTTTGACCCCTCAAATTATTTTTTTTTACTTACAAACCTTTAAACTCATTTATCTCGGTAACTAAGCGTCCTAGGAGCAAAAGGGCTTTAATCTGGTATCACTACAAAAATAAAAAAAAATTAAAAATTCAATTTAAAATTAAAATAAATTTTTTGACCCCTCAAATTATTTTTTTTTACTTACAAACCTTTAAACTCATTTATCTCGGTAACTAAGCGTCCTAGGAGCAAAAGGGCTTTAATCTGGTATCACTACAAAAATAAAAAAAAATTAAAAATTCAATTTAAAATTAAAATAAATTTTTTGACCCCTCAAATTATTTTTTTTTACTTACAAACCTTTAAACTCATTTATCTCGGTAACTAAGCGTCCTAGGAGCAAAAGGGCTTTAATCTGGTATCACTACAAAAATAAAAAAAAAATTAAAAATTCAATTTAAAATTAAAATAAATTTTTTGACCCCTCAAATTATTTTTTTTTACTTACAAACCTTTAAACTCATTTATCTCGGTAACTAAGCGTCCTAGGAGCAAAAGGGCTTTAATCTCTTAACTTAATATAAATGTAATTTTTTCCCAAAAACTCAATTTTCTTATATGAAAATACTTTCAAATTAAATTACCTATCCTTGTCTACCTAATATTTTTTTAGTTGAAACCTTTAAAAATAAAATTAATTTTACCATTCCTCACATTTCATTGAATTTCAAATCTCCCTATTATTCAATGCCAGTCGCCACCCCACCTACAAAAATTAAAAAAAAAATTAATTATGAAAATACCTTAAACCGCCTTTAAATAAAATTAATTTTACCTTTTCCTGAACACAGTGAACACAGTGAACACAATGAACACAGTGAACACAGTGAACACAATGAACACAGTGAACACAGTGAACACAGTGAACACAGTGAACACAGTGAACACACTGAACACAATGAACACAGTGAACACACTGAACACAATGAACACAGTGAACACAGTGAACACAGTGAACACAGTGAACACACTGAACACAATGAACACAGTGAACACAGTGAACACACTGATCACACTTATCACACTGATCACACTGACCCCTCAAATTATTTTTTTTTACTTACAAACCTTTAAACTCATTTATCTCGGTAACTAAGCGTCCTAGGAGCAAAAGGGCTTTAATCTGGTATCACTACAAAAATAAAAAAAAATTAAAAATTCAATTTAAAATTAAAATAAATTTTTTGACCCCTCAAATTATTTTTTTTTACTTACAAACCTTTAAACTCATTTATCTCGGTAACTAAGCGTCCTAGGAGCAAAAGGGCTTTAATCTGGTATCACTACAAAAATAAAAAAAAATTAAAAATTCAATTTAAAATTAAAATAAATTTTTTGACCCCTCAAATTATTTTTTTTTACTTACAAACCTTTAAACTCATTTATCTCGGTAACTAAGCGTCCTAGGAGCAAAAGGGCTTTAATCTGGTATCACTACAAAAATAAAAAAAAAATTAAAAATTCAATTTAAAATTAAAATAAATTTTTTGACCCCTCAAATTATTTTTTTTTACTTACAAACCTTTAAACTCATTTATCTCGGTAACTAAGCGTCCTAGGAGCAAAAGGGCTTTAATCTGGTATCACTACAAAAATAAAAAAAAATTAAAAATTCAATTTAAAATTAAAATAAATTTTTTGACCCCTCAAATTATTTTTTTTTACTTACAAACCTTTAAACTCATTTATCTCGGTAACTAAGCGTCCTAGGAGCAAAAGGGCTTTAATCTGGTATCACTACAAAAATAAAAAAAAAATTAAAAATTCAATTTAAATTAAAATAAATTTTTTGACCCCTCAAATTATTTTTTTTTACTTACAAACCTTTAAACTCATTTATCTCGGTAACTAAGCGTCCTAGGAGCAAAAGGGCTTTAATCTGGTATCACTACAAAATAAAAAAAAATTAAAAATTCAAATTAAAATTAAAATAAATTTTTTGACCCCTCAAATTATTTTTTTTTTACTTACAAACCTTTAAACTCATTTATCTCGGTAACTAAGCGTCCTAGGAGCAAAAGGGCTTTAATCTGGTATCACTACAAAAATAAAAAAAAATTAAAAATTCAATTTAAAATTAAAATAAATTTTTTGACCCCTCAAATTATTTTTTTTTTACTTACAAACCTTTAAACTCATTTATCTCGGTAACTAAGCGTCCTAGGAGCAAAAGGGCTTTAATCTGGTATCACTACAAAAATAAAAAAAAAATTAAAAATTCAATTTAAAATTAAAATAAATTTTTTGACCCCTCAAATTATTTTTTTTTACTTACAAACCTTTAAACTCATTTATCTCGGTAACTAAGCGTCCTGGGAGCAAAAGGGCTTTAATCTGGTATCACTACAAAAATAAAAAAAAATTAAAAATTCAATTTAAAATTAAAATAAATTTTTTGACCCCTCAAATTATTTTTTTTTACTTACAAACCTTTAAACTCATTTATCTCGGTAACTAAGCGTCCTAGGAGCAAAAGGGCTTTAATCTGGTATCACTACAAAAATAAAAAAAAATTAAAAATTCAATTTAAAATTAAAATAAATTTTTTGACCCTCAAATTATTTTTTTTTACTTACAAACCTTTAAACTCATTTATCTCGGTAACTAAGCGTCCTAGGAGCAAAAGGGCTTTAATCTGGTATCACTACAAAAATAAAAAAAAAATTAAAAATTCAATTTAAAATTAAAATAAATTTTTTGACCCCTCAAATTATTTTTTTTTACTTACAAACCTTTAAACTCATTTATCTCGGTAACTAAGCGTCCTAGGAGCAAAAGGGCTTTAATCTGGTATCACTACAAAAATAAAAAAAAAATTAAAAATTCAATTTAAAATTAAAATAAATTTTTTGACCCCTCAAATTATTTTTTTTTACTTACAAACCTTTAAACTCATTTATCTCGGTAACTAAGCGTCCTAGGAGCAAAAGGGCTTTAATCTGGTATCACTACAAAAATAAAAAAAAATTAAAAATTCAATTTAAAATTAAAATAAATTTTTTGACCCCTCAAATTATTTTTTTTTTACTTACAAACCTTTAAACTCATTTTATCTCGGTAACTAAGCGTCCTAGGAGCAAAAGGGCTTTAATCTGGTATCACTACAAAAATAAAAAAAAATTAAAAATTCAATTTAAAATTAAAATAAATTTTTTGACCCCTCAAATTATTTTTTTTTACTTACAAACCTTTAAACTCATTTATCTCGGTAACTAAGCGTCCTAGGAGCAAAAGGGCTTTAATCTGGTATCACTACAAAAATAAAAAAAAAATTAAAAATTCAATTTAAAATTAAAATAAATTTTTTGACCCCTCAAATTATTTTTTTTTACTTACAAACCTTTAAACTCATTTATCTCGGTAACTAAGCGTCCTAGGAGCAAAAGGGCTTTAATCTCTTAACTTAATATAAATGTAATTTTTTCCCAAAAACTCAATTTTCTTATATGAAAATACTTTCAAATTAAATTACCTATCCTTGTCTACCTAATATTTTTTTAGTTGAAACCTTTAAAAATAAAATTAATTTTACCATTCCTCACATTTCATTGAATTTCAAATCTCCCTATTATTCAATGCCAGTCGCCACCCCACCTACAAAAATTAAAAAAAAAATTAATTATGAAAATACCTTAAACCGCCTTTAAATAAAATTAATTTTACCTTTTCCTGAACACAGTGAACACAGTGAACACAATGAACACAGTGAACACAGTGAACACAATGAACACAGTGAACACAGTGAACACAGTGAACACAGTGAACACACTGAACACAATGAACACAGTGAACACACTGAACACAATGAACACAGTGAACACAGTGAACACAGTGAACACACTGAACACAATGAACACAGTGAACACAGTGAACACACTGATCACTTGAAATTCAATGAAATGTGAGGAATGGTAAAATTAATTTTATTTTTAAAGGTTTCAACTAAAAAAATATTAGGTAGACAAGGATAGGTAATTTAATTTGAAAGTATTTTCATATAAGAAAATTGAGTTTTTGGGAAAAAATTACATTTATATTAAGTTAAGAGATTAAAGCCCTTTTGCTCCTAGGACGCTTAGTTACCGAGATAAATGAGTTTAAAGGTTTGTAAGTAAAAAAAAATAATTTGAGGGGTCAAAAAATTTATTTTAATTTTAAATTGAATTTTTAATTTTTTTTTTTATTTTTGTAGTGATACCAGATTAAAGCCCTTTTGCTCCTAGGACGCTTAGTTACCGAGATAAATGAGTTTAAATGTTTGTAAGTAAAAAAAAATAATTTGAGGGGTCAAAAAATTTATTTTAATTTTAAATTGAATTTTTAATTTTTTTTTATTTTTGTAGTGATACCAGATTAAAGCCCTTTTGCTCCTAGGACGCTTAGTTACCGAGATAAATGAGTTTAAAGGTTTCTAAGTAAAAAAAAATAATTTGAGGGGTCAAAAAATTTATTTTAATTTTAAATTGAATTTTTAATTTTTTTTTATTTTTGTAGTGATACCAGATTAAAGCCCTTTTGCTCCTAGGACGCTTAGTTACCGAGATAAATGAGTTTAAAGGTTTGTAAGTAAAAAAAAATAATTTGAGGGGTCAAAAAATTTATTTTAATTTTAAATTGAATTTTTAATTTTTTTTTTATTTTTGTAGTGATACCAGATTAAAGCCCTTTTGCTCCTAGGACGCTTAGTTACCGAGATAAATGAGTTTAAAGGTTTGTAAGTAAAAAAAAATAATTTGAGGGGTCAAAAAATTTATTTTAATTTTAAATTGAATTTTTAATTTTTTTTTATTTTTGTAGTGATACCAGATTAAAGCCCTTTTGCTCCTAGGACGCTTAGTTACCGAGATAAATGAGTTTAAAGGTTTGTAAGTAAAAAAAAATAATTTGAGGGGTCAAAAAATTTATTTTAATTTTAAATTGAATTTTTAATTTTTTTTTATTTTTGTAGTGATACCAGATTAAAGCCCTTTTGCTCCTAGGACGCTTAGTTACCGAGATAAATGAGTTTAAAAGTTTGTAAGTAAAAAAAAATAATTTGAGGGGTCAAAAAATTTATTTTAATTTTAAATTGAATTTTTAATTTTTTTTTTATTTTTGTAGTGATACCAGATTAAAGCCCTTTTGCTCCTAGGACGCTTAGTTACCGAGATAAATGAGTTTAAAGGTTTGTAAGTAAAAAAAAATAATTTGAGGGGTCAAAAAATTTATTTTAATTTTAAATTGAATTTTTAATTTTTTTTTATTTTTGTAGTGATACCAGATTAAAGCCCTTTTGCTCCTAGGACGCTTAGTTACCGAGATAAATGAGTTTAAAGGTTTGTAAGTAAAAAAAAATAATTTGAGGGGTCAAAAAATTTATTTTAATTTTAAATTGAATTTTTAATTTTTTTTTTATTTTTGTAGTGATACCAGATTAAAGCCCTTTTGCTCCTAGGACGCTTAGTTACCGAGATAAATGAGTTTAAAGGTTTGTAAGTAAAAAAAAATAATTTGAGGGGTCAAAAAATTTATTTTAATTTTAAATTGAATTTTTAATTTTTTTTTATTTTTGTAGTGATACCAGATTAAAGCCCTTTTGCTCCTAGGACGCTTAGTTACCGAGATAAATGAGTTTAAAGGTTTGTAAGTAAAAAAAAATAATTTGAGGGGTCAAAAAATTTATTTTAATTTTAAATTGAATTTTTAATTTTTTTTTATTTTTGTAGTGATACCAGATTAAAGCCCTTTTGCTCCTAGGACGCTTAGTTACCGAGATAAATGAGTTTAAAGGTTTCTAAGTAAAAAAAAATAATTTGAGGGGTCAGTGTGATCAGTGTGTTCAGTGTGATAAGTGTGATCAGTGTGTTCACTGTGTTCACTGTGTTCATTGTGTTCAGTGTGTTCACTGTGTTCACTGTGTTCACTGTGTTCACTGTGTTCATTGTGTTCAGTGTGTTCACTGTGTTCATTGTGTTCAGTGTGTTCACTGTGTTCACTGTGTTCACTGTGTTCACTGTGTTCATTGTGTTCACTGTGTTCACTGTGTTCACTGTGTTCATTGTGTTCACTGTGTTCAGGAAAAGGTAAAATTAATTTTATTTAAAGGCGGTTTAAGGTATTTTCATAATTAATTTTTTTTTTAATTTTTGTAGGTGGGGTGGCGACTGGCATTGAATAATAGGGAGATTTGAAATTCAATGAAATGTGAGGAATGGTAAAATTAATTTTATTTTTAAAGGTTTCAACTAAAAAAATATTAGGTAGACAAGGATAGGTAATTTAATTTGAAAGTATTTTCATATAAGAAAATTGAGTTTTTGGGAAAAAATTACATTTATATTAAGTTAAGAGATTAAAGCCCTTTTGCTCCTAGGACGCTTAGTTACCGAGATAAATGAGTTTAAAGGTTTGTAAGTAAAAAAAAATAATTTGAGGGGTCAAAAAATTTATTTTAATTTTAATTGAATTTTTAATTTTTTTTTTATTTTTGTAGTGATACCAGATTAAAGCCCTTTTGCTCCTAGGACGCTTAGTTACCGAGATAAATGAGTTTAAAGGTTTGTAAGTAAAAAAAAATAATTTGAGGGGTCAAAAAATTTATTTTAATTTTAAATTGAATTTTTAATTTTTTTTTATTTTTGTAGTGATACCAGATTAAAGCCCTTTTGCTCCTAGGACGCTTAGTTACCGAGATAAATGAGTTTAAAGGTTTGTAAGTAAAAAAAAATAATTTGAGGGGTCAAAAAATTTATTTTAATTTTAAATTGAATTTTTAATTTTTTTTTATTTTTGTAGTGATACCAGATTAAAGCCCTTTTGCTCCTAGGACGCTTAGTTACCGAGATAAATGAGTTTAAAGGTTTCTAAGTAAAAAAAAATAATTTGAGGGGTCAGTGTGATCAGTGTGTTCAGTGTGATAAGTGTGATCAGTGTGTTCACTGTGTTAATTGTGTTCAGTGTGTTCACTGTGTTCACTGTGTTCACTGTGTTCACTGTGTTCATTGTGTTCAGTGTGTTCACTGTGTTCATTGTGTTCAGTGTGTTCACTGTGTTCACTGTGTTCACTGTGTTCACTGTGTTCACTGTGTTCATTGTGTTCACTGTGTTCACTGTGTTCATTGTGTTCACTGTGTTCACTGTGTTCAGGAAAAGGTAAAATTAATTTTATTTAAAGGCGGTTTAAGGTATTTTCATAATTAATTTTTTTTTTAATTTTTGTAGGTGGGGTGGCGACTGGCATTGAATAATAGGGAGATTTGAAATTCAATGAAATGTGAGGAATGGTAAAATTAATTTTATTTTTAAAGGTTTCAACTAAAAAAATATTAGGTAGACAAGGATAGGTAATTTAATTTGAAAGTATTTTCATATAAGAAAATTGAGTTTTTGGGAAAAAATTACATTTATATTAAGTTAAGAGATTAAAGCCCTTTTGCTCCTAGGACGCTTAGTTACCGAGATAAATGAGTTTAAAGGTTTGTAAGTAAAAAAAAATAATTTGAGGGGTCAAAAAATTTATTTTAATTTTAAATTGAATTTTTAATTTTTTTTTTATTTTTGTAGTGATACCAGATTAAAGCCCTTTTGCTCCTAGGACGCTTAGTTACCGAGATAAATGAGTTTAAAGGTTTGTAAGTAAAAAAAAAAATTTATTTTAATTTTAAATTGAATTTTTAATTTTTTTTTATTTTTGTAGTGATACCAGATTAAAGCCCTTTTGCTCCTAGGACGCTTAGTTACCGAGATAAATGAGTTTAAAGGTTTGTAAGTAAAAAAAAATAATTTGAGGGGTCAAAAAATTTATTTTAATTTTAAATTGAATTTTTAATTTTTTTTTATTTTTGTAGTGATACCAGATTAAAGCCCTTTTGCTCCTAGGACGCTTAGTTACCGAGATAAATGAGTTTAAAGGTTTGTAAGTAAAAAAAAATAATTTGAGGGGTCAAAAAATTTATTTTAATTTTAAATTGAATTTTTAATTTTTTTTTTATTTTTGTAGTGATACCAGATTAAAGCCCTTTTGCTCCTAGGACGCTTAGTTACCGAGATAAATGAGTTTAAAGGTTTGTAAGTAAAAAAAAATAATTTGAGGGGTCAAAAAATTTATTTTAATTTTAAATTGAATTTTTAATTTTTTTTTTATTTTTGTAGTGATACCAGATTAAAGCCCTTTTGCTCCTAGGACGCTTAGTTACCGAGATAAATGAGTTTAAAGGTTTGTAAGTAAAAAAAAATAATTTGAGGGGTCAAAAAATTTATTTTAATTTTAAATTGAATTTTTAATTTTTTTTTATTTTTGTAGTGATACCAGATTAAAGCCCTTTTGCTCCTAGGACGCTTAGTTACCGAGATAAATGAGTTTAAAGGTTTGTAAGTAAAAAAAAATAATTTGAGGGGTCAAAAAATTTATTTTAATTTTAAATTTAATTTTTAATTTTTTTTTATTTTTGTAGTGATACCAGATTAAAGCCCTTTTGCTCCTAGGACGCTTAGTTACCGAGATAAATGAGTTTAAAGGTTTGTAAGTAAAAAAAAATAATTTGAGGGGTCAAAAAATTTATTTTAATTTTAAATTGAATTTTTAATTTTTTTTTTATTTTTGTAGTGATACCAGATTAAAGCCCTTTTGCTCCTAGGACGCTTAGTTACCGAGATAAATGAGTTTAAAGGTTTGTAAGTAAAAAAAAATAATTTGAGGGGTCAAAAAATTTATTTTAATTTTAAATTGAATTTTTATCTCGGTAACTAAGCGTCCTAGGAGCAAAAGGGCTTTAATCTGGTATCACTACAAAAATAAAAAAAAAATTAAAAATTCAATTTAAAATTAAAATAAATTTTTTGACCCCTCAAATTATTTTTTTTTACTTACAAACCTTTAAACTCATTTATCTCGGTAACTAAGCGTCCTAGGAGCAAAAGGGCTTTAATCTGGTATCACTACAAAAATAAAAAAAAATTAAAAATTCAATTTAAAATTAAAATAAATTTTTTGACCCCTCAAATTATTTTTTTTTACTTACAAACCTTTAAACTCATTTATCTCGGTAACTAAGCGTCCTAGGAGCAAAAGGGCTTTAATCTGGTATCACTACAAAAATAAAAAAAAAATTAAAAATTCAATTTAAAATTAAAATAAATTTTTTGACCCCTCAAATTATTTTTTTTTACTTACAAACCTTTAAACTCATTTATCTCGGTAACTAAGCGTCCTAGGAGCAAAAGGGCTTTAATCTGGTATCACTACAAAAATAAAAAAAAATTAAAAATTCAATTTAAAATTAAAATAAATTTTTTGACCCCTCAAATTATTTTTTTTTACTTACAAACCTTTAAACTCATTTATCTCGGTAACTAAGCGTCCTAGGAGCAAAAGGGCTTTAATCTGGTATCACTACAAAAATAAAAAAAAATTAAAAATTCAATTTAAAATTAAAATAAATTTTTTGACCCCTCAAATTATTTTTTTTTACTTACAAACCTTTAAACTCATTTATCTCGGTAACTAAGCGTCCTAGGAGCAAAAGGGCTTTAATCTGGTATCACTACAAAAATAAAAAAAAAAATTAAAAATTCAATTTAAAATTAAAATAAATTTTTTGACCCCTCAAATTATTTTTTTTTACTTACAAACCTTTAAACTCATTTATCTCGGTAACTAAGCGTCCTAGGAGCAAAAGGGCTTTAATCTGGTATCACTACAAAAATAAAAAAAAAATTAAAAATTCAATTTAAAATTAAAATAAATTTTTTGACCCCTCAAATTATTTTTTTTTACTTACAAACCTTTAAACTCATTTATCTCGGTAACTAAGCGTCCTAGGAGCAAAAGGGCTTTAATCTGGTATCACTACAAAAATAAAAAAAAATTAAAAATTCAATTTAAAATTAAAATAAATTTTTTGACCCCTCAAATTATTTTTTTTTACTTACAAACCTTTAAACTCATTTATCTCGGTAACTAAGCGTCCTAGGAGCAAAAGGGCTTTAATCTGGTATCACTACAAAAATAAAAAAAAATTAAAAATTCAATTTAAAATTAAAATAAATTTTTTGACCCCTCAAATTATTTTTTTTTACTTACAAACCTTTAAACTCATTTATCTCGGTAACTAAGCGTCCTAGGAGCAAAAGGGCTTTAATCTGGTATCACTACAAAAATAAAAAAAAAATTAAAAATTCAATTTAAAATTAAAATAAATTTTTTGACCCCTCAAATTATTTTTTTTTTACTTACAAACCTTTAAACTCATTTATCTCGGTAACTAAGCGTCCTAGGAGCAAAAGGGCTTTAATCTCTTAACTTAATATAAATGTAATTTTTTCCCAAAAACTCAATTTTCTTATATGAAAATACTTTCAAATTAAATTACCTATCCTTGTCTACCTAATATTTTTTTAGTTGAAACCTTTAAAAATAAAATTAATTTTACCATTCCTCACATTTCATTGAATTTCAAATCTCCCTATTATTCAATGCCAGTCGCCACCCCACCTACAAAAATTAAAAAAAAAATTAATTATGAAAATACCTTAAACCGCCTTTAAATAAAATTAATTTTACCTTTTCCTGAACACAGTGAACACAGTGAACACAATGAACACAATGAACACAGTGAACACAGTGAACACAATGAACACAGTGAACACAGTGAACACAGTGAACACACTGAACACAATGAACACAGTGAACACACTGAACACAATGAACACAGTGAACACAGTGAACACAGTGAACACAGTGAACACACTGAACACAATGAACACAGTGAACACAGTGAACACACTGATCACACTTATCACACTGAACACACTGATCACACTGACCCCTCAAATTATTTTTTTTTACTTACAAACCTTTAAACTCATTTATCTCGGTAACTAAGCGTCCTAGGAGCAAAAGGGCTTTAATCTGGTATCACTACAAAAATAAAAAAAAATTAAAAATTCAATTTAAAATTAAAATAAATTTTTTGACCCCTCAAATTATTTTTTTTTACTTACAAACCTTTAAACTCATTTATCTCGGTAACTAAGCGTCCTAGGAGCAAAAGGGCTTTAATCTGGTATCACTACAAAAATAAAAAAAAATTAAAAATTCAATTTAAAATTAAAATAAATTTTTTGACCCCTCAAATTATTTTTTTTTACTTACAAACCTTTAAACTCATTTATCTCGGTAACTAAGCGTCCTAGGAGCAAAAGGGCTTTAATCTGGTATCACTACAAAAATAAAAAAAAAATTAAAAATTCAATTTAAAATTAAAATAAATTTTTTGACCCCTCAAATTATTTTTTTTTACTTACAAACCTTTAAACTCATTTATCTCGGTAACTAAGCGTCCTAGGAGCAAAAGGGCTTTAATCTGGTATCACTACAAAAATAAAAAAAAAAATTAAAAATTCAATTTAAAATTAAAATAAATTTTTTGACCCCTCAAATTATTTTTTTTTACTTACAAACCTTTAAACTCATTTATCTCGGTAACTAAGCGTCCTAGGAGCAAAAGGGCTTTAATCTGGTATCACTACAAAAATAAAAAAAAAATTAAAAATTCAATTTAAAATTAAAATAAATTTTTGGCCCCCTTAAATTATTTTTTTTTACTTACAAACCTTTAAACTCATTTATCTCGGTAACTAAGCGTCCTAGGAGCAAAAGGGCTTTAATCTGGTATCACTACAAAAATAAAAAAAAATTAAAAATTCAATTTAAAATTAAAATAAATTTTTTGACCCCTCAAATTATTTTTTTTTACTTACAAACCTTTAAACTCATTTATCTCGGTAACTAAGCGTCCTAGGAGCAAAAGGGCTTTAATCTGGTATCACTACAAAAATAAAAAAAAATTAAAAATTCAATTTAAAATTAAAATAAATTTTTTGACCCCTCAAATTATTTTTTTTTACTTACAAACCTTTAAACTCATTTATCTCGGTAACTAAGCGTCCTAGGAGCAAAAGGGCTTTAATCTGGTATCACTACAAAAATAAAAAAAAATTAAAAATTCAATTTAAAATTAAAATAAATTTTTTGACCCCTCAAATTATTTTTTTTTACTTACAAACCTTTAAACTCATTTATCTCGGTAACTAAGCGTCCTAGGAGCAAAAGGGCTTTAATCTCTTAACTTAATATAAATGTAATTTTTTCCCAAAAACTCAATTTTCTTATATGAAAATACTTTCAAATTAAATTACCTATCCTTGTCTACCTAATATTTTTTTAGTTGAAACCTTTAAAAATAAAATTAATTTTACCATTCCTCACATTTCATTGAATTTCAAATCTCCCTATTATTCAATGCCAGTCGCCACCCCACCTACAAAAATTAAAAAAAAAATTAATTATGAAAATACCTTAAACCGCCTTTAAATAAAATTAATTTTACCTTTTCCTGAACACAGTGAACACAGTGAACACAATGAACACAGTGAACACAGTGAACACAATGAACACAGTGAACACAGTGAACACAGTGAACACAGTGAACACACTGAACACAATGAACACAGTGAACACACTGAACACAATGAACACAGTGAACACAGTGAACACAGTGAACACAGTGAACACACTGAACACAATGAACACAGTGAACACAGTGAACACACTGATCACACTTATCACACTGAACACACTGATCACACTGACCCCTCAAATTATTTTTTTTTACTTACAAACCTTTAAACTCATTTATCTCGGTAACTAAGCGTCCTAGGAGCAAAAGGGCTTTAATCTGGTATCACTACAAAAATAAAAAAAAATTAAAAATTCAATTTAAAATTAAAATAAATTTTTTGACCCCTCAAATTATTTTTTTTTTACTTACAAACCTTTAAACTCATTTATCTCGGTAACTAAGCGTCCTAGGAGCAAAAGGGCTTTAATCTGGTATCACTACAAAAATAAAAAAAAAATTAAAAATTCAATTTAAAATTAAAATAAATTTTTTGACCCCTCAAATTATTTTTTTTTACTTACAAACCTTTAAACTCATTTATCTCGGTAACTAAGCGTCCTAGGAGCAAAAGGGCTTTAATCTGGTATCACTACAAAAATAAAAAAAAAATTAAAAATTCAATTTAAAATTAAAATAAATTTTTTGACCCCTCAAATTATTTTTTTTTACTTACAAACCTTTAAACTCATTTATCTCGGTAACTAAGCGTCCTAGGAGCAAAAGGGCTATAATCTGGTATCACTACAAAAATAAAAAAAAATTAAAAATTCAATTTAAAATTAAAATAAATTTTTTGACCCCTCAAATTATTTTTTTTTACTTACAAACCTTTAAACTCATTTATCTCGGTAACTAAGCGTCCTAGGAGCAAAAGGGCTTTAATCTGGTATCACTACAAAAATAAAAAAAAAATTAAAAATTCAATTTAAAATTAAAATAAATTTTTTGACCCCTCAAATTATTTTTTTTTACTTACAAACCTTTAAACTCATTTATCTCGGTAACTAAGCGTCCTAGGAGCAAAAGGGCTTTAATCTGGTATCACTACAAAAATAAAAAAAAAATTAAAAATTCAATTTAAAATTAAAATAAATTTTTTGACCCCTCAAATTATTTTTTTTTACTTACAAACCTTTAAACTCATTTATCTCGGTAACTAAGCGTCCTAGGAGCAAAAGGGCTTTAATCTGGTATCACTACAAAAATAAAAAAAAATTAAAAATTCAATTTAAAATTAAAATAAATTTTTTGACCCCTCAAATTATTTTTTTTTACTTACAAACCTTTAAACTCATTTATCTCGGTAACTAAGCGTCCTAGGAGCAAAAGGGCTTTAATCTGGTATCACTACAAAAATAAAAAAAAATTAAAAATTCAATTTAAAATTAAAATAAATTTTTTGACCCCTCAAATTATTTTTTTTTACTTACAAACCTTTAAACTCATTTATCTCGGTAACTAAGCGTCCTAGGAGCAAAAGGGCTTTAATCTGGTATCACTACAAAAATAAAAAAAAAATTAAAAATTCAATTTAAAATTAAAATAAATTTTTTGACCCCTCAAATTATTTTTTTTTACTTACAAACCTTTAAACTCATTTATCTCGGTAACTAAGCGTCCTAGGAGCAAAAGGGCTTTAATCTCTTAACTTAATATAAATGTAATTTTTTCCCAAAAACTCAATTTTCTTATATGAAAATACTTTCAAATTAAATTACCTATCCTTGTCTACCTAATATTTTTTTAGTTGAAACCTTTAAAAATAAAATTAATTTTACCATTCCTCACATTTCATTGAATTTCAAATCTCCCTATTATTCAATGCCAGTCGCCACCCCACCTACAAAAATTAAAAAAAAAATTAATTATGAAAATACCTTAAACCGCCTTTAAATAAAATTAATTTTACCTTTTCCTGAACACAGTGAACACAGTGAACACAATGAACACAGTGAACACAGTGAACACAATGAACACAGTGAACACAGTGAACACACTGAACACAATGAACACAGTGAACACACTGAACACAATGAACACAGTGAACACAGTGAACACACTGAACACAATGAACACAGTGAACACAGTGAACACACTGATCACACTTATCACACTGAACACACTGATCACACTGACCCCTCAAATTATTTTTTTTTACTTACAAACCTTTAAACTCATTTATCTCGGTAACTAAGCGTCCTAGGAGCAAAAGGGCTTTAATCTGGTATCACTACAAAAATAAAAAAAAATTAAAAATTCAATTTAAAATTAAAATAAATTTTTTGACCCCTCAAATTATTTTTTTTTACTTACAAACCTTTAAACTCATTTATCTCGGTAACTAAGCGTCCTAGGAGCAAAAGGGCTTTAATCTGGTATCACTACAAAAATAAAAAAAAATTAAAAATTCAATTTAAAATTAAAATAAATTTTTTGACCCCTCAAATTATTTTTTTTTACTTACAAACCTTTAAACTCATTTATCTCGGTAACTAAGCGTCCTAGGAGCAAAAGGGCTTTAATCTGGTATCACTACAAAAATAAAAAAAAAATTAAAAATTCAATTTAAAATTAAAATAAATTTTTTGACCCCTCAAATTATTTTTTTTTACTTACAAACCTTTAAACTCATTTATCTCGGTAACTAAGCGTCCTAGGAGCAAAAGGGCTTTAATCTCTTAACTTAATATAAATGTAATTTTTTCCCAAAAACTCAATTTTCTTATATGAAAATACTTTCAAATTAAATTACCTATCCTTGTCTACCTAATATTTTTTTAGTTGAAACCTTTAAAAATAAAATTAATTTTACCATTCCTCACATTTCATTGAATTTCAAATCTCCCTATTATTCAATGCCAGTCGCCACCCCACCTACAAAAATTAAAAAAAAAATTAATTATGAAAATACCTTAAACCGCCTTTAAATAAAATTAATTTTACCTTTTCCTGAACACAGTGAACACAGTGAACACAATGAACACAGTGAACACAGTGAACACAGTGAACACAGTGAACACAGTGAACACAGTGAACACAGTGAACACAGTGAACACACTGAACACAATGAACACAGTGAACACACTGAACACAATGAACACAGTGAACACAGTGAACACAGTGAACACACTGAACACAATGAACACAGTGAACATAGTGAACACACTGATCACACTTATCACACTGAACACACTGATCACACTGACCCCTCAAATTATTTTTTTGTACTTACAAACCTTTAAACTCATTTATCTCGGTAACTAAGCGTCCTAGGAGCAAAAGGGCTTTAATCTGGTATCACTACAAAAATAAAAAAAAATTAAAAATTCAATTTAAAATTAAAATAAATTTTTTGACCCCTCAAATTATTTTTTTTTACTTACAAACCTTTAAACTCATTTATCTCGGTAACTAAGCGTCCTAGGAGCAAAAGGGCTTTAATCTGGTATCACTACAAAAATAAAAAAAAATTAAAAATTCAATTTAAAATTAAAATAAATTTTTTGACCCCTCAAATTATTTTTTTTTACTTACAAACCTTTAAACTCATTTATCTCGGTAACTAAGCGTCCTAGGAGCAAAAGGGCTTTAATCTGGTATCACTACAAAAATAAAAAAAAAATTAAAAATTCAATTTAAAATTAAAATAAATTTTTTGACCCCTCAAATTATTTTTTTTTTACTTACAAACCTTTAAACTCATTTCTCTCGGTAACTAAGCGTCCTAGGAGCAAAAGGGCTTTAATCTGGTATCACTACAAAAATAAAAAAAAATTAAAAATTCAATTTAAAATTAAAATAAATTTTTTGACCCCTCAAATTATTTTTTTTTGCTTACAAACCTTTAAACTCATTTATCTCGGTAACTAAGCGTCCTAGGAGCAAAAGGGCTTTAATCTGGTATCACTACAAAAATAAAAAAAAAATTAAAAATTCAATTTAAAATTAAAATAAATTTTTTGACCCCTCAAATTATTTTTTTTTACTTACAAACCTTTAAACTCATTTATCTCGGTAACTAGGCGTCCTAGGAGCAATAGGGCTTTAATCTGGTATCACTACAAAAATAAAAAAAAAATTAAAAATTCAATTTAAAATTAAAATAAATTTTTTGACCCCTCAAATTATTTTTTTTACTTACAAACCTTTAAACTCATTTATCTCGGTAACTAAGCGTCCTAGGAGCAAAAGGGCTTTAATCTGGTATCACTACAAAAATAAAAAAAAATTAAAAATTCAATTTAAAATTAAAATAAATTTTTTGACCCCTCAAATTATTTTTTTTTACTTACAAACCTTTAAACTCATTTATCTCGGTAACTAAGCGTCCTAGGAGCAAAAGGGCTTTAATTTGGTATCACTACAAAAATAAAAAAAAATTTAAAATTCAATTTAAAATTAAAATAAATTTTTTGACCCCTCAAATTATTTTTTTTTACTTACAAACCTTTAAACTCATTTATCTCGGTAACTAAGCGTCCTAGGAGCAAAAGGGCTTTAATCTGGTATCACTACAAAAATAAAAAAAAAATTAAAAATTCAATTTAAAATTAAAATAAATTTTTTGACCCCTCAAATTATTTTTTTTTACTTACAAACCTTTAAACTCATTTATCTCGGTAACTAAGCGTCCTAGGAGCAAAAGGGCTTTAATCTCTTAACTTAATATAAATATAATTTTTTCCCAAAAACTCAATTTTCTTATATGAAAATACTTTCAAATTAAATTACCTATCCTTGTCTACCTAATATTTTTTTAGTTGAAACCTTTAAAAATAAAATTAATTTTACCATTCCTCACATTTCATTGAATTTCAAATCTCCCTATTATTCAATGCCAGTCGCCACCCCACCTACAAAAATTAAAAAAAAAATTAATTATGAAAATACCTTAAACCGCCTTTAAATAAAATTAATTTTACCTTTTCCTGAACACAGTGAACACAGTGAACACAATGAACACAGTGAACACAGTGAACACAATGAACACAGTGAACACAGTGAACACACTGAACACAATGAACACAGTGAACACACTGAACACAATGAACACAGTGAACACAGTGAACACAGTGAACACAGTGAACACACTGAACACAATGAACACAGTGAACACAGTGAACACACTGATCACACTTATCACACTGAACACACTGATCACACTGACCCCTCAAATTATTTTTTTTTACTTACAAACCTTTAAACTCATTTATCTCGGTAACTAAGCGTCCTAGGAGCAAAAGGGCTTTAATCTGGTATCACTACAAAAATAAAAAAAAATTAAAAATTCAATTTAAAATTAAAATAAATTTTTTGACCCCTCAAATTATTTTTTTTTACTTACAAACCTTTAAACTCATTTATCTCGGTAACTAAGCGTCCTAGGAGCAAAAGGGCTTTAATCTGGTATCACTACAAAAATAAAAAAAAATTAAAAATTCAATTTAAAATTAAAATAAATTTTTTGACCCCTCAAATTATTTTTTTTTACTTACAAACCTTTAAACTCATTTATCTCGGTAACTAAGCGTCCTAGGAGCAAAAGGGCTTTAATCTGGTATCACTACAAAAATAAAAAAAAAATTAAAAATTCAATTTAAAATTAAAATAAATTTTTTGACCCCTCAAATTATTTTTTTTTACTTACAAACCTTTAAACTCATTTATCTCGGTAACTAAGCGTCCTAGGAGCAAAAGGGCTTTAATCTGGTATCACTACAAAAATAAAAAAAAATTAAAAATTCAATTTAAAATTAAAATAAATTTTTTGACCCCTCAAATTATTTTTTTTACTTACAAACCTTTAAACTCATTTATCTCGGTAACTAAGCGTCCTAGGAGCAAAAGGGCTTTAATCTGGTATCACTACAAAAATAAAAAAAAAATTAAAAATTCAATTTAAAATTAAAATAAATTTTTTGACCCCTCAAATTATTTTTTTTTACTTACAAACCTTTAAACTCATTTATCTCGGTAACTAAGCGTCCTAGGAGCAAAAGGGCTTTAATCTGGTATCACTACAAAAATAAAAAAAAATTAAAAATTCAATTTAAAATTAAAATAAATTTTTTGACCCCTCAAATTATTTTTTTTTACTTACAAACCTTTAAACTCATTTATCTCGGTAACTAAGCGTCCTAGGAGCAAAAGGGCTTTAATCTGGTATCACTACAAAAATAAAAAAAAATTAAAAATTCAATTTAAAATTAAAATAAATTTTTTGACCCCTCAAATTATTTTTTTTTACTTACAAACCTTTAAACTCATTTATCTCGGTAACTTAGCGTCCTAGGAGCAAAAGGGCTTTAATCTGGTATCACTACAAAAATAAAAAAAAAATTAAAAATTCAATTTAAAATTAAAATAAATTTTTTGACCCCTCAAATTATTTTTTTTTACTTACAAACCTTTAAACTCATTTATCTCGGTAACTAAGCGTCCTAGGAGCAAAAGGGCTTTAATCTGGTATCACTACAAAAATAAAAAAAAATTAAAAATTCAATTTAAAATTAAAATAAATTTTTTGACCCCTCAAATTATTTTTTTTTACTTACAAACCTTTAAACTCATTTATCTCGGTAACTAAGCGTCCTAGGAGCAAAAGGGCTTTAATCTGGTATCACTACAAAAATAAAAAAAAATTAAAAATTCAATTTAAAATTAAAATAAATTTTTTGACCCCTCAAATTATTTTTTTTTACTTACAAACCTTTAAACTCATTTATCTCGGTAACTAAGCGTCCTAGGAGCAAAAGGGCTTTAATCTGGTATCACTACAAAAATAAAAAAAAAATTAAAAATTCAATTTAAAATTAAAATAAATTTTTTGACCCCTCAAATTATTTTTTTTTACTTACAAACCTTTAAACTCATTTATCTCGGTAACTAAGCGTCCTAGGAGCAAAAGGGCTTTAATCTGGTATCACTACAAAAATAAAAAAAAATTAAAAATTCAATTTAAAATTAAAATAAATTTTTTGACCCCTCAAATTATTTTTTTTTACTTACAAACCTTTAAACTCATTTATCTCGGTAACTAAGCGTCCTAGGAGCAAAAGGGCTTTAATCTGGTATCACTACAAAAATAAAAAAAAATTAAAAATTCAATTTAAAATTAAAATAAATTTTTTGACCCCTCAAATTATTTTTTTTTACTTACAAACCTTTAAACTCATTTATCTCGGTAACTAAGCGTCCTAGGAGCAAAAGGGCTTTAATCTGGTATCACTACAAAAATAAAAAAAAATTAAAAATTCAATTTAAAATTAAAATAAATTTTTTGACCCCTCAAATTATTTTTTTTTACTTACAAACCTTTAAACTCATTTATCTCGGTAACTAAGCGTCCTAGGAGCAAAAGGGCTTTAATCTGGTATCACTACAAAAATAAAAAAAAAATTAAAAATTCAATTTAAAATTAAAATAAATTTTTTGACCCCTCAAATTATTTTTTTTTACTTACAAACCTTTAAACTCATTTATCTCGGTAACTAAGCGTCCTAGGAGCAAAAGGGCTTTAATCTGGTATCACTACAAAAATAAAAAAAAATTAAAAATTCAATTTAAAATTAAAATAAATTTTTTGACCCCTCAAATTATTTTTTTTTACTTACAAACCTTTAAACTCATTTATCTCGGTAACTAAGCGTCCTAGGAGCAAAAGGGCTTTAATCTGGTATCACTACAAAAATAAAAAAAAAATTAAAAATTCAATTTAAAATTAAAATAAATTTTTTGACCCCTCAAATTATTTTTTTTTACTTACAAACCTTTAAACTCATTTATCTCGGTAACTAAGCGTCCTAGGAGCAAAAGGGCTTTAATCTGGTATCACTACAAAAATAAAAAAAAATTAAAAATTCAATTTAAAATTAAAATAAATTTTTTGACCCCTCAAATTATTTTTTTTTACTTACAAACCTTTAAACTCATTTATCTCGGTAACTAAGCGTCCTAGGAGCAAAAGGGCTTTAATCTGGTATCACTACAAAAATAAAAATAAAATTAAAAATTCAATTTAAAATTAAAATAAATTTTTTGACCCCTCAAATTATTTTTTTTTACTTACAAACCTTTAAACTCATTTATCTCGGTAACTAAGCGTCCTAGGAGCAAAAGGGCTTTAATCTGGTATCACTACAAAAATAAAAAAAAAATTAAAAATTCAATTTAAAATTAAAATAAATTTTTTGACCCCTCAAATTATTTTTTTTTACTTACAAACCTTTAAACTCATTTATCTCGGTAACTAAGCGTCCTAGGAGCAAAAGGGCTTTAATCTGGTATCACTACAAAAATAAAAAAAAATTAAAAATTCAATTTAAAATTAAAATAAATTTTTTGACCCCTCAAATTATTTTTTTTTACTTACAAACCTTTAAACTCATTTATCTCGGTAACTAAGCGTCCTAGGAGCAAAAGGGCTTTAATCTGGTATCACTACAAAAATAAAAAAAAATTAAAAATTCAATTTAAAATTAAAATAAATTTTTTGACCCCTCAAATTATTTTTTTTTACTTACAAACCTTTAAACTCATTTATCTCGGTAACTAAGCGTCCTAGGAGCAAAAGGGCTTTAATCTGGTATCACTACAAAAATAAAAAAAAAATTAAAAATTCAATTTAAAATTAAAATAAATTTTTTGACCCCTCAAATTATTTTTTTTTACTTACAAACCTTTAAACTCATTTATCTCGGTAACTAAGCGTCCTAGGAGCAAAAGGGCTTTAATCTCTTAACTTAATATAAATGTAATTTTTTCCCAATAACTCAATTTTCTTATATGAAAATACTTTCAAATTAAATTACCTATCCTTGTCTACCTAATATTTTTTTAGTTGAAACCTTTAAAAATAAAATTAATTTTACCATTCCTCACATTTCATTGAATTTCAAATCTCCCTATTATTCAATGCCAGTCGCCACCCCACCTACAAAAATTAAAAAAAAAATTAATTATGAAAATACCTTAAACCGCCTTTAAATAAAATTAATTTTACCTTTTCCTGAACACAGTGAACACAGTGAACACAATGAACACAGTGAACACAGTGAACACAATGAACACAGTGAACACAGTGAACACAGTGAACACACTGAACACAATGAACACAGTGAACACACTGAACACAATGAACACAGTGAACACAGTGAACACAGTGAACACAGTGAACACAGTGAACACAGTGAACACACTGAACACAATGAACACAGTGAACACAGTGAACACACTGATCACACTTATCACACTGAACACACTGATCACACTGACCCCTCAAATTATTTTTTTTTACTTACAAACCTTTAAACTCATTTATCTCGGTAACTAAGCGTCCTAGGAGCAAAAGGGCTTTAATCTGGTATCACTACAAAAATAAAAAAAAATTAAAAATTCAATTTAAAATTAAAATAAATTTTTTGACCCCTCAAATTATTTTTTTTTACTTACAAACCTTTAAACTCATTTATCTCGGTAACTAAGCGTCCTAGGAGCAAAAGGGCTTTAATCTGGTATCACTACAAAAATAAAAAAAAATTAAAAATTCAATTTAAAATTAAAATAAATTTTTTGACCCCTCAAATTATTTTTTTTTACTTACAAACCTTTAAACTCATTTATCTCGGTAACTAAGCGTCCTAGGAGCAAAAGGGCTTTAATCTGGTATCACTACAAAAATAAAAAAAAAATTAAAAATTCAATTTAAAATTAAAATAAATTTTTTGACCCCTCAAATTATTTTTTTTTACTTACAAACCTTTAAACTCATTTATCTCGGTAACTAAGCGTCCTAGGAGCAAAAGGGCTTTAATCTGGTATCACTACAAAAATAAAAAAAAATTAAAAATTCAATTTAAAATTAAAATAAATTTTTTGACCCCTCAAATTATTTTTTTTTACTTACAAACCTTTAAACTCATTTATCTCGGTAACTAAGCGTCCTAGGAGCAAAAGGGCTTTAATCTGGTATCACTACAAAAATAAAAAAAAAATTAAAAATTCAATTTAAAATTAAAATAAATTTTTTGACCCCTCAAATTATTTTTTTTTACTTACAAACCTTTAAACTCATTTATCTCGGTAACTAAGCGTCCTAGGAGCAAAAGGGCTTTAATCTGGTATCACTACAAAAATAAAAAAAAAATTAAAAATTCAATTTAAAATTAAAATAAATTTTTTGACCCCTCAAATTATTTTTTTTTACTTACAAACCTTTAAACTCATTTATCTCGGTAACTAAGCGTCCTAGGAGCAAAAGGGCTTTAATCTGGTATCACTACAAAAATAAAAAAAAATTAAAAATTCAATTTAAAATTAAAATAAATTTTTTGACCCCTCAAATTATTTTTTTTTACTTACAAACCTTTAAACTCATTTATCTCGGTAACTAAGCGTCCTAGGAGCAAAAGGGCTTTAATCTGGTATCACTACAAAAATAAAAAAAAAATTAAAAATTCAATTTAAAATTAAAATAAATTTTTTGACCCCTCAAATTATTTTTTTTTACTTACAAACCTTTAAACTCATTTATCTCGGTAACTAAGCGTCCTAGGAGCAAAAGGGCTTTAATCTGGTATCACTACAAAAATAAAAAAAAATTAAAAATTCAATTTAAAATTAAAATAAATTTTTTGACCCCTCAAATTATTTTTTTTTACTTACAAACCTTTAAACTCATTTATCTCGGTAACTAAGCGTCCTAGGAGCAAAAGGGCTTTAATCTGGTATCACTACAAAAATAAAAAAAAATTAAAAATTCAATTTAAAATTAAAATAAATTTTTTGACCCCTCAAATTATTTTTTTTTACTTACAAACCTTTAAACTCATTTATCTCGGTAACTAAGCGTCCTAGGAGCAAAAGGGCTTTAATCTGGTATCACTACAAAAATAAAAAAAAAATTAAAAATTCAATTTAAAATTAAAATAAATTTTTTGACCCCTCAAATTATTTTTTTTTACTTACAAACCTTTAAACTCATTTATCTCGGTAACTAAGCGTCCTAGGAGCAAAAGGGCTTTAATCTCTTAACTTAATATAAATGTAATTTTTTCCCAAAAACTCAATTTTCTTATATGAAAATACTTTCAAATTAAATTACCTATCCTTGTCTACCTAATATTTTTTTAGTTGAAACCTTTAAAAATAAAATTAATTTTACCATTCCTCACATTTCATTGAATTTCAAATCTCCCTATTATTCAATGCCAGTCGCCACCCCACCTACAAAAATTAAAAAAAAAATTAATTATGAAAATACCTTAAACCGCCTTTAAATAAAATTAATTTTACCTTTTCCTGAACACAGTGAACACAGTGAACACAATGAACACAGTGAACACAGTGAACACAATGAACACAGTGAACACAGTGAACACAGTGAACACAGTGAACACACTGAACACAATGAACACAGTGAACACACTGAACACAATGAACACAGTGAACACAGTGAACACAGTGAACACAGTGAACACAGTGAACACACTGAACACAATGAACACAGTGAACACACTGATCACACTTATCACACTGAACACACTGATCACACTGACCCCTCAAATTATTTTTTTTTACTTACAAACCTTTAAACTCATTTATCTCGGTAACTAAGCGTCCTAGGAGCAAAAGGGCTTTAATCTGGTATCACTACAAAAATAAAAAAAAATTAAAAATTCAATTTAAAATTAAAATAAATTTTTTGACCCCTCAAATTATTTTTTTTTACTTACAAACCTTTAAACTCATTTATCTCGGTAACTAAGCGTCCTAGGAGCAAAAGGGCTTTAATCTGGTATCACTACAAAAATAAAAAAAATTAAAAATTCAATTTAAAATTAAAATAAATTTTTTGACCCCTCAAATTATTTTTTTTTACTTACAAACCTTTAAACTCATTTATCTCGGTAACTAAGCGTCCTAGGAGCAAAAGGGCTTTAATCTGGTATCACTACAAAAATAAAAAAAAAATTAAAAATTCAATTTAAAATTAAAATAAATTTTTTGACCCCTCAAATTATTTTTTTTTACTTACAAACCTTTAAACTCATTTATCTCGGTAACTAAGCGTCCTAGGAGCAAAAGGGCTTTAATCTGGTATCACTACAAAAATAAAAAAAAATTAAAAATTCAATTTAAAATTAAAATAAATTTTTTGACCCCTCAAATTATTTTTTTTTACTTACAAACCTTTAAACTCATTTATCTCGGTAACTAAGCGTCCTAGGAGCAAAAGGGCTTTAATCTGGTATCACTACAAAAATAAAAAAAAAATTAAAAATTCAATTTAAAATTAAAATAAATTTTTTGACCCCTCAAATTATTTTTTTTTACTTACAAACCTTTAAACTCATTTATCTCGGTAACTAAGCGTCCTAGGAGCAAAAGGGCTTTAATCTGGTATCACTACAAAAATAAAAAAAAATTAAAAATTCAATTTAAAATTAAAATAAATTTTTTGACCCCTCAAATTATTTTTTTTTACTTACAAACCTTTAAACTCATTTATCTCGGTAACTAAGCGTCCTAGGAGCAAAAGGGCTTTAATCTGGTATCACTACAAAAATAAAAAAAAATTAAAAATTCAATTTAAAATTAAAATAAATTTTTTGACCCCTCAAATTATTTTTTTTTACTTACAAACCTTTAAACTCATTTATCTCGGTAACTAAGCGTCCTAGGAGCAAAAGGGCTTTAATCTGGTATCACTACAAAAATAAAAAAAAAATTAAAAATTCAATTTAAAATTAAAATAAATTTTTTGACCCCTCAAATTATTTTTTTTTACTTACAAACCTTTAAACTCATTTATCTCGGTAACTAAGCGTCCTAGGAGCAAAAGGGCTTTAATCTGGTATCACTACAAAAATAAAAAAAAATTAAAAATTCAATTTAAAATTAAAATAAATTTTTTGACCCCTCAAATTATTTTTTTTTACTTACAAACCTTTAAACTCATTTATCTCGGTAACTAAGCGTCCTAGGAGCAAAAGGGCTTTAATCTGGTATCACTACAAAAATAAAAAAAAATTAAAAATTCAATTTAAAATTAAAATAAATTTTTTGACCCCTCAAATTATTTTTTTTTACTTACAAACCTTTAAACTCATTTATCTCGGTAACTAAGCGTCCTAGGAGCAAAAGGGCTTTAATCTGGTATCACTACAAAAATAAAAAAAAATTAAAAATTCAATTTAAAATTAAAATAAATATTTTGACCCCTCAAATTATTTTTTTTTACTTACAAACCTTTAAACTCATTTATCTCGGTAACTAAGCGTCCTAGGAGCAAAAGGGCTTTAATCTGGTATCACTACAAAAATAAAAAAAAATTAAAAATTCAATTTAAAATTAAAATAAATTTTTTGACCCCTCAAATTATTTTTTTTTACTTACAAACCTTTAAACTCATTTATCTCGGTAACTAAGCGTCCTAGGAGCAAAAGGGCTTTAATCTGGTATCACTACAAAAATAAAAAAAAAATTAAAAATTCAATTTAAAATTAAAATAAATTTTTTGACCCCTCAAATTATTTTTTTTTACTTACAAACCTTTAAACTCATTTATCTCGGTAACTAAGCGTCCTAGGAGCAAAAGGGCTTTAATCTGGTATCACTACAAAAATAAAAAAAAATTAAAAATTCAATTTAAAATTAAAATAAATTTTTTGACCCCTCAAATTATTTTTTTTTACTTACAAACCTTTAAACTCATTTATCTCGGTAACTAAGCGTCCTAGGAGCAAAAGGGCTTTAATCTGGTATCACTACAAAAATAAAAAAAAAATTAAAAATTCAATTTAAAATTAAAATAAATTTTTTGACCCCTCAAATTATTTTTTTTTACTTACAAACCTTTAAACTCATTTATCTCGGTAACTAAGCGTCCTAGGAGCAAAAGGGCTTTAATCTGGTATCACTACAAAAATAAAAAAAAATTAAAAATTCAATTTAAAATTAAAATAAATTTTTTGACCCCTCAAATTATTTTTTTTTACTTACAAACCTTTAAACTCATTTATCTCGGTAACTAAGCGTCCTAGGAGCAAAAGGGCTTTAATCTGGTATCACTACAAAAATAAAAAAAAAATTAAAAATTCAATTTAAAATTAAAATAAATTTTTTGACCCCTCAAATTATTTTTTTTTACTTACAAACCTTTAAACTCATTTATCTCGGTAACTAAGCGTCCTAGGAGCAAAAGGGCTTTAATCTGGTATCACTACAAAAATAAAAAAAAAATTAAAAATTCAATTTAAAATTAAAATAAATTTTTTGACCCCTCAAATTATTTTTTTTTACTTACAAACCTTTAAACTCATTTATCTCGGTAACTAAGCGTCCTAGGAGCAAAAGGGCTTTAATCTGGTATCACTACAAAAATAAAAAAAAATTAAAAATTCAATTTAAAATTAAAATAAATTTTTTGACCCCTCAAATTATTTTTTTTTACTTACAAACCTTTAAACTCATTTATCTCGGTAACTAAGCGTCCTAGGAGCAAAAGGGCTTTAATCTGGTATCACTACAAAAATAAAAAAAAATTAAAAATTCAATTTAAAATTAAAATAAATTTTTTGACCCCTCAAATTATTTTTTTTTACTTACAAACCTTTAAACTCATTTATCTCGGTAACTAAGCGTCCTAGGAGCAAAAGGGCTTTAATCTGGTATCACTACAAAAATAAAAAAAAAATTAAAAATTCAATTTAAAATTAAAATAAATTTTTTGACCCCTCAAATTATTTTTTTTTACTTACAAACCTTTAAACTCATTTATCTCGGTAACTAAGCGTCCTAGGAGCAAAAGGGCTTTAATCTCTTAACTTAATATAAATGTAATTTTTTCCCAAAAACTCAATTTTCTTATATGAAAATACTTTCAAATTAAATTACCTATCCTTGTCTACCTAATATTTTTTTAGTTGAAACCTTTAAAAATAAAATTAATTTTACCATTCCTCACATTTCATTGAATTTCAAATCTCCCTATTATTCAATGCCAGTCGCCACCCCACCTACAAAAATTAAAAAAAAAAATTAATTATGAAAATACCTTAAACCGCCTTTAAATAAAATTAATTTTACCTTTTCCTGAACACAGTGAACACAGTGAACACAATGAACACAGTGAACACAGTGAACACAATGAACACAGTGAACACAGTGAACACAGTGAACACACTGAACACAATGAACACAGTGAACACACTGAACACAATGAACACAGTGAACACAGTGAACACACTGAACACAATGAACACAGTGAACACAGTGAACACACTGATCACACTTATCACACTGAACACACTGATCACACTGACCCCTCAAATTATTTTTTTTTACTTACAAACCTTTAAACTCATTTATCTCGGTAACTAAGCGTCCTAGAAGCAAAAGGGCTTTAATCTGGTATCACTACAAAAATAAAAAAAAATTAAAAATTCAATTTAAAATTAAAATAAATTTTTTGACCCCTCAAATTATTTTTTTTTACTTACAAACCTTTAAACTCATTTATCTCGGTAACTAAGCGTCCTAGGAGCAAAAGGGCTTTAATCTGGTATCACTACAAAAATAAAAAAAAATTAAAAATTCAATTTAAAATTAAAATAAATTTTTTGACCCCTCAAATTATTTTTTTTTACTTACAAACCTTTAAACTCATTTATCTCGGTAACTAAGCGTCCTAGGAGCAAAAGGGCTTTAATCTGGTATCACTACAAAAATAAAAAAAAAATTAAAAATTCAATTTAAAATTAAAATAAATTTTTTGACCCCTCAAATTATTTTTTTTTACTTACAAACCTTTAAACTCATTTATCTCGGTAACTAAGCGTCCTAGGAGCAAAAGGGCTTTAATCTGGTATCACTACAAAAATAAAAAAAAATTAAAAATTCAATTTAAAATTAAAATAAATTTTTTGACCCCTCAAATTATTTTTTTTTACTTACAAACCTTTAAACTCATTTATCTCGGTAACTAAGCGTCCTAGGAGCAAAAGGGCTTTAATCTGGTATCACTACAAAAATAAAAAAAAAATTAAAAATTCAATTTAAAATTAAAATAAATTTTTTGACCCCTCAAATTATTTTTTTTTACTTACAAACCTTTAAACTCATTTATCTCGGTAACTAAGCGTCCTAGGAGCAAACGGGCTTTAATCTGGTATCACTACAAAAATAAAAAAAAAATTAAAAATTCAATTTAAAATTAAAATAAATTTTTTGACCCCTCAAATTATTTTTTTTTACTTACAAACCTTTAAACTCATTTATCTCGGTAACTAAGCGTCCTAGGAGCAAAAGGGCTTTAATCTGGTATCACTACAAAAATAAAAAAAAATTAAAAATTCAATTTAAAATTAAAATAAATTTTTTGACCCCTCAAATTATTTTTTTTTACTTACAAACCTTTAAACTCATTTATCTCGGTAACTAAGCGTCCTAGGAGCAAAAGGGCTTTAATCTGGTATCACTACAAAAATAAAAAAAAAATTAAAAATTCAATTTAAAATTAAAATAAATTTTTTGACCCCTCAAATTATTTTTTTTTACTTACAAACCTTTAAACTCATTTATCTCGGTAACTAAGCGTCCTAGGAGCAAAAGGGCTTTAATCTGGTATCACTACAAAAATAAAAAAAAATTAAAAATTCAATTTAAAATTAAAATAAATTTTTTGACCCCTCAAATTATTTTTTTTTACTTACAAACCTTTAAACTCATTTATCTCGGTAACTAAGCGTCCTAGGAGCAAAAGGGCTTTAATCTGGTATCACTACAAAAATAAAAAAAAATTAAAAATTCAATTTAAAATTAAAATAAATTTTTTGACCCCTCAAATTATTTTTTTTTACTTACAAACCTTTAAACTCATTTATCTCGGTAACTAAGCGTCCTAGGAGCAAAAGGGCTTTAATCTGGTATCACTACAAAAATAAAAAAAAAATTAAAAATTCAATTTAAAATTAAAATAAATTTTTTGACCCCTCAAATTATTTTTTTTTACTTACAAACCTTTAAACTCATTTATCTCGGTAACTAAGCGTCCTAGGAGCAAAAGGGCTTTAATCTGGTATCACTACAAAAATAAAAAAAAATTAAAAATTCAATTTAAAATTAAAATAAATTTTTTGACCCCTCAAATTATTTTTTTTTACTTACAAACCTTTAAACTCATTTATCTCGGTAACTAAGCGTCCTAGGAGCAAAAGGGCTTTAATCTGGTATCACTACAAAAATAAAAAAAAATTAAAAATTCAATTTAAAATTAAAATAAATTTTTTGACCCCTCAAATTATTTTTTTTTACTTACAAACCTTTAAACTCATTTATCTCGGTAACTAAGCGTCCTAGGAGCAAAAGGGCTTTAATCTGGTATCACTACAAATATAAAAAAAAAATTAAAAATTCAATTTAAAATTAAAATAAATTTTTTGACCCCTCAAATTATTTTTTTTTACTTACAAACCTTTAAACTCATTTATCTCGGTAACTAAGCGTCCTAGGAGCAAAAGGGCTTTAATCTCTTAACTTAATATAAATGTAATTTTTTCCCAAAAACTCAATTTTCTTATATGAAAATACTTTCAAATTAAATTACCTATCCTTGTCTACCTAATATTTTTTTAGTTGAAACCTTTAAAAATAAAATTAATTTTACCATTCCTCACATTTCATTGAATTTCAAATCTCCCTATTATTCAATGCCAGTCGCCACCCCACCTACAAAAATTAAAAAAAAATTAATTATGAAAATACCTTAAACCGCCTTTAAATAAAATTAATTTTACCTTTTCCTGAACACAGTGAACACAGTGAACACAATGAACACAGTGAACACAGTGAACACAATGAACACAGTGAACACAGTGAACACAGTGAACACAGTGAACACAGTGAACACACTGAACACAATGAACACAGTGAACACACTGAACACAATGAACACAGTGAACACAGTGAACACAGTGAACACACTGAACACAATGAACACAGTGAACACACTGATCACACTTATCACACTGAACACACTGATCACACTGACCCCTCAAATTATTTTTTTTTACTTACAAACCTTTAAACTCATTTATCTCGGTAACTAAGCGTCCTAGGAGCAAAAGGGCTTTAATCTGGTATCACTACAAAAATAAAAAAAAATTAAAAATTCAATATAAAATTAAAATAAATTTTTTGACCCCTCAAATAGTTTTAAAATTTTATTATTTACTTGAAAGCTTTATCAATATAATATGATACACAATTTTTATTATAATCGTTTTTTCCTTTTATAGACCCAAGTTAAAATTGCTCCTCTGTTAAAAAAATTAATTTCGATATTAAAATTTATTTTTAATTTTATAAAAATGTTAGTTAAGCTATTTTTATCTGGTTTGGCTTTAGTTCAGGTTTGTATTGTAATTTATTAAGAAAAATTACAAATATACGCGGTAATTTTTTTAAAGAAAACGTCAACTTAGAATGTAATGCAGCATGTTATTTATTACCATACTAAATCCGTCATAAGCATTCTTCGCACTTTACCTTTAGTTGTATACGTTGAAAACATTATCTATTTAACCAAACAATTTTGTAAATAGGAACATGAAGAATATATAAAATATAAAATTTAAGTAATTTTAAAACATAAATCGTCGAATGTCAGTGTGTGTCATTTGTGAAAAAATCGTTAAAATTACATATAATTTGGTCAGGAGTGTGCTCCACCATCAAGGGTATATGCTCTAACTACAATGCAATGGCGCCACTTGACTTTTTGTGTTATAATCATCATATTAAAGTCTATTTTTAGTAGCAACTTTTCGTTATTATTCAATGATGCCCTCTGTCGTTTTCTACGAACAACGTCCATATCAGTGATGACATTTGGTTGCATTTATTGCATCTTTTGTAACTTTTGTGTGCTCTGCTTAACATTATTGGTACGTTTAGACAAATTTTCGTAACTTTTTATAAACACACATTATTGAACTAGAAAGAACTTCTCTGATAGTCGTTTTTCTTAACATATCAAATGCTAGTAAAATCCTATATAATAAAAAGTTCGAAATAAATGAAAAATATTGTTGCTAAAATAGTACGGCCACCTCAATTTAGAAAAAGTCGTTTTAATGTCTTAAAGTTTATATTGCGTACAAACTAAAGACTTGCACTAGTATATTCAACAGTATGGCAAAAACAGATATATCATATACATAACAAGTAAAACAGAAACAAAAGAACGCGTGAGTGTAGTTGATATTGTATTCTTTCGCTTGTGCGTACTCACACTATGGATATAAAGACATACAGTTGTTTATGGTATTGCATAGAGTGAGAAAATTATCAGTTTTTTACTCTCAAATATTTGTTGTACCATGAGTATTTGGATATGAAACAGATATTTTTGATACTTATGTGCTGCTTATGATAGAGGCGAGAACTAATAAGCAGTATTTTAACTTCGTACGTAATAACCCGAATTGTAATTATTATTGTTCAGCTGTAGTAATTAGTTTTTATGATTTTAAATGTAGAATTAGCAATATTTATAATATTAATGATAATTTTATTTTATAAAAACAAATGGAAAATTAATAAATTGTTGTCTAGTTGTGCGTTGAGTTATAAGGATAGAATTAATTCAATTAAGAAATTGTATTGTATGTTTAATTAAAAATATTAATTCCTCTTTAACAAAAACTAGTCAAGAGTTAAAATTAATATATAAAAAAAGGTTTATTACATACATCTGTACAAACATATGTACATAAAAATAGGAGTTCCAAAAATTTCAATAAAAAAAAAATTAGGGAAAACATTTACATTTCTACAATACACCCAGTAATAATATTGTCCTTTTTATATATGTACGTATTAAATAACGCAATTTTTATTTTCTATGCACTTAGAAGGATATTATAGTTATGTTATTTGTACATTAAAAATTTCTAAAATTTCTAACATTTACTAAAAAAAAACTCTTTTCTGCATTAAAGAAAAGCCCTACAGCTTAAATAAATAGAGAGTAAAAATTATTCGAAATTAAAAAATTATTGAAAAGTTTTAAAGAAAAAAATTAAAAGAGTACAATGGACAAGCTCGTTGTAACTGCTTACCAAAGGATAGTCAGCTTAACAACGGTAAATATAAAATATAACAGTATAGTATATATCTTACTAGTGTGCGTAAATAAGTGGCTGTCAACCACTAATTAGAATATATAATGAATTGATTGAAAAATAAATTGTTAAAAAATGCAAGTTTCTTACTATAAATGGGAGCAATTAATTAGATGGACTAACTCGTTGACAATTTCATAAGAGTAGACACACAAAAACTGATATAAACAGATATATCTGTGCACGTCTTTAGTACAAACCTTTATTTAAACATTTTAATTTACACTTCCAATTTTAATTTTATTCCTCCATTTTCCAGCACGTGTGTAAAGACAATATATAGCCAACTAAAACTTATAGTGACTGACTATCTTACCCAATTGAATGCTGAAAGCTACATTAATAATGGCATAAGAATATATTAAAAACTTTCAAAACTTACAAGTCCAAAATTACTAGCAATCTATAATATAATAAAACTTTAACGGGGTTTTGCATTTGAATAGAACTTTGAAAAAAGGTCACTTAGAATTTTGGATCAAACATAGAATACTGTTTTTATTCAATGGTGCCCTCTGTTGTTTTCTACGAACAAAGTCCATGTCATTTGGTTGCATTTATTACATATTTTGTAAATTTTGACGGCTTCATAAATAAATAAATTTTCGCAACTTTTTATAAACAAACAAAATAAAGTAATATTACTGAAAAAATACTCGTTGCATTATTGGAGGAAGGAACTTCTATGATAGTCGTTTTTTCTTAACATATCAATTCGGTTTCAACACATTTGCTAGTAAAATCCTATATAATAAAAAGTTCGAAATAAACGAAAAATATTGCTGCTATAATAGTACGACTACCTCAATTTAGAAAAAGTCGTTTTAATCGTTTTAATGTCTTAAAATTTATGTTGCGTACCAGAGATCGGTTTCGGTTGCGTAATTTTCGAGTCTACTTAAACAAGCACTTAGTTTTTTACGAGTCGAATCGTTTTTGTTCAAAAGCAAAAAACACTTGGTGAATAAACCGTTCGTTTAAAACATTCATTTTATATACTCGCCATTTTGTGCAAACATGAATGTTCTGATAGTGTTGTTTAAGGTTTAAATCTATTTTTGCATCAAAGCCAACTTGTTGTTAGCGAAACAAGTGTTTCATTCAGTTGTAAATTAATTTTCTACTCGATGTTTTCTTCTCTTGATGTTATTATGTTTTTTTACATTTTTAAATTCTTTTTCAATAAATTTTTGTGCTTAATATCCAGACGTTGAATTGCTACTTATTTTGTTTCTTTTTCCTTTTTATATTAATTTTTGTAAATATTTTGTTATGTCCTTTTTATTGTTTTATAAATAATTTTTTCATGAAAATGTTACTTTTTTTAGTTATTATATAATTTACATAAATAATATTTTTTAGAAAATAAAGTCTGAAAATTAAAAAAAAGAAAACAAATTATATACATTGTATTTCATTATTTATATTTGGAGCAAAAATTATAAAAATACATATTTTTACATTTTTTTGCATAGTACATGTGTAAATATGATATTAACAAAAATTTTGTTTTCTTGTAAAATATTTTATTTGTATAAAATTTTGTTTTCACCTTTAAAGTGTTTCTATACCCTACGAATACATTTTTTCACTGTCAGCTAGAAATAAGAAAATGCTTATATGTTAAATAGATAGAAAATCCACATCTGTAGGTTTTTCTTATTGTTTTTATATTTTTCTGCATAGCGCTTTTTTACTTTCAAGTGGCTCGATTGTTTTGGGTAAAACTCCAATCAGACATGTAAAATAAAGACGTTGTGCAAAAAAATAACTTCTTGTTAAGGAGACTTTTTTGTTTCAATACAAATCTGTTCGAGTCTAATGTTGAAAATAATTTACACTTATTGTTGCATTTTTTGTTTGTGTATAAAAAGCAACAAGTATTAAATTGATGTAATACTTGTTCGTATTGTTCTTAAAATTCAACTACTGTGAACAAGACGACTCGATCATACAAGTTGCAGGTATCTGTTGCGTACAAACCTTTGTTTAAACATTTTAATTTACACTTCCAAGCAAGGCCATTTTACTAGGTAGTAGCGGTAATACAACAAATACAACATCGACAAAAACAACATGTCTTTTTATTGTTGTTTTGTGTGTTGGAAACGTCAAAAACACAAAGAGAAATAAAAAATAATTGCTATCAATACACATGCTTGCTTTGTCTCGCAAACGCTTGTTGTTAGTATTTTTTAAAATTCGTAAACAAACAAAGGAAAATACAAAAACTTTTGACATTTCCAACTACAAACCAGCTGGGCGGACGACACTACCTAGTAAAATAAATCTGCCTTGCTTCCAAGCTTAATTTCATTTTCCCACCCGTGAGTAAAGAGAAACAACTGAAACTTACAATGAATTGAACACCTTACCGAATTTAATGCTGATACAATAGCTACGTTAATAATGGCTGAAGAATATATTAAAAACCTTCAAAACTAGAACCTACTAATTAAATATTCAGCCCAATCATGAATTTTCTCACGGAATTTCTTCTCCACGGAAAAAATTCTTCTCGAGAAAAGATTCCTCCAGTTATGAATTCCGTAAAAAAAATAATAATAAAGTGATTTGAATGGAGTTAATTTGTTTATTTAAATATAATCTTTCTTTTATAATTCATAAAACCTACTTTTTCCCCTGAATTTTTTTTCACTTGACTGCGGAAAAAAGGAAAAAATTTATAGTGGGAGAAAAGAAAAAAGATAAAAAACTCACACGGAATTTTTGTTTATAATTGGGCTGATTTATAAAGCTCTGTGAATTTTCAAAGAGGAATCATGGGTTTTAAATGGTTTTGTTTCCCTTTATTTTCTCTAAAATGTGGAATCAAACTATTTCATATAAATTACATTTTATTAATATTTATTTATGGAAATTTCAGAATGTAAATTTTCATGAAAAAAATTAACTTTTTTGAAAAAAGCGTCCATGTAATATTAATCGTTATTAGATGCCAGGAGCAAGAGTTTTAGTCATTCTTCTAGAAAAATCGCCAGAAATACGATAATAAATGGTCAAAATCGTTTTTAAAAATTTGATTAACATGTATGATTATATTATCAGTCCTTTGATTTGATTTGTTTGATCCATAATGGTCCATTAAGTATAATAATATTAATTTTTTTAGTTTTTGATTTAAAACATAGTTATTCTTACGTTTGTTAATTAACTTTTAATAATATTTACATTTAATTATTTTCAAGAATTAATTTATAAATAAAAGTCCATTGTCTTTTATACTCTTCACCAAAGGTGGATAAAGGTGGATATACAAAGTTTGTCATTCCGTGTATAATTTCTACAATATCAATTTCTGACCCCATAAAGTTTATAGCCCAATTCACAATCTTGTGCAAATGGTCTTGCATCATAGCATTTGCAAAATTGTGTAGCATATTTTACTCATTACCGTATGTTTTGTTGGTGTAGACTAAAAATATCCTACACAATTTTGCAAATGCTATGATGCAAGACCATTTGCACAAGATTGTGAATTGGGCTTATATGTTTTGAGTTCTTATGCATAGCGAATGATGTCATTTGAAACAAATATAGTTTGGTAAAGTAACTCCAATCAAAAAGCAAATATATGGGGCGATAGAGAATTAAAAAATAAGAAAAAAACGTCTAGTGAAAAATTTGGCGCTCGCCCATATTTTGCGAGTTATAGGCCTCTGAACTTTTCATAGAAAAGTACGATTTTGCACCATATTTCTTAAGATATCAATATGAGTAAAAAAAGCGAAAAACATATACTACAGTTAATGAAATGGATAATTGAAACTTAGAATTTTAATTGCACAATGTGCACGCAGGCAGAATGAATCAAACGCTGTATTCTGTTTTAATATTATTTTCCTCAAAAATTTTCAAGTCATCATTTATAAATAAAGCACTAAATTTTAATCAATTTATAAAGTATATAAACATTCCATTATTATGCCAAACAAATTCCTTACACTAAATGCCATTGACTATGGGTTAACAATTGAAACTGTTAAAATAAGTGATGAAACAATTAAAACTATTTTTGATAATGAATTCTACTAAGACTCGTGTGCGAAACAAAATGCAATATGCACTTCTTGATGCTTTATTGGGTGTTAAATTTCTTTAATTATGCCTTCTAAAGAAATGTTTATTAATAAATTCAATTCGCCTATAATCTATTCCAAGAAAGGGACAAATTGGAAATATTATAAGACTATAAAATTAATATTGTATATTATTTAATTAATCATAGATCTATTTATATGTTATATCTTCTAATTATTTAATAAAACTGTAACTAGTTTATCGTAAACGTTGTACCTTTCATCTGTTCACTAATTATTTGTTGTTTTTGAAAAAAAACCATAAATTACACATGTATGTATATATTTTAGCGATTTTTTTCAGTTTTGGCGAATTTTATCCATGTCGATGATAATTTTATATTACAAATATATCTCATAAGATCGTTTTGCCGATTGGTTTTGCCGAATTTAGTCGATAAAAAACTGACAACTGTGGTTGCTCCGTCGTATGGAGTCCTTGTGAGAATTTCTAAATTGTCATTTTTACAATATAGGTGGCGTTTCCTTAACATGCATGTCAGTGATGCCGTTTGTTTATATATGTTTTATTGTTTTATTTTTTGAGGTCTCAACATAACATGTATAATTTTGTTATATTTGGTTAAATTTTCGTAAACTTTTGTACAGACACAAAGTAAATAATATTAGTGAAAAAATACTCGTTTTATTATTTGAGGCAAGAACCTCTCTGATAGTAGTTTTTCTTAATATATCAATATCAAAATCACATATAATGGACGTTATGACTCCACTTCGATTTTATAAATTTGTCCTGTAATAACTATTGTACAAATTATAAATTTAAACAAAAATCTTTTTATCTATATATTTTTCTTTTTACATTTATATTTTCTAATATTCTTTTGCCGTATCGAGTAAGTTTTGATATTGGTAACAAAATGTAAATTTTAGGGCGTTGGATAATTCTTTAATTCGAACATTTACAATGTGGTTTTTAGATTTTTAATATATGTATAAGTAATTATGTTCTTTCTGAAGAATATTTTTGAACATTGCTGAACACTTGAGTGCCCCAAATAATCGTCAAGATATACGAATTTTTAAAACAAAACCGTCAAACGTCAGTATGAAAAGAAATCGTCAAAATGATGCAAAATCATCACATTTAACACCGCTGACCAGGTGTGAGCTGCGCCCTTAAAAGGTTTATTTATTTTTTGGTATATTTGTTTGAACTTGGGCTGAAATCTCTTAATTAATTAAAAAAAAACTCGATAAAAAATTTAATCTCGGCTGCGATTCGAACCGTGGCTCTTCGGTTTATAAGTTGGCACTCTACCCACTACATCGCCGATAAAAACAATAAGCCCAATAAGAATTGATTGAGAGAAACTTTTGCATACACAGTTTTCTACTAACACATTTGCAATAATTTTGTACTGAAACTGCTTATTTAAATCTAAGTTTTAGCTTAACAAAGTTTAAAATGCAGCGTATAAAAAATTTTGAAATTAAATATTTTCCAAAGATCATGAGAAATTCGCACTATATTTTTTTGCATTATGTTGGACAGACATCACACCTATACAAATGTTTACATCATTTTTTTCATTTTCCTATTAAGAAAGTGAGAGAAACTTTATGCAAATGATGGTCACTTTAGTCAAATGATGGTCACTGTTCTTATAGGAAAGTGTAACAACAAATAAATTTTCATTGTGACGTCTACTTTTCGGAAAAGAAAGATGTCATCTTAAAGCTTTTCATTTATTGCAGTAACAGTATTTGATACAAGAGTCAAATCATCGAATAAAATTACTTTTCTCTTTATATTAGGTCTGTTCAGTAACTTAAAATTGTTACTAATTGTTACTAGAACGTGTTCACGTACATACTCGGAAACCTTGCAGGTAGAGAGGCAAAAAGAGCGTAAAAATATGAGAGAAAAAAATTTGTTGCAAGTTTTGGCTAGTAAAATTTTTACTAACATGAATTAGTCAACCAGCTATTTTTTACTTTTGTTTACAAAATAATTTGCTTAAAAAATTTCCGATAAAAGAAATGTTTGTACCATCAATGAAAAAGCAAATATTTGGTAGTTAAAAGAATATTAAAATAATATTATTTTGTTTTATTTTTTTTTTTAATTTAGCTTAGAAACTTCTAGCTTTGCAAGTGTTTTTGTTTTTTAAGAATTAAAAGTAAACAAGCCAGTAATGAAATATTCAATGCAATGTACTTTTTTCCGGTACAATTTTAGTAAGAATAATAAAATTTTTATGTACAATTAAAAATAAATTATACACATAAATGAAACTTAGATTATTTTTAATGTAAATATTTTAGCATATAAATTGCATAAGAATGTTTAATAGAACTAACTACAAAAATTATTATATTTATGATGCGCTTAAACATCATAAGCGCTTTAAAAATAATTACATCTCATTTTGCCATAAATTCTTTAATGTAGGTATGCCATATTATAAGTAAAAACTTTAAAGGTCCGTAGCTCCAAAACTAAGAGTTGCTCGAAAAATTAAAAAAAAAAACTTTTTGTTATTATTTTTAATATTTTCCTTTTAAATTGAATAGATTTGAAATTACTTTTTCAATGATACCCATATTGCCCCATTACACCACAAAATACTCGATATATTCCATATTGTCCATACAAACTTTAGAGGCCCATAACTCGGAAACCAAGCGTCAGCGACAAATTTGTCACTTAACATTTTTTGCTTAAAATTAAATTTTACACCCGGTAGGTAACTTTTTTTTTAATTTTTAAGCTGCGTCCGTAAACCAGATTTGTTCCATTTTTATTATAATCGTTTTTTTTTTCCTTTTATAGACCCAAGTTAAAATTGTTCCTCTGTAAAAAAAATTAATTCTGATATTAAAAATTTATTTTTAATTTTATAAAAATGTTAGTTAAGCTGTTTTTACCTGGTTTGGCTTTAGTTCAGTTTGTATTGTAACTTATTAAGAAAAATTACAAATATACGCGGTACTTTTTTAAAGAAAACAATACAAATTAGAATGTAATGCAGTATGTTATTTATTACCATACTAAATCCGTCATTAGCATTCTTCGCACTCTACCTTTGGTTGTATACTTTGTAAACCAAACAATTTTGTAAATAGGAACATGAAGAATATATAAAATATAAAATAGAAAACTACGTTTAGACAAATTTTCGTAACTTTTTATAGACACACAAAAAAAAACTCGTTTCATTATTGAACTAGAAAAAACTTCTCTGATAGTCGTTTTTCTTAACATATCAATTCGGTTTTAATCACAAATGCTAGTAAAATCCTATATAAAAAAAGTTCGAAATAAATGAAAAATATTGTTGCTAAAATAGCACGGCTACCTCAATTTAGAAAAAGTCGTTTTAATGTCTTGAAGTTTATGTTGCGTACAAACCTTTATTTAAACATTTTAATTTACACTTCCAATTTTAATTTTATTCCTCCATTTTCCAGCGCGTGTGTAAAGACAATATATAGCCAACTAAAACTTATAGTGACTATCTTACCCAATGAATGCTGATACAAAAGCTACATTAATAATGGCATAAGAATATATTAAAAACTTTCAAAACTTACAAGTCCAGAATTACCAGCAATCTATGTATAATATAATAAAACTGTAACGGGGTTATTTCTGTTTTGCATTTGAATAGAACTTTGTAAAAAGGGCACTTAGAATCTTAGATCAAACATAGAATACTGTTTTTATTCAATGGTGTCTTCTACGAACAAAGTCCATGGCATTTGGTTGCATTTATTACATATTTTGTAACTTTTGACGGCTTCATAAATAAATAAATTTTCGCAACTTTTTATAAACAAACAAAATAAAGTAATATTACTGAAAAAATACTCGTTGCATTATTGGAGGAAGGAACTTCTATGATAGTCGTTTTTTCGTAACATATCAATTCGGTTTTAACACAATTGCTATTAAAATCCTATATAAAAAGTTCGAAATAAACGAAAAATATTGTTGCTAAAATATTACGACTACCTTAATTTAGAAGGAGGTTGTAATGCCTTGAAGTTTATGTTGCGTACACACCGTTGTTTAAACATTTTAATTTACACTTCCAAGCTTAGTTTTATTTTTCATTTTCCCGCCCGTGGGTAAAGGGAAACAACTGAAACTCACAATTAATGAACATTTTACCGAATTGAATGCTGATACAATAACTACGTTAATAATGGCTGAAGAAAATTTTAAAAACCTTCAAAACTAGTACCTACTAATTAAATATTCAGCCCAATCATGAATATTCTTTTGGAATCTCTTCCTCACGGAAAAAGTAGTTCTCGAGAAAAGATTCCTCCAGTTATGAATTCCGTGGGAACAGAATTATAAAAAAGTGGCATCATCGTAATTTGAAGGGAGTTATTTTGTTTATTTACATATAATATTTTTTGTAATTCATACCTACTTTTTTCCCGGAATTGTTTTCACTTGACTGCAGAATCAAAAAAGGAAAAAAATTATAATGGGAGAAAAGGGAAAAGTTAAAAAACTCACACGGAATTTTTGTTTATAATTGGACTGATTTATAAACCTCTGGGAATTTTCAAAGAGAATCAAAGGCATAAAATTTATTAATATTTAAATTAACGTTTTCATATGTTTTCTAACGTTGCTAGTTTTAAATGGTTTTGTTTCCTTTTATTTATTTATTTTATATGTTTATTTATGGAAATTTTAAAATTTATTTATGGAAATTTTAAAATCTAAATTTTCATGAAAAAATTTAATTAAAAAAAAAAGCGTCCATGTAATATTAATCGTTATTATATGCCAGGAGCAGCAGTTTTAGTATTTCTTATAGAAAAATCGTCAGAAATTCGAAAATAAATGGTCAAAACCGTTTTAAGAATTTGAAACTAACGTCAAAAAACCGTCTGAGATTAATATGTATGATTATATTATTAGTCTTTTGATTTGACTCGTTTGGTCCATAATGGTCCAATAAATATAATAATTTGTTTTTTTTTTTTCAATATGAAAATTTATTATTTGGAATCTTTTTGATTTTAATTTACTTTATTTATATTTGAAGGAATCAAGCACGAATAAAGTAAATTAAATGAATTGCAAAGTGTCTGTGCATAGAAATAAATTATCGTAGTGTTTTTGATATTTTATTTTTCATCCTCTTTCAACTGTATATAAGAGCCGAAAAATAGAATTACTGTTGGTTATTGTTGTTTTATTAGTTTATTTAAAATGTTTATCAGAAGTTTCCTGAAGAGTTAAGTAAGCGATAACGAAATGGCCATCGAGACGTGCTTTGACCCTCTATAATCAATATCGGTAATTAATTAATCGGGATAATTAAATAAAAAATAGCACGAAGTTTGTATAAAAATTAAATTAAAAATGTTTTTCTTTTCTTTCTTTTATTTATTTATTTATTTGTGTTTGTATTCTTTTTCTTACATTTATATTTTCTAATAATATTTTTTGCCACATCGAGTCAGCTTTGATATTAGCAACAAAAATAAATACATATGTATGTACATTTTAGGGCGTGGGATAATTTTTTAATTCGAACAACTACAATGTTTTTTTTCGATTTCAATATATACATATGTAAGTAATTATGTTCCTTCTGAAGAATATTTTAGAACACTGTTGAACACTTTACACTTGAGTGCACCAAATAATCGTCAAGATATACGAATTCTTAAAAAAAAAATTATTAAACGTCAATATGTAATATTTATGGAAAAAAATCGTCAAAATGATGCAAAATCATCACATCTAACACCGCTGACCAGGAGTCAGGTTTACCCTCAAAAGGTATATTTATTTATTTTTTGGTATATTTGTTTGAACTGGGACTGAAATCTCTTTAGTTAATTTAAAAAAAAAATCATTAATTTTTATTTCTTGGCTGTGATTAGAACCATGGCTCTTCGGTTTATAAGTTGGCACTCTAACCACTACATCGCTGATAAAAACAATAAACCCAGCAAAAAACGATTGAGACCCTGCCAACATTTTCTATCGCGGAAGTGACTCAGAAGTGACGCTAGGAAGTCAAAACTCATCGTCTGCGATACCATTTTCTCATCGTAGAAGCGTCTTCCGTATTGAGAAGTTGTACCCCCCGGAAGTAACTTCAAAAAGTCTCTTCTGCGTTACTTCTAAAAGTCTCTTCTGCGTTACTTCTAAAAGTCTCTTCTGCCTTACTTAAAAAAGTCTCTTCTGCGTTACTTCTAAAAGTCTCTTCTGCCTTACTTAAAAAAGTCTCTTCTGCGCTACTTCAAGAAGTCACTTCCGGAAGTCGAATTTTTATCCTCAACATAATAAAATTTGTTGCATTCATTAAACGTAATTTATTTAGTTCATAAATTAAAGAAAAATCCAATAAAAAAAATTAATTCATAATAAAAAAATGAGAAAAATCTATTTTACTATTTTGTTACATTTTTTTGTCTTTTTTCGACTCTGTCTTTAGCATGCAAAATGTGCTGTTGACAAATTTTGTTGATTTCAACATCAGTTGCGTTGCTAAATTTTGAATGGCACGCACCTACGAATAGAAAAAAGGAAATTTAATTAATTGTTTTAAAATTACATATTTGTATGAAACATTACTTTTTATCAGTGTAAAAGTAGTGAAACGTTGGATGCTACGTTTTCCGGTCGTTCCACGCCAAGTTAAATTAATAGCCATCTCATCCGATATAACAGTTTTTATTGCCATTCTGAGATATGAAGGCAAATCCCCTCCTCCAACTCTTCGAAATGTATTTTTCTACCACTTGTTGCACTCCCATATATATTTTTTATTATTTTATTCGCCTCCCTTTTGCTTTTGATTTTTTTTTGCCTTTACAGATAATTCATTCATAATGCCTATGGGATAATTATCAAATTAACAAATAAATAACAATTATTTAAAAACTACAACAATAACAAAACAAAGTAACACTTTACCACTGACCGACCACAGCAAAAGACAAAACAAAACTAATCTCGATGATGTCGAAAAGTTCTTTTTTGCATTCTTTTTATTTTTTTAATTTTATTTCGCGGTCACTGCGACTTTCACAGAAGTGGATAGTGTTGTTTTTGTTTATTATATTCATCCACAACGGCACATGCCGTTTTTGGTTAGTGTTGTAAACTATCTTCCAAACGTCGTCTGAATAATTAAAAGACGACTGCAATGTAAATTGTTATTGTGAAATTCAAACTATCTTCCAATTAACGTCTGGAAGTAAGTAAGACGTAACGCCTTTGACGATGGACGATGAAAGAAACTTCCAAATGTTGGAAGGGGAGAAACTTATTCATACACAATTTTCTACCAACACATTTGCAATAATTTTGTACTGAAACTGCTTATTTTTTTGTTAATTAAATCTAAGTTTTAGCTCAACAAAGTTTGAAATGCTGCGTATAAAAGGTTTTGACATTAAATATTTTTCAAAGATTATGAGAATTTCCCATTATATTTTTTGTAAAAAAAAGTCACTGGCGACGTTGTTTGCTACATACGTCACATGTTTACAAATATTTGATAAAAGAAATTTTTGTAATATCAAAGAAAATGCAAATATTTGGCAGTTAAAAGAATATTAAAACAATATTATTTTGTTATTTTTCTTAAATTTAGCTTGGGCACTATGCAGCAAAAGAACTTAAAACAACAGAAATTTGGTTTAGAATCATCTAGCTTTGCAAGTGTTTTTGTTTTTTAAGAATTAAAAGTAAACAAGCCAGTAATGAAACATTCAATGCAATGTACTTTTTTCCGGTACAATTTTATGTACAATTAAAAATAAATTATACACATGAATGAAACTTAGATTATTTTTAATGTAAATACATATAAATTAAATAAGAATAATTTATTATGATGCGCTTTAATATCATAAACAGTTTTAAAAATTAACTAGTAATTAAAAAACTTTGAAATATAATATGGCATATATTTTCGTTATTTGGCTAATTATAGTATAATTTTAAATTTTTTCGTGTGATTGACATCATTTTGCTGGCTTATATGGGTCTATTGTTTTATATATTTTTTCCCTCTAGTACATTTACTTCAAAAATGGTACTATTTAATGGTCATACTGTACAGTTTTTAAGTCTTACATATCATTTCCAAAGCCGCAGCAATTTACTTTGCTAATTTTTGCTAGTAAAGCTTACATTTCATTTTTTTACATTTAGGAGAATAACTTTGTAAATTTTTGTTTTACTCTCTCATTGCTAGTTTTTGCTAGTAAAGTTACTGAACAGACCTATTATTGTATTATTTACTAGGAGTGTCCATGTAATTTCTATTTTTCTTAAAATTCGAATTTAAAAATATGTGTTTTTAAACATAATAAGGGTTATGTAATTCTGTAGACAGTGTTAAAAATTTTCCAAAATAAAATGTTCTGACATCTGATTTAGTACCATTATACCGGTAAAGTTGGGTGCTTTCACAATTGTATCTCTATTTCCTTTACGAAATGACTTATATTGAAACCAAGGTTATAAAGGACGAAATTTTGTTTCGATAAAAAAATTTCGATAAAAATTCCAAAAATAGGGGTTTTGCACTCCAAATCGATTGCTATTAACACCACTATCAAAATTTTTTTAAATCATCGAGCCATAAGAAGACAGATTTGAAATAACATTAAACTTAAAATATATTTTGAACTAGCAGTTCCCACGACTTCGTCTGCGTTTCTTTTCTAATGTTCTTTAAATTCAAATGTAATGTTTTTAAGTATTTATTGCAGAGTTCTGTAGACAGTGTCAAAATTTTATACGGTTAAAATTGGGTACTTATACATATTTTTATGAGAAAAGGTATTCTATATTTAAGCCAAGGGTGAGCTCCAATTTTTTCACTTGATGTTTTTTCCTTACTGTTAAATTCTATATCGTCTCATGTATTTATTTTTTTTTTTTTTTTATTGGATATACTTAATTGTTCCAAATGACATGAAATCAGCAGGCCGTCTCGAAGGACATAGACCGATCAGGCTGATTTTCAATAGCACCTTTTTCGACACTATATCTGATCGATTGACACACATATTTATATTTTTTTTTTGCCTTGGCAAGAATTGTAAAATCTTTTTAGTATTTCCTTAAAGGAAAACGAATGAGGCATTGGATTTCTACAATTAAATTTTAGTTTAGTGAGAACACTATAAAATATTACGTGAACAAAAAAAAACAATTATATAAAATACAACTGAAAGAAAACAAGTATTAAGGTAACACAGAACTCGTAAGGATATCAGGCAAAAAGTTTTACGGACTGATATTAGATGATAGGAATTCACGTGGCATCAGAGGATAGTCGAACTAGTCCTGGCAAGGCTGCCCACCCTTTACGACTTGTTTCAATCATCCTTACCATTATACTTGCCCGTTAAAATTAAATAATGCCCCTGAAGTTGTTGTTTCTTGTTGATTAAGGGATAAGTCTGGGTTTTATCTTTTCATTTGTAATACAGTTTTTCATCTATTCATTATTTACTTTAATAAATAAGTATTTAACAAGATTAGGGAAATAAGCATAATTGAAAGTCATAAAAGTCCTCAGATGTGCTTTTGATACTGTACTTAGTGCCCTTTCCTTGATAAGTGACAACGCCACTGTGACCAGCCGCCTCTCTTTCTACTCTTCGTAGATTCAGTGGTGCCAGAAAGTTTCATTGAAAAATCCTCATTTGTCGAAAAAAAATCTTAATTTTAGATAAAAAATCTTCAATACTCTTTAATCTTTATTACGTGATGTTACTCTTAATAAGATTATCATAAATATATAAAAACATACATACATACAATAAAAATAAATAAAAATTAACAAGTAAACATAAAAATCAAAAATGTTATGAAATTTACAATTAAAATTAATTGTGATTATACATTTTATCTTTGAGAGCGTGCTTCTGTCTTTAAGCCAACAAGTAAAAATATGACTTATATAAAATTAATTAAATAAATAAATCGAAATTCTATTAATAACCGAACATATTTTACACATTTCTAATGAAGGTTTCAAATTTTTATTTATAGTACAAATTTTTAAATTATAGCACGAACATTTCTTTACTAAGAGCTAATTTACACTATGAAATTTTTCATGAAACTAGGATGAATTTTCTGCTTGGTTGTGAAGCAAGAGTTACCCACCGGCATGACCTGAAATTTAAGGAAATGTTACTGTTGCTTATGTTTTGCTTAAAATAATGCTTATCTCTGCAACTTAAAAATAGGATTGAAAAAAATCGCATGGTATAAATCTGGACCAACAAATAATCTTGAGTATATAAAATACCCTCTAATTTGGCGTTGGCTTATCTATTTTGATTTTTCTTTATATTTAAGTTAACTTTTCAAAATATTCATTCAACGTTTGCTGATAAACAAGGGAAACATTTCAAACTTGGACAAAATAGGAAGCTGTAACTCCGCTTTAAAAATGTTTGAGATTGTGTGTCAAAACTTTTCCCCACTAACATTTCTAAATTTTTTAAATATTTATTAAAGTCTATGTAATAGAGTTCCCTAAATTTTGTAGCTCAATCTTCAATTAAACTTGGAAAAAGTTTTATTAGTCCTGCTAGTCAAGAAACTTTTTTGTTAATAACGTTTTGTCGGGTCAATATAAGAAAGCTTTTTGAAGGTTGCGTCCTTAAAGTCAAATCGTTTTGTTATTTGTTTACAGAACTCAATGTAAATGTCAGAGCGAGGCAGTGAAAAATTTTTTTTGTTTTCAAGTATTAATTTGCAATTATTTCACATAGATAAGTTTGTGTAATTAATTTTAACAAGAAGTTGTAATATTAGATATCAAGCAACTAAATCAAAAAATCTTAATTCTGATTAAAAAATTTTTAAAATTAAGGTAAAATCTTTATTGCGGCATCGATGTGTAGATTGTATTTATTTCAGAGTTCAGAAGAGTACACAACATGTAAGCATAACTCGAACATAAATGTAAACAAACACAGCTCAAGGAAACAATCACATATTTTTTAACATATCGATTATGTGTGTTTATAAGTTTTGTATGTTGCCGAAAACACCCATCCAGCCTGTCATTTTAATTTTCTTAAAAATTTAAGTTTTGAAAAATGTGTTTTTTTATTCCAGAGTTTCTGTAAACAGTGTTAAAAAATTTTCATCTGCAAAAATAAAGTGTGCTGACAACTATTAGGGTTATATCCGTAAAATTTGGTGCTTTCACATTTGTATCTCTATTCTTTCTACGAAACGATTCTATATTTGGACTAAGGTTCTAAGGGACCTCCTCACCAAATTTAATTCAAGTCCATCCAGCAGTTTTTACATTATGCGAACACAGACAGATAAAAATTACAGTTTTATTATATTAAGCAATTTGTTGTTTTTTATATGTCTTGTAAATTACAGCTTGAAACTAATGAAAGCAGTTTTAACGGAGAAAAAATTTAAACAATTTCTGTGCACATATATGGTATTTACGTACATACATTTTATTTTTTACACTGTTATTATTACTGTTGATCTTGATCATGTTCGGATATACGTTACTTCAGTTCTTGATTGGTTTTAAAGACTATTTAATAGAAGCAGAACACACATTTTGCTGACGTACTGACAAATGCTCCTGATAAAGCCCGGAAGACGAAAGTTGCAAGTAGTGCATGCGCATATGTCGTACTAAACTTTTTCTGTAAATTAATTTTTTTTTAATTTTAATGTTATATGAATAGAATATGTACAAATATATATAAGTAAACTTAATTTTTTAAAACTTACTTTAATACAAAACATTTAAAACATTTTCTACATTGAAATTTTTTTGTACGATCTGGCTCTGCTGCAGAGGATGCAGAAACTTTAACAACTGCAGCACTAAAATACTCAGTATCACTAAACGTCCCAGTATTGCATGATTTTTTTGATATTTTTGTTAGTAATTTTTCTTTTTCGTTCGGAAAAAATTCTAAATTATCTACTTCAGAAGTTGCGGTGTGAAGTTTCATATGCATTTTAAATTCAAGTTTTGTAGAAAACTTTTTTTTACATATAATGCATGAAAATGTTTCAGTGCCATCCATAGCCCGCTCAACTACCACGTGGTGTTTTAAAATATGAATCTAAAAAATATTTATTTTACTTAGTCAATTATTATTTACACATTTTGCTAAATACCCTTAAAGCGTCCTTCTGTCGAAAAGTTATAAAACAGTATTCACAATAAAATGGTTTTTCTCCTGTATGTCGGCGCATGTGAAATATCAAACTTTTACATTGTGTAAAACCGCGATTACAAACTTCGCAAACATAAGGCCTTTCCCCTGTATGTATATACATATGTTGTTTTAAAGTTGATTTTTGCGTAAAACTTTTTTTGCACTCTGTACATGAAAACGGTTTATTACCTTCATGATTTTGCATGTGACGGTTTAAATTTGTTTTTGTACTAAAATCGCGATTGCACCTATCACAATAAAAACGATGAGCAATAATTCTCTTTTTGGGAATAGATTCATTAATTTCGCTTTGTTTGTGTAAATTTTCAATAAATTTTTCCTCTCCATTCAAATTATTTATATTCAAATCACGATTATCTATTACATTACTTTCTTCTACCGAACTTTCTTCGATATACAAATTTTGAAAGTGTATTGTACGGTCTGGACTATTAATAGTTGCATCGTATTCATAATTTTCTTCTGACTCTTCAATTGTTAATTCAGAGGATTGACAGCATATGTCCGATTCTTCATTTGTTTCTAAGATTTTTATATTCGCGTATGTTTCATTATTTTCTAAGTCATTATCTTCCACTTCTTCATTATTATGATCTTTACCTTCATTACCTTGTGTTGGAATTTCTATAAAATTAGAATTGTTTTCATATTCACTATTAATCTCATTAGCAGCATGTAATAGTGAAGTATCTTGAGAAAAACTATAATCGGTCTCAACTTTGCACTTTTCAAGATCAACTTTTTTCAAACTCTGAATATTATTAGCACTTAAACTTCTAACTTCTGACTCTGCCTGAAATTTTCCAGAGTTTTCATCGTTCACGTTAGTTCCTGTTAGATTATCTTCGTGGTTTTCTTCATCCATAAAAGATAAAAGTTCATCCTCAGTCAAAGTTTGTCCGTAGAGGATATTCTTGTTAGAGTTGTGTCCCTGCGTAACTTCTTTGAATTCTGAATTAATTTTTTCTAAAAATTTTTTTAAATTTCTTTCAGAATCATGAGCTGTGGTAATAAAATTATATGCTACTTTCAACCGTATTGTGCATCTGGAACATAAAGCTTTAGGCAAATTATCTTCTTTGGCAATCTAAAAGCAATAATAACATTTAGTTATTTATTGTTTAAAACTTAATAATAAATTAATAATTTAATTGGCTACTCTTATAAATTTCTTTATATAAGTAAATATTTCATAATCTTTTTATCTACGAATAGTTTTTCTTATAAATTACTGAACTTTTTTTCTTACTGCAATTTATTGCTTTTACCACACAATCAAATAAAAGAACATTTGCTGCAAGTATCTAAAATCGAATATTGCAGTAAGCTAATATAACAGGTATGCAGATTCTTTAACGTTGTCGGTGAATATTTATTATCGTGTAAACCTCAATGAGTTTTCCCCTGTTGCGGGAAAATTTAATTATGTGTATGCTGCAGAATTTTCTTTTCAGTTGAAAATTTCTTAAAAACTTTGTTCTACGCAAAATTTGCTATTTTTATCATCAGTGATAGTCAAATGATCCATCAATGACTGTCACTATTCTGGTACGAATTGACCGTCACGCAAATGCAGAACAGTAACACAAACATTAGTCAAAAACATTAATTAACATAAATATTAATTATAATATACCTATAGGTTTTAAAATTTTGGACGGGTAAAATTAAAAAAAGAGGACGTGAGAATTTCGATGTGTGGAAGTGAAAGGCAATATCTTGTCTAGTTATCAAAGGTAGCTAGAAAGTTGTGCAGAACGGTATGGGTAATAATGAAGATTCTTACATGCTTTGGCTGAAATTGTTTTTATGGTGGATCCTTTAAATTATGGACATATTAGTGCATCTAAAAAAGCGAAAGAAGTATGGGATCTTTGATTGCAGTGTAGGGGTATGTAAATAAGGTAATTATAATTGCCTCAAAAGTGAAGAACGCTGGGCTCAACATATGTAGATGATGAGCTTACAGCATCACGAATGTTAGCAGAATGTCGGTTGATTTGAGGCCTCTCGTGATGTCAGTCAAAAACTCGATAGAAAACTGACGTTGATATGGTCAAAAATCTTCTTCAAGATGCCAAATTCGATGCTCAAGATTAGGATGAAGAAGTTGCGATAAATGCAAAGAATTTAAAAGAGAAAAAGAAAAAAACAGATTTCATGTTTTAATTGTAAGGGATTTGCTCACATATATGGGAATCACCAAAATAAAATAAAAAACACAAAAGCAATGTTATGAGCTATAGAAAAAAAAATGAAAATAAGTTTCGTCAACTCTTATTGCATCAAACACGTACATGAATGTTTCTGCTCCTACTAATAAGCGGTACGATTAAAACAAAAGTATATGTTGGTATATTGATAGTGGCGCTAGCAGCAACATGATGAACAACAATGATTTTATGCAAAACATACATATCCTTATTGCTAATAAAGGTGAATTATCCGTTAAATGTGCTGGAGACGTTATATTATGGTGATAATGGAAAAAAAGATATAACAGTGAAAAACGTAGCCAGCCTATTGTAGACCTGCGGTCATCTACATTTTCGGTCCAATCAGCATCACAGTAACCTTTATTGTTGTCATCTTTTAATTCCTTTAATGATTGTACCTTTTAGGTACCGCATTACACTTTTAACTGCTTTCCAATAGGGTTTACCAGGATTGGTCCCAAGACAACTTACACAGTTGACAGCATAGCAAATGTTCGAACGAGAAATTTGAGCTTCAAATAACAAACAGCCAATCGCTTGCGTGTATGGAATTTACATTCTTTCATAAATAAATAATTTTACAATTTACTAATAAGCGGTACGATTAAAACAAAAGTATATGTTGGTATGTTGATAGTGGCGCTAGCAGCAACATGATGAACAACATTGATTTTATGCAAAACATACATATCGTAGAGAGCAAAACCGTCCTTATTGCTAATAAAGGTGAATTATCCGTTAAATGTGCTGGAGACGTTAAATTATGGTGGTAATGGAAAAAAAGATATAACAGTGAAAAACGTAGCCAGCCTATTGTAGACCTGCGGTCATCTACATTTTCGGTTCTTAACGAAGCTTTTTAAAGTACACCGCAAAAAGTCATTTATATACTCATAAACAAAACGTATGATTCTATTAAAGAGGACACAACTATTAGTATAATACAATAGAATATACATCAATAATTAATAAGCTGCAATCTTTTTTAACTTACAGGCATTGTTGCCAGAACCTTTATGCGTAAAATCTGCGAAATCCAACAATATATCGCGAAAAATGCTGCAAAATCTACATATTTTTGTAAAAATCTTTAATAAATTTTCAAATTCATTTTTGCTTTACTAAATAGTATGCCGATATTTGCCGATGAATGTGTTACAAGTCGTTATATTTTGGACGAACGGTGACAGAGATAGAAAACCAGAATCAGAACTAGGATGTACGTCCTATTTGCAATACTTTTTTAAGAAATTAACTAGTCATTTCTTTTTCATTTAATAAATATTTAAAATGTAATACTTTTAATTGTCTAAATTCCAAGTCCAAGACCTCCTTTTTTATTCTTTTTTATGAAAAAATCATTGAATAATTTTAAAGTAATATTTGGGCCAATATGCCTAGCGATTTTATTATATTATTAAAATCAATAATTTAATATAAAATTTAACACAATCATCAAATGATTCGTTTATATCGCACTGGTAAGGACTTGTGCTTGCAGTTTGCGGTTGTGCGCTTTCATAATTAAGAAAATTTTATGGGCTCTTGTTACTTCGCTTTGGAACATTTTATTAATATAATAATAATACTTCTTTAAAAGATAACTATATTTTATTAGTATAAATAAGGTTGTTTAATATGAATTTTGCATTTTCGATTTGACTGATATTAACAGGAAAAATTAATTTTAAACATTAATATAATTCTAATAAGCGACTTACAAAGCCACGGAAAGCCACGCGTTTAGAATGGGTGTAAAATCTTTTTCGGCTTAAAATCTAATAAACTATTTATTTTATCAATTTGTTTTGGACGGTTCGATAAACAATTGCATACATCTCTAGCTAGCGTGTCCACAGCAGATAGAAGTTTGAGGTATGCATACGACGAACATACTACCAGTGAGTGACATATGCATTTTATTACAAATAAATCTGTTATTTTACTTTTCAAAAATTGGGCAACGGATTTTTTTTTGTGTGTCATGACAGCGCTTTATCTTCTGCAAATCCAACAATGTTCTTTTTTTAGTCAATGTCATTATCGATAAAATATTTAACAATAAATTTGTGTAAGCTAAAAGCGTCCTTATGCAGATTGTATAAGGATTTTTTAGTTGAACGGCCTTTTTAAATTTAATTTTTTTACGAGTTGAACTTAGGATATTATAAATAATTTGAAATTGATCTTGGTTTAAGTTCATTTTCTTAAATTCTAAAAAATTTTTTTAAAGAAAAACTATTTTAAGAGTATAGTTGAAATTTTGTTCGGCTAAAGGTGGGACAAACAAAATAATTTTTTGACAACAATAATGACATACTTATTTTAAACTCTGACAAAGGTAATAAAACTGTAGCCATGAATAAGATAGATTATAAGCGTAAAATGAGAGATATGCTTTGGAACATAAGCACGTACAGACGCCTAAGGAATAATCCCACATCAACGTTACAAACAAAAAATTTGATTAAAGGCGATTGACGTAAAATAAAAAGCATTGTTAACTACGAGGACGGCGATTGCCCCAAGAATTTATGGATTACCCAAAACACATAAGCCAGATATACCACTAAGACCAATCTGTTCATCGATAAACTCACCAAATAATGGACTTTGTAAATATATTGGAAAGATCTTAAAGAATTTAACGAAAGAATTAAAATATAAAGTTTATGACGTTATTAATTTTAAATCGTGGTGTTTTTCCACGGCTAAAGTAACTCCGATCATGCTGATATCCAATAGCACCTTTTTCGAGGTGACATATTTATTTGTCAATTTTATGTAAAATTATATTAGATGTTGAAAAAGCGTTTAATCATGCTTCTCATTGTGATAATTGGTTTATATGGTTCAGATTTGGCTTGATGTTTTTTTTTATCAAATTTTTATTTATTTCAATAAAAGATGCGGAACAAATCTAGTTTACGGGCACCGCTCCAAAATAAAAAAAAAATTGCCTATGGGGTGCAAAATGCAATTTTAAGCAAAAAATGTAAAGTGAAAAATTTGGAGTTACGGCCCTCTAAAGTTTTTATATATAATATGGCATATATCGAGTAGTTGATGGCGAAATGGCCGCAAGCCCATCTTATATACTAATTATTAATTATATAATAATTATACCGATTTAATTCCACCTTTTTATCAATACGGAAAAATCTAAAGTTCATAGTTTTTCTCTGAAGGAAAGTTTTGTATTCAATTTTATGACAAATTATAAAATTTAAGTGATGTTAACTGTGGTTTTCCGCAAAGGTCAAATTTAGCTCCTCATTTGTATAATATATACATATATGATTTTCCTTACATTGCAGATTGTACGCTGATGATTCCCCCTTTTATGAACATAATGCGTCTTCTGACATTGCTAATACTTGTTTCGCATCATTTAAATGCACTTAAAGATTATTTTCACGAGTGGGTAATTAAAATTAATGCTTCTAAAAGTGAAGCAGTTTGCATTCGAAATGCTTCTGGAAAAGCTTTATCTATAATCAGTCCAACATAATTCCAATTGCATTGTATGTTTGTCACCTCTTAAAAAGATTTATTTACAGAATTACGCTGCATGATAATGTTTCAGTAAGCAACGTTTTAAATAAACAAATAAATTATAGTTGGTTAAATATAAATTATTTATCACCTATAGGCTTTATTAATTAAAATCTTGCAAATTTTAATCTACATTGATTTATATGCCTATCATACATCTAAAGCACGCCCGGTGTTCTTTGTTTGGTTTTTTAACTTTATGTTCGAGTTCCGTAACTCCGAAACTGAGCGTCAGCCCCAAATTTTTCACTTTAGATTTTTTACTTAAACTTCCATTTTACACGTCGTAGTCAACATTTTTTCATTTTTGAGCTGCGTCCATACACTAGATTTAAGTCTGCATTTTACATCCCGTTGTTTTCATTTTTGAGCTGCGTCCGTAAACCAGATATAAGCCTTAGTTTTTACCTGTAAATTAGTTGTGAACTCAAATTTCTCCAATAAGTCTTTATCACTCCATAAATCACAACTTTGATAGTTTTGCAAACAAACTCTACACACATTTACGTTAAAAATACAATTCATTTTGCGTTAAGAAAACCTAATGGAACTAAAATATAAACAATAAATTGTTATACCGTAATTTAATAGCAAGTCTAAAATGAAACATGTGGAATGAAAAGTTGTCAAAAATATGCTGTCATCCAAGCTACGTTCATTTTACTAGGTAGTGTCGTCTGACCAGATGATATGTGGTTGGCGTGTCAAAAGTTGTTTATATTTCACTACGTTTGTTTACAAATTTCAGAAAACAACAAGCATTTGCAAAAGAAAATAGCATTTGTAGGTATTTAGAGCAAAATTATCTTTTATGCATTTTCTTTAATTTTTTCTTTCTGTTGTTGACCTTTCCACCGCACAAAGCAACAATAAAGAGCCATATTCCTTTTGTAATGTTGTATTTGTTGTAGAGCCGCTACGTAGGCCACATTTGCTTTATGTTAATAATAACATTTTCAACTTTATATATCTCTGGTCTGAAATAAATTCTATATACAAACTAAAGTATGCTGAAATCTACATCATAGATCATAGCTTTTCATCTTATAGGGTCTAATTCCAACACTATTCTCAGTTTTATAGATTTGTGGCAACTTTATGTACTTTTTTACCAGGTAGTAGCGTTTCTACAACAAATACAACATTGCAAGAACAACATGCCTTTTTATTGTTACTTTTTTAATTGGAAATTTTAAAAACAGAAAGAGAAATAAAAGATAATTGCTAAATGTAGTTTAATAAAGTAACTCTAATCAAAATAGCAATTATTGGGGTGACAGAGAATAAAAAATTTAAGGACTAGATATCAGAGTTGTAAACGATTCATTCATTTTTTAATTAATTCGCAAATCAGTCATGCACTGAATTGATAATATTTTGAATTAATTACTTTCCCCAAAAAACGTATTGAATGAAACTCGAATAAATTCATTTGAATTTAGCAAACATGAATTGCATTTCAAATGAATTGGGCAAAATGAATTGACTGTAAATTAATTCAAATGATTTATAAAAAATGAATTGCAATTCATTTGTATTGATTTTGAATTAATTCAAATGAGTTAAGCATTTTTAAAAGCTTTTACATGATTTTGAAAACTCCAGAGCCCCGTAACTCGGAAAATATGAAATATAAATATCAAGCGCCAATTTTTTCACTTTCTGATTTTTTTTTTAATTCTCTAACGCCTCATGCTGTTTACAGTAGCACCTCTTTCGACACTATGTCTGTTCGATTGACTTAATTCATTAATTAAAATATCAATATTGGTATCATTTTAAAGGTTTTGAAGATATCTTTATGGAAATACTACAATTTTCTTAAAAATGCTTAACTCTTTAAGAGCCGATGGCATTTTTATGTAAAATTATATTTATGTAGTACCAATATGAAAACTTATTATTCGGAAAAATGAAAGAAAAAATAAAAATAGTTACTGAATGCTTGTCTTATTGATTCAATGGAGTTCTCATTTAATCAATTTGGCTTTTGATATAAGACTTTCTAGTTTTCTATACAAAATTTGGGTAAAATCCACTGATGAGCTATTTGAACAGTAGTGAAATGGCCATATGGATATGCATTCCCCGCAGTAATACATTTCATTTTTTAGTTTAGTTTAAAATAATAAATATTTTATGAGAATATCATGAAATATTTATATTTTAAGGAATCAAGCACGAATAAAGTAAATTATATTTATGTAGTACTTATTTTTTATGCCATTCACCACAAAAAGTTAAAAAAGGGTATGAATAAGTTTGTCATTCCGTTTGTAATTTCCTCAATATCCATTTTCGAGTTATCATTGGTTATCATTTCAAAGATTTGAAGAGATCTTTAAGGAAATACGAATTTTTTAAAATTGCTTAACCCATTAAAATTAAATTTTAAATATGCAGTACCCAATCTTTTTTAACCGACTTCAAAAATAGAAGGAGGTTATACAATTCAGCTGAATGTTGGCCTTTTTTAATATTTGTGCCTCCAGAACTCAGTCATTTCTGATCCGATTTTCAAAATTGTTGGTAATATGATAGATTATGCTTACAGATTGGTCCGGTTTTAAAAACAGTTCATAATCTTAAAAATTAAAGGGTGTCCCCATACAACATACATATTTTTTACGTGTATTAAGAACTGTAAAGAGCAATTCTGTAAAATTTAAAATGGCTGCGTATTACTATGGCTCCCAAAAACAAAAGATTATACAAAAATAAATCTAAAAATTAAAGGGTGCCCCATAATTGATGTAAATTTACTTATATGGGCCTATCTTTTGAACCGTTATAGACAAACGCTTGCAAATTGGACATAATGTTGATTGCTATGGCCGTTAAAGTAACAAGTATTAATATTAAGAATTATAAATTAAAGGGTGCGCCAATGGTTCATTTAATTTGATGTATATTGCCATACTTTTTAACAGTTAAAGACAGACGCTTGGAATTTACAACGAACCTGTATTGGTAAGTCCGCTATAACAACAAGTATAAAATATGGATTTAGAAGTTAAAGGGTGTTCCAATAGTTGATGTAATTTTAAGTGTGTGGCCGTATTTTTGAACCGTTATAGACAGTCCGGTATATTAACAAGTTTATAATTTGAATTTAGAAATTAAATGGTTTCCCATAATTACTGTAGATTTACTTACATATATAGGCCTATCTTTTGAACGGTTATACACAAGCGCTTGTAAATTTGACGCAATGTCGATTGCTATGGCCGTTATAGTAACAGCTGATAATATTTAAAATTATAAATTAAAGGGTGCACCAATAGTTCATTTCATTTGGTATATGGCCATATTTTTAAACAGTTGTAGACGGACGATTAAAATTTACAAAGAACCTGTATTACTAACTCCTCTATAACAACAAGTATAAAATTTGGATTTGAAATAAATAAACGGGTGTCCAAATAGTTGATCTAATATGGTATATGTGGCCGGACTTTTAAACCATTATAGACAGACAGCTGAAATTTACAAGGGACATGTTTTGCTAAGTCCGCTATAACAAGAAGCTTATAATTTCAATTTAGAAAGCAAAGGATGTTCCCAAAATTAATGAAATTTGTTCTATATGGCCGTATTTTTTGGCACCGTTGTATACAAACACCTTAATTTTAGACAGAATGTCCACTACTTTATTTGGTATAAAAAAAGTATAAAAATATATTATAAATTAAATAGTTGATATAATTGGATGTATATGGGCAAACTGTTGATCCGTTACAGACAGATGGTTGAAATTTACACAGAATCTGATTTTTAAATCTGCTACAACAGCAAGTATATATTTTGAATTTGGAAATTAAAGAGTAACCCTATGGTTGCTGCAATTTGATGTATATTGCCAAACTATTGTACAGTTGAGAAAGTATAAAGTTTGGAGATATAAGTGTGTCCCAATAGTGATTGTAACCTAATTTATGTGGCCATACATTTGAGCTGTTAAAGGCAGACAGGTGAAATCTGTTTTGAAGTCGGTTTTTTTCGCAGGAATTATTATTATTTTTTATTTCTCTGTTTTAATTGGAGTTACTTCACTTAACTACATTTATATAGATGGTGGAGAGTATATAAGATTCAGCATAGCCTTGCATATATAGCACACTTACTTATTTTTATTTACCTATTTTCTGTTATTTTATATGTTGTAAACGTTATTTCATACTTAATTGTTCTGTTTTGTTATTTTTTTGTTAATAAAAATATTTTAAATTGTATTTAACATGGGTATTATTAATTATTTTCAAAAAACTTAATTACTCTTTTTTAATTGATGAATGGTAGAGTGTTCTCCTAAGTGTTGATCATTAATCGTGCTGTTTACATTTGAGAAATCTACTAATCTTTTGTGGACAATTTTTTCAAACACTTTGTCCAATAGGCTTAGGATGCTGAATGGCCTATAACTGGTTAGCAATTTAGGATCTTTTGCAGCTTTGTGGACTGGAATTACTTTACCCTTTTTAAAACTTTGTTGAAATTGGCTGATACTTATGCAAACATCAACTGCCATATTCATAAAAAAAAAATTTGAAATGTGTTTCATGACAAAATTTTCATACAAATTTTTCCGAAAATATATTTCAAATCTATCAAGGCGAATTGATAACCAGGTGGTATCATCAGCGTGAAGTACTGTTCTATATAACGTCAAACTTTGTTTTGTTTTTTTCAATTCTTTTTGAATTAGATGATTAGAACCACTTAAATTTCCAATTTTAGTACGCCATTTGTTTCCGTAGTACAGAGCTAAATTTTACTACCATCGGAAACAGAATTTTCTTAAGATTCCAAAAATAACAACAACAAAATCAGAGTTAAAGGCAACTGTTTTTCCACAAAAAAAAATATATATATAAATATATAATTTTCTTCCCTTCATATGACCCACTTTTCGTTGTTTAAATTATTTCCAATTATGTAGTCAGTATATAATAGTTAATGACCTGTCAGGACATTGCGCATGAAATTGCACGATGGCTCAAAACTTTGCTCGGAAACTTAAAGAAAAAATGTAAAACTATGGAAAGAAATACAAAGTGTTATGTAAAATAAATTTATATATATTTTTAAGTGGTTCTAATCAACTGATCCAGAGTGTATATAAGTACGTACATATATATATATAAACACAATAAATAAAAAAAGAAACATTTTGAAATTCTTTCAGCAAAAAAGTGTTTTTGGTTCAGTATTACGAAAGTCCCACAACATGTGATTTTATTTCTTGAAATGTTATTTTTATTAAAAATGATGAAAATATATAAAAAACACAGAATTTATTATTGTTTCGTTAAATTTTGTGTTGTTTATTTTTTAAATATTGTTATTCTAGTTTTGGATTTTTTAACTCTTTGCTTTATATTTTTCAAAGCAAATTAAAATTTTATTCGCTCAACCAAGGCGAATTAATACAGGTGACCGCACGGCTACAACAATCCAACAACACAAAAAACAACAGGCAATTTGTTGCTACAAAATTATGTATGTTGTCAAAAAAATATTGTAAAAAAACAAACAAAACAAAAAAATACATTTGATGAAAAAAAAGTGGTTGTAATTATCAGAATAAGAAAATTATAAAAATTAAGTTACATAAAAATAAAAATACAGGAAAAGTGACCAAAATTCTTTTGTACCACTAGTTTGCCCAAATCACATGCATCGTTCCATTCTTGCACGTTGACCATTTGAAGACTAACATAATCTTCCACAAAAAAACCAAGAAATTATAAATGTGTTAACAATAATTTCACTATCTTTTTACGTATATTTTGATTATACACATCAGGAACTGCAAATACGGTTCCATGTTGTGATAGTTTTCTCTATTTCAATTGTTTGTTTTCTATTAGCAATCAAAAAAAATTAAATTAAAAAAAATTTAACAAATTTTTTATTTTTGACAACGGTAATGTATACAGCTGATGGGCTTTTTCGCCCGTGCGTTCACCTGTATTATTTCGCCATGGCCTCAACCACTGATTTTTGACACGGACTCGTACCAAAGAGTTGCTTTGTTGTCACAATTCGCCGATGACTACACTTTAATGATTCGCCTTGAAAACTATTTTAATATTTCATGATTACGGCAGTAAATATCTTACTTAGAGTTACAAAAAATAATCATGCACGTTTTTAAGAACAATGAAATTACTTTCTAAACCTTGGGTTTACTTCATCGGCAATAGTTATTCACCCCTATTCTATTTAGCATCATCAATACGTTTCATGTCGATTGGCGGCATCGATATGATTTGACTCTGATTTTGTCGTCGGTCTTAATAGTGTAGAAACATTTTTATTATTTTTTTTATTTATATTCTTGAATTAAAATTTGTTTATTTGGAGTCAATATTTTTATGTGGATACCATCCACTCACCCAACGACACCAGGAAAATCAGATTTCTGAAAGAAATGCAGTTTTGCTTCAGCTTTTTCTTTGTCATGCCAACTTTAACCATTGTGGACAAATTTTCATTTCTTAGATACTACTGGCTGCGATAATCCTATGTTAAACTTATTAGCGACACTAAGCTAATAGGATCCTTGCGCTAAAAACCTTAACGTTGCAGCCAATTTTATGGTATTCGAAATATGTATCGACCTGACTCCCACTTGTAAATGTGGTGTTGTAGTCCAGCACATACTTAAACGCATTTTTATTTAGGCGAAATAAAACTTTCAAACAAATAAGAAATTAACTTCTGGCAAATAGAAAGAACACTTATTGAAATATGTTTGATTCTGTCTTATTAGTTTTCTTTGTAACAGCACTTTTTTTCCTCATCACTTGGATCAGAATTAGAAACAAGAACAAAAAATATTTAAGTTGTTTAAAGTTAATAAGAAAATTCAATAAAAACTAAAAACAAAATAAACCATCTGTCTAAATTATTAGAGATGTGTTTTAAAAACGATAAACAATCGACTTCGTAACATTGCTGTTATGTAAAACAAGTTTTGTATCGAATTAATAACGACGTCGGTAAAAATTGTTTTTAATATAAAATTGATGACGACGACGCTAATTGGAATATGGGGATTGATTCATTTGGGCAGCCGATGAGAATATCATCTACGTAAACTGCTAACAGTACTAACTCGCCTTTAATCGACATCTTATATCAACAAGGTTCGTGTTTACATTGGTCAAAACCAATCTCCTTTAGGACACAGTCCAGCTTGTCATGCCATTCCTTACCCGATTGCTTTAACCCGTATATTGCCTCATAAAGTTTAAGAACTTTATCTGGATGTTCAGTACACAAACATCTTGGGTTGACGTATGCATACTTCATGGCGCACTTCGCTGTTTAAATAGGCTGAACTAACGTCGATTAAAAGCAAACACCCACTTTGAGCTAATTGCTCTAGCACTCTTTGCCAAGTCTAATAACGACTATGTACCATTATCACATAATAATTGTTAAAAATAATGTTGTTTGTATAATAATTATTTGTTCTTCCACTTGTTCTTAAAAACACTTGTTACATTTGTAATTAAAATAATTTTGATGATTGTATTTTTATTTTTAATCAAATTGAAAATAAAAATTAAATTACTTTTGCATAAAACAGAAAACGAGCAATACAAATTTTTTCTCTGCTAACAGGTTATGGGCCCAGATCCATAACTTAAGAAAAATCTACATTGCGAATTTGTAAAATTGTTTGATAAGAAGCTTATTGCTGTTACAAATGGAGGATTTCAAGATATCTAAGCTGGAAGGATCGGAAGGCTGGACTTTGTGGAAATTCCAGGTAAAGGTGGTACTACGCGCTAGTAACCTTTGGGATATAGTAGATGGAGTCACAAAGAAGCCTGAACAAGATATCGCGGAGATAAATAAATGGATTTCCTTAGATGCAAAAGCTCAAAGAATGTTGGTCGTATCTATGGCTAAAGAACCAATGCTTCACATTATGAATTGCAACACAGCAGCTGATATGTGGTCTATTCTTGAAAACGTATATGAGCAGAAGTCAGAAACATCAATTCATTTACTACAGCAACAATTTTTTTCGTATCAGAAAGACCCTCAGGATACAATATCGGTTCACATTTCTAAGTTACAGAAGTTAGCCAAGCAGTTGGAGGATCTTGGTGAAAAGATATCAGATAACATGTTGTTAACAAAAATTTTGATGACCTTGCCGGATGAATATAAACATTTCTTTTCTTCATGGGAAGCTACTGATAAGAAAGAGAGAACATTAAAAAATTTAACATCAAGATTATGTATGGAGGAGACAAGGCTTTGCATTCAACCATTTAAATCTGAAGCATTTGTTGCCAAGCATGATAAGAAGACCAACAGGCAACAGACTCAAACTAATAATAGTTCTAGAGGTAAATGTTTCATTTGCAAAAAATTTGGCCACTGGAAGCGTGACTGTCCAAATAAAAACCATAAACGCAGTGGCGAAGCTTTCATTAGTGAACATTTATTTGTGTCTACTTCTGAGGAAGATTCTTGGTTTGCTGATTCTGGCGCTAGCGATCATATGTCTAGTAAGAAACAGTGGTTTAAAAACTACGTTGAGTTTAAGACTCCTATAAGTATTCGGGTTGGCAACGGGGAAGTTATTCCTGCAATTGGTAAGGGAGACATTTTTATTAAAGCTTATGATGGCAAGGTTTGGAATTCAAAATTTCTTTCAAATGTACTTTATGTCCCATGCATCAAATTAAATCTTTTTTCTACAAATGCATGCTTAGACAAGGGCTATTCTCTGGAGGCAAATGAAAGTGAATGTGTTTTTAAGTATAATGGTAAGGTGTATCTTAAAGGTTTAAGAAAAAATTCTAAACTTTTTAAGCTGCTAATACAAGTGGAAGAAGATACTACCAATTTAAATGTTGCTGTAGAAGTCGATTCCTTGCAAACATGGCATGGAAGAATGTGTCATCAAGATAAAGAACATATTAAAAAAGTCTTAACGAATCAAAATATAAAATATTCTTGTGATGATTTCTTTTGTGAAGGATGTATTATGGGTAAGCAACATAGAATGGCGTTCACAGTAAGTACCAACAGAGCAAAAGAAGTTGGAGAGCTAGTGCACACAGATCTATGCGGGCCGATGCAAGTTAAATCATTTGGTGGTGCACGTTTTATGTTATTATTTCGTGATGATTATTCTAATTATCGATACGTTTATTGTATAAAGACGAAGTCTGATGTTCCTAAAGAAATTGCGAGATATTTAGATCAAGTGGAAGCAGATACCGGAAAAAAGGTGAAAGCAATACGATCAGATAATGGTTCAGAATTTATAAATAAAGAAGTAAGTAATATATTTCGTAAATATAAAGTAACACATCAAAAATCTACACCATACACACCTGAGCACAATGGTAGAGCTGAGCGAGATATGAGAACAATAGTAGAAGCAGCTAGATCTATAATACATAGCAAGGGACTTAATATAAACTACTGGGGTGAGGCAGTAAATAATGTTATTTTTACACTAAATAGAACAGGAAAAAGTCCACAAATACCTAAAACTCCATTCGAGTTGTGGTTTAATAAGGTGCCTGATATATCTATGCTACGTATTTTTGGTTCAGATGCATACGTTCACGTTCCGCAAGAGAAACGAAGAAAACTAGATTCGAAATCTAAAAAAGGCATTTTTGTAGGCTATCAAGAAAACTGTAAAGGTTATCGCATATGGATACCAAAAGAAAAAAGAATAGAAGTTTCAAGAAATGTTATAATAAGAGAAATTAATCATGCGGTACTAGTTCCAGTAAACGCACACACTGACGAAGAAAATAAACCTACAGCTAACAGTGAGCCCATAGTATTACCGAAATTGGATTCAAATGATGAATTCGAGGATGCAGAAAATGATATTGTTGAAGAATCAGAAGATTTCACCGGGTGTGAAACACCAGGTAATTCTATTGAAAATACTGAAAGATATAATACCCACCATACTCCAGTCAATCGTTATAATTTAAGATCTAAAAAACAAAATGAGTTCATAAATAATTTTAATTGTGCATTGGTAGCGGATTATGAAGAACCACATAGTTATCAAGAAGCATTAAAAAGTAGTTTTAGAACACAGTGGATGGCTGCCATGGATGAGGAGTACAAATCTCTATTAACTAATGGTACTTGGAATCTTACAAAGTTGCCAAAAGGGAAGAAGGCAATATCTAATAAATGGGTGTATAAAATTAAAAGAAATCAAATGGGTGAAATAGAGCGTTATAAAGCAAGATTAGTGGTTCGTGGTTTTACTCAAAAACAAGGAATAGATTATGAGGAGACTTTTAGTCCGGTGGCAAAATTTACTTCCATTAGAACAATATTAGCCTTGAGTGCATCTCTTAATTTTTTCCTAACTCAGTTTGATATAAAAACAGCTTTTCTATATGGAGAGTTAGAGGAAGAGATATTTATGCATCAGCCAACTGGGTATACTGATGGTAGTAGCAATGTCTGCAAACTAAATAAAAGTCTTTATGGACTAAAGCAGGCCTCTAGGTGTTGGAATAAAAAGTTCACAGATATGATAGAAAAATATCATTTTAAAGTGAGTTGTGCAGATTCGTGTGTTTTTGTTGGCAAGATAAATGAAAAGAAAATTATATTGGCTATATACATTGATGACGGTATAATTGCATCAGAATCGAAGGAAACTGCTAAAGAATTTATTAATTTTCTAAGACGTGAATTTGACGTAAAAGAATTTAGTTCAATATTTTACCTTGGCATGGAAATAACCAAAGAACCAAATAGAATAATAGTTTCTCAAACTTCATATTTAAAGAAAATATTGCAGAAATTCAACATGCAAGAATCCAGACCAGTAAGTACACCAGCTGAGTATATTCAGAAAGCTAATTCAACATCACACGAAGTTAAGTTCCCATACAGGGAAGCAGTAGGATCCTTAATGTACTTAGCTATAGCCACAAGACCCGATATTTCTTTTGCAGTATCGTATGCAAGTCGTTTTTTGGATTCCTTCAATGAAGAACATATTGTGGGAGTAAAACGAATTCTAAAATATTTAAGAGGGACTATAGACGAAGGAATTATTTTTACTAAAACTGATACGTTTAATATTGATTGTTATTCTGATTCTGATTATGCTGGCGATCCTGAAAATAGACATTCAACAAGCGGTTACGTTTTGATGTTATCAGGTGGTACGGTTTCATGGATGTCGAGAAAACAGCAGACAATAGCTCTTTCGACTACAGAAGCAGAGTACATGGCCGCATGTGAAAGCGTAAAGGAACTGATCTGGGTACAGCGATTGTTAAACGATTTATTGGGTAAGAGGAAAGAACCCCTATTTTGCATTTAGATAACCAAAGTGCAATCAAACTCGTTAAAAATCCGCAGTTTCACAAGAGAACTAATCACATAGAAGTAAAATTTCATTTCATTCGCGAAGTATACGAAAGAAAGGGGTTTCTGTTACAATATGTGTCAACGACAGAACAGTTAGCCGATATATTTACAAAACCACTACAGAAGCAACTATTTAATCGAATAAAGAAATTATTAAATATTACTAATGTAAAATAATAAATAATTATTAAAACAAAAGTGGAAGTGTTAAAAATAATGTTGTTTGTATAATAATTATTTGTTCTTCCACTTGTTCTTAAAAACACTTGTTACATTTGTTATTAAAATAATTTTGATGATTGTATTTTTATTTTTAATCAAATTGAAAATAAAAATTAAATTACTTTTGCATAAAACAGAAAACGAGCAATACAAATTTTTTCTCTGCTAACAATAATGACATCTTCCAATGCATAGCTTGACGCCAGTTGCAGCTTTCTGCACTGTTTAGAGACTCTTCAATTTTGGGCTACGCTTTCGTGCTCTGCCTGGTCTACCAGTTTTAATGGCATTTTGTCTACCTGAATTCTCCTTTTGAATGCAATTCCTCCGGTCTAAAACCAAAGTCAGAGTTACCACCATCAGATCCAAATTCTTCACGAGGTATAAGCGCTGCCTCATCAGTTACTTGTTGTTTATTTGGAATTTCAACCATAAGATAATCATCATCATGTTTTGTTGTTTTTTGATCAGTTTTTACTTATGAGCTAGTTTCATCAAACAAAATATCCCGTCGTTCTTTAATTTTTTTTTTTTTTTTGCTTTTTTATCGTATAAACGATAAGCTTTGGCTACTTGCGAATAACCAACCATGATGAAATGTTCTCCTTTGGCTTCAAATTTACGAGTGTGGCTTATTAAGGGCTACTGCATGAAAACTAAAAATTCTAAGATGTACATTTGGTTTGGGATCAAACCAAATGACGTATTCTATCACCGAATGCCTTAGTAGGTTATATATTACGTAGGTATGTCGCTGTGTTCACTGCTTCAGCCCATAAATTCGGTTGAACATGAACGTGCACCATCATGATCATTTTGTTAGGGCGTATATGGTACCGTATGCTGAAGTTTTAGTAAATCATTGAAATCTTTACTCATAAATTCACGGCCATTATTACTTCTGATCGGGCATAAAGCCCGGTTTGTTTTGTCTACCATTCTTTTAAATAATTTGAACTTTTGAAAAACTTTGCTTTTAGCCTTAAGAAAATAGATGAATATTCTTCTGGAGAAGTCATCAATGAATGTGACGAAGTATTTCGAGCTACCTAGCGAGCTGACATTAAAGGGCCGTACACATCGTTATGTATAAGTTCAAGCAGATCTTTCGTTCTCGTATAAGATTCAGGTATTTTACTAACCATTCATGTTTTTTTACTGTGTTAAGCCTTATTGTTCTTAGTTAGTTTCATACCTGCTACAATTGATTTATCAATAACTTCCTTAAAAAATTGTAATTAACATGGCCAAAGCTGATCTGACGTTGTTACTGCAAAGAGTCGTTAAGTTTACCATATGCTATAAATAAATTTCCGTGTTTTTTTTGCTTGTAAAACAACTGTACCATCAGCACCTGATGAGTCAAATATTAAAATTCATCTGTAGTTCTGGGGAAAAGAGAACTTTCTGAAATATAATCTGTAAACCATCAACGTTTTTAATTTTTTTACAGCACCTTTTCCTTGGGCTAATATTTGATGTTCGCTCGTCAACGAAATGTTTTAATTATGCTGCCGCTGTCGGTGCACCACGCTTCAGATTTTGTTGCATAAGTGTATTAGCGTGTAAAAGTTGTGTTCGTTCTCTTTTTGGCTATGTTCATCTGTTTGCGAAGTGCCCCTTTATACCTCAGTTGTAGCATTTTTCCTTGAATTTGCTTTGTTTGTTTTATGTTTTGCTCTTGGCCTCTTGGAAATTCATCAGACATGTTCACCTATTTCTCTATGCCTGTCGCTTTCCTCCAATAACTTTTGCTTCACTACCGACAAACTCGGAAGGGCATCCCGTGTTTCAGTGGCAATAAAGAAATGCTCAAAGTCACTTGATAAAATGGACAGCAACATTTTTTTTAAGTTTCTCTCTTCTGCAAGCTTTTCTAATAGTTCTGTAATCTTATTTACATGTTGACTCACGTTGCCTTCCATTAATGTTAAATTCAATGACGTTTATACAACGAAACCTCGTGTAAGTTAGACAGTTTTTTAAAATACATAGCTGTGTAGGCTTCATGCATAAAGTTATGGTAGCCTAGGCTTTCTCATCGTCGTCTTCATACTTTGCAGCATCACCTATTGCAGATTCCTTTTTGACTTTTCCCTTGACGATCTTCCACCAACCGCTAAGGATAAGAACGCTTCGCATTTGAAGGCACCACTACTGTGGGCTTTGTCCTGGGCCTATAATCTGTTGAAATTTTGGTTTTATATTCAAGCTTTATTGAATTAAAGAAATAAGCGTCTTAACTCAAGCGTGTATAAAAAGGGAATAATAAAAATTGTTAACGGCGTTCACATTGCTTAGAAAGTTGACAGATTGCAGGCAGATATCTAACAGTAAAATTATTTAATTAATTCGATTATAATGCCTGATGGCTTGCGGTGAGGTCAATACCGAAGTTAATGTCATCCGAGTTTATTTCAATGATGGCTGGTTCACCATTTAAAGACAATTCATGACAGAATTTAAAATCAAATACAAGTTCAAAAAACATAACTTGTTAAACAAGTTTATAAAATATTTATTTTGTTATATTAAAAGGTGTCGAAAAAACAAAATACATATTTTATGAAATAATAATTTATTCTTAATATCTAGAATACATGATGATTATTCAATTAACTTAAATTTTCTTCATTGTTTGTCAGTGCATCACTATTTTGATCGTAGTTACTTAGAAAACTGCGATTAGCTGCGAGACCTGTGTTTGAATTATTTACGGTGAGTTTGCTATGAATCTTGCGATGATTTTTTAAGCAAGTTGGCTGACGGTAGGCCTGGCCGCAAATATCGCATACGTATGGCTTTTCACCAGTGTGTATATAGATGTGATGGCGTAACGTTTTTCGGGAAGCAAAACTTTCACTGCAATGAGGGCACTGGAAAGGTTTCAGCTTTTGGTGTACGGCTCTTATATGAGCTTCCACCTGATATTTGCGTACGAACTCCCGACCGCAAAATTTACAGGCCATTTTCTGGTCCGAATGCACTAGCATATGCGAGTCTAACATAAATTGTTTAGCTACCCGACGACCACAAATTTTGCATTCAAATTTTTTTTCGTCGGCATGCACACGCAGTTTGTGATACTTAAGTGTATATTGGGAATGAAACGATTTTTTGCATTCTTCACATTCTAATCGATCTTTCGGTATGAGTTCTTTTCGTCTCAAATCTTCTTCAGTAGGATGTCGAGTTTTCATATGGTAACGTAAGTTTGAACTCTGTTTAAATGTGGCTCCACACTGTTCACATACGTACTGGTAAGGTGTCTCCATATTCAGATGTTTGAAACGCACGTGGCGTTGTAACGTTATAAAGTTGCTATACTTTTTATCACAACCTGTTACACTACAATCATACGAGTCTTGTTTTCGTTCGTGAACATCCCTTATATGAGTAGATAACCCTCCTATAAATGAATACGCTTTATCACAAAGCTGACATTTAAATGCCTTCTTTTGACCTTCATGTACCTTACGGACGTGCGCTTCAAGTGTAAGTTTGTGTCCAAATTTATGCTGGCATTGGTCGCACTTATACTTATTGGCTAAACCTTTTTTACGTCCACTGTTTAATATGTAATGGCGTTTTTTCTTTTCAACTGTGATTGTCTTTGGAAACGTGTTTCGATTAACATTCAAAACGCTATCAATTGAAACGTCGCCATCAAAACTTATCTCAGTTTTTATAATATCTAAAGAACATTTGTCAAGTTCAATGTTTTTATGCAATGAACTCAAGCAATTACCTTCTTTGAATTCTCCTTTGGTTGGGGCTTTAGAATTTAGTACTTTTGAACTATACTCATGAGTCGAATATGGATCACCAATATTGACATTATTTCCATCGCTTTGTTTTTCATTTGTTTTTTCAATTTCTATATTGGAATGTAAAATTTTTTTACTTAATACTTCATTTTCGGATGAGTCATCTTCTGCATCTTGAAGCATACTATACTGCCAATCAAATGACTGATCATCATCACTTTTCATTACCCCTGCTGTTTTTCGACCCTGCAATTTTGATTCGAAGGTACTTTTTACTGTTTCACTTTCTTCAATGCCTCCTCTTTTCGATTTACGAATGGCTGTTTTACTGCTGGAGACATAATCGGTTTTGCTTTTACCTCTTCGAGATTTTGGTTTTTTAATATCGTTCTTTTGCGTATTTTGGAAAGGATCTGGGCCAGTGTTACAAAAATCGTTGTTTGTTTCGGCATCTAGAATAATTGCTTCTGTCTCCATGAGAGAGTCCTTTAACTAAAAGTGAAATAAATTTAATTTAAAATCGCATTTTACATGTGTAATTGATGGTGGTGATGACGATCTTTTTAGTAATTTTTGTATAGAATACCTATTAAATTATGAATATTAAGAAGTTTAACACGGAAAAAATATCTTTAATCAATTTTGTACTTATTTTGCGAGCTTCATTTTTCGTACTATCACTAATAAAAATTATATTTACTAATGGATTCTTATTGAATCGGCTGATTGAAATGAAAATATATTACAACCAGGGTTCAGATTTGCTCACTCTTTGCTCTGCTGCTCTTTTTTTAGCTATGCGCAAAAGAGCATAGCAGAAAAAAGGGCCAATAGTTTATGCGCATTGCGCTTGGTCCCTCTTTTCATGCTCTGCTCCTTGAGCCATGCGCATTTGGTTAATTTGAAAAATTAAAATAACTTCGTGGTTGGAAAAAAAGTATATGGAAAAATGAAAATAATTGCGAGTACGGACGGCAAAATAGTACATGACCAAAAAAGACCAAATATATTAATATTTTTTATTGTTATTATTATTATTGGTTTTTTTAGTTAAAATTTAAGTCTACCATTATAGTTTGTTTTTGATTATTGGTAAGTAGTAGAATTCCTTGTAAATTCAAGTAAGGATCATATGAATGGCTTATTAATAAAAATGTGCAATAAGTAGTGTTAAGGATTAGGGATAATAATTTACTTATCTTTAAAATTATGCAATTATACCTACAAAAGGAATTTTTGATGTTTACTTGTATCATAAAATAATTATTTTTCTTGCTTTAAATGCGCATGTGTTATTTGTTGTTGTGGTTTTTCAATACAGTAGATGTGCTTTGCTTATAATTTACGTATGAGATGTTTAGTAGTGCATTTGTTATTGTTTTATTACTACCTTCATTATAGCTTGCCTTATTTTTTGTTGTTAAACGGTAGATGTGCTTTGCTTATGTTTAAGGTAGAGGATGGTTATTGGTGCATTTGTTATTGTTTTATGTCTTCTAAATTGATGGTAAAAAAACAAATAATTGGTACTAAATAAAGCAAATTTTCATTACCTATTAAATGCAAATGAAAATAATTGTTTTATTTAGTTTAAAAAAAGTTATTTATATTTACACCTACAATAATTTATTTATTTTATAAATTATATTGCGGTTCATGGGATATTAAACATTTACATTGATTTTACATACATATGTATGTATGAGGAAAAGGTAGAAACGATCGAATTTTTGCATTAATGTTAACAAGAAAATTTAATTTTACCAACAATACCACGAATTCTATAGTTTTGTTATTAGTACCAATAATTTGGTGTTTTACGATCAATTCACATACATACGTACATACATTTATTTATGCGTACAAACATATCTATACGCATATACATACATAAATAGACAATAATATAAATAAAATAAATATACATATGTTTCTCTAACCTTCATTTGAATATTACGATAAACAATCTTCTAAACTGTCCCAAACACTTTCTCAAACACATAAATCAAATAATTTATTGATTGATTTTTACATTATAATCTTGACGTTAAAAAAATATGTTTTGTACCACAGTAAAAGAGCCATGTGCATTTTTGGCTCTTTTGCGCATAAAAAACATGAATCAAATAATAAGATTACGCAAAGACTCTCTCTTTCTCTGTTCATGACGTAATAAAAATAAGTCTTTGTGTAAAAATGCAGTGATGTCAACTTAGTGCAATCGGCACTGTTTTTAATGCTTTTTGATGCTAAAGAAAAAGCACTAAAGTGATGCGAAAAGTCTTTGTATTTAATTTATTTTTTAATTTGCAAATAAGTAATAAAAAAATGAATTCTAATGTGTTGTTGCTGTATAGCAAGCGAGCGACTCGTCTAAAAAATTTGTATGAAAAGCACTCTATTTTTTGAGTGATTCCTATAAAAATTTTCTAGACGAGTCGCTCGCTTGTAATACAGAAACAGCACATTAATATGCATATTTATATTATACAATTAATTTGGAATATTTACGTTTTCGCTTGGACTAATATTTGGTTAAGCTTTCTTATTTGGAAAAACATTCGCGAACGGAAGAAAAGTTTTTTTGCCTTAACGTCTACATTTATTAAATTTGACTCGTCTAAGGGCCAGTTTTTGACTTCAAATTTAAATGTCATTAATATTTAAGTTCTATTTCAGTACAAAATTCAGTTTTTCAATACACACTTAAATGACCAATCTTGCGCATTTAAAGTCCATTGAAATAATACAGTTTTACCATATGGTTATGGCATTTTTTGTTGTTGTTTCGCAAAACTAATTAGTAGAGATCAATAAATTTTCCCTATTCAAATTTTTTTCATCTAAACGACAAAATATTAACCATTCTTTTTTTGGGAAATAAAAAAAACTTAAGCTTGAGTTTTTATTTTTAGTATTCCACAATTATACACTGCACATTTCATTTTAACACTTTTTTTTTAACTTCAATAATTTTTAACTTTACTACTTTCAAGCACAATTTACTATGATCAAAAAAATAACCGTATTTTTATTTTAGTGATTCTTTCGAAAAATACGCGTTTTTTTCTTAGGTGTGGTGCTATTTGAAATATATATTTATGACGTCACGAAAGAGAATTTTACTCTCACGTTTTAATAAAAAAAATAACGGGACTGCTGTTTGCGTAATCTTATTATTTGATTCATGCACAAAAAAGGATCAGCGCAAAAAAAGAGCCAAGCGCATTGCTCTTTTTTTTTTGTACATTTATTGCATTTGGGATTTTTCAGCGGACCCGCGAACTTCGCCACGCCCCAATTTTAAGCCTTCAGACAAACTTTAGAGTAATAATACAATTATCATCAAATATTGTGATAAAAAAGAGGCCCGATAAACAAAATTTCATAAAAAAATCTATTTTCGGTTTTTCTAATTTTCCGCAATTTTCCATGTTTTACACCAAGAACTTTCTATTTTTTCATTTGGAAAGCCATTATGGAATAATTTCACGCAAAATTTCATACAAAAACTCGATTTTCTATTTTTCCGGAGGGATTTTCCAAAATTTTCTTCCGTAAAGACCTTCTCCTCGAAAATACGAATAACTGACAAAAAGTTTTACAAAAATCGGCCTAGCCGTTACTATGTATAGTAATATATCTACTATTTCATTATAACAACTCGTATAGTGCGATCCCTAAAATATCTGAATATAAATCGAGAGAAGCTATTACCGGCACCAATAACACCATGCCACTCTTTTTCAAACGCCTTGGAAATATCTGAAGCCAACAAATTACTTTCGCCGAAACTGCCGGTCACTTAGTAAGCTGTTGGACTCCAGATATTTAGCAAGAGCAATTTGTGAATAGGCGGTCAATTTCAGGGTTGATAGCCTTTCTATTTTTGGTGATTGGTGTTAGTAACCTTAGAATTTCCATCAATTCACCAAAATGATACCAAATGCTGAAAGGTTTTGCTAATGGACGCACTAACCTCGAAGAACACTGCTTTAAAACCAGTGCTGAAATTAAATCCGGACCTGGGGATGATGCTTTTTCATTCGTACAGTAACAAAATTTGAACGTATAATGTGCTAACATTATTATAAGAATGTGAAAAAAAAACAGCAAACAACCTGTAAATTCAATCATTATTGGTCAAAATTGTTGACAATTCTTAATTTAATTTTTTCATTAAATCTTTTAAATACATATGAATGGTTTTATTTTTAAACAGATAAAAAAGTGTGTGGCATTTCACTATCTTGTAAAAAAAATAATAATGATCGCATTTTCACAAAGTCTAAAAATCCACAACCGAAAAACCTATGCTTATAAGGAGTAATATGATCAAAATATAAAATATGCGGCGTCAATATCGTTTTGGCAACTACAGTAACATTCAGTTGAAAGATGTTCCAATTATAATCACCCAAGATTACCAAATATCCAAACTAACAGAAATTCTCAAAAACAAACTCATCTAGCACACGAATATTACCATGAGGTAAATATTGTTACGTTTTTCCTTTTTTTGGACAAACGTACAGATTCTTTTTATTACAAATGTCAAAGTGTCTCACTATAAATTTTGTATTCTTACTTTATGGCTTTCTCTGGCTATACTTCTTGAACCTACCGGTCTTGTAGATCCCATGGTGCCGTATTTAATAAACATGCGTTATAATTACAAACGTAGCCATCCACGCTACACTACTGTGTTACTCCGGCGGGACATGAACTACTCGATGACTTGCTTAGTAACCTTAACCATCCACAGACATCTCCACTACTCCTTTTATCCAAACCACTCACGCTTGCACTACACTGTTATGCTGTTACTCTTTCCTGCGCTAACTGCTACCGTTCTTACTTTTTATTATAAAGGGCTTCTTGACAATTATCTGTTATTCTAATATTAAATTGGACGTCTCCACTAAATTATCTGCCATGGCTGCACACAATAAATGTATTTTGCCTCTCGGGAGGTTTGTACTGCTGCTTCGTAATTTTTAATTGCATTACAACAATTATCATTTTCCGGTACACATGTCAGAATGCGGGATCGAACTCACGTTCTTCTGTTCAATAGCACGCACCTCTACCAACGCAACCATCGAGGTTGCTCAGCTTTTGTTAGCTAATTGTGGTTTTATTCTATTCACACACTATTAGTTTAAGTAACATATTCACCACGCTCATACGGAAACAACAACAGGAGTTGCCAGATTTTTATTTTCGTAACAATAATAATTTTTTAGATCATATACCCTTTCTAATGTAAAAAATTAAACTAGCTATCGCAAGAGCTGTGTCTAAGATGTACGGCTTGAGCCATGATTCAGATATACCCACTACATCCAAAAACTTGCCATCTAAAAGGGCCCTCAATTCAGAAAGTAATTTTACCATGAGGACCAAGTATCTACCCGTGTTTCAAATTTTATTAAAATCGGTTTAGTCGTTTAGCAGTGATTAACACTAAAACAAAGTCACAAAGAGATTTATAATATATATCACGCGCTTAATTCTTATATATTTGCAAAAAATTGTTCCCTTACTTCAAAACTGCGTAAATGACAGCGGTTTTAAGAGAATAAAGTTCTATTTCTTCTTTTTGCACGAATAAGCCCAAACTTCTTCTACGTGCAAGTTATTTAAACTTGTAAAACAGCCTTAAAAACAAAAACAACAAAAAACAGAAACAAAAACCAATTATTTATTTTTGCTGATTGTTTAAATTTTAGATTTTGTGTTCCCGTACTTTTACAAGAATGATAGGTAGATAGTATTCTATCATTCTTAGTACTTTTATATAATTTTGTCTCTTTATGAGAGAAAACACGAACTTTTTAATACTTTTAACATCTGATTATATAAAATAAGAATCTCTGTCGCTTTGCTTTGAAACATTACATTACTTTACTTTATTTATTATTTTTTTTTATTAGTATCATTAAGGTTATTTTAAATGAATTTGGATTTGTCGAGTTGATTGATATTAACAGCAAATGAAAATTTGCAAATTTTTAAGCACTCATATAATTCTAATAAACGACTTACAACCGACTCTACGGAAAGCCAACGCGTTTGATAGGTTTAAATCATTTTATGCTTAATATCTAATAAAATTCAGATTTTATCAAATTGTTTCATACAACTCTAGCTAGCGTCTCCACAGCAGATAAAAATTTGAGTTATGCATACGACGAACATAATCCAATGAGTGTCATATTTATCCATTTTATAATAAATAAATCTGATATATGACTTTTTTAAATTTGAGCAACGAAATGATTTTGCCTGTCACGACAGTAGCTCCACCTGCTGCAAATCCACCTATGTAATCTTTATAGTTAACGTCATTGTCAATAAAATATTAACCAATTAATTTGTGTAAGCAAAAAAACAGATTTGAAAATCTATGCAGACCTGAACTGTAATGCATGAGGATTTTGTATTTGAAAGGTCGTTTTTAAATTTATTTTATATTGTGAAAATTAGAAGCTGAACTGTGGATATTATAAATGAATGGAAATCAATTTTGATATAAGTTAGTTTCTTTTTTTAACCTTTTTTAGGGAGAGAAAATCTTTTTTTAGGGAGAAATATTATTTTACAAATGTGTGCGGACGTTTTCCAAATAAAGAGTAGAAATACAACCTCACGGTTGCGGATGCGGTTGTTTTTTATATGGAGTTTTGACAATAAAAAACGTTCAACGAATCCGCATGAAATTAGAATCTATTTTAATTTGAGTACGTTTTCTCTCAAGCTCTCAATTTTTAATTTTTTCTTTTTCAGCATGTTGTTAATATTTTTTGTAAATGACTAGGAAAAAAGAAGAAAAAGAGAATGTAAAAAGTCATTGAAAAACAAGAATAATTTTAAAATTTTCCAATTTATTGATTGTTTACGTTTTACAAAATTTTATTTTATATATTTCAATAAAAACGAATAAAAAAATTAGTAGACAAATAATAAAAAATGACAATAAAATCCGCATCCGTCGCCGCACTTCATTTTATTTGTTTTTTCTCTGACATGCGGAATCCGTCGCCGCAACCGTAAGGTTGTATTTCTACTCAAAACAAGGTAAATTATTTAACGTAATAGAAGTTGCCACACAGTTTTTAAAAAATCTTCTATTTTAGGCCTAAAATCTTCAAATATGGTTTTTGGCAATTTGAGAGGCCAAAATCTGCAAAATGCAGATAAATCTGCACTTCTGGCAACAGTGTCTATACTAATCTAATATATACTTTAAATCTCCTTGTAAATTTGTTTATTGGTGCATCAATCACGGCTAAGCGACTGAACCGATTTGAATGAAATGTTAAACACGGGTAGATACTTGTAAAGACGGTGCAATAGACCAGGAAGGTTAAAAAGAGGGAAGCAGACATTTTGTTAATATTAAATATTTATTATGTTTTAGTAACCCAGTTAAAAATTTTTACAATTACTATTATTACTGTTTTCGTACAAGTCATGGCGAAATAATACTAGGTGGACGCGATGGCGAATTCATTAATTTTCGCCGTAAACGCTAAATTTCAAACACCATATAAAAAATATACATGCTTTTTATATATGGAGTTTGGCATTTAGGGTTTCGGCGAAAATTAATAAATTCGCCATCGCGACCACCTGGTATTGACACGCCTTGTTTACAAGTATAAAGATATATATAAAAAATTATAAGTAAAAAACATGTAAGAGTTCGGCTATGCCAAATCTTATATACCCTTTACCATCTATGTAAATAGTGAAGTAACTCCAATCAAAAAAGCAAATATTGGGGTGACAGAGAATTAAAAAATAAGAAACTACGTACTACATATATATATAATTGTACATAAAAATATCATCGACTCTTAGTGGTTTAAGCATTTTTAAAAAATTTTTGGTATTTCCTTAAAGTCCTCTTAAAAACTTTTAAATGATACCATTGATATTTTAAAAAATTTTTAAATTTTTGAGGCCTGTAACTAGGAAAATATGGGCTTGCACCAATTTTTTTTCTTAATGTTTTCTTCTCATTTCTTAATTCTCAATCGCCCTTATATTTCTTGTTTTAGTTAGAGTTACTTTATTGTTCCAAATGGTATGAAAAAATTAGAGGTAGGCACTATGTCTGATCGATACGCGCATTTAAATTTAATTTAATTAAATGTTTTAAAACTTAAAAAAGCAGAGATATAGTACCATATATTAATATATGTATGTGTGTGTACAGCAATTGTATTAACTTTTGCATTACTAATAAATAAACCAATCATAGACAATTAAACCGCGCAAGAAATTCCAAAGCGAATCACTCTAAGCAACTAGAAATTTAAAAAAGGAAAAATTATTAATTTTTAACAACATAAAATTGTAATAAACTTCTAAGCTTTATAAATTCAGTAATAAAAATCCTTAAAATTCTGTAACATATGGAGAAATATGTGCTGATAATCTTAGTTAATCTAATAACTCTATTGAATGCTAATTTTATTCTTCTCATCACATATTCCAGGGTGCCTGAGAAAACCTCTAACCATACAGGAAAATCGGTATCATAAGGCTAATATTAAATCCAAGCTGTATAGTATACGTAAGGTGAATATAACTTTTGATATTATAGCATTTAGCTGACTTTCAAAACACAAACTACTATCGAAACATAGATAGGTACACATCTGTAAGGTCCAGGAAGGAGGAGTGGGGGAGATGACAAACGGGCAATTTTATGCATCTTAACATATATTTACAAAACCCGATTTTAAAGATATTTTAAATATAGATATGTCCTGATCTATAAGGTCCAGTAGGCAGAATAATAACTGTTTTCTTAGTCAAGATTTACACTATGCAATTTTTTGAGGCATTTTTTCTCAATTTTCTATTTAAGTTACAGCGTTGTGCGTTATCTAAAAGTGGACATTAGCAACAGTAACATCTCCTCAAAACTCAAGCAATTCCATATGGCTTACTCCTCCTGCTTCACCAACAAAAAAAATTTCATGCTAGTTTTATGAAAATGTGCATAGTGTAAATGCCGTATTACTAAAAGTATGTATATTTGCTGTATTTTATTACTTGCAAAAAAATTCTTAAAAATAAGAAAATTACCAAATCTGAAAACATCTGAAATTCTTAATAGTCAAATAGCTCATCGAAAATCAATAAAAACGACATTCATCAACGTTTTTTATAGTCAAACAGATTTAATTCCCGGATTTTGTTACGATCGGTTTAGATGCATTAAATTTACGGTTTGTCCTCTCCCGCACTCCCCCTTCCTGTTTTATTTATAATTTTTTTTTTTATTGTACTTTATTTGCAATCTGTTTACTAGAAAACAATAAGCAAATCTACTTACTACACTTAGAATAATATAACAGTAGCGTTAAATTCCATTAAATTTAACAATTAATTTTTTTTAAGTTTTTCGTAAATCTTACAAAATATGCATATATAACTTAAGAACTAAAGGGGAGATCAAGAATATGCAGTCTCTTTAATCGTCTAACTTCAGCACTAAGTCTTTTTAGATAATTCATGCTATAGTTTTTAATTTCATCTTTTATACTTGGGACATCGAGATCATTATGAATTGTAGAATTTCTTATATACCATGGAGCACTTATTATAAGCCTAAGAGTTTTGGACTGATACTTTTGAATAATGTCGATGTTAAAGCTGTATCATCAGCGTAGGTTGCCACTACAACGTCGTTTATTGTTGGCATGTCAGAAGTGAATAGTGTGTACAAAGTTGGACCCAATACGCTTTCCTGTGGCACACCAGCCTTAATATCGCCAATTTCAGAAATCTCATCGTTGATGTTAACATAAAAAGTTCTATCACTCAGATAGGACTTCAGTAGTATAAACAATGGAGCTTGCAGCAAACGTTTTAACTTAAAGAGAAGGCCATTGTGCCACACTCTGTCGAATGCTTGTTTAACATCTAAAAGAACTGTTGAACAGTATTGTTGATTTTCAAGAGATTCTCTTATTGATTTTACAACTCTATGACATTGCTCGGGAGTTCCATGTTTGTTTCGAAAACCAAACTGATGATCAGGTATAATTCGCAGAGATTCTAATACTGGCATTAATCTTTTTTGAAAAAGTCGTTCAAACAGTTTCGACAACACGGGTAGCAAGCTGATAGGTCTATATGACTCAACTGAGTTTTCAGGCTTGTTAGATTTATGAATCATAATAATTTTTGCATGTTTCCATTGAGTTGGAAAATGCGACAGACGTAGAACAGCATTAAAAACAGCTGTGAGAAATATAATAGCTTTTTTCGGTAAATTTTTAAGAACCTTTGCATCTATGTTGTCATAACCTGGAGACTTTTCTGTATTAAGCTTACTAATTTCAGCTTCAATTTCTTGACATCTAAAAGGCATAATTGGTTTACTCATTGGACATGCAGCATCTAAGAAATTGTTTACTTCGGTTTCTTCTTGTGTTGTATAAAAAGAATATGGAGTAAAAGTGTTTTCAAGGTGCGATTTAAAGGCAGCAGTTTTACTAATGTCAGATCTACACCAATTGCCATTTGAATCTTTTGTTGGGACGTTTCGCTTTTGAGCATGCTTGAGGTATTTTGTAGCTTTCCAAAGATTGTGTTGATTATTATTTTCCGGACGTAATTTACCTAAAAATCTGCCAATAGAATCATTTTTTAGCTCTTTTAATCTTCTTTTCAAATCGTTAGCTGCACGATTGAAGTTCGTTTTATCTAAGGATGACCTTGTTCTTTTCCAAATTTATCGCAGTCTTTTTTTCAAAGCGAGTAGTTGTCTTATCTCAAAGGATAAGTGAAAATTGGAAGTTTGATAACTTATTTGTGGTGATGAAACAAACGAAGCTTCGTGTATTAATTTCGAAAAGTCTTCAATGATCATGTCAATCTCGTGTCTGGTTTTTAAGGACATATTTAAATTAAGTTCTGCTTCAATAAATTCTCTGAAATAACTGATGTTAGTATTTCTAGAAATAAGCTTAGGATTTTTGTATCGCTTTTTACAAATAGTAGATAATTGGACTATGATCAGAACTTAGATCATCACTTGATGCTATTTCGAGAGAGGAAGGAGGAATTCCTTAATAAACAAAAAAATCTAAAAGATCGGGTATTTTGGAATTATCGGTTGGCCAGTAGGTTGGTGATCCTGTCGATACCAGTAGGTTGGTGATCCTGTCGATATCGAACTGTAGTTGTTTTTAGAAATACATTTGAAAAGTTCTTTTCCTTTAGGATTTGTTAAACGTGATCCCCACCAGATGTGTTTGGCATTATAATCACCACCAACTAAAAATTTATCGCCAAGATTTTTGAAAAAAATTTCGTATTGATGACATTTTATACTATATCTAGGTGGCGAATACACAGAATAAATTGATACACTACAATTATTGCAATTTATTTTAACTCCTGCAGCTTTCAGGAGTGGCGAATACACAGAATAAATTGATACACTACAATTATTGCAATTTATTTTAACTCCTGCAGCTTGCATGTATAACTCAGTTATTGGTTCTAAAATTTCATATTTGACAGTAGATTTGATGACGATAGCCGCTCCGGCATGTGCCCTGTCATTAGGTTGATTGGCTGTTATTATGTCAAATCCTCTTATACGAAAAAGAGATTTGTTTGTAAGGTGTGTTTCAGAAAGTAGTAAAATATCAATAAAATTATTTTTTAAGAAAATTTCTATTTCATTTATATGATTTAAAATGCCATTAGCATTCCATTCTGCAGTTATGAGATCTATTTGCATAGTTTGGACATTAACATCGACATCATATTCATCAATGTATTTGTTAACTCAATTTGTTTTTCAAGCATCGCTTCTATTTTTTGAAGAACATTATTTACTCCATCACTTGTGCCCCTGACAGCCTGGGCATATGTTAACTGTCCCCTATTCTGAGGAATGGCTGAGACGTAAGGGTTAAAGTTAACATTTTCATTTCGTGTAGTAACATTTGTGCGTTTATTGACCAGCTTCTGATAAACTGCACAGCCTTTGTAGTTCGCAGTGTGATTTCCAAAGCAATGAACACATTGTGGTGGAGTAATTGAAGACTTTGTGCATTCATTAGTCAGATGCTCTAGACCACATTTAACGCATGAGTATGGTCTCCTACAATAAGACTTAGTGTGACCGAACTGCTGACATCTAAAACATTGAACAATATCGTCAAATTTTTTGGGAGCTTCTACAACCACAGTGGCGTGACCAAATGTCTTTAAATTATATATTTCGTTATTGTTTGCTTTAGGGTCTAAGTCAACGAAAAACATGGGCAGTGGATTCTTTGTTGTACGGCTAATTACATTCCTTACACATCTTACCTGATGCCCTAACAATAGCAAATGCGTCTTTATATCAGCGATTGGTGTTGTATGATGAAGCCCTTTAATAACAGCAGTGAAAGCCCTTTCCTGCTTTAGTTGGTACGTATGAAATATAATTTTATTTTTTTCAAGGTACTTAACTAATTTTCGGTATGAATCAACTGTTTTAATGTTTAAACGAACCTGCCCATCACTGTACGACTTATAATAAAATTCATTATTTGCTACGACTTTGCCTAACTTGTTAACCATTTTGGAGATATCACCGACATTTGGAATTAGAATTGGTGGCGGTTTTCGTTGTTGGGACTGTTGAGGTAAAGTATTGTCATTTTCGATTTCAAGAGCTGCAAACGGTTTGAAGTAGATGGACCTTTTTCAAGTTGCTGACGTTTTGGTTCAAATATTTATGGCGACTGAGAGTTTGTCCTCTTACGATTTTTCACAGGAATATATTGCCAGTTAAATCGTTTTTGCTTTTGGTTATTAGCTTCATTACTTGACATGTTTGTGCATGCAAAGTATGTTCAATGTTCAACAAAAACGTACATAGAATGTACGTAGTTGTTATTGTTCAACATCAAGCACTTATTAATATTTTTGTATTTTGTATGTTTTTTTTTTTATATTTTTTCTTTATTTTTGTTATTTTGTCACCAAGAGTTTTTAAATATTTATGTCTTTGTTTTTGATACTTGTTATTGTAAAAAAAAAGTTTTAAGGAATAAATATTCATCGCAAACTCGCTTGTAACACGTTTTCAAGATTTAAAAATAAACATAAAATTCTTTAACTTCATACATAAATAACTAACTATTATTAAAGTTTTACAAAAATCGACCCAGCTCCGGAAAAAGACCTAGAAGGTTAATGATTTAAGCATAATTTGTTGCAAAATTCTTATCTAAATCAATAAAAAAATATCGACATATATATAAATAGATCATTTTTATACCTTTATTACACTACATTGCTTGGAGTTATATAAAAGCCATATTTAAAGATTTTTAGAGAAAAAGTAATTGTTATATCTTTCAAACTGCAATAAAAATATGAATTATTGTATCACATAATAAAGCATTCAGTACGATTTATTTTAAACTTTAATAGACATTATGACCTGCGCTTATACAATACCTGAGAACTGAGGTAAAATTATGTTGAAGCAAATTGCGGAGTTGCAGAATAAAATTCCTTTTAAAATGAAAGAACCGAGCAACGATCAGAGTGAAAACAATCAGAGCAAAAATCAATCAGAGTAAAAAACCAATCAATACAAATACCAAGGTGAAAAAGTTTTGATAAAAAAATATAAATGCGGAACGAAAATATAATTTAAAAAATCAACTAATAATTTTATAAAAAAAATAATAAAAATACGATACTATTTTTGGACATACAAATCCAGTCAAATTCTGTATTTGCGTACCTTTGTTCACAGAATTGATACTAGGTGGCGCCTTTTCTGAGATTTTTAATATGTTATCTCTAAATGCTGTATTACGCAGTATCTAGAAAGGCGGATAAATTTGACCCAGGCAACACCGGTTTTTATATATTCAAAAGTATTTATCTACAATTTGCGAAATACTTTATAAGTTTGAGGAGAAAACAATGTAAGCCCAAGGCCACGTAATGAGCGGTAAGTGGCTGAGCAGCAGAGCGACGAGTTTGAACAGCAAGTGGCTTATTACTGAGCGGTTAGTTGTTAAAATGCCAAGAGAGGTTTTTTTTAATGTTTTTATGCGGAAATCGTATTCATATTTGCATTAATTTAATGCGTTTAAGAAAAAAAAGAAGATTTGGTAGTCATTTTGGTATTGTTCACCAATATAATATCCTCTTCACTCAGATCCTCTTCCTCAATAATAGCATTTATTTCAGTGCTTGCAGGATCTGGCTCCTTCAAATTTTCTTCGGTGGGATCTGCAGCAACAGTGTCTTTGATGAAAGAAATCATATCAAAATATTGCCATCTTATTTTGTTTGTATTCGCTCTGGAGCCAGATCTCTCTTTTAAATTTTTCCACTTTGCTTTCGCTGTCTCTCCTAGAAATAAAAAATAACATATTTATAATAAATATACATGTATTATTAGAATCCAAATAAAATATATTTAATAAATATATAAATTTAATAAAGTCTTACCTGTGAAACAACAAATTTCACCAACTTCACTCCATTATTTATCAGTTATAGTTTTAAAATTTCGTAATCTATCTTGTCATAATAGCGGTCGGCTTTGTACAGATGAAATTATTAGCTCCGCATTCACTTTTGCCATGTTTATAATTAACAATTTTCAATTTTTTTCCGCTCAACCGCTCATTGCGTGGCATATTCCTAAAACTGCATAAAAATGCTACCACAAAAGACCTCTTACTAATCAGTCTCAAAACCCTTAGAATGTAAATCTAAAATCCAGATCGCAAAAAAATAATTCCACCATAATTACAAGAAAAGCCTTTTCTAGACAAAGTTACTAAAAGTGCAACCAAGGAGTCTATGGACATGAAATAATATATGACATCAACGTCTAACAGAATTAAATCTAGCAGTCAATAAGACAATAAGAAGTTTGAGAAATTAAATACTTCTAATTCTTCATTTTACTTACAAGCAAATTGAAAACATCATCTTTCACACATTCATTTAAATGGTTTCTTGCATTAGCACATTCAAATCCCTCGTCACTCAGTTCTATATTAGGTATATTGCTGTTACCGTTAAAGATCCTGTAAAGCTTTTTAGCACTTTCCAACGCTTTATTTCTAAATGCCACAAAAGTTTGTAGCTGGTTCAAACAATCCATGCATACATATTTAGGGTACAGCTGATGCTTATTCAAATCCACCTCGACGTTTATGGACAAGTACTTTTCGAACATTCCTTTCAGCTCATTACTTGAGTTGATTTCGACAAACTTGGAACTTTGAAAGGATGCCTCAATATTTTCCACATTATGCGAGCTGTCCTTAATTTTTAGTAATCTACGCAAACAAGTTCTGCAGCTGTCCTTAGCGTTATTTTTCGTTAATAATAACATTGCTATTGATTTAAGTAAAAGAAATTTCAATTACAAGTTTTTAAAGAGAAGTAATGGTATTTGTTTACAAACCTCAGAATATATTGCAAACGCTGAGATAGAATGAAGAAGAAATGTCAATAATAAATAACGTAGGAGAAGATAACAAACTCTGAGAAAAGTAAAACCTTTTTTACAGAGTTGGAAAATAAGGAGTATTATTGTTGTTCGTAACAAAAACGTAAACAAAATTTGACAAAAATTAAGACCTTTTAGAAACGGTCACAATTCGTAAATTTTTAATAGATTTTAAAATAAAAATTAGAAATAAAGCTAAGCTTGCAGAATCAGATTTTCAGGTTGTCACTTTCGCCATTTTAAAATGAAGAAGCTACACCTAAAATATATAGTCATTAATTGTAATGGTTTTTTAGTTATAAAAACAAAACCAAAAGCCATACATCATAGCGACTAACGCCAATCGATAGAGGCTATATATGATCGATAGAGGATAAAAATACGAATCGATCATGGCATATGTTGTTTTCTGAAAGACTGTACGAAAAAAGTTATTAAGCGGCAAACTTTTCAAATTTGCAAAAATCGCTCAAAAATAGAAGTTTAGTTTTTCGCTTATATCTCGAAAACTATTCCGCGCGCACATACACCGCTATATATGATCGAAAGAGGATAAAAACACGAATCGATCGTGGTATAGTTTGTTTTCTGAAAGACTGTACGGAAAAAGTTATAAGGCGGCAAACTTTTCAAATTTGAAAAAATCGCTCAAAAATATAAGTTTAGTTTTTCGATTATATCTCGAAAACTATTCCGCGTGCACATATACCGCTATATACGATCGAAAGAGGATAAAAATACGAATCAATGATGGCTTATTTTGTTTTCTGAAAGACTGTACGAAAAAAGTTATCAACCGTCAAACTTTCAAAAATTTAAAAAAATTGGTAAAAAGTTTTAAACTAATTAAAGTTTACTTCTACTTAGTATTAAACAGTCGGTAGTACTAATAAATAGAGATCGAAAATACCTTCCAGAATATGTGTGGATAAGTGTCTAAAATACTTGCATTCAGGAGATATACCGCAGCGAACTCTAGCTAATAAACACAAAAAAACACATAGCTTTAAAATAACATCGATGGCGGTAATAGTGTTTATACAAACACATATGGAAAAATGTAAACAAACTTTTGAAAAATATTGCGTTTTTAAATGTTACAAGAATTCATCAATTTTTCATACATTTTTAAACAAAAGATGTTTTTAAGAAGCTGCAAGGCTGTAGTATCAGATTTTCCGGTTGTCACTTTCGCCATTATAAAAATAAAGTTGCTGCACGTAAGATACTTTGTCCTTGATCGAGATAGTTATTGAGTTATAAAACCTTAATTAAAAGCTGTTACACATTGCAATTTGTATCAATTGATATAGAACAAAAATACGATTCCATATTGGTATAGATTATTTTCGGAAATACTTATACCCTGTTCAGATATACGTTTTAATTGCCCAATAAAGGAATTTATGCAATTAAGTCCCTAATTGAATTTAATTTACCATATAAAAAATTAATGAAAAAATTTTCCAATTAGTACTTAATTAAGTCGATAATTGATTAAGTTTCCTTATACAACCCAGTGAAGTGTGTTCAGTTAGAGAAAATTTTATACAATGATAAAACTAAATGTCATAAAAATGAAAAATTAAATATTTTCAAATTATATGAAATGAAAAATTTTTGAAAATTTAATGGAAATTCAAAGCTAGCGTGCAGTCAAACCTTGATCGTACAAACTAGAAGAGTTCCATATTTTAAATAAAAACAAGCAAACTTTCTTTTAAGGCCGAACTTTTCTTTATTCTTTCAAATTTACAAACACAAATTTCTAATGTAAAAATTAGGTCTGTTCAATAAATTTCCGGCAGAAACTAGCAACGGTAGAGTAAAATAAAAATTTACAACATTACTATTCCAAATAAAAAAAAGGAATAAACGCATTTTTGGAAAAAAAAATAGCAAAGTAAAGGCGAACTGACGAAAATAACAAACAACAATAAAAATAAATATGTATCTAAAACAGCCAAAAAAGCGGTGTACGATGCTTAAAGCATTTTGTATTGCAACAGTTAGCATTTATAAGAACTTTGTCATCGATTGTGTGCAAATTGCCAAAAATTTTCTGTGTTTTTTGTAAAACTTCTAGTTTATTTTATTCTATTTCTTTTGTTTATTGTTTTATTAACCTGGCGTTTACTTGTACATAGTTTCCTCAGCTTTCTTCTAACTATTATACAAACATTAGCTTCAATTCAAATATTTTGTATTTAAAACCGAAAACTATAAATGTTATGTATATTTTTGCTATGTGGTTGTAAAAAATTTCAGCTGTAGATATTCGGTTTTGAAATCGCCATACAAATTATGACAAAAAAGCCACAACGATGTGATGTAAATATTTTCGTGGAGAGCGTTAATAAACACTTTCAGTTCAAAGTATTTAATATGTATTAACTTATTTTGTAAAACAGAACAAGAATCAGCTGTTCTGTTCTTGACAGTAACAAAAGTAGTAACAAATTTATTAACCGGTATTAAATTAATTGGGTTGATTCCGCCAGTATATAATAAACTGTTGTTATAATTTTCGGTAATAACCGTAATAATAAATTATTTCCACTCCTAATAAGTAAAGTATCTAAATATGGAAGTCTTGAATTACAATCTATTTCTATTGTAAACTTAATACTGGGATGAAATTCATTAAAAGTTTTAAGTAAGTAAGTAAAACTAAAGATAAAATACCGAATCTAGAATTATCAAATTTAGTCTATAAAATTCCTTGTAGCGGAAAAGACAACGAGATTTGCAACAAAGTATATATAGGAACAACAAAAAATAAACTAAAAACTAGAATTGCTGGTCATAAATCTGATCAAAGATATAGAAATATTAATTCACAAAAAACTGCATTATCATCTCATTGTGCTAGATTAAATCACTATCCTAATTTTGAAAATGTTTCAGTAATAAACACAGAAAATAATTATAAACGGCGGCATGTGTTAGAAATGTTACATATAATTAATACACCAATAGCACACAGAATTAATTTTAAGGCAGACACAGATAATGTAGCTCAAATTTACAGACACTTGATAAATAAGAAATAATATTGTGCTTTATTTTTTGTTACAAAAATTTTTTATATGACAAAATAATTTTATGTTTTTTGTTTTATGTTAGTTTGAAAAAATTTTTTATAACTTTTTTGTTGTTGCTTTTTTATGTTTAAATAAATATTTCTTTGTCCTGATGATGCTACACAAGGGAGTAGCGAAATATTGAAAAAATAAAAGAACTTGTGCTTGAATAATAAATTAAAAAATAAATAATTAAAAAGGTCAAATAAAAAACTATATTGGAATAGTTTTAATTAAAAGTTACATCAAAGCAGTGATGCGCAAGCCATACCACAATTGTGGAAACATAATTTACACACATTCTTATGCTCTTTTGTTTAGTCGCCAATGAAACCACAAGGCAAATATGCCTTGGGTATAACTCGGAATAAAATCTATGAATGAAACAACGACGAATGCACATGTGCGCAGATGTATGAACTTTTTCTTTTGACACACTCAAAGAAAAAATTTTTAATTTTTTACAGCAAATAAACGAAGTATGGCATTTTAAAAATACTTTTACTTATGTTATAAAACCTTTAAAAAAACTGAAACTTTTCACAATACATTTAATAAATTTCATATTAAAGAAAAAAAAGATCTCATTCACCTCGGTAATCTGTTGTCACTATTAAAAAAATAAAACATTCAATGTTAGACCAAATAATTAAATTTTGTTTCCAAAAATTTATTTTTTTTTTTTATATATGTTAAACTTAAAACTCATTTATCTCGGTAACTAAGCGTCTTAGGAGGAAAAGGCTTTAATCTATTATCACTGTAAAAATTATAAAACTCAATGTTGGACCAAAAAATTTAATTTTATCCCCAAAAATTATTATTTTTATATAGAAAACTTAAAACTCATTTATCTCGGTAACTAAGCGTCCAATGAGGAAAAGGGCTTTAATCTGCTATCACTATAAAAATTAAAAAAATTTAATGTTAGACCAAATAACTAAATTTTTCCCCATAAACTCAATTTCTTATATGAAAATACTTTAAAACCCCTTTAAATAAAATTAATTTTACCATATTATCCTAATATTTCATTGAATTTCCCTCTCTCCCTAATATTTCATAAGATCTTGCATTTTAGCTGATTCAGCTTCTATTTTAAATTTCAAAGTAAGGAAAAAAGTTTAAACGATCTTTTCGCAACTGTTTTTTTTCCAACTTTAAAACTAAAATTATTTTTACTTTTTGCCGAAATTGAGGCAGCAGATTTTTCCAATTTTCCGAAAACCTTAATTAATTATGTGTAAGGGTCTTACGTAAAAAAGGAGCATAAGGCAATTATTGTAGAAATTCTTTATAAAGAAATACAATTACTGCTAGATATCTTTCAAAACCCTTTTAAGTGCGATATATCAAAATATGAATTTACGGTTAATCATAACTTATAATGCTTCGCAGCGAAGTGGAAGCTCCACCTGGTACGAAAATTATTAAGTTTTATTCGGATTTTTCGCAAAATAAAAAAATTTCATACAAATGCTTGTCTTTTCTTTTCCTTCCATTTACCTGTGTGAACAAATATTTTCGTTATTGATTCAAAGGAGTTCTCATTTAATCAATTTGGCTTTGATCCGTGATCACTCGAAAATTTAAAAAAATTCAATGTTAGACCAAAAAATAAAATTTTGTTCTCAAAAATTTTATTTCAATATTTCGGTACTTTCTGCGTACCTTCTTCAGGAAACAAAATTAATATAAAAGCAAAATAACAAAATTAATTAACAATTGAAAAAAATTTTTTGTCATAATGAAGTTAAAAAACAATGTTTCAAAAAATTTTCAAAAAACAAAAATATAAAAAAGTGTTTTGTGTTACATACATATATTAAGAACAAAATCATTTATGTTATTTTGTGAATTAAGTGTCTGTATATATGAGCGACATTATCTGTATCTGCTTTAAAATTAATTCTTTTAGTCAATGGAGTATTTACAATGTGTAACATTTCCAAAATATACCGTCTCTTATAATTTTTTTCAATACTAAGAACTGAAGCATTTTCAAAGTTAGGATAGTGACCTAAGTCAAAACAATGAGTGGATAATGCTGTTTTTTGTGAATTAACATATCTTAAGTCCGACTTATGTCCAGCAATTCTAGTCTTAAGTTTATTTTTTGTTGTACCAATATATACCTTATTGCAAATCTCCTGATCACTACCTTTACGTATTCTTCAATTTTGCATAGAGGATAATAGATATTTTCAGTATGATAAAAAAATATATGTTCAGAAACAGGGTCTTCCGATGGGATCTCCGGCATCTCCAATTGTTGCAGACATTGTTATGGAGAAATTATTGGATTTTTGCTTAGAAAAACTAATTATAAAACCAAAAGTTATTACTAAGTATGTTGATGATTTATTTTGCATTATTTCTGATAGTGCAATTGATGATATGTTAAAGATTTTCAATTCTTTTGATGTTAATATTAAGTTTACAATAGAGAAGGAATGCGATTCCAAACTTCCTTACTTAGATACTTTATTGATTCGACGAGGTAATAATATATTAATGGATTGGTATCAAAAACCGACAGCATCATTATTAACTATTTTTCAAAGCACAACAAAGGTATAATAATTAATACAGCTAAAAATTTAATTGAAAGAGTTTTAACTATAAGTGATGAAGAATTTCATAAAAAGAATAAAGAAAAGATTAAAAATATACTAGCGGATAATAGCTTTCCAAAAAGACTTATTTATAAATTTATTAGACAATACGGACATAAAAGAAATACAAATAAGATAAGCACATTGGAACCTAAGATTTATAAGTCTTTAACTTATGTACAAGGTTTTTCAGAACGTTTAAAGAATTCAAAAATCTTCAATAAGGAAAAATATAACATGGCTTTTAAAACAAATAATACACTGAATAGATTATTTAGTAAGACTAAAGATAGAATTAATAAATTTGACATTTCTAATGTAGTCTATGAAATACTTTGTAAAGGTAGTGATCAGGAGATTTGCAATAAGGTATATATTGGTACAACAAAAAATAAACTTAAGACTAGAATTGCTGGACATAAGTCGGACTTAAGATATGTTAATTCACAAAAAACAGCATTATCCACTCATTGTTTTGACTTAGGTCACTATCCTAACTTTGAAAATGCTTCAGTTCTTAGTATTGAAAAAAATTATAAGAGACGGTATATTTTGGAAATGTTACACATTGTAAATACTCCATTGACTAAAAGAATTAATTTTAAAGCAGATACAGATAATGTCGCTCATATATACAGACACTTAATTCACAAAATAACATAAATGATTTTGTTCTTAATATATGTATGTAACACAAAACACTTTTTTATATTTTTGTTTTTTGAAAATTTTTTGAAACATTGTTTTTTAACTTCATTATGACAAAAAATTTTTTTCAATTGTTAATTAATTTTGTTATTTTGCTTTTATATTAATTTTGTTTCCTGAAGAAGGTACGCAGAAAGTACCGAAATATTGAAATAAAATATTATTAACAAATATAAGGACCCAAAGCTTAAAAAAATAGAAAATAATTTAATAAAAAAATTTAATGTCAGACCAAAAAATAACATTTTGTCCCCAAAAAGGAAAAGGGCTTTAAACTGTGATCACTTAAAAAAACTAAATATCTTATAAAATACTTTAAACCCATTTAAAATTAGTTTTCACATTTCTCCCCAATATTTCATTGAATTTCCCACTTTTCGAGCTCTCACACATCGGCTCAAACCAGAGCGTTTTTGACCGGCCAAACCGTCGAATTAATGGGTCATCCGCCGTACAGCTCTGACTTGGCACCTAATGACTTCTGCTTGTTTCCGCACATCAAGAAAAAAATGCGTGGTCAACGATTTTCGTCGCCAGAAGAAGCTGTTGAAGTGTTCAAAAACCATGTTTTAGAGGTGTCTCAATCGGAGTGGAAAAAGTGCTTCGACCACTGGTTTGAGCTCATGCAAAAGTGTGTAAATCATGCTGGAGAATACTCTGAAAAACAATAAAACCATTTTTGATTATAAATATTCGCATTTTCACTATTAGGCCAGAAATATATATAGCAGCCCTCGTATATAAATTTTCTGTTAAAAAAAAACTCCAATTTCGAATAAAATATAGTTAATATAGACTAGATAAAATTATTTTCTTTTTTTATTACAGAGATATAATAATAAACAATAATTTGCTATTTATATTACCCAAATCTGTTCATAAAATCCATTATTTCTTATCGGAATGTTCTTTTTTTAGGTAAAAAAAAAAAACATTTTAAACACTCCTTTAACAGGTCAATTGGTTTTTGTTTGTGCTTCTCTCGTTCGTCATTCATTTACGGTTTGAAGTAAAAATGGAACGCGCTAGTTTCGTTCGGAACGATTTTGTCTAACTCTACTTATGATATGAACAAAGATCTGCTCACTCGTGTTTATGCAGTTCTTTTTTATCAATTTATTTTATACATGTTAAAGTGTTAGAAATAGTGTACTTATTACGGAAAACGTAGTGCAGAGTAATTATTTAGAGAATTAAGAATTTAAAATCTTACCTACTACGATTTAAGGATACGAACAAACAAAATTAGCTTGTTAGTATTTTATTATTTATTATTAATCGATTATCATCTTCAAAGTACCTTGTTGTGCTTTTTATAAAAATAAGTTTTTGATAGCAGCTAGATTAAAGTCCTTATACCTATTCTCAAAATAAGTTCTAGTGTATTAAATGTAATAGAAAATATAGAATATTACTTATGATAAAACTCTTATTCATCTTTCTAGCAATAGGATCCAATAAGGCTTAATGATACTGAATCTGATACCGAATCTGGGGCAGAAATTGGTTTCCAATACCATGAATTATAACTTACTGCAATATAAATATCTATAATTAAAATGACGATTGAGTATAGCTTTAAATTAACTTACGCACATATGATTGTGGCAATCTAATTGATACTGTGCGACAGCGGTGACGACATTCCCCAGTAGGCCTCAAAATTATAAAACGGGTGCCTAACGATTGTTGAATGTATACATTAGGACATTCAGTGTCCGGAAGAGTGTATGATTTTGCTTGAGGAGTGTCTATAGCCAGGTATCGTTCCAAAGCAATACTACTTGGCAAGGTTGAAGGTCGTGCTACGAGCTTTCTCAGAAGACGTGCTGGCAGCAAGCGGTTGCAACGCCAGAGATTATTTGTTTCGCTCCTAACAGTTTGATTAAATTGATTAAAAAGTTCTTCTAGATTTGTTACATCGCGGTTAGTAGAGTGAACACGGTAAGCATCACGTTCAAAAATTTCTTTATTGTTGAAATACATATTGTACACATCTTGGAGTTTTAGAGGTTTAAGACTAATCTGCATTATAAGAAATGTAGATAATTAAAGAAATTATGTTTGGTGCAAGTCTTTATTACCTTGAATACAAAAGGCACATACTCTGAAGATATATCTTTATATTTTAAATTCTTTATTACGTCATAAACTCGAATGCTTTCATTGATTTCATCGTCACTTTCAAATGCAGATGTTAAATCAATTAATGATTTTACATGCGAACAAGGGGAACAACTTATGTCACCGATTTGAAAAAATGGATTTTCCATTAAACAAGATTCATCATAAAGTTCCGTAAGGCGAGGAAATCGCTTAATTAGCGGTAATGTTAGTCTACGCCACATACGTATTCCAGGATATACCATTGATCTTACGCTTTTTTGCGCTACACACGATGAAGTCTCATGGTGGTATACGAATATGCAAAGTATAGCCAACAAGAAATAAATCAGCCAATACTTAATTTGATGCCTTCGATCCAATATGTGGTTAAGTAACTCTATTTTTAAAAATGTCATTAAAGAAAAATTTGGAAACACGAACGTTTCAGAAGATGTGACCTGTAAGGATTCTGAAAGATTATTTCTGCCATGCTTAAAGTACTGGAAATAGACGAAATTGTCAAAGGCAAATGAACGCAGATCAAACTTTCCTTCCGCTTTAGAACGAAGGTGTTTCAGAGCATTTGTATACTTAGCCAACACTTGATGCCTCTTACTTTGCTGTGAACCATAGCTTACGTCAATATTTTCCATTTTGGAATATAACAGCGGGAAATTGCTTAAATTCTTGGATCTATGTACATTCATATATATTCAGTTGTTTTAGAATTATTTTTAATTACATTGTAAGCTATGTGAATGTTCATATATGTACATATGTCAATCTGCATAAGTAATTGCATTCATATATTTATTTTATGACTTGGCACTTAAGAAAATGTTATAAATTATGTATTAAGGATCTGAGTTAATTTCTAAGGTATTTTTTGTCTGCAATAATTTGTTTTTTGTTTGCTTTGTTATACAGAACGTATGTGATGAGCGCATATGCATATAACGTGATGAGCTTGAAGACCTGAAGACTGATGAAAGACTCATTTCAATGTAAGAGATGCCAAACTTTTTCCAAAGTAAAATTGGCGGGTTTTGTACTGTTTTCAACGACACAATAGTATAGCTATTACCATTAGCGAGCACAAGGCTTTATATACATATACATACATACATATATTATAAAAGATTGCATTAAAAAATAACGTCGTTAATTTATTCAAAGTTCCAATTTATTTTAAGCCCCTGTGGCCAATAAACTAGTACATTTTATATGGCTGAACACTAGACAAAGGTTAACACTCAACACTCTAAATTTTATACAGAAAATTAAAAGCGGAGAAGCACCAGAATATTTAACAGAACAAATAGAATATGTAGAAAGGCATAACCGTATCAGTTAAGAAATATGCACGCCTTTAGAATTGAAAGAGTACACTCAACTGCAATCCAGCTAAATCTTTTTATAAAGGATTAAAACTTTACAACAAATTATATAAAAACTGAGAATAACCAGAATTAATTTAAAAAACAAATCTATCATTTTATAAAGTATTATGTAAATTAGAGCTTTATAAATCGATTCGAATTAAGAAGTAACAAATAATAAAGATCATTAATAAAAAAAAATTAAGTTTCAAAACTTATTGCTAGGTTATTGATTTTATGGTATATGTAACTATTATTCTTAAATTCTAATATAAAATAATACTCCCCAGCTGCATGAAAATCTTTGCTGAAAGAAAAATAAAAGATAATATCGCTAAATATAAATGCTTGTTTTGGTTTGCAAATGCTTGGTGTTTTTAGTTTTGAAATTCGTAAACAAACTTAGTAACATATAAAAAACTTTACAACACTTGCAACAACAAAAAAAACTGGGCGGAAGACACTACCTAGTAAAATAATTGTACCTTGGTTTGTTAAAACACAACCCTGTAAATTAATAATGAATGATAAATGTCAAAGTTTAGATAAGAAAAAGTCTACACGCGCAATTTCTACTTAAGTCGACGAAATACTTTGTGGAAAACCTTAAAAAAACATTCATAAATATTATTTAAAACCATCACACAAAAATCGATGTAATTAAAATTTCGTTTAAAATATATATAAATGGCTTTAAGATATTAATACATCATATGTACTTAGTTAATGCGAACAGTATTTACATTTGTCTGGTGTTCAGCCCAGCTTACAACTGGGTCGAATTCTATTAAAGTAAAAAAAAAATTAAAACTAAATGTTTATAATGTAATATATTGGTGCATAAGTAAATACAAAATATGTCTCGTACATTTTGCAGCTAAGACCATTTCTTTACAATACAAATAAGTGTATATAGGCTGGTATATAAAAAAATATTAATAAATAAGTACTAAAAGACAGTTTGTTTAAATAATTCATGCCAATTAAAAATGTGAGATAAAATATTAGCAATTTGTTTAAAAGTACGAAAGCAATAACTAAAAATCTTCGATAAAATGACAATGAAAAACAATAATAAAAGAGAAGGTAGAAGAAAAACAATGTTAAAAAGAAAGTAAAATATAGATATAAAGCGAGAGTGTGAGCTGCCAGATTGTGAAAGTTGATAGCATAAGCAAACATGTTAAAGTAATAAAATAATGTGAATCAATAAATAAAATTTAATAACAAAAATTTAGTGCAAAAGTTGGAGTTAAAAGTATTATAAAAATTGTAAATTCATAGCCTGAGTGTTTTTCATATATTTAAAACAAAAAACAAGGAAAAAAATTAAAGGATAATTTGTGCATCAGTGTTGGCATATTAATAGTATATTTCGATAATTTATTACAAATTTTAGCTTAAACACACTAAAAAAAACAATATTTATTTAAAATAACCTGAAAAAGCAGATTTACAAATAAAATGAAAAAATCAGTTTTTCACATACATATGTATTTTGAATTACAAGAATAACATAGCTATATTTAGTATTAATATCACAACTTTTACACTATCTTTTGTTTTCCAGATATATACAATTAATTTGTGTCGGGTACACCTCCATGTTATTACTTTAAAACGTTCTGTTTTTTTTGCAGATGAGTTTCAGGCCTTCATTTAACAACAATTTTGATTCTCGCAGTGACCTACAATAAATTTTGGAGAGTTTGTCTTATAACTTTTTATTGAAAAGATAGTTAGTTTCCAATAATATTTAATAATTCCGTGTCCAGAAGCAATAACATCTTGAGTTGGGAAGAAGTAGAGTTATTGCTAATATTGTACCCCAAAAAACAGCAATAGCCTTTTAAAACTTTTATTTATTTATTTATTTATTTCAAAGTTTGTAATAAAAAGCCTTCATGGCCAATCACATATTACAAGTTATGACACCTAAGTATTTTCAATAAGAGTATAGCTCATATTCTGACATGAGTTAAAAAAATAAAATATAAAATTTAAATTTAATTATAAAACTAAAAATATATATATATATATATATATATATATATATATATATATATATATAAATTAATCCCTGCTATATCCCCACTCCACTCGCAAAGTCACATAGAGACAGTGATCATTAAGAAGGAATAGAATAGAAGGTCCAAGTTAGGGAGAATAAATAGTTTTCTTAAAAGATTAATTTCCATCATAGGAGAAATACTTAATGAGTTTAAGTCTAAACACATTATTAGAATGAGTAAAAGTACGTAATTCCAAAGGTAACGTATTCCAGTTACGAATAATTCTAATAAGAAAAGATCTGCAAAAACTAGATTTAAAAACTCTGGGATATATCAGGTGAGGGTTTCTACTGCGAGGCGAGAATAGAAAAACATTGCGAATTGAAGCGGGTTTCCCACTATTCACAATTTTATAGAAAGTAAGTAGACAACGAAATTGAATAAAATGTTCAAATGAACAACCCAGAAAGCTTTTAACAAATCCTGATATATGGTCTCTACGCCTTACTTTATAAACAAACCTAACAATAGAATTAATTAAACGTTTAAGTCTTGCAATAAGAAATGCAGCCGTCCCAGAAATGACTTTTATAAATCTTTAATAAATATAAGAAGTTTTAATGCGTTAAATTGTCTTAGATACTTGAAGCTATTTGACAAATCTTGTTAATTTTTCCAGATCTGCTTGTTAGTTAATTTATTATCAATGGAAAAATTTATTTAATTGTGAGATATGTAAACTAAGGATTTTGTACCTATTTTAGTATTCTTTTCTGTAAAAATAATTATGATCTCAGGCTTAATTCCTTTGTAATATCGTCATTTTGGCCTAGTTGGACATACGAAAGAAAAAAAAAATGGCAGCATTATTGGATAGCGTCTGCTTTGATATACTAACTTTCAATTCTGAAGTGCCCCAGGGGTCTTTTTGGATCCCTTAGAATTTATACTTCTAAGACGATGGTAATGATCTTTGGGTGCTTTAGAGGATGAATATTTTAGTAAAAACATTTAGAATTGCATTTGTGAACCATTTTAGATTTTGGACTTCTTGAAAATCAACTTACTCTCGTGAACCATATTGACCATTTGCATGGAAAAATTTTTAGAATTTTGAACAGATTTTACGGATGTGGAATTTTTCTGCCATTTGTCATTTAGTTTTTTCGTAACTTTACAATTAATATGTTTAAAGAAATCAAAGAGAAGAACGTATTTTGAACAGGTATGAGAACTATATTTTACTTTGAAACTTAGTAACCTTTTTTCGTGTTATAAAGACTTGTTTTCCCCTCCATTGCTTTTTTTTCATTATATTAGAAATCCTCAAGTATTAATACTTAGAATAAGGTTTGCACTCTAATAATTAATTTGTAATTATTATTAATTAATGTTAATAATTATTAATGTTACATTCCATTGGACATGATACTTTGTCATGTGAGTTTGATATCTTGTGACCGATTGTAGTACTTGCGGTCCTTATGAATGAGTATCTTGAGTACATGTACTGATGACAGATCTGAAAATGCACCAATTATTTTTGAATTAATTCGCGAATTATTAATGCACTGAATTAGCAAAATTTGAATTAATTCTTTTCACACGAAAAGTGAAATGAATAAAGTTTGAGTCAATCCAAATGAATTTGATGAAAATGAATTGCATCTCATTTCCAATTCAAATGAATTTGTCAAAAGAATTGTAATTCGTTTCCAACTCAAATGAATTTTTAGAATGAATAGCAATTCCTTTCTAATATAAATGAGTTTATTAAAGTGAATTGCAATTCATTTCCAATTCATTTAAAAAATTAATTCTTATTCAAATGAATTTGTCAAAAGAATTTTAATTCGTTTCGAATTTAAATGAATTTGCAGTATGCATATGCATGACAAGTGTTTTAAATTTTTATACTGAATATTTTCAGTTTGGTAGGATAAGTTTCCATTTTTTATTCTCCTAGATCTGCTCTTGAATTTGAATGATTGCAACTCATTTCTGATTTCATTCATTTAAATTGCAATTAATTGCTCTAACTCATTTGAATGAATTCAAAACCAATTTAATTTAAACGAAGTGGTAATAAATTCACTTCAACAAATTCTACTTATTTGGAAACGAATTGCAATTCATTTTACAAATTCATTTGAGTTGAAAATAATTGCAACTCATTTTACAAATTCATTTAAATTGGAAACGTATTGAAATTAATTTCTGCTTTATTCGTTTGAATCGATTCCAATTTCATTCTAATCTTTTTTGTTGTGAAAAGCATTAATTCAAAATTTAGCTAATTCTTAGTTATAGTAATTCACACTTCTCAATCAGCATTTCGGCAAGGTTAGAGTACAAGTTCTCTCTTAGTCAAATTAACTGATTCACACACCTTTTGGGCTTTCGTAAAATTGTTGTCTTAATGCAATTTATTTTCCAAGGCCTTTGATAGAGATGTACAATCTAAGTTATTGTTTAATGAATTTAAATTTTCATATCAGGCATGCAGTCTAATTAAGTCTTACCTACATGATAGATATTAGTATGTGTCCACAAATGCCGCTAGTGGTGTTCCCCAAGGATTTGTAATAAGCATTCTGTTATTTATGTTTTTATGTTTTTTCTTTTAAAGATTGTTAATGGTGTTCCTTGTCATCCTCATATGTATGTTGAACAATTTGTCTGTTATATTGATACTGAATTTTTTAAAGTTCTAGAGGTGGGTGTGAATTATTTGCTGCAACAGGTTGTGTCTTCAGCATTTAATCATTCTAAGTTAATGGGATTCAGCTTTGATGCTGATCAGCTTAGATATTGGATCAATTCTGTATCTATCCTGTTGATTTGTCGATTATATTAAATGGGATTCAGCTTTGATGCTGATCAGCTTAGATATTGGATCAATTCTGTATCTATCCTGTTGATTTGTCGATTATATTAAATGCAGAGGTATTTCTTTGGACAACAGCTTAAATTTTTCTCCTCATATTCATTTCTCATAAGCGTCATTTATTTTTAAAAGACTTTTCTCTGAAAATATTTACTTACTTTTACAAAATTTAAATATAGGAAAATGCGTAATTTCACATTTTTCCCTATTCTAAAAACCTAAACAAATTCTGAATATAAGCTGTGCAGTTTGGAAATTTAAAATGCCACGGCTTTTGGCCCCAGTAGGCCCACTTATTATGTGCATACACTAGATTAAGTCAACTTAAGCAACTGTACGAATAGATACATATAAATCATGTGTGGCAAAGTGTAATGTACTTTTCTTCAACTGTCATCTGATTAGGCAAAGTACGAAACTAATCGCTCAACCCGTATGGAAACAGCTGTTTGCGCTTTGTGTTGTACTTTCATAAAGAAAAATTGCAACGAAGAGCGGCAGTGATAAAGTTTATACCTCCAACACAAGTGTGTAATTTCTACAATATCAATTTTTGACCACCACATCTGTCTCTAATTTTTCCATATCATTTGGAACAAATCTAGTTAAGTGAAGTAACTCCAATAAAAAAAAAAAAAAAAAAAAATATGGGGCGATAGAGAATTAAACATATCAAGTGAATAAATTGGCGTTCGCCGATATTTTCCGAGCCTCTGAACTTTTCATAGAGAAGTGCGATTGTGCACCATATTTTATAAGATATCAATATGGCTATCATCTAATAGCTTTTGAAGAGATCTTTAAGCAAACAGTAATTTAAATGCTTAGCCAATTAAGAGCCGATGACCTTTTTATGTAAAATTATGTATAGTACTTTTTTTTCTTATATTAATTCTCTGTCACCCCAATATTAGTTTTTTTATTTATTTATTATTTTTTTTTTTTTTTTGTGAACGGGTATATAATAATATTCGTCATAGCTTAATATAGCACTCTTGCTTGTTATACCCTTCGACAGACGGACAGACCAACATCTCTCAATCGACTTCGCTATACTTGTTTAAATAGCGGACTAAGCAATACAGTGTCTTTGTGAATTTCAACCGTGTGTCTATAATGGTTCAAAAGTTTGGCCAGGTACATCAAATTACATGAACTATTGGGATACCCTTTAATTTCCAAATCCAAATTTTATACTTGTTGTTATAGCTGACTTAGCAATACAGGTTCTTTTCAAATTTCAACCGTGTGTCTATAACTGTTCAAAGTATGGTCATATACAACAAATAAAACGAATTATTGGGGCATCCTTTAATTTATAATTTTGAATATTTGTACTTGTTGTTATAACGGTTATAATCAGGGTTGTTATGGAAACCAAGACAGAATTGTCATTTATCAGAATTGAAAATCGATTCTGATTGCAATTGGTGTTATGAAATCGTCTTGGTTTTGTCTTGATTCGATAATAAACAAGCATTTTTGCCGGCATTTTTAGCTCAAATTGAATAGTTTATTAAAAAGTGAGACATTTTAACAATAAAATAAATAAAAAGATTTTAAAAATAAAATGGTTGAGGCTGTCGTATCATATTTGTTATTGGAGGAAGAAAATTTAGAGAGGGTGAAACGAAAAATATTGAGGGATGATAGCAACCCGTTGAAACTCCCACAGTCAGTGTAAGTATATAAGTTTTTGCCAAGAAAGTTGTATTTATACTTTGCTTTGATGACAACTACAGATTTATTTTACAATACCGATTGAACAAGGCGGCTTTTCAAATGCTGTTAGATGTTGTTAAGGTACACTTGCCTTTGTCTATTATTTCTTGTACGATTCAACTGGCTGCAACGTTAAGATTTTTAGCAGAAGGATCTTACTAAAGGTCAGTTGGAAATGATCGCAGTATAAGCCTTGCAAGTTGTACTGTGTCGGTTGTACTAACGCGTGTTCTCAAAGTTCTACAAATGCCCGCAGTGGGTAAAACTTAAAATTGACGACGAGGAAAAACGTAGACACAGAAACTACTTTTTTAATAAATATAAGATCCCTTCCATCGTGGGTTGCATCGATGGAACACACATAAAACTAGCAAAACCATTTAAAGACTCTGCCAATTCCTGCCAAAGAGAATCCACCACGACTTTATCACGTTTTGTAAATCCTTTTGCGGTATCTGGATAATTCTCCATAAATTCCATAAAAAGTCTATTTTGTGTTTGGTTTCTATATTTCCCCCTATTTGGTGTAAAATTTTATTTATTTTATGTACTTTCTTATTTTGTTTTCATAGCTACATTTGTATATTAATGTATTCGATTTTATTACGTTTATTGTGCACGAATCTGTAACAGCTCAAAGCAAAAATAAACATAAAATAAAACAATTAAAATAAAATTAATTAAAAGGTCAAATAAAAAACTATATTAATGTATTAATTTTTTTTATATATTCACTTATTTATTTCATTTTCTTAGATAAAAATTTAAATTACATTGTGCGCCAATTTTTAACAGCTTAAAGCAAGAAAAAACATAAAACAAAAATGTAGTTCTGGCGACTGCCAGCAGATCGGATTATTTCTGACAACAAAAACGATAACATTGGATTCTGTAACACCAAATTCTGACACAATTCTGATTCGAACATAAAATCGATTTCTGTAACACCAAATGCATTTTATTGTCGATTTTAGTTCTGATTCTGACAGCAATCAGATTCCGTAACATTCTGTCTAATTTTCAAGTGTTTGTCTATAACGGTTCAAAGGATAGGCTCATACAGGTCAATTTATGACACTTATTGTAACAAACCTTAATTTTTAGACATATTTTTGGGAGCTATAGTGGTAAGAAATTTTTTTTTAACTTTAGAATGGTTATCTTTACGGAATATAATACACGTAAAACATGTTTGGTGTAGGGGGACACCCCTTAACTTTTAATATTATGAACTGTTTTTAAAACGAGAACAGTCTGTAAGCACAACTTTACAAATAATAAAATAATAAAAAAAACAAAATCAGTTCAGAAATAACTGAGTTCTGCGGGAAAAAATATAAAAAGCAACTAAATATTATTGTTTTTAAGAAAAAAAAAATATATAAAAAGGAACATTAAGATGAATTAAAAAAACTAAAAGCAGACGTTGTATTTTGTCGCTACCTCAATATAGCTAATTTTCTATAGCAAAATTTTCGAAACTATGTCTGGTCGATTGGCGTATTGAAATTTTCTCTAGCACATTTAGTGTCTTGGCAATGTTAATTTCAACACGAACACGGACGGGCAGACGGACAGGCAGACAGAATGATAGACGGACAACGCTATGCATAAGAACTCAGCATATACGTACATATATACTTTATAAGGTCGGAAATGGATATTGTAGAAATTACAAACGTAATGACAAACTTCGATATACCATTTTTTAACCTGTGGGGAAAGGTATACAAATCGGGTACAATAAAACAATTATATCAGTTTTCTGTTTTTTTCTTGAAAGAAAAATTTAAATAAAATACTATTGTTGCCACAAAAAATAAACACACTCGGATAAAAAAACAATGTTCATATGGCAAATGACCTACAAATACTAAAAATTTATAATTTATATTTTTAAAGAAGTTTTTAATTATAAGAAAATAAATTGAATAATAAAAAAAAATATTTTGGCAACGTTCTCTGGTTTTGTGTTCCTTCAAAATAACGCGTTCCTTCTTTAATACAGCTATAACAAGAGAAAAGAAAAATCAGTATCCAACTTTAAGAATAACACTTCTTTCTAATGCAGCAATGGCTTCAAGTTGGCGATATGCGAAACGTGGTAAATTCCGCGCTAAAGGTAAGCTGTTTTTCAAACTTTAACATTATTGAGTAACATATCATTGATTTTTTAAGTCCTCATCCAGACAAGCAATTTTTTGTATCTGCAATTTTCTTAAGTTCTCTTTAGAAATTGGAATCGTATGATACGATTCGTATTAATACATCAAATTTTGTTTCTGAAATTTCGGGTATGATTCCTTAGATTTAGCTTTAAGCGACGATTGACAAAACCAAAAAGAAATGCAAGTACAATTTTACCAACAAACTAAAGAATTGCAGAACAAAAGTTGCAAAGTGTGGACGGGGACTAACTGGAGTAAATTTATTATCGTTAAATGAAGATTATTTTTTTAAATGTTTATCACACAAACAAACCTATTACGTTAACACAGTTAAAAACATGCGATCAAATTGTAGGGTATACATATTGTAAAGTGTTACATTTTTGGATCAAATACACTTACTGCTAACTGCACCGTTAAAATAAAATGTTTATTTAAAAAAAAACTGTATGCAGTAGAATCTCGATAATTTGATATATAGGGGAACAAAGAAAAAGTTCAAATAATCGAGATTTCATATTAACGATAGTTCAATTTATCAAGAGTGATGTGTGTGAAGATAAATTCGAATTTTTCTAATATAGACATAAACCAATTTTTTAACATAGCTAATTTTGCAGTTAACAGAGCTCTGTTAATAACTTAACAGTCGTTAGAATTTTGACCTTTATAAATTAAAACGCTTAACCCGGAAATTACAATTTAATTACAATTTAATAGCTCTGTATATGGCCTTGATTTCCCAATAAGTCTGATTCTCCGAGATCGAAGGGTTTGGTCACAGTAACAAAATCCCTCACAGAACTAATCGTATATGAGAAAATTGCACTAAGTCAATTTTCCGCGTCTTATAAAAAATTTCACAAATTCAATTTGAATAAACTGTGTTCACAGTTTAATAGCTCTATATGTGCCTTTGATTTCCCATTAGGTTTGATTTTCCGAGATCGTAGGGTTTTGTCGCTGTAATCGTATTTGTTAAAAAAATTCGGAATTTACTATACAAATTGTACTGTATGTATGGAGGAAAAATGTATCGCATGGTACATTTAATAAGAACGTATTTAACTTGACGTATTTATCTTCACACACATTTTTTTATTTTGGTATTGATAGTTACAAATCCCAATATTCCATTCATTGCAACTTTCTTTCATTTAAATTCGTCTTTCGAAGTCATCTCCTGAAAATATAATTAAAATCAGTTTATTAGAAAAAAATACACACACTCAGAGTATGCCATAACTAAAACTTTCCTTATAACGTTAGTTACCCGAAATACTGCTGCAATATACCTTTGTTTTTAGATTTTACGGTCATTGATAGAATTAGTTTTTGCTTTCTATTAATATTTTTCGTCTTCGATGTAAGACAGTTTTATGAAACATATTTTACAGCTTTTACTTTTATTAGCGTCTATTCAGTTTTATTTTCGTTCTTTTGGATTGTATTTTTTTCCTTCTGCTGAATTTTATTTTATATTTTTTTATTCTGAATGGTTTTGACTTGGCGCACAAGTCAGATGCAATGGCCAGAACTTATACCAGCATCGTACTTACAACAGCCGCAACAGTCCGGTTTGCAACAGCTGCAGATTTTATTAGGTGATCAGCAGGCGCAACAAATTCCGGCACCATATCAACCACAATTTACAAAAAAAAAAAGTACTAAAGAACCTTCTCACAAAATTTTATTATAATCCATTCAGAAGTTTTGAGGTTTATAAAAATGATTAATTAATTTGTAAGGGGCGTTGTCATATAATGAAAAATGCAGATCGTGAAATTTTGAAATAGTAAGAAATTTACTAAGCAATCACTAAGATGGTTCCTTTGGAAAAAGTCTTAGTTGGATTAGAATAGATTTTTTGAAATAAACGTTTCCTCATCACTGTGTTTAAAAAGTTTCTTATATTTAATTTAAGTAGTTTGTAACTGTTTTAGTACTTTTAAGAAATTTCACATTCTATTGCACCTTATGTATTTGAAGTTGATATTTAATAAATTTTCATAATAATAATAAAACATAATTTTCCGTTTTGTTTTAACAGTTTCACAAGATTCTGAAGACTATTATCGTTTGGATCCAAAAAAAACCTTTGCGGAGAATTGCTTTGATATTTATAAAGCGTTATGCTGTCCAGAGACACGCGATACTAAGCGTCTATTTCTCCTCAATGGGTTGACCACATTATGTCAACAGCAAGAGCAACAAAATAAGAAAAGAGCAAGAATTGCACATTCAGGCAATAGTAGTTCGTATTCTGCACCAGCTTTATCAAGCGTTACGTCCGTTGTACCATCCCGAAATAATTTAGGTTTCTCTACCGAGGAGTTGCTATATTGGTATGCATTTAATATTCTTTTTTTAGCTTTAATTGTATGTGTGGTTATATGTATATGTATGCATGTAATGTGGAATGTATATAATGTGGGATGTGGTCATTATGGAAAAAGTGGAGAGTAACTGGTATAACATACCCTATGCAAATGCAGGTCCAGGGACTACTCTATTGATCCATATCAGTGGGATACCTGAAATAATTTTAGAAATTGGAAAAATCTGATGTTTTTATGGGTAGGGTGACCGTTTATATTTTTTCAAATAATTAAAAGAAAATGGGAGTTAATTTGAATATTATAAAATTCTATTGTTGGGAAGATGCTATATTTAAGTCATAAAAAGAAATAATAATTATTGTCAAGAAAGTAAAATGAAATGGCCTATTATGTCTGTGTATAAGGCAAGAAGTTTTTACAAAACTTTTTGATCACAAAACAGAATCAAATAACACAAAGCGAAAAGTAAGTAAACAATTGCATAACAACTAAATAAAAATGATAACACAGCAGATGTTCTAGCATTTTACAGAACCCCTTAACATTGGGTATATAACAACGGTCATACAGATTGATTCATTCTGATTGTAAACGTCACCTAGTAAAGGTGTTGTGGTATAATAGTTTTAATCCGTTAGTAAAGTAGTAAAGTAATTTAATTAAAGCTCTAAAAGTTTTAAATTAAACAAACATACCACTATTTTTATTGTTTCAAGGAGTAACGAATTTTAGTACTTTATGTAAAATATTAAAAAGCCGTACAAAAGATACAAAGTATATAATGTTTGTAGACGACAAATTTCTCCATGATTGTCTAACCAAGCATACAAGTCAAGGGGATGTGTGTTGGCACCCAGAACAATGTTAGTTCGGAAATAGTTTTGCCACACTCTGATCAACTAGTTATTATAGTTGCTTTTGTTGGTAATCATAACAGAAAGAGTAAATATTGGTTCATTGTCGAACCTAGGCCTTAGTCATATTAAAATCCACCGATTGGTCCCAATTTCCTTTACAGATAGGTTTTAGGGTTCAACCAAGAATTCAGCAATTTAGCTCATTTCGCCACATGGGTTCAGCATACAGCTGACACAAGACCATTCACTTCCAAATTCAACCTTTACAATGATTTTACAGTTTTCGCAATATTTATAACGCTGGCTATTTAAAGTTTCTCTACAACGTACATGCTCTTTAGCTTAGTACACCGGCGCAAAGCGTGATCTTTATAGCATAGGCGGCAGTCAGGTATCTTGTATTGGCGATTGTTATCACGGCGTTGTCTTTCCTCCAAGGGAGAACTTTGTCGGTGTTGGCGTGGCATATTGTTGCTGTAAATATACACTAAGGAACATTATTAGTTTTGTTCGGTCAAGGGGAGTAAAACTAATTTTATTCTAGGCCTAACTACGTTGCCGTTGGCATTTTGAACTTCAGCGACTCTGACTCTGTTATAGCTACCGGAAATAAAGGTTATTTTCGTCCAAGCCGACATTGATGAGAAGGTAGGTTCTTTGGTCTGATAACAACGAGATCACTAATAGCGTAATCACGATGGGCGTATTTCCACTTGTAAGATTTGTGGAGTTCTTTTGAATATCTGTCTTTCCATCATTGTGCGAATCGATGGTGTAGAACCTTTAATTGCCAGGGATTTATATAGCTTAATGATTGTTCTGAAAAATTAGGCTCTGGGGGCGATAATAGTGCAAATCCGACTATGAAATCACCGCGATAACATTGTTGAAAACTCCTCAAACGAAACACTCTGAACTTGAGGTATACTTTGAAGCTTTTGACTCCTGCACCAGCGATATGTACTACGATTTAAAAGCATCGAATAGGTGCGCCGTACCATTATCCGAGTATAGAACCCGCGGCGAGCCCTTTAGGGAGATGTGCATAAGCGGCAAACAAATCCCAACTAAGGCTTTAGTCGATATATCACTTGTTGCTTCGAGATGGATAGCTTTTGTTGAAGTAGCTTTCAAGGCATCGCTTAGACCATGGATTTCGGTTTTCGAGGTCCGTTGAATAGATATCAACGAGGGCAGAGCCATGTGAAACTATTGTATTCGGCGTGGACTGTATATGAGTTGAGAACGAATGTCTCACTTGAGCTCCAGTGCCAGCAGCAAGTATTGGGGTTTGGATTTAAATTAACACGTTGCGGGAGATTAACGTAAACATTACTCACGTTTGTATTCTGAGATATAGCTACAGTAGTTCTTGCTTGGTGTTTCTGCTTACAAACCTGACAAGCGAATTAGCCTCTACATTTCTTGAATTCATGTGACGTTCCAAGGCAACTTGTGCACAGCTTTTGTTTCTTGACGATTTGAAAACGTTCTTCTACATTCATAGTCAGAAATAAAGGGCAACGCCGCAAGGGATGACGTCGGGACAAAGGGAGCACTTTTCAGTTTTTGTTTGTTTGAATTGGACAATCTTTAGTTACTAGGATGTGTTGGGTCAGGGTTTACACATGTGGCGTGGATATCAGCCACAGATTCTAATTTTAGGAAGCGTAAAGTCAAAAAGGCATCCATCTGATTTCACGATGGCAGTTCTTTGCTATTGGGCAGCAACAGTTCCCAAAAACTTAGGGTAGCTTCTGGTAGACAAAGTCGAACAAATGTAGACAAACATTATGTCCTAGTTGGCAGTATCAACTTTACGAAGACTAAGATTTGTTACGCAATCGTTCATGGCACGCTGAATACGTCGAATGTTGCTACCGGTTTTACCGGAATAAAAACTGCATTTTAAAGTCTAAGTTAAAGTAAATATGTATATTTTATAGTAACCCTTCCTGTTTAAATAAAGGGGTCTTATGATGGAAATATGTGTGCCGCCTATGCATCCAACAGCACCAGGAATACTATATTAAAAAAATAATAATAAAAGTTTCGAGATTGTCTCAGACCTTCTTGACTAGATTTTAATATAATAAATTTGCGACACATTCTTTTTTATAATACAGGCAACAATCTTTTTATTGATTTTGAAATTGTGGTACGATGCATCGAAATTAGGCTTGAGTAGAGCATAAACGAACTAGTTCAATTGATATATTCCGTCGCTTCAATCAAATGGAATAGTTCAAATTTGTACGTCTACCTAGTTCAGCTTTGAACTGTGCTTTGTGTTTGAACTTCAACATGATGTACTAAATTGGATGCACATTTTTCGTTGGTCACTATTCAGGTAAAAAGATTACTACATAAACTGAGCAAGATTTGCCTTTATATAGGAAATGAAGCAAAGGATATTCGATTTATACTTAAATTTCTAAAAACTCTAATTTTGTTGTAAAATTAAAAAAAGAATAATGACTATACATGTACATACATACGTATGTATGTATTAAACAGTTTTTTTTTTTTAACAAAATCATACCTTAGATATTCAAATTTCAAAACAACTTACTACATATGAGAATTAATACTAATTGAATTTTAAACCTTCTTGAAAATTATTTAGGATAAGAAATATAAATTTTTAGCTCTTTTTAGTCTAAATGTCACGTTTATAATTATAATTTATCTTACTCAAATTTTTCTTTAGGTTTCACAAAATTAAAATTTTAATTTTAAAGTTCAAATTACGTACTTTGATTTATGTATGATAAATTTATTAATTAATTTAATAAATTTGATGCTATTATTAATAAAAACAAAACGTTTCCATTATACTTTTTTCATCGCATAGTTTACCAAACACACATATTTTTTCCATAAAAATTTTAAAACAAAAATCTAAACGGACAACAATAAACATCATTAAAAAGCACAACATTTGTGTTTTTCCTTTATACAGTATTGTCTTTATAAAACTCTCTTTGAATACTTCTTGTAACCACAAGTAAACGAAAATACTTGTGGTACAACAAATTTTTGAGAATATCAAACAGATAATTCTCCCAATAACTGTATGGAACAATATGTAACTGCTGCTCTTTAAAAGGTTATAAGTACGTGTGTAAAAGCAAAAGCAGACAATATCGGTTATACCAGTTCTCTCATTTATACAAGTAGTATATAGTACATATTTCCATAGTATGACTGAATTCATACAAGCAAATTTTACTTTGACAAAGTTTTGTTAATTTTCTTTTAAACTTTGGTGTTCAGACACAGAAAGTTTTCTTTTACAATTTTTGTTTTCTTCTCTTTGATCGTTCCTTAGAGGGAGTTTACATTATGGGCATTGTATCAGCTACAAAAGTCATGATGCAGAAGTTTGTAGGCAAGAGGTGTAGAGAAGCGTGCGGGGTAGCAAAAGTAGCACGAAATGAATTTTCATGACTCTTTTTAGTTTTTTCTCTCATATTTCTCTCATTCCTGTTTCTTTCTCTCGCTTTTTGCAGTTATATGCTTAAGCGGTGTTACCAAATGGCTGTTTTTTCCTATAATATTCAAAAATTTTTGAAAAATTAATACGTTTAGTTTATGGCAACACTCGAAAGATTGGTTGATAAAACATCATAAAATTCTCTCACTTGCTACAAAAGAGTCATAATGTAAACGCTTAATGACTTACGGAGATGCTCCAAAATAGAAAACAATAAAAGAGTCAGCTACAATGCCCATAATGTAAAACCACTCTTATTTTTGTGTATAAGCAACGAAAGAAAACCAAAGCAATTTTGCGAGTACATCAAAGTCTGAACTGCTTATCATGCTTTCTCCCTTTCTCCCTTTCTCTCATATAAAATCAAAACTTTGCCTGTGTGAATTAGCTTATATAGCTGTTTTGAAAATACTTAGTTGTATACTCATGCATGCCTTTAATACAAGAATGTATTTCAAACCAAATGTAAGCATAAAAAAACACAAAAGATTTTTTTAAATTACATATGTATTTACATTTGAAGTCGAAGTTGTGTAAGGTTCGATCAGACTCTACGCTGCAGTGGTATGACTTGATATTTCAAGTACAACAAAAAACTGCGAAACTTTGATAAAACTTACAACAAGACTGCTTAGTAAGGTTTGATTCTCATGAGTCTTTATTTTCTGTTGCTGTTCTTTTCCGAACCGTTCTGCTTCTTTTATTATTTTGATTACTTTTTCTGTAAGAACATAAGTACTAGCTATTTTTAATAAACAAAGAAAACCCAAAAAATTTTTTTTATTTTATTTTTTTTTTAATAGTCATTTTTGAAAACTTCAGGTTCTAAAATTATTTCAGATATATCACTTTTTTATTATTTTATTTATGTAATTTATGTGTTGTTACATCAAAATAAACATTTTACCCCAGCAACAAATGGCTTTTGGAAGCTAATGAAAACAACACACAACAGTAATTTATAATTACAATTAGTATAATTATTTATTTACAATACTAATTTACATTTTCATTAAACTTGTTGTTCAAGTTGCAAGAAGTATTTCAGCGTTATTTAGCAAATTTTGTTTTAAACTAAAAAGTGGATAACGTGGCATTATCTGTTAAATTATCTGGCAATTGAATAAATTCATTAGCTACAGCATACGTAATTTTCTGTTTTGTTAACTCAAGACGACATCTTACTAGCATGACTCAAGCTTTGAATCAATTGTACTGCGTGAGCTCCTATCCTCTTATACATTTAAATACATATATTAATACTTATTGTTTGTGCAATTCTATTATTGGGAGTATTTGCTACATTTTTGTCTAAATAGTTTGTACAAAACCTTAAAGCACTAGGACAATTTTTTTTAAATAAATAAATATATGTACATATATATATTTTATTCAATAAGTATTTGAATTATTTCGGCTTTAGTTCATTTATTTTTAATTTCTAAAAATCTTTTTAGAAAGCAAATTTATTTTACAAATGTATGCGGAAGTTTTCCAAAGAAAACAAGAAAGATTAGATGCTAGCAGAATGTAACGCTGCACGCTACGTCCTTCATCAGCATTCTTCGCATCTATCTATCTTAGTTGTGTTATTATAAACATCATCTATTTAACCAAGTTACTTTGCAAATAAAAATACGAGATATATTCATATCAATATTAATTTGGTTACACGAAATTTACACACAAACCAACGTATATCTCTAATGTTCTCTCTGTATTTCGTTTTTGCTTTTGTTCCAATCATCGATTGAACACGAATGCATACTTTTTTTTAGTCATTCTAACTTGTTTACTCACAACATTATAGATGCTGTGTCAGTATCATATTGATCAGTGTTGACAAAACGGCGGTTTTCCCGCTAGATCTGGTGGTTTTTTGCTATGAAAAGCGGGAAGTTTGAAAAAAAACCGCTAAGTGGTTTTTTTAACGGGAAAAATTTTAAATGGCGGGTTTTTAGCGTTTTTTAAGCTACAACAAGTTTTGTTTGTTACAAAGTATGCTCAACTATGTATTTGTAACCTATTATATAAATATAGAGATTTTCCATCTCTTCCTTGTTTTTTTAAACTGTTAAAACAATTAATCAAAAAGGAAATAACGAAATATATTTTAATTAGGCCAATAAAAACTTTTTCTAACTAATGGAAACTGTCATTTTAGATTACCAGAAAATCGGGACATTTTAGAAAAAACTGATAAATTATCAGCAAATAACTCAATATTTGGAACAACTGGATTATAGCTCAGAAATAATTGAAACAATTTTATGTCAGCTTAATAATATACATTAATGCTTTAAAATGGAAAAATCTAATGGATACGAAGTTTTTAAATAGCAAAATTCGGCTGGAAATAAAATTTTCAAAGAGCTAGATGAGTTAGCCTTGCGATTATTTTGCATGCCGTAGTCTAATGCAGAAGTGCAACGAGTTTTTAGTCAACTTAATATAGCTTAATTAAAGCTCAGAAATCGATTGCAAACTAATATAGTTAATGCTATTTTAACCGTTAAGTATGTCAATTCCTCAATTTTTTTTATTTGCCTCTTTATAATAACTTTGTTGCTTTAGATATGGTCTCTGTCGGCATAAAAAATACTTCTACGATTACAAGGTTCTAAACTTAATCGGAACCTCTAATAATTATTTGAGTTCTCAAAACGAAACTTATATGTATAGATAATCAAAATTTTAACTAGAGATGAACAATTATTGCCATATTCATAAAAAATAAAAATTCAAAAACAGTATTAAACAAGTAATAGTAATATTTTCGGCTATGCCGAATCTTATATACCCTTCACCATGTTAATTTAGCTTAGTGAAGTAACTCCAATAAAAAAACCAAATATTAGGGTTACAGGGAATTAAAAAATATAAAAACATGCGTATATATTTTTTTTACGTAAAAATGCCATCGGCTCTTAATGAGTTAAAGATCTCTTCAATAGCTTTAAAATGATACCCATATTGATATTTAAAAAAATTGGCAATTTCAGAGCCCCGTAACTCGGAAAATATGGGTGAGCGCCAATTTTATAACTTAATGTTCCTTTCTCACCTTTAATTGATTTGAGTTAATTCATTGTTCAAAATGACATGAAAAAATTCGAGGTAGGCGTGGTGTTTTGCCTGCTGCCTCGAAGAAAATGGACCGATAATGCTGATTTCCAATAGCACCTCTTTCGACACTATATCTGATCGATTGACATCTTTATTTATTTTTTTTTGTGAAACAAAGTTAGACTCGGTGAAGGGTATAAAAATAAATTGTTCAAGAAATTTTTTAGCGGTTTATGTCAGCGTATTTTTTCGACTATTTAGCGGTTTCTAGCGGTTTTTGAACTAATATCTAGCGGGAAAAGGTTCGATAGTTTTGGCAACACTGATATTGATTGTTATGAGCTAAGCATGATTGCACGCTGTGCCGTGCGTGCTTATAATTTAATTTTATAAAATTAGTATTTGAACTGTGAATATTATAAAGGAATTGAAATTATTTCGCCCGATGGCCTGTGAAGATAGTGCTTCTTGTTATTAATTTTAGGTTTACTAATTTATTATAGATCTAATAAAGCATAATAATACATAATAAACAAAAAACATAATACCAATACAATCACATAAATTTTCATTGCAATTTTGTATGCACTAAGTGTCTATAACATTGCGCAAAATTTTCAGTTTCAGCCTTAAGTTTATTCTTTTTGTTGATGGAACTTTAATTATTTGTAACACCTCTAACATATACCGGCGTTTATAACTATTTTTTACATTTAAAACTGATGTATCTTTAAAGTTGGGATAATGATTCAATCTGGCACAATGGGAAGATAATACAGTTTTTTATGGATTATTAACGTCTTTGTATCTTTGATCAGACTTATATCCAGCTATTCTAGTTTTTAGTTTATTTTTTGTGGCACCTACATATACTTTATTACAATTTTGCTATCATAACCATTACATGGTATTTTGCATACTACATTTGACATATCCCATTTTTGTATTTTTTTTTTTTTTTGTTTTACTGAATAATCTATTTAAAGTATTGTAAGTTTTGAATGCCATTTTATATATTTCAGAATCAAAAGTTCTTGATTTTTCTATCCTTTTTACTATTTCTGGTAAATAATTTAAAGACTTATAAACTTTTGTTTCTGTCTTATTTCTTGTGTTACTTATTCTTTCGTAAATAACCTTTTTATTACTTGCATTAAAAAATTATTATCGCTTAATATCTTTATAACTTTATCCTTATTTCTTTTGTGAAACTCCCTCTCACTTATCTTAAGTACCGTCTCTATTAAATTTTTGCCCGTATTAATAATTGTTCTCTTTTTATGTTTGGAATAAAAATTTTTAGTCTGTTACCTCTATTAATTACCAAAGTATCTAAATATGGGAGTTTAAAATTACATTCTACTTCTATTGTAAATTTTATTTAACTGTTAAATTTATTAAATTTGCTTGAATAATTGGAAAATAAAATTTATCAATTAAACTATAATATTTTCCTTAAAGGCAAATTAAAAATAATTATAGAGCTTGTTTTAACGCCTTTACCATACATGTAAATCTAGTTTAGTGAAGTAACTCCAATCAAGAAAGCAAATATTAGGGTGACAGAATTAAAAAATATAAAAAAAATTTAAGTACTACATCCCAGCAAAAAATTAAACATTACCTTAAAAAGTATTTGTCATATAATGATTTACTTTTGTGATTGCCATATATTATTACTTGCTTTCGAAACACATTACATTAGTTCCCAAAAAGGAAGTAGTTACTAATGGTTCTCATTATTTCCTACAATAATAAATGTAATCGATTATCAGTAATTAATTATAAAAGTCTCATGCCTTGTTAAAATCATTAGGTTGGCAATCTAGTTGGAAAGTACTTCCGCCAAAAATGCTTAATTCCACACTCGATTTCCTTTTTAAAATTTTTTTGCTGGGATACCTATATATAATTTTAAAGTTGTAGTATTTCATATTTTTGAGTAGTTTAGTCGACCTTTTTGAATGTTCTTCAGTAACTTTATTTTGGTCAGTTGTTAATTAAAGACATATAAAAATATGTTTGGATTTTTATTTTATTATTCCGATATTTCGATCAACTTCGTTGATCATCTTCAGGGATCTTAAAATATTTATATAATTCAAAACACAATTAACACTCAAATAAAGAAATTGACAATAACAACAACTGTTTTTAACAAAATAATAATAAATATTGTTGCCTTACAAATATAATAAAAATAAGTAATTTTCACAGCACAATTATTCTTTCTCACTGTTGATTAATGACTGAAAAGCTTATATTAATAAAAGCTTTTTATTTTATTTTTACTTTTGCTCTATGCTTATTTATTGTATGTCTATAAATATGTGCACATACATATCTCTGTGTCACTCTTATAATTTAGTCTTTTTTCTATCGGTACATCAATTATGTGTAACATCTCCAGTGTGTATCTCTTTTTGTAATTGTCTTCTTTTGTCAATACTTTAATATTTTTAAAGTCCGGCTTGTGTCCCGTTGAAGCACTGTGGGCTGCAAGTGTAGTTTTTTGAGATAAGGGTTTTTTTTTAACTTAATATCAGATTTATGTGAAGTCATCATTGTCTTTAGTTTGGTTTTTGTGGTGCCAACATATACCTTCTGGCATATATTAGACCCGTCTCCATTGCAGTTAATTTTATAAACTATATTGGATCTTAAAATATTTATATAATTCAAAACACAATTAACACTCAAATAAAGAAATTGACAATAACAACAACTGTTTTTAACAAAATAATAATAAATATTGTTGCCTTACAAATATAATAAAAATAAGTAATTTTCACAGCACAATTATTCTTTCTCACTGTTGATTAATGACTGAAAAGCTTATATTAATAAAAGCTTTTTATTTTATTTTTACTTTTGCTCTATGCTTATTTATTGTATGTCTATAAATATGTGCACATACATATCTCTGTGTCACTCTTATAATTTAGTCTTTTTTCTATCGGTACATCAATTATGTGTAACATCTCCAGTGTGTATCTCTTTTTGTAATTGTCTTCTTTTGTCAATACTTTAATATTTTTAAAGTCCGGCTTGTGTCCCGTTGAAGCACTGTGGGCTGCAAGTGTAGTTTTTTGAGATAAGGGTTTTTTTTTAACTTAATATCAGATTTATGTGAAGTCATCATTGTCTTTAGTTTGGTTTTTGTGGTGCCAACATATACCTTCTGGCATATATTAGACCCGTCTCCATTGCAGTTAATTTTATAAACTATATTGGATTTTTCTTCTTTTTTAATTTTGCCTTATGTGCTGTTTCTGTATTACAGGCGATCAACTCGTCTAGAAAATTTATATGGAAATAACTCAAAAAACTGAGTGCTTTTCATATCAATTTTTCAGACGAGTTGATCGCCTGTAATACAGAAACAGCACATTAGTCTTAATAAATAATTTATTTGTTAGTATTAATAGTTTTAAAGGATTGCACTTGCAGCCCACTGTGCTTCAACGGGACACAAGCCGGACTTTAAAAACAAACGAAGTTGATCAAAATATTTTAGTATTTCCTTAAAGATCTCTTCAAAAGCTTTAAAATGATACACATATTGATATTTTAACAAAATTTAAAATTTCAGAGCCCCGTAACTCGGAAAAAGGTGCGAGTGCTGATTTTTTCACTTGATGTTTTTTTCTTATTTTTTGATTCTCGAAGGACATGGACCGATAATGCTAATTTTCAATAGCACGTCTTGCGGCACTGATCGATTGACATATTTTTTTTTGTGAAATCCATTTTGCGTCGGCAAACGTAAAATATGTGTGAAGTTAAACTTTAAGATCTATAACCCTAGCCACATTCTGTTACGATAATTGAGCTATGTTAATCACTTAACATAACCAATGTTAATACAAAAAAATCGAATGGGTATAATAGTTTCCGGACGATATTTAAGTAAAATTAAAGTGGATAGAAAAAATGATAAGTAAAGTCTTCTACATCATTTTCAATTTAAATTTCAATTTGAAATTAGGAAAATTCCAAATGAAAATGAGAATTTCAATATGAAATTAAAAAAATTCCAAATGAAAATAAGAAATTTTCATTTTAAATTGAGAAATTTTTATTTAAAATTGAGTAAATTCAAAATGAAATTAAAGTGCTGTTTCTGTATTACAGGCGATCAACTCGCCTGAAAAATTTATATGAAAAGCACTCAGTTTTTTGAGTTATTTCCATATTAATGTTTCAGACGAGTTGATCGCCTGTAATATAGAAACAGCACATAAGAAATTATAATTTTAATTATAAAATTAATTTTACAACATAAGTATCAAGGAAATTAAAATAATGTTGAAATGTTGTAGTATATTGTATAGCTCTACTGCAAATTAAAATTCTCATTTTCATTTGAAATTTTCTTAACTTAATTTGGAATTTTCTCAATATTAATGAAAAATAGTGTAGTTGTGTCTTTATTAAACTCCACTTGTCAAATATATTAACATTTCTTTTTTAAGAAATTATAGAGGGTTTTCCAAAAACACCATTTTTGAAATTTGACAAATAATTGGTCCTTTGTTTGAAAATGAAAGAGAGTGGGCGAAAAAAAGTATTGGAGAACACTTCTAGTAGTGTCTTTATTAAACTGAACTAGTGTTTTTGAAAAAAACCTCTATAATATCTTAAAAAAAATGTTAATATATTTGACTAGTGGAGTTTAATAAAGACAGTACTAGAAGTTTTCTCCAATAATTTTTTTAGTAAGCGCACTACGCCAAAAATACTAAGTTAAGGTCGGCCAAAATTAAAAAAAAATTGTAAGCCAATTTTCTCCTAAACTAAAAGAGATAATTACACATGAAGCAAATTTTGTATAGATATCTTCAACGGTCTAAATAAACTATTTTTTAAATTGACAAGATATTAATAAAACAAAACTTTTTATAATATTTTCAAAAAATTATGTGTCCGAGGTATCCAAATTTGGCAGCCTACCCATAAGCCCCCCCTTTCACCCTCGAGGGTTGAACGTTCGTAGATTCACTGAGAACAACCTCTGCTTTGCCTCTGTAAAATTTCATTGTGATACCTTAAGTGGTTCATGAGATACCGAATTTTGTCCAAAAAAATCGTTTTCAAATTAGCGTGTGCAGGTTTTTGCAATCGAGAGGAACCTCTTAATTTGAAAAAAGAAAACGGTTAAGATAATGCTAAAATCATACTCTGCAGGTGTTGTAAACCTAAAAAAACATTTTCTGTAAGTGTCCTTCCTTAGGACATCGTTCGAAACTCTTAGAAGTCTTTGACTTAAAAGTATGTGAATGATTTTTAAACATAACTATTGGCTTTATCCGTTGTCCAGACCTTGAACATTGAACATAAATGTTTATACTTATACTTTAAAAATGGTATTTTCTTAATGACAACTAGTTTTGTGTGAATTATTTTTTTATTATTATAGTGTGTTCTTTTTGTGTTTTTTTTTCTTTAGCTTAAGTGCATCTCTCATTCACACATTTACCCAAGTTCGAGCTGCTGCATTGCGTACCATACGTTACGTCCTTACCACAGTAAAAGACATTAAAGTATTTAATGCAATGCAATTACCATATTTGCTGTGTCGATCAATTGATTTAATGCTTAAAAACGATGATGAGCGAGTACAAGCATTAAAACTGGTGAGTACATTTTGTCGATCCACTGTTCGCGTCTATGTAATTAATGTAAATAATAATTAATTTAAGATAAGAAAAATGCTGGCGATATCAGCTGAAAACATCAGCCCAGTTTTGGTACGTTGTCTAGTTTCCTTGGCGGATACAGGCATTGAAGAAAGCGATAATATGTTAAGAGCCTGTTTAGCAGCGCTTTGTGAATTTGCTGTATTAAATCCGACGCTGCTTATCTGTTGTGGTGGAGTTACTTCCATTACACGTAATGTTTTAGAATGTCATAATCCACGTATAGCAGAAAGTCTAAGTGGGGTATTATTGTACTTGTTGGAATGGCCTCATACCCGCAGTATATCAGGAGTACGTTTAGATTGTTTAGCAGCCCCCTATTGCGACTTTACATATCGGCTAGGAATTATGGATAAAAATAAGTATGTCGTTACCAATTCAATAAATTGTAAATAGCTTTGAATATACATATGTCTTATTAATATACAGAGATGCTCGTGAGTTACGTTATACAAGCTGTCGACTAGCGTTATTATCCGTCTTACGCAGCTGGACTGGAACAATTGAATTCTGTGATCCAAGCAAATCATCTGGTTTAAAAGCAATAGTTGAAGCTTTATATTTGAATCAAATAGAAGTTAGAGTATGTGAATATTACTATTTATTAGTATTGCGGCATTATTTTATAAAAAAATATTGTTTTGAATTGCAGAAAGCAATATTAGAATTGCTGTATGAACTCTTAGGTCTTCCACAACCAACATGGACAGAAGATTATAGTACGGCTTTACAATCCGTTGATCCGTCTGATTTTCAAGATAATTGGCTTTTAAGTAATGGATTTGTTGCAGCTGAGGGTCGCAGCATTTTGCCTAGTTTGGCTTCTCGTGCTTCTAATATATGTGAGCAACATTTAGCTTTGCAGTTGTATTGTTTCCTTGAGACAGGTCTTGTTAATGGCCTTGTAGAGGTCATTGTTTCAAGCGAAACTGCAGTGTCAATTGCTGGGACCGTATTAATTGGAAAAATACTTCATTTAATGCACACACATCTTCCAGCCGATATATCTAGTACAAGCCCGGCCTTACCTTCTCTTATAACACGTGCAACTCAAGGAAATCAGCGAGCTAGTGCAGCTATATCTGCATTGCAATGTTACCAAAAGATGCTAAGAAATCGTCCAGCTTCGAGTAGCCTTTTCTTAGATAATATAATACAAGAAGGCTGTAAGCATACAATAACATAGTTTAAAAGAAATTAATCATAACATGACATATTTTGTTCTTTAAGCTCTTATACATACGAGACTGTTTAGACGTGAAATAAATGGCTTACATTTTTCTACCGGCCTGCAATCGCCTTCTCCAACACAAGGCAGTACTGGTCTAACGCAGTTACATCATGCAGGCGGCACATTGGAGAGAACACGTCTGGACTCCGTTTCATCCAGTGACGAGTCAAATTCACAGTCCTCATCGACGAGAAGATCAAGTTTCCGATTAAAATGTAAATTTCTCCCTTTTTTGGAAAACATCAAAGTTAATCGTTTAATTAAAGACACGAATGTTTTAAATTCTAAAGATGGTTCTGGTTGGGATTGGGAGGTCATATCAACTATAATAAGGGTAATATTAATTTTTTTTTTCGCTGTTCTAGTATATATTTTGTAACTAATTCCATAGTGTAACCTTATACGAAAGTTGGAAGAACCAAATTTACAATTCTTGAAAAATCTTATTGGTTATTATAAGCCTAGCCATAATTGCTTTTCCCATCAGGAATTAGTACATAGTAAATCATTGCCTGTGTACGTAAAAGTGGGTCTAGACTTTATTGATTGGTTATTGGCTATTAGCCCCTTTGAAAGCATTCGTTTATTAACCGATTTTTTTACGGATGTGGCCACACAGCTGCTAGCCGTCACTACATCAAATCGTGTTCACGACTGCCTCTTTAGTCCTCAACATATGACGAACACTATGTGTCAGCAATATTTTTTATTTATTGGACGTATGTGTCGATCGCAAAAGGGCATTAGTATTTTAACAAATACAGCTGTATTTGAGCAGTAAGCGTTTTATCATATTTATTTAGACTCAAGAATAATAAAAATTAAATTATTTTCAGTCTTATTAATTTGGTTAGAAATACAGTCCATGTGTGCTATGTTAAGTTAATAGTTTCCGGCTTAGATTACACATTGGATTCTGTCACTCGCAAGGTGCTGGAAAGTGCTTTGACTTCTGCGAAAACACGAAGTGGTCGTTTGTATTCTACTCAATTTTTAATTGTTTTATTACGATCACGTATACCAAACTTCGAAGTTTGGGGTATACCACTGATTATTCAACAAACAAAGGATCCTGATCGCAGTGTTGTACTAGCAGCTATGGATGTTCTGGAAGAAGCTTGTCATGAAAAGGTTTGTATACAAATAAGAATTCAATAATAAATAAATATTAACAATCTTAAATTCCATATACTTCATGCATGCGCTCACGTGAAACTGCAATATTTTATTTTTCAAGATTAATAAAAGTTAGTATTTTTAGTTTTGCTTAAGTTCTTTATAAATTTAGATTTATTATGAAGGGAACATTTAGATACCAGCATATTGAAATGCACTTTCTCTTTCGCTACAACCTTCGTCAGCATTAATCGTGTCTAAAAATTAAAAATGATTTTTTTTATCCACTGTATACTGCTGAACAGTTTTTTATTTTTTTTTTGTTATTATTTCATTTTATTAGCTTAACAAAGATTAGCTTGAATAGCTAATAGTAAAAAATATTAAAATTGGGATAGTAGAGAACAGTTCTTTGTAGTATATGTAAATATAATAATAATAATAACGACTCTATTAAAAATTTTCATATCCTATTTCCCCTAAATAGTTGTATAATTGAATTTTAAAATTGATAACTATATAGTAGATTGATACGATTAATGCTGACGGAGTTTCTTGAAAAGCCGAAAGTGCGTTTTACTGTTCTCTTTACAATTTATCACACAATTAGTAACGAACTTGGCAAAACTTAAATATAACAATTAAGTTATTTTTTTTTTTTTTTTTTTTGTAAGCATATCATAAACATTATCATAAGACCTGGTTGTTTTCAATACTATTGATTTGATGCTTACACAGGTTCCTCAACTCAGTGTAGTCATCTAAAAGAGAACTCAATTTTGATACAACCAAACTCTTTTTTAGCTTTTTGGCTGAAATTGTTACGGCGTTACCAGTTTAAAGTCTCAAGTTTGACAGAATAAAGACCAGCTTTTATATATTTTTTACAATTGAAATTATTTAAAATGGATATTAGTATTGATTTATTTTATGAAGAGGAGTCTGAAGATGCTTATCTAGTTGTGACGAGTGCAATCCTCTTGAGGCAAAGTAAGCAAATAATTGAGTTTAAAATGAGTAATAAATACAAAAATGAAGTAATGATTATAGATCAATTATTTATTTTCGACTAAGCAAAGAAGCGTTTTGCTGTTTACTGGATGCTATAAAAAATAATTAAAAGAAATCTGCGCGTGAGGCTGCTATACCACCGATAATGAAATTGTGTGCTGCACTTAGATTTTTTGCCACCAAAAATACAGTGCAAATTACAAAATTTCAACTAATCGTTTATCTGTAAATAATGATAATAATAATAATAATATCTAATCTCTCGGGGGACTTACTAACCCCAAAAAATTAACCAAATGTTATTTACACTTACAGTAGTGAATTTTACTCTTACTGTTTTAATTAACAATGTTGATACAACCAAAAAAAAAAACAAAAATCGGGACAAAAATTTTAGGGGGGATCAATCTTTAAGAAGATGGATAAAATCCGCCAATTAGAAAGTAAAAGGTAAACGGCATAATGAAAACTTCATTAAAGCACGATTTGTTATATGTACAAATATATAGAGATAAATATATGAATTAAGTTTATTCAAAATATTCCACAAGCTGCCTTGTGTTAATCTTACCATAACTTAGTTTTTTCCTTTTGTTAATGCTTTATTTTTGTTTAACAGTTTGTTTCAGTTTTCATTTCCAAGCATTTGAAACATTAATGAAGCATTTAAAGCTCTTCTTCTGTAAATCCTCGTTTACACTGGGGAACCACTGAAACATTACAACAATTGGTTAAATCTGGCATTTCATGACCAAAATAAAAAATACCAACATAACTAAAAACAAGAACACGGTCGAGTTATTGCTATTGCTGTGTTCCCTATATATATTATCATTTTAGCTTCAAAAAGCAACGATTTTACCTTAATCAAATAAATGTGCTATATTCGGCTATGTCAAATCTCATATACCCTTCACCGTATATATATATATATATATATATATATATATATTCACAGAAAACATGACAGATCTTAAGGAGGATTAGGAATGTAGTTCGCATCTAAACCGGCTTTATAACTCGTCGAAACTAGGGAAGGTTAAATTCTTTGCGAATCTGAAAGCCACACTATTACATTATAAACTACAGTTTACATATGGGTGCTAAAAGAATGAAAATATTTAACTTCACGTGATCCCTTGATATTTACAGCTACTTTATTTCCTAATGGTGAAAGGCCAATACAATAATTTACTTTAATTGTGCTTGATTCCTTCAAATATAAATATTTCATGATTTTAAACAACGGGATTTTTTTTTTATTAATAATTATATTAATTAATACTCAAATTTCAAAAAAATCTTTTTTTCATGCTATTCTCCCGATTTATTATTTAAATCACCGATATTGATTATTGAGGGTCAAAGCACGTCTCGATGGCCATTTCGTTATCGCTTACTTAACTCGTCAGGAGACTTCTGACAATTATTTTAAATAAACTAAAGATCTTTGTCCAAACAATAAAGCAAAGACAAAAATCAAAGTTTAAGCAAAAAACAACAATAACCAATTGTAATTCTATTTTTCTTTCTCTGCTGTATAAGGCAGAGTTTTTTTCTGCTCTTTTATACAGTTGAAAGAGGATGAAAAATAAAATATCACAAAACACTACGATAATTTATTTTATGCACAGGCACTTTGCAAATGTTAAACATTTTAAACAACGGGATTTTTTTTTATAAATAATTATATTAATTAATACTCAAATTTCAAAAAAATCTTTTTTTCATGCTATTCTCCCGATTTATTATTTAAATCACCGATATTGATTATTGAGGGTCAAAGCACGTCTCGATGGCCATTTCGTTATCGCTTACTTAACTCGTCAGGAGACTTCTGACAATTATTTTAAATAAACTAAAGATCTTTGTCCAAACAATAAAGCAAAGACAAAAATCAAAGTTTAAGCAAAAAACAACAATAACCAATTGTAATTCTATTTTTCTTTCTCTGCTGTATAAGGCAGAGTTTTTTTCTGCTCTTTTATACAGTTGAAAGAGGATGAAAAATAAAATATCACAAAACACTACTATAATTTATTTTATGCACAGGCACTTTGCAAATGTTAAACATTTTAAACAACGGGATTTTTTTTATAAATAATTATATTAATTAATACTCAAATTTCAAAAAAATCTTTTTTTCATGCTATTCTCCCGATTTATTATTTAAATCACCGATATTGATTATTGAGGGTCAAAGCACGTCTCGATGGCCATTTCGTTATCGCTTACTTAACTCGTCAGGAGACTTCTGACAATTATTTTAAATAAACTAAAGATCTTTGTCCAAACAATAAAGCAAAGACAAAAATCAAAGTTTAAGCAAAAAACAACAATAACCAATTGTAATTCTATTTTTCTTTCTCTGCTGTATAAGGCAGAGTTTTTTTCTGCTCTTTTATACAGTTGAAAGAGGATGAAAAATAAAATATCACAAAACACTACGATAATTTATTTTATGCACAGGCACTTTGCAAATGTTAAACATTTTAAACAACGGGATTTTTTTTTATAAATAATTATATTAATTAATACTCAAATTTCAAAAAAATCTTTTTTTCATGCTATTCTCCCGATTTATTATTTAAATCACCGATATTGATTATTGAGGGTCAAAGCACGTCTCGAGCAGAAAAAAACTCTGCCTTATACAGCAGAGAAAGAAAAATAGAATTACAATTGGTTATTGTTGTTTTTGCTTATACTTTGATTTTTGTCTTTGCTTCATTGTTTGGACAAAGATCTTTAGTTTATTTAAAATAATTGTCAGAAGTCTCCTGACGAGTTAAGTAAGCGATAACGAAATGGCCATCGAGACGTGCTTTGACCCTCAATAATCAATATCGGTGATTTAAATAATAAATCGGGATAATAGCATGAAAAAAAGATTTTTTTGAAATTTGAGTATTAATTAATATAATTATTTATAAAAAAAAAAATCCCGTTGTTTAAAATGTTTAACATTTGCAAAGTGCCTGTGCATAAAATAAATTATCGTAGTGTTTTGTGATATTTTATTTTTCATCCTCTTTCAACTGTATAAAAGAGCAGAAAAAAACTCTGCCTTATACAGCAGAGAAAGAAAAATAGAATTACAATTGGTTATTGTTGTTTTTTGCTTAAACTTTGATTTTTGTCTTTGCTTTATTGTTTGGACAAAGATCTTTAGTTTATTTAAAATAATTGTCAGAAGTCTCCTGACGAGTTAAGTAAGCGATAACGAAATGGCCATCGAGACGTGCTTTGACCCTCAATAATCAATATCGATGATTTAAATAATAAATCGGGAGAATTTCATGATATTTTCATGAAATATTTATTTTTTTAAACTAAACTAAAAAATTAAATGTATTACTGCGGGGAAAGCATATTCATATGGCCATTTCGCTACTGCTCATATATAGCTCATCAGTGGATTCTACCCAAATTTTGTAAGCAAAACCTCAGAGTCTTATACTTAAAGCGAAATTGATTAAAGCCAAATTCATTAAGTCAGAAGCAGCAAAATCATTCCCCAACTCTATCGAGTTTCTTGTAAAGGAACTGTATAACTACTTTCGCTTTCTCCATTGCGAACAATAAAATATAAACAAGTATTCGATTAAATAAATTTATGTGTAGATTCAAATACATTTTTTAAACTTGTGCAAATATCAAATACCAGATGGCTGTGAAAAGGGTCTGGAAGCAATAAATTGAGCTACAACATCATTTTCAAATAATAGCTACAAATACTAATAATAAAATGACACAACATTTGTCGGCTGAGCTCAATATCAATTCTACTAAGTTGTATTAAGTCTAGTTGTAAATAATTAAGTCCAATTACGAGGGCTGCTATATATATTTCTGGCCTGGCAACACTGAGTGCTGCCAAGTGCAATCTGACATTTCCATTGGAAAGTTTGTCATTTTTAAGCATAATCGTACTCAAAACATTTTGACGTACGACCATTATTTGTGTTGTTAACAGTGACTTGAAAAAATTAATATATGTGCTGTTTCTGTATTACAGGCGATCAATTCGTCTGAAAAATTTATATGAAAAGCACTCAGTTTTTTGAGTCATTTCCATATAAATTTTCTAGACGAATTGATCGCCTGTAATACAGAAACAGCACTATAGAAAAAAATGGAATTAACTCGTGAACATTTTCGTGCCATCATTTTTCACAACTTTCGACGTGGATTATCACGACAAGAGTGCATTGATGAACTTAAATCTTTGTATGGCGATGAAGCAAGAAAAAAATGCGTGGTCAACGATTTTCGTCGCCAGAAGAAGCTGTTGAAGTGTTCAAAAACCATGTTTTAGAGGTGTCTCAATCGGAGTGGAAAAAGTGCTTCGACCACTGGTTTGAGCGCATGCAAAAGTGTGTAAATCATGCTGGAGAATACTCTGAAAAACAATAAAACCATTTTTGATTATAAATATTTGCATTTTCGTTATTAGGCCAGAAATATATAGAGCAGCCCTCGTATAAATGAAGTAAATGCGGTTAACTTATCATTTCAAAGCCATAATATTGTTCGACATATATTCTAGATATGAGCATTTAATGTTACTTTTTATGTACATTTGTTTAAAATTTTTAAGGCCACAATATATTCGATATTGTTAAACAAACATCTTACATTTATTTGGATATCATCGGCTTAGATGTTGGCATATTATGTTCTGAGGAATTGCGCTTGTTACCACTCTCGTACTAAATTGATCTTAAAGAAACTTGTCTACAATACTTAACCATACTAGCAAACCAAATGCTTAAAAAATTCACCAAGAATATGAAAATCTACGAACTCTTCAAAAATTTACAGTTTAAGAATATTGAAAACAGAAACAAATTTGATTCAGTGTATAAAATTTTTAAAATATCCATGGGCTCTGAAGTTGCGTTAAGAACAAAAAGTTTCATGCTTTTGGGCAATAGTTTACGAACACAAAGATAATGCTGGAAATTATTTCTTTCGTAAAATCGCTGCATTTGTAGAAAGAATATTTTCGTGCATGAGTACTACGAAAACCAAACTGCGGAGTATAAAATGTTGGAATCGCTGATAAAATCCCATTTAAATAATTATAAAAGCTGCTGTTATAAGTTTGAGTGTCTGAAGCAAAGATAAAAAGTTTTAAATCGGAAAATATGTAGAGTTGAACAAGATCATGACGAAAATTTTTCTTTTTGGGGAGAAAATTGGGGATTTTTGTTTAGAAATAGGAATTTTCGGGGATATAACTCGTTAAATTGGGGACAAGAGCCAGAATTTTTCTGGCAACACTTTATACAGTTTTGCTCACGCATCCAAAGATTTTTGTTGATTTTGCTGTTGCTGCCCTTAGTCATGTTGCTTAATAGATGTTTATATACAAATTACACTGCAATATGTTACCGTACACTGCGCCAAGAAGGTTAACAGAAACAAAAGCCAAACCATGCTCTTAATCTGTAATGACGATTATGTAACCTTTTTTCGTTTGCTTCTGCTACTTTACAAAAAAAGAAGCAAATATCAAAATATTATAAAAGTCTTAAATTAAAATTAAAAAAGTTAAAGTTTTAAATTAAATTAATATGTCAATAAATGAACAAAAAAAAAGAAATCAATAAATAAACCAGAATGCAAATATGTCACATCGAAATATGAAAAATATATAATTTTTCATAAAAATATCATCGGCTCTTAATGGGTTAAGTTATTTTCAAAAACCATTAGTATTTCCTGAAATATCTCTTTAAAAGCCATACCGAAAAGTTTAGAGATCCGTAACTCTGAAAGATATGGGCGAAAGCCAATTTTTTTCCTGATTTGTTTTTCGTATTTTGTAATTCTCTATCGCCCCATTTATTTGTTTTTTATTTTTTTATTGAAGTATTTTCACTAAACTAGATTTGTTCCAAATAATATAAGAAAATTGGTGGCAGGCGTGGTGTTTTGCCCGCTGCCTTGAAGGACATGGACTGATTTTGCTGATTTTTAATAGCGAAAATTATCAAAACTATGTCTGATCGATTGGCGTATTTATATTTTTATATCTAGTGCGGACATGGATATTGTAGAAATCAAAAACGGAATGACTAACTTAGATATACCCTTTTTCCTCTTTTTTTGCTATATATATTTCTGGCCTGGCAACACTGAGTGCTGCCAAGTGCAATCTGACATTTCCATTGGAAAGTTTGTCATTTTTAAGCATAATCGTACTCAAAACGTTTTGACGTACGACCATTATTTGTGTGGTTAACAGTGACTTGAAAAAATTAATATAGACAAAAATGGAATTAACTCGTGAACATTTTCGTGCCATCATTTTTCAAAATTTTCGACGTGGATTATCACGACAAGAGTGCATTGATGAACTTAAATCTTTGTATGGCGATGAAGCACCATCCTATAGCATTATGAAAAATTGGTATAATGAATTTAATCGTGGCCGAAGCTCGCTCAAAGACGAATTCCGTGAAGGTCGTCCAAAAACGGCTGTTGTGCCAGAGAACATTGATGCCGTGCGTGAACTCATAATGCAAGATCGACATGCGACATACCGAGAGATAGAGACATCCTTGGACATTTCTTCCACCAGCATAAATTCGATACTGCATGAACACCTGGCCGTAAAAAAGGTTTGTTCTCGTTGGATCCCGCACAATTTAAAATTCGCTCAAAAAAAGGCTCGTGTCGATTGGTGCAAAGAAATGTTGCAAAAATACGAATGCGGTGCTTCAAAAGACGTTTATAAGATCGTCACAGGTGACGAATCATGGATCTATGCGTATGAACCCGAAACGAAACAACAATCGACCGTGTGGGTCTTCAAAGACGAGCAAAATCCAATGAAAGTTGTTCGTGGAAGAAGCACTTCGAAGCAAATGGTCCCCTGTTTCTTCGGCAAAACTGGTCATGTGGCGACTGTTCCGCTTGAGCAACGTAGGACGGTCACTTTTGAGTGGTACACTACAATTTGTTTGCCTGAAGTCATCGGAGAAATTCGAAAAACCAACAACAGAAGACGAATCATTGTTCACCATGACAAAGCGAGCACTCACACATCGGCTCAAACCAGAGCGTTTTTGACCGGCCAAAACGTCGAATTAATGGGCCATCCGCCGTACAGCCTTGACTTGGCACCTAATGACTTCTTCTTGTTTCCGCACATCAAGAAAAAAATGCGTGGTTAACGATTTTCGTCGCCAGAAGAAGCTGTTGAAGTGTTCAAAAACCATGTTTTGGAGGTGTCTCAATCGGAGTGGAAAAAATGCTTCGACAACTGTTTTGAGCGCATGCAAAAGTGTATAAATCATGCTGGAGAATACTTTGAAAAACAATAAAACCATTTTTGATTATAAATATTCGCATTTTCACTATTAGGCCAGAAATATATAGAGCAGCCCTCGTAGCTCGCTGACATGGTCGGATCAAATTAATCAAGCATGTGACATAATTTATGGCAGACTCAACACTTTACACCCATGAGGATAAAGATGATGATTGCCAAAACATATTTAATTCCTTCTCTTTTATATGCCTCCGAGATTTTTGCTGGATGCAATATGACTTTGAAACGAAAGCTCAACATAGCGTTTAATAATATTGTTCGATATGTTTTTTGCTTTGAAAAGATTTGATCATACATCACCGTATTTAATACATGTCCTTGGCATGCACCTCGATGGCTGTATCAAGCTTCAAAATCTTATTTTTTTGCATAAGATAATAACTACAAAAGAGCCTGACTCTCTTCATAATAAATTTGTATTCACATCGTCTGCGAGGAACAATAATATTCGAACATTCAAATACCGAAAGAGTGCTTCTTTTCACCAGTTTTATATATACATATATACCATTTACCTCAGGAACCATCTCCCCCCAAATATTCAACTTACTATCAACGCAGCGCGATTCAAAAACTTGTTAAGTAGTTATTGCAGAAATTCATAAAAATTTTTAAAACGGTAAACGGTATGTAACTTATCTTATTCTAATGCTGTAATTTATAAGATAATTGATCTTGTTGCAAAAAAATACGGAAATTTTACAACACAGTATTGCAAAGAGTACTTGCTATTTAGAAAAACAAAAATATAAAATATAACGGTATAATCATACTCAATATAATTAAAAAAAGCATGTGTGTTTTTATCAACTAGTTTTAAAAATGCCGCTGAATGAATTAGACCGACGTAAACTAATATGTAAATTTTGTAAAAGACATGGGATTTAGAAAGACTTTCATCTATAAAACAATAGGCATGATTGAAAAAAATAAAAGTATGGAAAGAAAACCTGGTTCGGGTCGGAAGTGCCGCTTACAAGATTCCAAAATTCGAGGTAAATTAAAAAAGGAAACATTGGTGCGTAGCGCAAAATCGTTTCGTAAGTTAGGAAGAAAGTATCAATGCCATAGCCAATATTTTTTTGTAAATTAAACATAACCTAATATGTGTTAAATAAATACAAATTTAGATTAAAATGTATCGCTAAAATATTTTTCTTAATGTTTTTCGAATTTCCATATTTTTTGCCCATACGTTATGTTCTGTATACCACGCCTATGTTGAATTCTGCATTTATATCATTGAAGTTTTAATGCCCATCGTGCCATTCTTGAACTTAGATTAGTGTGGGACATAAGCCACTTAAATGATGCGTGATCAGTAATTATATTAAAGTAATGTCCCTCAATATAAGCTCGAAATTTCTTCACACTTAACAAGGCTACCAAGCATTCCTGTTCGGTGACAGAGTAGTTACGTTGGGCTTGATTGAGCTTCTTTGATATAAATAGGATTGGAACCTCTTGGCCCTTTGCATTCTTTTGTACCAAAACACTTTATGCCAGATCACACCAGACCACTGCATCATAATGTATAAAAAAACGTTGTGAAAAGTTTGGATTATTCAGAACGGGTGCCGTGCTTAAATGGGTTCTTAAAGCTTCAAAAGCCTTCTGAGATTTATTGTTCTACAAGAACTCCTTTTTACCATTTTAGCAAGTCCGTTATAGGGGCAGCAAAAGAAGCATAATTCTAAATAAACTTGCGGTACCATCCTGTAATTCAGTGAAAGCGGAAACCTCCTCCGGGTCTTTACAATATTATTACAATATCCATTTTCGAACTCATAAAGTTTATATATTCTAAGTTATTATGCAAAGCGAAGTCGATTGATTGATATCTGTCTGCCCGTCCGTGTTCAGGTTGAAATCAACTTTGCCAAGGCACTAGAAGAGCAAGAAAAAATGTAATAATAATTAAAAAAAAAAAATTAGTATTTCCTTAAAGATCTGTTTAAAAGCTTTAAAATGAAACTCATATTGATATCTTCAAAAAGCTGATGCCCAATCGTACTTTTCCATGAATAGTTCAGAGGCCCATAACTCGGCAAATATGGGCAAGCGCCATTTTTTTCACTTGATGTTTTTTCATATTTTTTTAATTAAGTATCGCCCCGTATATTTTTTTATGATTAGAGTTACTTCACTAACCTAGATTTTTTTCAAATGATATGGAAAAATTAGAGGCAGGCGTGGTGTTTTGTCCGCTGCCTCAAAGGACATAGACCGATCTTACTGATTTTCAATAGCAAAATTTTCGAAACTATGTATGTCTGATCGATTAGCGTTTTAAATTTTCACTAGCTCATCTAGTGCCTTGTCAAACTTGATTTCAACGGACATCGCTCAATCGAGTTCAGATTATATATAATTTATGTGCTAAAATGAATATTGTAGAAATTCAAACGAAATAACAAACTTAGATGTACTCTTTTCCACCTGTGGTAAGGAGTTTTAAATAAATTGAATTAAACACTTGAATTTTATAAATGAAAAATAATTTAGTAGCTATTTCTTGTGGCTACAGACATATGTAGTTAATTCTATATTAAAAGCAATCATGCATTTTTGTTTGTATTTAAACAGCGGACTCTTTGACCCTGTTTAAATATCAGTATAAATAATGCATGCTTGAAATATAATGACTTTTGCTTTAGTTTTTCTGCAGTTATAAAAAAAAATGTATACAAAATTTATGTACCCTTACGTGAGTGAAACTAAAAATCAATAACGATCATGCGTGATTCAAAGTAATCATCTAAGCTGTTGCCATCCATATTATATACTTAAGTATTTATTATGTACATATGTATATTTTTCAGTATTATCTGGAAGAAATTGTAAGTTTGTGGCCGAACTTAAAGTCTCTTGGCGATATTGGACGAGTTCTAATGGCTCGATATTATTCACTATCAAGGGGTCTAAATCAGCCAAAAGCCCGTATAAAAGAAGAAATCGATTACTGGAAAAATGGTTACAATAAAAGGCAAGATTAAATTATTACAAAAAGATTATGCAGAACGCCTAGACGTTCTGGAAACCTCTCTATCTATCCCTAAAATGTAAAAAAGAAGTTGTTAATATTATATTTATTTATACCATTTTATATTTAAAAATTTTTAAAAGCAGGTATGTTTTACTGGTTGAAGCAGACACACATTCCAGTTTAACATTACACATTCGCAATGAAGATGGGTTCTACAGTCGTCGAAACTGTAATACACGATCGATAATTGTACCCCCAAATATACCAGCTCATTTATATGGTCAGATGGTGCAAACAACACAAGGAACAACCGCATTAAGGAAGTTTGGTGATTTGCCACAGTTATTGGAAATTGTATTTCGTGGGAAATGCTCAGATGAAACAGAATGTCTAGAACTAAAGGCTGCTCTCTGGGCTATTGCTCACGCTTCTACTCATTCAAATGGAATTGAATTTCTGTTAGAATCTGGACCTAGGTAAAGTAATATTTTTAAGATAAATTTACTTATGCAAAAACTTATATATGCTTTTTATTTATTTTTAAAGAATTTTTGATAGGTTTGTATATTTGGCGACAAAATGTGAGGTGTATTCGATACGTGCTACATGTTTCAACTCATTGGGTGTCATTGGTAGCACTAGTGCTGGCGCTAATATTTTATTTAAATTAAGTAATTTTTTATAAATCTAATGATTGTTGAATAAAAATTAAATTTCTTCCGTTGTTTACTTAGATTGGCTAAGTGTTCGACATGATCGAAATACTATATGGCCAGTTCACCATCCAGAAGACTGGATGTTAGGAAATTATACGCCTGTAAGGCATCACTACGAAGATATGCCTCCTTTTAACTATAGCGGGTTAGAAGATCAGATTGATGGTTCCTATTATACTGGCAGTTACTGGAATCTGCTATTAAGTAGTAATAGCACTAACCGTGATGCTGTTAGAGCTGCTAGCGCTAGTTCAGAAGTTCAAGATGCTAATACCACCACTGATAGTATAAAGACATCAGGAGAAGAGTTTAGTGCAGACAATATCTCACAACCAACTAAATTTGGTTCTCCACGAATTAAAACAAAAAATACATCTTCTAAGCATGTCGTATCCACAAGTGTTGTTGGCGCAAGCATAAGTTATAATGCCAGCGGTAGTGGAAATATTTTGACCGCTTCATTTAAATCCAAAACATTACCGGAAAGTTCCTATTTACGTCACAGTAAACATCAACGTTCTCTCTCTGAGTCCAAAACAACCGATGCCATCAGTCTCTTGAGCTCTGGTACAGGTGGAATAGTACAAACATCTAGTACTGGCATTTACCATCCTCATAGAACTCGTTACAACTCATGTACAGACTCCAATACATCTGGCGTCAGTAGTTGTGAATCTGTTACAGGAAGACCAGCAGCAATAGGGTAAGTCAAATAGTAAAAAGCTGATCTAATATAGCAAGCAGTTCATTTATTATTTTCTTTAATTTAGGGAATTTCAGCAGTTTCCTCTTAGTCCCATACCAAGTATGTCAAATCTCTTAGAAATTTCCCTGGGCCAATCCTCATTACTCCGCCGTACTTCGCTAGGAACATCTTATTTGCAAAACGCCATCAGTCCAGTAGATATTAAAGGATATGCACAGTTGCGTTCCCTACGGCGACATTGTCGGCCAGTTTTATCTGAATCAGCCGCCGAACTTTATGATATTGTTGATCGAATGGAGTTGTTGTCATTTGCCTCATTTCGACCTCGAAAATCATCATTCGGAGATTCGCAGCGTAAAATTAAGGTTCGCAGTTTAGATCGTCAATCGTCTTTAAGAATGTATCAGTAAGTGAAGTGCATTTGTTTTTGAAATATGTCGCGTAATGAAAAATATATACATATATAACGTATTATGTTTTTCATTATGCGGCATATGTATACTTTAGTCATATATTTATATACTTTAGACATTTGGATAGCGAAGAATTGCAAGTACCACTTCCATCTTTAAATGCACCAAAATTTTTATCACAAAATGACTTGAAAGGGCCTTGTTATGTTGGTAAGTTTAATTGAGAGCAGTCCATAAATATAATATAATATCATATAATAATACTTAATTTTATGCTTTCTTTGTAAGGAATAAGTCTGCCAAAAAACCTGTTAGATATGTTTCCTACTCGCAATCTCTCGCGAACGTATGTTTCGCAAGACATTCAAGATCAAGATTTAATGGAATGTAATTTGCTAACGTCTAAACATAATGATTCGCTTTATAATGAAGGTGAAGATGAATCTTCTGTTATATCATCCCTTTCAGATGTGTCTTCGGTAAGCAAGCGTTCCAAATGGACAGGACCGAAACATGGACGCAGTAATTGTTTGTCTTGCTGCCGTCTTCGCAAATCGCAGCGCTCTCAAAATCAAAATCGTTTGGATGGCGGAGTGGTAGACTTGTCATCAACGACATCATTATGTGAAATGTACACAAATGCTTCTGCAGCAATCATTGCAGCGGGTATACAGGCTACCGTAGCTTTAGCTAGAAGGGGTGGAGGTACTAGCACGACCTCAGGAGGCGCTGGGGTTTCTTCAAATAAACTAACCTTGCATCAACATCATAATCAGCAACAGCAGCAACAACAATTAAGTAATACCTCATCAATATTGCTTTCTGATTTACAATTCCACTCACCTGAAAGCATTTTAAGCGAAGAAAGTTTGCCAGATAAACTGACTGCGAATATTCTCTATAATGTTCAACGTTTAGCGAACCCCGTTAGTGCTAAACAATCCAAAATGGCTTTATTAGAGCTAAAACAAAAGCATCCAACTTCTTTTCAAGACATATGTCTATATTCCGAGGTATGCCGGACATTGGGACGCAGTAGCTACCGAATGAATGCAAGGCGATTTTTGCAAGAACTGTTTTTGGATCTGGACTTTGAATCGTTCTACAATCAACCCTTGGAGATAATAAATAAAAGACAGAGAGAATCTTTAAAAAATTCTGAAAACAAAGACAAATCTGTTGTTCCAGATAAGTTATCTTTACTCAAGGAAAGAATGAAAAGAGATTTAAATTCTCCCGGAAACCGTCTGGATAATAATTCTTTAGATTCTCGGATAGAATCACTTCAATCAGCCACATCAGGAAGTAATAATGTGATAGTTATAGGCTCTCAAACATTAAAGGGCCACATAAAGTCTCAACCTTTAGCTAGTGTTTATGAAGCAAGTTGTGAAAACTTACTTTTAGATCCATCACCTCGTCTTAAAAGTTCATCAATTCCAGGAAAAATAATAAATTCAAAACAAAATGTTAAAAATTTTACCATTGCGCCACCACCGGCTGCACCACCGCCCTTAAATGAATATAGTACAGAACTAAGAATAACATCGGATGACGACGACGAAGATAGTGGAAGCCATTTTCCTTCCTCTCAGATTCAAGTGCAGCCAACCGGTGATGAAGTTGATGGAACTTGCGTGCGTTCATCATATTTAGTAAGTAGTCTCAACCCAGCCTCTTCCTCCATTTTAGTGCATCCTACATATTCAACTACTGCTTTTTCGTATCAAAACAACTGCCTACAGATAGGGGCTAGTGTTAGTACACCCAACAGTAGCGGAAATTGCAGTGATCAGACGACTACAAGCAACCGCAGCAGTATATGTACTATAAGTCATGAACCCTTAAACAGCAACAATAGGTGTATACGTAACTCTACACCTGTTACATCGCCCTCTCTTTTAAACCCAATGGAAAATGAAAATACCAAATTTCGTAGAGGCCGGTTTTATACACTAGAGTTAGACTTAAGTTGTACTAAGAATAAATTTCCCATTACTGATAGGACTAAGACAAATAACTATTCTACATTTGTTTCTAAAACTGTTAAAGAAAAAAGTCCGACAGGACTAAACCCCTCACTTTCGTCGTCCATAACATCTCCCACTAAAACACTGCAAAGGCAGCATTCGTTAGGTGGAGATTCATATCGTAATACTTCTCATTTATCAAACACGACTGATTTAACGTCATTTCCATCAACAACAATAACTAACGTCACTTCTACATTGATGAATCACCATAACCCGAAGTATTTAATAACAAAAAGCTTATCAGCTTCATTGGCGCAACCTTTTGGAACTTTATATTGTGAAAAGCGTTTACAACCTTCCAAATCTGAAGCTCTGTTAATCCAAAACTCGTCAATTACGACTGTTACGTCTGCATCTTTGCCAACTACTTCTAAGGCATGCAAGGTCGGTATTTCTAATGATGATTCTTATGCTGCTCTAAATAAAATTGGTACTATTTCAATAAATTATGAAAAGCAATCATAATTGTATTTTTTTTTTTTATTTTAATATCAAAATGTACACACATAAACACGTTTAAAAACGAGCAATTCATAAAGCCCTTTACAGATGTTTTTTTTAACGAAATATGAACTTTTTGGCAATTTTCATGCTTAGAAGCAAAAATAGAAAATATATTAAAGTTTTTTTTTTAATGCACCACATTAAACTGTAGCAAGGAATCAGCAGTCATTACTTTTTTGCAATTCTTAATACGTATAAAATATTTTGTTTTAAATATCGAATAATATCATTTCGAGTTTCTCCTTTTAAAATAAGGTTAAACATCTCAAAAACGGCTGTACTATTTTTTTAATATTTTTGTATACGTAGTTTGATATTTGTGCTTACGGCGAAAATGAACGAATTCGCAATCGCTAGCACTTTATAATTTATTTGCCTTGAATTTACCATGTCAAAATCATGGCGAAATAATACCAGGTGGCCGCAATGGCGAATTCATTAGCTTTCGCTGCATATGCTAAATGTCAAACACCATATAAAAAAAATTTATACATACTTTTTATATATGGAGATTGACAAGGCGATTTGAATACTAGGTAATCGCATGAGAACAAAAACAAAAAACGCCTGTATTTTGTTAGTGTAAATTTACTTTTACCTGTCAACAAAAAATAAGGAAAAATATAAAAAACAGAGAAGAAAAAGAAATTTAATAAAAAGTTTTCGTATTTAAAAAATAATAATTTTCACGCTATAGACTCCAATTAATGGAAAAATATGCAGGAAAGTTGTTTACTATCATCAGCATTGCCTTTTTTCCTAGCCGCACAATAAATTTTTCAAATATTTTTTTCACGTACATAATTTGTTTAAAAAATAAACAACTTAAAAAAACTGTTTCTCAAAGACACATTTTCTTTTTTAATAAATGTTTTTTTTTCTTAAATTTTATATATATCTGCAATTCTTGGGCACACACATTCTTCTTACTTTTCACAAAACGTTTTTTTCGCACATTAGCTGTTTTATTAAAAAATTTAGTATTCAAAATTATTTTCCGATTTTAAAATTGAAAATTTTTTTTATTTTATTTAAATGGCGCGTCAACAAAATGTAAACAAATTTTGACATTAGCTCGGAGAAATGTGTAAAGCGAATTCAATCACCTGCGTTATTAGTTTTACCTAGTATTCAATTTGCCTAAGGTGATTGCAAAGATAAATTTTAGTAATAAAAACTATTTTTGAAAATAGTGTGGAGTTAACATCATTTGTCATCTTTTTTGATTTTAAAAGTGGTTGGCGAAATACAAACTATTCTAAATAGATAAAAAAAATTAATTCACTATGATTTGGGAAAACAAATTAAAATTATTTAATTAAATTATGCATTTGATTGCTGTTAACAAAAAAGTCGCAATAAACTGCAAAAGTATTGTATGAAAACTGTAGGATTGACAAAATATTTAATAAAAATTATTTTCTTTTATTAACACGTGATTAACACATGATAAAGCTTGTAACATAAACATTTATCACATGCAAATACCTTCAGTGTGAGATTAATTGAAATCATTATCTTCGTCTTATATGACAAAACGATTTCTTATTAATGTAAAGTTAGCTACTAATACTTAATATTCTTGTATTATTTATATTTTAATTAATATTTCACTAGTTTAAAAATGTTTAATTAAAGACTTATGGGAAAATAGCCGTTACATTAATACATTCGATTTAATTTAGTTATTAAAAGATTAAAGTAAGACAAAATATTTGTAAATTTATAACAAATCAAAAAGTATAATCGCGATAATATGTCAAGTGGAATGACATTTATAAATATATATTACAACTTCCATTAGTACGTCTATATACATATATAAAATGAATAATTTATTACACAAAACATAGAAGTAAAATAAATAAAAAAAAATGCGAAATAAATCCAATTAAAAAGTTATTTAAAACTTGCAAAGTTTTTTAATTAAAAGGTGGAATAGTCAAATAATAACTGAAACTGAATTTCAAAGATTCTAAATGTATCGAAAAAGGTAAATGACATTTTGAGACTCTGGTATCAGCGAATTCTCACAAATTTCGTAGCAAAAAGAATTTTAAACATAAAGAAAACACAACTATTTATTTGTTGTACAAAATAATATAAGATTTTATTAAAATTTCATTATGTTAAATAATTTTGCAATATGTAATAAATTTTTTAAATGCTTGTTTGATTCTTATCCCTAAAAAATTCTTAGTATGAGCAAGAAACGATCCAAAGTTTCATACACATATTTAGACCTTATATTGTTTTTTTTTAATGTACATAATTGAAACATAATAATATCAAGCATATATTTTGATATGAATATTCAAAAGAATCCATTAAAAGTATGTAACAAGTTTTTACTTTAATTTATGTTAATAAATGTAATAAGAGCAATTAAAAACTAATTACTTAATTACTTACGTTTCCTTTAAGGAACTTTTTTTGTTTGGGATGAAGCTCCAACTAAGAATATCAATTTAGGAAATAGGTTATACATTTGCTATCAAATTAAAAATATGGCACGCGCTTGCATGTTTATAAGAAATATTTTAATAAAATTATGTAATTAAATTTACATAGCGTCTGTCAATATTGAGTTTGCACACTGAAAACAAGCACGATTTATTAGTAATTTCATAACATTTTTATACCAAAAATTTTTTTGTATGTACACATATAAATTTGTATATATTTACACACATCGTGTCGAAAAAAAATTTATTGGGTTCAAAACAAGGAAGAAATACAACAAAAACAAATTTTCCTTCATTTTACAGTCAATAAACTCTTTGCACTTTTTGTTTTAGCGGACAAGTCTGAAATTAAACTCAAAAATTTTAATATTAAGTATGAAAACCTATAGCATCTACCACACATTGTAAACGGTTTTTCATTGATCCTATTAACTTCTTAAGGTCATAATTCTTTGGTTTTTTCTCACACTCTTGTAAAATTGCATTTTTAAGCGACGGCTTGAGTTAAAAAAACCGTAAATTCTCTACATAATTAAGATCGGCTTTGGGCGGGTGTCTCGATGACGTGACCGCAGTTATTTAGCAGCGAAATTCTTACCATGTGCGAACAGTGAAGGAAAATCGCTTATCTTATCTGATAGCAGGGTTTTTTTCTTGCTGCTCTTGACGAGTATTTAATTTTTATTTTGGTCTGACGCACTATTTAGTGGCAAACAATAACACTAAGCTCATCCTCCAGCTCTGTTGCTAGTTGTCGCATGGAAATTTTGGGTTTGAACCAGTTTTCTTAAAATGAACTGCTTAGCACGTCGGCTTATGTTATTTTTTCTCCCACTTCCTTGCTTAATTCCAGACTATTCTCTTTTTTGGCTCGGTTTATGACATTTTAAACTGTTCTCCGTAATACTGAAAACATTTCCGAAAACTCGTCCGCACTCCTTTCTAGTTGACGATTATAATAAATCAATTGAAAGATATCATACGACAATCTCTTCCCAGCCATATTAAATACTTTAAATGTTGTAAGTTTTTGACGTGTGAAAAGTCAAAGTCCTTCACAAACTAATTTAAAAATTCACTGTCAAGAACAATGTGCGCATAGAATATAATAGAATATAATATAGTATAATATAATAGAATATAATATAATAGAATATAATAGAATAGAATATAATATAACATAATATAATATAATGTAATATAATGTAATATAATATAATATAATGTAATATAATGTAATATAATGTAATATAATATAATATAATATAATATAATGTAATATAATATAATATAATATAATATAATGTAATATAATATACTATAATATAATATAATAAATCACTGTTTAGCTTCAAAAGTTAACGAAAAGGGAAACAAAACATTTTTGTGCAAAGAGTTTTTTGACAGTGTAAAATGAAGTAAAGATTTGTTTTTGTTGTATTTCTTCCTTGTTTTGAACCCAATAAATTTTTTTTCGACACGATGTGTGTAAATATATACAAATTTATATAATGTGTACATAAAATTTTTTTTTTTTTTTTTTTGGTATAAATACGTTATGAAATGACTAAAAACTTTAAATAAATCGTGCTTGTTTTCAGTGTGCAAACTCAATCACCCTTATTCTGTTTGGCAACATCAACACAAAACAACGTCGTTTTTGTTCGTTTGTTGTAAATCGGTATTCCCTTTGTCAATATTGTCATTAATCGATGATTGTCGCCATATGTTTGGTATTTTCTAAGAACAATTGATGTTGCCGTTTAGTTTGTCGTCGCCATTTTTGATGTTGAATTGTGTTGTGTGCATAGGAAAATTTAAAAAAACATGAAAAAGTATACAGCAATGTTAAAATAACAAAGTAAGAAATATAAAACATAACAAAAAAGAAATGGAAAAACTAAAATTACCAACTTCTGTCAATTTGAAAATTTGGTGGAAGACTTAGAAAGAATCCATCCCAATGAAAAAAGGCAGTTAGTAAAAGCAGGATTTTGTCGGACAGACAAGTGAATTTGCATTATAAAAACTTCACTTATTATTTTTTAAATATTTTATTTATTATTATTAATAAGAATATCAATAAAATTGGAAGTTTTAATATTACAAAGCTATTTGTCAGGCAGACAAAATCCTACCTTTAGCTAACGACAAGTTGTAGTAATGGCCCTTTGACTATTTATTTTAATTGTTTGTAATGGTTTTGCTTATTTTATTGTTTAAAGGTATTTTATTTATTTTACAAAATTTAAATTTTTCACAACACTTAACACAATAGAAAACAAATTGAATCAACTGACTCAAATATTAGATATGTGTGTTTTATTTTTTTATATTATCGATAAATCGTCAACGTCGTCATTAGTTTGTTAGGGAATACCAAATTAGTATTGATGTTGTGTTAAGTTGATGTTGTCTCAAAATTGACGACGATGTTGACAACGCCAAACAGAATAAGGGTGAATATTAACAGACTGTATATGAAATTCCTTTATAATTGCGGAACAAGTGACTGCCGATTTCATTAAAAGCACTTCTTTCGCATACTTGAATTGAAAAAATAAACAAAATTTTATTTTCAATATATTTAAATATGTGAAAGAAATGTTGTTTACATTTAGAGAAATCGTCAGTAAAATTTTATTTCTGATTCGATATAATGGATTAGTGTGTTTTTGTAGATTCAGAGTTTTGTGATTAAGTATGAACTATAATCTGCACGCCTTTTCAATCATAAGCGATTCTTTGATTAGGACCAAGCAAAATTAATACCAGTCATTTCATAAAATTTGTTGTTAAAAGGCCTATAAAAGTCACGCAGTCTTTCAATAGCCGATATTTCAATGTGGGGATGGTTTCGTCCTTTAGTTTTGCCTAAACAATGTGGCGTTGACCTCGCTTCCGATTTAAAGAGACAAGGAAATCCCTTAGTGGCATTAAAATAAAAATGTTTTTCCGTTACTACTCTCTTTAATCCCAAAAAGTCTTGAACTCTTCCTATTTCGTAGGCCGGATCTGTAATTAAGCGTTCGCCACTAATGAAAAGCAGTTGTGACAGTTGAAAAAACTGTAACCATTTGTCAAGGTATCGAGCATAAACACCAATTTTTACAGGTCCCCAGTTAGTGTCGACTACTGCATAGCTTCCATTTACAAAGGCCAGTTCTTCAAATCGTTTCATGTCGTTCTTTTTACTTGCTGCTTGTGTATAGTCGGATATAGCACGTGTAACGGGATCTCGCACAACTATTAAAAGCCTATGAATATAATAAAGCGAAATCTTGTTTATAAAAAATTTCATAACTTTGTTTGAATTGAATTAATATTTCACCAGAAAATAGCAATTTAGAATAATGAAACAACAAATATAATAATAAATTTTACTTAAGTATATTTATACCAACAGAAATTAACAAGTACATTTATTAAATGTTATTAATTGTGATCAGAGTTCAGAAAAGTACACTCAATGTACAAAATTCTCGTACATAAATTAAAAACACACAACTAAAACCAACCCGTACATATTTTTCTTTTCATAACAATTATGTGTGTTACTGAATTTTGAAATTTTCCGTACACAACAACGAATGAATTTTATTCAAATATTTTTTTTACTAAATTTGGGTGGAAAAGAGATAATTAATTTGAAAGTATTTTCATATAAGAAATTGAGTTTTTGGGCAAAAAATTACATATTTTTAGTGAGCATAGATTAAAGCCCTTTTCCTCCTAAGACGCTTAGTTACCGAGATAAATGAGTTTTAAGTTTTCTATATAAAAAAATTAATTTTTGGGGACTACGTGAATGTACCACTAAAGCTATTGTTTGCGTAAAGTACATCAAAAAATTAAAAAAAACTTCGTGGTTGGAAACAAAAAAAGCACATGGAAAAATAAAAATAACGGACGGCAAAATAGTACATGTTACGATAGACCAAATATATTAACATTTTTTATTGATGTTTTTGATTATTGTTAAGTAGTGGAATTCCTTGTAAATTTAACCCATATGCGCTTATCGCCCCATTTTTAAAACGGTAAGATATTGATCAACTGTGTGGTTAAAAAGTAACTTATTATTTTTTTGAGTGTGTGTTTACCGTTATCTGTATTGTATCAACATAGATAATAAGAACAATAAAATTCTAGCGGCATACTTTCTGTCAAATCTCAAAATAAATACAAAAAATCCGACAAATACAAAAAATCCATGTTTTTACGAGAAAAAAAAAGTTGAGGTTCATAAGAATGGCTCATTATAAAAATGTACAATAAGTGGTGTTATAAAAAGTAAGGATTAAGGGTAATAATTTGCTTATCTTTAACATTATTGCAATTATACCTAAGGAAGGAATTTTTAATGTTTACTGGTATCATAAAATAATTATTTTCATTTGGGTTTTTTGTTTGTCCAATTGTTTTCCTGCTTTAAATTTGCATCCTGATTCATAAGATCCAATAGTCAGAAGGAAATCTGTTATAACTTGCTTGGAACGATTATTCTCATTGGGATAGCGAAGCTCCCCGGGAACAGCTAGTTCTCAATAAAAATTCAAGCACCTCGTATTGCATTTTATTTCTTATTTTGGTTTCATTGTGTTCATTGTTGAAAAAAGTCGAATTCTTTTTTAAAGGTTACGGAGACACTTAATTTTTAACAATGGAAACTTGTAGCGAAAAAGTTAAATTTATTAAATACTCGTAATAGTAAAATCCCCAAAATGCAAAATATATCCTCAAAGAAATCCTCAATCCCCAAGCTGAAGTTTTTATCCTACTTTTGAAAATAATATTCCCGATTTTGGGATAAATCCCCTAATCTGGCAATCCTGCTTGTAGACCACAGATAACTAATAACGTCTTATCTATGCTAATAACTAGTAATCAGTGTTGTAAACAAATGCATTTACAAATCCTCTACACAAGGTACATTCCTAGGCAAATTTATTGTACTAGGTAATAGCGGATCTACAACAAATACCACATTGCAAAAACAACATGGCTTTTTATTGTTGTCTTGTGCGTTCCAAATGTGAAAAGCATAAAGAGAAATAAAACAATATTGTTCTAAATACAAGGGCTTGGTAAAAGAAATATACCTTATATATGATATAATACTCGTCTTATCAAGGCACATTTATGTCATGCAACTTATTTAAAAAAAAATCAACTAAAGCGAATCACCCTCTGTAAAACACGTTGGTTATAATATTTTCGTGTGAAAAACTGCTCACTTAGTTTACAGAAACGGGGAACGACGGTTCTTTGGACATTTTGAAAAGCTATTACCTCTTTGCTTTTTTTAGTTTTATTGATATTATTTTAATTATTTCTTTAATAATGATTATTTTACCTTTTCTTTAATAAAAGCTTAATTAAATAGAAAATAATTTATTAAAAAATTATTTCTTTAGCTGAGTTTTATAATTTTCTTATTACCTACATATGTTTTGAGATATAATTGCTTCCGCAATAGCCGTTGGTGTCAGATACAAATTAACATAGTAATTTATTATCAAACTTCTTCTAATTGATAAACAAAACGAATGGTACGTTCTGACATTATGCAAGAGAATTTATTTATATACATACATATGTATTTGGTAAAGATACTCTGTTGACACTTATTATATGTATGTACATACTATACACAAACTGTGATAAACGTTATTTGTATCGTTTTTGAAATTCCGTAAATATGTACATACATATAAACAAAAGAACTCATTCCTGTACATATTTTCTTACTTACTTTGTGTATGGATTCATATGATGAACTCGGCTGGGCACTTCCTTGGTAACAAAATAACTAGGTGTTTTCTCCATTGTTAATTGACCTTCAATTGTATACGGCATATGATGACGGTACCATTGTAAACCCTTTTGATAATGTCGATCAAAAAAATGTACTTCGCAACCCACTGCACGGACATCAGGATGCAGTCTTATAAACTCTAAGAGAGCTCGAGTTCCAGATTTTTTTACTCCTATAATTAAACTGTCAGGTAAATGGCGAGATGGCTTCGAAGCCTGTTGATGTAAAAATCGATACTTCGGTGAACCATCTAAAATACGCGCTGACGATTTATTCATTATTGACTTTAAAGAAACTCCAAACAGTGCAGACCTTGTCTTCGATAAAATTGTTCCATTATTTAATGTCGAATTTGTTTCACTTTTTGTAATTGTCCACACCAAAGATGTTGCAAAAATATTTGTAAAAGGCTTCTAAAAAATTTTTGTGTAGGTAAATCCGTATTAATAACGATTCGTATATTTTGAATATCAATAGCAGTAAATCATTGTTCCCTAGAATTACCTTATTTAAGGTGCGCCCAAGATTCGCTATTAGACAGGTATTAAATGTATATGATACGTAAATTAAGGATATGCAAATCAACACGATAATCATTCTGCTACGATTACTTAAGTTGTAAAACCAATTAATGAACATTTTTTCTTGATAATACAATCGAATTAAAGTTAAATTATCACTTTAATTGGTTCTCTTTCACCTAAATTTCATTTCGCAAACTATATTTTACGTAAATGTGTATGTTTAACTATTTTATATTTTTCACAATAAAATAAATTTGTCCTTTTACACTCCTTTTTCCTGCAAAAAAGAAAGAAAAAAGTAATGAAAACAGAACTCAACCCTTTGTTTTATTCCTATGCGAAAAAAACAACTAAGTGAGAAACAGAACTGATTCAAGGTGCAGTTTGAAGAAGCAGAATTTAACAAGTTATCTGCAAGCATCTCCAAAAAAAGGATTTTGTTAAGTATAATTTTTAAGTTTTTAAAGAAAAATTGGTGTGAAAAAAGTGGATTTGACACATGTAGTACCTACATGGCATTTAACATTTACTAGTAGTGTACGAATGGCAAAAGTGATAGAGGAAATTTTTCAAATTATAACCCTTTACATTTAAAAAATATTTACATATTTTCTTGTAAACGCCACTAATTGAAATTATTATACCCTTCACCACAAAAAGTAGAAAAGGGTAGAAGTAAGTTTCTACAATATCCATTTCTAATCCGTATTTCCAAGTTACGGCCTCTGAAATTTTTATTTTTTTTTAAACATCAATATGGATATCATTTTAAATGTTTAATGATATCTTTAAGGAAATATTAAAATTTTTTAAAAATGCTTAACCCATTAAGAACAGATGACATTTTTATGTTAAATTATGTATATGTAGTACTGAATTTTTTTTTCTTATTTTTTTAAACTCACTTAGCCGAATATTTGCTTTTTTGATTGGAGTTACTTCACTAAACTAGATTTACATGATGGTAAAGGGTATATAAGATACGATCCGAATATAGCACTTTTACTTGTTTTTAATTTAAACTAATTTTTTATGTGGGATGTCAATAGCATTTGCAAGAACCACTTCTTATTAAAATCGGATTGATATGTTAAGTAATGAAACAATTACTTTTTCAGTGCTATAACTTTCGTGTCTGTACTGAAAGTTACGAAAATTTGGCATATAATAATAAATTATTCATGATACTTGGAGCCTTTAAAAGTTCTCAAAAAATTTTAAAAATGTATCCAAACGGTAGCACTGTCCAGAGGCCGTGTTCTGTAATTCTCTTAGCTAAAAATTAAATGTACTGCACTTAAATGTTGCACTAATCCATGTACATTTTTTTAATTAATCGTTATCTGTAAGTCTAACTCAATATTAATGACGGTGTTAAGTATAGGGTTAAATGTTCCAATGTTGTTTTTGTGGCTAAAACTTTTTTGTTCCAATTAAATTATTTTAGAGATGGCGATTTAGCTTTAGCGACTTACAGAATACGGCCTCAGGACATAAATTCTTTCTTGCCGAACACGTGTTCGAGTAACAACAAAATATTAAACAAGTTAGAGGCGAATCTTATGTACCCTTTACCATATATGTATAGTTTAAATAAAAATTTTCGTAAGAAATTCTTTCCTATCATTAAGTTTTTCTGTTCAAAAAAAGGTCTTTTCTGAAAATTGTAAGTTTTGCTTAGGGTTGTATCAGGTGAAAGCTCACCAATTTTCTTAACATTTTAATTAATTTTTATCATAAACAAAAACAATCTTCCGCAATACACACTAAAGTTAAAAAAAAAAATAGGGAAAAATTAGAGGTTTTGCGCGCTGCCTCCACGGACATGTACCGATCTTGCTGAATATATGTATATATATATATATATATATATATATATATATACTTTATGGGGCCGAAACGGATGTTGCAGAAATGCAGAAATTACAAACGGAATGACAAACTTAAATATGCCCTTTTCCACCTGTGGTGAAGGGTATAAAAACAACACAAACATATAAGTTGTTCAAAAAATTATTAAGGCGCGACCAACAGCGCCTCGTAAAATACATATGATAATATATAAATCTTTTTTATTAAATATTTATTTTCACAATTAAAAATCTACTTAAAACCGTAATTAATAGCTAATTATGCAATGACCTTCCAATTGGATTTAGAAACTTTGAATTCTCTACTTATCTATTAGCCCAACTATAAACAAGTTCGACTTTTTTTTCACTTTTCTTCCATCATAAATTTTTTCCCCTTTTGATTGCGGAAAGTGAAAAAAAAATCGGGAAAAAAAGTTAGGGATGAATTATATAGACATGAATTCTACACGAAAATTTCACTTCAAAATTTTATAAGGCATATTCACCCTTATTCTAGTTGTCGGCGTCGTTACTCATCAATGTTGATATGTGTCGACGTATTCGATTTGTTATTCTACCTGTCGTTATTGACACTTATCGATTACTGCTCAAAGATTTTTTGTATTCTATAACAAATGTGACGACGGTATTGTATTGACGTGACCCTGCTTTTTGTCGACGCCTTTTTGCATAACGACTGAAAGTGATTTAAACCAAGCAAAACATTGGAAATTTAAAAAATGAAAGTTATAAGTGCAAATCTATTGGTAAAATTAAAAAACTTTCGCAGAGGCACTGCTTCATGCAATTTTAAAGAAAAATGGGAAAAAATTAGAAAAATTCTAAATTCTCTTGGTCCGCCTAGAAGATTAGCATATGAATGGCAAAAGGTAACAAAATAAAGGATTGAATAGGGATTTATAAAAAAGTTTGTAAAAATTACTTCTAAGGTATGGCAAAATATAAAATTAAAAGTGAAAAAAAGATGGTTGCTAATAACGCTGAATGTAAAGCCACTGGCGGCGGAATGTTTAAACAATTTTCACTCAGTCCGCTGAAAGAAGCTGTGGCAAACCTTCTTAACTTCCAGAAGCATTTGAATTCTGAAGGAGCAGTTCAAATGGTTGACATGGGAAACGATTCTAATGACATGGATCTTGCTGAAGTCGAATTTGTCGGTGAAAGCACAGCCAGGAGCAGGCAAAACATATGTACATACTTGTGATACGGCATATTAAAAATAATGCAATTCTGCCTAAGAAGTTTTCTTTTCAACACAAGTTTTTGTTTTTTCAAGCCTTCATCATCAATTAAATCAAAATTTTCTTCACTTATAGAAAATATTTTACCATAAAAGTGTCAAACACAAATAAAATTTAATAAAAAACTTGGGGATGTGCATTTTCATTTCACAAAAATCGATAAACCGTCGACGTCGTCACAGGAATGTTATAGAATGCAAAATTTTTATTGAATTGACGCCGACATTGATACGAAGTGATATTGATACTAAAACGACGACGATGACGACGCCGACAACTAGAATAAGGGTGATTTTTTGTAAAAAAAAATAATTTTACAGCAACAATGCTTCGAAAGTTTGAAGTAAAAATTTCGTGTGGAATTCAGAACATGCCTAACAGAAGAAAAATTATGTTAATAAACAAAATAACTCCCTTCAAGCTACGATGATGCCACTTTTTTATTATTTTGTTCCCACGGAATTCATAATTAGATGAATCTTTTCTCGAGAAAATGTTTTTCAGTGGAAAATTCCGTACATTTTTTCACTATTGCAAATTACTTTGTAATCATGTATTGCCCTATGGTTTCGATTATAACAAGTAAACGAAATGAAATTATGTAGTTGTAGTGTATTTTAGAAATGTTCAAATTTTTTATTATACCTAATAATTTTTTAACCTGAAAACATACTTTTCTAATAGGACACTAAGTTGAAGACATAATTCTTTAATTTATTATCTAGTAAATTTTAATATTTTAATAGGAGTTGACCGGTCCCAATAAAAATGGCTTTCTTCTAACGGGACAACACCGCATTCGCTTATTTGAAAACTCAAGGCTTCTAAAAATAGAAAATAATTTCGATTATTTTTAAAAGATTTGAAAACATGTACGTATGGATAGGTATACTCATTATATCAATAAATGCATTTAAAGTACACTCATTGCGTACTGTTGCAGCTAAGTACATTTGAACTTTGTTCCCATTCAGTTTAAAAACAAAATCAATGGCATATGATAAATCTTTGAAATTTGATACATCATAAACAATGTCTGCAGCTACTGTAATGTTAGGCTTGAATACAAGAATTTCCACTGTGTCTTCTATAGACTGCCAAGGAACTAATAAACAATCAACATTTACCGCATTAATTTGGAATCTGTTTTTTTCTTCTAAAACTTCGGGAAAATTTCTTTCTAAACTTTCACGCATAAGTTCCACACATGAACTACTACCATCACTTAGTATTATATGTTTTGGCTGGCATGTTTTCAATATTGTTAAGCTACACAATCCAGTTCCAGCCCCCAATTCTAATACTATCTTATCTTTCAGCACATTTGGAGTTTTTAAAAAAAAATCTGCAAGAGCCAAAGAAGCTTGCCAACTACAGAGCCCTGTAGTGCCATCAGTCACAAAACTTGTCGATTCTCGCAAAGATAAGTTTACTCCCGGCTTTATAATGTAATGCTTAAAGGCATACTTTTTACTACAATCACTTGGCAGATTTTGTTGTAATCGGCAATAAGTCTCGTAATATACATCATGCACTTCTGAACAAGTTTTTTCTAAAAACAATAATAACTTCTTCAAAAAATTATGTTGGTAGCTTACCTTAATGGGAAAGTTGTCATTTAATGAAGATAACAATGTGTGGTCCATTAAATCCTTTTGTTCTTCCCAGCTTAATTGCTTCGGAAAGTCCTTAAACGACAAAATTAGTAAAATTTATCTGCCTTTGATGTTTAATAAATTCAATACCTGCCATAAAATGCAATGAAGAGGATAACAACATAAGAACTGCTTTTGAATTTTATTTAAAAAAACATTAAGATCTCTTTTGGTTGTTTTAGACATTTTCAAATAAAAAGGACGATGCCCAGGGCAAATTAAACAGGTGACTACATGAGTGTTGCCGTTTGGTTACATTTTTCACATATTTTGTAACTTTTGAAAGCTCCAGGTAGCATGTATAATTTTGTTATACATATGTATTTTGCCAAATTTTCGTAACTTTTAGTACAGATAAGAAATAAAGTAATATAACTGAAAGAGTACTTGTTATATTATTTAAGGTAACAATCTCTGTCAATATATAAACCTTCCTTAATATATCAATTCAATTTTAATAACAAAATTTACCTGCAAATGCAATCAAAATCCCACATAAAAAATTAGTTTGAAATAAACAAAAAATTACATTACATTAGTCTATTGAATTCGCGAGAAATTACGAAATGTTTCTTCCTTCATGTTAAGAAGCAGCAAAATGTTTCTGACAACAATTCTTTCCAACTGTGAAACAATATGAGCTGCATTTCGTGCGGAATACTAAGCATTCTGTTCAAACTTGTAAAAATTGTTAGCAATCCGCTTTGAGAACCGTACCAATACTCGATTAAGAAGAAAGTTGTCTTTTAATTTCTGCAGGAAGTGCCGGATTACAGAAAAGTTGTCAGTAATTTTATGTTGAAGTTTAAAGCAAATAAGGCTCAAATTTGTCTGTAAGAACGGTATAGTAAATTCAATCGAAGAAAAAGGTAAAACGGATCTATTAAAAAAACCTACTTTAAATAATTTTATTGAGTGGAAAGAACATACACGTTTCCATACCGGAATATTAGTGTTAAGTCCTAATTTAAATCCTCATGAGTATCACCAGTATGAATTTTTTTATACGTTTTTCTTTTTTATTTTCGTTTTGTTTTTGTTCAGTAAATAAATTTGTTGCCTTGTTATTTTCCCTGAAAAATAAAATAAAACTTTTATCTATATATTATATAAATTGCATTAAATTACTATATACTTAAGGAAATTGTCAAAATATAACGTTTTTGAAGGAAAAACATAACTTTTTTTTTGTCTTTTCCTGGCAACACTGATACACGCAATTTTGACAGCTCAACAAGATTTTACAAAAACGTAAAGGCTGGTTCACCCATTGTTTCGGAACAAAATTTTTGTTTTGAGAGAATTTTACTTTTTTGAGAGTTTGTTCTGAAACGATTCACCCACTTCGAACAATTTTTCTGGAAAAACAAAGCTACCATATGAAACATATGTGTAAGCGAGATGTGTTACTTTTCAAGCAGGCAGCACTGTGACATAAAATTAAAATCACTGAATGCCGTTTTGTTATAAATAAATTCTAAATTAAAAAAAACTTTCATAATTAAATCAAAAAATGAGGTAAAAAAATTGAGGTAAAAAGTCATACAAGCATTTTCTACCCGGCTTTTTCATTTTGAAATAAGCTTCAAGGCAAGGGATTCATTCGTTGAGATCCATGACACAATTATTAAACTTATTTTCTTTTATTTTGTGTTTTATTATAAATATACCAGGCAAATTAAGGCAGGCAATCTTAAGAACAAAACAAATTTTAAAAATAATTATTGAATATCAATGCAAACAAAGAACGAAAAAGTATGTAAAATATATTTTTTTGCTTGAAAGATTTTTATCACATTAATTAATGAAGTGGCAGCTCAGTTAAATTTTCTTTGAAAATATAAAATAGTTGGCAGCACAGTTTCATTGTTTCGGAACAAAAATTAAAATTAAACCAATTCAAGCTGAAATTGTTCCGAAGTGAGTTTACTCTTTTTCTCTCTCTCTCTCTCTCTCTCAAAAAATAAAACGTCAAACTACATATAAAAAAAAAATGTTTCGGAACAAAATTTTTTTGGGTGAACCAGCCTTAAAAGACGTGCGAGAAAATAAAGTCTTTAAATGCTGGTTCACCCACAAAAATTTTGTTTAAAATTGTTTTAAACCAATTCAAGCGGAAATTGTTCCGGAGTGAGTTTAAGGCTGGTTCACCCACAAAAATTTTGTTTTATTTATTTTGTTTCGTTTATCACAGTTTGTGTATAATATGTACATACATATAATAAGTGTCAACAGAGTATCTTTACCACATACATATGTATGTATATAAATAAATTCTCTTGCATAATGCCTTGAAGGTTATTTCAGAAATTAAAAAGCCGGGTAGAGAATGCTTGTATGACTTTTTACCTCATTTTTTGATTTAATTATGAAAGTTTTTTTAATTTAGAATTTATTTATAACAAAACGGCATTCAGTGATTTTAATTTTCTGTCACAGTGCTGCCTGCTTGTAAAGTAACACATCTCGCTTACACATATGTTTCATATGGTAGCTTTGTTTTTCCAGAAAAATTGTTCGAAGTGGGTGAATCGTTTCAGAACAAACTCTCAAAAAACTAAAATTCTCTCACAACAAAAATTTTGTTCCGATACAATGGGTGAACCAGCCTTTACTCTTTCTCTCTCTCTCAAAAAATAAAACGTCAAACTACATATAAAAAAAATGTTTCGGAACAAAATTTTTGTGGGTGAATCAGCCTTTACTTTCTGTTGCTGTTCTGTTCCGTGCCGTTCTGCTTTTTAAATTATTGTGATTAGTTTTTCTGTAACAACAATGCAGCTGTGTATAATAAACAAAGAAAATACAAACAGCGTTGCCGCTCTGGTCCAATCGGACCAAACTTGGTAGTTTTTCGACTCTAAAAAACGGTTTGGTAGTTTGGTTGGTTTGTTGCATTTTTTTTAAATTTTTGGTAGGATTTCCTCCTGTAGCAATAGTAAATAGTAATAGTAAATTTTTCTCCTTAGAAATTCAGTACATATAATTAAAAAAAAAATGTAACTTTGAATTAAATAAACAATAACTTTGAATAGTGTTACCACTGTTTTCAAAAACTATCTTAGGTGAAATAAAAAACATCTCTGCTTTTTGCATAGAGATGATTAAAGCTATAACCATGGCTTAAGAAATCCGAACAATATTATGAAATTGAAATTAACAATATTTTTGAGTGAAGGTTTATTTTCAGAAGACGACATACCATCAACCAGGTAAAACCACTCTTAAAATTTTTGTTTTAAAACGTTTTTAAATAATATAATACTTTTAGTGATCATTGTAAAGAAACAGTCAAAAGAAAATTTAGAACCGAATGGTTGAGCGAATTTGATTGGCTTCAGGAAAGGGATGGGTGTTCATTCTAAAAAGATAAACTTCCATCTCAACAATTACGGAAAAAAACCAAATGAGTATAACAGAGTTTATGTGCAAGAAATGCATTTTTAAATTTTTGGTAGGCTGTGAACGATTTTGGTAGGATTTTTGAAAATTATTGGTAGGAAGTCAATTTCTTGTGTGGCAACTCTGAATACAATACACAACACAACAAAAAAAACTACAATTACAATAACAAAAATAGGTTTGTTTAAATTTTGCACACACACTATCAAACAACTTTCAAGTAACTTAACGTTGAATTCTATTTTCTACTGATTCGAACGGAACAGAACAGAACGTCAAAGTAATAACAAACCACAAATACACATTTTCCATTTAACAGAAATTGATCAGCAGATTCGTCACGGAACAGAAAGTAAACACTTATAAGGTTTTTACACTTGCATACATCTATGAGGAACGCGTGGAAGAAGTTGAAAATGAAAAAAAGACGTTTACATTTGCAACATCTTTCATCTCTGAAAGATGCTATTATTATTAAGCTATTTAATAAAATGGAGCTAACAAAATCTACAGTATTTGGTTTAATTATTGCTGTTGAAGATTTAGTTATGCTGGAGAACAAAGAAATTCCAGTTTTTGGGAATAAGATAAGACAACGTTTTCATTGTTTTTTCAAAGCGGCTTTTGTTTATTTTATTTATTTTTTTATTTTTCAAATTTTTAGTTTTTGCAATTGTTAGATAAACTATTTTAGTATTATAACAAAAAAAAAAAATAATTCTGCTTAATTTCAGGTATATTTTAATTTCTAAATATATTATAGAGAAAAACTATTTAAATATTTTTAAAATAATTTCTGCCGTATTTCTAAAGAAATAAAATAGGTTTAAAATAATTTTAGGACAAATTTGTATGGAGTATTTTTCATAAAACACATGTCAACGTTATTTTTATTATTTATGAGTATGGCAATTTAGAATTAAAAACCTTGAGGTTTCATTGTTTTTTTTGACAAGTGTTTCGTCTTTATATTTTACGGTCCATTTTCTAGTGATGGCACTAAATTTATCGAAAGATGTTGAGTGAAACAAAATGAGTTAGGAACATCTTGTAAAGATGTTGATTTTTAGCCCTATGTATTTCTTATGGGGAAGATTTAACATCTTGGCAAATTGATGAAAGATGTGAGCAAGTGTAAAAAGGCTATAATTCTGCCTTAACAACACCCCATTCAGACCAGAGACTGCGCCGAACGGCCGCCGAAGTTTTTCGGTAGCCGCCGCCGCTAACATTTTTTCAGTTAAAATTTTGCCGCAGATGTTTAGTTTCACTTTTTATCCGACTTCAAAAAAAGAAGAGAGGTCTCAATAAATATTTTATGATATACGTATTTTACTCGACAGCATTTTTCATGAAACTAATTTCATGAAATTTTTGTTTGTAGGCACGCTTGAATTTTGAGGGGATTTTGGTTTGTCTGGTTTGTTGTTTGTGTATTATTATTAATTATTATTATTAATATTATTTAATTATGATGCCTTGAAAAATTTAATATTATATGGACGCTACGACACTCGCTGAAAGTTTTAAATAGAATTTGAAAAAAAAAATGGCATGAAGTAATCGCGTGTGTAAATTTGATGTTAGTGTTTTTTATATCTGAAACAACATTTTTTATTTAAAAAGTTATGCTTACAGGTTGGTTCTCTTAAAAAAAGTAAAAAATTTAAAAGCTAAAAACTGTCCCAATACAACGCAAAGTATTTTTATAGAAAAGGGCATTTACATTATGCAAATCTTCAAGCAATATAGCATGGTTTCAGTTTAGAGGGGATGTTTTTGTTGGTTATGTTTTGTTCAAAATAACGAATATCGCTGCAACTTATAAAGAGAATTACAAAAAAATTGTATTCAAAAATGGCATAGTATAAATGTGGACCACATTAAACTATAACAAGGAAACTATAGAACTAATTTAATATTAAAAACAAATTTCATAAACCTTACCGTTTATAATATAAATTTTGACAAATTTAAATAAAGTGAAAGTAAATAACCGACTGATAACTATTTTTCATGAAATTTTGTGAAAATAGTGCATACAACGATCAAATTCGTTTATTAGTTTACTAGGATTGCCAGAATAATGTAATAAAACAGACTTGCACAAAAAAATATCTACAATTTTTTTTTTTAACTGATTAATTTTATAAACAGGGTTATAACTGATTTATATGGGAAAACTATAAGCCAGATAATAAACGGAAGTGTATTCTTTTATGCCCGCTATATTTAAAAGTAAACACATACAATAAGAATCTTAAATATGCCCAATAATGATTATAGTAAATAATATTGAAAACTAATGCTAATATATTACACCCTTTTACATTCTTAATTTATATTTAATGTTTCTCTGTTTTAAAATCTTTTTTTTTTCAAAAATATATTTTTTTCTATTTATGTTGCATCTGATTAATTGAGTAGCATATTGTGACCGCGAGTGGCTCCTTGGCTAGGTTTTCATAATAGAACGAATACATGAAATCATTATGGTAAAAATTCAATATCCAAATCATATCCGAGTCTTAACTTGTTACATGTGGTTTATTTGGATAAACGAGATTTTTTGATGTTTGACTTAGTGTTCACATGAAGCAAATTTAAAAAAAAAATGAAATTGTTACCTATAACAAGTAAGAGTGTGAAATCCGGGTATCAGAGAAGTAACTGCAATAAAAAAAAAAACAAATATTGGGGTGACAGAGTGTTTATAGTAAGAAAAAATTAAGCACTTTATATAATTTTACACAAAAATGTCATCCGCTCTTAATGAGTCAAGCATTTTTAAAAAATTTAATATTTACAACTCGCTTCAAAAGCGTTTAATTAATACCGATATCGATATCTTAAAGATATTGTGCACATTTGTAATTTTCTATGAAAAGTTCAGAGGCCAATAACTCGGAAAATATGGGCGACTTCCAATTTGTTTACTTGATGGTTTTTGTAATTTTTTAATTCTCTATCGCCCCATATATTTTTTGTTTTGATTGGAGTTACTTCATTGTTCCATATAATATAAAAAATTAGAGATAGGCGTGTTTTGCCTGCTGCTTCTGAGGAGATAAACCGATCTTGCTGATTTCTAATAGAAACTCTTTCAAAACTATGTCTGATCTTGTATCCCGGCAAATTTGATTTCAACATTGTCACGGAAGAACAGACGGACATCGGTCAATCGACTTCGCGATGCAAGGACTCATCTGTAAGCAAGATAATCAAATAACATAATTTCAAAATTTTCATTTAGCATCAACTAAAAGTCAGTAAAGAAATTATTTGCGTAATATGTGTGAAGATAAATATGTCGAGTTATATATGTTTTTGACGTAACGACTTACATAAAACATGTATAAGTGTGAAGTTAAATATGTTTGATGTAACATCATACAATAAAAAACACGAATTGTTTAGCATTTTTAAATATATTTAACAATAGTTTTGTAAAAAATAATAAAATTTAGGAGATTTAAATACTTTTTGAATTTTATCTACATAAATTAAAATTATTTTTATTGAAAATCAGTACACCAAATTTTAGTCTCTAAGATATTTTGACCAATGTAGCCAAATGGAGAGGTGGCATGCAATACCACCTTGTGAATAGTGTTAACTAAGGTCAATACTATTGCCCCATATGAACACTTTTTCCAAATTGAGTTTGTGAGTAGGCTGTAGCCTACACGATCGGCCCAATTTTTAAACACATTATCGATTATGTGCAGCTGTATTTCACCAATGGCTTCACGAATATTGTCCTTTAAAGCGTCAATTGCCTCTTGCTTGACGGCGTAACACTTATCTTTGACGGCACCCCACATATACTAGTCCAACGGTGTCAAATTGCGATGCGATCTTCAAAAACAGGGCTCAAAACATCAAGTGTATAGTCGACTTCAAACGTATACACAACCATATTCGTTCAGCGGAAGATAAAACTAATTATCTGTCAAATCAAACATGTGCTAAGTGTTACCATTCACAAAATAATCACTTGGTGTTTCACAGATCGGTTGCTTCATTCACGCCAGCGAGAACTTTTTATTTTCTAATAGCTCACATAGAGTTAAGAATTGTTTTTTTCATTACAGCAAATAAGCCTAACCATAATATAAAATTAGAAGGTAGTTCCACTCCCTCTTTTCTTCGCCATATTAACGTTCTTACGTTTGCGGGAATTATGAAAATTTGTGCTACCATATAAATTTATAAGATCCCGGTTTTCTGTTTTGGTTTTTTTTTACTTATATAAAATTTTAAAAGAAGGAAATACATTTAATTTACTTTATTCGTGCTTGATTCCTTCAAATATAAATATTTCATGATATTCTCATGAAATATTTATTATTTTAAACTAAACTAAAAAATGAAATGTATTACTGCTCAAATAGCTCATCAGTGGATTTTACCCAAATTTTGTATAGAAAAACAGAAAGTCTTATATCAAAAGCCAAATTGATTAAATGAGAACTCCATTGAATCAACAAGACAGAATGTCAAAAAAGTTCTATACAAAAACACAGCAAACATTTAGTAACTATTTTATTTTTTCTTTCATTTTTCTACATAAGGGATCCCATTGGGAACCATTCATATGTATTTGAAAGATTCAATTAAAAATAAAAATTGAAAAACAATTTTTATTAATCAGCAAAGTGCACAAGCAAAAAAAAACAAAATGTAAATTTATTATTCGGAATCTTTTAAGTCACAAATTTTTGAAGTGGAACTACCTTCTATTTTTATATCATATATAAAAAATAGTACACAGATTTTTTTATATATGGAGTTTAACAGTAGTGTTCACGGCGAAAATTAATGAATTCGCCTTGGTTGTCTCTTTCCATGGCGAAATAATACAGGTGAACGCACGGGCGAAAAGCCCATCAGCTGCGTACATTACAGTTGTCAAAAAAAATTTTTCAAAAATAAATAATTTGTTAAATTTTTTTTAATTTAATTTTTTTTGATTGCTAATTGAAAACAAACAATTGAAATTCCTAGAGAAAACTACCACAACATGGAACCGTATTTGCAGTTCCTGATGTGTACAATCAAAATATGCCAAAAAAGATAGTGAAATTATTGTTAACACATTTATAATTTCTTGGTTTTTTTGTGGAAGATTATGTTATTCATCAAATGGTCAACGTGCAAGAATGGAACGATGCATGTAATTTAGGCAAACTAGTGGTACAAAAGAATTTTGGTCACTTTTCCTGTATTTTTATTTTTATGTAACTTAATTTTTATAATTTTCTTATTCTGATAATTACAACCACTTTTTTTCATCAAATGTATTTTTTTATTTTGTTTGTTTTTTTACAATATTTTTTTGGCAACATACATAATTTTGTAGCAACAAATTGCCTGTTGTTTTTTGTGTTGTTGGATTGTTGTAGCCGTGCGGTCACCTGTATTAATTCGCCTTGTCTCTTTCTAATGTTAAAAGTATTATTGCGTTGCCCAATATAAATAAAATATTTTAAAACAAAAAAGTTACCTTGTTACAGTGTTTATCAAAAAATCAGCGGTTTTGGGACAAAAATCGGCAAATCGGCATTTCGATAAATTTGAGGCGAAAAATCGGCAAATATGGCAGGCCTGTTTGTGGTATTCTATTATGTTTTCAGTTATGTTTTGTATTTTTTAAAGTTTTTTTTTCTTTTAAATTTATAAAAATGTTCAAAAATAAATTCGTTCGTTTATGTAAGAAATGTAGGAATAAATAAAAAACAAAACGCATTAAAATAATTAAAAAATTACACTTTTGTCCCTAAAATTCAATTCTTTATATAAAAAACTTTAAAAACATTTATTTGGCTAATTATACGCCATAGAAGGAAACAGGCTTTTATCCTTGATGACTTAAAAAATTAAAAAAATTTTAAATTTTTGTCCCTAAAAATCAATTAGCCAATGACATTTTGTTACGAGACATTAATTTTTTCACATTATGTGGAAACAAGTCTACAATTTCTTGCAGCAAGTTCGTCTTAATAACTTCTACAAACTACTTCTGGAAGCAGACTCCCGCAAGTTTTGGTGTAAATGGAAACACTTCGGCAAATACTTATAAAATTTCTTCCGCAAGTGACTTGCTAGTAGGCGTACGTTTAAGTTTTAAAGATATTGATCGTCAATAAAAAAACAATATAATATTATAAAAAGTATGTTCAGCCTTTTGTTTATTATGCTGATTATGGTTGCATAATGTGGAGTTACAGAACAGTTTATCCTGTGAAATTCCTAATGCACATAACCGGCCTTAATTTTTGTTGTTGGCATGGACTCACTTTCAAAATGTAGAGATGTCTTCAAAACAAAAGAATTTACAACGGGATAACCTAAGAGCAAACTGAGATAGTAAAAATGTTTAGAAATAAATAAAAGTACATTTTTTTTTCTGCACCTGATGATCCTGTAACCATCGGACAGGTTTTTAAAAAGCCTTTAATTGCAAATTTAAAACAACTACAAAATGTTAACACAAAAATAATTGCAACAAGAACAATATTCTCAACAAAATAATCAAAAACTACAAAACAAACAACAACACGATTTGCTGTATTAAGTTAAGCTCCTACCACGATCCTAAGGGGAGGAAAGCGTTAAAGCAGGTGTTGATGAAACACTCTCTCAGTAACAGTCTCTACACAGTAATCTTAAGGAGTATCTTTTAAAGTATGTGTTTTCTTATAGTAACCTTTATTTTACTTCTCATACTTTTAAGAAAATGATCCGGCCAATTCTATCTACATCATCTTTATATAATATTGTACATACAAAGGTTTCAAGCTTTGTGGATTAAAAAAAGTGCTCTTTGGTTTTGCATACATAAGCGATATTCTTTAAGGTTTCATTAGAAGAATTGGTATTAAACTACATATGTATGTATATACAGACACATAGAAGCCTTGTTGTGGTAAAATAAAACAATATTCATAGCATTTATATATGCATACATACATATATTCCTTTTAGTTAACCACAATTTGTTGCGTTTGCTTTAGCAAAAAACATAAATTGACATTATTCTTACTATAAATTTAATTATGATTTAATATTGATTGAAATGTTTCTTTAACCGCTATCGAAAGTCGTTTTGTAAACTTTGCTATTACTCTTTTAAATTTTATATTAATAGCACGATAAGTCTTTTACTAATCCTGGTATTATCTATACGTAATAGAGTATAGTTCATAGAACTGAAAAACTCACAGTTTTACGTACAATCGCTCATAACACTCAAACCAAATTTGTGGGTGAATTCATACACCTCATTAGAGATAAATCATTTTGAGTAATAGGAAAAGAGAATCGAAAACAGGTTAGTGCATTAAATTTGTGGACTATAGACGAGGGCCTTTATTATTTTGAAAATGTAAAAATAGCTTCTGTTAGTATTGTAACCGTTTAATTTCCAAATCCAAATTTTATACTTGTTATAGCAGATTTATCAATACAGGTTGTTCGCAAATTTTAACGGTCTGTTTACAACTGTACAACAGTTTGACCATATACATGATATTCACCCCTATCGTGAATATATTTTCCCTCGAAATGTTTTCCCTTTTCCCCAAATTGCAATCGTGAATAGTTCACGTAAACAAAAATTCCCCTTATCATGATTGATTTTTTCCCTCGAAATTTTTTCACTTTTCCCTTAGATTTGTTCACTTAAATTTTGCTGGGGAACTGCATACATTATGCCAGTTTTTATATGTTTTAATTAGAAAATTTACATCAATAACACATTTTTTTGATTCGATATCAGTTACTGCAGTGTAGACTGATATTATGCTCATCAAGACGCAAAACAAAGAGATCTATTGGTTATAAATTTATAAAGATTTTTTATTAAAACCATTTTTAAATGAAAAAAATGGAGATAGAAAAACTCAGATATAAAAATTTATTTTATTGAAATGGGTCAGTAGCAAGGTCTAGGGTAGGTTAGGCAGGCAGCCGTATTGACACAGCCCACTTTGGTCCATTCTTTGGTCCTTTTGCGTCTAGGGTAACTATAAGGACTTTTACGCGTGTTGCACGTCACGTTCTTGAAATAAAATTGTTCTCTGTTGTAGTATCTTCTCCTCTTGCAACAATACAATAGCACAAATCACTTAACTCTAAAAAATTTGGAATATTTTTTCCCTATTTATATTTTCTTCTTTCTAATTTGCATTCAGTACGAACTGATAGCGGGAACAAACGTTCGCATGAAATTCACGATAGCAATTTTCCCTTCATGGGGAATGAAAATTTCATGGGAACAAAAATTTCACATTTTGTTCACGATAGGTCTGATTATGTTAATTATGGGATCACCCTTTAATTTATAAATTCAAATTGTACACCTGCTGTTATAGCGGACTTAACAATACAGGTTCCTTGTGAATTTCAGTTGTCTGTCTATAACGGGTTAAAAGTTTGGCCACATACATTAAAATATATTAACAATTAGGACGCCATTTAATTTCCAAGTCCAAATTTTATACTTACTGTTATAGCGTAGTCATGAATACAGGTTTTTTTTTGGCAATTTTAATGGATGTATGCATCAGATTAACTAAAATATTGGGGCACCCTTTAATTTATAATTTGGAATATTTATACTTGCAAGTCACAGTAATCGACATTCTGTCCAATTTTCAAGTGTTTGTCAAATGGTCAATGGTAAAATTAGAGTTTTGTGGTTCCTGAAATACCTAGTTCAATTGAAGTATCACTCAATTGAACTATATGTAGCGCACTTTTAATTGAGCTATTTAGCTGAGTTACTGAGTGTTATTTTATTTATATAAAAACAAATATAAAGTTAAAATTTGAGTGAAATCTTAAAACTTATTTTGGTACAAATTAGGCAAAAACATACTTCTGTAATCAGAAAATATATTAATATGAACCAAGATTCTTTTTTAATGGTAATAAATAAAGTCAGATAAAAGTGCACACTTCCGTATAATTTTTCTTTAAAGTAAAGACACGGGAATATATATATATATATATATATATATATATATATATATATATATATATATATATATACTTTGTGCTATTTTTTAAATTATCTTATTAATCTTTAAATTGTTTTTAATTTTTGATAAATTTATCACAGGACACTAAAAACAAATCAGCTCAACAGATCAATTGGATTTGCTCAATTGTTTTAACTCACTGATTAAGCATTTGAACTTAAAACAACTGAGCAAACGTATCACTGGATTCGTTGTTTCAGCTCACTAAGTTAAGGCCCAACTATAATGTGCATAAACTAGCTTATGCCAACTTATACAACTGTGCAAATACATTAAATTATATGTGGTAAACTATAATGTGAATAAGATAACTTTTCGTCAAGTTTCGTTAAATTTTATTTCTTTATGCAAGGTACGAAACTGATCGCACTTTCCGTACGGAAACAGCTGATTGTGTTTTGATTTATACATTAATAAAGAAATTTTCTAATTAAGACCTAAATTGTTAAATTTTTTAGTTTTTACTTCAATACAAAATGTATAAAAAACAACATTTTCTTTATGGCCCATTTTTACAATTATAATATATTTAAATTAAATTTGTATTTACACACACATACATATGTATACCATATAAACGATGAACATCGTTGCATTTTTTAGTACGGTTGGCCACAAACACAAAACAGAAAATAATTTGTAATAATTTTTTTTTTACATTTTCTTAGAACATAAACCAAAATATGTAAATGTGTTTGTGAATGTTATTAAATATATAAAATATTTTCTTTAAAGCCTTTTAGTTTTAAAATTTTGTTGATTTATATAGAAATTATTTTTGGAAAAAGCACGAAATAAACATAAATGTGCAACTGTGGCAAATAAGTTACTAAATTTATATATGTACATTGTAGCCACATAAATTTCTTTGATAAGTTACCTAAGCATTTGACAGGCTTTTCGTTGAATTTTTGACATAAGCTAAAGCCAGCTTATGCACATTATAGTTGGGTCTTTAGAACTAAATGAACGAAGTAGTTCGTTCTATTGGGCTGAAATGAGATCTCACTTTCTTTTCTATTTTATTCAAGCAATAGGTCAGTTTTTAATATCTAAATTAAAATTTTATACTTGTTGTTATAGCAGACTTAGCAATACAGGTTCTTTGCAAATTTCAACCGTCTGCCTACAGTATGGCCACATATATCAAATTGAATGAGCTATTGGGCATCCTTTAATTTATAATTATGAATATTTATACGGTCATAATAATCGTGATTCTGTCCAATTGCTATTGGAAGCTATAGTGATAAGCAGCTTTTCTAAATTTTAAAGTGGTGCTTTTAAAAACACGTATGTTGTATGGGGAAACCCTTTAATTTTAAAAGTTTTAAAATTGGATTAGAAATGACTGAGTTCTGCAGGCACAAACATAAAAAACACCATATATGTATGTATAACAATATGTTAATATACATCGCTATAAGAAATTCTATCTTACCATTAAGTTTTTCTGTTCAAAAAAACCGTCGAAAATTTAAATTTTTTGTTTAGAGTTGTTGTCTTATCAGCTTTTGTCGTCTAAACTAAGTACTAAATAGTAAACTCAACTACCTACAGGAAGAAAAACGAAATTTGAAAAGAAGATAGGTACAAATTAGAGGCGCACGTAGCGTTTTGCCCGCTGCCTCGAAGGACATGGACCGATCTTGCTTATTTTTAATAGCAAAATTTTCAAAACTATGCCTGATCGATTAGTGCATTTGAATTATCTCTAGCTGATCTAGTGCCTGGCAAAGTTGATTTCAACGCGAACACGGAGGGACAGACGGACATCGCTCAATTGACTTCGCTAAGCGTTAGAACTCAAAATATATGTACTTTAGGGAGTCGAAAATGGATTTTGTAGAAATTACAAACGGCAAGAAACATTTAGACGAATTAATAACCTTCGTTTTTTAAGTTTATTAAGAAGAAGGAAGACTCCATAAAGAAATAATTACTTAAGCTTACGTAATATATTAATTACTTTTTAACCGACTTCCAAAAAAGAAGGAGGATATCAATTCGGCTAAATGTTGCTTTTTTATGTTCATTTTTGATGAACTGACTTTGAACATTTTCTATAATTTGATAGATTATTCTTTTATAATTTTAAAAATTAAAGGGTGTCCCCATACAACATACATGTTTTTTAAGTGTATTATGGACTGTAAAGGGCACTTCTTTAAATTTTAAAATGACTGCGTAAATTTTAAAATGAGCTCGCAATAGCAAAAACTTAATACAAACTTAAATCTAAATATTTTAGGTGACATAAATTGACTTATATGAAATTTACATCGAACCTGTATTGCTAAGTCCGTATAACAAAAATTATAAAACTTGGATTTGGAAGTTAAAGGGTGCACCAATAGTCCGATATAACAAGAAGCTTATAATTTAAATTAAGAAATAAAAGAGTGTTCCCAAAATTAATGTAATGTATATGGCCGTGTTTCTTGAACCGTTTTTTTGAACACCTGAAAATTTGACAAAATGTCCACTACTTTGTTTGGTATAATAAGAAATACAAAAATTTTAAATTATAAATTAAAGGGTTTAACAATAGTTGATATTTTCAAAATATCATTTTTTTGTCGTGATATTTTCTATTATCCCGATTAATTATTTAAATTACCGATATTGATGATATAAATGGGACGTGCTTTGACCCCTCGATAATCAATATCGGTAATTTAAATAATTAATCGGGATAATAGAAAATAGCACGAAAAAAAGATTTTATTTTGTAAATTAATTAATATAATAAAAAATTCCCGTTGTTTAATTTAATGTTGATATAATCAGATGTATATGGCCAAACTGTTGAACCGTTATGGACAGACGGTTGAAATTTACAAAGAATCTGATTGCTAAATCTACTACAACAGCAAGTATATAATTTAAATTTGGACATTAAAGGGGGCCCCTATAGTTGTTGTAATTTGATGTGTATTTTGTATTTGATGCAAATTTTCAAGTCTTTGTACATAACGGTTCAAAAAATACGGCAATATAGGTCAAATTACGTTAATTTTGGAAACGCTCTTTAATTTCTAAATTCAAACTATAAGCTTCTTCTTATAGCGGAATTAGCATAACAGGTCCCTTGTAATTTTCGGCTGTCTGTCTATAACGGTTCAAAAGTTCGGATACAAACACCAAATTACATCAACTATTGGGACACCCGTTTATTTTCAAATCCAAATTTTATAATTGTTGTTATAGCGGAGTTAGCAATACAGATTCTTTGTAAATTTCAAGAGTCTGTCTGCAATTGCTTAAAAGTATGGCCATATACATCAAATTAAATGAACTATTGGGGTACCCTTTAATTTATAATTTTAATGTTTTCTCTATTTCTGAAACGCTTGTTGTTAGTGTTTTTTGAAATTCGTAAACAAACAAAGAAAAATACAAACAACTTTTGACGTAAAATAAATCTGCCTTGTTTTGTGCGTTGGAAATGTCAAAAGCATAAAGAGAAATAGAATATAATTGCTCTAAATACAAATGCTTGCTTTGTTTTGCAAATGCATGTTGTTAGTGTTTTTTGAAATTCGTAAACAATCAAAGTAAAATACAAACAACCTTTGGCAGTTCCAACTACAAACCAGCTGGGCGGACGACACTACCTAGTAAAATAAATCTGCCTTGATACAATAGTATAAGAAATTTCTTTAAAGTACTACATTATATATAAGAGATTTTTAAATGGACAGTGTTGAGGAGAAGTCTATTTCAAAAAATCTTAGTGAATTGTTTAGTAAATTTCTTATAGTTTTTAAATTAAACGATCTGGGGCCGAATTACCGCATCGTGATCGAGTAAAATTGTTCGTAAATTTCCTTATTGGGATTATCGCATTCGTTATCGAACAAGTGCTATCGAAATTTCTGATTATAGCATTCGATAACGAGTACATAATCGATTACCACTCGATTAGCTCTGTGTCTATCGAAATTACCATTTTTTAAGTTGTGTGCGCAAAAAAGACAAAAATTTAAGTTTATAAATGCATATTTTATATAATAAAACTATATAATACAGCTATATTCGTTTTTTAGGACAAATATAAATAAAATAAATGGCAGACAAAAAGATGTTTTGGCTCAGTAAATGTTGGAGCACCCCAATTTGTCAAAAATATATTAACAAATTGCAACCAAGGAAAGGCAACAGCCAAAAGTTTATGGGATGAACTTTCTTTCTTCAATTTCATTTATGATTCCGTTAGCTGTTCTGCAAACCGCACTCTGATACATACCCATCAAGTAATCATTTCCAACATGCTAAAAGAGATATGGCTGCAGCCAATTGTAGCTTTGGTGAAAGTGCGGTAGACATATGTATGTCCTTCGAAACACAGCTAGGAAAGAAGAAAATTAAAAGCTTTTTTTGAAAGCCGTAAACGTTTAATAAATCTAAAACATATAAAATAATAAAAAAGAATAATAGAATATTGCAATTTACTTACGCATTTGGCGGCAATGACATTGGATCACTTTTGTTTTGCATTTATCTTTTAATACGTACTGTATTATAATCGTCTTTAGAAGACGATAAACACAACTAGAGGAATGTAGCCATTTTCTTTTAACAATTACATTTGTTTTTGAACAATATGTATTTTATTTCACAAAAAATAATTTTAAAAACCCACCAATAATTTTTTTTCTTTTATTATCTTGAATTGCAATAAACGTATGACAGCTTCGTTTTAATTCTATTCCAATGTCAAAAACGATCTGGTACAATTTATAAAAATTTCGATACGTTAGCTTTCGAGTGCATTCGACACGTTTTGCAATTTTATTCGATACAAAAGCCGTAATTCGGTCCCTTCATTTTTTTATTTAATGTTTGAATGTAGTAAATCAGTGGGTAAGGGAAGATTGTGTATTATTTTAAAGTTTTTATTATGGATAATTTGAAGCTTCTTTGTATGAGTTTTAGCAGTTTGTCACACCAGATTTTGCAACCATATCGTTAACTTTTTTCCATTTATTAAAGTATTTTTGGCTTGCGTTTAGAGTCCGTTGCATTCTCTTGATTATTGCGTACGAAAGTTCTGTTATCAGCTGCTTCGTGATTACTGCAAATATTTATATCTGAAGTATATAACGAATTACATTTAAAACAAAGACATTTTTTAGAATTTGTTTGAACAACAAACATGTCAGTTAGAATTAATCGCCTTGCAATATCAAGGAAGATAACCCTAGTACTTTTGCACTGACTTTTATTATTTTCAGTAAACTTAATTACCCTTTTCAATTGATGAATGGTAGAGTGTTCCTTACGGAATCCAAAGCGTTGGATAATGATGAAAAATCTACTATTCGTTTGTAAATGCTTTTTTCCAAAGCTTTGTTATATAGGCTTAGAATGCTAATTATTCTGTAATTGGTAGGCATTTTAGGATCTTTTCCAGCTTTGCGTACTGAAATTACTTTGGTCTTTTTGAAAATTTTAGGAAACTGCCAAAACCTTTACCAATATTAAATATTTTAATTAATGTTTCAAAAAAACAATTAGGCATGTTTTTACTAAGAATGACATTAATTTAATCCAAACTTGAGGCTTTATTAATTTTTAATGAAAATGCATATGACTTTACTTCAATGGCATCAGCTAATACTACGGGCCTGTTCGTAAATGCATCACTGCACTGCATATGATGCGCAGCACGTTCGAAAATGCAAAGAGTGGCAGCACTGCAAATATCATCTGTTCGTAAAAGCATCACTGAAGTATATTATGCGCAAATAATAGCAAAAAACTAAACATAAAAATGGCTGATACAATGAACGTCTTTTTCTGTTTAATAATTCTTATAAAATTAAATTTGTTTTTTTACTGTTTAATTTTCTTTTTTTTTAGTATTTTACACAAATTTGTATCATTTTTATATCATCTAGTTCACAAATCGAGTTTATTATTAAATTTTCTATTTTCACAGTATTTCTTCGTTCGTTAATGCAAACACTAAAATGAGCAAAACAAATCATACGCAACAGCTGATTAGCAGTGGCAGTGCAGAATAATCAAATTATGCAGCGCAGTGATGCATTTACGAATAGACCCTACATTACTACCTCTGTGCAGAAACTCATTGTTAAGACATTCCATACCGTAATCCGCAACGCAAGTATTCATAGTTGATGGTGTGAGAATTAGCAACTGCATCAACAATTACATTAGCTTAATCTATATACACCAGTTTTCAGTTTCGATCTCCACATCTCTGTAATTTATGCCTGTATTTATTTTTTTGCAGTATTAACATTTTAGATGTATTGGAGATTTCTTTCTGCCATGGATTTACTTTGCTCAACTGGAATAAAATTAAATACCTGTTTGCCAATTGAAAATAATTGGTTTAGTGCCATATCTAAGTTATTGGTGTTACTTTCTTCTCGATAAATGTCTTAGCGCCTAATTTCATACTTTATCCATTCTCTAATGACTCACCAATCAGCTCGATTGTACAAAGGAACATAAATTGTTTTTAACTGAAAATGTCCACTGCTAAAGCATGATATTAGAAGAAGGTCTGAATTCAAGATATTTGGATCCAATTCCAAAGCCGAAATAGGTATACAGCAGTTCGAAAGCAAAATGTCTTCTGTAGACGGTTGAACGGGTGAAGAATTTTGACCAAATCCGGTAAATGAGCCTGGGTGTTTGAAATACAGGTCCAATGGGTGTGATGGGCGTTTAAGTCACAAAATATAAAAATCATCCTAGGTATTAGTCAGTAAACTTAAGTTCATCATTAAGGTTTGTTGTGTACACTGGGTTATATACATATAAAGATCATCTTAATATTATGTGTTTAATTTTTTGAAAATAACTTATGTTCTCTATTACTTTTTACCGCTATGAGTACACCTTTTTCGTGAGATAGTCAGTCTTCTCTTTGGGCACTCCAGTCCATAAAACGATCATTTTGGGAACCTGTTGAAATATACAGCATGTTTATGCATTTTCAAAGTTGTTTTGACATTTTTGAAGTGCATCAACAGCATCGAAGGATATTTCGAGTAGCCTTTCATTGCAAATATCATCGTAGTTGTTAACAGGAGGTTTGCTCTTCGTAACTTCAGAGTTCAGTCTTTTGTTGCGAAAGCCAGGATGGCGAGTATTACCCAGATGTTCAAAACTTGATAACTGAGGAAAGTTTGCATCATAACACTGCCATATTTCTAAATACTTGTGACTGGATTGGTTGGCAAGAACTCCTCCCATGCGGCAAGCCCGAGCATACGCCATCATGCCAGCCCCGCCGACAATCTGGCCACGGCTTAAATTTTTGTTCATCAGCTGTTGGTGTGTGGTTTTACTAGCAACGATATTGGCATTAGAAAGTTTCAATACATACTCTTTAGTCATCAGCCCTGTGGTTAGCGTTTCCAGATTCTTTTTAATGCAGCTATAACATTTGTACACTACGCTTCCTTGGATGCTTTTGTTTAATGTGTAAACAAAGAAATTGTGATTACCTGCACAATCCAGGCATACGTTGTTTCGGTTACAGTTCCTAGCCCCGTGACCATACATTGAAAACATTGGGTAGCACCTTTATTTCCCCGAAATGGTCTTTTCCAAACAAAAAAAAAAAATATTTTTATTACTTCATGTTTTGACATGCTGTCTGTCGAACTCGATGTATACAACGCATCATCCACATTAGATCGCTTGGTTGTTATTTCCTTAACACTTACCGGCTTTATATTATGCCTCTTAATAAATTCATCCTCTATTATTTCAGTTGTCAATCGAGAGAGTCCAATTAAACCATCTTAAAAATATTGCTGTCTTTTATCTCGTGTGTGTAAAAGCACAACTTTCTAAACTTTAATCGCTTCTTCGGACTAGGACAGTGAGTTGGAGCTTATCTTTGTTCCAATCTATATATAGTTAAAAAACTATGGATGGAATCTGCTATTATCGGGTTAACTTTCTCTTTTATTAAAGTTTCTTCTTCATCTTCCTCGGGTAAAAAATGAAATTTGTTGTTGCTGGTGGTAGATCGGACAATTTTGAGAACTTGTATTTGGGGCTTTGGAGCCGAAATAAGATTAAGAACTAAAAACAGAAGTTTTTACGTGGAATAAGTTAATTAAATTCTTCTCACTAATAAAAATTCACACCAGTTAAGGTCGAATTAGCCATTGAGTGTACCTGGTATCAATAATTCTTGAAAAAGTTCCTGTTGTAGTGTAAATGCTGTATTTGTTGCAGACTTGCATGCACCTGGTATAAATATATACAGAGGCGAATCTATGACAGTTGGCGAATTCATTATATTTTCTCAAGGCGAATTAATACAGGTGACCGCACGGCTACAACAATCCAACAACACAAAAAACAACAGGCAATTTGTTGCTACAAAATTATGTATGTTGTCAAAAAAATATTGTAAAAAAAAAACAAACAAAATAAAAAAATATAAATACATATTTGATGAAAAAAAGTGGTTGTAATTATCAGAATAAGAAAATTATAAAAATTAAGTTACATAAAAATAAAAATACAGGAAAAGTGACCAAAATTCTTTTGTACCACTAGTTTGCCCAAATCACATGCATCGTTCCATTCTTGCACGTTGACCATTTGAAGACTAACATAATCTTCCACAAAAAACCCAAGAAATTATAAATGTGTTTACTATAATCTCACTGATTATACACATCAGGAACTGCAAATACGTTTCCATGTTGTGGTAGTTTTCTCTAGGAATTTCAATTGTTTGTTTTCTATAAGCAATCAAAAAAAATTAAATTAAAAAAAATTTAACAAATTATTTATTTTTGACAACTGTAATGTATACAGCTGATGGGCTTTTTCGCCCGTGCGTTCACCTGTATTATTTCGCCATGTATTTTCTAGTAACAGTGACTGCCAAGGCATATTTACCCTGGTGACAGCAGTAGGGTTGATGATAATTTTGTGCTTAAATTAATTTTTTACTTTGTTTACACTTTATTAATGGCAAAATAATTTGTCTTGTTTACGAATGAGAAAAATTATTATTTAAATTGTATATTTAAGTGCTGTGCAAAGTGTGTTTTAATTGTTTAAATATTGAAAAAATATAATTTTGCGTTGAAATCTACAAAATAAAGGTATACAATAAAATATTTATGGTTTGTGTCAACGTTTTCTCTTTTGATTTTCTTTCTTTTGTCCACTGGTGCCAGAAATGCAGGTTTACCTGCATTTTGCAGATTTTAGCCTCTCAAATTTCCAAAAACCAGATATAAAGATTTTTTGCTTAGAATCGAAGATTTTTTTAAAATCTGCGTGGTAACAAGCAGGTGGCCTTAACAGCCCAGATGACTATGTGAATTTCCTTCTTCCAGTGTCAAAAGTTATAATATCCCTTGCTTTTGACAACCGCAAATTATTTGTAAAAAAAAAAAACAAAATGTACGTGTTTCTATCGCAGTGCTGTGTTTATTTTCGTCGTGAGTATACCTGTTATGAATTCGCGTTGCTTGATATACTTATACTTTGGTGCTTAGCGAAATGATACAGGCGAATTTATTAATTTTCGCCGTAAACGCTAAATGTCAAAAAAATTATGCATATTTTTTGTATATGGAGTTTGACATTTAGTGTTCGCGACCTTGTGTTTTTTCGCTTTAAAGCTTAAAGACAACTACAGCATACACAAAAAAAGAAAATTTTATAAAATAAAAAATTAAATTTATTTTAAGTATTTAGGTTTAATTTTTGTTTTGAAAAGAAAAAAATTGCGGCTTGGAAAGGGTTATTTTAGTTATTAAGCACTAAGTTCGGCAATAATTTTTATATATATTCTTCGTAGAAATATTAATCTACAATAACTAATTAAATAAACTTCTGAAATAAATAATTTTTTTAGGTAGCTTCAAGCCCAATTAATTTCTTTTCTTCCCAGTTAAAATTTTGTTCAAATCGAGGCACGCGTTTAGAAGTTATGTAATTATTTCCAGTTTTGCGCCAAAAATCTCTTACACTTATTAAAACAAACACAAATTTTAAGTCTATGATGACGTATGTAGGTTCGCAGTAGAACATTTTTTGGACGGCTGAGTGTTTTCTTTATTCATGTGGCCTAATTAAAGGTCTGTTTCAGATGCATAACAAAATAGTCTGAACTTTTGAGAGTAAAATGGAAATTACACTGTGAATGTGACAAGTTGTCCGAAATTGCTGGAACGCAAAAAACTACAATTGAACATCCTAAAATACTAATGGAGCTGACTTACTTAAATAAATTTTATTTTAGTGATTTTAGATGCTTAAAATGAAAAATAATTTAAAAACGAAGCATTTGCAACATTGCCAACAGCTGTAAAAAGTGATTGAATATAAAAGTTATGACCAGTTATTAGTTAAAAATTTATATATAATTTTTTGCAAAATGGAGAGCCAAGTAACTATTGTATGTTCTCCTTTCTTCACTTTCTTCAAATATTTTACATAAATTCAAATACAACTGTTTTAAAACTCTAAAATGTTTCCTAAATTCGTACTCTGTGTACCCTTTTTTCTACTTCAAAAGCAGCAAGAACTTCAACAAAAATTTCTATCCATAAGAATCTTCAGTAATTAAGTCCAAAATGTAGTCTTGATCAGACTCACTTGATGTGTCCATGACTTCTTCAATGATCTATAAAAGCATATTTTATTAAAGAAATAAATTAAATCTTCCATTTTGTCTTTTTAGTAATTTTAAGTAAAAACTTTATGTATTTATTTAAAAATTCAAATAAAAATATTTGTATTAACAAAAAATAACAAAAGAGTTTTATTTAGTATTAAATAATGCTTACAGCATATTAAATAAAACACAAAGCAGTTACTTCCGTTATTTGTCTATTGGTCACATATACTGTAATCCAATATATCCAAATACTTTTGACCTTCCTCTTTTTTATGATGATCTAAAATGTGGAATTTTGAGTAATTTAAAACATTTTATAAGGTTAAATTTTCTGGAGTCATAATGAATTTGGAGTCAAGAGACAGATTTGCCAGCGGTAATTTTTCACACTTCTTGTTATTGAATCTAATGGTTCAAATGAGTTTGTTGGAATAAAATTCTCCTGCGACATTCATTGCATGCAAAAATACTTATTTTCCTGCTGTGTTTAATCACCGAGTATGCTTAGTGGTTTAATGGCTAGGTTATAAATAATAAATAATTCTACTTATTTGTTTTCATTCACCAACTGCTACAAGGCGAATCAATTACCAGGTGGCAGCGTTAGAGAATTAATTATTTTTTGCTGGTAGAAACGAATGTCAAACTTCATATATAAAAAATAGTACACAGATTTTTTATATATGGGGTTCGACAGTAGTGTTTACGGTTAAAATTAATGAATTCGCCTACGCTGCCACCTGGTAATTAATTCGCCTTGACCTGGTACTTTATTTTGCCATGGTTACTATCAAGGCGAATCAATTACCAGGTGGCAGCGTAGGCGAATTCATTAATTTTCGCCGTGTACGCTACTGTCAAACTCCATATATAAAAAATCTGTTTACTATTATTTTTATATGAAGTTTGACATTCGTTTCTACCAGCAAAAAATAATAAATTCTCTAACGCTGCCACCTTATAATTGATTCGCCTTGGTTACTATGTTTTGACTACGGCGAATCAAATACTAGGTAGTTGCGATGGTACATTCATTCATTTTTGGCGGTAGCATTGGTTTTAACCAAGGCTCATTAACAACAGGTGGCCTTGACAGTCCAGGTGAATATTTATTGCGTTTTTGATTTTCCTTCTTCGAATGTCAAAAGTTATAATCTCCTATTGCACTTCTTTGTTTTTGGCAGCCAAAAACAATATCTACAAATAAAAAATGTACATATTTCTTGGACAGTGTTGTATTCATTGTCGCCGCGAGTATACCTGTAATGAATTCGCATTGGTTTTAAAAGTTTATAAAATATAATCGCCAGTTTTAGAGAAAAAATTGGCAAATCAGCACTTTAATAATATTAAGGCAAAAAATCAGTAAAATGTCAATAAATGGCAGGCCTGGCGTTGTGCAAGAGGAAATTTATTTTTACTTCAGTAGGTAGTGTCATCCGCCCATCTAGTTTTTATATGGAAATGTCAAAGTTGTTTGATTTTACTTTGTTTACGAATTTCAAAAAACACTAACAACAAGCATTTCCAAAACAAAGCAAGCATTTGTATTTAGAGCAATTATCTTTTATTTCTCCTTATCGTTTTGACAATTCTAACGGACAAAGCAGCAGTTGTATTTGTCGTAGAGTAGCTACTACCTCGTAAAATAAATGTGCCTTGAAAAAAAGTTGAGATTCGTGTTTTGCTAAAATTTGTTTCAGTTACTTTACGCCGGTCGCGAGATTAACGTGTGACATCATCGAGGTGAGAGTAGTTTTGGTTGAGTAAACAATACTTAACCACTTCTGTTTTTCAGTTAAGTACGTGGTAGAAACAATAAATCTACAAGAAGTGTTTGTTTTGAAGTTTTATAAAAAGATGATTTTCCAACAAAAACAAAATTTCTATGTATGTATAATTGGTTTTGTATGTTCATTTGAATAAACAATTTTGAAAACAACGTTCATGGTAAATAAAAATATGTGTACATAAGTAGTTAAAAATAACTTTGATCGTGCATAAGATTTTTGAAATTACATTGAATAAATTTAAAATCTTCAGTTTAAAAATTAACTTAAAAAAATGTAAGTATGACGTGTTAAGTGTATATACAACCAGGACTGCCAGATTTTGTATATTAGCCCCTAATTTGTGAAATTTAAAAGGCTATAATTTTAATTTATTTTTTAGATTAATATACGGGTGAGTTTATACACGTGTATAATTTTCATATTAAAACGGAATATCGGCAAATTATAAAGGTTAGATATTATAAGATAAATAATCCGTACGTTGAAAAATCTAAGGAAGGGTGTTATTTATTAACATGGGAGCGGCAGTTTTAAAAACACAATAACAAACTACTTTTTGTGATTTAATCTAGTGAAGTAACTCTTATAAAAAAGTACAAAGAATGTTGGAGAATTAAAAAATAAAAATTAATCGAAAAATTTGGCTTTCCCGCATATTTTCCGAGTTAAAGGAAACTAAACTTTTCATAGAAAAGTACGATTGTGCACTATATTTTAAAGATATCAGGTCAATATTGGTATCATTTTTTTTTAAGATATCTTCAACGGATGATTTCAACATATTTAAAACAAATTCTCGAAGTTCTACACGTTTTACATAGAAAATAAAAAATTTAATACATAATAATAAAAAAATGTTAAGGTATTAATACCTACAAAATTGCGGTGAGTTCGTGCTCACTCGTGATCAGAATATTTTTTATCACGGATATTCACGGACAGAAAAATATATTACAATTCCTTGTCGCTGTCATAGGTACAAAAATTAAAATAGTTTGAATGTGCAAACATTTTTATTTATTTGCTTCTTCACAATTTTTTACTTATTTTACACGTTTCTTGGTGCAAGTCAATAAAACCATTACCTTTTGTAATTCTAGCATCTTTTATGTTTTAATTTAAATACGTGCTATTTTTACGCAGTTCAAATTATAAATCATTTTTTATATTAAATTTCATACTTGGGTAATTTTTATTACCATTGAAATTGTTTGAAGTAATGACAATGAAAATAATTAAACTACCATTTAATGCTAATGATTTTATTTGAATTATAATTGTTTTGCATTAAACTGTTTAGTTACCAATTACAGTTGAAAAAAAATATAATTGTAGATACCTATTTCATTAATTTTGTCGATATTTCGCCACACAGTTTGGTGACATCTTCAGGAAACAGAAAATAAAAAACTTATTATTAATATTTCCTGTTTCCTGAAGATGTCACCCAAAGGTGTGGCGAAATATCGACAAAATAAAAAAAAAAAAAAACAAAACGGTTTAGCCATATAGGTGAAATTACATTAATTTTTGGAATACCCCTTAATTTCTAAATTTAAATTATAAGCTTCTTGTTATAGCGGACTTAGTAATACAGGTCCTTGTAAGTTTCAGCTGTCAGTCTATAATGGTTCAAAAGTTCTGCCACATACACCAAATTACATCAACTATTGGGACACCCGTTTATTTCCAAATCCAAATTTTTTACTTGCTGTTATAGCGGAGTTGGCAATAAAGGTTCTTTGCAAATTTCAATGGTCTGTCTACAACTGTTCAAAAGTATGGCCATATACATCAAATTAAACGAACTATTGGGGCACCCTTTAATTTATAATTTTAAATATTAATACTTACTTACTATAGCAATCGACATTCAGTCCAATTTGCAAGCTTTTGTCTATAAGGGTTCAAAAGATAGGCGCATGTACTTAAATCTACATCAATTATGGAATGCCCTTTAATTTCTACATTCAAATTATAAACTCATTGATGTAGTGGGCTTGGCAACACAGGTCCCTTTTCAGTTTCAGCCTTTTGTCTACAACGGTTCAAAAGTTCGTCCACATACTCGAAATTAAATTAAATATTGGGACACCCTTTAACTTCCAGTTCCAAGTTTTATATTTGTTGCTATGCGGACAGGTTCATTGTAAGTTTCATGCGTATGTCTACAACTGTTTAAATATATGGCCATATACATCAAATTAAAGGAACTATTGGTGCACCCTTTAATTCATAATTTTTAATGTTAATACGTGTTACTATAACAGCCATAGCAATCGACATTCTATCCAATTTGCAAGCGGTTGTCTATAACGGCTTAAAAGATAGGCCCATATAAGTAAATTTACGTCACCTGTGGGGGCACTGTTTAATTTTTAGATTTATTTTTGTATTACTTTTTGCTATTGGGAGCTATAGTAGTACGCAAAGTATATCTATAACAAGTACATGCAGAAGTTCAGCTGATAGTTTTATTGGTGTGCGTGTTTATCATGTTTTGTGTCAAAATTTGTTTACATTTATTTTAATTTTTATTTTGCTATACATTTCTCTTGTTTTTTACGTATTTCTTTTCATTTTTATTATATTCTATCAGGGATGGTAAACGAAATATTCAAATTACACTTTTCCAACTCAAGTTGGATTGAATATCCTTTTATTGAATTCTTGTTTAAGTTTAAATTAATATAGTCGTTAAAAGGCCATTCTCTTACTTTTTTTATAATAATTAAGTAAAATTAATATTAATTTTATAGTTAGAAAAATTATAAAATATTACCCACTTTGCCGTCTCTGAACTGTTTTTGACATAATACATGATTTTACACAAATGTTGTATTTGTTGTAGACTTGCATATACTTAATATAAATATACTTTGGTAGTACGCAAGGCATATTAATATACTAGGTAGTGGCAGTAGATCAGTTGACTTTCTTGTTTATGTTTTCAGACGTCAAATTTTGTTTACACTTATTATTTTTTAAAATTTTAATTTAAAATTTTCATAAAACAAAAAAGTTTCACACATTTTTAAAACTGGATTTTATTTAAAAAATGTAGACCTCGCCTCCTCATGATTTCGTTTGCTCATTTTATATGTTAAAACCAAGAAATTTGGTACAAAATAGTTTATACACATTTTTAGTTTTTACATATAAAAAAATTAAGCTAACATAATCACGAGAATGCGAGGTTTAGGAAGCTTCTCTAGCTTAAATATATGCATGTAAGTGGCAACAAAGGAAAGCGTATGACATTATTAATATTGTAATCATTTTTTGCGCTACATTTTCAAAAACTGAACAATTAATGTTAAAGTGGTTATTTGAGAAATTAAATATCATAACGCATCGGGCTATTTCTACAAAATTTTGAAGTAATATAGCTGAAAGAGTTTTTAATCAAATGGTGAAATTAAAATTATTTTTTTTTTTGTTTTAACATATAAACTCCCGGAAATGGGAAAATGTCATAAAATAATTGTTTTTTTACAAAAATGGCTTTATAAATCACGGGGCTGTCAAATCCTTTTTGGAGACTTACCCATTAAAGGGCGCTTTGCACTCCGAGAATTTTTACAATAATTTTAAAATTTTGTCCCAAAATTCGCAATGTTAGAAAGGGCTGAAGGGGGAACCGTTATAATTATTGACCTCATTTTGCTTTTATGCGCATTTGCTATAGTTTTTCTTTAAAATTGTTTAAACAAATTTGCTACTACTGAAGTAAATTTTAATTAATAATAATAAGCAAAAAAAGAGCACCACCTTTTTGCGGAAAATGCTTAAAAAACGATATTTTTTACATTTTCTCAATTCAGAGTTTTATTTTTAACTTTTTATGACAATTTAAAAAAATTATATGTCCGAGGTACCTAAATTTGGGGCCCTGCCTAGAAGCCCTTCTTCACCTAAGAGCCTGAGCGTCCGTAGATTCACTGAGAAACACCTCTGCCCCGCCTCTGTAAAATTTCGTTGTGTTATATTGAGTTGTTCATAAGATACCGAATTTTGTAAAAAAATCGTTTTCAAACCACTGTGCGTCAGTTGATTTGATGTCTGAAAATATACAGCCATGTTCTGAAATCCACACGAATTTTTCACTTCAAATTTTTTAAAGCATTGTCGCTATAAAATTATTTTTTACAAAAACAATGCTTTGAAAAATTTGAAGTGAAAATTTCGTGTGGATTTCAGAACACGCCTGATATTTTACAAAAACAAAATACATGCTGTTTACTTATTGTTGTACTTGTTTTAGAACTGCTATTACCTGTAAAATTAATGTGCCTTGGTAGTACGCATTAATGTAAAATTTAAAAGAAGTTCCCTTTACAGTCATACACTTAAAAACATGTTTTTTGTATGGGGACACCCTCTAATTTTTAAAATTATGAACTGTTTTTAAAACGGGACCAATCTGTAAGCATAATCTATTAAATTAAAAAGAAAATTCAAAACCGGTTCAGAAATGAGTAAGTTTTGCAGGCACAAACATAAAAAACCAACATTCTGTCGAATTGATAACCTCCTTCTTTTTTTGAAGTGGGTTAAAAAAAAGCAACATTCAGTTGAATTGCAAGTTGGTTAATAATAAAAAATAATACTTTTATTTTAAAAACTGACATAATGTTTAATAAATCAAAAAAGATTATTTGATCTCTTTTATATACACTCTCAAGCAGATAATTAATTATTGTAGAGTTTTGTAAACAGCGTTAGAAATCTTCCATCATCTGTTTTTGTACCATTATACCGGTAAAATTTCGTGCTTTCACATGTGTATCTCTATTTTCTCTACGAAATGACTTATTTTTACGAAAAAAGTATTCTATATTTGAACCAAGGTTCTAAGGGACCTCCTTACAAAATTTAGTTTTTACGTGATGTGAACACAGACAGACAAAAAATTACAAAAATAGGTGTTTTGTATTCCGCATTGATTACTATCTACACTAACAACAATATCTTAAAAAAATATTTCATGTACAGAAATTACCCCGTTACAGTATTATTATGCCCATCCCCACAAAAAGTGGAAAAGATATATCTGCTTTTCATTCCGTTTGTAATTTCTACAATATCCATTTCCGACTCCATTAAGTATATATATATATATATATATATATATATATATATATGCATAGCTCGGGTTGAAATCAACTTTGCCAAGGCACTATATCTATAGATGAGCGAGAGAAAATTTAAATCCATCCATTTGTAAATCACGATCGGTCCATGTCATTCCAGGCAGCGGGCAAAACAACACGCTTGCCTTTCTTTTTTCCATACCATTTGGAATAAATCTACCATTTGAAAATAAATACATGGGGCAATAGGGGCCTCTAAACTCTTAATAGAAAAGTGCGAATGTGCACCGTATTTTTAAAGATATTAATACAGATATAATTTTAAGCTTTTAAAGAGATCTTTAATGAAATACTAATTTTTTTTTAATGTGCCGATGACATTTTTATGTAAAGTTATATATAGTACTTATTTTTCTAAGCACTAGGACAGTTTTTTAATAAAAATAATAAATAATAATTTCGGCTTGTAAATAAAAATATTGTTTATTATTTCTTTTTTTAAAACTAGTGCTTAGAAAATTAGAAAAGAAGATTAATAAAACAATTACATTTTATAGTACTTATTTTTTTCTTATTTTTTAATTCTCTGTCACCCCAATATTTGCTTTTTTGATTGGAGTAACTACACTAAACTAGATTTACATATACGGTGAAGGGTATATAATAGGGTTCGGCATAGCCGAATATAGCACTCTTACTTGTTATATGTATAGATTATTATATACTTGAACTAGTCTTTCCTTTTCTGATAGTTAATAATTAACATGATATTGTAATTGATTTTTCTTGCGTATATTATCCAGCAGAGCTTTTGCTGTTGGAAACATTTATGCGAACGATAAACATCGATTTTAGCTCTTTCCGCTATATTTAAAATATTTTTGTTGTCCATTTTTCACTTATGTTCTTACTAATTGTTTAAGGATTAATCAAATGCGACTACTTCCAAAAAATTAAAAATGCCAATTAATTTTAATCATATGAGCGAGAAAAATGTATGTAATGAAGATGTAGCCGCAGAAATTAAAGTGGTTTTAGTCATCCGATCGAGTGTGTTTATATTTGACATTATTAAAAATTAATTAATAAGCTAGAGCTAAATTAAAAATTTTTTTAATCTATATTTTTATTTTTACACCCATTTTTTTAGAAAATTACTGGTAAATAACTTAAAATTTTAGAAGTTTAGATATTCAGCCATTTTTATTAAACGGTAATTTAGCCATATCAACATTTGAAAAGTTTGCAAACCTTGGTGGGAAATATAATTTTCAGAACAAATCTTTTTTTAAAAACAGAAAAAACATTAAAAAAATATTTCTGTTATTAAAAAATAGTAAGGAGAAATACCTATATTTACCTTAATCGCAGTTTTTAATTTACATATGTACGATCCTATGTGTGAACTTCACTGATGACCAACAAAGTACATTTCTTTGCCTAGGTACAAGGCATATTTAATTGATACGCCTTGACTAGGTAGTAGCAGCTCTACAACAAATACAACATTGCAAAAACAACACGGCATTTTATTGTTGCTTTGTGCGTCGAAAATGTCAAAAACAGAAAAAAAAATAAAGAAAAATAAAAAATGATTGCTGTAAATACAAATGCTTGATGTTGGTGTTTTCTGAAATTCGTAAACAAACTTAGTGAAATATAAACAACTTTTAACATACTGTTGTTAGTACTAACCACCTGTACTCGGTGGTACTAACAAAAACGTGGCTTAAAAATGATGTTCTCACATCGAAAGCGCTCGCCAAACGTACCAAATAAACAACCAGATACGACGGTTTTCACCGAAAGATATAACAAATGTATAATATTTACTAGCAAAACAAGCCCAGTTAACTTAATACAAACTTTTTACATGTTAAACTACATATCGCTGGTCTCATGTAGAAAGGCCCTAACACGTATATATGTAACTTTACAGGAGAAGGTAAAAACATAATAGAAACTGTATTTATCATAATGTAATATTAAAAATGCAAATGCTTAGAAAACCGTTATTATTGATACTATTGCATTCAAATTTTGTGACAAAGTGTATTTGTGTGAAATGTATTGGAATAACGAAAAATTTAAATTTCGTAAAAGTTCAAGTTAGGGCCTTTCTACATGAGACCAGCGATATATTGGTCATCAAGGTACATTTATTTTACTAGATAGTGTCGTCCGCCCTGCTGATTTATTTTTGCAAAGCAAAAGTAACATTGCCTTTTATTGTTGCTTTGTTGTTTGAAATACTAAAGGCGTTTATTGTTTACAAATATGTATTTGGTCGTTTGTTTACGATTTGCAGGCAATTATCTATTATTATTATTATTATTTTTTTGACATTTCCAACTTCAAAGCAACGATAAAAAGCCATTCTATTTTTGCAGTGTTGTAGAGTAAGATAAATGTACCTTGCCATTACAGAGTAAATGTGCAAACAATTTAACTAGATTATTTTTTTACAGTTTATACTGTGAGAGAAAGCATGCTAATGTGATAAAGGTGAAAGTTTTTTTTTGTTCTTCGGCTAGTTTGATTTTTTAATTAATCCACAAATTCTTCTGATAATTGACGTGGTTAAACGACTGTTTTAACGTCTGTTATAGATAGACATACGCTTATGAAGTATCTTTACCTTACGCAGTATTAGTTTTTTCTTCTGAAATTACTTAGAGAATATCACCCCTATCGCGAATTATTTTCCACGTGAAATTTTTTCACATTTCACTGAAAACCAAATTCCCCTTATCATGAATGTTTTCTTTTTGCGTGAAATGTGGAATTTTTTTTATTGTTTTATTCGCTTTGATTTTATAGTGAAATTTATACATAAGTAATAATTTTTCATTTAATAAGAAGTTTTAGGTTGATAAAAAATAATTTTAGGTAAAATCGATAATAATAAATTTTAAAGTGACATTCTTCTAAACAAGATGCAAGGTAACAGGTCAATTGCTTCGATATATGCCATATTATTTATACAAGATTTGGAGGTCCGTAACGCCAAATCTAAGGGTCAGTTTAAAATTTTTCACTTAACATTTTTTGCTTAAATTTGCATTTTATAATCCGTAAACAACTTTTTTTTTCATTTTTGCAAATGCAATATTTAAGTTGTGAACAAAATTGTTAACGAGAAATTTCCGATATCAATTTTCAGTTCGGTTGGAATAAAAATTTCACTTTTTATTCCACTATTTACTTGTAATATTAACCTGATGTCATGCAGGTTGGGTTTTTATGTGTCATACACGTACTCTCACGTATAACGACTATGTTAAATTCCTCATTAGCTGGAGTTGATTGTGTATTAATTGATGTTTATTATTCGATTTCCGTTGATGATTGACCGGCCGAGACAGTGGACCCTCAACTTAGAAAAAGTTAAATATACTCTAACGTGTTCTTAACATATAGTGCTTACTGCAGCAAATGCTCACAATTCCTCATACGAGTAGCAAAGTAAAGTAAATTACAACTTTCAATTTAAAATTAATACCAATTATTTTTTGTTTTGTTATTTATGCTTAAAGTTTAAGGCATAAGCCTGAAGTTGTTTATTGTTTTATTTTTATTAATGAATTAAATAACTCAAACCAGTTTAAAAAAGCTTTTATTTTATATAACTTTTAACGCCTAAAAAAGTATAGATACGTATGTATATCAAATTTTAAAAATAAAGGAATATAAAATATCCATCACAAAAGTCAGAGTAATTATGGCCTACCTAGCTATCGGTGTTATATTTTTCATTTTCATTTAATTCGAAGGTATTCCTTAGCGTCCTGAAAATGGGGCGAATAAAAAAAAGCATATACCAGAAATAACTGAATTTCTAAACGTTGATAGGAAATCAGTTTAAACTATTATTTTCTTCAAGTTGTTAAATAAAAATACATTGAAATATTTGCGGAGAAATAGAAGTTGAAACTACATGTGAAAAATGTCTCTATAGGGTCGCCGACTAAGTTTTATTTTATTTTCTAAATAAACTATAATAATAATAACAAGAGAGCGACTTACCTAATTTGGAATTAGCATATAGAGTAGGTACAAAAGAGTAAGTGCGGGTAATGTGGAATACTCTTTTGTTTTTTTACAACAATTTATTGGGCTAGGTGAGCTACTTTCGAAGATATTTGTAAATATATACAAAAAATCGAGAAACGTGCATTAAAAAATGGAGTTTACGAAATTTACAAAATTTTATTTAAAAATTATTATTTAAATACATATATTAACATATATTGTATATATTTAAATTATTATTACGAAGTTTTACGCAGAACTTTTACTATAATATATACAGGGTTTCATATTTTCAATAATATCTTTGAATTTTTAAATTATAGCAGTAACAGTTTCTTATTGCTAAAAATTATTTTGCGTATAAGATACCTTCGAGAGTGCTGTTATTTAATCTATTTCTATTTAGTTTTGTTTAAATTGACTGTTGAGAATATTCGTTCGACATTTGCTGAAGAAATGGGAAGACTACCTAAGTTTTGAACAAATTTTGACAGCACCGGAAAAGCTGGAATGTTGTCAACACGAGTTATTTTTGAAACTTTTGACCAAAATTCCTCACGGCTAAGATTATCTAGAGTCTTTATCTAAATTTTGAATGTCCTTTTCAGTAATTAAATTTGGAAAATTGTGTTTTAAGACTGTCAGAGAATTAATTTTTCTATTTATCATTTTCTAAGGCTCAAGACATGAGAGCTCTTTTAAAAACGTATCGTTAAAATCAAATCGTTTTAATATTTGTTCTGTTTGTACTCAATGTAAAATGCCAAACAATTTTCAATAAATTCGTTATTTTCATTTGCAGTGAGCATTGAGCAAGAAATCTTTTGTTTAACACAGACCCAGATGTTTTCAAAGTCAAGGTCGTTATTAAGACTTATGTTCACATATTCTGTTTTTATAAAATTGTTTAAAATTTCCTCATACATTCTATGTAATTGACAGGATGAGCTTTGAAAAATTTTGTTTTGTTTACAACAAGCTGATACAAAACTTAACTTCATTATGTAGTACAATTACAATGAAAGTACTACACACTTATAATACAAAAATCATAGTTTTTATTAATTAAAATCATAATTTAGGGAAATAAATCATCAAATCATATTTTGGTTAAAAAATTATCAAAAATATTGTTACGTTTTTCCCTTTTCAGAACAAACGTACGGATTCTTTTGATTGCAAATACCACTGTGGCTCATTATTCTGTTTTCAACTTTTTATGGCTTTCTCTGGCTATACTTCTTGATCTTACCGGTCTTGTGAACTCTTGGTCTCGTATTTACTAAACATGCGTTATTATTACGAACGCAGCCATCCACGCTACACTACTGTGTTACTCCGGCGGGACATGAACTACTCGATGCCTTGTTTAGTAACCTTAACCATCCACAGACATCTCCACTACTCCTTTTATTCAAGCCAGTCATCCCCTTTAATCCAATAGCCACAACACACGTCTGCCATACACTTTGTTGTGCTGTTACACTTCCCTGCGCTATTCGCTACCATTCTTACTTTTTATTATAGAGGGCTTCTTATATGAAATTGGACGTCTTCACTAAATTATCTGCCATGGCTTCACAACACAATAATTGTCTTTTGCCTCTCGGGAGGTTTGTACTTCTGTTTATTAATTTTTAATTGCGTTATAACAATTTTTATTTTTCGTTGTGCGCATGTCCGACGGCGGGGATCGAACCTACAATCTTCTATTTTACAGCACGCACCTCTACCAACGCAACCACCGAGGTTGCTCAGCTTTTGTTGGCTAATTGTGGTATTATTCTATACACACAACATTAGTTGAATTAACTTATTCACCACGCTCATACGGATAACAACAACAGGCGTTGCCAGATCTTACACTCGTAACAATATGATAAAATCTTCATTTTGGCAACGCTGTATATACTATGTGTACTATACCACATTACAGTATACTATACCACATTAATGGCTGAGAGATTTTTTTCCTGTTTTTTTTTAAATATATATTTTTTGTGCCAATTAATTTAAAGGAAATAACCAATGAAGTTTTTATTCTCTGACCCTGAAGTCCCAATTTTATTCAGATTCGGGTTGATGAAAAATTCTGCATTACATAATATTCTTCCAATAAATTAAAATTAAATTCATCATTCTTTTTACTTGTGCCTGTGCTTTCGAAAGCTAAAAACATTAATGTGATGGTTAAAAAAACCTTTTAGCCGATATTTTAAAGAACATTTTTTTCTATTTGAAGGATGTTGGTGATTGTAAGTCCTATAGCTCTAGTGTCTGATCTTTTAATCTCCAGTATTTTGTGTAATAAATACTTAACCAAATCATTTTTAGTTGCTGCGAGGAAAGTCCGATCGAGTGTAATTGCCAAAAGTTCTGCAACACTTTTTTCGCTCCTTGACAATCTCTACAAGTGCGGGGCATAGTAAACGTTTTATACCCCAAAAGAATACCCATTTAACTGTTTTTTTTTTCTGAAAACCTTTCTTCATGTCCTCTGAAATCCATTATTATTATTTTTATGTTCAAAACGGTCGGTATATTTTATCACTGAAATGTCAAACACACCGCTATACATATTTTTTCAAACAGTCTCATTGGATGTCTAGCGAAAACAAAGTAGACTTTTTAATTTTATAGTGGTACTGAAATATTTAACTTGGTACCGTTGCTTTTTTGCTTTTAGTTTTTAAGAAATGCTGCTGCTATACCACATTACCTGTCTATACCACAATACCACAATACTTTCTCTATTACCGAATCAGTTGTTCCGATATTCAGTTTACTGCGGTCAATTTTTTGTATACTTACTAGCGGATCCCGGCGTGTTTCGCTACGCATGAATATTAACATTGAATCAAATCTATACGTTGTTGTTTTTGTTGTTTTTTTATATGGACAAAATCACACGTTATCATGAAAAGTTATAACTCACGATTTCTACCGATTTCTTAGATAAAGTATCTACACGACGATACGAACACACTCCAAAAAATTTAATCGAATGCGGTTTGATCGATTGTGAGTTATAAGTTCACAAGCACATACAACAATTTTTTATATACATATATACATATATTTTGTATTATTTGTATGTTTTAAAAAACAAATTTTTATAGTGTTGACATTTGTTTATTCACTATCATTAACGATGTTATTTTCCAAATAAAAATCCTTCGAATTTATGTTGATACAAAAAAGTAAATGAAAAAACAAATACATAATATATCAACAATACAATGCACAGAAACTTAAAACCTTCGTTTTTGTATTAGTATCGTGTTTTATTTGAAAATGAAGTACCATCACTTAATTGTGTATAAACTTAATTTTAATGAAATTTCGATCTTTTAATTTTAAACATATTCATCTATATCTTCTCGGAAATGGAATGGTTTTTTGTAGTTTTCTTAGTGTTTCCTAGATTCTTATTGTAACCGGAGTTGCCTAGGTCTAGTTGTAGGGTGTTTCTAGCTATTGTATAACACATTATTATAGCCTTGTATTGTATATTAACCAAAATAGACAGCAAATGTAATTTCGCAGCACAGGGGTCACGTCGGTTAAATTGGATAATTAAAAAGTAAAAAATTATTGTTACTTTATAAAATACAGAATTCGCCGTTCGTCCGCCATTTAATAGAGTGGTGGGTATACCTGAAAGAGCAAATGCGCTGAATGGCAAAACATTGGATTTATTTGTTTTATGTTGTGCCTTGGATATAAACCTCATTCTCGGTTATATATACTCGTATGTATATAATGCAAACAGAAGAATTCATAAGTATTTCTATTAAAAAAAAAAGAATTAAATTGATTTTACGTTTTTTTTTGTAATCAAATAAATTACGTACTTTCAGTTGATATGCTGTATTGACAAAAACTATTTTAAAATAAAATTTTCCTAAGCTCAATATTTTCACGAATTAGGCGTTTTAAATTATTAAAAAATCACAATAATTAAACATTTTTAGTTGTTTTTGTTGAAAATGAAATGATTCAAGAGTCACTATGTAACGTTACCGTCAATTAAAACAATAAAACATGGTGAGATTTTATTAATAAAAAAATTAAATTTCATTTTATTTCAACCGATGTTTTACCAATCTTTTTGTCTTTAAGCCACGTCATACCGTTTTTAAGTTTTACTTGTTTTCGATAAAACAATCTTAAATTATGTCTGAAAAAACAAAAGAATATAAACAGGCTGTAAATTTCAGTTGTGGCATATAAATCTACTCCAAAATGCTGCTGCCTGAATTTTTATTAATTTCGCTTAAATACCATTAATTTTTGCCATTTGCACCGAATATCGGCAATAAAACGATAACGAGTATCTTTGTTCTTCAAATAGATATTTATAATCTCAAAAATAATTGAATGTGTGGTAGTTAAAGCGAAATGGCAATAATGATTATTAATGATTATTTCAAAATATTGGTCTTGTTCTAATTGAAATCCGAAGCACTTGTGATATAAAATCAAATGGCACATTTCATCAAAAGCTCTGCGAAAACAGCTTTCCAAATTATGTAAATAATGAATGTTATAAAAATACAGTAAAGCGAACCCAAAACGGTCATGCTGCAATATGTCTGCTTTTCCCTTATCCTCTTTGTCATAATGCTAGACACAATAATATTAAACGAAACCATGGCATTCCATGGATCATCAGCTAAAAGATATCGACTTTGTACACCAATTTGCCTTTCTTGTTACAAAAAAAAATTAAGCTTAACAGTTTTGAAATGTGGGTGGGTATTGAATCATCTCAGAAAACACGAAATCAGTGAATTGAAATAGAATTCCAAACATATCCAAAGCAAACATTGCAATAGTGTCCGCAAGGATCTAGAAACACAAAAATATCGACAAGTACAAGAAAACGCACAATATTTAAGAACTTTAAAGGCATTGCATTGGAGAGAGATGATGAAAAATAACTGACTTGTCTAAATATTATTAGTAAGAGTTTTTAACTTTAAATAACACTATTCTGCACGAAAATCCTCCTTTAAACCAAAATATGCTTTCTTACTGTTTTCAAATGTGCTGAACACGCGCAGTTTCTTGAGAAATTCTAGTTTTTTATCCAAAAATGTGAGTTTTTTGTAAATTTGACGAATTTTTTTTGGCATCAAAGCATAGCGAAAAAAAAATCAAAAGCCCGATAATTTTGAGCGCAATAAAGTATATATAAATGTTTTTTTGACCTTTTTAAATAGTTTTTCTTTTCTAATTTATTAAGCACTAGGTCAGTTTTATAAATAATAAAAATTTTTTATTTATATTTTCAATATTTCGCCACACCTTTGGGTGGCATCCTCAGGAAACAGGAAACAAAAAATTAGATTTTCTTTTTTTTAAAATAACAAAATTAAAATGAAATTATTTTTTCAAACAAAAACAGAAAAATCAAAAACCAAACGACAAAAAACTCAAATATTTAAAATTTACATTCTTATAAATTTAAAACTCAAAAAACATTTAAGTACCATTACAAAATGGGACATGTCAAATGTAGTTTACAAAATACCTTTGTTTTTTGTAAAACAAAAGATAAGATTAAAAAATGGGACATGTCAAATGTAGTTTACAAAATACCTTGTAATGGTAATGATAGTGAGAATTGTAATAAGGAATATGTAGGTACGACAAAAAATAAACTAAAAACTAGAATAGCTGGACATAAGTCTGATCAAAGATACAGGGACGTTAATAATTCACAAAAAACTACATTATCTTCCCATTGTGCCAGATTTGATCATTATCCTAACTTTGAAGATGCATCTGTTTTAAATATAGAAAATAATTATAAGCGTCGGTATATGTTAGAGATGTTACAAATAATTAAAATACCAGCAACAAAAAGAATAAACTTTAAGGCTGATACTGATAATGTTGCGCAATGTTATAGACATTTAGTGCATAAAAAATAATTAACATTTGAGAGTATATGATTGCTTGTAACATTTCTATCGTGAAAGTTTATGTTAATGTATTTGTATTAAGTTTTTTTAAAATTTTTAAATAATTTAAATGTTTTCTGTTTTTTTAAATTTTTATAAGAATGTAAATGTTTAAAATTTTTGAGTTATTTTACTTAAATGTTTTTTGAGTTTTAAATTTATAAGAATGTAAATTTTAAATATTTGAGTTTTTTGTCGTTTGGTTTTTGATTTTTCTGTTTTTGTTTGAAAAAATAATTTCATTTTAATTTTGTTATTTAAAAAAAAAGAAAATCTAATTTTTTGTTTCCTGTTTCCTGAGGATGCCACCCAAAGGTGTGGCGAAATATTGAAAATATAAATAAAAAATTTTTATTATTTATAAAACTGACCTACTGCTTAATAAATTAGAAAAGAAAAAGCAATAAAGTATATTTGAACAAAAAAAATTTTTTGATGGGAATATCACAAGTGGTTGAAGAAATATGGCTAAAAGCTTTTTTCCTGTATGTATAATCTTACAATTTTTTTTATGGTGGTATCCTTTTAATTCAAATCCCTACCTGCTCCCCTTTCACCCTCAATACCCCAACTCCCCCTCCCACTCAGCCGCTCTCTTGTCGCTATATTCTACTAGGATTTGATCAGTAATCTCGAGGCTTTCGGTCCAAGTTTTTCCTCTTTTCTCTCAAAATCAGAGGGTGATAGAATTTTTCTGAGTTGAGATTCGAACTCAGCACACCTGAAAACATGAGAAACAGGCAAAATTGTTCTGTTTTTTGCAGAACAGTGTAATCAATCATTGCGTTACTACACACGAAATAAATTTTTAGGTTAAACAAAACTATCTCAAAAATAATGAAAAATTGTTTTTCTAATGAATTTTGTATTTTATACGAAAGTGTTTATCTATCTCCCTGCAATTAAATAACCAAACAACTTGATTTTCTTTTTAGTTATCTGTTTTTTCAATGAAACTATAGATATATCGTATGACGAATTGTACCGCTTGCCGTAATATGATGTCCATTATGAAACAAATTATAACAAAATAAATAGAAGCCTATATAATCTTGCAATATTGTATGTGGAAACAAATTATTAATAAAAATTTAACGAATGTTGGGAATTTACAAATTTATTTGTTGTTGTATAAACGTCTAAATATACATTCATATTTTCAGGAATATTTAAATATGCATTCATATTTTCATTAATATTTAAGTAGTGTATATTTAAGAATACATCAGTATCAAAAGAGAAGTTAATCGCTATGTATTGTCAAAATATAATATAATAATAATAATAAAAATAATAATAATGATAATAATAATAATAATATTTGTAAATATTATTACTAAAATAAAGTACATATGTAGGTGTGTGGTATTTCTGTTTTTTGTTTTGCATTTTTCTCAGTTTGTGGTGTGTGTATGGCCGTGGAATGAGTATAAAAATTATGTACATACGTCCAAAATGTGCTTGCAAGTGTTTTTTTTTTCTTACTTTGCTTCTGAAAGCTAACACAACAAAATATTTGTAAATACGTTGTAAATTTTGTTTTTTTTTAATCGTGACCTGAAAAAATAACAAACTTTGTAAAAATGTGGCATTATGCTGAACATTTTGACATTATTTCATCGTAAGATAATTATTCCAAAATTGACTGGCCGTAATTCATTTTCTTTTTACATTGTTTGTGTTGCTTAAGTAATAAAAAAATTAGAAACTTTAATTAACATAAATACATACTTTGAGCAGGTGACTGCTAAACAAAAACAAAAAAATATTAAAAATTTTGTATATACGAGCATAAACATATGTATGTATGTACGTATGTATGTATGTATATTATATGCATATATAGAATAACTCACTATTTATTTCCAACAATTAACAAATAAATAAATGCTAAGAACGGGTCGGGTAGATGTAGAGCAAATTAAAAACTGGTTTTGTTTGTTTTAAATTTCATGAAGAAATAAACTATGTGTATGTATTTATGAATTTGTATAAGGAACACAATAGAGATTTTCACACGTTGGGCTAAGTTTGCAACTCTAATACGTTAACTAAAATTTTTCACTGCAAAACGAAATTCTGTTTTTTGTTTGTATCGTAAATTACGTACAAGTCAGCCAAGTTTACTGAAAATATATTAATTTTAAAAGCCCTTTACGTTAAAAACAATATTTAAAGCAAAGGAAAACGAAAAAATCGACATTAAAGCTCTAAACATTTAGACGACAGCAGGCAGCAGACAGCAAACTGTCAAAAATAAAATATATGTGTTTAAATGAAAACGATAACTTTGACGACTTTACAGCAGCACGACTACACGACCGCATTTGCTGCTGCTGCCAACTTAGGATATTTTCTATTTTGACGGGCAGCAATAAACAAATGTAGTGTTGCCATTATACATATAAATTGAAAAAATAAGAACAACAACTTCTTTTTAATAATAAACATAAAAGAACATTAAAAAAATACAATAAACAAATCACGTATTATTACATTTTTTTATCAATAACTTGAATTGTATTCATTATAAAATATATATGCGGTGTTACGGCCACTACCAAAAACCCTAACTTTAGGCAATCAATCGGGCAATACCGTTTAAATCATAGCATTTTTTTATTGTCATTTTTTTATATTTAACGAAAATAGAAAAGTTCTAAAATAGCTGCATTTAAGAAGCGTGATCGAACTGCCATTTTATTCTTTAAGTAAATTCCAGAACATAAGGTTGGCAGTTTCCAGATAATTTTAATTTTTATAATAAATTGAATTTTCCTAGTGGTTTCAAACCAAAAAGTATGTATAAATTAAACATCTTTTTATTATAGTATTCCTAATTGTGTTATTTATTTAGGAATTTTAATATAAATACATTTGTTAAATAAATTGAATTATTTTTGAAACACTTGTATTTTATTCAAAATCCCCTTGAAAATCACTAGAAGTTACCCTAGGCTGGCGTGCCTCCAACATGCGGTATTCCTGAAATTTGTAATGCTAAAATACACAACTGTTTTTGCTGTCTTCAAAAAAATTATGAAGCTGACTTCAGAGCAGCATTTGAAGTTGGCAGCATTTGAAGCCGTGAAATTGTGAAGTCTGCTGTCGTCTAAGTGTTTAGAGCTTAATACTGTAGAACATTCGTTTTAGTTGTATGTGTTATTAAAATAGTAAGAACATCTTTAGTTTTAAAAAAGCCTGCTCGCTTTGATTTTTTGCATGCGTCAGCTTCGTTATAAATTTTAATCTTTCAAGTAATATTGCAAAGTAAAAATTTGGTGAAAATTTTAATGAAAAAAGTAAAAGTATTTACTAATTAAAACAAACATCTGTAGAAAAAACTTCTCTAAATCCCCAAAACGCAAAAAATATATCCTCAAAGAATTCCTAATTCCCAAAACTGAAATTTTCTCCTCATTTTAAAAATTAAATTCACGATTTGGGAACAAACCCCAACACTGATAAAAATCTACAAATACCAGGCCATAAAAAAACAAATTAATTTTTTCAGGCAGTGTTGCCAGTTTTAGTTTTAGTTTTATCGCCAAATAGCATGTTAAATATTGCCAATATATAAATACATATATAATATTAGTTACAAAAATATTTTTGTTTAATAAATACAAATGTTGTGAGATTAGAAGTTTAGGTAACTTATGTACTTCTCTTACCGGAAAACATTGATTAAAATTGCATTGTTTTTAACACTCTGTAAAAAGTACTTATTAAAAAATGAAGTTTATTTAGAAAAGGTACATTGGTTTTATATAAAATTAGAAAACATAATAAATAACAAAAATACAAGAATAAATAACTTAATTTAAAGGAAAATGAGGTACGACTTAAGTAATCTTTGTAATTAAAGCTTAAAAATATTAAAATTTTTCAATAAACGTTAAAATAAAAAAAAAAAAATGATTTAAGAACATAAAACGATATTGAATCAAAACTTTCATACTCATTAGTTTTAAAGTTACTATTGCCTTTCTATTTTTACTGCTTTTTATTTCTTTTGCATTAACTCTATTTAACATACATATCTTCTGTAAGAATGAACATATGCTATTAACATTTTTAAATGATATTACTACGAGTGCCAGTAAAAAATAGAAAAGTTCGTATTGAATTTAATTCCTCAATTTAGTTTTAATAGAATTTATTGCAGAAAAAGTTCTTTCTACACGATCATTCCTTGGGGACAGGGTTACCGTTCGCCCGACTTGTGAGACTTTTTTGTCGCCGACTTTTGCATTTTTTTAATTTCATATACAAGATGGCTTTCGTTTGAGTGGGTTGCAAAAATAATGTTTGAACAGTGTTGCAGCAGTATTTCATTCGAGCTAAATTTGAAGAAAAATGTAAAAAAAACAAAACAAATTTTTATAAAATTTTTTTGCTACATTCCTGGAATCATAAATAATTCAAACAAATGTTTCCGAAACGAATCATCCCATTATACCTGGGCTCAAGTTTGAAACTATTGTAAATAGTTATAAAGATGCAAACAATATTAAAGATGTAAAAAATGTATATACAAATATACCTGAAAATGATTGCATCTACATTAAACGACATATCTTATATTTTTATCAAAGGCTTTGCGATTAAATATTGACAAGGATAAATTTTAATGATAAAAAACTTAATATTTTAAAATGTTATGAAGGAAGTGTTTCCCATTGTGTTTCATAAACACCAAATGCACCCATAGGGTCCAGGATTTTTGTTTAAATCTTCTTGAGCTGCAGTAAAATTTAATTTAAGATTGCGTTTTAAAAATGACAATAAACAGAAGCACAAGACGAAATACAGAGAGAACAGTGAAAAAATACATTGGTTTGTGTGTAAATTTCGTGTAACCAAATTAATATTGATATGAATATATCTCGTATTTTTATTTGCAAAGTAACTTGGTTAAATAGATGATGTTAATAATTACACAACTAAGATAGATAGATGCGAAGAATGCTGATGAAGGACGTAGCGGTCCAGAAAGTGCAGCATTACATACTGCTAGCGTTTAATCTTTCTTGTTTTCTTTGGAAAACGTCCGCATACATTTGTAAAATAAATTTATTTTCTAAAAAGATTTTTAGAAATTAAAACAAATGAACTAAAGCTAAAATACTTTCGATTCATTTATTGACAATAAACTTGAAAAATCGACATATTGTGCAAGCCGATGAATCTTTTCTTAAAGTAACTTTTTTTTAACAGCCAAACCTAAATTAGCGCGTAAAGCGCAACTCAATCTAGCACATAGTTTTTGCGCTAAAATGTTATACCTAAATCAGAGCGTCAACTTTGTGTCTTGAACAGTGATGTTAACCACTTTATACAAATAAAAAGAGATAAAACTGCTGAAAATAATTAAATTGTCATTACTTTTAACAAACAAAAAAGCCAACTTCACTTCCTAATGCACTGTCAAAATCGGATTTTCCAATTGCTAATTGCTTTGACGCCGCGCTATTATGAATTGATTCATACATTTTGTACATAACATTAGAGTCTTTGACGGATAGATTGCGCTTTACGCGCTAATTTAGGTTTGGTTGTAATACAGCAAACAACTTTCTTTTAAAACCAAAATCAATGTAATCCATAAAAAAGGAATTTCGGAAATGTATTTCCTCTTTCAATTTGTTCATTAATTTATCGCTGTTTGATGTATCACCTAAAATACTGGACCTGAAAATATTTCTTCCAGAAATATAAATAATTTGATCTATACTTTCCGCATTCATCTAATCAAATTGACTGTCCAAATTTAAACTAATCATTTGAATTCTAATTGGATTTATGGAAACGAGACATAATTAATGTATTTGTTTCACCACACTGCCTTTCTTCTTTAGCGACTTTACCAAATTAGCATTTATTTGCATGTACAAGGCAAACTAACAAGTTATGTGCAAATATAGGAGTCACTGTTATCCTAGAAAAATAAAAAACTAGTCAAAAATATTTCAAATACCGCCAAAATGGATTTTTCATCCTAACGTTTGGCGAGATATCGCATAACTGACAAACAACACTGCTAGCCAGGTGAAGGCAAAAGCACAACAACACAATAAAAAACGATGACCGAAAAAAATAAAGCGAGAAAAAACAAATCAACTGTTTTTGCTGCTTTTCAACTTCACATGTAAAAGCTAATTTGCCTCGTCACAAATACTACAATTTTAGTCAAAACAAACAAAACGCTAGAATCAAAGATGCATGCATATGTGTGCTACTACGTTAACACAGCTGTAAAAGTAGGTTGTGTAAATAAGAATTCTCTTTTAAATTTAAACTTATATTACAAGTTGAACGTAAATACTACGTTTTTTAAAATCGAAAACTTTAACGCATTTACACAGTGGTGTTGCCAGGGCAAAACGTTTTTCCTTCAAAAAAGTTTAATGTTTGTAATATAAAAGTTTTATTTCATATTTCAGAGAAAAAAACCAAGGCAACAAATTCATTTACTGAACAAAAACAAAACTAATAAAAATGGAAAAACGTATGTAAAAAAGTTCTTGTGAGTATTTAAATAATTACGGCTCAATACTAATATTCCGTGACTGAAAAATGCATGTTCTCGCAATTCAACAAAAATTCGTTAAATTAGATTTTTTTAAATCCGTCTGACCTTTTTCTTTGAAACATTAAGCTTCGATAGAATTTACTACTTTATTATTTTAAAAACTTAGTTATTCAAGACAAATTTGACCTTATTTGCTTAAAACTTCAAAATTAAATAGATATGTTAAAAAGGGTTGGTATGTTAAGAGAGTAGGAATATATTACTTTATTTTGTGTCTGTACCAAGAATGACGAAAAGTTGGTCAAATATAATAAAATTGTACATAATACGCAATCAGCTACAAAAAATGTGAAAAATTAAACCAAATAGCAACGCTGTTACACATTTATATTTATTGAGTCGTTTTGTCCAACTCACAACTAGTGTTACCGTTTGATTATATTTGTTACATTTTTCGTAGCTTTTAAAGACACAACGTAAGTTGTATTATTTTGTTATATTTGGCCAAATTTTCGTAACTTTTGACGACGCAGCCACAAAATAATTAATATTACTAAAAAAAGTACAAAACAAATCGGTTTTACTAACAAAAATTACAAATGATGCCAAAATTCTATGTAAAAAATAGTTCAAAATAAACAAATGAGTAATATTTCTGAAATTGTAATGTATTCTATTAGTCACGTAATTTTTCTTCCTTTCTGTTTAATAACAAAATAATAGCACAATGTTTCTGCAAATTTTTTTAAAATTAATAAATAATATAATATAAAAACATTTAATACGCGCGAAAAACTAATGGCTCTGTTCAAACTTCCGACAATTGTTAGAAAATTTTCTTATTCCGCTTGAAAATTGTTACCGGTACTACGGTTTAGAAATCTTTCGTTTTATTAACTGACTTAAAAAAAAGGAGGTTATCAATTCGACTGAATGTTGCTTTTTTATGTTTGTGCCCGCAGAACTCAGTCATTTCTCAACCGATTTTTTTTTTTAACTGTTTATAATCTTAAAAATTAAAGCATGTCCCTATACAATATACATGTTTTCACGTGTATTGTAAAGAGCAACACTTGAATTAAAAAAAAAATACTACGGATTATTATAGCTCCCAATAGAGATGTGCCCGGTCGGTCGTTCGTACGAATCCTCATTGAATGTCATTTTCTTGTCTTTTTATCAATGCCACAAGTATACAGAGGTGAAACCTTTGTACATAGAAAACAATATAATCTGGTCTGGTTTATGTAGGTTTTCAAAAGAGACAAATATAGTGCTTTTATCCACAAAAAAGTATTTTTTTTTTTTTTAATAAAGAACTTAATTATTAAATTGCTTATAATGTGATATGCTATGGTTTTACGAGATAATTTCAGCATATACAAATGAAAACGTCTTTAAATCTGCGGTGTTTTTGAATACAGAGATTGTGATCTGAATATTTCCGCCATCATTGTGTGTATGTTAACACACTAAATATTATAAAAATTGGAGAAAGCGAACAAATTGTGTCTTTTTTTTTGTTGGTGTAAAGGTAACTGTAAGCTAGAAGAAGACTGTGTGGTAGAATACGATTTATTTAATTTCACCGTCCGTTCTCGAACAACACAGCTCTATCTCCCAGTTGCATAAAGTAATACGAAAATAAATCTAAAAATTAAACGGTGCCCCCATAGGTGATGTGATTTGACCTATATGGGACTACCTTCCCATCTTTTGAACCGTTAAATACAAACGCTTGAAAACTGCACAGAATGTCGATTACTATGACCGTTATAGTAACAAGTATCAATATAAAAAATTATAAATGAAAGGGTGTCCCAATAGTTCGTTTGATTTGAAGTATAGGGCCATACATTTGAACAGTTGTAGACAGAAGGTTGAAATTAGCAAACAACATGTATTGCTAACTCTGAAATACAAACAAGTATAAAATTTAGGTTTGAAAATAAAAGGGCGTCCCAACAGTTGATGTAATTTGATGTAAATGGCCAAAGTGTTGAACCGTAACAGACAGACAGTTGAAATTTACAAAGAAACTGATGGCTAAGTCTACTACAAATGCAAATATAAAATTTGAATTTGAAAATTAAAGGGTGCCGATACAGTTGATGTAATTTGATGTATATGGCCAAACTTTTAACAGTTGTAGACAGGCGGTTAAAATTAAAAACGAGCTATAGTGCCAAGTTCGTATAACAAGTATAAAGTTTGGAGGTGGAATATAATGGCATTCCAACAGTTAATGCAATTTGATGTATGTTATTGTACTTTTATACTGTTATAGACAGACAGATGAAATTTGTTTTGTCGTCGGTTTTTTTGTCAGAATTATTGCATTGTCTACTGTTTTTACAATTTCTCAAAACATTAAATTTGAATTTAAGTCGCTTTAATCTCTTCCTTTGAAATATTGAGCCTTGGCTGAATTTACTATTTTAATAATTTTAAAATATCGGTATTCAAAACAAATTTGAGGTTTATTTGCTTTAAAAGTTCAACATAAAATTAATGACAATTTTTCCTTAACTAATTTTATTTAATAGCGAGAGAATGCACTTGTCAACCACGGAATATTAAGGTTGAGTTCTGATTTAAATGCTCATGAGTATTAGAAAATAACCTTTGAGCGGTCTATCCACGAACAAAATTCTGGCTGTCAAAATCGTGTTTGTGTGCTGCGCTCTTTTAATGTACTCAAGTTGAAACAATTTTATTGTAAATTAGTACTCGACACAAAAAAAAAAATTTATCACTGCCGCTAATGGATTAAAAAGCAAAAAATGATGACGTTTACCTAGTTACATTTTTAAAAAACTTTTACATTGAGTTCTGTAAACAAATAACAAAACGAATTGACTTTAACGACGCAACCTTAAAAAAGTCTGATAAAACATTTTCTGAATTTAATTGAAGTCAGTGAGATATAAAATTTAGATGAAAAATTAGACTTCAGTAATTATTTTAAAAATTTAGAAAATGTTAGTTTTGTAAAGCTTTGGCACACAGTCTCAAAAATTTCTAGAGATTTTCGAAGTTTGCAATGTCTCGCTTGTTCATCAGCAATTGTTGAACAGATATTTTAAACAGTTAACTTAAATATAACGAAATACAAAAATAAAGGAATGGATTAGCCAATGCCACATCAGAGGGTATTTTATATACTCAAGCTTATTTGTTGGTTCAGATTTATACAGTGCAATTTTTGATGGAATTTTTTTCAATCTTCTTTTTAAGTTGCAGCGATGTGTGTTCTTTTAAGCAAAACATTAGCAACAGTAACATCCCCTTAAAATTCAAGCCATTCCATATTGCTTACGCTCTTGCTTCACAACCAAAAAAAATTTTTCATGCTGGTTTCATGAAAAATATCATAGTGTAAATTAGCTCTTAGTTAACAAATGTTCGTGCTATAATTTAATAATATGTGCTATAAAAAAATTTGAAAGCTTCATAGTTTTATAATTAGAAATTTGTAAAATATGTTTATTATTTTTAAAATAAATCAGTTTTTTACTTGTTGGCCAGAACCATACATATTTGATCTCAACGAAAAAAATGTAAAATGGCAACTACTTACCTATATTTAGCTATAAAGTTGGATAAAGTTTTTGATTTTTATGTTTACTTGGTAATTTTAATTTATATTTGAGTGTATATTTTTATGTATTTATGGTAACCTTATTAAAACTAACAACACTTAATAAAGATTAAAGAAGTATTGAAGATTTTCTTTATTTAAAATTAAGTTTTTTTTTCGACAGATGAAGATTTTTCTATAAGAATTTCTGGCACCACTGATGACCAGTAAAGAATTCATTTTTATTTTGATTTCGTGCTGTCAACATCGCGCTTTTGGTATTGCGAAAAAGGCACTAGCAAAAAAACAGTATACGTACATACAACAAACACAGCTATTATATACAGAACAAAGAGAAAGAAAATAAAAATCAGTAGGAAAAAAATTTGTAAGTGAGTGATAAACAATTGTTTTCCCTTGTAAACTCTTTCTTAAAAATTAATAAAATTTTATATTGCTCTTCTGTGAAATGACGGTCGCTATACTCTGCTCTTGTTACATTCTAAAATACATGCAATGACTATTAAACTTCAATAAATTATAAGATTTCCTTCGACTTTTTGGCAACTACACAACTTAAAATCTCGTTTAACATGAAAAATTTGTATAGAGTTGAAAAACAAACACAATACACACACAAAAGGGATAAACAATTTTTTATTTTTCATCCATTATCATCTGTGTAACATATACTAATACATTTTCACAAATACTACCATAATGCTGGACGAATATTTTGGATAGACCTCTTTAATAATCTTAATAATCCTTCTGACGAAACTTTGTTCAAAAATTTAATGATGGCTGAAATAATATGTTCAATACTTATAAGCCCCTTTGAATTTTTAGACAAGAAGCATGGGCCTGAAATTTATTATTATTTGTTTAATAAATGAAATTGTTGCCTTGCTATTCTCCCTGAAATATACATGAAATCACAATTTATTTAAGGAAAATTGCAAAATATAACTTTTAACAAAATAATGTAACTTTTGTAAGGAAAATGGTTACTTTTTCTTGTCTTCCCCTGGTAACACTGCTCACAACTTTTATATGTTGATAAAGAAAATGATAGTGCAAGGTATGTATGTATGTTTGCCGTTTTACGTTTATGTTTACGGACAGACAAAGATATGTTATATGTTTCAAGGAAAACTACTTGCGAAATAAAGTCTAAGTTTATTTGCTTTTAGTTTTATATTACAAAAAATTAGAAACTTTATATCAGTGTACTGCTGAGAGTAGAGAGAGCATGTAACTCTTTTAATTTTCACATTCGTGTGACAATTTTAGTCAATATCAAAATATGCTTATTTTTAGTGGCAACAAGTATTCGAAGAGTTATTTAAATACCTTATTTTGAATATTTATAGTTTGCAGATTTTTTGTACTTATAAGAAAATTTACATCATTCTTATTATAATTGTCAAATTGTCACTTAAATTCCGAAATTGATCATGTTTATTTAATTTTTTAATCATTTCATTAAATATTCATTTTATTATTTATGAATTTAGTCTTTTCATTTTTAGTTTTCGATTTACATACATATAAGTATAAATTTCTAACATCTTTATAGTTCGATCAAGCATCATTTGTATTTTATATTTTTGCAATCTGATGTTTTATGTTTCTTTCTCTTTTTAACTGACGCAATTCATTATTAAACAATTGCACAGTGGGGCAGAATCAAAATATTTTGAAATAAGTCAGTGATTTGTAAAGGTGCATGAGCATAGCAGAGGAGTATTTGAGCTTAAGTTTTAAAGCTGGGTCCCATAAACTTTCTAGGTATGGTGCTATGTGGTCTCAAAGTTGGAAACCTCGCACCTGAAAATTTTTCTAACGGTTGGTAGTTCTTTAATTTTTGTCTGATTTATAAAATGTATATATTGACCTTAAGGCCAATGGCATTGATCTTCATGTTGATGTTTAAAAATAATCGAGTTATAAGCATTTTAAAAATTAAATTTTTCATTTTTCGATACCCTGGTCTAGTTTTTATTAAAATATTATGTATAATTTTTAGCAAATTTCTTTGAACTTCTTACCGTAGTTAGCAAATATTAAATTAAATATTCTGGCCTGAAAATTATAGGATTTTAAATTTAAAAAATTCTAAAATTATTGAATATTTGTGTATCATAGCCTTATGCTATAAACACCGACTACAAAAGTAGCTAGCTACAAAAATACCCAAATCGCCAGCTACTTAATTCTTTTAACGACTACCGACCACTAACTACAAAAAATAAACATCTGTTTTGACATATATGTATATTAAAGTTAACCAAAACAAAACAAACTTGATTTTTTTAAGTGAATTTGTATTTAAAAAAAATTTCAAATGTCTCAAGAAAATTTAATTAACTTTATAAGTACTATTGCTAAAATAGTGGAAACAACGACTTCAGTGTAAGAAGTGTCCACGTCCATATTTGCATGTAAATTGAACTAAACATTTACATTGAACAATGTAATAAATACATATAAACAGTAAAAATGACTATTATATACTTACCAATTTTAATAAAAAACCCAAGAAATAAATATAAATGAAACAAATTAGAAATCGACGAAAAAAGAACTAAATAGAAAATTTCACAAACAAAAAGTAAATGAAAAATGCGCCAAATAAATAGTAAATGAAAAATGTAAACAAATGAACATATGATTATTATTTTTCATTGGTGCTACTATAAAAGTTTTTCGCGTTTTAAATAGCGATATTTAATGTATTGCGTTTTGAAAACCACCATTTCATGCATTTATTGTATTGGCAGCACTAATCTGTTTTTTGTAGCCAAGAAAAATAGAAATTAGCCTAAGTTGGCTAAGGGCTACAAAAGTAGCCGTGTAGTCGGTAGTCGTGTAGCGGCTAAAAGATTTATTCTCATAAGCACCCATGTATTCTATTTTTGTCATCTTGTAGTCGATGGTCGGTGGACATGATTGTGTTTATAGCATTAAAAGGGCCACCAATCTTTTTGTTTAAGCTATGTAATATATGTGTGTACCAGAGAACGGCACGAGTACACCGCAACCATGAGTATACCGCATACTTAATGTATATTTTTCATACTCGAGTATTTTAAACACCGCAATAAAAAGTTGCGGTGTTTATTTTACCCATTCTTGTAAGTGTTTTTTGTTGTGGGTATATTTAAAACAAAGAGCCTAAAACGAGTCTTAAAAATATCGCAACCAGAATTTTAAGTATTTTTTATACTCGTACGCGAGAATTTTTCAATTCTCTTTATTTGTAAGCAGCGTTGCCACATTTTTATCCTATTAAAGTTTTTTACTGTCGTTTTATGAAATTCTGCATTGTACGCAGATCTATTTATTAACAATAAAAAAAACAAAATTTATCAAATCTATTGCTTAAACATTATAAGCAGAAAAACAGGCGACAACCGTTTTCATACGTATGAAATACAACACATATTTAATGAATAAAATGCAATAAAAAACCCTTAAAGGCATAGCTATTGTACAGTATTTAAAGCAGGTATACTTATTTTGTTGCTGTTTTTTATGTAAAAAACACTTCTAGTTTGTGCGCCTTGTTGTCACAAACGTGCTACTAACGGTATTTAGGAAAACAAAATGATAAAAAATAAAATAAATTTATTTTTCGAATCCGTGAATAAAAGGAAAATGACTTAATTTTTTTAGTTATAAACAAAACTGTATATCGCAGATGTAATATTAGAATCTCATTAGACCTCATAAATAATAAATTGTAATAAAGTTTACTTATTTTATTTTGTTAAATATAATTATTGCTTTTATACCTATTATTTATTTATTTATTTATTTATTTAATAATCCATAGTAATATAAAAGCCTTATAAGGCCAATTAAACTATATTACAAAGTAAAATCCCTGAATATAAGATACTTATTAACTAGAATTGAAATTAAACTAATTTTCCAGTCTCATTGGTTCCCAACCAAAAATGAATTAAGAAAAGAAAATAAATTTATATACATATTTACACATATATGAGAAATATGTGTATACATGTAACACAAAGTCAAGTGCAGTTATCCCAATATAATGCAAGTGGTGTTATAGTAAGGAATAAAACGTGAATAAAGCGATTAAAATTAATCCAAACCGGCAAAAAAAAAAAAAAAAAATAAAAATCATAATAGAAATCCTAGCTACAAAGTAGAAAAAAATAAATACAGTTTAAGACGAAACGCATTATTAGAGTGAGAAAAGACTCGAAGTTCTATAGGTAAATAATTCCAACGACGTGCAACTCTTACCAGAAAAGATTTTTCAAACAACGAATTATTAATTCTAGGAATCAAAATCTGAGGGTTTCTCATTGAATGAGAAAAACGAAATTTAGAATAAAGTTGTGCAGGGACTCCTCTTTTAAGAACCCTGTAGAAAAGCAACAAATTACGCAGGGTAATAAAGTTAAGAAAAGAACAGCCTAGAAAACGCTTTACAAACTCAGAAATATGGTCCCGTCTCCGAACCCCATAAACATATCTTACAATCATATTCATAATACGTCTTAATCTGGCAATAACATAACCCATAGAGCCAGAAAAAATTTCAATACCATACAAAATTTGCGGCATTAGTACTGCATGTGCCAAGCGAATCTTAATGCGAAGTGGTAAAAATATATTCATAGAATATAGTCTACGTAATAGTACAGAAACTTTTCCACTAATATGATCAATGTGGCTATCAAAACACAACCGCCTATCCAAAAAATGCCAAGACATTTCAACGTATCAACAAATTCTACATTAGCTCCAACCACAGAAATATTAATGCAATGTTGAAGCTGGTCACTCATTCCAAAACTGAGCGCCTTAGTTTTCGAAAAATTGATAGTTAAATAATTTTCCGAAGACCAATTAAGAAACCGCTGAAGGATATCATTTATATCAAACTGGAATGTTAGCCCCCAGATCGTCCGCCACTAAATACAAGGAAAACATCATCAGCAAATAAAAATGACTTGCATATGTTGTTATCAATCTGATATGAAAGATCATTAACGTAGAGAAGAAACAGAATCGGACCCAACACAGAACCTTGGGGAACACCAGATGAAAGGCGAAGTAAAGCAGAATTTTGATTATTTACATCAACAAACTGAAATTTTAAAAATCTATTTGCTTAAAGAATAGAATTTTTAAATTTCTATCCTGTGTGACTTAAAAAAACCCTAACAAAACGTAATATAATAAACAATGAATTATTCTTGAGTTATAAGTAAACTTTTGTTGTGTTTTTAATAAATGAAAATATGGCGAATTTTACGGGTTCTATTCAATTTATTTTCTGTTACATATTAAATAAACTTTTATAATTTCAAAGAAGTATGTAAGTTAGCTGATTTACATTGGCGACTTTTGATATTGTGTTTGGTTTAATAATTCTGATCTGATAACTCTGTTTTCCTCTCACTACCAGTGTGACCAGATCCAAAAAATTTTTGGAGCTAAAACAAAAAGCAAATGCAAAAAAATGCAGCAAAAACAAAAAGCAAATGCAAAAAAAGAATCGCATTTGCTTCAGCTTACTATGTGCTTCTTTCTACAGCAAAGCAATCAGCAAAGCAATTACTTTGAAAACGTCTGCTGTTGCTTAAGCAGTCAGTTGTTCTTTATTTTTATTTTTGCTAGTACTTAACTCTTTACTATGAAGTTGTTGCTAACTACGATTGCTTTTTCATGCTCGTATTTGCTGAACTCGCTGCTTTTCATCCCTTGTAACATTGGATACGTATTTATGTACTTATTGCTTACAATACGAGTACATAAGAAAAAATATTTCAAAAACGTTAGTTTTATTACACGATTAAATGGTGTTTTTTTTTCTTAAAAAGCAACCGTTTTCGAAATAAATGCTTTGCTGATTGCTTTGCTACAGAAAGCAACTCATAGTCAGCTTAAGCATATGCGTTTCTTCCTTTTTTGCATTTAATTTTTGCTTCGTTTATAATTAAATGTTTTGTAAATGCTGAGACATTTAGTTTTTTTATTTGTAAAAAAGCAAAGAATTTGGTGCTGTTGCTATTTTTAAGCAAATAATTTAAACCCTGACATACACATGTGTACATACATACGCGTATATTATGTACTTAGGCAAATTTATTCTAGGTATCCGCAGTAGGATTTGAACATACAACTTTATAATTCAGAGATATCAAAAAGTGCTATTATTGCAATTGTTACACGCGAAAAGTAGTTTTTTGCAGAAAAGTGCATTAATTACTTTGTGGAACATTTTTTAAATTGAATTAATTAAAAGTGCTAAAAAATGCAAAATAAAGAGTTGGTAAATGCTAAAAATAGTGCTAAGTGCTAAATCGGTAACTTTGCTGCTAAATCAACAGAAGAAGTGCTGAATCTAGCACCGAAAGTGCTAAAATGGTCACGCTGCTCACTACACACGTTAAAATCTCTCTCTGGGTGTTTGCTGTGAGTATGAGTGCGAATAAAGTAAAGCCAGTATCGCAAACATTTTACTTGAGTATGCTAGAGACTCAAACTCATCAATACTCAAATGGAATGGGTATAGTAAATACCCTCACAAAAGAAATGGGGTGGCAATCACACCGCAACCACATTTAAGATGAGTATACTTAGAGTATTAAAAATAGACACTCTTGCAGTTCTCTGGTGTGTACGTCTATGTGAAAATTTATTATCCGGAATATCTTTTATATTAATTTACTTTGATTGTGCTTGATGAAATTATTACTGTAGGGAGAGAGTATCCATATGGCGATTTCGCTACTGCTCATGTAGCTCATCAGTGGATTCTACCCAAATTTTGTAAAGAAAACCTCAAAGTCTTACATCAAAAACCAAACTGATTAAATGAGGGCTCCATTGAATCAATAAAGCAAAATGACAATAAAAACTCAAAAATTTTTTATACAAAAACACAGTAACCATTGAGTATTGCTGGAAACACAATTGGGACTAACGACGAATTTCGTCTAGCACAACGAATTCGTCTGTTACTGCCAGTCCCACGATGTCGCACGTTCGTTCGCACAATTACATTTAGTTTTTTTTAATATATTATTAAATAAAGTTATTTTTGAATTAATTATTGTTTATTTCTTAATATACATCATTAAGTTAAACATCCACAATTATTTTCCATAAAATTGCATTCTAATGGCATTTTTTAATGTTTAATTTCTTTATACGGATCAACAAAGAAGCTTTTGCACCTCGATTTGTATAAAGTGTATTTACCAGCCATTCTCCATTTTTCCCATAATGACCACCAATCTTTTTAAAAAAAACTTTCAGAAATAACTGTTAAAAAACTCAAATTGGTTTTAATTTCTTAGATTATTTTAAATATTCCACTAATATGGATCAATAGATCAGTGTGATCGTTGGAAATTTTCAAAAAGTGGCACATAACGGGATTTTTTTCAGAAAAAAGTGGCAACAAAAAGGGGATTAAATTAAAAATATTTTGTGTATGTATGTATGTATGTATGTACGCATTGTATTTAACAGATATGTACATTTAAATTAAATAATTTCTATTTTAAATTAATAAAACTTCAAACGCTAAAGTATAAAATTATAAACTTAAGTTATTTATTCATACCCATATGTTTATGCATAATTTAAATTGTTTGTTTGCCAGTCTGGTAAAATTGTAATGATAGTAAAAACGAAAAAAGTTTACTGAGTATGATAATCGTATTATAAACAATAGAAAAACTCTTACTTTCATAAAATAGCGGACAAAGTTCATTGATCTCGCCATCAGTTATAATTGAGTAACAGTACAAGTAAAATAGAGCTTGCAACAAATAGTTGAACAAAGATACTGCCTACCTACATACAAACTCGTAGTTAATCGAAGTATGCTTCCATTGTGTTCGGAAAACGTTCACTTTTTAACAGTATAGTACAACAGTAACAACGGAGCTAACAATGAAACACAATGATCTTTAAGTAAATGAACTTTCATGAAAATAAAACTAATAAAAATAATAAAAGATCAGTTAGTTTAATAAAATTGAAAACAAAATATAGGTAAGAGTCACATAGTTTTAAACATATACAATGTAATAATTCATGTAACAACAAATATCGTCAAATCGATTGTAATTGTCAGCACAAGAATATATTTAATAAAAATACATACATACATGCAATCATGAAAGGATAAATTTTGTGTTATAAATATTCACTTTCATGAAAAAAACAAAATAAATTTTGAAAAATAACCAACCACAGCCGTAACGATGCTATTAGCATTATTCGCAATCTTATGCATATCAGATTGCAAATTTATGCAATTGTAAATATTTTCTATCAGTTCCGAATACCCTTTTTGCTTTAGTTTACAATGCTTCTTGCAAAACACAAATTTCACTACTGATTGTTGAATAGAAGAATTATTTTTGAAAATTCGGCAAAAACTTGATTACTGTAACCGTTATAATAACCAGTATAAATATTTATTTATTTACAAAATATGCAATATAAAGCCTCAAAGGCCAATTAAAAAATATTACATAAAGGTAGTTATAGTACCTGAGTATAATTTTGATAGTTCAAATTCAAATAAAAATAATATCAGAAGTAATAATAAAAAAGTATTGAAATAATTCAAACCACGAATGTAAACACCAGCTCCCCAGCTGAAAACAGTAGAAGTTTACGCCTAAAAACGTTATTAGAGTAAGAAAAGATACATAAGAAAAAAGGCAAATGATTCCACCATCGGGCAATTCTTACACAAAATGATCCTTCAAAAAAAGAAGATGTAATTCTCGTTATAAGCAACTGCGGATTTCAAGTGGAACGCGTAAACGTGAATGATCTATACAACGCGAGCGGAGTCCGAATCTTGATAATCTTATAAAATAGAGTCAAGTTACGACACATCAGAAACTTATCAAAAGTACAACCCAAAAAATGGTGAAAAAGCGGCGATATATGTTCACGTTAGCGAATACCATAAACAAAACGTACAATCATGTTAAACAGGCGATGAATTCTTCTCAAACGTATGGAGCATGTACCCAAAAATACTTCAAACTCATATAACATATGTGTCATCAAAAGAGCCCACGATAACTGAGTCTTAATATGAAGAGGCAAAAAAAGATTAAGTGAAGAAATTCTACGTAATGTGCCGTAAAGTTTACCATATAACATATCAATATGGTTAGAAAAAGAGAGTTTAGAATCAAGTAAAATACCCAGACACTTAAGATGACTTACAAAGTCAATACGCACACCATCCAAAAAAATAATAAGATCAAAAATAAAACGATTTGTAGGTCCAAACATAATGGCCTTAGTCTTAGAAGGATTTAAAGTCAAGGAGTTAGAAGATGTCCACTCGGAATCCCGTCTCAGGCAAAAGTTAATATTATTGACAAAAACATCTAAAAACTCAAAAGCGCCTTTAAATAGAATGAAAACGTCATCCGCAAATAAAAAGGTGTCACAAATATTTGAGTTAATGAACTCAGGCATACAGTTAACGTATAACATGAAAAAAAGGGGACCCAAAACAGAGCCCTGAGGAACTCCGGATGAAACAGTGCGCAATCCTGACCTGACACCGTTCAAAACAGTAAACTGTGACCTAGAAGTAAAATATCAGTGAACTAGTTTACAAGCAGACTTAGATCAGTTAAATTCATTATGGTCAATAGAATTAAAAGCTTTCGAAAGATCCCGGCAGATAAGGGCGTTGAAATAACCCTCATTAATATTTCGTCTGATACTATCGGTCAACGCAATAGTTCATTTAATTTCATGTATCTGGCAATATTTTAAAACAGATGTAAAACATACGGTTGAAACTTACAAAGGACCTGCATTGCTAAGTAAACTATAATAAAAAGTATAAAATTTGGGTTTGGAAATTAAAGGGTGCGCCAATAGTTAATGTAGTTTAATGTATGTGGCCAAACTTTTAAACCGTTATAGACATACAGCTTAAATTTATAAAGAACCTGTATTGCTAACTCCCCTATAACTACAAGTATACAATTTGAATTTATAAATTGTAGGGTGTCCCTAAAATTGATGTATGTATATATATATATATATATATATATAGGCTAATTCCATGTCAGATCAATACCTCAGATTACATTGACTCCCTGAGTTAAAATATTGTTTTAAATAAATTATGTCTCAATGTTAATTTACTTTAATCGTGCTTGATTCCTGTAAATACAAATATTTCACAATATTCTCATGAAATATTTGTTATTTAAAACTACAAAATGAAATATGTATATTACTGCGAGGAAAGCATATCCATATGGATTCTACCCAAATTGATTAATTGAGAACTACAACTACTTGAGAAATTATGCCTCGTACTACAATGTTTAAGCTATAAACTTTTTTAAAATAGAAAAATATTGCTTTTTTGCATATACGCTCGATGTTGAAATATATTCTAATTCTAAAAACATAGATAGATCCTTACCTGTATCTATATCCAGAGCTAGGACTTAGATGAGAGAAAAAGGGGAAAACGGGCATTTACGTCTGCACTGATTACAACAAAATTTTAAACATAGTTAGATATTTATGTAGTGGGTGGAATATTCTATGTTTGTTTTTAAAAAAAGGAAATAGGAGGGCGGAGTGGGGAGTGGGGAAGGGGACAAACGCGTAGTTTTATGATTATTAACCGATCTTAATAAAATCAGATTTGATGGATTTCTCACGTGTTCGGAGTAGAGCCCCACAGCAAACAAGGCTATAATACATTACGAAGTGCCTATAGAAGCCCTGAATTGAGAACTAGGCAACGCCGGGTACAAAAAGCTATTATTAAAGCAGATTTCAATTACAAAATTAATAAAATAATAACAGCATAGTTCAAAGGCTTCGCTAATTATAATTTTTTAATAACAGCTTGTTATTAACATTTTATGTATGGTGTCAACAATACAATTTAATTTTTTAGTACGAGTATCTTTTAATGTGACAATAGCGGTATTCAGTGCCAAGTGCGTTTTAAGTTGCAACAGTCTTGCCATATTCTATGCACAACTGCTTCGAATTGACTAACGGTTGGTAGTCTTTTATCAGTTATAAATAACTCTATAAATTTGTCGGCCTTTTTTTTAAATATTTATTTTAAATTCCTTTACACTTTCACACACTCCATATGTCTTTTAAATAAAATTGAATTAAAAACACAAAATCTCGAGGTTTTATTATTTTGTAAAAAAAGTTTTTTTCCCAGTAACTAAAAGATCAAAAAAGATTTTAAAAATATTAATCTCAGCGAAATAAAATGTTGCATCATTAAAAGCAGGAACAGCAATAAAAAAAAAACCAAAAAAGTAGAAAGCAAACAAAATGTATAAATATAAAAATAAGTTGTCCTATGTTCATGATTTTAAAACTCGAGAACCACTCAACCAAGTACATAGATGGTTTATAAAAAAAAAAACATCGAAAAATTTCTACGAATATGCGTTATACGCGTACTTTTAAAAAGGTGTATTTTTCCTATATAAAATGTAATATTTTTTTTATGAAAATTACATTTTGTTGGTATAAAGCTCTGCTTGCTCGCGTTATTTGACTTATTTTATTTCTGTATGTGTGTATAGATGGTTTATCTAAAGTTTGGACGATATCGGCAGGCGTTCGTGAGATATTACTAAAACAGGCTTTTACGGCTGACCGATTTAAGAAAAATAAAACAGAAATAGATATTTATTTAGACGTTCAAAGAGCATATGCATATTTAAAGAAAAGTAACAGGACTGGTAAGTGGGAAAGAGGAGAAATGCGCGAAATTGATTTTGACAAATAACAATTTCAATAATATTTGAAACATAAATAAGCCCCGCCAATAGGCAGAGGAAAATCTGTTATAGCTTTCATATTAATTAAATAAAATAAGTTTGCTTGAAAGAGTGGTTGTGATACGAGTATTCTCATTGGGGTAGCGAAGCGCCCTGGGAACAACTAGTATAATATAAAATATACATATATAATGTAAAAACTGCTGCACTAAGAAACCCCGGTCAAGTAATGTTTTTTTTTTTTTTTTTTTTTTTTTTTTTTTTTTAAAGGAAATACATTTTATACTTTTAATTTGTTTGTTAAAGCAAATAACAAAGTTGTAAGCCACCGTACTTTATCGAGTTTTGACATAAATTATTTATTTTTTTGTTTCAGTTCACAGTTTGTAAGTACTTACTTTAACTATGCCAATCACAAATGAAAGTAAAAAATTAAAAAATTTAAGAGAATAAAACGAGCTCGTTGAGGTTTTTTTTCCTAATCGGTCGCACAGCACGAAATATTCAAACAAATGTTCGGACTGTAATAAATTTGTCCTTAGGACTCATTCCGAATTCCGTTCTACATGTAACGAGTGTCGAAAAATATATGTAATAAGAAATAAAAATATTTGACTTTTTCATATTGAGAAAAATTAACCCATTATTGTCATATACGTTTTATTTTTGAAGTACAGATTAAGGGTTAAATATTTAAATGGACTGAATATTAGATTTACATATGTTTTATATTGGTAATATTTTTTAAATACAATATTTATGCACCACCACATAACTGATACCTGAATTTTATTTTGTTTTCTTTTTTAATAAAAATATGAAATGAAGCCAAAAATAGTATGAGGTTTCTTTTTCATATCTATTTTGTCCATATATTTAAAGCATGTATTTGGAGTTTTATAGTACATGTTTTATGCGCATACGAGTATTTTTTATATTTTTAGTGCACTTAAAATCTTAACCCTGTTTATAAATAATTTACATTTTGTTACTTTTAATTGCAGCCAAAATACAGTTGGTGCTTTGAAACAAATGAAAACTAGTCGATAAATTTTTTGATCAAATATAATAAAATATTTTCAAAATTCATAAAAAACGAAGAACAATGTCTGAACGTCGTGGTACAAAGGCTTTGGAATTGTGGTGCCGTCGCGTGACAGAAGGATATTCGGATGTTAAAATTGAGAATATGACTACATCATGGCGTGATGGATTGGCATTTTGTGCAATGATACATCATTTTAGACCAGACCTTATGTAAGTAAATAATTTGAAATAATAAAATGAACTTCTTCACACTTTGCTTTTCCCGCTATTCCTCCCATTTATAAAAGCTCAACTCTAATATTTAAATTTTTTTTAATTACTCTTCAGTGTGTCAGTATATGTGCATATATATAAATATAGTTTTTTATTTTTTTGAATACAGCTTTATACAGATTTTATTACACACTTTCAATTTTCTTCTATTTTTTTCATTTATTGTTGCTTGATTTTCCTTAGAAATACTGCATCAGCATTATTTGTTTCAAGAGATATTTTTTAATAACATCAAATATTATTGGTTTTCAGATTTCAAAAGGTGCAGATGCTTTATTAACGCATATTATTAATTCGTAACTCAATTTCGTCTAAATTAAGAGTAGAAAATATTTAAGCATTAAAACCCATTAATTTAGTTCAATACGTTCGACTACCGAATTGATGCAAATCTGTGAAATGTTGCGAAAAGCTTGTAACATATTACAATAAAAAAATGCAATTTATTTGTTGAGAATTGCTGGTATCTTTACGTAACTTTAGAGATCAGAGTCCTTTTTTGACTTAAGTTTCTATTTTTCAAAGCCATTGTAAATTTATGTACATACATACATTTTTCTTAGTCCCAATATACACGAAAGTTGTTTTGTTTTGGTAGAAATTCTTCGTTTCAGTATTGGCATTAGATTAGTAACGTAGCCGGAGGAAAGTGATAACTAGTGTCTACAACGCCTTATCGACATAAACCTTAAAACGTTAATAGATTTCCTAAATATAAACAGCCATAGCAAAAATGCACAAAATTACCTGTCTTTACGTTGTATTTTTTTTAAATATTTTTGATGTGCAGCTTTTTCTCGCTTTGCTATCTCACTATGTATTCCGTAGAAGGTCTGCCATAATCATCATGTGATGTTAAAGAAACCGTAGGTGGAATAGCGAAAGACCCATCTAGCCAATATTTATTTGTAGCCTGGAGTAATACCCTTGCTCACTTCCTTATTCTTAATCCCTATCTTCTTCTTTATTCATAGCTTTTAAAAGTTTCCTTTTATATTTTCACGATGATTTTACTTGCGCTATTAAAAATAAATTAAATAAATTGTAATTAATACATGAGAAAAAAAGTTATAACCTGTGTTCAAAGCAATAAAGCAAAGCTAAAGCTTTGTATAAGCATAGCTTTATGAAAATGACGTCGTGCGCGTGTGGACACTTGTTAGCTTATTATTTGCTTTCTCTAGATTGATATTTTCGTCCATTGATTCTACGCATAGTATGTAATTGCTTATTGTTATATTTGAAACAAAGAAACTTTAACGAATTCATTAACACTTTTAGGAAAAAGTGTAAAAAATATGTTTACCATACGTAAGGGTTATTTCAAATCCAAGAAAAAAACACACTTGTTCATTTCTGTTTAATCTTTGGCTCCAGTAGGATTTGACCATCGATTTGAAGCACCCATGATTACAATATTCTGTGACTGCAACGAGAACTCACAATCAGTGTGACCAGATTTTAAAACAATATAATAAATCCTTTAAAAAGGAGCTAAAAAGCTAAAAAATAAAACAAAATTGTTTGCATTTCTGATAAAAGACATATTTATTTTCATTACTTGGATAGATCAAATAACGCCTTGTACAAATATATGTGCATAATATTTATTTTTTAGTTTCTCTCAAAGTGAAATTAATTATTACACAAAATTTTCTTCATGCAAAACTGGTCTTATATTGATGGAAAAATATATTTCAAGGTTCAACTCAATGAAATTAAAGTGGAAATGTTGTCGAAGCAAATAAGCTCGTTCATCGCCAACAACACTAAAAAAGTAACAATAAATAAAAAAAAGAGTATTAAACAATTTTAAATATGATTTTACATCCAAACATATCGATGCCTTACTTTCTCAACCTCGTATCTTAAAAAATAAAACTTTTCAAGAGAGAGAAAAAACGGTTCATCCTTTTATCTTTAAATGCAATTATTAAGGAATTGGTTACATCTATGTACATTAGTAGAAATAATATAATAATCTTTTTTAGTTTAAGCATGAAACGCATTTATTGAGGTACGAGTTTGCTGCACTAACAGTAAATTTAATTCTTGATACTTGATGAATAAGTTACTCGTTTGTTGCACTTATAGCTATAGAAAGAAATAACGCCATTATAACAAAATTATGCAATGAAAACAATATTTAATATAGAATGAATGTTTTATTTTCAAGAAAGGAAAAACAATAAAAAAAAAAAAGAATTCATAAATAATAATATCATTGGTGTGGCAAATTATAGTAAAATGAATGATAGTCGGCTGGAATCATACGTTTTAAGTCTTGCAAGTCGTCATATTTTCTTTTTGAAATAGGTAGTTGTTGATTGTAGAGAACCGGCAGTAAAATGTTATCATTGTGCTGCACTTGTGGTCGCAATTTACGATGAGGTAATAGTTGCCAATCTTCATCTAAACATAATTTGTATTGAGCTCCATTATTAAAGGTACTTATATTTGAGAGCTCGCAAATTTATAACACATGGGTCACTTTCTTTAGTGCCTGCTCGAATTGATTTTAAGTAATCGAGTGAAGAGAAATCACGGAAAAATTTTTGATTTAAATAATGCACTTGATACGGTTTCAACAATCTGGATTGTTTTATAACCATATTGAAATCAGCTGGCACATATACTTCTCTTCCTTTCTTCTTTTGCTCTATGGAGGCATGCACAGAATCGCACTCCATTTGAGTGTGGCCAACTACCAGGAAAGAAAAAGCCGTTGATATTCATCTTCTGGGACGTTTTTATTTTTATAACTAAAGCAGATATCACATTGATCTTTCTTCGGTCTGTATATACTACTATTGGCCTTGTGTACTGCGTCTAAGAAGCATTTGTACGTTGCCTTCTCAGCCTTATCAATGTTGCGATCCAAAAAATATTTTTCAAAATCTGTGAACACTTCTGCCCAAGTTTTATACTGAACGTCTATATATTCTTTAGTTGTACTCTGTCGGCAATAATGTAATGGCATCTTCGGCAAATTTTGTAGAAAAAAGTTTACGTGATTTACTTTGACCAATTGCCAATAACCCATTTGGACACGCTCCATTCACCCAGAGAGAGTGTACACAAAAACATTTTTTTACAAACAAATTTAATCTCCCCAGAGGAGTCATCCAACAATACAGAAGGAGATACATTGCCAGACAAATGTGAATCAGTGCTGTGCTGGTACTCGCTTTCACTCGCTGAAAAATCGGATTTGGAGGAAATGCTACACTGATCAGAATTCACTGAGACAAAATGTCCTGTTTCTTCATCCAAAATTACGTTTCCAGTTTGTTGTGTTTCAGGTTCTTGGCAAAGATTCTTGAAAACAAAACAACCTTTATCAGCGTCAAGAACAGCTATTGTATCACTCATTTTACAATAAAAACTAAAATTCCTCAGAATTAGATTTTCACCAAGCAAAGCGAAGATCATAACTAAAATGCAGTTATAGTACTACAAAAAAAAAAAAACTAGAAAAATAATACAAAAAAAATATATATATACGAGGGCTGCTCTATATATTTCTGGCCTAATAGTGAAAATGCGAATATTTATAATCAAAAATGGTTTTATTGTTTTTCAAAGTATTCTCCAGCATGATTTATACAGTTTTGCATGCGCTCAAACCAGTTGTCGAAGCACTTTTTCCACTCCGATTGAGACACCTCTAAGACATGGTTTTTGAACACTTCAACAGCTTCTTCTGGCGACGAAAATCGTTGACCACGCATTTTTTTCTTGATGTGCGGAAACAAGAAGAAGTCATTAGGTGACAAGTCAGGGCTGTACGGTGGATGACCCATTAATTCGACGTTTTGGCCGGTCAAAAACGCTCTGGTTTGAGCCGATGTGTGAGAGCTCGCATTGTCATGGTGAACAATGATTCGTCTTCTCTTGTTGGTTTTTCGAATTTCTCCGATGACTTCAGGCAAACAAATTGTAGTGTACCACTCAGAAGTGACCGTCCTACGTTGTTCAAGCAGAACAGTCGCCACATGACCAGTTTTGCCGAAGAAACAGGCGACCATTTGCTTTGAAGTGCTTCTTCCACGATCAACTTTCGTTGGATTTTGCTCGACTTTGAAGACCCACACGGTCGATTGTTGTTTCGTTTCGGGCTCATACGTATAGATCCATGATTCGTAACCTATGACGATCTTATAAACGTCTTTTGAAGCACCGCAATCGTATTTTTGCAACATTTCTTTGCACCAATCGACACGAGCCTTTTTTTGAGCGACTTTCAAATTGTGCGGGATCCAACGAGAACAAACCTTTTTTACGGCCAGGTGTTCATGCAGTATCGAATGTATGCTGGTGGAAGAAATGTCCAAGGATGTCTTTATCTCTCGGTATGTCGCATGTCGATCTTGCATTATGAGTTCACCCACGGCATCAATGTTCTCTGGCACAACAGCCGTTTTTGGACGACCTTCACGGAATTCGTCTTTGAGCGAGCTTCGGCCACGATTAAATTCATTATACCAATTTTTCACAGTGCTATAGGATGGTGCTTCATCGCCATAAAAAGATATAAGTTCATCAATGCACTCTTGTCGTGATAATCCACGTCGAAAGTTGTGAAAAATGATGGCACGAAAATGTTCACGAGTTAATTCCATTTTTTTCTAAATTAATTTTTTCCAGTCACTGTAAACAACACAAATAATGGTCGTACGTCAAAACGTTATGAGTACGATTATGCTTAAAAATGACAAACTTTCCAATCGAAATGTCAGATTGCACTTGGCAGCACTCAGTGTTGCCAGGCCAGAAATATATATAGCAGCTCTCATATATAAATAACGGGAATACCATGCATACGCCACTTACTTCCTAACTAATATACATACTCACGTCAATGCTATTGTGAAGAAGGATAGAATAAAGAGACGCAAAGATTTTTTTTTTAATTCTTAACCGTTTAACAACTGCACATATTAAGATAAGAGTTTGACGCAGTTATGGAAATTGGAGTGATTGAGTTACGAAAATATATATTATTAATATTTACAGAATTGAGACAACGTATTGAGATAATAAGTTGTTGCATTAATAGAACAAAGAAATAGCAACCATTGGATATGAAAAAGTGAAAACCGTATTTTTTTAAGATACCAGGTTGAGAAAGTAAGGCATCGATATTACGCTCAAGCATTAAAAATGAAAAACTAACCCTTCTAATCTAATCGAATTTTAGCAAGTAAACTAAAACACATACATACAGTACTGTTCGAAACCTAAGCAACTTTTCCCCAGTAAATACTCATGATCGTATATGTTCTCTTTAAATAGATTAATGAAAAATTTCTCTTTTATTTATTATTATACATATAGTCTACATACTAATAATAACAACAAAAAATGTATTTTGGAAGAAATTATAAAGCAAAAATAAAATTAACTTAAAAATTCGCTGTTCGAAACCTAAGCAACTTTTACATTGTCGCATTTGTTGCGAAATATTAACTAAAACAACAACAAAAATTTTAAACAAAAATTTTAGTCCCGTTATGACTGCTATTGAAAAAGATAATTTTGGTTGACTTCATGCATTTAAGTAGTACCAATTCTTTAGAAGTGCAACCGTGACGCGAACACGTTATGGATTAGCTTTAAAGCTAAAGATTATTGAACTTTTTAATAACGGTAAATCCCAAATTGCTATAGAAAACCAATTGAATATTAATAAATCAATAGTTTCCCGACTTATAAAAAAGTATAAAGCTACTGGGAAAGTAGAGGAATCCAATAGCGGTGGGCGACCTCGAAAAACTTCTGAGCGAACAGACCAGAAAATTTTCAGTCTAGTTAAAAAAAGAAATCCATTTATTTCGTCGAAAGACATAGTGAATGAGCTTGAGCTTCAGATTAGTCCTTCTACAGTGAGAAAAAGTTTATTGGAATAAAACTTAAGGAGCTTCATGCCATCAAAGAAGCCTATGCTTACTAAGAAGCATTTAAAAAAGAGGTTTGGTTGATTGATTGCAACGTAGTCTTTGATTTTCTCAGCTTTTTGGTTGTTTTAGGTTGGATTTTGCTAGAGCATATATGGATTGGACTATATCCAAATGGAGAACTGTTTTGTTTAGTGATAAATCTAAATTTAACTTACTAAATTCAGATGAAGTTTGCCACGTGAGAAGACCAAAAGGAAAGCGGCTACATCCTCTGTACTCAAAGGCCACAATAAAGCATGGGGGTGGAAATGTGATGGCTTGGACTTGTTTTTCGGCAAGTGGTGTTGGTCCCTTTGTAGAAATTTAAACAAAAATGGACCGTTTTGTTTACAGAGACATTTTAGCAACTCACATGCTTAACTATGCTGAGTGGGAAATGCCACTTCGATGGGTGTTTCAACATGACAATGACCCAAAACACTCATCGAAGTTAGTCAAGGATTGGTTATTAGCTAATAGGGTTTAAGTTTTGGATTGGCCACCTCAATCGGCAGACTTGAATCTCATAGAGAACCTCTTTAGAATTTTAAAACGGAGAGTTGGAACTCGACGCTTTAAAAATAAACAGGAGTTGATGAACTGTCTAAAATCAGAGTGGAAAGCTATACCAACATCTATTCTATCGAATCTTATTGAATCTATGCCCAAAAGATGCGCTGAGGTCGTAAGAAACAAAGAATGTCATACCAAATATTAAAAGTTGCTTAGGTTTTGAACAGCGAATTTTTAAGTTAATTTTGTTTTTATTTTATTATAACTTCCAAAGAAATGGAATTTAATTTTTGTTGTTATTTTTAGATTATAGACACATTGTGTAGTAGTTAATAACAAAAATATTTTTTATAAATTTATTTAAAGAAAAGATATGCTTAGGTTTCGAACAGTACTGTATGTATATAATAAAGAGCTGCACAAAATGTTTTAAAATTTCTATGTTCTAGTGTACACTACTTCCAAACACAGAATTTCAGTGTAAATATAAATATCAAAACAAGCATAACAAAACATGGCTCTCACTAAAACAAAACAAGGCGACAATGAAGTAAAAAAAACTGTAAATCATAGTAGAAACATCGAGTGCACTAGAACATATACAAAGCATGCTCACGAAAACAAAGTAGTGTTGTTAAATAATGCGATTTAAGGCTGTTGAAAGAAAATACGTTTTATACAATATATCATATGCAAACATACAAATATGTTTTTTATTACAGGCTGTTTTATTGTAATATTTTTAATATGAAACTTCGGATAAAAAATTAATTTTTAAAAAATATTTTTATAAAAGGATAGATACTGAACCACGCGCTATTAAGTTTCCTTACTATCAATTGCTGAACCCTTTTTAAAATTTTTTGTATAGAACTTATAAAAAATATATATTATTTAGTTCGATCGAATACGGGCAATTTTTTTATTTTTGTTAAGTTTTATTACTATTCGTTTTTCTGAAAACCCCGAAATGTAAAAGACAATTTTACTATTATATTTTTAATATAAAAATATTATTTTTTTTTTGAAAAAGTAATTCAATTAACATTTCAAATAAAACAGATATTCTAATGTTTTTTGTCCATTTTTATGCGTTTTCGAATCTTAAAGTTGACAACACCTCATATTGAGAAAAACGAAAATGATTGTAGCTTCTCTTTAGCCTAATTCTGCTATCAAAAACATCAAGCATGTTTTGAATGTTCTACTTCAGTTTTGATATTCTATTTCATTTTTGTTCTAGTTCTGTTATGTTTTACTTCAATGTTGTTCTAAAACACTTTTGTTCTTTAATCTCTATTTTGGTGGCAAAGCAAAACATTTGTGTTTGGAAGTATGTGTTTGAAAATGAGAGTGTTCTATACACACACTACTTGAAATTTACCTGATTGCTTATAAGACATTTTTCTTATGCTTGTGCAGCCCTTTAGTATATAAGTAGTTATGTATATAGAGAAATCTATTTTTGTTACAAAAAGCGTAAATTTAGTTTAACAAAGTGATAATACTCGCAAAATTAATAATAAAAACTTAGGGCCAATTTTTGAGTTCATATTTAAATACGCATTTAGTTAATTTTCATTTAAATTTAAGTTGTATTTAAATGCATTTTCATTTTTTCAGTCCTAATTTAAGTTCTCATTTAAATATCACAAAAATATGGCAGCATTACGAAATATCAAAATTAATCTCCATTGTTTATGAAAAACAGCTGCTAACAATCACAATGAATTACAAATTTTGTTAAAAATATTTTAAATATATTAAAAAATGTCAGCGATACTCATTTTATTTATTAATTTAACTTTTTAATTAGTATTTTCATTGAGAAATGTGTTCAAAACATAAAATATTGTTCTATCAATGGCTAAAATGTTTGTTTACTTTTGTTTAGTTTTGCGAAACAACAACAAAAAATGCCATAACCATATGGTAAAACTGTATTATTTAAATGGACTTTAAATCAGTGATGCGCAAAATATAAAATGTATTTGTATTGGTGAGAAATATAAAGTTACACTACGAGAAAAGTTGTTTAATAAAAAAACGGTTTTACTTGAGGCCCAACTATAATGTGCATAAGCTAGCTTTAGCTTATGTCAAAAATTCAACGAAAAGCCTGTCAAATGCTTAGGTAACCTATCAAAGTAATTTATGTGGCTACAATGTACATCGATAAATTAAGTAACTTATTTGCCACAGTTGCACATTTATGTTTATTTCGTACTTTTGCCAAAAATAATTTCTATATTAATCAACAAAATTTTAAAACTAAAAGGCTTTTAAGAAAATTTTTTATATATTTAATAACATTCACAAACACATTTACATATTTTGGTTTATTTTCCAAGAAAATGTAAAAAAAAATTCTTACAAATTTTTTTCTGTTTTGTGTTTGTGGCCAACCGTACTAAAAAATGCAACGATGTTCATCGTTTATATGGTATACATATGTATGTGTGTATAAATACAAATTTAATTTAAATATATTATAATTGTAAAAAATTGGCCATAAAGAAAATGTTGTTTTTTCTACATTTTATATTGAAGTAAAAACTAAAAAATTTAACAATTTAGGTCTTAATTAGAAAATTTCTTTATTAATGTATAAATCAAAGCACAATCAGCTGTTTCCGTACGCAAAGTGCGATCAGTTTCGTACCTTGCATAAAGAAATGAAATTTAGCGAAACTTGACGAAAAGTTATCTTATTCACATTATAGTTTACCACATATAATTTAATGTATTTGCACAGTTGTATAAGTTGACATAAGCTAGTTTATGCACATTATAGTTGGGCCTTTAGTAATATTATAAGAATTGCACATAAGCAAATAATATAAATTTAAGTATTTTAAATTAAAGTAAAAAAAATTTAGTTTAAACAAAATTTAGCAGAATTATGTTATAAAATAATTTTCATCTCTTAAACGTAAAAAAATTGATTATTGAAAAAAGCAATTAAATTAAAATATAATTTAAATTCAAGTAAAAATTTTATTTCTTAAATGTAAGAAAAGTTGCTTAGTGAAAAAAATATGTTACTTGGTAACAGTAAAAAACTAAAGCATTTTAAATACAAGTAAAAATTCTTATTAAAAGAAATTATAATAAAAAAATCTCATAAAAATTATATATGAAATTGTCTATTTTTATGTTTTTTTTTTTAAATTTCCAGTGAGCATAATATTTTTTAAGTTAACCGAGTTAACTCTGTTCCTTCGTACTTTGAAGTTCTAAACTCAATTTATTTAAAATGCGGCTAAATCAGCTAAAATTGCAAGATTTGAGATAAATTATTTCTTTAATATTAAATGTATTATGAAAAGTTCCAAAATGACTTTTTAAAGTATCTCTCTCTTTTTTTAATATTTTATAACATAAAAGGCATTGCATACCTCCAAAAGCATTTTCAATCCTAAAGTATTATTGAAATGCCATACTTCGCTTTTTTGCCGTAAAAAATTAAAAATTTTTTCTTTTAGTGTGTTAAAAGAAAAAATTCATACATCCACACGCATGTGCATTCGTCGATGTTTAATCAACGACTAAACAAAAGAGCATAATGCTATGAACATAATCATGTCCACCGACCATCGACTACAAGATGTCAAAAATAGAATACATGCGTGCTTATGAGAATAAATCTTTTAGCAGCTACACGACCACCGACTACACGGCTACTTTTGTAGCCCGTAGCCAATTTAGGCTAACCCTGGAGTTAATGTCGACGTCGTTGACGGCGTTACAACGCCGAAAAAGTTGAAACAGATTGAACTTTTACGGCGTTTCAACGCGTTGAGATTAACTGCTCTCATACAATTTCATACGATTAAACTTTTTCTTTGACATTTGACGCCGTCAACGACGTCGACATTAACTCTAGGGTAATTTCTATTTTTCTTGGCTACAAAAAACAGATTAGTGGTGCCAATACAATAAATGCATGAAATGGTGTTTTTAAAAACGCAATACATTAAATATCGGTATTAAAAATGCGAAAAACTTTTATAGTGGCACCATTGAAAAATAATAATCATCTGTTAATTTGTTTACATTTTTCATCAGTTTATTACCTTATCTCGAAGGGGGAACATCTGCGCGCGAGCAGATTTTGAAAAAAAAGTGAAGTTATAATTGAAGTCGCAACGCGCACAGATTTTATTCAACAGGATTTTCCACTTCCTATACGAAGGTATAGGTTGATGTGCAGTTCCTGGAGAGACTAGTAATATCAAAATACTTATGGGATACCCTGGCGCTGTAGTTATATACCCCTGCCATTATTAAATTAAGATTTCAAAAAAAAATAAAATACATTTTTCATATACTTTTTGTTTGTGAAATTTGTTTCATTTAGATTTATTTTTTGGGGTTTTTATTGAAATTGATAAGTATAAAATAGTAATTATTACTGTTTATATACATTTATTATATTGTTTAATTTAAATCTTTAGTTCAATTTACAGGCAAATATGGACGTGGACACTTCATACACTGAAGTCTTTGTTTCCACTATTTTAGCAATAGTATTTAGAAAGTTAATTAAATTTTCTTGAGACATTTAAAAATTTTTTTTTTACACAAATTCACTTAAAAAAATCAAGTTTGTTTTGTTTTGGTTAACTTCAATACATACATGTATGGCAAAACAGATGTTTATTTTTTGTAGTTAGTGGTCGATGGTCGTTGAAAGAATTAAGTAGCTGGCAACTTGGCTATTTTTGTAGCCAGCTACTTTTGTAGTCGGTAGTCGATGGTCGGTAGCCTTTGATCGACCACTAACTACAAAAAATAAACATCTGTTTTGACATACATGTGTGTACTTAAGTTAACCAAAACAAATCAAACTTGATTTTTTAAAGTAAATTTGTGTAAAAAAAAAATTTTAAATGTCTCAAGAAAATTTAATTAACTTTATAAATACTATTGCTAAAATAGTGGAAACAAAGACTTCAGTGTTTGAAGTGTCCACGTCCATATTTGCATGTGAATTGAACTAAACATTGGCATTAAACAATATAACAAATGTTTATAGACAGTAAAAATTACTATTATATACTTATCAATTTCAATAAAAAACCCAAAAAATAAATATAAATGAAACAAGTTAGAAATTTATGAAAAAAGAACTAAAAGGAAAATTTCACAAGCAAAAAGTAAATGAAAAATGTATTATTTTTTTTTTTTTTTGAAATCTTAATTTAATAACGGCAGGGGTACATAACCACAGCGCCAGGGTATCCCACAAGTATTTTGATATTACTAGTCTCTCCAGGAACTGCACATCAACCTATACCTTCGTATAGGAAGTGGAAAATCCTGTTGAATAAAAACTGTGCGCGTTGCGACTTCAATTATAACTTCACTTTTTTTAAAACAATCTGCTCGCGCGCAGATGTTCCCCCTTCGAGATAAAGTAATAAACTGATGAAAAATGTAAACAAATTAACAGATGATTATTATTTTTCAATGGTGCCACTATAAAAGATTTTAGCGTTTTTAATAGCGATATTTAATGTATTACGTTTTTAAAAACACCATTTCATGCATTTATTGTATTGGCACCACTAATCTGTTTTTTGTAGCCAAGAAAAATAGAAATTACTGCCATCCCTAAATTAGCGCGTAAAGCGCAAGATAACTGTCAAAATTTCTCATGTACATACAAAATGTATGAAGCATCCCTAAATAGCTTGGCGTTAACGCTTAGCAATTGGAAAATCCAATTTTGACAGTGCGTTAGAAAGTGAAGTAGGCCGCTTTGTGGTTTGTTTTGTTTTGTTATGGTTGAAAAGTAATAACAATTTAGTTATTTTCAAGTCAATCTAGTGGTTTTATCTCTTCTTTATTCTTATACAGCAGGTTTTATAAAATTAAATGAGTTAACATTACTGTTAACGACACAAAGTTGACGCTGTTATTTAGGGATGACATTCCAGCGCAAAAGCTTTGAATTACATTGCTTTGCGTCTTACGCGCTAATTTAGGGATGACAGTTAGCCTAAGTTGGCTACGGGCTACAAAAGTAGCCGTGTAGTCGGTGGTCGTGTAGCTGCTAAAAGAATTATTCTCATAAGCACGCATGTATTCTATTTTTGACATCTTGTAGTCGATGGTCGGTGGACATGATTATGTTTATAGCATAAGAATGTGTGTAAATTATTTTTCCACAATTGTGGTATGGCTTGCGCATCACTGCTTTAAATGCGCAAGATTGGTCATTTAAGTTCCATTTAAGTGTGCATTGAAAAACTGAATTTTGTACTTAAATAAAACTTAAATATAAATGACATTTAAATATGAAGTCAAAAACTGGCCCTTAAATAACATTTAACTGGTTTGTAATGCGCTCACATATTTTTGTAAGGATATTGATTGCTATTGTAATCTATACACCTAAAATAGGAGCTTTTTACAAATTAGACCGTTACACATTTTATTATACCCTTCACCACAAAAAGTGGAAAAAGGCTATAACTAAGTTTGTCATTCTGTGTGTAATTTCTACAATATCCATTTCCAACCCAATAAAGTTTATATATTCTGACTTCGTATGCATAGCGAAGTCGATTGGGAGATGTCCGTCTGCCCGTCACAACACAAAAAAATAAATATGTCAATCGATCAGATAAAGTATCGAAAAGTTGCTATTGAAAATCACCATGATCGGTTCATGTTCTTTGAGGTAGCAAGCAAAACACCACGCCTACCTCTAATTCGTTTGTCATTTGCGAAAATAAAGTAACTTCAATCAAAAAAATAAATAAATGGGGCGATTGAGAATTAAAAAATAAGAAAAAATATAACGTGAAAAAATTGGCGCTCGCCCATATTTCCCGAGATATGGGGCTCTGAAATTTTCAAATTTTTTTAAATAACAATATGGGTATCATTTTAAAGCTTTTAAGGAGGTCATTAAGGAAATACTAAAATATTTTAAAAATGCTGAACCCATTAAGAGCTGATGTTTATTTATATATATATATATATATATATATATATACTGTGTTAATGATGAAGTAAAGTATTCTATGATTTTTCGAAAAGCACATCTCAACGTTGCCGCGTCTGAAGAACAACTGACTATTGCAATAAGTGAGTTGCTCTTCAGACCTTTCATCCCACAGTACCAAAAGTTTTTTTTTATTTTTTAATTCTCTGTCACCCCAATTTTAGCTTTTTTGATTGGAGTTACTTCAAACTAGATTTACATTGATGGTGATATAATTTAACTTTTTTAACTTTCTTTTTTTATTATCTATATTTTACACTACATACATATGTAGATATTTGTAATTAATATTATGTTCTGTATATTATTTATTTTATTTACAAATGCACAACTTACACCTTGTTTATACTTAATTAGATGTCTTCACTAAATTATCTGTCTTTTGCTTCTCGGGATGTTCACAGATGTACTGCTGCTTCTTAATTTTTAATTGCATTATAACAATTATTATTTTCCGTTGTGCAGATGTCCGAAGGTAGGCTCGAACTCACGATCTACCGGTTAGTGAAAGTAACTTATTCACCACGCTCTTATTTTCTTAAAAATATGTATCGGGGGTTATTTTTTAGCTGCACGAGAACTGTCGAACTATCAAACTATGGTTTGAAATCTCAGAATGTCAAACTGTGTTGACATTTCTATTTAATAAGACTTAGCTTTCATCATGAATCGTTAAAAAAAAGCCTAAATGTCAATACGTCACTCGTTGTTTAGTCAGACACGTTGGTTGAATTTTAATTTCCAAAAACTAATAAAAAAAATGGCTTAAAAATTGACCGATGAAGCCAAAAATGTCCGCTATAACAAGTACAAAATTTAAAATTGTAAAATAAGTGGTGTCTCCTCAGGTTGGCGGTTGATCATAAAGCAACTATTTTACTTCGCTGGCGAATGTGCTATGAAGAAGAATATGTATTTATACCATTAATTGCCGCAGGGGTTGAACCTTGGCCAACCAGATTTGTAGTCAACGTGCGTCACTAATAGGACACTCCTTAATTAGAAGTTCTATTTTTCTACTTGTTGCTAAAATGCACATAATTAGACTGGTACTGGCCAAATTTTACGTGTCTGCCTATCACAATTAAAAAATAATAATATTTTTACTATTATTATTTCATCACTTTCGGAACACCCTTTAATTATTAGCACTTTGTAATATATCGTCTATTTATACCAATACAGCTTCTGTTAGAGCGATAAAGAGGATGATACAGAAGGACGGACAGTATAGAGAAAACAATAGGATGCGTTTTTACACTTTATACGGAACCCTTAAAATATAAGTTGATTAAAACATAGGTATTTAATTTTCACGCGAAAAAAATATTATGAAAATTTTAATTTGAGGATTAAAAAGAAACTGTTTTACTGTATTTATTTGTTGTTAAGTTTTACGCAAAAATTGAGTCTAATTACTTGTTACTGCATAAGTACCATTTCGATTAACATTACTCGTACTTAGGTTTAAGCAAAGTGAATTATAATAGTATTGTATTTTAACCTGCGTTGCTGATTTTTTATAAACTTAAAATTTTGCCTAAATTTTCTCAACTTTCTTGTAATTTTCAGAGATTTTGAAAAGTTGAACAAATCAGATGTTTACTACAACAACGCATTGGCATTTACAACAGCTGAAAAGTATTTGGGTATACCTGCGCTCTTAGATGCCGACGATATGGCTGCTTACGAAGTACCTGACAGATTATCAATTCTAACATATCTGTCACAGTTTTATCAAGTTTTTGCATCACAAGGTAAGCTCTGCTTTCACTTATATTTCATTTTTTTTCAACAATTAAATAGCAGCTAAAATAAAAGTTCACTCAAAAAAACATGTATCCATATTAAACAGGCTGTTTATGTACGCTGGAAGATGTGCGCTTGTTGTGCTATGATGGATAATTCATAAGTATTGTATTTTTTTTTGTGTCCATTTTCCAAATAAGTCTTTTTAATGGTGATTAAGTTATTTATGCTTTAATTTCTCCTGCAAAAAAAAAAAAAAAAAAGAAACAAAAAAATTAGTTGCTGTTGTTTGTTTGTAAATTAATGTTTATAGAAGCGGAACTACTTGTCGATTTTTTCTGCATTTTATAGCTAAATCCAAATGATCGTTATAATTTTTGTTCAGCGAAAGCTTTTGGCAGCGTTGCAGTTATTTATACTAAAGAAAAAAAACGTTTGGTACTTATTCACGAGGTTATTCAATTAGACCGCAAATATTATTTGATTTAAAAATAAAAGAAACCATGTTGTCGAAATATTTTTTCTCATAATGTTTGGCTTTTGGTTCCCTGCTATGATGTACCTGTTTGTCTATTTTGGGATACCATGAACGATAGAGTACAGTACATGCACGAGCTCAGAACTCAAGTTTTAGTGAGGTCCTCGGCTGTCTCTGTGTTACATAAAAGTCTATCAGGCTGAACATTTAAATAAACTCCGCCACGATTGTCACGCATTGTGGTTATGTTCTTACTTTCCTCAATACACTAAACAGACGCCTTGACCAGCTAAGGTACTAAAACATTTTAGTCATTTAATTATTTCATATAATTTTCTGATGTTCTGGATTTATATGTCTACAGTTTTAGAACAAAATTTGGTTAAAAATTACTGATGAGCTTTATAAGCGGTAGCGAATAATATGCTTTCCCACTGTTCAGGTCATTTTCTTACGACGTTTTTTTTTGTTACAATATCACGAAAGTGTTTGCTGTTATAATATAATCATTTTGAAGAAATCAAACAAGACTAACACTAATAAAAAAATCACAAATAAATGTACAACTTTTTTTTTTATCATACAAACGTTTAATTTTGTTTAAATATTTCCTTCATTTTGTGGCCAAATGGCCTAAACCTGACGTGGGTTTAACATATTATTAAACATTTTAAAATCGAAAAGCCTAGAAATTGCGCAGTTTGAATATTTGTGTTTTTAAGTATAAGCGAACATACATAAAGTATTTTATAAAATAACTGATTGAAACTGACAAATTAATCGATTAACCGAATTTTTAATCGATTATTTGAATTGCAGCTTTATTGGAGTTTGAAAAAATACTTTTGACTTACAATAATACTGCTTCCCCTCTGAAAAATTTTTGTCGGCAAACATTAGAGCAGTGATTCTCAACCTTTTTATAACATTAGACCAGTGATTCTCAGCCTTTTTTTACGGCATATTATTAACGATTTCAAAATTTGGCGGCATAAAAAGTAAAAGATAAAAAAAATAAATTTATACCTGAAGTAGTTTCTGTTTGAATACTGATATTTTGTTCAGACGTTTTTACATTATAAAGAACCAAGTCATTCGGTTGCAAAATAGCTTTATGCCGCCATTAATTAAGTTTGTTGGCGCCACAAAAGTATTCACAACCTAGTTTTTTTTTTTGTAATTCATATAATTTAATAATATAAACATTTTTACATATTAACAATTTGGCGGTACACTTTTAAAATGTCGTGGCAAATAAAAGTGCCGCGGCACAGTGGTGGAGAATTACTGCATTAGAGTGACAATTTGTGGGGTTTACATATTGGAATTTAATTCGTGCAAGTAAATTATCGTCATGGTCCAGAGAACCAGCGACATACTTCCATGCGGTGCCAAGTAAGTTTATTGAACTTTCTTCTTATTAATTCTGTTAATTAAAATCTATCATTTGCGTAGCTTGCATTAATTTATGTTTCATGAATAGTTTGAACTTTAAATAGGAAAAAATAAGACAAAAAATTAAATTTTAAAGAGGAAAATCTTTTTGTACGAAAGATTACAACTTATCGGTAAATTTTTATTTCTACGAGTTGATGATTTCGGTCGCCGTATTGAACGTAGCGCGATCTTGTTGAAACCACATTTCTTCCTGATCAATGTCATCCATATTTTTAAACATAAAATCATTAATCATGGTGCGGTAACGATCTTCATTGACCGTAACTTGAGATCCGGCCTCATTTTTTATGAAATAAGGTCCGATGCTGCCACCAACGCGTAAATCATATCAAACGGTGCATTTTTTGGATGCTATGGAGTCTGTGGGGTGTGTTGTGGATTGGTCTCACTCTATATGCGGCAATTTAGCTTATTAACAAACCCGTTAAGCCAAAAATAAGCCTCATCGCTGAACACAGTTTGGCTGAACACAAGTTGCTTGATTTGATGACTGATTTTCAAAGTAAACTTGTATGATTTGACAGCGTTGCTCAGCGTTGTTGTGGTCTCTATTCATAACGATTTGTCAGAGTTTAATTTAATTTTTAAAAACATACTTAAGGGGTGATCACTGTTACTAAAAATGACTTTATACCGTCGAAGTGTGTAATTTTAAATGTACCGTCTCGCTCTGTTAGGGTTTCAATGTGGAAAAGTGTGGAATGAAGGTGTTGTTAGTCAGAATTGGAGGGGCTTGGGAAGTTTATGTCGTGATGGAACAGGAATCCTGTTCGTAAGTTTTATTTCCTGTCTTTATTTCTTGTGGTGTTTTTTATGTTTATTATGGGAAGAATTTGTTCTACCTATTCTGCCCAAAAATATGTCAATTTGATTTTTCTTTGTCATACCGTGTATTAAACAGTTTGTATATCGAAATTATATCTGTTTGCACATCGAATTTCAGGGAGTATAGAGTGAAATCTTTCTGCTCGGTGTTATTGCTGTTTGAATGATATGGAACTCTAAATATTATATATATTATTATAGAAGATTTTATATTTTTCATAAACATCGTTTTGGGTACTCCGAATGAAAATATAAGTTCCAGAAGTGGTTGTCTTACGTGTATAATATAAAATATTTTTTAGAAATTAAAAGGATAGTTGTTTTAAATAGAAGACAGCAAGGAGAAGTAAAACAAACAAAAACGACAAATGCGAATATCAAGCTTAATATCTTTAGATTTTATAATTAAACTTAGTTGTTGCAACTTAAAAATTTTGGTAATTTAGCACTGACCCATAATTAAGTTTCTGTAGAATCTTTTTTTCGAAAACATTTTCAATAAATATGCCTTCTTTACTCCTCAGACATTTGAAAAATTATTATGTTATATGTTATTGGACTTTCGCAAAACATAAATTTTCAGACCCCAGATTCTTTCAACTTCCGAAATATGACGTCAGATTATTATTTAAAATGTATGACTCATGCGAATTATTTATATTCTTTTATTAAAGAACACATTAAAGTTTCATTAATTTTTTATTTTTTTTATACACTTCACCACAAAAAGTGGAAAAAGGATATAACTAAGTTTGTCATTCCGTGTGTAAATTGTACAATATTCTATTCTGACTTCTTATGCATAGCGAAGTCGATTGAGCGATGTCCGTCTGTCCGTCCGTGTTAGTGTTGAAATCAAATTTGCCTCGGCAAAGTGGAAAGAAGTGCTATTGAAAATCTGCATGATCGGTTCATGTCCTTTGAAGCAGCAGGCAAAACACCACGATAAAAACGATACCAAAAATACTAAATTATTTTGCATATTTTAAAAAATAAAATATTTGTCCCTTTTTTTTTAGACAACGTATTTTCATAATTTTGTAGGGATTAAATGGAAGCATAAACTGATATTTATTGCAATATTATTTTAAATCTATTTAAAAAAATTTTTTTTTAATCATTTAAGTTTTTGTATTTTATTTAATTTAGAAACACATAATGGACTTAAACGTTTATCTTCATCTCCCACTGATAAAACCCAAGTTACAAAATCTTCTGGACCGCCGCCCAAGGTAAGTTTTCATTCTTGTACTTTTATCTAATGCATATATTTTTGCTGCAGACTTTATAAAAAGTTTTGAGTTTATCTCCTATTTATTACAATTATCTTCAGTTAGTTTATTCGACTTTTAGTTTTGTGGTATTTTGTAATAACAACCATAATTGAACAGTTTAGTTTAAAAGCGTGTCAAACAACAAAAAAATAAAAATCGAGATTCTGGTCGACTAATGCTTTATGATGCTAAATACATTATTTAGTAAAAAAATAATTTAACCCAAAATAAAATAGCTGCTAGAATTAATTAGCTTTACCCGTTTGTCACTTTTTTAAACTGTCCCTGTACTATCAATCAGAAAATCAATTTTGAATTTTTACTTATTACGATATATATATATATATATATATTTGACAATAATATCATACTCTTGATAAGTTCATTTTTCATGTTATTTTTAAAGTTCCTAATAAAAGTATAACATTTTACATGAAATTTACAATGGTGATAATTGTTTAGTTTTACAACGTGTCAAATGCAAAATTTGTATTATTTATGTGAAAGGTTATGTATACACAGAAAGAGTACAAGAAACCCTTTGCAATAAGCGAGAGTATTCATTGAATTTGCGGGTAGTCTTTATTATGATTTCCACACAGAGATTCGTTAGAAAGTAGCCGGTCCAAAAACAAGTCATTCTTAAAAAAAAGTCACTCACAGTTAAAGTTGTTTAAAGTTGATTAACTTATTTAAGAAGTAAAAATAAAATCAGCTAATTTGTTTTAATAAAAGTTGAACTATCCCTACATAATTCCGGAAATCTAACCTCTAATTTGAAATATTTTTTTACCTTTTTCTAATTTTTGTAATAAATAAAGAACTAAAATATTTAATAAATATATTGACTTTCTTACATATACGTATACCCAAAAATTAGAACATGCATCTACATTTACCCATTATCCTTTTCAATTGAATTTTCTTTATAAGTATTTCACTGGTAGGTTTGAGCTCAGAATTCTAGCGAACGTTTTTTTACAACTAGCAGACAACTCGACCAATACAACAATCGCCGAGTTGTTTTACACCAATTTGATGACTAGTGGAGTCGATCTCCACTTCAACATACAAAGTATATTGAAAGTGCAACAAAAAAAAAAAAAAAACTGAAAATTTTATTAAAAATAAAAATTTAATATGCAGTTAATAAATGTGATAAAAACAATTCAAGAGCATGTAAAATAAGATTTTTCAAGACGGTTTACTTATTAACAAAATTGTGTAAAAGATTTAATAAAACAGGCTCATCATATTAAATGGGATGAAAAAGAAAAAGAATATTTAATACAAAACTATATTTTAAAATTCAAATAGTCCGAGACTTAAAGACAATTACAGCATATCCAGAAAAAGAAAATTTAATAAAATAACATTTTGGTTTTAATTTTAATTTAAAAAGCAAATTTGCTGCATAAAAAGGATTATTTTACTTTTAGCATTAAGTTTGATAATAATTGTTATATATTTCTTTAATATAAATATTAGTTTACAATATCTAATTAAATAACATCTAGAATGAATAATTTTTTACAAGAACATTCATATAAACCAAAATTTAAAACTTTGGTAGCCTGAAATAGCTCTTCTTTAGATAGCTTTAAGCCGAAACTCAAAACTTTACTCGGTCAATTCGATGCACCTGTTTGGAAGTTATGTAGTTATTTCTAGTTTTGCGTGAAAAAACTCTTAACATTTTTACAACAAACACTCAGTATACCCTTCATCACAAAAAGTGGAAAAATGGTATAACTCAGTTTGTCCCTCCTTTTATTAATTCTACAATATCCATTACCGACCCCATAAAGTATATGTATATATTCTGACTTCTTATGCATAGTGAAGTCGATTGAACTATGTCTGTCTGTCCGTCGATAATAGATCAGACATAGTGTCGAAGGAAGAGCTATTGGAAATCAGCAAGATCGGTCCATGTCCTTAGACGCAGCTGGCAAAACATCACGCCTACCTCTAATTTTTCCATAATATTTGGAACAATGAAAAATCAAAAAAACAAATATATGTACGTGGCGATAGAGAGTTAAAAAGTAAGAAAAAAAAAACATAAAGTGAAAAAAATTGGCGCTCGCCCATATTTTCCGAGTCTCTAAAATTATTAATTTTTTAAAATATCAATATGGATATTATTTAAAGCTTTTTATTAGATCTTTAAGGAAATACATTTTTATGTAAAATTATATATATACAGTTGGTAGAAAAAGTGTGCGTACATTAAGTATTTTTTTTTATTTTATAATTTAAAGTACATACAACAAAATTAAATTTTGAACCAAAACGTATTTTTTATTTATCCATTGATTTCTTCTTGTTATTTTACAACTCAGATCACAAAGCCATGTTATGCAAAAAAAAAAAAATCAAACACAAAATAACAATTCAATAATGCACAGAAAAAGTGTGCGTAAAAATGTAAAAAGGGGAATAACAGACTTATTTTTAACAAACAGGTAAATTATATTTGCATACAAATCTTTTTTTGATTCATGGTCTTGTACATTTGTTTATGCTTTGTACCAACCGTCGGTTGGTCAGCAATGCAATTTTTATTTTAAAACATTCTCGCTTGTTTCCTCACAAAATTTTAGATGTTGTTTCAGTTTAGCCATTTTTATCTTTCGAAAAAAAATCTTTAGGTACGTATTTTATTTTTAATTTTGTATTCGATACTTATTAAATTTTGTAAAAGAAAAATTTTGATCAATGTATGTATAAGCATAAAATTAAATACAACAGTCATATATTAAAAAAAAACTTTTCTGAATATAAGAATTCAAGACAAAGTTGATCGTCCAACAAAGTATCGAGTTTTTCAATTGAACTTTTATAGTTGCTATGACCGTACGCAGACGTTAAACGACTTTTCAGATAAATAATTTTAATCAAGAGAAAACTAAGAAACCGTATACAAAGCGCTGTGGTTAATGCAGAATTAAAAGTTTGATAGTAACAAATGTGAGTTAAATTACAAACCAGACATAGAATAGAATATTTAAGACAAATAAGAGCCAAATTCTTCATAGGAATACTGAATGCTTAATAGGAACTTAAAAATAATCTCCTTTAAATACACTTTAGATAATTAAAACATCTGAATTTTCTTTTTTTAGTAGTCTATATTTCAGGTAAAAAGCTGACTAAAACTTACCTTATTCATTTAACTTAAATATAATAATAATGTGGAGCTACTTTAAGTTAACTTCAAATATAGGAATTTTTATAAATCATTTAAAAGACATCGAATAGCCCTAGAATCTCATTCGAGAAATCCCTGATGGCTTGAATTCATGATTTCTTATTATCGAATTGTCTTCCTCCTTCATAAAAGTCAATCATTATTATGACATCTTACTTTCTTTGCGTATGTTATTCTTCTCTTTCTGATATCCACCCAAACGATAAATATGGTTTTGGTTCTTTCTGCTATATTTACAATACATTTATTGCTCATTTTTCACTAATAATATTAGAACGTTGTTTCTTTTTACTAATAGTTTAATGTATACATACATTAAATGCTGCTACTTCCAAAAAATCATATGAACAGAAAAAATTTGTATATTTTCTCCTTTTTGAACGTTAACATGCTCTTTCATTAAACTTAAATATTGTTGTTGGTGTATTTGAACACCTCAAGTGGAAAAATTGGCGCTCTCCCCTTTTTTCCTAATTATGAGCCTCCGATTGTGCACCATATTTTTTTAAATACATATCAATATCGGTATTATTTAAAAGCTTTTAAACAGATCTTTCAGGAAATACTAATTTTTAATTCTATGTTACCCCAATGTTTGTTTTTTGATTGGAGTTACTTCACTACACTGGATTTACATATATGGTGAAGGGTTTATAAGATTCGGCATATCCGAATATTGCATTATTACTTGTTTTAAGTTTATTTAAGCAATCGCTGGCAACACTCATTTATATTTTTAACCAACTTTTTTTTATTGTTTGTGGCTTCAGAATTCTGCCATTTCAGAACCGATTTTTAGATTTTTTTGTAATAAAAATTCAATTTAAAATTAAAATAAATTTTTTGACCCCTCAAATTATTTTTTTTTACTTACAAACCTTTAAACTCATTTATCTCGGTAACTAAGCGTCCTAGGAGCAAAAGGGCTTTAATCTGGTATCACTACAAAAATAAAAAAAAAAATTAAAAATTCAATTTAAAATTAAAATAAATTTTTTGACCCCTCAAATTATTTTTTTTTACTTACAAACCTTTAAACTCATTTATCTCGGTAACTAAGCGTCCTAGGAGCAAAAGGGCTTTAATCTGGTATCACTACAAAAATAAAAAAAAATTAAAAATTCAATTTAAAATTAAAATAAATTTTTTGACCCCTCAAATTATTTTTTTTTACTTACAAACCTTTAAACTCATTTATCTCGGTAACTAAGCGTCCTAGGAGCAAAAGGGCTTTAATCTGGTATCACTACAAAAATAAAAAAAAAATTAAAAATTCAATTTAAAATTAAAATAAATTTTTTGACCCCTCAAATTATTTTTTTTTACTTACAAACCTTTAAACTCATTTATCTCGGTAACTAAGCGTCCTAGGAGCAAAAGGGCTTTAATCTGGTATCACTACAAAAATAAAAAAAAAATTAAAAATTCAATTTAAAATTAAAATAAATTTTTTGACCCCTCAAATTATTTTTTTTTACTTACAAACCTTTAAACTCATTTATCTCGGTAACTAAGCGTCCTAGGAGCAAAAGGGCTTTAATCTCTTAACTTAATATAAATGTAATTTTTTCCCAAAAACTCAATTTTCTTATATGAAAATACTTTCAAATTAAATTACCTATCCTTGTCTACCTAATATTTTTTTAGTTGAAACCTTTAAAAATAAAATTAATTTTACCATTCCTCACATTTCATTGAATTTCAAATCTCCCTATTATTCAATGCCAGTCGCCACCCCACCTACAAAAATTAAAAAAAAAATTAATTATGAAAATACCTTAAACCGCCTTTAAATAAAATTAATTTTACCTTTTCCTGAACACAGTGAACACACTGAACACAATGAACACAGTGAACACAGTGAACACAATGAACACAGTGAACACAGTGAACACAGTGAACAAAATGAACACAGTGAACACAGTGAACACAATGAACACAATGAACACAGTGAACACAGTGAACACAGTGAACACAGTGAACACACTGAACACAGTGAACACACTGAACACAATGAACACAGTGAACACAGTGAACACAGTGAACACACTGAACACAATGAACACAGTGAACACAGTGAACACAGTGAACACACTGATCACACTTATCACACTGAACACACTGATCACACTGACCCCTCAAATTATTTTTTTTTACTTACAAACCTTTAAACTCATTTATCTCGGTAACTAAGCGTCCTAGGAGCAAAAGGGCTTTAATCTGGTATCACTACAAAAATAAAAAAAAATTAAAAATTCAATTTAAAATTAAAATAAATTTTTTGACCCCTCAAATTATTTTTTTTTACTTACAAACCTTTAAACTCATTTATCTCGGTAACTAAGCGTCCTAGGAGCAAAAGGGCTTTAATCTGGTATCACTACAAAAATAAAAAAAAAATTTAAAATTCAATTTAAAATTAAAATAAATTTTTTGACCCCTCAAATTATTTTTTTTTACTTACAAACCTTTAAACTCATTTATCTCGGTAACTAAGCGTCCTAGGAGCAAAAGGGCTTTAATCTCTTAACTTTATATAAATGTAATTTTTTCCCAAAAACTCAATTTTCTTATATGAAAATACTTTCAAATTAAATTACCTATCCTTGTCTACCTAATATTTTTTTAGTTGAAACCTTTAAAAATAAAATTAATTTTACCATTCCTCACATTTCATTGAATTTCAAATCTCCCTATTATTCAATGCCAGTCGCCACCCCACCTACAAAAATTAAAAAAAAAATTAATTATGAAAATACCTTAAACCGCCTTTAAATAAAATTAATTTTACCTTTTCCTGAACACAGTGAACACACTGAACACAATGAACACAGTGAACACAGTGAACACAATGAACACAGTGAACACAGTGAACACAGTGAACACAATGAACACAGTGAACACAGTGAACACAATGAACACAGTGAACACAGTGAACACAGTGAACACAGTGAACACACTGAACACAATGAACACAGTGAACACACTGAACACAATGAACACAGTGAACACAGTGAACACAGTGAACACAGTGAACACACTGAACACAATGAACACAGTGAACACAGTGAACACACTGATCACACTTATCACACTGAACACACTGATCACACTGACCCCTCAAATTATTTTTTTTTACTTACAAACCTTTAAACTCATTTATCTCGGTAACTAAGCGTCCTAGGAGCAAAAGGGCTTTAATCTGGTATCACTACAAAAATAAAAAAAAATTAAAAATTCAATTTAAAATTAAAATAAATTTTTTGACCCCTCAAATTATTTTTTTTTACTTACAAACCTTTAAACTCATTTATCTCGGTAACTAAGCGTCCTAGGAGCAAAAGGGCTTTAATCTGGTATCACTACAAAAATAAAAAAAAAATTAAAAATTCAATTTAAAATTAAAATAAATTTTTTGACCCCTCAAATTATTTTTTTTTACTTGCAAACCTTTAAACTCATTTATCTCGGTAACTAAGCGTCCTAGGAGCAAAAGGGCTTTAATCTGGTATCACTACAAAAATAAAAAAAAATTAAAAATTCAATTTAAAATTAAAATAAATTTTTTGACCCCTCAAATTATTTTTTTTTACTTACAAACCTTTAAACTCATTTATCTCGGTAACTAAGCGTCCTAGGAGCAAAAGGGCTTTAATCTGGTATCACTACAAAAATAAAAAAAAAATTAAAAATTCAATTTAAAATTAAAATAAATTTTTTGACCCCTCAAATTATTTTTTTTTACTTACAAACCTTTAAACTCATTTATCTCGGTAACTAAGCGTCCTAGGAGCAAAAGGGCTTTAATCTGGTATCACTACAAAAATAAAAAAAAATTAAAAATTCAATTTAAAATTAAAATAAATTTTTTGACCCCTCAAATTATTTTTTTTTACTTACAAACCTTTAAACTCATTTATCTCGGTAACTAAGCGTCCTAGGAGCAAAAGGGCTTTAATCTCTTAACTTAATATAAATGTAATTTTTTCCCAAAAACTCAATTTTCTTATATGAAAATACTTTCAAATTAAATTACCTATCCTTGTCTACCTAATATTTTTTTAGTTGAAACCTTTAAAAATAAAATTAATTTTACCACTCCTCACATTTCATTGAATTTCAAATCTCCCTATGCTTATGCTTGCAGATTGGTTTCGTTTAAAAAACATTTCATAATGTTAAAAATTAAAGGGTGTCCCGATACAACATGCATGTTTTTACGTGTATTGTGAACTGTAAATGGCACTTCTTTAAAATTTGAAATGACTGCGTATTAAATTTAAAAATTAAAAGGGTGTACCTACAGGTGACGTAAATTGACCTATATAGCCTATTTTTTGAACCGTTATAGACCAACGCTTGCAAATTGGACATAATATCGAGATTACTAAGAACTTTAAAGGGTGTCCCAATAGCTAATGTAATTTGATATTTGTGACAAAACTTTTAAACCGTTATGGACAGACAGCTGAAACTTACAAGGGACCTGTATTGCTTTGTCCGTTATATCAACGAGCAATTTTGAAATTAAACGGTGTTCCCATAATTGATGTAAATTGACCTATATTGGCCGTATCTTTTGAGCCGGTTTATACAAACACTTCAAAATTAGACAAATTATCCACTACTTTGTTTGGTATAGTAATGAGTACAAATATTTTAGTTTTTAAATAAAGGGTGCTATAATAGTTGATGTATTTTGATGTATATGACCAAACAGTTGAACCGTTATAGACAGCAAGTATAAAATTTGAATATAGAAAGTAAAGAGTTTGCCTATAGTTGCTGTAATTTGATGTATATTGCCAATTTTATACAAATGGTTGAAATTAACAATGAGCTGTTTTAAAGTCGGCTTTTTTCCAGAATCATTTCTTTTAAAACATATGTAAGTATGTTTCCAATAGGTTTGTGTAGCGGTTTCTTCTAACCCATTGCTTTCAGCCTTTTTTTTTGAATATTTGTTTTTATGCGCTTACTCTGCAGCCATACGATCAAGTTTTTCTCACATACTGTTTGTTATAATTCTTTAAAATTTACAGCTGTGACGTAGGTTGCATTGAAACATCAACTTAAAAGAAAAATGTATAGAAAGTTCCAAGGTATATTTAACCAGGTGGCAGCGCTAAGGCAGACGATAATTTTTTAAATTAATTAGTTTCAAGGCACATTGATGCCTTGATCAGTTTTTTCCTTTCTTTATACTTCCTTCCATTGTTTACACTATTAATGTCAAAATAATTTGTTTTGTTTACGAATGAGAAAAAATTTATTTAAATTTTATATTCAAGTTCTGTGCGAAGTGTATTTTAATTTATTAAATATTGAATAAGTGATATAAAAAATATAAATAAAATTTTGCGTTGACATCTACAAGTAAAATGTACACAATAAAATATTGATGGCTTGCATCAACGTATTCTCTTAAATTTTTCTTTCTGTTACATGTTTTTGACACTAAAAATTATTTTGTTGTATATGTTGCCGTTGCGCTGCCATCTTACACATCACCGAGTATAGTGTTACACATATAAGCCTTAAGCTGAAAGTCCATACAACGCGTTCTATGCGTACACGCTTTTTACGCTTTTCATGCTTTCTACACTTCTTAAACGTCAAGTTACATGCAACGCTTTTTATGCGCCAAATTTTTGTTTTGATCAGCTGTAGGTAAAATATTTTTATCTAATGAAATCATTTTTGGAAAAATGGAAAGGTAATGTTCAAAGAACTTATGGCATATATTAAGTTTATGCACATAATATTTTGTGTAACAAGGACCTATGAAAATCTTCAGAAAAAAGGGAAACGGTTTTTGCATTTGTATTAAAAACTTTTTAAAGTAAATATATGTATTAGGGATGAAACTAAGTACATAAAAGTAATCGATAGCAAAAACATTAGTTTTGTTGATGAAAGAGTTGTAAATTATTAATATTAACGCATTTTTTCTGAATTTATTGTTAAACTTTACTAAAAAAGAGTTTTTTTTTTAATTAAAAAGGCTTTTTAAAACAAAAAAGAGAAAAAAATAATCATTAACACAACAATATTTATCGATACCATTAATAATAAAATATAATTTACCATCCTTAGATATCAAAAACAGCTGACATTTTTTCATGACGCTTGCAAAGTGTAGAAAAGTAGAAAGTTAACAAACTTCTTGGGTTCTACGCGTTCATGCTTTCTACGGTTTGTGCTGTGTAACTTGTCACATATATTTACATTAATTCTACTTTTTTGACAGACGCGTATAAAGCGTGTACGCATAGAACGCGTGGTATGGACTTTCAGCTATAAGGCAGAATTAGCCGACCTTTGAAATCGTAAATGTAGTGTAAATGTAGCTGTACAGTAAATGTAGTTGTGCTTATAGAATGTGTAAAAACGTGTCATGTGTTTTTGACATAAGCAAAAAATTAAATAAAACTCTGTTGTGTTTTGTCTTATTTTTTATTTTGTGTATGCTTTTAAATTATAATGGATACCGAAGATTTGTTTATTAGTTAAAACTTCTTGCGTTTATGTCACTTTTTTCTGCATTCTAATATCCTGGAGAATGTTCATTGTAAAGGCATCCATTCGCCTAAACAAGAAACATTAATTTTTTGTCGTACATTATTTTTTTCTATATTTCAGTTTATAAATAAATAAAAACACACAGCTGTTCAAACCAATGATGGCCACTTTGCAATTTTGTGTAAAAAGTACGTAAATATTTCAATCGTACTAAAAATAATATTTAATTGTAATAATGGAAAATATAACATTTGCATAAATTATGCTCAGCCTAACAATTACACAAAACATTGCATGTATAACATATTTAAGAAAACTTCATAATTTATTTAAAATTATATTGTTTGTAATAAAATTTAACAACTTAAAAGTTTTAGTAAATAAGCACAAATAAGTACTTGAAAAGGGATATTGTACTTCACTTCAATGTATGATAGTATTTATCATCACTGGCTACATCTGTCACGTAACCTTGTTTTGAAATTCTATTTTCAGCAGGTTCAAACGTTACGGCTAAGTGACATTTCAGTCGGCTAAGCATTTGCATAGCTTTTCGTATATCAAAAATGATCAGCTGACATTTCTACATTTACGGTCGGCTAACAGCCATACCTAAACAAGGGCGGAAAGCGTTTTTTTGCTGTCAAAAGTTCTCATGCTAGTACATTTTGTGTGGAGCATACCGAAATAACGCGGCGGCAACGCTTTTCAATTGGAAAATCCGATTTTGACAAGGCGTTAAGTAATAAAAAAAAAAATTAAAAATAAACAAAAACAAAACAAATTTAGGTTTTTTGTTATAAAACTTTCAATTTACACGACATAAACACCAGAATTGTTATTCTTTTTAAAATATTTAGGGAATTTATATACATATATGTTTGGAAAAAATCTAGTGCAGAAACGAAAAAAATTGGTCCGGAGTGTAAAATTTTAAGCGAAAATTTTGGGGTTGACCTTAGCTTCGGAGTTATTTTATGGCGGAATTAGACAGTATGGGATTCATAGGAAAGGTAATTTTTTGCTTAGATTTTCATTTACACCCCGTAGACAACTTTATATCATTTTTGAGGTGCGTCCGTTAACTAGAATTAAGCCTTAATGTTTTTTAATAACCCTGTTTTTTATCATTTTGACAAACCGTTGCCGCTTTTGTTTAGGTATGGCATTTCAGCGTAAAAGCTATGCGGAAGAAAACGTTCCGCTTTCCGTTTTTATTTAGGTATGGCTGTAAATGTACCTTTAAGCTTGAAAAATTATTTAGAATATGTTGAAAATGCTATCGTAACAATTGTATAAAAATCAAAACGGAACCCTTATGAAAATATTATATCTACATGATTAATATAACATTATGAGCTGTCAACAACACACAATTACAAATAAATATCCAAGGCAGATTTATTTTACTAGGTAGTGTCGTCCGCCCAGCTGGTTTGTAGTTGGAAATGTCAAAAGTTTTTGTATTTTTCTTTGTTTGTTTACGAATTTCAAAAAACACTAACAACAAGCGTTTGCGAGACAAAGCAAGCATGTCTATTGAGAGCAATTATCTTTTATTTTTCTTTGGGGTTTTGACGTTTCCAACACACAAAACAACAATAAAAAGGCATGTTGTTTTTGTAAATGTTGTATTTGTTGTATTACCGCTACTACCTAGTAAAATAAATCTGCCTTGTAAATATCATTAACTGAGTTTTAATAGCAAGAAGCTTTTAAATACAACAAACAGTTTTTAAAGGGTGGCATCACATTGGGCTGTCATTTTGTACTTTGTATTTATAATATATCTTGTTTTCTTTATTTTGTATTCTGGGGAATTGTTTTTTTCAATACTTGGTTGATTGTACGAAAAATATTAAAATTATCATAGTTTTTTTCTCATAGAAGTTTAGCTATGCTTAATTTTCGCTTATCTCGCGATTGAATTTTTTTTTGCAAAATTTTTGTTTACGTAGCTTGAAAAAAATATTTTTGTATTTGTTGTTTTTGGTTAAACACACAGGTGAATAACATGCTAAAGCTATAGTATGAAAAAGTTTAAATCAAATCAACAAACTGTTTTTAACAATGTGATATGATTTCGTGATCTATTGGAAGTCTCAAAGTAGTATATAAATTAAGGTGAGAAAGAATGAAAGTTAATATAAGTATTAATGCCTTATTTGCTTGTTTGATTTTAAAAGTTATTCCACTAACAGTAAAAGAACCTCTAGTGACGACTGAATATTCATATTGCCATCACAAATATCAGCAATAGTTAAATAAAATAATTTTTCTTCAAATTGATATACTATTTTTTTAATATATGTACATTAAATCAAAACTTTTAGCTAACGTACACTTTGAATGACGAAAAGTATAAAAAAGTAAGAGTGATATCCGGCCGAATCTTATATATCCTTCATTATAGAGGTACCTCCAATCAAAAAATCAAATATTGGGAAATAAAAAATTGGTACTGCATATACAGTGGTGTTCGATAAAATAGAGTCACCTTGGTCTAGCATTTTAAACCAAAAATAAGGAACAAATCTAGTTTACGGACGCAGCTTGAAAATTGAAAAAGATGCCTACGTGGTGTAAAATTTAATTTTAAGCAAAAAATGTAAAGTGACACATTTGGGGCTGACCCTTGGTTTCCGAGTTACAGGCCTCCAAAGTTTGTATGTACAATATGGAATATATCGATTATTTTTTGGTGGAATAAGACAATATGGGCATCATTGGAAAGGAAAATAGTAAAAAATAAAAAAAAAGTTTTTTATATGAAAGTTTTTTGGGCAGCCCTTAGTTTTAGCTTCGCATACTAAATATTTTCTGCGTAGTCGGCCTTCGTCCGGGCGCAAGGATTTTCTCATCTATGGTATGGCCAACACCAGCTTCGCTTGCTAAAGTTTTTTTTTTATCTTTTTTCATATAGTATTTTCACTAAACTTAATTCTTTTGATATACATAGGTACTTATGTTTATATGAAAAAAACTTTTTTTGTCTTCAACGTTTTTATTGTATTTTTTTACTATTTCTTTCTTTTCTTTATTTAGTTTATTTGTAATTTGTAAGCCTAATTGGCCAATAAATAAATTACAGGATTCCACACATTAATTAATTTAATATTATTTAACCACAAAAGATGCAATAAATAGAATATAAGAATATGAAGTAATAACATTTCCTACTGTCCCATTCTATTAATAAGAAGTTAAATACTATATATAAATTTATTTGAGCAGCTATATTTTATAAGCTTCTTTTTGTGGGTAGCATATCTTTTATTGAAGTGTCTTAATGTAGATGGTAATGAGTTAAACGATCGTACAACTCTTACTTGATATGATCGTTCTAGCCAGGATGAGTTACGGGCATTAAAAGTTGATTAGACCTAGAAGACTTAGTTAATGTAAAAACCTTCATCAAATTTGTTGGGTATCCATTGCGGACGACCGAGTAAAAATGCAGTAACAAACGTATTTTAATGAAATTGGAAAAAGATGTTCCTAATAAACGTTGAACATATTGAGATACATGTGTTCGAATATGCAAAGAAAACACATAACGTACAATCCTTTTAAATAAAAGGCAAACTCGATCAATATTGTAGGCATAAGTACCCGTGTACACTTCTGCACAACACAAAAACAAAGGCTTTACCAAACTATGAATAACTTTCCATTTAACATGCAAAGGCAAATACATGTTAGTATTGTACAGTCTTCTTAAACAGAAATTAACTGCAGATACAAGATGTGATATATAGTACTAAAAATTTAATTGGCTGTCAATTATAACTCCCAAAACATTAACATGATCAACAAATTCAATTGCAACGATATTAATGGAAACATGTATATTAGGAACAGAGTTGTGGGTAGGGGTAAATAGCATGGCCTTGGTTTTAACTGCATTTATAGCAAACTTGTTTTTGAACATCCAGTCAGAGGTACACTGTAAACCATAGTCTATAATTGATTGAAAAACGGAAATAGCCTGTTTCTTAACACAAAACAAATTTTTAATATCATCGGCATAAGCAAATACTATGGTTTTACCAATATTAAGCTTAGAAAATAAAACAATTAAGAACATAGTAAATAAAAGAGGGCCTATGACTGAACCCTGCGGAACACCGCTTTTAATCGGAAGGTCAATGAAGTTGCTGTACTACAAGAAACAAATTGACTACGCTCAATAAGATATGAACCAATTAGGTAAGCTGCAGACTTAGAAAAAGAAAATAGGGTTTCCAATTTAGGCAGTAATAGGTTGTGATTAGTTTATCAAATGCTTTAGTCAAATCAAGCGAAAGAAGAACGCAAACATTTTCCCTACCCAGGTTCTCTCTAATAGTGTCAGCGAGACCAATAAGAAGAGATGACGTATTGTGACCATTTCTAAAGCCATACTGAGATCCACTTAAGAGACATTTTTGATACAAATATAGAGTTATTCACTTTTTCATAAATCTTTCTACTATCTTAGACATAGCGATATTATTAAGGTAATTTACCTTTTCAATGATATCCATATTGCCCCATTCCACCACAAAATACTCGATATATTTCATATTGTACATACACCTTGGAGGCTAAAACTAAGTGTCAGCCCAAATTTATCACTTTAGAATTTTTACTTAAAATTACATTTTACACCCCGTAGGTAACTTTTTTTTTAATTTTTAAGCTGCGTCCGTAAACTTGCCCAAAAATATTGCAAATGTGCAAATTTAAAACTTAAATAAAAATTTACCCAATAAATTTTTACAAGTCACCAGGTCCTGCCTGTGCATAAAAATAGAGCCAGCAAATTTAGTTACCTAAAGTAGTTTTTTTTTCCTTACTGCCTGGATTTTTTCTCATTAATTATTATTTATTTACCTCAGTACTTCGTGGATTAACCATTATTTTTTATAACGTCTGAGCATCGTTTTGGCATTGAGTGCACAAATTTTTTAGAGGTTTCTACAGGAATATTTTTCCACGCATCCTGAAATAAAGTCCAAAGTTCGTCTTTATTGGTTGGATTTGTTCCTTGAAGACACATTTTCACTATTTGCCATAAGTTTTCGATAGGACTTAAGTCTTGGGACTGCGCCGGTCAGCTTAAAACCTTGAAGTAATGTTCTTCAAACCAGTCTTTTGCCTGCTTCGATGTGTGTTTCAAGTCATTGTCTTGCTGAAACACCAATCGCAGCGGCATTTCCAATTCGGCATAAGGCATCATAGTGTCATTAAGAATATTTGTGTAATAAACGGCATCCATTCTACTCTCAATCCGAAATAAAGGCCCAATACCATAATACAAAAAACATCCCCATACCGTTATGTTTCCGCTTCCATGTTTTATAGTTTTTGTGGTGTATTGTGGACGGAATTCGGTATTGGGAGGTCTTCGTACAGGAAAGTTGCTTCTGTCTGAATTAAACAAATTTACTTTCATTTTGTAAGACCATAGAATATTTCTTCATTATCGTACAGGCCAATCTACATCATTTTGAAATCTGATTTTTGACATCTCAAATTCGACAGCTGTCGATACTGTCACACGTGTTGTTTCCTTTTTAATTGTGAAAAATTAATTTTATCGCGATGACATGAAACAAAAATAAAAACTTATACTCGAAGAAGAAGAAAAAATTGCAGACTTCGTGAAAAACAACGATGTTTTGTTCAATGTGCGACACAAAGCATTTCGTGATGCAGAATTGAAGAACCGTCTGTGGCTTGGGTTGGCGAATGAAGTGCATGTTGATAGTGAGTTTTCATTAATTTTATAGTTTTTTGCCGATTTCATTTAATCAAATCGACTTTTATATACAGTGCCCACAATTAAAAAAAATGAAAATCGATGCGCACTATTATGTCAATTCAAAAGAAAAGAAAACCACTTGTTCAGCAGCAACATCATCGAAAAGAGATGAGGCACTTTCTTTTCTTGACGACATATCAATTTTAAAAAGCGTGAGTGGTTTTCTTATTATTTTTGCCCTAATGGTTTTAAAAATTAATAAAAATTATTTTTATGGTTTCAGAACGACTTCGAACATTGATACCGAAGAAGTTCCACATACTCCAGACACTCCAAATTCCGAATTTGAAGAGCATGAATTGCAATCGATGTTCATTGATAGTCAATCTCTTCCTTCCTTCCTTCACGGAGTGCTATTATGTTGCTAATTCGCCTGTTTCTACGCAGATGTCGAGCACACTAGTTCCGAAAAAAAGCAAGCCAAATCCAACACAAACAACAAACGATATCTTGCGAGAATTGATTTCATCTCGTCCAATAGCAAGTGATTTCAACCCCCCACCTCCAAAAAAAACTTAAGGAATCAACATCTTCGATTCGATGGCGGAAACAGTTGAAAAGTTCAGTGATGTCGCAATTGCTCAAACCAAAATGAAAGTATTTGTCGTGATACAATGATATTTTGTATGTTTTTTTTTCAATCAATGAATTTCTTTAACAGATCGCACAGTTTCTACTTGAACAAGAAGTCAAATGGGCTGAAGAGCCGGAGACAAAACAACAACAACAAAATTCCCAATCACGAGTACCTCTTCTTCGTCATCATCAGATGTGGATGCCAAGAAAAACTATTCGAATGATTCCATATCTTAAATTTTTGTATTTTTATTTTTTTTATTTTGAAATAAACTCAGGAATACAACTTAAAAAAACCTATCAAGTCATTGTGTCTTGCCATCCTACACTCCAACACCGTTAAAATAGTCTTTGAATTTATCCCAAAGGAATGAATTCGCAATTGGAAACCAATTCTCCGTTGGTAAAACAAGTCATCGGTATTGTCGAAAGTTGCTTCAGATGGACTTGAAATTTTTTCAGAACGCATCATATTGTGTAGAATGCAAGAAGTAATAATGATTTTATAAATTTACTCTGGATTCGTTGAAATTGGTGTGTGAAAAATCCTAAAATAAGATGAAAGTATGCCAAACACATTCTCAGTTGTTTGTATTGCTCTACTATGCCGATAGTTGTATATCGTTTTGGTTCTATCGTAAAGTGGCTGTTGTCTAGGAAATGGTGTTTCATCGTAGAAGTTGTCAATGCAAAAGCTTTTGATGGGCCTCCCCATTACACTTTTCAAGTAATCTAATTCTATTTTCATTCAATCAAAACTCACCAGCGTCACCTTCTCTCTCATATGAACTAACATCTACTGCCACAAATTTATAACTGGCATCGACGATCGCCAAGAGAACGATGGATTGAAAGTCTTTATAATTAAAAAACGATGAGCCGGCTCTTGGTGGAGATTTGATTCTAATGTTCTTCCCATCTATAGCACCAACACAGTTCGTAAAGTTCCATTTTGTAAAAAAAATTCTCGATGTTTTGTTGCAATGATGCAGTCGTTGGAGTCGGAATTGCCTTCTCCAAGAAATTTTTAATAATTCCATCAAAACATTTGTCCACAATCCGTCCAATGGTTGAACGGTGCACACGATATTGAAAAGCTAGATATCGAAATGTTTCACCGGTGGCCAAGTAGCGCAACATGATGCATAGCTTTTGATGTGCATTCATTGGGTTCCGATTCCAAGTCGTGACAGTCCCATCCAGATCTTGTTTAAGTACTTTCACAATTTCGGCAAAAAGCAACGGACTCACACGTCCATCAGATGCCTGTCCACCAAATGTTTTTCAGAACTCAAAAAGTATGAACCGAAAGTGAAAAAATTCAGTTTCAGCTGTATGCGACACCCAGCATTCTTATGGTTGAGATAGAAACATCTAGATTATGCTCCTTTTTAAGGATGGAAGAGGTGACAATAGGATCTTTTTTTACATGATGCAAAATTTTTCGCTCTATTAGAGGTGTAATTTTCGACGGTCTTCCTCTATTTTCTACCTTGCTTTCATATATGACGGCGTTTTCCACCATTTTTTTTAAAGCATCAATTATTTCGGCAATTTATCTATAACTTTTTCCTTTATTATGAAGTTTTTTATTGTCTCCCGGCTCTCAAAACTGGCTCTATATATTGCACGCCCGTTTTCGCATCTTAATTTGTACTGATAATAAAATGAAGATTAATGACGCTGAAGCTATTTTAAACATAACGGGATAACATTTGTAAGAGATATGTAAAATAAGTGGAATAACTTAAAGAGCCCCGTAACTCGGAAAATATGGGCGAGCGCCAATTTTTTCACTTGATGTTTTTTTCTTTAATTTTAATACTCTACCGCCCCATATATTTATTTTTTAAATTCGAGTTACTTTATTGTTCCAAATGACATGAAAAAATTAAAGTAGGCGTGGTGTTTTGCCTGCTGCTTAGAAGGACGTAGACCGAACATGTTGAATTCTAATAGCACCTTTTTCGATTCTTTCTGATCGATTGACATATTTTTTTACTTAATTATTTATTTATTACAGTAACCAACCGAGACCTTAGGGCCATTTATAGTTGGTGGGCTACAAGTATTAACAGGTGTACATAAGTAGGCAACAAACTTATAAATATATAATAATTTATCAAAATCAGGCAATAAAAGAGCGTGGTAAAGAGTTCCAACACTTGGCAACTCGAACGTAAAAAGACCTTTCATATTTTACACGATTTCTAACAGGAATTAGCTATATTTTTTTGAAATATTTTTTTGTTTTTGAAATCAAGTTTGCCGATGCACTAACAACACTAACACGGAAGGACAGAGGACATCGCTTAATCGACTTCGCTATACATAGGAAGTCAGAATATAAATATTTTATGGGATCGGAAATGGATATTGTAGAAATTACAAACGGAATGATAAACCTATTTATACGCTTTTTCCACTTTTTGTCGTGAAGGGTATAAAAAAGCAACGTTCAGTCGAATTGATAACCTCCTTCTTTTTCTTAAGTCGGTTTAAAACAATAAAAACAATAAAAATGACTACTACACAAATTAAGTTATTTGAAATAGTCCACAAAAAAGTTGTCTGCAAAATGTAATATTAAGCAACAAAATTAAAAGAAAACCCTTTGTTTCCGAGTTACAGGCCTACAAAGCTTTTACGTGTAATGTGGAATGAGTTTTTTAAAATAAATTGTTGTTGGTCATATGATAGGGGAGAAAATCATTGCTATATGAAAGATTTTTAGAAAGCAAGCTAGTCTTGGTCACACTATAAAGGAGAAAATCTTTGCGTCGGCCGAGAGCCGGCTACGTAGAAAATAAATAGAAAGTATTCCTACTCAAATTGATAGTTTTGAGTAAAGTTTAAATGTTTAAATCGTTTTTTAACTGATTTTTTATTTTATACGCTCTTAAATAACCTTTCAAATGATACCCGTATTGTCTCATTTCGCCACAAATGAAGCTGTAATAATTCTAATAATTCCTGTAGAACTTTCATTCAAAATATAATAAGATTTCGATAATATATCGGTAATAATGTCAATCTTGAACGAAATTTCAAGACAATTTAAATAAATCTATCTGGTTATTAAAAACATCAAATTGTAAGTAAAAGTCTTTATTAAATCTTCTAATTCACTGTCATGCTCACTCAGCTTTTACCCGTTAAATTTTTTTAAAAAGGAAATTGATAAAACATTTTAGCACTTAAATCGCTGCTATCAAGTGGTAAAAATTCTGGTACTCTTATATCGTTTCTTAATAGACCAATAAGTCCTACATTTTTTTTTTCTAACATTGAAGGTGCTCCGTCTATTGCTACACTTACCAAACGGTTAAGTGGTATAGTCGTACGTACCTGTATCTGCCAATATGAAATCAATCTTAATATCAATGCCGCGATTAGCATTTTAATGACTACCAAATCTAATACTTCTTCGTTTAAATTTATAGATGTGGATACGTTTCGGATAAGTACAACTGCCAGGCATACCTAAATAAGCGAGTAAAGAGCAGTTACTTAGCGCTTAGCTTTTACGCTGAATTGTCATACCTAAATAAGGACGTCAAATTTGTATCTTGTTAAAGGCCAGGTCCAGATTTTAAAGATTTTCTTCTGGTTGTTCGGATCTCGGTATTTAACGGATAAATAACTAAAAATTTGCTATTTTTTATTACCCTTCACCACAAAAAGTGGAAAAAGGAAAGTTTTATTTAAAAAATATGTCTGTAACTGCATTTTTACTTTTAGAAAAATTGCTGTTTTTCGCTCGAGGCTTCTTTATTATTTATTATTATTGTTATTTAGATACGAACTAAAACTAAAAAAACGTATTTTATCGGTAACTTCTGATTTTAAGGGTATATCGAAAATTTTAAAACCGCAAAAATGGTCTACTCAAGAAGAGTAATCGCTCTAATACAATGTAATTAATTTATTTGTGTTGCTGCTTTACCGGAACTAACACACACTTTTAAAGTTAGGGATTTTATAAATAAGCTTATTTCTTATATCTCTGAAATCCTAAACTTCCTTTTAACACTAACAAAACATCAGTCGTACCTAACTATGTAACTAACGAAACAAACTTAAATCTTACGTTCTATTTTTATATAAATTGTATGTTTTTCTTTCTCTTTCATTTCTTCTTCAAATAGGATGAAAATAGCCTGGACATAATCGGACAATATAAACCTGAGATATTTTGTTAGCTATAATTTTAAAACGTAAAATGTAATATGAAAATGATCAAAGTGCAGAATATAAAAAAAATCTCTATAAGACAGATTAAAGCAATTTAAAGTTGACCCATAAAAAAATGTTCTTTTACAAAGAGGCAAAAACAAGTATCTCACGCATAACTTTATAATTAAAATAGCAATATAACAATATTATCAATCATTTAGTGTATTAGTACATAGATATTATGTAATACTTTAACGTAATTAAAAATAAGTTTGTTTTGTTTTCTTTATGTTAAAATATAAAATACTCATACTTTATTTCGTATTTCTTAAGAATATATACATATTTGATTATTACATACATACATTCATTAAATTCATATCGATATTGAACACGGTTTTTGCCTTTATATCGTAACGCCGTTTATATATTACCACACGCTTAATAAATACATCACCTTCCTCATAACTATTGTAATTCTACAAATCTTGGAACTATTTCTACCCAAAGGCAGGTAAGTTATTGTAGAGAAATATACTTATCGCATACTAATACCTAAGGTCCTTTTTTAGTCTCTTTCTTTCTTTTTCTTGCTCTCTCTTTCTGTCTCTGTCTCGCTCTTCAGCCGTTCGGTTGTCGTTCATTTAAACATTTGCATTCGGTAGCTTGTTATTTTTAAGGCAGAATAAAAAAAATGTAGATAACAGGATAAGCAAATTTTAATTTGAAAGAAATGTAAAAGATTAAAATATTTACCGCACAAAATAAAATGTTGTAATTAAAATATTTTTGTTTTAATTTCTTTTAAATATTTCAATTGCTTTGCCACTTCAGAATTTAGGGTAGTCATTCGAAAAAAGTTATATTCCTATTATTTAAATATTATTTAAATACTCATAATGTCGATACTTTTCTTTTTTAGATGGCTCTTGTGGTTGGCGTTCCTAAACGCGATCCTTGTCGAAAATGTCAATTGCCTGTATTTTTAGCTGAGCGTTTAATGGTAGGAAAAAAGGTCTATCACCGCACCTGTCTAAAATGTGCTCGCTGTGGGCATCAGTTGACACCCGGTAGTTTTTATGAAACTGAAATTGACGAACAATACTGCTGCGAAACATGTCCTGATGAAGAAGTAAATCTAAGTGGTGCAGAAGAACTTGCTTCAGGTAATGGAGTTTCTGCACCTTTCTGTTCAAATCTAGAGCCTTTAAATACGACCAAATGCGAAGCAAGTGTTATTCAATCTCCTCCACTTAAGTCTGTTCAAAGTTCAATTAAAGAACGATTAGTATTCTTTGAAAATAATGGAATCGATCACGAACCAGATGAAAAACTTTTGCACAAGAGTTTGAGTGACGAAGAAAAATCGAAAAGTTTGCAGAGAACTGAAAGTTCTTCGGGAACAGTTGAATTGTCATGTAAATCAGACATGACTGTAATAAACTCCTTCATTAATACAGTCGGCGACGAAGAAAACTTTAGCGAATCATCGTTATCTATGAAAAAAGCAAAAGTGGGAATGTTTGATTCGGGTGACGACCTTAGTGATTTAATAAATGTTTTCTTGCCACCCGAACTTCCTAAAAGTGTGCCACCTTTAGAAAAGTTAAATCATAATAAAAAATCTGAGGAGAAGAAAAGGTTTTCCGTTTCAGCACAATTAGTATTGGGCTCATTGCCACATGTAACAACTTTTGAAAAGCCTGATCAACAACAAAATATTTCTAATTTGTCAACCATAAAAAATAAAGACACCGAGATGCAAATAAATTTTTCATCGAACATAACGGACAATACCAACAACAATACAAACGACAAAGAACATCAACCAGAGGAAAAAACGGTTCAATTTCATCAAAATTTTATAGAAAGTAGTTTAGAATTTAGTGACTTTAATGATAATGATTGCGGAACCAAAGACAACCCAGCAGAAGAGTTTTCAACAACGACAAAAACAGAAGATCTAAATGAAGAAATTGACAGAAAAGATACAACTAAAACGATTAATCAGTTAAATATAAAAGGCGACGAAGTGAAGAAAATTATGACATTTGAAGAGGATCTCGTCGAATTACGCACAAATACCAATGAGGAAAATCCAAATACTTCACTTCAAATAAAGGATAATAATACAAGAGATGTTATTACGAATAATGAGAAGGCAGAAATTGCGGGTAAACAGTTATCTGAGAATGATGCTGAAAGTGAAATTGTGTTAAATGAAGAAATTATTACATCTAAGTTAATTAACAATAGATCCAGTGGTATGGACACAGACGAAAAGAAAACTCTCATTAACAATATTGAAATTGAAAGTCTTGAGTCAAGTAACGTAATTGATAAAGTGCCTTTAAAAACAAAAACAGACAATAAGAACGATCTACTTTCAAATAACATAAACGATAAGAAAGAACATTTTGATAGTAATAATTTTAAAGAAAATGCAAATTTTGTTCCGACACCTGAAAAAAATAATAGCAAAACATCTATTGAAGAATACCCAGATGATTTAAATCCATTTAAATCAGATGACGAAGAAGTTCTTGAAAATAATAAAGAAAATGAAGAGCTAAGAACAACGTCCACAATATCAGCAAAAACGAAAAATTTAAATCCATTTGATTCATCAGATGACGAAGTGGAGTTAGAAAAATCACAAAAATTAAAAATTGTAATAAATTCAACTCACAAAGTTCCTCCTCCTAGACCACCTCCACCACGCATATTAAAAAACCCTTTCGGAAGCGAAGATGAAGACGGAATATCAACTCCGAATCTTACCAGACGTTCCAGCCTTTTAGGATCACAAAATAGAAAAACTCCGGTACCAACTCCACGCTCAAACATGTAAGTGGTCCTTGCTTGGTTTCAAAATTCATAAATTTTTAATACTTACAATTTCTTAAGAATAGATGAGCTTGTTGTCGTTACTTAATAAATATGAAAAATATTTATTACTGTTTTTATTTTTGGCCATATAAAATTGTTAATTAATCATTATCGTTTATTTATACTTATTTTTCCACTTCTATGATAGTGTCGACTCTGATAATCAATAACAGATTCAAGCCGCATTAGTGTTTTTTTAAAGTCAGTTGATATGCCAATCGATAAAATAGGCGATGTACATATGACCAAACTATATCTATATGTATTTAGTAAAGGATGTTTTTTAAACCCGATAAAACTTTAAATTGTAAAAAATAACACAAAAAACCAAATTGTAATGAAAAAGTTTTTTATACCACCGCAGCTAGCCACTTTTTTAATTGCTGCTGGCCGTATGTCACGAATAACACGAACAATGTTGGCTTCCAAAGATCGTAAATGAATTATTCAACAAATTGCCTGTTGTTGTTTTAATGTTGTATTTGTTGTAGAGTTGCATGTACATGATATAGAAATACTTTGCACATGACCAAATATTTAAGATTTTGTTTTAAATAAAAACTTAAGAAAAACAAGAGAGAGTGATATATTCGACTATGCCGAATCTTATATGTCCTCCACTATATAACCAAAGTATATCTACACCAAGTACATGCAGGAATCTCAGCTGAAAGTTTTTCACTTCGTGTTTTATCAAAAAATATGTATGTCAAAATTTGTTTACGTTTTCTAAAGCGCCACTTTCTAAACAAAAAATAGATTTTATTTGAAAATGTTATGGGATATTGGCATAATATAATAAATCTATATATAACACCATTTTTATAAATGTATAGTAATTCATAAAATGAGAACGGCTGGATTCTGTAAATTTTTTGTCAGTTGTTTGTATTTTCGAGGGAACGGTCTTTACGGGAGAAAATTTTAGAAAATCCCTCCGGAAAAGTCGGAATATTTGAAAAATCGAAAACTGATTTTTTTGTACGAAATTTTGTGTAAAATTATTCCTTAATGGCTTTCCAAATAAAAAAAAAATAGAAAGTTCTTTGTGTAAAACACGGAAAATTGCGGAAAATTAAAAAAATCGAAGATTGATTTTTTGTATGAAATTTTATTTATTGGGTGGGCATCTTTTTTTTATCACAATATTTAATGGTAATTGATAATTGTGTTGTATTATTACTCTAAAGTTTGTCAGAAGGCTTAACATTGGGGCGAGGCGAAGTTCGCCGGGTCCGCTAGTAATATAAAAATTCCCAATATAATTTTACAAATAAAAATTATAGGCAACTGATTGTGCAAACTTTTGGCATCACTGTTATGTTTTTTCTTTCTCTTGAGAAATTAAAAAAATAACTGTATTGTTTTTATTTTTAATATGCCTTACGTCTGCATTAAGAGTTGGCATGTAACCAACCTAACGCAGAAGGGAATGTAAGCAAAAATAAAAACGTGGTTTATTTGTTGGTAATTTTTCTTAAAGCCTCAATATTTCTGTATTGGCTTCTAAAATAACTCTCATATTGTTTTTGAAGTTTTTATACTTAAAGGAAATGTTTTTGACTTTTCTAAAAATTTGGTTAAAGGTTTCCTGATGAGCTGGCTTTAGCAACCGGCGAAATACATATAGATACCTGCTATTCCAAACGAAATTGCATATCTATTTGAAAATGTTATGGGATATTAGCAAAATGTTGTGGAAAAAATACATTAAAAAGTGATGTAGATAAGAAAATTTTTATAAGCAGTGATTACGGTTTTGTTTGTGATATTTACACTTATTTCTATGAAATTTTTATTAATCAAACTGTTTATTTTTTATAAGCTTAAAATTTTCAGAAAAAGAACAGTACTTGTGAGCGTTTAAAAAGTGAATGAATAAAAAAACAGAAAGTGTTCAGTAACGGATTTTACATTGATTGAATAGTCTGCTTAGTCTTCGCTAAGTTCTTAGTCATGATATCAGCTATCATCTCTTGTGTTTGGCAATACTTCAGGATAATGTCCTTATTTCAACCTTTCAACAACCTCACTGATGTGATGAAATCTAACATCCATGTGTTTTGTCCTTTTATAAAAGACCGGGTTGCAAGTTAGTTTTTCTGCACCCTGATTGTCAACATTAAGGAGAACAGCTTCGTTAGACATGTAGCCAATTTTTTAAGTAGTCGCTTTAAAAGCACTGCCTCCTTTGCCGCCTCTGACATGGCCATCTATTCGGCCTTAGTGCTATTGAGAGCCAGACACGATTGCTTTGAAGAAAGCCAAGACACAGGACATCCTCCAACAAAGAAAATATATCCCGTATATGACTTATGTTCAAGAGAATTACCTCCCCAATCTGCGTCAACATAACCTTCAATTGACTTTTCACCAGCTTTGTATACCATTTTCAAATTCAAAGTACCCTGTAGATAGCGCAATATTGTTTTTATGGCTTGCATGTGTTCAAAGTGGAGGATATCTGGCCTAGTTGTAATTGCGAGATATATAGGAGCTTCAATAACTGATTGATAATCCTTTTATTACATTTAAACTGAAAATTTGTTTCTAATGGTGTTGCAATGATTTACAGTCTGTCATATCGTAAATTTTTTATGTACTGCGATTGACAATTTCAAAACCCAGGTAATGATGCAACTGCCTCTTATCTGTGATGGGAAATTCTTTAGCTAACATCTTTTTCACGACCAAAACTTTAGCTTTATTTTTGGATGCAATTATTAGATAATTAACGTAAACTGTTATTACAATTAAATTAAATTGTTATCATTAGTGGCCTTATACAGGCAAGGTTCGTTTGGGCATTGTTCGAAACCAAAACTTTTTAGATCGAGATCCAAATTTGAAATCCACTTTTTAACGGACTGTTTTTGTCCATATATGGCCTTATGCAATTTTAATAGTTTTTTGGGCGCGTGTTCGTCAATAAATTCTTGTGGTTGTTGGCAGTAGAAACGAGGCGCGCCTTAAAATACCCTTTGTTTCCACGCTCGTCCTTTTTTAAAGCAAATACCCATCTTTAAGAATTATCGAAACTAACTGCCAGTCCCACGATATCGCAAGTGTTCGTTCGTTCAAAACAAAAACAAATTTTAAAAAATTGTTTTTGTTTTACATGTAACTATGCGAACGAAAGATCGATTGCGACATCGTGGGACTGGCAGTAAATATTGTTTCTGGGAGGGATGTCGGCAAAATGTGGAAAAACCAAGAAATTTTATGGGATAGGATTATTGACATTTTCCCTTTCTTTAGAATTCAAACATGTAGGAGTAACTGTAGACAAGAAATGGTGATAGAGATATGTTAGTTAATTGTAAAACCAATAATCATATGTGCATCATAGCGAGTGAGAGTATATTATCGGAATAGTTCCTTTGACTACATTGTAAAGTAACATTAACATCTAGACTAAACAAATTAACAGTTCACGAACTGATACCTACTTACTTGTTGTAGTTATTTTTCTAAAAGATGATTTGACAGTGACACCGATTTTTCAATAAAAATTTTATGTGTTTTACACTAAATAAATTTGGTAATTACATGTACATACATACCAAGCAGGCATTTTATATCGAACGTATAGTTTACAGTAAAAATCTTTATGAAACTTGAACGATCTGTATATGGACGGTTTTAAATTGATAGCCAACTTAAAAATTAAGATTATTTAAAAACTTATTGTTTTTTGTGTATGTGATTTAGTTATTTTTAAAGTTCAGATTTGCAAATTACGAGAGCTGCTATATATATTTCTGGCCTGGCAACACTGAGTGCTGCCAAGTGCAATCTGACATTTCCATTGGAAAGTTTGTAATTTTTAAGCACAACCATTATTTGTGTTGTTTACAGTGACTTGAAAAAATTAATATAGAAAAGAATGGAATTAACTCGTGAACATTTTCGTGCCATTATTTTTCACAACTTTCGACGTGGATTATCACGACAAGAGTGCATGGATGAACTTAAATCTTTGTATGGCGATGAAGCACCATCCTATAGCACTGTGAAAAATTGGTATAATGAATTTAATCGGTGCCGAAGCTCGCTCAAAGACGAATTCCGTGAAGGTCGTCCAAAAACGGCGGTTGTGCCAGAGAACATTGATGCCGTGCGTGAACTCATAATGCAAGATCGACATGCGACATACCGAGAGATAGAGACATCCTTGGACATTTCTACCACCAGCATTCATTCGATACTGCATGAACACCTGGCCGTAAAAAAGGTTTGTTCTCGTTGGATCCCGCACAATTTGAAAGTCACTCAAAAAAAAGTTCGTGTCGATTGGTGCAATGAAATGTTGCATAAATACCATTGCGGTGCTTCAAAATCATGGATCTATGCGTATGAGCCCGAAACGAAACAACAATCGACCGTGTGCGTCTTCAAAGACAAGCAAAACTGAACGAAAGTTGTTCGTGGAAGAAGCACTTCGAAGCAAATGGTCGCCTGTTTCTTCGGCAAAACTGGTCATGTGGCGACTGTTCCGCTTGAGCAACGTAGGACGGTCACTTCTGAGTGGTACACTACAATTTGTTTGCCTGAAGTCATCGGAGAAATTCGAAAAACCAACAACAGAAGACGAATCATTGTTCACCATGACAAAGCGAGCACTCACACATCGGCTCAAACCAGAGCGTTTTTGACCGGCCAAAACGTCGAATTAATGGGTCATCCGCCGTACAGCCCTGACTTGGCACCTAAAGACTTCTTCTTGTTTCCGCACATCAAGAAAAAAATGCGTGGTCAACGATTTTCGTCGCCAGAAGAAGCTGTTGAAGTGTTCAAAAACCATGTTTTAGAGGTGTCTCAAACGGAGTGGAAAAAGTGCTTCGACAACTGGTTTGAGCGCACGCAAAAGTGTATAAATCATGCTGAAAAACAATTAAACCATTTTTGATTATAAATATTTGCATTTTCACTATTAGGCCAGAAATATATAGAGCAGCCCCCGTAAAATGGATTGACATTGTTGTAAGATAAAACTATATAATTATGCACGCATGTACAAATGTAGAAAAAAAATATAACGTACACATACGACACATAAATATTTATGCACATAAATACAAATGTCTTTAACCCCGTATTTGTTAAAACACCATTCGTATTAAATCCAGGCTTAAAACGTCAGTTTCAATTTGGCTTTTTTCAAAACAACAATTGTTTTTGGCTTACACGCATATAAAAAATTATTAAATGAGTTTATAATAAAAGTGAAAGAAATAAAATAAAAAACATAATTTACTTTTAATTGAAGAACTTTCTAGCAGGTATCATATAAATTTATGAACATATGTACATATGTATGTGTGCATGTGTTACATACAAACATTTAAAAAAAAAATAAAAATAACTTCAGCGACACCAGCACAACTCAGAAATGCAGACACTAAGTTATTGGAAAAGAATACTTTTTTTTTAACCTAACGTTTGTGTTTAAGCATGCGTTAAGTTCTATTGGCAGATACTATTGACTAAGTGGTGATCGCTAACTCTGCATAATATATTGTAATAACGGTTTCATTTCCGATTAAAATTAAGACAAAAGACAATTTTTTCGTGTGCGCTTACGATAACCCAATAAACAAAATATTCAAACTAAGAAACTTGTAGGAAAAAGGGGAATAATCGTTTCAGCAACGAAAGCTATCAATTTTTGAACAAACCTTTTACTTAAAAAACCAAAATTGCATTAAAAATATAATATTTTAAAACTATAAAACATGGAATTGCGTATTAATTAAACGTGCAACGTGCAACGAGCATGTTGACTTCATACACATATACATTGTAGCAAGGCGCATTAAATACCAAGTGGCCGCGCGGCTACAAAAACAAAAACCTAATCTCATTTTGTTGTTGCAGAGCTCCAAGTTGATGTTAAAAATAGCTGACTAAGCAAGAGGAAGCCGATTCAATTTATCGTTTTATCATCATTTGGTGCTTTAAATGAAGTTGTAACAGTTGGTTTCTTTCTCCTACATGTGCAACAATACCTCATATTTAATTTTTTGGTTTTGAAATTTAATTTTATAAAAATTTAAAATTTTTTTACTACTTCAAATTATTTGAAAATTATTTTAGAATTTTGACAACAACGTCGAACATAAACAAAAATCAACTAAGACCACCTGTAAATTAATGCGGTTCATTTATTTAATTTATATTTCATATATTTAAATCATTTTAAATTATAATTTATAACATTTCCATCTTAAATTGTAAGCGAATTGTTTTTAAAAGTTAGACTATTTTTTGCTTGATTTTACTTGATTGTGTTCGTTTAGACAAAATCTAGTAAATGGGAGCATAGTATTTACTAGAACGAAAAAATCTTAAAAAGATCATTTGATTTTTAATAAAAAAAAAACTTCAAATAATGCATGTCATTCATTTGCTAGAGTGATAAGCGTGTTTGAGTATTTGGTTATCTTATACAAAAAGTTTATTACTTCATTCATAGCTTACACAGTTGTAAAAATAACTTTTTTTCCTTTTTTATTATAAAGTTGTTGTAACAAGCACCAATAAAAGGAAAATTATTTGCAATCATCCGTTTTTCTTAATCTTACAATTTTTTAAATTTTTTTTATAATAAATTTTTCAAAGTATTCAGCATTCACTCAGTTACTGGAACTAACTGGAAAATTAAATAAACTGTTATAATTTTAGTTTGTTTGTAGGAATTCAAACTCTTTTAATAATTTTATTTGGTTTATTGGGTATGTTCACTTGATTTATGTACATACGTACACATACATACGTAATATAGAAAAATATTTTTTATTCGAATGCAAATAAGTAATTTACAGTGGCATTGGTTAACGAACTTTAATATATTAAACATAAAACAAAATTTATTTGCGCAGGTGCGTTTCAGTATAAGCTCATCTATTTGGAAAGAAATTAAGTAAAAATTGAACAAACCTAAATGACATTATTTTGAAACAAATGTAAATCTTTAATTTACAAACAATCCAAAATGTTAAAATACAAATACATTCCTTCACATAAACTTAGATCACAATCACAGAACACAACACCAGAACCAACTCCACGTTTGGGCACAGAAATAAATGTTGCCACTCGTTCTGTCACGACAACACCTAACAGTGCAACCCTACCAATTTTAGAAAATTCTTGTGAATTTTACGGCAGTGCTAATTCACTTTTTAGCAACAATACAACTCCTTATAATCTCTTGCGAAATTCCGATGTAAGATCATCAAGTAATTCACTCAACTTATCGGCCGGTGGCACAATTAGATCCCGAAAAACACGTAGAGCCCCTCTTCCTCCGGCTCCCGTTAAGGAATTGTTTCCATCAACTGAAACCATTGACAGCAATTCGAAAACGTCTACTCCTTGTTCGAGTACATTCGGTACTCCAAAACTGGCTCGTAAAAAGCGTCCCGCTCCGGCTCCACCAAAACCGGCTAGACTGGAAGCTTCTAAAGTTATACAAACACAGGTTAGCGCAGTAAGTTCGCAGCAAAAAAACTTGAGTAATTGCCCTCTGCAAAGTGAATTGGACTCGAAACTATCTGACGAAGAGAAAGCTTTGTTGGAGGGTAAAACCTCACAGTCGTTGCACAGTATCGAATCAGATAAAACACTATCGCCCGCAAGCAGACAAAGTTCCAAGCGGTTAATTCCACTTGACCAAGAACTACTTGAAGAGCATGGTTTATTGCAGTACATAAACGGGACTCACAGTCAGTGTGATGATTTGAAACAGCAAGATCATCAGAAATCCCTAGAGGCATATGAAAATGAGGCAAGCGTGGTTTATCGCCGTGTTTTAATTCCCCAAAACTTGGAAACTCCAACCCACGAACATAATCCGTTAGAGAATCTAGGTGCATCTCCTTTTCTTGGGGAGAGACAGTTGGAGAAATTGAAAGATAATAAAGAAGCCAACAATCGCAACCGGCAGTCCCAAATATCTGTTAGTTCATCGGGTGCCGATGACAATGATTCTTTTTTTAATAAATCGGCGCATGGAAAGTGGAAACGCCGCAAGGGTCCCGCTCCGGCCTTACCTGTACCCGCGCGTAAAGTTCTGCAAATGTTACCCTTGCAAGAAATTAAGCATGAAATGGAAATAATCGAAGTTCAACAACAGGGACTAGAAAAGCAGGGTGTGATATTGGAAAAAATGATACGAGATCGTTGCGAAAGGGAGAACGGAGAACCACTAAATGCAGATGAAACCGGAGATACCGCATCTGGTTCATCTGCCGTTGAAAATTCCAAGGAAGTTGAAAATTTAATACTACAGCTGTTCGAATTAGTTAATGAGAAAAATGAATTGTTTCGCCGTCAAGCTGAGCTGATGTACTTGTAAGTGCTTAAGAGGTTTCTGTTCTGTTCTGTTAACAGACAGACCCACGAAAGATGTTTTCCAATTAAAATTTTTTTGTCTTATAGACGGCGGCAACATAGATTAGAACAAGAACAGGCTGATTTGGAATATGAAATTCGTACTTTAATGGCTCAACCTGAGCGTAATAAAACCGATTCAGATAAAGCAAGAGAGGAAGCCCTTATTGAGCGTTTGGTAGAAGTGGTACGATTGCGCAATGAAGTGATAGAGTGTCTAGAAATGGATCGCCTTCGCGAAGCAGAAGAAGATCAAGTATGTTCCTACAATATTGAAATATTTTTTAGTCTTTTTATACACTTCAACACATGCACACTCAAACAAATTGTCATTTAACATCATTACAGAGCATTAAACAAAGTTTGGAGTCCCATATAGCAAAAAGAGGAGATGACTTGTGTACTACAAAAACACTCACGAAACTCTCAAAAAAGGAGAGAAAAAAACAAAAAGAATCCAAAAAGCTTTTTAAAAGTAAAAAACTTGACGCTGACAAGGTAAGGCTACAAACAATCATCTGTATTAAACTGTTTCATTTCTAATATTTGATTTTCTTGTTTCAAAATTAGGATGCTGACGAATCTGCATCAAATGTCGATAAACAAAAATATAAAAAGAAGAGGAAGCTATTAATTTTCTGATGTTCTCCAACAGCAAAGACTTTGTTTTTGCTAAAAATTAAGATGTTTTATCTCGTGAGCGATATAAAAAACAAATATCTTTAAAGTTTAGTTTCTTTGGAACCCATTGTTAAAATAACATATTTTTAGTATTTTTACAAATAATGTTCTAATGATATAATTTCCGTTCTGTTTTTCGCTATAACAGTAAAATAAATCGAGGCAAACATCAATGGCATTTACATTTACTTTAGGATTTACATTTTCTTCTAAATTTTAGACAAAGGTTCAATAAGAAATATTAAATAATTTTGTATTGATTTATCTTAGATTTCAAGTTGCTAAGCACCTTATTATTGTATCTTTTATTTAATAATTTTTGCTTTATGTATTTAATACTATTTATTTTTATATTGCATAAATTTTTCAAAATTGGTTGTTTTCAGGAAGAAACAAAAGTTCAACAAAAAATTCAATAAAAATTGTTAAAAATAATTTTATAATAGAAGTGGTTTTAGTAAATATATTTGTACATGTACATAACCTAAGGTAGACAGATGTGAATAATGCTCAAGACGGATGTATCTATCCAGAAAACATTCACAAGAATTTGTAAGTAATTTTTCTTTCTTAATAATAGAAAAATATATGGAAATCGAATTTTAAAGTAAAAAAGCTGTATAAATTAAAAATACAGATGAAATATAAAATTAAGTTTTGCAGAAAAAATGGTTGATACTTTAAACGCAAAAAATAGTATAAAAAATGGATTATCAGGCATGTCACAGAACTAAATTCCAAACGAAAGTGCTTTCAATTCCGCAAATTGGACGAAAAACGAAAATTTATTTCGGAATGAATTTCAAAGTGAAATTTAATCTCTTTAAAATTTTTATATTTGCGGTTTTCAAATTTACTTTTATTATGTGTCCTTATTTAGACTTGCCTTGTTGTTAACCTTGGTGTGCGCAATATTGCAGCATTTAAATAAAAAGTTGGAGATAAAGCATTTTTTAGAAATAAGCAAAATCGGTCGGAATCTGAAGAATGTAAGTCAAGAATAAAATTTGTCATTTATTTTTTGGTTCAACAGAATAAAATCACCTGCATTTTTAACTTAAATCAGCAGGTGGTTGTATTAAAGAGTAATAAAATTAAAATTATAGTTTGTAACTGCAGTTGGTTAAATCGATATGAGAAGAAAAAGTTCTGAAAATTATTCTTATTGCGAAATCGCTACAAAAATCGGACAAAGTCACAATCTAGTACTGAAGTACATAAAACATCGTGAAACATATATAAAAATTACAAAGGAAAAGCGAAAAACTCAGATATGCCTCAAATTCAGCCCATTCTATCTCTAAAATTAAGCATTTAGCAGGAGTTAATGCAAGTAAATCAACAGTTCGTCGCGCTAATTTAAACATTTAACATTTACAACTCGAAAAATAAAGAAAAAAACCTTATCAATTAAATGCAATCCGTCAACAATTTTTTTTATTACATTATTAATACTTTAAATTTAAATGTCCACAATAACTACTCCTCTATCCTTCTTCCCATAACCTAATTTCCTAGTTCTGATACAAAGAATTGCTTAAGAAGGGTTCATCCCCTGAATGATAGTCCGGTATAAAAAAGTTACAAGTATATCGCTCGATATTGTTGCATTTTTTTTTTAACAATAAATGAATTTCTATGTCAACTTTCTACTCACTAAAATAATATGAATGTATCCAAGAAAATCACACAAAATATTGACCTATAGATCACATACTGTTGTATTTTCTTCTTGTTTGGTTCTTTAAACTGCCCAATGAAACCCGCCTTTCTTTTAAGTGTTGTTAATTTCATTTCACTGTAAAATTTTGTTGGCCGCATTGTTAAACAGCAGCTGTTGAGAACTATTACAGGCGATTTCAATCGTCTAAAATGTACTATTAAAAAAGGATCTGGCAACTGGTTTTTTCTTTATTATTTTTTCTGGTTTTGTTTATGTAGGTGTACGACAACACCTTATAACCCAGTAAAAAATAGGATCATACAAAGAGTAATCTTGGAGTGCTCCTTTGCGAGTAATGGATTACTCCATAAAACTCCGAAACACATTGGATTTTTAACATAGCATGTCCGCAGACACGAGTACTCCTTTTAAGCTCCTTATGGAGTACTCTCTTTGATCTTGAAAATGACGATAGAGGGAGTAATCGTTTTTGTCTCCTAAAAGAGCATAAAGGGAGTAAACATCCATATAAAATACAATTTTTTTTATTTTTACAAAAACAAGAAAATATTCCTTTATTTAATAAAATTTTTTTAATGTTGCTATTTTTTTTTGCATTCGACGAGGTCGTAGTTTTTGTCAGGTAGGTCTGTTAGTACACAGTTGCTTTACATTTAAGAAAAAATAACACGTAATATATTATTTAAGACATGATATCAAAAATTCAGCTATTACCGAAATAAAAAAAGTTAAACAATTTGTATTTGTTTGTTTTGATCCATCCCAATTTAATTTAACCAGCATATTTTGCCGATCATTTTGCGTAATGCTTTTTCAATTTTGATTTTGTCAAACCGCAGTTTAATGTACGAAATCTGAAATAAATTTAAATAAAAAACAAAGAAACTTGAATACTTGTTTAACTGATTGCATTAAAAACAAACTCAGTCTTACCATTTCTGAATCAGGCTCTGTTTTAATCAGCTGTTCTGCCTAATTTAATTCCTTCAAAGAATCAATTGGGAAACTTTTTATTCTTTAATTTGATGTGTTCTTCCACAAACCGTAATGACTTTGATGAGCTTTTATAAAGCGGCATTCCATCCACAATTATATCGATTAATAGTTGTGCATTTGCATCAGGTGATATGTATTGGCCGTGCATCATCAGTGCTTTTTCTAAACCACAATGAAAGTATTCACCTGGTGCCATATCTATTATTTCTGGGCTCCCTGTGAAGCAGCGTGGGGTTTCTGCATGCTCTGCTTTTAACGTCCATACTTACAGCATTCGTTCAAAACACGACTTTCAATTACCCAAGAAGCGAGCTTCTTTTAAAATTTTCACTGATATCATAATGAACAACAAAGTTTTCCGTTTGGCTATCTTCATTTGTCAATTCATTGATTTTGTGAGGTACTGATGCCTCTTGTTCACTTTAAGATTCCCGATTACAATTTGAGAATTTTTTAATTTCTATTTTAACTAGTCGTCTTAAATGACGATTAGAAACTAAATTTTCACACATTTTTAACAAATTTGTTACTATACCCGTACCTTTTCGCTTTTATTAAAAACACGTCTTTCACTTTTTAAAACTAAACTGACTAAATATAAAAACAAAACGAAAACATCAACAATTAAAAGTTATGTCACAAACAAAAACGAACTGATACATCCCCCATTGATCCATTTGGAGTGATAAGCGAGGCATAAACCAAAAAAACAAAAAATAGTTTCGATAGCTCGCTTATTACTCCAAACGGATGAACAAGTTATTACTCCTTTATTGCTCGATTATGGATTAATCCATATATTTTTTACTGGGAACGTTCTTTGTTAAATATGTTTTTATGTGTGTGAGGAGCAGAGATCGGTTTCGGTTGCGTAATTTTCGAGTCTACTTAAACAAGCACTTAGTTTTTTATGACTCGAATCGTTTTTGTTCAAAAGCAAAAAACACTTGTTGAAACAACCGCTCGTTTAAAACATTCATTTTATGTACTCGTTATTTTGTGCAAACATGAATGTTCTGACAGTGTCATTTAAGGTTTGAATCTATTTTTGCATCAAAGCAAACTCGTTGTTAGCGAAACAAGTGTTTTATTCAGTTGTGAATTAATTTTCTACTCGATGTTTTTTTCTCTTGTTGTTTTTACGTTTTTTTAAATTTTTAAATAATTTTTCAATAAATTTTTGTGCTTAATATCCAAACGTTTTTTGAATGCCCGTAAAATATAGTGTTGAACTTGTTCTTTTTTTTACCATGAATTGCTACTTACTTTTGTTTCTTTTTCCTTTTTTATATTAATTTTTGTAAATATTTTTTAATTAAGATTTTGTTATGTCCTTTTTATTGTTTTATAAATAATTTTTCCATGAAAATGTAATTTTTTTTATAAAATGTTACTTTTTTTTAGTTATAAGTATATATATGTATACATACTTTTTTTAAATAAAGTCTGAAAATGAAAAAAAAAACAAAGTATATACTTTGGATTTCATTATTTATAGGTATTTGAAGAAAAAATTTCGAAACATATATTTTTAGATTTATATACATAGTACATGTGTAAATATAATTTCAACAAAAATTTTGTTTGCTTGTAAAATATTTTATATGTATAAAATTTATTTCACCTTTAAAGCAAGAAATAAAAAATGCTAATATGATAGAAAATGCACATCTGTAAGTTTTTCTTATTGTTTTTATATTTTTCTGCACAGCGCGTTTTTACTTTCAAGTGGCTCGATTGTTTTGAGTAAAACTCCAATCAGATCATGTACAATAAAGACGTTGTGCAAAAAAATAACTTCTTGTCAACGAGACTTTTTTGTTTCAATACAAATCTGTTCGAGTCTAATGTTGAAAATGATTTACACTTTTTGTTAAATTTTGTGTTTGTGTATAAAAAGCAACAAGTATTAAATTGTTGTAATACTTGTTCATGTTGTTCTTAAAATTCAACTACTGTGAACAAGACGGCTCGAACATACAAGTTGCAGGTCTCTGGTGAGGAGCATAGAGAATTTTACTTCAACTATTGTGCTGCATAAAAATATATCTACTTTCGTAATAATATGACGTCTTTTCTTCGTATGATTAACAGCAATAATCTTTATATAAACATGTTAAATGTTTGCTCTACTTCAATTAACCTTTTATGAAGTACAACAACACTGATCGTCACTAATAAATTTTTGTCAAGAAATAGTCTATTGTATTTTCAGAAAGGTCACATGTTCCTTTTTTCACTATTTATCATCGGCGATTTTGTAAACAATCAAGGCATTTTCTTATTTTTTCCCATAAACTTACTTTGAGTTGAAGCTTCCCGGATATAGTCGAGTAATTAAAGAAATTAAGACGAAGATTATTCCACCAGCATTTACACAAGTTTTGTTCAATAATAAAATCAATGAAAAAATCTCAAATTAATTTATTTAAATCCAATATAGAAACTGCAAAATAAACATAGAGCCACCCTAAAATTTACTAACGAATTCAATGTAATTGTAGAGCACACGGCTTCAGGTTCTCAATCGGGCAACTCGGGCGAGAAATTTTAGTTGACAAAAAAATACAAAAATTGCCTTTTTTAGTGTGTATGCAGCTGAAAGTGAGTATGAACTGAACTAAAAGGATCGTCAAAATAAAAAAAAAAATAAATAATTTTTATACTGTATGTTTTATTCGCACACTAAAAGTGATGAATCCGACAATGCAAAGTAAAAATATAGCAACCTCGTAGATTTCGAGAGTGGCTGTTTAACCGGCACCTTTCTGGTAACCCGACCCAAGGTTATGGTTTCTGCAGGTGAAAGCACAGTTCAGGCGTGCAGCGATTACGACAGACGATAATAAAATATTAAACAATATATCAACTCCGCCCGTAACAGATAATTGTGAAGTACTTAAAACAAGACTTATTGCTGAATTTAGTGATTCGGAGGACAGCAGCCTCAAGCGTTTATTCGGTAATTTATACGCTGAGGGGAAAAAGCCTTCGAAATTTTAAGGTCTATCTGGCTGCGTCAACTACCAATGCAAATACAGCAAATCTGTAGTGCAATTCACTAACTTTAAACAACCCGACAATAGTTATTTATGACAACATTTATTGTTGTTTGAAATAACGATGAAGCGATTTACTATCTTCAGCTAAACTATAATAGACACAAGTTGCATTTGAGTGGCATCTCCGTCAACAACTAAACGAAAAACACAAAAGAGAATAATAAAAACATGTGAATTCAAGCGAGGCACATGCATGTGTTTATTTCTTAGATGTCAATTTATACACATAAATACGTATTTTGTTATATGCGTGTAAGGAGTTTGACAATAGGAAAAGCATAATAATAGTTTTGGTTGTAGAGTTGCGGTTACCACTTCTTAAATACGGTCGAAACATATGTTTATGTGCAATCTTTTTTAATAAGAAATTTATTTTTTAAAGAATTTTTACATATGCGTAAATGTGCTAAGTTTAAAAAAAATATTAAATATACTTAAACTGAAAACAAACTGTGTTTTTATTTTTCGTTCAAATAAATGTATATGTTCTGTGTATAGGCTTATATGTATGTATGAATGTTCATAAACACAAGTTGTACGTTGTTTATTTTGTAGACAAATTTAACAACGCAAAAATTATAGTCGCTTTCTTAACAATATAGAAAATTGTTAAAAGTGTTACTGAATAGCAAAATCGACATTTTGTTGTTAAGTTAATTTAATAAGCCGAAAATCGTTAAAAAAGAGTAGTGAATCGCACTACTGGTTTATTCTAAACGATGCAAAAATAAGAGCATGATGCGAAACACTGGGCCACTGTACCTGCCCAGATACATTCATAAGCAAGCGATCACTAATCAACATAAAATCTATTAGTGATGCCGATACATGTTGTGTATCGAAAAGCGAAGGTTGGCCCTAGTACAGAACGAATGCCAATGTCGAGTTCAAATATCGACAAACTTTGACAATTCTATTACTGTTACAACTTTCATAGTGTCGAGCGTCGAGCCAGTTCATGTCTCGTAAAAATATGTGGCCGTCATGCATTTTCAGTAAAAAAAGAAAGAAGAAAATCATCAATCAATCAATCAAAAATCAATTGAAAGTGAATAATTTTTTACAATTTGAGGCAAAGAACCTGCGATAGGAATCATGAATCAAGAAAACAAGATTGCGCATTCAGCCGTTCAAAAAATTTTTCTACTGCGCATCTACGTCACAATAGAATGAAAATGAGTGTTTGTTGTAAAAAGTGTAGGAAATTTTTGGCGCAAATCTGGAAATATATGCATAACTTCTAAACGGGTGCTTCAATTTGAACAAAATTTTAAATGGAAAGAAAAAAGATATAGTCGAATAAAAATTTTGTGTTTGGGATTGAAGCTTTAGAAGAAAAATAGCTATTTCGGGCTACCAAAGTTTCAAATTTTCTTTTTATATAATAATTTTTAATAATCTTAATGCCAAATAACTGAAAGTAAAATAAATTTGTTTTCAATATAAAATTAAAACCAAAATGTTTAAAAAAAAGTTAAATTTTTATTTTATTTAATTTTCTTTTTTTGGTAATGCTGTAGTCTTTAAGCTCCGCGTTAAGTTTTCGAATTTTAAAATACATTTTTGATCTAAAAAATAGCTTTTTTAGTTTTTCATCACATTTAATATGATGAGCCTGTTTAGTTAAATCTTTTACAAAATCTTGCTTAATTAGAAGACCGTCTTTATTATTTTTTTGAAAGATTTGGTTCAGTTCTTCAAGTTGTTTTCAAAGTCCTCCGGTTTAAAATTTTCCATGCAGACATGCGACGTTTTAATATTGAATTTTTCCTTGCGGTCACAAAAATATAACCACTGTTTTAATAGAGAAGGGCGCGAAGGAAAATTGAAAAAGCTTATTTTGCATACTTTTGAATTGTTTCCATTTTTACATTTATTAACTGCACACTTCATTTTTATTTTTAATAAATTTTTACAGTTTTTACTTTAATTCTGTTGCACTTTCCATACACGAATGAAGTTTGTTTACAAAAAATAGTCTATTCCTACGTCACGCATTAGAGGGAGATCGCAATACAACAAACTAACGGACCTGCGCAATGCGCAATCTTATTTTATTGATTCATGGATAGGAATAAATAAAATTAACTTACACGAGCTAAAAAAATTAACAGCCTGTGTCCACCGATTCGCGATGATGATAGATGGAAAAACAAATTTACATTCTTTTATCTTCTAAGAAAAACTTATTAAATATTTGTTGTCAGGTATAGATAAATTTTAATGGTAAATAAAAAATTGTACTCAATAGCGGTGGTGTTATTTTTTATTAAAATAATCTCTTCAAACTGAACAAGTTAATAGCGAATGTAACGTGTTTCAATAGAATAATATCCCACAAGGAGACGCAATCGATCTTGCCATCATGAATCAACAACATGCTGCTAGTAGTGAGCCCTTTTGATGAATTAGAAAACTCTACTTCATATCGTGCCTTAACCGCCAAATTAACGTTAACAACATATTTTTCAAAACTGAGTTCTTGACACAGAATTGTTCTGGTAGTAACAACACGTTGCTCTGTAAAATATAGTATCGATACTCCAAATATTAAGAGCAATACAAGCTCTTCAATTTAACGTAACCCAAATATGCTTAAATAAGTAACATATAAATATTTACGAGAGAGCCGCCATATAATTAGAAAAATATAAATTTTAAAACAAAAAAAAAAAAAATCAAATAACGATACAATCAACGTAGATTCTGTTCACGGTGCTATAGAATAATTTTCTTTCATAATCGAACAGTATTATGGGCTCCCAGTGAGTCGCCAACAGTTATTCGCAGTGCAAGAACAAAACCTTGTGGATACGAATGTATTTCATTGCAATGTTCAGATTTTTTAGAACACATATTCCGCAATGTGTTTGCCTGCACTCTGTTTTTTTTTTTTTTTTTTTTTTTTTTTTTTTTTTTTTGAAAAAAATTAAATTTCTTTAAATATGGCTACTTCGATTAAAGCGGAGCTCAAATAATAAATATCGGGAAAAATGCTTGTACTCAGGCACCTGCTCTTGCATAAATTAAAAATTTCGTCACTTAAATTTAAAGATAAAAAAACTAAGTATGTGTGAAGAAAACAGTATTCCACCAACTTTTCATGAAGAATACCTTCGGTTCAAATACTCCAATACGATAAAAGATGTTCCGAATGTAACAAATAAGGAATATTAATAATATGGGCCTGTTCGTAATTATATCACTGCACTGCATGTGATAAGCAGTACGTTCGTAAATGCAAAAAGTGGCAGCACTGCAAATGTCATCTGTTCATAAATGCGCAAATAAAAGCAAAAAACTATTTATCAAAATGGCTGATGCAACAAACGTGTGGGTCACAGATAATAATTTATTATTAATCTGTGGTGTGGGTATAAATTTTGATTTATTTCTTTTTGTTTAATATTTTTTATTATTTTTACACAAATTTTTATAATTTTTTGTTTCACAGTATTTCTTCGTTTGTAAATGGAAACCAAATTGAGCAAATCCAATCATACGCAACAGCACCGCATTTAAGCATTTAACATGTAAATGCATATATCGTCGCCTTAAATTCCAAAGGCCGTATCTAACAAATAATTCAAAACCTTTATTTAGATTGGATGATAATTATAACCGATTTTAAATTTTTTGTCAGCTACGCCCTTTTGGATTTTAGGTGACGATATGTGTTTGTAAATATACATACTATATACATATGTATTACAAAAATTCAAGAAAGTAAATTTTTAAGTTGAGAATAATAAAAGTAAGTAAGAAGCGCATTTAATTTTAAGCTGGTTACAATAACGATCGCCAGACTAACGTAAGTGACAGAAACCTTACTGTGAATGATCAAAAACACTTTTTAATAGAAAATTAATGATAATATAATTGTAAAATACGCAAAAAAAGAGCAAGTGAGTCGAAAGTCGGAAAAAAAAAACACATGTAAAATTTGTTTTTTATTGGTTACGTTATTTTGGCGATTATGGCACGATATGTACATAATTAATAGTCTGACGAGCATTTGTTCTCCGTTAACGCTCTCAAACTCAGCTCAACTTTTTCAAGGATATTTGTTAACCTTTTATTCAAAACAGTTTACTGTCTTGGAAGCAGTGATTAAAAACGCTTGACTATTTTCAATGCATATGTAATTGCTTAACTGTTGCTGTGTAAAAATGTGAAGCAAATGCAAAAAAAGAGAAAGAAACGCATTTGGCTCAGCTGACAATGTGTTTCTTTCTGCATCAAAGCAAATTATTAGAAAACGTTGCTGTTGCTTAAGCAATCATCATCTAGTAGTTGAGAAAAAGTTACTCTTACGGGGAAGTGTTTTTGCATTCACTAAGTGAAGTGGAAGTGAGTGGCAAGTGTTTTTCCCACTAACTCCTGGTAGATACAAAATAGGGTTTGTTAGAAGGTCTTAATTCGACAATACTGTAAGTATTTTGTTTTTGTAAAATTAGGTTTTTAATCTAAAGAAGTAACAAAGAAGTTACTTTTATCATAAAATGCTCAGCAAAATGCTTGCAGGGTATGAATATCAACCTTGCAAATACATGCTTATGTATTTTTGTATGTTTTGTTTATTGTTTTATCTTTAATCGTAGTCTTAAGCAGTTTTTAAGTTCCTAAATTGAAATACTGTAAACGGCTTCGGTTATCTTTTATTATGTTATTATCAGGTCTGTTCTACAAATCACTTTTTGTCAAAGTGATTTCAAATCACGTAAAAGGTGTTCTGCGAACAAAATATACTGAAATCACGTGATTTAAAACGTTAAGCAAAATGACTGCCGATTTGAAATCACTTGCTCGTTTTTTCTAATTATTTCGCTTAGAATATAATAATAATGGCATTATATATTTAAAACGATATGTCTTCTTCTTCTTATTTTAGCAAAAAAATTAGATTTTATACACATAAAAACGAAATTAATCATAAATTTTCAAAGACCCTGCATATTTTATAACAAATTGTCTTGCTGTATTAGTAATGCTCGTGATTTTCTCTTTCTCGTTAGCGGTTAGCTGGTTTGTGGTTTTAAAGAATATTCTAGTGTTGCAAAATTGTCAGAGTATTGCTCTAAACACATTCGCCACAGCAAGATACACGAACACACGACAGCAAATGACGCTAGCGACATTTGTCGTCTTGTACGCAGCTACATTATTATTTTGAACGCAGCAGCTACATAATAAAAATACGAATTAACTATATTTCAGTGATGTTATTTAAGCGATTTTTAAAGAAGCAGCTCCGATTTATAATTAATAAAATGTTTTAACTATTTTGTAAGAGGCTATTTAAAGAGTAGAATAATTCGTTTGGATTGTTTTTAAGATTGAAAATATATAGAAGTATTTCTCAGAAGCAATAATAAAAACAGTAGTGTGTGTCACGCAGTTTCTTGTCCACTAAAATAAAAAATACTAAAAACAACAGTTTTTGATATTTATTACAACCAATTGTGTTATGTATTTACAGATATCTCATACGACAATTGAAATTATTATAAGTTCTTCAATCAGCAAGTACTAAGAACAGAAGTAAATTTTTAACTAAATGTTGTCCACACAAAAAAGGAATTTTAGTTTTATGTACATCTTAATACATTCCTCAGAAATTTTTACAATTATTCTTCGTACACTTTCGCCATGACAATTGTCGTATTTTTAATTCGTCGGTGGGGCATATCTAGTTTTTTTTTTTAAATCAAATTTCGAAAAATATGTTTTAAGTAATTATTGAAAAGTATGTAAAAGGTGTTAAAATTTTTCTATATACAAAACTAAAATGTGCTGACAACTGTTTAAGTACAATTATACCGGTAAAATTGGGTGATTTTACATTGGTTTCTCTATTTTTCTACAAAAAAAAATCCATGTTTGAACCAAGGATCTAAAGGATCTCCTCACAAAACTTAACTCAAATCTATCCACCAGCACTTACGTGAGACAGATAAGAATTCAATAAATAGGTATTTTGTATTCCAAATCAATTATTGTCTTCACCAGCAACACTATTTTCCTTAAATACTTCATGTACTGAAATTATCCCGTTACAATTTTATTATAGATTTACACTTAAATCTTTAAATAAATTACTTTTATTGTTCTTTTCGTTTTTAATAATAAGCACTTATTATTTTACATGTCTAATAGTACTGACATCACTAAACTGTTTTTTGTCGCCGATAAAAATAGAAATTAGTTTAATTTGACTGCAGCGGCGAATTCAGTCCAGACAACAACCTGCCGCCTTGTTGCCTTGCTGTCAACAAATTAATCATTCTCATATAAACATATGTATTCTAATTCTGACATTTTGCAGTCGGTAGCTGCTGTGTCGAATGTGTTCAGAGCATATAAAATGTCATTTAAGATTTATCTTATTTATGCTGTTTCCAGCATCAAATTTAGAAAAAATTAAGTGCAAAATATAAAATAGTAGCAGCTTCCTAAACGTTTTGTATTAATATTAATTTTCAGATTTTCAATTTTTATTTGACGCCAAATTTTAAGCCCTTCGATCAGCTGCAATATGTAAATGAAAGTACATGTATCACAAACAAATAATAATTTGCTAATTTATTTTGGCTGTACCCATTTTAACTTAGGTCAATTACTTATTTTAATTAGAAATGTAAAAAAAAGTAAAAAAAAAACGAAACGAAAATCTAAAAAAAACAGGCGCTTTCTCCTGTTTTCGAAAAATTAAAACCACGCCGAAAAATTGAAAATCACGTGATTTGCAGAACAGCACCAATTCGTCTGCGTGATTTTAAAACCGTTCGTGATTTGAATTCACGTGATTTTTAGAACAGACCTGTATATTTTAAGTAAAAACATTTTATATGTACGTCAAATTTACATTAGCATGCAGCAAATGATGTATTCAGTGCTATTAAAGTCCTACTTTACCACATACATATGAACATACACATGTATTCCAAAAATTACAAAGAAAAATCCAAACATTGACATAAAACTCAAATTTATCTCAATGCCATTGCTTTTTTTATTCGCTTCAAAGTTGTCAAATTTTTTATTTTATTTTTTTTATTTTTATTTATGTATTTATATTTTTTCTCCTTTGGTAATATAATTAAAAAAGTAACTGAATAATAAATTGGTGCATTTCGAGAAAGCAAAATTATAAAAGTGTATTTTGAATCCAAATTTTTAACATAATTGATTTATTTAGTAAAATAATTTAAATGTCTTATCAAATTAAATCGACGCCATACTTCCAACGAATTTTAACGAAGAGCAAACAAAATGGCCAATTGCAAATGCTTAAGGAAGAGTATGAACGTATTAACGTCATTAACGAGCATAAAATTGAAATGCGAATGCGGGAAGTTCGCTTAAACAGACTGAAGAGAGAAATTGAAGAGATAAACAATAGTCTTAGTTCAAAGAGACGTCGATTAGATTTTAAAGAAAGGCCCAAAACTAAAGAAGCTGAACGGTTAGAAAATCTTAAAAGAGCGAGATACTTGGGCCAATATTTTTCCCAGCGTAATATGAGCGAGCAGCAAGCCGAGGCGAAGAAACAAAGTAAGCAACCAGTTGTGCCAAAAAGATCAGAAAATGTGGAATCATTTGTATCAAAACGTATAAAATATGGCAATGAAATATCTACCTTTAACATGCATAAAATTAATTTATCGAATCTTCGTAAAGAATTTAATTTCAATGGTAAGAAGGTCTTGACCAATGCTAATAATATTAATCCCAATATCGAGGTAGAAAACATAAAAAGGCCGTATTGTAGAGAAGAGGAAATGGAAAACAATTTTTCGAATTCAAAATACTCTAAAATCAATATGTATAATACCATGTTTAACGAACCAGGCAACTGCCTCGATCTTCAAAAAATTACCAACGGCATTAACCAGAGATCGGTTTTAACTTTAAGTGAAAATGTTCACTTTGTAGACTTGGAAAATATTGATAATAGCACAAATTTTGAAAATAGTGATCAAATGTACGATGCTCTTTTATCGTTAAGCCCTAGTAAAACCAATAGGGAAAATAACTTTAACGTGCATCGACCAATTGAAGTCTATAATCAAAGCAAAAACCAAACGATTCCTCTAGGCATACGCTCTTCCGTTACCAACGGTACGAATTCACAGAAGAGAAACGAAAGTGAACTGAATATAGATAATGAATTTCAAAATGAAACATACAATAACAACGAATATTCGGTTAAAACTATGGATGAAGGTTTCTTAGGTTTTTCATCAGTTCAGCCATTCTCAAATTCAATACTTTTGCAAACCGAAGCTTCTAAAACCAACATTAATCCAAAAGACAATTTAAAATTCAATGTGGAAAAACTTTGTCGAATTTTTGAGCATCAAAAAAATTAAATTTAAGTTCAAGCAGTTATTAATTATAATTAATCCGCTTTGTATTTTCAATGATTTAAATTGCTTTCTTTCCTAAACACTAAAAAAACTTTTCATTATTTGAAATTTTTTAAACGCCAAACTCAGGTATGGTTAAATATTTTGCATAGTTTTTCTTAAGCCTTGCCTCTGTTAAAAAAAAGTTGTACAATAGTTCTTTAATTATGAATATTCAGTTAAAATAAATTATGTTTTAATAAAAATAAAACAATGCATATTTTATTAGGGGTGTGATGCCTATGTTGCCAATAACAAGTGACTAAGAATGAACACAGTATGGCTGACTTCCAAAATGCTAATTGTTTTGCATTCGAACAAAGTATACTGTTTCATAAAGCCGCTGTACAAAATATTTACAATGTATACGATTTCAAAACGTCAACAATGAGTATTTTTAAGGCAGTAAAAAAGAAACCAGGCATCACTTTTATAGTTGATGTTTTGTTTGGTATTCGTTTGTTTACTTATAAAAAATAAAAAAACAACCACAAAACGTTTTTGTTCGCTGTCCCTTAATGGTTGCAATATTCGGATTTGGGTTCCATCTATGCAACCCAATACAAAAGGAATGGGATTGCACGACTGGCCTCAAACTGTGCCATTGTTATTCGTTGGCTTGTTTCGGTCGATGGGAATGTTACAATTGTGCTTTTGAGTAGCAAAATTACTTTTATTGTTTTTTTAAATGACCTATGTATATGCTGTTTCAGCTCCAACGCAAAATCGATCACCCAATTCTCTAAAGCTATTTTGGTTGCTTAGCTTCCATAGGGTAAGGAATATTGATTTAGTTAATGGTAAACAAGGCCGCCCTTGCTCGTTCTTGGGCCACAGAGGCTCAAGCATGTCTTTTAAAGCCTATAAAAAATTTTTAGAAATCGAGTAAAAGAACTTCCTATTCCTTACGCTAAAAGTAGTTATTTTCATCCTGAAAAGGCTGCTGAAAACGTCATCCGGCATTTTTGCAATAACTTCCCAAAAATTAACAACTGTTGGTATTGTTCTGCACCGTGTTTTGGCTTTAGTAAAATATTCCTTTTTGTTTTAATAGATTTTATTACAGCGAGGGAATTTTGTGCAGAGTTTCCACTCGAATTTTCTAATAATTAAAAAAAAATTATCAAATAAAAATCGTACACCCGACGTTTCCATTTTCGTCAATAATAAAAATGGTGCATTGCAACATTTCTGTTTCATAATGAAAATGTAAGCCAATCATATTGCTGCGTTGTATCGGAACTTTGCATATGAAAAAAGTTTATATACCGCAGTAAAACTGTGTACAAACTTTGTATTCATACATTTTGGAAGTCAGCCTATGATACTTCAAAGGATATGACTAAACCGTTTGTAAATTAAGAGTTGTACATATCGCTCATTTACTTCTAGAACGTCATAACTCAAAAAAATTCATTTGGAGATAATTCAGTTTATGTTTTTTGCTCGTTCTCACCATCTAGCAAAATATCAGACTACATAAGTTCCACCAACAATTAGTAAAATGATTCATAAATAAAAAGTCCATTTAAGAAAACTTATCAATTATATTTTAAAGGGAAGAAAGCTCTTGGACAAACTATGTAGGATGTATGAATTATGACATTATTGCTGTAAAAATATATCCGATACTGTGTCGTAAACGAAAATATGTCGTTATTTGTGAAAAGAAAAACAGAGTTTTACTTAAAAAAATACATTATAGGCAAAAAGTCGATACATTTTTAAAGTATCTATTTTTCATATATACAGTCACAAAACGAAATGAAGTTTACTCCACAACTCCAAATGTGTCGTTTTTATTGACAAAGTTTCCAAACATGAAGTGAAATAACGACTTGTAGTCTTAAAAGGTAGAAAGTACAAAAGACACAAAGATGAAACTTATACACAATATAAAGCTCGAAATGGCGAACAATTCTGTATGATTAACTCCAAAATTTGAAATTTTTAGTTATGACGTTAAAGAAGTAAATGAGCGATATGTACATAAAGTTAATGTATACAACTAAATACCATTTTTTTCGGAATAACATTCAAAAGACTAAGATTATTAAATACTATGATATGCGTTCTTTCAATACTCGTATCTGATACAGTTAATTATTTGACTGACCAAATAATTTTATAAATAACTCATGTTGGTATGCGTAGCTGCAAACTAAAATTCATTTAAAATTGTGTTAAATGAAAGAACCAACTTAGCAATACAAATATCAATATGAAAATTGTTGATAAAGAAAACAGGTCCTAGCTATGGAAACAGGTATAGAAGACATCCTACCTATTTTTCGAATTTTATTAAAATCGATATATGTACCTATCAAGATTTCGTTAAAATTGATTTAGATTCATAAAAACGCCCGTTTCCCCCTTTTCTCTCTACAAGGCCTCTATTTGAAAATATAAATACCCGTTTTTACCATGAGAACAAATATCTACTCGTGTTTTAAATTTTTTTTAAATCGGTTCAGTCGCTTAGCCGTGATTGACGCTTGAACAAGCAAACAAAATATTTATTTTTTTTTAAATCTGTATTTAATAATGGCAGGGGTACATAACCACAGACTCAGGGTATCCCACAAATTTTTAGATATATGTAAAGTCTTTCCAGGAACTGTATATCGACCTATACCTTCGTATAGGAAGTGAGAAATCGCAAACAGGATATTCAAGTATAAATAATTATCTTTTTATTTGAAAATACGATGGCATTTTTGTAAAAGCCAGTAGAAAAAAACGTGCGCGTTGCGTCTTTGATTATAACCTTACTTTTTTGGAAAAGGAAAATCTGCTCGCACACAGATGTTCCCCCTTTGACATAAAGTAATAAACTGAAAGTATTTATTACGTACATAAGATACGCTATTCAACAAGAAAGCAATATTGGGTATAAGTACCAGGGTTTAAAATTCAGTACCAAAAATTTTTGACTGGCGACTGAACTGAAAATAGTTTCAGTTTTTATTTTAACAATTTGACTGCTTAAAATAGTTAAACTGAGCATATACAGAACTGAAACCAACTGAATTCAGTTTACTATTTTCAGTAGCAAAACGAACTCACAGCGGCTGAGTTTTGAGTTTGCAAATAAACAATATGCAATTTAAAAGCCAGTACGTGTCCGTTTAGCAGACGTAGTTATGTTTTTTAGTAAAGCAACACAGCTGAAAATGTGTGTGGATAATCTGACTGAATAGTTTGATTGTGTATTTGTACCCAGTTTTTTTTTTTTTCAACAAAAAATAATATTGTTGTGTAGTAGGAATGGCGAAATAATACTAGGTGGTCGCAATGGCGAATTCATTAATTTTTGCCGCAAACGTTAAATGTCAAGCACCATATAAAAAAAGTATACATATTTCGAGACCACCTGTATTATTTCGCCATGGAAAATACTTTCATTTCATATCCGAATTGGCATTTGGAAGATTGTTTTTACAAAAATCTCTAAAGTGAGTCTTTTAAGACTGCCCAAGATGACTTAAATCTGATTAATCAGATGTGTGCTTAAAAAGAGACTCGAATATAATTCCGACAATCACAAAGAAAGCGACTTGTTTAAAAAACAAAAAGTACAGAAAGCTAATGCTTGAAATTTGACTGTGTTAAGAATTATTTTAGAGAAATACATATTTAGCGCAGCCTTACGATGAAAAAATGATTCAAATATGTTATTTTTATTTTTTTACTTTTCGTAAAAATATGTCATTTCGTAAAGAAAATAGAGATACAAAGGTAAAATAAATTTTTTTTAATTGAATTTTTTTTATAATAAATTTTTCTAAATGTGAATTTTAAGAAAATAAGAAATAACACGATATCGAATGTAATAAAAAATACATAAGCGAAACGTTATTTGAGATGTTTGACCTTGAGAAAATACAATTAGAAATGTCCTTATAATATGATTCGAAGAAGACTCGAATACGCCTAGTAATAGATCGAAAAATAACTCGAAAAATTTCGTATTTGATAATAGATACGATTGAAAAGAGTATCGAAAATTAGCCAAAAACGAGAGTCATAAGGAACTCGTTCATAAGAGTAGCGGCTAGGGTACCATTTTCTCCCGACAAATAATCATTTTCGACACTAAAACGACCGCATAAACTATTATTTCAATCGTGTAGAAGATTCAAAAAGACCCGCTTATGATCAATAATTAAAAAAAAAATTAATAAGTTTGATTGCCAATGTCTTGTTTAATGTACAAGTATGTGTAAATAATTTTAAAAGAATAGTTATTTTTTTAATTATTTAAAAATTGTCTAGTTATTTTTTTTAAATTGTTAAAAAATTAAAAATTAGAGTAATTTTACTCAACTTACTTACATGCGGTTTATCTTTAAAAAAATGTATTTGTTGGGTGGAATTTGTTTGGGGGTTTTCCACTCATAAAATTCAAAGATATGTTTGTTTCTCTTTTGCGAATTATGTTTGAAGTTATAATAAATATTTTGAATTTAAAGGATTTGTACCCGTTGAAAAGAAATCGCTACTAATCCACAATTTTCCTACTTAACTTTAAAATAAGACAAGAATTCAAATTTTCAATTCAGATAATTTGTAAAAAAATGTAATATAGTTATAAACATTTGTTTAAGCATTCAATTTTCTAGATATTGAATTTAGCTGGAAGTATCCTTAATAACCTACAAAATAATCAAACAAAATTATAATCAATGTCTATCTTCTAAATTGTTAGTAAGATTATTACAAATTGGCGTTTTCCAGAAAACTTACACGAGTAAAAAAAAGGACACAGGATAATTTATACATACAACAGCAAAAAAGGATTTCTTTTGTCTCAAATAGCAAAAGGCCTATAAAAATTCCTAGAATTGTATGTGCATTTTTATATGTTAAATGTTTCTTTTTTCTCAATGGGTACTTTCTTATTAAAATCGTGAAATTTTGAATTTATTTTTAGGAAAAATGAATTTGTTTATTCATTGTAAATGTCTTAAATCTCATTTAATTTTAGTGATAACGTTAATCACTGCAGAAATTCTGTAAGTTGCAGCTCATTTAATTGTTTTTATGAACTAAATCCATTCAGCAATTTTTTATTCAATGAGCATGCATTTCGATTTGAATTAATTTTTGGTGAAACGAAAGCAGCAAAATATTTTTATTTAAATTTATTTTTATTTAAATTCCATTCGAATTACTGAATTACATTTTCTAATAATTGGGTAGTTAAATAAAACTCAAATGTGAATCTTTCTAATGAACATTTGTCATGAAAACATTTCAAAGTTGTTTTATTTATATTTTTATTTAAATGCTGATAATTTATAATTTTCGTACCAATTGTTATAATGAAATTAAATATGCATTTTATAACTGAAATATTCAAAAAATATATATATTGAACCTTTTTTTTCACAACATCACTAAGCAACAATGCGTGTATGTAAGTTTTACCCAACACTGTAGAATATTACAATCCACAGAAATTCCCAATTGTTATTTGAATCTTTTGACACCATACCCAAACTTATTCATATTTCTTATATAAAACTCTAATAACAGTTTCATAGTCAAGTAACAATTGAACTAATATTTATTATAAAATGTATTTACTTTATAATGTAAGAGAATTATTGTTATATAAGAAAATAATTAACTTGTCTCTCTTTTTGAGTTCTGTTTTATGTTTATATTTTTAGAATAAGAGAATTATACTTACTAACAACGCCCACTAATAAATGCATAAAACCAAATTGTAAATTTAATTTTTAAGCTTTTGTCTTCCTGATCTTAATAAAGACAGTTCATAAAAATGGCAACAATTTGTTTCAGTATTTAAAATTTGTACATACATATTTGTCGTTAATTTGTTGTACATAAAATTCTATACGAACGTTTAGTTTCCACTTTGTTGAACCACCCTATTCACTTTATCTAATCACATTTTCAGTTTTGTTGCGATACTAAAAAAACATAACTACGTTAATTTGCAAACTCAAAACTCAGCCGCTGTGTGTTTGTTTTGCTGCTGAAAATAGTAGAATGAATTCAGTTGGTTTCAGTTCTGTTTAGTTCTCAGTTTAACCATTTTCTGTTGGCATAAAATTGAAAGCTGAGTCAACTTGTTTATTTTCAGCATGTAACTGAAAAAAATGAACTGGTTAGTAAAACGTAACTGCTAATAGCAGTTTTCAGTTTATGAAATACAAACTTTTAATTTGTTTATATTGTACTCGAATAGCTAAATATTGGATATAATACCATGCCCTTAACTTAATTTTCAAAAACTAACCATTATATTTTAATCTTTTGTTAAAAAAACACGATATCTAAACATATTTAAAAACATTAAGCTTGCAATGATAGGAATTTCAATAGAGGTAAATGCTCAATAAATACTAGATATTTTCTATTTCTTTAACTTATTTATTAACTTCAATGGGAACAGAGTTCCAAGCACAGCTGTTATTTGTTATAAAAAGTATGTAATTTTTGTAAAGATTTAAAAACAGCGACATTTTTCAATTGGACAATCAGATCCATAATTAAGACATGCATCCATACAATATGTGTCAGCACCTTCTTTTCCCTGTAGCTCACCAATAGCAACGCATTCATTTCTGGTAAAACAAATAGAAATAAATTTTAATTAATTATACTTATAACAAAATGTTTTAATATTATAAACAAACTTACGGACAATAACATGCTGTCTGTGGGCAATTCGGCGGATAACGTAAGCAGTTTGTTTCACACCACTGATCCATTCCAGGCAAATTGCGAAATGCTTTAGATGCAATACATTTTTGATCCCTAAAATTGTGATTGTGAAAAGAAAAGTTTTATACAACAGTTAATAGATGATCCATATATTTTTAAGACTAGTTTACTACTTTACTTGTTTTAACAATTTTAGTCAATTTGTTTTGATTGATAAAATACCTTCAGCGCAAAGGGCCTTAATAAAAACTACTAACACAAAAATACTGTGAAAAATATCCATAATTAAAAATAAACTTAGACATGAATTCATTAGATGTCAAACTCCATTTATAGAAAAATGTCAAACGTAAATATGCTAATGTCAAAAATACGAAAATGTCAAAACGTAAATACGCTAATAAAAAAAGTGAAAATTTTGAAACAGTTGTAGTCAAAAAAGCATTAAGGTGTGTTTGTTTGAATGAAGATATATTCGAGAAAATTCAACAGGATGTACAGGAAATGTCCTCGCTTTTTGTCGAAGTTTCTAGATATATTAATTTTCACTTGATTAAACCATGGAGAAGTGGATATTTTCAACCTGTAAAATTTCAATCTTTATATTATCATTTAATGCGAACAAAGAAATCAAAATATATATTGGATCATGAATATGAGATATTGAGAAAATCTCTTCCTTTATACGATAGTTCGTATCGTTCGAATTTATTTATCGCATTCACAAACCAATATGAAGTAATATTTTATAATAACATCTGGATACATGCATATAGTAGGCTGAGAAGATTTTTCAAACTTGAATCAGACAAAAAGAATATTTGTTTCAAACAAAAAGTAATGAAATCCCGGATAATGTACTATTACAAGAAATGAGAGAAAAATTACTATGGGATGGAGAGAAATTGGATAAAATACAAAATCGTAAATTAATTTAGTCCTGTTTGCCATTGTTCTATAACCTGCAACGGTATAATGAAAGAAACAATCTCTAATTCCTATATTGAAAAATGGATGTCATCATATACAATATGACTCGTTTGCATTCTGTTAAATGTTGTGTGGCATAAAGTTATACAAGGGTGCATGGACCACATTTGAACGAGATATAGAATAGAGAAAATATTTCAAATTACCAGAAACTGTAGTCTACGACTTGTATATAGTGGCGTTCATAATAGTATACCTATCAAACTAAAAAGTTCTACATATCACAACATGTCTGGATACTATTCTCAAAACTAAAAAAATTTACATAAAACTTTACTGAGGACTCGCAAATATCACCATATTCAGAATCCTTTGAACAATATTCGGAATATCAACTTTCAATATTTGCAGAAAAACAAAGATTGTATTCACAAGAAAAGTCACACGTCTGAAACTACAAAAATTCATTTGTGCAACACATACCATTGCAAAACAACTAGTTCCAGATACCAAACGAAAGACTTTGATATGCATAGAATCCACACAAATTGCATCAAATTCTCACATACGTGGTTATATACTAAGTCTAAATCGCAAATTCGTCCAGGCACTAAAAAACAGAAAGGCCGATATTCTATTTGTAAACGAATTTGGCACAACCAAGCTGTGTGCAAACTGTTTTTTCGAAAATAAAACATCAAAATCTCCACATAGGTACCAGTATTGTCCAAACTGTCGTACTTGTTGGAATCGAGATGTGAATGCTGGAATAAATATACTATACCTTGGTAAATGCATCATACAACAAAAAGAAAAACATTTGAATTTTTCTAAAAACCAAGTATCATTATTTCTAGTAGTACGAAAACTATGTATACTTGTCTGCTTTTTCTATAAAAACTGGATTAACTTTGTTGTTAGTCAATTTGATCAAACTTTCAATATTTGAAATTGATTTTTTCATATACATAAATATACATACATACATATACAGTATAAGACACATGAAAGGAAATAAAATTAAAGTAAAGAAAAAATATATGTTTATACATAAAGATATCCAAAGAAATGTATAACAAATCCAGAACCCATCAGTCAATTAAAATCGAAAAGGAAAATCAAAATATTAATTTGCGGAAAAACATCAAAAGTCTGAATACAGGTTTGTCTTTACATAAACTATGCCTTTGACAAGGACAAAATAATTGTTTGTACGCTCTTACTTTTTCTCTTTAATATCTCTTAGATATACGTATGACCAACAAAAAAGAAACAGTCTGGGATCGTTTAAGCAAATTAAAAAAGGTATCCAGCTCAGACAACGTTTTGAGAGTAGCAAGCTCACGTTCTAATCTTACCGGTAAAAGTCTTCAGCGTTATCAAACGTCGTTCAAGCAATATATACCACCGACACGAAAGCCATTAATACCTTTGACTCCCGTTAGTAAGATCCCCAAAATATGTAAGAAAAAGCAAAATACCCTCTCCGAACATGATAGTCAAATAATTGCACCTGCTTTACCCGTCAAAGAAAATTCAACTCCTCACGCTTTAAGTAAAAGTTCAAGATCTTTATCAGATGCTAAAGTTTCTTCTGATACACTCTCTACAACTCCGGATGAGTGTATACGTTCCATCGATCACAGAGAGTCTTCGGACGATTCAAATGATGAATATATATTGGCTCCACTCATGCTTTCATATGCTGAGCAAAGTTCTCAGATGAGAACGGGAAACAGTGTTTGTGATTTCATGAAGCCCAAGTGCCAAACAACGGCATTTAAAGATGTGGAACTTGAAAGAGATGTCATTAAATCCGATAACAGATTCGAAAATTTAGAAACAAATCCTAAAGTTTTAAAGGATGTCTTAAAGGCACGACTGCAAAACATATTGATGCATGAATTTGCTGTGAAAAAAGCTTTGGATAATTTAGAATCTTCGGTCAGTTTGCAGCAAAGTCTTGAAATCAAGTCCATCGAATCCAAAAATAAAATCGTCAATTACTTAGGACATAACAAAGAGACTCAAAAATTCGAAGTCGATGTCATTTTTAAAAACGTTCCATCTTTAGATAAGGAAATTGAAATTTTAAGGGCCTTAGGTGAAAAATTAGAAGCCACTCTAAAAACAACAACATTCCTTAGGGGCAGTCGCAATACAGCATCACAAATATCGATTGTCTCGGATACAAACCAGCAAATGGTGGTAGAAAAAAATAAACGACCTGCAATGTTTAAAATAAAATATGAAATCTGTTACACAAGTGCAGAGAAAAATGCACAGATCTCAGTTCCGTTAATTGGTATCCGTTATTGCTTGGGAGCAGTAAATGAATTTTGCATGGCTCAGAAATCAATCGTTGAACTAAAGCGTGAGTCCAATCGTCCTTTCTATATACCAAGTAATTCGGAAAGTGTTAAATTAGTAAAAACATCTTTTAAAAAACTTAAGGAAACTCCAGACGAATTATTGCGTCAATTAAAGCCAAAAAATTCTCAAATTACTTTCAACGTACTGGAACAAGATCCCATATTTTTTTATAATTCATTTAATAAGCAATCAAATGTCCCAAATATATTTTCTACGAAATATGATCAATATGAAAAATACAGTTTTCCCATAAAAGAAACACTTTTTGAGGTCGAAAACTGCCACTTTTGGGATACCACGATCGAAAAATCACCTCCGAGCAATGAAAACTTTTTAGTTGATGGAAAAGAATCTGGAAACATAAATATGTTCACTTCTAAATCCAAATCCGGAGATAATGACAATAATAAAATATTCAATACAAGAACTATGCTGGAATCACTTATTCGCGGTAAACGAAGGAGACGTATAAGACGCCGCGTAACACCAATGCCAATCAGTAACTATTACTGTCCAAAGAATTCATTATTCAAAACAATATTAGTTGGATTTGTACAAATGTCTGTATTCATAGTATTTATAATGGCTCTTACATATCCTGATCTCCGGTGCTAAAATATTTCTTTGTGCAAATCACAAATTTATTCCTTTCCAATATTAAATTAGTTTTCAGACATTAAGAAGTTAAATTTTCAGAATTTTATTAAAATTAATTTAACTTCGGTAAATCTTACGATGTTTACAAATAACACATAAATTAGCAGTGATAATAAATGTGTCAAAAATATTTAAAAATTCTTTTCCTAGTTGCATCATACATGAATACTATAGAAGAACATAACGATCCACTAAACGTAAAACATTCTGATTCTTCTTGAGTCTAAATTAGCTTTTTCTGTTCTGCATACAATTTAAAATAAAATTCGAAGCAACATACATATTTAAAAGAAGAATTTCATATGCTTCCATTTTATTTAGATATTTTATTTAAAACGATCAATTTGAAAAGGAATCTTTTTTAAGGGTGTGATAAACCAAAATCAAATTTTACAACACCAAATAAATATTTAGTTTTCAAATCGATCGTTTTCCATTACATATGTTAATACCTTAAGCATCTTTCTCAAAATTTAAGCTTTCAAATTTGCAAGTAAAAAACATTTAAAAAATACATTCTAGGAAAAAGGAGGCAATTAAACAAGTTTTAAAGTTTTTTAATACAGGTGAAATTAATGAATTCGCCATCGAGAGCGACCACCTTTATTATTTCGCCATAGTAATGAGCAATTATTTTAAGACTTGTTTTTTTATCTACTCATGTATGTTTATCGAATAAAATCTACAAGTAAAATACAGTAAAAAGCGACAATTTTACATTTTTTTGATTTTTTTCATATTTGACTTCACTTTTGCATCATTTTAAAATATGTTAAATGCCTGCTTCCTTAAACGTTCTAAATAAATTAAGCATATTCGCCATAAATTCAAAATGATTCGAAATAAAACTACATATCGTTAGCTAAAATGAAAAACCATGTAACTAACAAAAAAAATCATAAATCTGTTTTTTATTTTTCATTTTATGTATTAAATGAAAACGTACCTTCCTTCAATAAAGATAATTTGGAATTTTTTCTTAGTTACATGGTTTTTCATTTTAGCTAACCATATCTTTTCTAATTTAAAAGATAGCAATTTTAATTTTTAGTTCTTTTTCCCAATCAGGATTTGAATCATAGAACTTATAAATGAATGAAAATTGACTTATTTCGGCTTTTTGGTTCATTTTTAATTTAATTTCTAAATATTTTTAGAAAGAAAAATTATTTCCTAATGTATGCGGACATTAGTAAATTTTCATTCATTACAAGCATCTTAAATCGACATTCCCAAGATTAAGTAAAGCCAAAATAAAAGGAGATATTTGCTTATTTACTTCGAATATAGCATTCAGTTTTAACATTTTTATCTCTTCTGATTAATTTTAGTTGTTTTTATTGGACCTCAAATTCGTAAAGTTATGAGAGATGAGACCTTTTTAAAAATGTTGAGTCCCGTTGAAAAACGCTCGTGGAACAGTTTTGTTGCGCTATAAGATAATTTTCTTGGGAGCCACAGAAGTGACGACTATGTTATGGTTGTTAATGAATTTTCAATAGCTTATGGTGAAATGGGCTGCAACATGAAAATTTATTTTCTGCATTCGCATTTAGATTTTTTTCCAGACAACCTAGGCCAGTTTAGCGATGAACAAGCGAACATTTTCACAAGGAAAGGAAAAATAAAATAAAAATGCTTTCTGTGTATTGCAGGTCACTTGAACGAGATACTCATGACGTTGATTTAAAAAGAAAAAGGTCAAGCAAATATTTTTAATTAATTAATAAATTAGTTTTTTTAAAGTTGAATAAATCAGTCAATTTCCAACGGATTTTTAAACATAAACCCCCGTTTTATCTGCTATCAATTATATTTTGAAATAAAATCATAAATAGCACGATTCCTATACCCGATAATAGAAAAATTAGAAAAAAACCTTAAAAAAATAAATTTGGTGCAAAAATACAATACAAAAATATGTAAAAAAAAAAAAAAAAAATTAAATCGGTTGGTATGAAACTAAATAACATGGTGATAAGTGCATACGGGTATGAAAAACCGGTTTTTATCCATAGTTCAAGATTTTAGGGGTCTTTTGAAAATTCCAAAAAGAGTCTGTTGTTGTATTGGACAATACCTACCAGATATTTTTACTTCCTTTTTGTCTCACTGTGTAATTTAAAAATAATGTAACTAAATTAAAACCAAGGAGAATATATTGTTTTTACCGTTACCATGGCAAAATTATGTACCAGCGTCAAATTTTTTTATATGAAGTTTGAATTTATTTAAAAACTAAGTATCATTATTTCTAGTATTACGAAAACTATGTATACTTGTCTGTTTTTCATAAAAACATATTCACTTTATTGTTACTTACCTTACAATTAATGGAAATACATTTTTGTTTTCGGGGGCTCTATAATCCCTATAGTATAATAAAAATGGATTTTTATTGCTGACAAATAGAGGAGGCACCCCACCACCAGTATTTGAAACAATCGCTATATCCGCACAGTTACGAAATGTTTCTTTAAATTTAACAATAAGAAAAGGTTGATTATAAGTATTTTTTTAGTACACGACAAAATGTTAAAGATAAGTACCTGCTTTACCACAACCTACGGCTTCAGTGCCATTTGCGCATGTACCCCACATATTTGCCGTGTAATAAGTCCATTGTAACACACACTGAGTGCAGGTTACATAGGGTGGCAAACGCACTCGATAACGAAATATGTCCTTCTTTTTCGTATCGCGAGGTATCAGAAAGCGATGTTCTCTACTCCCCGATATATAAAGCGGAAAACGGTCAAAGCACTCTTGACTGGCTTCTTTTCGAGGATTGTTATTTGGACACAAGAACATTTCAAAACGACCATAATGATTTGCAGTCAACTCAACTTCAACTTCAATTTCCTATTATAGAATATAAAATTGTTGAATATTATTTAAAAACACCTTGATGACAATGAAAGTTAATTAATAAAAATCTAAGGTGAGTCAATAATTACACACCGCTCATGGAAATAATTCTATGGCTTATAAACGGCAAGCCCGATAGTATTGAAACTTACTACGACTATAGTAGAGCAACAACTTACAGTTCTTCGGGGCTCCGTTGTCAATTTCTTTTTTTCTGATTTTGAAATTTCCGGTGAAAGCTTCCAAAACTCTCAAAAAAGCTTTGCTTAACATTTGAATTATTTTCTACTGTTAAGAGATATTCGGCTTTTAAAGCTAAAAATTTTCTTTTATCGCCTACCATGGTCTAGCTTTTTGCTTCTAGCAGAACCAAAAACCTTCCCATTTTTCTTAAACTAATTTTTGTTCTCATATTCCTAAAAACTCTTTTCTTTGTTAAACGTTGTACGAAAACAAATGTAAAAATTTATAAAAAAGTAGCATTTCGTTATAGTTATTGTTTCGGTTAATATTTTAATATAAACTATTATACATACAAAAAAATTTATTATTTTTTAATTTTGTTTTAAGTTCGTTATTATAAAAAGATTATTGTAAAAAGATTACTAAAATCTAGATATAAGCAGAATGAAATGCACTTTCTGGTTTGCCGCAATTAAACCAGTAAAGAGTTGTGATATTCTAAAACATCGTGACGACGATGTCTGAAAGGATATAAGGTTAAGAATTTAAAGTTATATTTGCCTACACCTCCACCGTGGAGCTCTAAAAAACTTGTACTTTATTGCTGTGCTTCTCCAAGCAAGTGTTAAATTTTCGCACTGAATATGTACTAAACGTACACAAATATAATTGTGTAGTCCATGTTTTAATTAAAATATGTAAATGTTTTTTGGAAAATTTTATTTTGTTAATACCATGGCGAAAATATACCAGGTGGTCGCAATGGCGAATTCATAATTTTCGCCGCAAACGTGAAATGTCAAACTCCATACCAAGGCGAATCAATTATCAGGTGGCAGCGTTAGAGAATTTATTATTTTTTACTGGTAGAAACGAATGTCAAACTTCATATAAAAAAAATTATAAACAGATTTTTTATATATGGAGTTTGACAGTAGTGTACACGGCGAAAATATATGAATTCGCCTACGCTGCCACCTGGTAATTCATTCGCCTTGCTCCATACCATGGCGCATGGCATGGCGAAATAATACAGGTGAGCGCACGGGCGAAAAAGCCCATCAGCTGTATACATTACAGTTGTCAAAAAAATTTGTCAAAAATAAATAATTTGTTAATTTTTTTTGATTGCTAGTTGAAAACAAACAATTGAAATTCCTAAAGAAAACTACCACAACATGGAACCGTATTTGCAGTTCCTGATGTGTTTATTCAAAATATGCGTAAAAAGATAGTAAAATTATTGTTAACACATTTATAATTTCTTGTTTTTTTTTTGTGGAAGATTATGTTAGTCTTCAAATTGTCAACGTGCAAGAATGGAACGATGCATGTGATTTGGGCAAACTCGTGGTACAAAAGAATTTTGGTCACTTTTCCTGTATTTTTATTTTTATGTAACTTTATTTTTATAATTTTTTTTATTCTGAAAATTACAACCACTTTTTTTCATCGAATATATTTTTTTATTTTGTTTGTTTTTTTTACAATATTTTTTTGACAACATACATAATTTTGTAGCAACAAATTGCCTGTTGTTTTTTGTGTTGTTGGATTGTTGTAGCCGTGCGGTCACCTGTATTAATTCGCCTTGGCGCATGGCGAAAATATACCAGGTGGCCGCAATGGCGAATTCATGAATTTCGCCGTAAACTCTAAATGTCAAACTCCACATGGCGAAAATATACCAGGTGGCCGCAATGGCGAATTCATGAATTTCGCCGTAAACTCTAAATGTCAAACTCCATATATAAAAAATATGTATAACAGTTTATTGTATGGAGTTTGACATTTCACGTTTGCGGCAAAAATTATGAATTCGCCATTGCGACCACCTGGTATTATTTCGCCATGAAACTCCATATATAAAAAATATGTATAACAGTTTATTGTATGGAGTTTGACATTTCACGTTTGCGGCAAAAATTATGAATTCGCCATTGCGGCCACCTGGTATTTCGCCATGGTTAATACAAATTTAGTTAAAATTTAAATAGAATCATTTGAACATTTCTTCATTCTTGTTATACGTTTGAAGTTCCCAAGGAGTTTTAAATCAAAAAATATGTACAAAAGAATTGCTTAAAATTACGACGAATTTGAAGGCTTGAATTATTAAAGCGATAACAAAAGATATGAATTCATCCAAGGCAAATTGAATACTAGGTAAAACTCATGGCGAAATAATACAGGTGGTCTCGATAGCGAATTCATTAATTTCGCCGTAAACTCTAAATGTCAAACTCCATATATAAAAAATATTTATAACTGTTATACATATTTTTTATATATGGAGTTTGACATTTAGAGTTTACGGCGAAATTAATGAATTCGCTATCGAGACCACCTTGCATGGCGAAATAATACAGGTGGTCTCGATAGCGAATTCATTAATTTCGCCGTAAACTCTAGTTGTCAAACTCCATATATAAAAAATTTATCTAACTGTTATACATATTTTTTATATATGGATTTTGACATTTAGAGTTTACGGCGATATTAATGAATTCGCTATCGAGACCACCTGTATTATTTCGCCATGCCACCTTGTATATTTTCGCCATCGTAAAACTATTAACGCACAAGGCGAATTGAATACTAGGTAATCGCATGAGTACAAAAACAAAAAAACGCATATATTTTGTTAGTGTAAATTTACGTGTACATGTTTCTTAACAAAGAGGAAAAATATAAAAAAAACAGAAGAAAAAGAAATTTCATAAAAAATGAATTTACATATAATAATTTGCACACCATAGACTCCAATAAGTGAAAAAATGTTAGGTAGTTGTTTATTGTCGCAAGCCACACAATAACAAATTTTTCAAATATTTTATTTATAAACTTTAAAAATGTTTCTCAAAGAAACGTTTTCTTTTTTAAAAAAAGTTTTGTTTAGTTTATTTTATATTATATTTTTCTGCACTTCTTGGACACACACACACTTTTCACATAACGTTTAATTCGCGAATTCTGTACTATCAACAAATTAATTATTTAATAATATTTTCTTGATTATGAAATTGAAAATTTTTTCGTTTTTTAAATGGCGCGTCAACAAAATGTAAACAAATTTTGACGCTGTTTCGTAAAAATGTGTAAAGCGAATTCGATCACCTGCCCTATTAGTTTTACCTAGTATTCAATTTGCCTTGTTAACGCAGGTGATCGAATTCGCTTTACACATTTATCCGAGCTAATGTCAAAATTTTTTTACATTTTGTTGACACGCCATTTAAATAAAATAAAAAAATGTTCAATTTTAAAATCGGAAAATACTTTTGAATAATAAATGTGAATGTGAGTGCCCAAGAATTGCAGATATATATAAAATTTAACAAACAAACAAAAACATTTATTAAAAAAGAAAACGTGTCTTTGAGAAACATTTTTTAAAGTTGTTTATTTTTTAAACAAATTATGTACATAAAAAAAAATTTGAAAATTTATTGTACGACTAGAAAAAAAGGCAATGCTGATGATAGTAAATAACTTTCCTGCATATTTATCCATTAATTGGAGTCTATAGCGTAAAATTATTATTTTTTTAAATACGAAAACTTTTTATTAAATTTCTTTTTCTTTGTTTTTTATATTTTTCCTTATTTTTTGTTGACAGGTAAAAGTAAATTTACACTAAAAAAATACAGGCGTTTTTTGTTTTTGTTCTCATGCGATTACCTAGTATTCAAATCGCCTTGGAATTCATCCAAGGCAAAGCAAAAACCAGGTGGCAGCTTAGAGAATTTATTATTTTTTGCTGGTAGAAACGAATGTCAAACTTCATATATAAAAAATAGTACACAGATTTTTTATATATTGGTTTTGACAGTAGTGTTCACGGCGAAAATAAATGAATTCGCCTACGCTGCCACCTGGTAATTGATTTGGCTTGTACAACACCATGGCGAAAATATACCAGGTGGTCGCAATGGCGAATTCATAATTTTCGCCGCAAACGTGAAATGTCAAACACCATACAATAAACTGTTATACATATTTTTTATATATGGAGTTTGACATTTAGAGTTTACGGCGAAATTAATGAATTCGCCATTGCGGTCACCTGGTATTATTTCGCCATGTACAACACCATGGCGAAATAATACAAGTGGTCTCGATAGCGAATTCATTAATTTCGCCGTTTCGAGTTTACGGAGACCACCTGTATTATTTTGCCATGTACAACACGTTAAGTAAACCCAATTAACATTTCTACTTAAGACAGTTTAATATTTCTAGTACATACACTAAATGAATGATAAACAATGAAAGTCTTTGCAACTTAACAAAAAAATAAAAGAAAAACAAAAATAATAATAAATATAAATATAAAATAAATAATATATAAATATAATAATTTATAAAATATAAACTCTTACTGCAGAATTATTAAGTCTTACCTGACCGGATGTAAAATATCTTGATATAATTCCTTTGGCATATTCTCCACCAGCTTCGTGAGGTCGTGGAGTTCTTAGATGGTAAGCGTCGCCACAAACACCACATTTACCTTTATTTTGTTCCCATTGTACAGCATAGCCTCCGCAAAATAATTCATTATCGTTGTAATTAACAGGATTTGGATAACCAAAGCGCCACATTGCATTGCGGGCAGGTGGATCCATTAAACGACCATGGCCAGATACCACAGTTGACAGTAAAAAATAGCTTAACAACCTCTTAAATACAAAATAAAAATAAGAAGTAAAATTTACTTATGTATGTATGCATATATTCCTATTCTACGAAAACTTACCGTTAATATCGGTAAATATGACATTTTACGCAGATGGTTAAGTCAGAGTAACAGTTCTAAAAAGATTAAAAAATATAATAGTTTAATTTTTTTTTGTTATATTAGGAGTTGAACTGTGGATGAATTGAAATTGACTTTTGGCTTAAGTTCATTAAAAAAAATTGCATTCGTCATCAGCCGACGATTGATCAAAGCAAAAACAAATATACAAGATGAGTTACAGAGAAGACAGTGAAGAAATACTTTGTTTTGTGTGTGGATTTCGTCTAACCAAATTAATACTGATATGAATATTTCTCGTATTCTTATTTACAACGTTAGTTGGTTAAATAGATGATGTTTACAATGTAAACAACCTAAGGTAGATAGATGCGAAGAATACCGATGAAGAATGTAGCATAACATTTTACTGGTATCTAATTGTTCTTGTTTTCTTTGGAAAACTGCCGCATACATTTGTAAAATAATTTTTCTTTCCAAAAAAGGTTTTTAGAAATTAAATTAATGAAGTTAAGCCAAAAATCAATTTCAATTCATCAAATATAATAGTATTAAAAGTAAGACTGAATTTTAAAAAATATGCATTACTTGGCAAATATATAAACCATATCATAAGCCCGAAATCCTAATGAGATTAAAATAATTTTGAATTTTATGGAAAGCAAGGCGAATCAATTACCAGGTGGCAGCGTAGGCGAATTCATTATTTTTTGTTGGTAAAAACTACTGTCAAACTTCATATAAAAAAAATATAAACAGATTTTTTATATATAACTGTTATACATATTTTTTATATATGGAGTTTGACATTTAGAGTTTACGACGAAATTAATGAAATCGCTATCGAGACCACCTGTATTATTTCGCCATGGGTTTGACAGTAGTGTGTACGGCAAAAATAATTGAATTCGCCTACGCTGCCACTTGGTAATTGATTTGCCTTGATGGAAAGTATGTACTTCTAAAAAAAACAAGTTTCATATTCTTTGGCTTTATGCGATTGAAGTAAACATTGAGTGTTCTGCCTATAACTTATTGTTTTATTTTCCATATATAAAACTATTAAAAAATATTCTTTTCTTTTAATTAATCTTATTTTTGCAGCTTTAACATGTGTCCCCTAAAACGGTTACATAAATATCTGAAAAACGAAGTGGGGGAAGCTTTAATATCCGAACAATTTTATAATTTTTCCTTTCAAACTTTTCTCAACTTCCTTCAATTAGTTCTCAATTGGATTAAGATAAGGGTATTGAGCTGGCCATTTTTATTAAAGATTAATATTTTGATGCTCTAAACAACGTTTCAAAAGCCGAGAAGTGGGCTCTGTTTTATTGTTGTTCATCAAATTCCATAATCTTCAGCGATTGGTATATCGTATTTCTTATAATATCTTTGCATAAATGCTGATCCAGTTTTGAAGAAATTCTATATATTGGCCTAAAACATAACGTTAATTTTTTTATAGTGCACCTTGGACTATGCTGTTGATTTATAAGATGCCAACTATACATCTTATAATCATATTCTCAGTTTTCAAAAACTTTATTAAGTCTATTTCTTATTGTTTAAGATGACACTTTGATACCATGCGATGTTCGCACTTCAACCTGGATCTACATAGAAGTTCTTCTTCTTCTCTTTTTTATAATTATGTGTTTTTTTTGTTATCGTTTCTCGCTGCTTGGAGCAATTGGAACATTTTTTATTGTTCCAAATTTACTTAGATGTTTGATAGTATCATATAGTTTTCCTCTAGAGCAATCAAGCAAATTAGAAATTTGAATAAAAGTCTTACCTGAACTTTTTACTTCAGTAGTTATCGCTCTTTTCTCTGTCTCCGTTTATTTATTAGTTTTATTTTTTTATATTCCTTTGATAAAGCGACATCACGCTCAGATATGTTGTTAACTACTCGCACAGGATTAATGATATTTTTGGCAGATATAAATTCAGCATATTCATTGCAATTTTTCACGTTTTTTATTATTCCAAAAATTCGAAGAGATACCCAAGATCTTCTATGTTTTTTTTCTTGTATGTGTTTGATATAAATTTTTATACCTTTTTAGCAGTCATATATACCGTCAATTTTTTATAATTTTACTGCTTTTTTCTTCTCTTAAACTGAAAGGTCGTCAAGGAGAAATGTTAAGACCCCCAAAATGTATGCTTAGCGTTGAAATCACCAAGTCGGAGATTTATCTTCTTCAGCACCATATCGGAAAATACTATCCACCAACAAATATTTACAAATGGCTTGAATAATGTAAAGAGAAAAACCACGTTTTCCAACTTTTATAAACTACTTTCCGATTTTTTGTCCATTCCGGTTACTAGTTGCACATTTAAGAGAAGTTTTCCAAAACTAACGGTCATCAAAACTAAGTTAAGATCTACAATGACGCAAGCACGGTTAGAGCCTCTTCTTATGGGTTTCATCGAGCAAAAGTTTTTGGTTTCACTTGATGCGGGAAATGTTATTGACAGATTTGCAGAAATGGGTCCGAAAAGGATATTACAACTTTAATTATGACTCTTAATGTGTACATGTATATATGTATGTAATATGTATGAAATAATTATTATATATATTGTATTATTATTATTATTATTTGAGGAAGTATTCGTGTTCATAATTGTGTGGACGTAATCTGTTAGCGTTCCAAAAGAAATGTATTAAAGTTTTAATTTTGTTGGTGAAATTAAATTCATTAATTTATTAAATATAATTTATTTATTCATGAGAAATGAATTCTAATTTGAAATTTTTTATACATTTTAAATTAATTTTAACTAATTTTAATTCTATTCATAATCTGGGCAAACTGAATGCATTAAAAAAATTAGAATTATTCATTTACAGTTTAACTATCAAAATCAAAAAGAAGAAGAAAACAGAAGAAAAGTTACGAAAATTTTATTATCACCATCATTATGATTGCATTAAGGATTTTTTTTAGATAATCGTTTTTGACCTAAAAAATTAGTGTCGTGACTGCTGAGGATCAAAGTAGTAAAAAAGGATTCTTCATTTTTTGCTAATGCTTTTTTAAAAATAATTATAACGTTATAATTTATTTAAGTTTCATAAATTGTTTCTTATTTCTTTCTGCAAATATTTTATTAAATTAAAAAAAGTCGATTCTTAATTTGTTGAATATAAAATTATTAAGGAGCAAACATACAAATAACATCACACAAAAGTAAATAAATTATATATCGTCAGCGACGACCCAATTACGACCCAAACAACCATCTTACTGTATTATATCGCAGAAAAAAAGAATTTCGACGCTTTCTTAGTGACATGATTTTTAATCAATAAATTCCTAATCAGTGCAAAGCGGTTCTAAACATAAGAACGAAAAAGAAAATTCTGAATTGTTTGTCTTTTTCTAGAAAAGAGGTTTAAAAGTACTCTCGAAACAAATTTTATTTTTAATTGTTGATAATTTTTCAATGTAAATAATATGCTTAAATTTGAAATGTAGATAAAACCAAAATATGGCCTTCCAAAAACCGAAATGGTTCTAATCAAGAGTTATCAAGAGTGTACATGCACGAAGCAAACACATGTTGAGATGTAAAATTAAATAATTGCAACAAATTTTTCATAATTTTTCTAAAGCGAACAGAAAAATATATATTTTTTTGTGATCACACATTTGTATCAAATAATGCGCCCAATGTTACCTTACCTTTGATAAGTTACTGCTAATTTTGATGTAAAAATTAGCTCGAAAAATCTGTGTGTAGGTATGTATACAGTGTATATAATATTTATAAATAAATCTTAAATACATATAAAAATGAAATGAAAATATATTTATAATATCAATAATGATAAATATTTTAAAATTACTAAAAATTGTAAATACCGAATGGAATATAAAAAAATTCCTACTAAATCAACATTACCTGTTCTATAGTAAGACTGTTCAAAAAGTAAAATAAAAGGTCTACTTCTAGAATCGAAGGTAGTTTCAATTTCTCTTTTCGTCGCGATATTAACGTTCTGACGTTTGCGGGAATTTTGAAAATTTGTGCTACAATATAAATTTGTAAGATCCCGGTTTTTTGTTTTCTGTTTTCCACTTGTATGAAATTTTAAAAGAATACAAAATAATACAAAAATCAAAAACAAATTTTATTAAATAAACAAAATATATATATATATATATATATATATATATATATATATATATATATATAAAATTTAATACACAATTTTTACAAAAACAAAAGGTGAGTTTTCCTGATTGCATCACTAAAAGACGTTTTACAAGAATTCTGTAAAATTTTCAAGTTACATACAATTCAAGTTGAAAAATGCGAATTTAGTGTGTTCGTTGCAGCTTGCAAAAGATTATAGAATTTTTAATTTCAGTTTCGGTTACAACTATAGCTTTCAGGAGAAAGAAACAATTACAAGTTTCGGTCTTATGTGCTATGTAAAATAATACATTTCTATTTTTCAAAGTAACGTCTTAATTAGGTAATGAAACAAAAGTGATAGATTACCAAAATACCGAGTTTAAAAATAAAATACCGATTGGTGGAGAAAAACAAACAGAGGTTAATTATTTATTTTGTTTTTCAGCAAAATCTACACTTTAGCACTAGCTTAAGGAATAACAAAAGCCGAAAAACTTTGTAAGCAAATAAATCTTTTAACTAAATTAGAGTATGGTGGTCTTGAAAACTTTTCGGAATATATTATTAAAAAAATACGGTTTTTGGGAAAAACAGGTTTTCGTATTCGCCTTTTAAACAGAAAAATGTAAAATTGTGTAAAAAGATAAAAAACACTGTTTGTTAATAAAACTTATTATAAAAGACTTCTATTGCCGTTTTTAATTAATATAAACTTGTCCTCGACATTACTGAAGTGCTAACGACTTTAAAAACTTATACAAACAATATGGATATCATTATAAGACGCTTTGAAACCCAGTTAGTTTGCTTAATGTACTTTTAATTATTAATTAATAACGCGAAAATAAATATTAATCTTTGCAATTTTAATTTATTAATGTTAATTCGGTAAAATTCTTACTCTTCAATTGTATTTTAATTAATTGCCTTTAATGCAAATTTTTATTAATTGCCTTTAAGAGTCAAAGGATTTATTTCTGTGAATGTTTTATTTATACTAAATATATTTAAATTTAATTTATATTTATGTATATTTATAACACAAATTACACATACATATTTTCTTAATTAGTTTCAAAAAAATATTTTTCTTATTTATGCCTCTGGCAACGCAATTTTTGTTGTTTACAAAAAATATATTTCACAAATTTATGAAGTGGATCCACCTTCTATTTTTATATCATGTTTAAAACTATGAAATTAATAATAATCTTAATTTTGTTTAACTTTTGCTGTTATTTTTGGAATTTTATTCATGACAATCTTAGTAAGAATTAGGTAGATTCTTAATGTGAACGATGGCAAATACAATTCTCAAATCATTGTAAAAAGTAAACGCTTCTTCTTTCGACTTGTTCTTTGTAACACAAAATATGTTTTCTATATCATAAAAATCTTCCATTTATAAATCGACATTTAAAGATATATGTAGATAAAGAAATATAAGTATATTTCTAAATATAATATTTACTATCATATCTTTTTGAAATTATTCAGCTGGAATCTGATTTTTACTGTTATTCAACTGAAATATTTATTATTATTTAGGTATTCTATGTATTATTTATTTATTAGTTTCGAAAAAAAAACGAATTTTTAATTTATATTGTGAATAGCTTGGCAGTATATATATATACATACATACATACATACATAAATACATACATACATACACATATATACATTAATTTTTAAATATAAAAAGAACATGTTTGTCAACGAAATGAAGAACTTTTTAATCGATGGTATAAATTAAATAAATAAATTTTGTACAGCGAAGTATATGTAAGTTGATAGGTAATGTTACTCACATGTTTAATAATATCGTCGTTACCTTACGTTTCTCGAATAAATGTATCATGAACATGCTTTAGTTCTTTAGATTTTTTTTTCGTTTTTAGCAGATTCGCTACATAGTTATCACCTAAACAAACAAGTTTTATTGACGTACAATTTTTCGCCCATACATCTTATTTTAATAACAGTTATGTATTTCCATAACCAGTGTTCCTGACCTACCACAAATAATGCATATGACTTTAACATACGTACACATACATACAAACACGCAATTTCGAGAAGGGAGGATGACTACTGCCGCTTGTCAACTTGTCGATACATAAAGTATTAATTTCAACAATTTATTTAAGTTGAATGTGCTTTTGAATTAATTATTTTATCTACATAAATATGTACGATTATGCGTAAATGTATTTCCATTGCTTTTAATTGATAAAAAATCACCACGTTGTTTTTCGACTAAACGAGAACATTCATGCAAAAATCTTAAATAATGGTTTGTTTTCAAGATCTGTGATACTTTATTAATTTTTATTTTTACTTTAAAGAGCAGCAGAGCGTGTGTAATTTTTTTTTATAAATATGCATCCATACACACCAAGTATAAATGTGTATTTTCCTTTAAAAAAGTGAATGTCCTCTTATAAACAGAAATACGAGTAAATAAATAATGTTATTAAATGAATGCGTTAATATATATTTGAATATATATATATATATATATATATATATATATATATATATATATATATATATATATATATATGTATGTATGTAAAATATGCAGTCCTTAATTCATAAATACAGGGCTAAGTAAATACTCAAGGTAGTTAAGATATCTTATTTTCACCAAATAGTGCCGAATCTTTTGTGCCCTACTTGTATTCAGGAAGATTAGCTCCTGCAACGTGTTTAGTGTTTAGTGCACATTTTAATTTGTGTCTTTAATGGACATAAAATAGAATATTTTAGCAGCTTTGATGTAGATCAAGGATGAGCAATCTTTTTGTAATGCTGGCCAAAACGGAAAACAACCAAACTTAAGCGGGCTATTAACATGGGTTTGTAAGGTAAATGAAAATTATGTTTCAGAAAACTGTGAGGAAAATTTTTTGAAGTTGAACAAAAATAAAATATTTTTGAAAACATATTTACAACACTTTTTATTACGGCACTTTAACATTACAAAAAATTAATAATAAGTTACATAATTATATTAATGAGACACTTGCCACTGTTTATTTGTGGAAAAGGTACCTATGTCTGGTTCAATTTTAGTAGTAGCAACTATTAAGCCACTTTCTAAATTCTCGCCTGAAATTCGCGATCTTTTTTCCGTTTTCTTAGCTTGGTTTTGTTGCCTTTCACTGCTTAAGAGCCGGTCACCATATAAATTTTAAATATGTTCGAGCGCCGCAGTTGGCCCGCTGGCCGCGGGTTGCTCACCCCTGATGTAGATAATATGTCGTTTCATACATACTTACATACATACTTCGTTTTTGCGATCAGAAAATGTGATTACAGAATTAATTTTGTGTATCATAAACTAATTTAAATATGACTTAATTTTTGGAATACTCTTGTCTTGAACACATTGTAAAAACCGATTTCATCAGAAATATTAATTTTATTTAAATTAAACGTACTTGATTCCTTAAAATATAAATAGTTCATGATATTCTCATTAAACATTTATCACTAAAAAATACAAAATGAAATGTATTACTGTGGGGAAGGCATATCCATATGGCCAATTCGCTAAGAGTCTCATATCAAAAGACAGTAAAAACTTGATGTATTTGTATGTGCACATTGCGTATTTATAAAAATTGTTTACGACTTTTGTTTTCTTCTTAAGCCTTTAAAATACTTATGAATGGTTTCCAAAGGGAACTCTTATGTAGAAAAATTAAAATTAAATAAAAATAGTTATATTTAGGGCTAGCGAAATGGCTATACGGATATGCTTTCCCCAAAGTAATACATTTCATTTTGTATTTTTTAATAATAAATATTTCATGAGAATATCATGAAATATTAATATTTAAAGAAATCAAGCACGATTAAAGTAAATTAACATAAGAAAGATTCCGAATAATAAATTTTCATATTAATTTTATTTAAGAAATATTTAAAAATATTTTTTTTTGAAACTAGTTACTTTGTCTACACACATTTGTATTTAATAGATTTTTTTTCTATAAAGATTGTTGGAAGAAAAAGAGCTTGTAAAATAAATTAAATTGTAATTCCGTAAAATTATTAAAAAAAACTGATGTTTTAATTGAACAAATTATTTCTATTATGTTTTTATTATTTTAGAAACAATCGTCAATTTATGTATATTAATTTTTTCATTTATTTTATACATTATGTGATTGACAGAAGATTTAATCTTTGAAATAATCCTTATTTTTCAATTCTATAATAGGATTTTTTCTGTAAGCTTCTTTTTACTGTTGGGCAAGACTTAAAAGATAGCTTTGCTATAAAAAAATATTTATTTAATTAACTATTTATATACAAACGTACTAATGTCTCTAAAATTACTTTTAATTTTTGAAGATTTTAATTTTTGATATTTTTAATCTAGAATAATTTTTTTATCCCGATATAGTTTATTGAGCTTGTTTATATTTGTTTTTCTTGAGTTCTTTGACATTTTTTTTAAATGATCAGCATTTCATAGTATTCGTATGAAATATTCTCTATCGAAAAGATTAAAATGTGAAATGTATTCATAGCTGCTCATAGAGCTCGTCAGTGGAATTAATTTATAAGAATTAAAATTATATCAAACTGAACATAAAACGGAAATATATGTACTCGTATACTTCGAGATGTAGACATTTACGACACTGAAATATTTTTTTATTATTTAAATAATTTTATATGCGTCACTGCTAAAAAGTACGGTGTCTGAAACAAACTTCGCGTACGGAAGTACGGACATCTGTATTACAAAATTTCTTAAGTATTGCATTTATTAACGTCAGCATTTATATATTTCTACCAATCTCAGATTCAAGTATTTTATTAAAAAAATTGTTGAATGTAAAATTCTAGCACAATTTTTATCAATTCTAAATGCACATGTATAATTAAATTATTAAACAAAAAAAAAAATTAAAAACTTGATACAAAATGCACAAATTTTGGTAATATTTTTTTAATTTTTATATGCACTTAGTTGCCAACAATACATATGTAAATACATACATACATATGTAAATTAAGGTAGTGCAAATTTATTACTGCATTAAATTGCAACCTTCAATGCGGCCAGTAGGTAAAGTATGGAATAAATAAGAAATCTTAACTACATTTTCGTTTCTGAATTAAATCTGTAATTTAATTATTTAAAATTCTTAATTAATGTTTTTAAATTTTGACTCTTAAATTTAACGTGACATTATAATATTGAAATAATTAATGTAAACTTTTTATATGAAAAGAGTTTTTAAATCAGATTAATTAACAGACATATCGTTGAAACTTAAAAGTCTCGAATAGATATCCGACCATCATCTGGCATTTGCCATTCAATTTGAAAAGGTGCCATGTAGTTTGAAATCAATACAAAATTTGGCTGTTTTAAATCTCAAGAGTATAAGATAAAAGGAAGTAAAACACTCTGCTTTATTAATTGCATCTGTTTATTATTTCTTGTACTGATTATAGAATAAATAGAAACTGCTTATTTAGCATGTGTTTAGTAATTGAAACTAACATTCGGTTATTAAATCTTAACGTTTTTATAAAAGCTGCTGAAATGTATTAACTGTGAACTGTTTTATTATTTGTTATCATAATTTAGAACAAAGAATTTAGTTCGTCTTTAAATTAAAGTTTTGTCGATAATGGTTTTCGACTTCATCAAGAATATATTTTATTAACTTGAATTAAATTATATCGCAATCGTATTGTAATTTTATTGTTTAATAAAGAGGCCTTGTTCGGCTAAGGTGTATGTCTTCGGGCTTGAGATAATGTTAAATGTCTATCCTTTTAACTTAACATAACCCAACCCATGATTAAATTAAAGAACTCCTTAAATAAATTTTTTTTCTCGATATTAAGAACAGATACATTGGATCCCAACATTTAACATAAAGAATAATTACACAAGCTGTAAGCCACAAAACATTGCTTTAAAAAAAGTTTTTTTTTTTAACCCAGAATAGAAAAAATTGTTGTGCTTTACTATCACTAAAATATGCTTGTCATTCAATTGAGAATGAAATATTATTCGAACTTCATACATATATACATAGATACATTAATACATAATTCAATTGAATTATTAATTTTCAATATGACTATAGTGTTATGTAAATAAAAAAGAAAAGAAAACGCCAGCCAGACACTATCGGAAAGTTATGATTAAAGATTATCTTTATTCATAATTTAATGGAAACAACGTGTCTAATTTAGAACAAGCCCTTGACAAATTGTTTAACTTTTATGTTTATGGACTTTTTATTGCAAACTGTAAAAAAGTTTGTTTGTTTGTTATATTTTATATCAATTCGATTAAAAAATAAATCGTTTCATCACACTGGCACATACATATACAAAACTTCTATTTACATAAATATGTATAAGTGGATTGAACGATATATGTAAGTATTTAATAAATGTTTGTGCGCTTGTGTATTACTATAATGCGACGTTGAAAGTTTAAGGAAATGCAAAGCATAAATGACAGAAACACAGTATTATTTAATTAAGCGTCTTAATTTAATAAGCGCTGTCTGTCTAGATACGATTATTATTAATTTTGACATAAAAGTATTTCTATATGTTTGTACTATATATAAACAATTCGATCCGCTTTTTAATTTTCATGGAGCTGGGAAAAGTTCGCATATTTAAATATTATATACATACGTACATATGTATATGTATTTGTATACTTGCTTTGAAAGATATTAATATGACTTTTCGAACAGTTGAGAATTTCAAATAAACAATCAAAGTTTCTTTAATTTAATTTACTTAAGCTACAGCCAATTAAGAGTCAATAAAATTTACTCAAAATAAAGTTTTAAGTCGATAGTCAAGTCTGCCATGAAATACCTTTATCAAATATTTGCAGTAAAAGTAAGTAATAAATTGAATAGTACATGAGATTTAAATGCTCAATACATTTTCTATACAAGTCACAAAATTCATATTTAAGACAAAAACAATTAAGATTGCCCAAAAAGAGTATTTTTTGATCGTATAATGACAGAAAAAAGCAACCAGTTTAAAATTTAAATTAATTATAAAGAATTAAATAGTTTCCAGCTCAATTGTAATATTGTTAAAAAGCAACAGAGCAACGTACAAAACGTAGTTATAAATCCATTTAATTATTTTGAATAAATTTGAGAATGTTGAAGCGGTTTGACAACAGTTTTTACGGTTTACTTTCGCTTCTCGAATTATCTATAATCTTTTCATTTTGTTTAAAAGAGATAAATAATACTTAAACATAAATCTTTCTTCATTTATTGGCAATCGTGTGAAAATGTTTCAAATACATAAAACTTTTGCATCTCAAATGATGAAATAATTTCAAACTTACAAAGAAGTCTAAAAATTCATATTGCACATATTTACTTGCGTTTATTTATGTACGTATTTATGTACGTATTTATGTATGTATGCATTTCGATACTTTTCCCAGCATTTTTGTTTTTTAATTATATAAAACATTATAATGTACTTTCATATATGTATATAAAAAATAATTTAGGTTTCAAATCTATTCTATTTTAAAATGAATTTTATATGTATGAAAATGTAGTTTAAAAATATATTTCGAATTCAAAGTGTTTTTTTATAAATATGCAGATATTATTCATAAATATCATTCATTATCTCTACTAAAGAAAATGTTTTAATTTTAAAATATCGAAAATAAGAAAATGGAAATTTTTTATTGAAAAAGATAATAAAAATAAACGTCAATAAACTCTATTCTATGTACATACGTACATACATACATTTCTAAATAATTATTTTCATAATAATATACAAGTTAAATGAGGTATTGATTTGATAGCAAGAAATAATTTCTGTCATATTTGTATATTATGAACTTTGCTCTCTAGAAGATTAATTTAATTCTCTTGGAATTTTGGGAATGTAAAAAATGTTATGTTCGTTAAAAACTTGTGACTCTTTGAAAACTTCTTTCCCTTGAAACCTATAGGAGGGTTTTTTGGATATGTTGTGTGCTTCTTCTAATTATACTTTCATGTAAATATTATTTCCTTTAATATATATATATATATATATATATATATATATATATATATAAGAATTACAAAATTACAATCTGTAAAAAATCCTGTCTGTTTGTCAATGTGGTGCTGTTTGACAGTCCATTCGTTTATAATAAATGTTTAGAGATTCTTCTGATTTGCAGTTGGTTAGCAGGTTTGTGTTTAGTAATGTTGTTTTTCCGTTAGATTTAAAAGGAAGAATCTCGTTTGGTTACTTTACATTTTGACGGTGTGAACAATAAAGCATCTTAAGTTCAATGTTAGCTAATTACTTGTTTTGTGTTGAATGTTAAACTGCATGTGCAATATTAAATGTTGGGGACGTGTATCAGGAAGATTTGCATTATTTTTATCAAACTGTTTTTATTTTTTAAGGAGAATAATAGTTTTTATTAAAACATGATGTGCTGTTTGTTATAATATCTATAAGTTTTTTATAAAAATGAAGCCTTTGAGATATTTTGTTTGTTTTAAAATTGGTGAAAGTTTATTATAGATAGCAATGGTACTCTCTGTGTGTAGCAAGTGAAGTACACGGAGTAAATAATGGGTCAATAGAGTTTTAGGTATGGAAGAGTTCTCAGGATGGTCTATATTGTATTAGTTTTGTTCGATCGACTTCTTGTGGGCAGGGAACAGAAAAAAAAATGTTAAAAACATCATCGTCACAAAAAAAAAAAAAAATCATAAAATTTTCAACTTTGTCCTAAAATACATTTCAAACCTATTTTAATATTTTTTTGAATACGGCACTTATACTTTAAGAAAATTGTTACATTTAGCTTAAATGTACATCAGAAAGCTGTGCGAAACGAATAATCGCCTCTGCTCTTTCAATGGACTCGGAGTAACTTTTTCGATTTTAAAACGAATTGGTGTCCAAGTACAATTAAGTCTAACAAAAATTTGCAAAATTTCAAATTTATTTTTATATCTTATGTCCAGTAGTAGCCTACCAGAAAAAGTGTTTTAAATGAAAATGTATTGATGATTTTGCACTGAAGGATAGTTCTGTCTTACAATTATAATAACAAAGACTTTATTTATGTTATCATTTTGTTTTGCATAAGCAAATACAATATGATTAAGCTAAATGCGTGTTTTATGGTTCTTAAAACAAGTAAGAGTGCTATATTCGGCTATGTCGAATCTTATATACCCTTCACACTCTATGTAAATCTAGTTTAGTGAAGTAACTCCAATCAAAAAAGCTAATATTGGGGTTATGGAATATTAAAAAATAAGCAACATTTTGATACTGCATATATACAATTTTACACAACAGTGACATCGGCTTTTAATGGGTTAAGCATTTCTACAAAATTTTAATATTTCCTTAAAGATCTATTTAAAAGCTTTAAAATGATACTCATATTGATATTTTAAAAAATACATTTTTTTATTTGAAGTTACTTTATTGTTCCAAATGACATGAAAAAATTAGAGGTAGGCGTGGTATTTTGCCTGCTGCCTCGAAGGACATGGACCGATTATGCTGATTTCCAATAGCACCTCTTTCGACGCTATAACTAATCGATTGACATATTTATTTTTTTTCTTGCCTCGGCAAACTTGATTTCAACACTAACATGGACGGACATACGCTCATCGCTCAATCGACTTCGCTATTCATAAGAAGTCAAACTATACATACTTTATATATTATAGTTCTAGAGTAATATTAACAGTGTCCTATTGTTTGAACAATACTTTTTTTTTATAAAAATTTTTATGTCAGATTTGTTTGGCGATGTTTTCTTTTCTCTTATCTTAACAGAACATTATTACACAAAAAGCAACTGAATTTAGAAACGGACACTAAGGTACTTTGTCAAACCAATGGACGGTCAGAAAGAGAGAGTTCATGGAAGATGTATTTCGCCTTAAATGTAACGTCAATAGCATTACGATATATTCATAGATCATTTAAATCAGCTGCTAGTGTTTTAAATTTTAATCTCCAAATTTAAATTAAAGAAGTTTGCTAAGTTACACTTGTGATTTCAAGCTGCCGAATTTGTAGTGAATTTTTTTTTCTAAAAAGTGAAACCGGTGAAGGTGTTATTATATAACATTTTGAAGAAAATGCATTGATACTTTTGGATCTGTTTTAGTAAATTGCAACAATAATTGCTTTTGTCGTAAAAATACACAGACAACAGAAATATCATTTATTTACCCAAATAGTGACTTTTACTTTCAGTAAATATTTTAATTTATTTAATTACTTATTATTATTATTATTTTTTTTTTTGTAAAACACAAACGAAACGTGAATGAATTTAATGATTTTTAATATGTAAATGCCTGGGTATGATCCCCGGAGTAAAGAAAATTTTGGGTGGCTCCGTATTAGAAAAAAATGTTACAAATTAAAACGTGATAAAATACTTCTTCCTACGATAAATAAAATGGGCCTATTAAAAAATAGAGCCACGAATTTGTTTGTAAACATAAACCTAAAAATACACACAAACACAAACAAAAAGGCGATAAATAAAACCATGGCACCATGATATAAATAAACGTTAAAGTCAACTTTCGTATGTGGACGAATAAATGTGCTTTTCGGGCACAAAAGGTTCAAAGCCATGATCATTAGTATTCAAATCAGAAAATTCAATTTTTATACACATTCACATTTAAAAACACACACTCACTATGACGCTTCAGTATGCATAATTGCATACTAAAATAAAATGTACGTTAAAAAAAATTACATACAGATCTACATCAATTGTAAAATATGTCTCAATTAAATAACAGATTTTTTGATTGTTAATTAATGGTCATATTTAAATGTTAAATATTAAATAAAATATTGTATTTTAATTTCACTTGTTTGTAATCTTTTAAAGGATTTTTACACTTTTTTTGTTTATTATTTATTCTAACCTTTTCTTAAACACTATTAATAACTGAACACTTTTTTTTTTTTTAATTATGTATTTGTGTTGCTACTCCGCGATGTAGTTGCTTTTCGGTTGCGCAACTGTAACGTTCTGATGCTCCTTGAGATCTTGTGCCAAAATTTTGTTCAAATGTTTCGTGTGTTTGATTTCCGACTTTGTTTGAAATATTCTTAAATGTGCGTTATTTTTGTACGCAAAACCGCAAAACGAGTTGTGTAGCGGTAATGTATTAGTTTACACTGAAACCGATTCCGTTTGTCTGTTTTTTATTAAAATCGCGTTGTTGTTACCTTGAGGTGCTAAAGAGTGTTTTTGTTTAGGGAGTTGTTTATGCGCCTGTGCGTTGTTGCTGCGAAAAGTTTTATTAAACTAAATATTTGAATGGCCAGTGTTTATCCAACTGGGCTGACAATCAAACTTAATTTAATTTTTTTAAGGAATCGACGTGGTTACATACAAACATATAATAAACATGCATTCATACATACATACATTTATAAAACATGCTTTATTTTTCAATGTATCATTTAATTTTTTTTTTTTTAATAAAATAAAAATAAACAAATACATGTATTTTCAAATACTATTGAGGAATGTACTAACAGTTTAGTTTCCAATTAATATTTATGCGTAAAGCGTACGCAAAGCCATTAAAATGATTCAAAGCGTATTGCAACTAATGAAGGTGTCAAATATTCATAGTGATGGGTATTTTATATGAGTAATTTTTTGTAGACGACATATTTCAATGCAATGGTTTTGTGCAAATTGAAGGTAAGAAATACATACACTGAGATTTTACACATACATATAAACTTGTATTAGTGCGTGAAGTGAGGTGCAAAATTATTTCAGCTTCTCGATATTCTATGATAACATAATTTGCCACTTTCCTTACGCATTTCTGAATGCTTTGCAAATATTAGAAAACCTTTAAACCAAAACATTAACGATTTATATATTTGCGATAATCAACAAACTATTTTGTCTTGTTTCATAATTTTTGTAGCAATACTACTCGTACGACTGTCCAATTACAAGGGCAGCACATGACTATTCAAGAAGTGCACAAACATTTAATCCCTTAAATCAAATTCATTTTTCATAGCCGAGAAACTAATAAGGCTACAAAATCTAATCGTTATCTGTAACAATTTGTTCTGTTCAATTTCGGTGAGGTTACTTTGCAACGGGCAGGAGGCTACGAAACATCACTGTAATTGATGAGACAAAAATGTACTCAGAAAACACAAGAACTTTTTATGAGTTAATATCTACATCATAAGCATAACTCATCTATTCTGGAGGGGGTCACAGTAGTTTAATGAAGATTAAAATTATATCATATATAAAAAATTCTGAAGTGTAACTTAAATAAATTAATTTAATAAAACAATCAAAACATTTTTACTTGAGATATTAGAATGAAGTTTCTGAATAACTCGTGGTGATTAAGTTTTTGAGTTTAAGATGATGTTTGCGATTAAAGAAAAGTAACGGAATGTTAAGTTAGTCTATCAAGAGTCAGAAAGTACATTTTATTCAGTTTTTTCTTATAAAATTAAAAATTAAATTGCAAAACTCGAACTCGAGAGTGATTTAAAAATTACTTTTATTAAATTATAACTTCTCTTTTGTTTTGTTTTTGCACCATCATTTTTAAATCGGTTCAGTATTTAAGAAATAAATGACGCTAAAGTAGCTATAACTACACATGCAAAAATTATACATATCGCACACCTAGTTCAAAAGTGACACAACTCAAAATTTTAACTTTTCAGAAATCGAAAAAAAAAACTGTATTTGACCTGAATAAAAATGGTTAAAAACAAAAACTTTGGACTATTTAGTAAAAAATCCATACCGATTATGATATAAAAAGTTATTTTTATTTGTTTAATATTTATATACTAGATAATGAACAATTTAATTAAATTTTGAGTTCAGTCACTCTTGAACTATGTGTGCGATGTATTCAACAAATGAGTGTGTACATAAAATAAACTATACTAAAAAATAAACACTTGGTCAAATTTTGACCACTAGGCAAACACTAATTCTCTTAAATTTACGGTAATTTTAACAGACTCTTATTTCAGATACCTTTTGCTGATTTCAGGTGAATTACAATTAAAAGTGTCATAGATAGGCCCAATAAATAAATTCAGGGAGAAAAATATCTGTGAATATGGCAACCCTTTTTTAATCCATTTACTTTATACGGATTTGTATTTTTGTACGCATTAAAACAATATTATTCGAGGTTAAAAAACCACCAAAATGCGATATCAATATTAATATACTTATATATGTAAGTAGAAAGAAAGTTAAAGAAGATATTCTTTTAGAGGTTTCATTGAATATGAGAAAGATAAAAGTATTATGCAAAGCAGACTGTTTGTCATCTGCAAAACTACACGCATGCATAAAAAAGATTTATGCGGTATTGAGAAATGTTATAAATAATTTTTTAATACATTCGATTGTATTAAACTGTCGTGACTAGAAAAGGTTTACAATTTGCAAATTAGCTTCGTAATTTAATTTACTGGATTATTTATAATAAGGGGTGAATAAACTTATGACTATTTTATTAAAGAAACTGCCTGTTCCATTTGACTTTTAAGTGTTTTTACATGCTAAATGTTTGAATGTCACCCAAAAATTTCAAATTAAAAAAAAACACCTACTCATCGTAGAATAGAATTTAAATTTAACATTATTTCTAATTTTATGTTGCCTTTTGGAATCTTACTTTTATTACCTTATAACTTAAAGTGTTATTATTATTAATATAGTTTTTGTATTTCTAAAACATAGAAAAATATGTTATAAACATTAATTTATAAAAAAAAATTATATTTATGTACGAGGGCTGCTATATATATTTCTGGCCTGGCAACACTGAGTGCTGCCAAGTTCAATCTGACATTTCCATTAGAAAGTTTGTCATTTTTAAGCATAATCGTACTCAAAACATTTTGACGTACGACCATTATTTGTGTTGTTTACAGTGACTTGAAAAAATTAATTAGAAAAAAATGGAATTAACTCGTGAACATTTTCGTGCCATCATTTTTCACAACTTTCGACGTGGATTATCACGACAAGAGTGCATTGATGAACTTAAATCTTTGTATGGCGATGAAGCACCATCCTATAGCACTGTGAAAAATTGGTATAATGAATTTAATCGTGGCCAAAGCTCGCTCAAAGACGAATTCCGTAAAGGTCGTCTAAAACCGGCTGTTGTGCCAGAGAACATTGATGCCGTGCGTGAACTCATAATGCAAGATCGACATGCGACATACCGAGAGATAGAGACATCCTTGGACATTTCTTCCACCAGCATACATTCGATACTGCATGAACACATGGCCGTAAAAAAGGTTTGTTCTCGTTGGATCCCGAAAAATTTGAAAGTCGCTCAAAAAAGGCTCGTGTCGATTGGTACAAAGAAATGTTGCAAAAATACGATTGCGGTGCTTCAAAAGACGTTTATAAGATCGTCACAGGTGACGGATCATGGATCTATGCGTATGAGCCCGAAACGAAACAACAATCGACCGTTTGGGTCTTCAAACACGAGCAAAATCCAACGAAAGTTGTTCATGGAAGAAGCACTTCGAAGCAAATGGCCGCCTGTTTCTTCGGCAAAACTGGTCATGTGGCGACTGTTCCGCTTGAGCAACGTAGGACGGTCACTTCTGAGTGGTACACTACAATTTGTTTGCCTGAAGTCATCGGAGAAAATCGAAAAACCAACAAGAGAAGACGAATCATTGTTTACCATGACAATGCGAGCTCTCACACATCGGCAAAAACGTCGAATTAATGGGTCATCCGCCGTAAAGCCCTGACTTGGCACCTAATGACTTCTTCTTGTTTTCGCACATCAAGAAAAAATGCGTGGTCTACGATTTTCGTCGCCAGAAGAAGCTGTTGAAGTGTTCAAAAACCAAATTTTAGAGGTGTCTCAATCGGAGTGGAAAAAGTGCTTCGAAAACTGGTTTGAGCGCATGCAAAAGTGTATAAATCATGCTGGAGAATACTTTGAAAAACAATAAAACCATTTTTGGTTATAAATATTCGCATTTTCACTATTAGGCCAGAAATATATAGAGCAGCCCTCGTACATATTTCATTTTGTTTAAAAAAAACTATCGTCATCAAAAATATATTAAGTTGCCAGTTATAACAGTGAATTGTATTAAAAATTATTTCTTATTTATTCGTTCACTCGCCCATACATACATATCTAAACTAATAGAGAAATGAAGGGATTTGGGGCAAAATTATATAATTTCTTAAATAAAACTCTGAATTAAACCAAATAAAATAATATGACTTATGCAAAAAATATTGCCATGTGCAAAAATACATTTGTATGCAATTATTGCAAGCATCGCTTTTTGGGAATACGGTAAATATTTATATTCCTTGACTCCCTGAGTCCAAATATAATTTTAATAAGTAAGAGTGCTATATTTGGGTATATCTTATATACTCTTCACCATATATGTAAATCTAGAAAAAAATAACAACTATTGTACATATACGTATATATATAAAAAATTTTTTTTTTTGAAATCAAGTTTGCCTCTAACTAACACGGACAGAGACATCGCTCAATCGACTTCTCTATGCATAAGAAGTCAGAATATATATATACTTTATGGGGTCGGAAATAGATACTGTAGAAATCACACACGGAATAACAAACTTAGGGTATATATTGGCAAAATACCCCTATGTGCGTCGCTGTGGATTTAAATAAAATATTTTCATTTTTAACCGACTTCAAAAAGAGAAGGAGGTTATACAATTCGGCTGAATGTTGCTTTTTTATATTTGTGACTCCAGAACTCAGTCATTTCTGATCCGATTTTGATAATTTTTGATAATATGATAGATTATGCTTACAGGTTGGTCCCGTTTTAAAAACAGTTTATAATCCTAAAAATTAAAGGGTGTTCCCATACAATATACATATTTTTTACGTGTATTATGAATTATAGCTTCCAATAACAAATATCTATTCAAAAATAAATCTTTAAATTAAAGGTTGTCCCATAATTACTGTAGATTTACTTATATCTTTTGAACCGTTATAAAAAACGCTTGCCTATTGGACAGAATGTCGATTGCTATGGCCGTTATAGTAACAAGTATAAATATTAAGAATTATAAATTAAAGGGTGCGCCAATAGTTCATTAAATTTGATGTATAAGGCCATACTTTTGTACAGTTTTAGACAGACGCTTAAAATTAATAACCAACCTGTATTGCTAAGTCCGCTATAACAACAAGTATAAAATTTGAATTTGAAATTAAACGGGTGTCCCAATAGTTGATATAATATGGTGTATGTGGCCGGACTTTTGAACCATTATATTCACACAGCTGAAATTTACAAGAGATATGTTTTGCTTAGTCCGCTATAACAAGAAGGTTATAATTTGAATTTAGAAGTCAAAGGGTGTTCCAAAAGTTAATATAATTTGTTCTATATGGCCGTATTTTTTGAATCGTTGTATACAAACACCTTAATTTTAGACAGAATGTCCACTATTTTATTTGGTATAATAAGAAGTATAAAAATGTTACCCGTATGTTATAAATTAAATATTTGATATAATCTGATGTTTATGGGCAAACTGTTGAACCGTTGTAGACAGACGGTTGAATTTACACAGAGCCTGATTGCTAAATCTACTACAACAGAAAGTATATAATTTGAATTCGGAAATAAAAGGGTGACCCTATAGTTGCTGTAATTTGATGTATATAACCAAACTATTGAACAGTTCAAAAAGTATAAAGTTTGGAGATATAGGGGTGTCCCAATAGTTAATGTAATCTTATTTATGTGGCCATACACTTCAAGTATTATAGGCAGACAGATGAAATCTGTTTAGAAGTCGGTTTTTTTTGCAAGAATTATTCATTAGTTTACATTAAAATAAAAATTAAATTATAATAGAAATGAATTACACTTAACTTTTTCTATGTGTATTCCTATAGTTGAATGACCAAAAAGAGACATTTATTTCTATTGTGTTTTTTACTTTTTCTACTGTTAATAATAACACGCATAAATGAACAAAAGTGTTATTCTTTACTACCGTACGAAAAATGTATTTTGATTTTTAAGACCATCAAAAAAATATTTTAAACTTTTAATTAAAGTAAATCTTATTAGGTTTGTTATTTTAAAACATAAAATGTTTTTATTTTTATTATTATTTTTTAACTATAAAAATCATTGCAGGGTGCCATTTATTAACTTTAAAGGAATTAAAATCATCTCAATGACTACAAATAAAAAATATAATTTACATAAACAGCAACTAAAGTTGCTATTGTAATGTTAACAAATAAAAGGAGGAATATTTGTCATTTTCAAGTTTGAGTGGGAATAAAGAAGTTTGCTAATCAAACATATACGAGTATGTACATAATTAATCCAAAGTCAACAGGCTTGAACCGAAAGTTTAAATATATAACGAACTATTTTACCTACACTTTTTATCGATATTAAAAAAATGTTACAAAATACAATAAAAATACTGTTATTATGCAAACTATTTGTCGATAATACACACATACAAACATGCATATACAATTAAGATGTACATAAATAACTATGTATTTCGTTTATGGAAAACTTGTTTATGTTTCAAATTTACATATTTTTTATCATGACAGGAGTAAAAAGCTAAAATTTATATTTATTGTTCAAACAATTGAACAATGAGATTGTTGCCAACGGAACTTTCGTCATTTTCAAAAATGATAAGAAATTAAGAGCATAATAAATGAACCAATGCGAATCAATACTAAGTGGTCGCGATTGCGAATTAATTAAATGTATAGAAATAAGTATGTACATATGTAACTCAAGAAACTAAGCGGTTTTCATAAGCATAAATAAATTTTTCAGACGAGCGATCGCTTCTATAATACAAAAACAGCACATTTGTCTAATCTTTAATACCTATTGATGTCCTGAGTCCAAATACAGCAAAAACAAATTTCCCTCAGTTGTAGTTTTTTATGCATCGCGATTTTTATAGTTACATACGTGAAATACATTTATTACTGCTTTTTAGGTAAATAAAATTTAATATATAAATTAAAAATGTAATTTAAGCTAAAATTCTATTCACGAAGAAAAGTATAAAAAATCGGTCAGGTGTAAAATAAATATACGTATAAAAATAAATAAAAACTGTTGGTTTTAACTTCGTCCGTAAGCCAATCACGAACTGTAAATTTGGACACAATTAATTCTGAGAAGAGTGGAAAATTATAAAGGAGACATAAATAAAAATAAATGTACTTTTTATTTATTTCAGTGTTACTCTTAATTATTTTAAACTAGCCAAATAGCACTTTTATTGCTGTATATAAGATATAAAGTAAAGTTACTTGTTAGGGTCATACTCATAGGTCCTGCAGCAGGTCATCTGCTCAAAATCACAAAGGTTTTCTCAGACAAAGACAAAGCCTGCATCTCGAGTAAATCATCGTTTTCGATGACTTGTAATCGATTGTACCATAAAGGAGGCAATAAATTATTTTTTTAGTTTTTTATTTTTATTTGAATTTGCTTTGAGCTCCATCATTAGAGTTCCTAATTTATTTTTATTTCCTCTTCTTTTATTTTAACCAAACGTTTGGCTTAATCTACCATTTCCATATTTATTTAAATTAATTGATACATTAACTTACTGAAATACCAGTTAATCATGAATGTTAAATGATTTATAAAATTACTAATTAAGAGGAAAAACTAATTTTTAAAACTTGGCTACTCCACGTTTTGTGGTTTTCCACAATTTAGCAAAATAATTTTTTGGGTAATGAGTTTTAAAGTAAAATTCTCTCTTTATGAAATCGTTCCTTTTCGCTGAGTCAAGGTGAATTCAGAGCAGGTAGTTACATTGGCTTTAAAAGCAATTCACCTTTGAAAAATTCGGTTCATTTGTCAAATAGTCACAGTATTAGAGAAAGAAATTTTGACATCTGTAGTAAAATTATTTTAAATGTAAAATAACAAGGCAAATTGTTAACAGGTATACTCACGGCGAAAATAAATATCATGCTGCAATAGAAACTGGCACATTTTTGTTTTTGTACAAATAGTTTTCAGCTGTCAAAAGCAAAGGAGATTAAAACTCTTGACACTCGAAGAAGGAAAATCACAATAGTCACCTGGGCTGTTAAGGCCACCTGTTGTTAATTCGCGTTGGTAAAATAGCAGCCACTTAGCTGTTACTTATTTTCACTGCATGTGAAAAATGTAACATGAACTAACTACTTTATATGCAGTGTTTGTTTGATTGTTTGTTCATTTCCCCATTTGAATATTCTGGGAAATTTAATACTTCTGTTACGTGCCCAAGTATGTCGGTATGTATAACAAATATATTTTACAGGTTAGAACTTTCGGAAAATAGTATAATAATAAATTGAGCAACGTCTACAAGAGGTGGAGAAACATACAATTAAAAAAAATAAACGAAATGCATCTTCAAAGCCCTGATTTAAGTTTGAATAAAAACATTATTTTTTTTTTATTTTAACATTCAAACATACATACGTACATACCTGGGAGTTTGTGTATTTATTTCAAATTAAATGCGATTTGTTTCGATTGCTTTACTTTAATTTTTGTTTGTTTAAGATTGAACAAATTTTTAACTTATAATTAAAACATACGAGTATACATATATCTTTATTCGTTTTGTTTTCTGATCATTAATTTTGATACATGTAGACTTTTTAATTGAAATGCCAAGATTAATCGTAAACGCATTCAATTCAATATAACAAAAGTGTACTCATCCTAAATGTTTTATTGTTTTCTTAACTTTTGTTAACCACTTTTTTTTGTTTTTTATTTTTATTTAAATTAACCTTTCATTGTATTAAAAGATAATTATTTTTGTTCATTTTGTTACACGTCGAAAATGTTGAAGTTGATTTCTTTGGCTTTTGTTAGTATTTAATTAGTTTCTGTTTCGGTTGTCAATAATCCATACCAATTTTTTACTAACGTGAAAGAATCAAGAGGTTTAAAATGTCTCAAATAATTTAACGTTTATTCGTCTAAATAAAATTCGCAAACCTTTAAATTTGTTCTTTTAATTTTTTATTTTAAAGTGCATTAACGTCACACCAAAATCTAATATTTACGGGATTTCGAATAAAAAATATAGATCATTATTCTAGATTTCCCAAACAAAGTTTACTTCCTACTAGATTTTAAAAAAATCTGCTCAAAATTAAGCAGAACTTAGTAATGCAGCTATAGTTTTTTTTTTCAAATATTATTACGCTTCATGAGAACGTTATTTATTATCTCAGCCTACCACTGTTCACAAAAATAAGGCCATACATTTAAAAATCACGTTACTATCACGATAGTCTTCATTTCATTTAGATTCTTGTACTCTTTTTTATGGGAGACACACCAGAACATCATCTGTACAAATCCCAAGCGTCTGCCCACAAAGGTTTAAAAGATAGCGCCATATTCGTCAAATTCACTGCCTTGCGCAAACACCATTTATTTCAAAATTTATTTTTTACAGTAAATATGTTGATTTACATATGGTAAAATGTTACATATATTAATTTACTTACACTGTGCAAGTTTGACGTGTCTGTCTATCACAGTTCAAAAATAATAATATTTTAATAAATATCGCTTCACTTTATGAACACGATTCTATTGTGATGAAAGCAATATGGTCACGATTTTGCACTTTGTACGGTACAAAACAGATTTGCTAAAAAAGAGAAAAAAAAATTCGATAAAGTTTTAATAAAAGGATAAATGAAACTGAAAAAAATATTAAGTCTAATTTGTCAACAATATGTGAAGTAATATTTCAAATTTGTACCTATATTTCTGTTTGTTGTGAGCAGCGGTGTTAAATTTTTTTTTCTAAAAAAATCGTCAGCAGTTCGAAAATAAATCCTCTAAATTGTCATAAGAATTAGAAAATAACGTCAAAAATCGTCACATATAAAAATGTATGAATATATTATCAGCCTTTTGATTTGTTTCGTTTGGTAAAATAAAATAATAATCGGAAATTCAATGAAATATTAGGGAGAAATGGTAAAATTAATTTTATTTAAAGTGGTTTTAAGGTATTTTCATATAAAAAATTAAGTTTTTGGGGACAAAATTAAATTGTTTGGTCCAACATTGATTTTTTTATTTTTTTAATTTATTTTTAATTTTTATAGTGCTAACAGATTAAAGCCCTTTTCCTCCTATATAAAAAAAAATTTTTTTTCGGCACAAAATTAAATTTTTTTTGCCCACATTGCCTTTTTTTATTTATTTTTAGTGATCAGGGTGATCATGGTGTGTGTGTTCTGTTTTTGAATTGAAACATAGCTTCACGTGTTTCATTTTTCTTGTGTTTCTTTATATTTAACCATTCCTAAGTAAGAATTGTTTATTAAAAAATTCTAAGGTACAAAATTCAATTTTTTTATTTCTAAAAATACTACATTGTAAACTTGTTCAGCTTAAAATAAGGAATTTAGTTTGTCATTTATTAAGTTACAGAATATGTACATTAAAATCAAAAACATATTTGGAAAGAATTTTTGAAAATTTAACGGAGATTCAAAGCTAGCGTGCAGTCAAAACTTGATCGTACTGACTGGAAGAGTTCCATATTTCAAATAAAAACAAGCAAACTTTCTTTTAAAGCCGAACTTCTCTTTATTCTTCCAAATTTACAAACCCAAATTTCTAATGTAAAAATTAGGTCTGTTCAATAAATTTCCGGCAGAAACTAGCAACGATACAGTCAAATAAAAATTTACAACATTACTATTCCAAATAAAAAAAGGAATAAACGCATTTTTGGAAAAAAAAAATAGCAAAGTAAAGCCGAACTGACGATAATAACAAACAACCATAAAAATAAATTGTTGTTATAATTTTGGGTAATAACCGTCGTTTCTGGCTGATATATACTGGCGGAATTAACCCAATTAATTTAATAAAAATAAATATATAAAACAGTAAAAAAACGGTATTCGATGCTTAAAGTATTTTGTATGAAAAAGTTGTCATAAAACATATTTCAAAGTTATTTTATTTTCTATGAATACGGCAGTTAGTTTATTTTATTCTATTTCTTTTGTTTATTGTTTTATTATCCTGGCGTTTACTTTTATATAGTTTTCTCAGCTTTCTTCTAACTGTTATACAAACGTTAGCTTCAATTCAAAATATTTTGTATTTAAAACCGAAAACTATAAATGTTATGTATATTTTGTGCTGTGTGGTTGTAAAAAATTTCAGCTGCAGATATTCGGTTTTGAAATCGCCAAATTTGGTAAAAAAGCCAAACCATTTTAGGACCAGTTTTTGACTTCGTATTTAAATGTCATTTATATTTAAGTTCAGTTTTTCAATGCACACTTAAATGATACTTAAATGACCAATCTTGTGCATTTAAAGTCTATGTACATAATACAGTTTTACCATATGGTTTTGGCTTTTTTTGTTGTTGTTTCGCAAAACTAAACAAAAGTGAACAAACATTTTTGCCATTGATAGAACAATATTTTTTGTTTTGCACACATTTCTTAATGAAAATATTAATTAAAAAGTGAAATTAATAAATAAAATAAGTTTAGGTAGTGAATACATGAGTGTCGCTGACATGTAAATTAACTAAATGCGTATTTAAATATGAAGTCAAAAACTGGCCATTAGTCTAGCAACGATGTGATGTAAATATTTTCGTGGGAAGTGCTTATAAACACAAGTAAAAAAAAAAAATAAAGTATTAAATATTTATTTCCTTATTTTCTAAAACAGAACAAGAATCAGCTGATCTGTTCTTGCCAGTAACAAATTTATTAACATTCACATCTTACACTCTTTTTTACTCTTTCGCTGCTTCTTTTTAAGTACTGAAGTAAACACTTTCCAATAACAATTAGCAACAACTTCTTGTTATTGCACAGAACTATATTTTGCTGTCAAATTTTAATTGAGTAAATTAAATTGGATATGTGCGAACACCAAAATTAATTACTCAATTTTTATTGTCTAAATTAAAGCGTGTTTTTTTTTTTTTTTTTTTTTTTTTTTTTTTTTTTTTTGTTTGTTTATTAATTTACATCTTTGAAACTACTTTTACTATAATAAACACTAGTATTCAAGAATATATACATGTAATTTTAATTGTCTAAATTAAAGCGTATGTTTTTTTTTTTTTTTTTTTTTTTTTTTTTACATCTTTTAAACTACTTTTATTATAATAAACACTAGTATTCAATAATATATACATGTATATACAAAGTCCCAGAAACGAGCTCTCGAGTACATTTAATATAGTATAACACATTTTTAATTGTAAATCTATATATTTATTACTAGTAAATAAGAAAATATTAAATGTAAATTAAAGCGTATGTCTGAACAGGGTATTAGGTAGTTTGTATGGTTGTGTTTTTTGCTATAAACATTTCCCAGTATTCTTATGCAATAACAACTTCTATTTCTCACTTGTGGTTTTATAATATACTAGAACATGGATGAAGCTTTTGTGTCCAGTGCTAAAAAGTACGAAGGTAATTTTTGTTCTCCAAGACAAGAATCACTGCGTTAAAAACCACAGCATTGCCATTTCAGTAATTTAATATAACATCCCGTATAGAATTAAGAAGAATGTGCACATTGAATGAATACAGGTAAGTATAAAAATATATGCGCGTCAAAAAAATAATACAACTTGCTGTAGATTGTTATTCTTAACACCAGAAAAAATAACTGTAAAAAATAATAAATTATGAATAATTATCAGGATTTGTTTACTTTAATTTGCATTGAAAATTGAGGTTTAATTAAAATGTATTCTTAGGTCTAAAAAATGTATTTAAATTGGTTAAGGCTTTGTTTTATGTTTTATATTGTACTTAGCCCTGTCTCTGTGTTAGTACATCATATTTTGGTAATTAATTTACAATACTTATTAGTTACATGGTTTATGTTTGTTAAGGTTTGGGTTTTTTACTTTCAAAATGTACTAAGTTCCTTCTTTGTTCTTTACTGATGATCTAACTGATAATAATTTGTGCTCAGTTAACCAGGTGTCCATATGATTTACATGTATAATCAGTGTTAACTCGCTCACGTAGGTTAAAAACAGAAATTATTACGATTTATTGGGTATCAAAAACAATTCTCATCTGTTCAGTGAAGTCTTTTTCACTTTGGATAAAATTAGTCACCAAAAATCATTTTATTTTTGCAAATGGAAAATTGTTAGCCCTGTCTGAATTTAAAGAAAATTGGAGATGACAAGCAGACAAAGTCTTGGACACTGATAGTCCTAAATAAAATAAATCATTTAATGTAAATATTATAAGCAGGATTAGAGCTAAGAACTGGCTAAGTCCCTAGACATTAAAAATATTGAATACTTACTGCCGTATTCATAAAATATTTATACAGATTTGACAAATATAAATTAAGACAAATTTGTATGGAAAAATTTTCATTAAACACATTTCAAAGTTATTTTATTTTTTTATGAATACGGCCGTTAATATTTAAATCAATATTTCTTTACATAAAGATATATACCATTATACCATTTTCAACTAAACAACAAGTTGAAAGTTAAAAATTCACACTTTAGCTGTAACTAAATTCGCAAAACTATCGAACATATGTATGTATATATATATATACATGTATGTATGTGTGTATAAAAGAAATCAACTTCTTATATGTAGGAACTTTTCTAAAAATTTTTATAGTTTCTTCAATATTGACCTATCAGGCATGTCACAGAACTCAATTCCGATCGAAATTGGTTTTAATTCCGTAATTTGGTTCTTCAGAAAACAAAAACGAAAAATTTCTTCGGAATGAAACCACTTTTAAATTTCAAAGCGGAATTTAGATTCTTTAAATTTCTTCTTGACTTTCATTACGTGTCCTTATTTAGATGACCCTTGTTGTTTACTTTGGTGTGCGCAATATTGCCGCATTTAAATGAAAAGGTGAAGATTATACGGAATCAAAACCATTCCGATCGGAATTTGTGACATGCCTGTATATTCTCACAAAAATTATAAAGTATTAAAAAATATAAAGGCTTAAAAAGTATAAACAATTTTGTATGAATGAAAGAATGGCTAAGTCTTTCGGCTAATTTTATAATAGTTTATGCTTATTTTTGCTAATTTAATTTGAAAAATTTATTATAAATATTTCAAAATAATGTATCGAGACGATATCTGGGACTCAATTTTTTGACTTATTTAAAAGCTTAACATGAAAAGCGATTTGACTGTGTAGTCAGCAGCATAAGAATTTAAGTTTATTAATAAATATGTATAATACCTGTGCGATATTTCTACGAATTTACACAGGCTGATAAAAAGTTTATTTTTATAGACCTCTATGGCAAAAGCTTTTGAATTGAGCAAATATTTCGTGAACCAATAAGTGTTATACTATGGACTGTATAAATAATGGTTATTTTCCGAACTCCTAAAAGATTGCAAGGGTATACCCACTTCAGAAGAAGCCAAACATCTTCTTTGAGGTGAACAATTCGAGACCCATATCTAAGTTATCGAATTAAGGTGGGTTATTTGAAGGAGTATTGAGATGTAGAATGGAGGTGGATGTAGGCCTTGATTAAATTCCTCGAAATCAATTTAAAAGAGGTCACTCTTCTTTGCATGCCACACATTAATTTCTATCTTATCGCCTCTACTTTACAGTATTTTAGTTTATGACTTTCCTCATTATTTGGCTGACTCTAGAAGCATTATTTATGCTAATAACTCTCTGGTATATGTTCATTACAGCTCTCCAAATTCTGCTCTGGAACGAGCTTCTGCTCACCTTGTGGTTATAAATGAATTCTATAAAAGTTGGGGGAATGGCAATAACAGAAATGACACGAATTGTCACTCGTGTAAGTAAGGATCAAAAAATAAAAAATATTTTTACGAAACTGTTAACTAACAAATACTTTAATCAGGGGTCAAAACTGTTGATATACAAGGTAAGCATCAGGACTGTACTGCTATATGGGTTCTCCGTGTGGTTCACCATTTCTCCTACGGTAGCTAAGGAACTTGAGATTGTTTAACGTAGTGTCCTTTAATTATGTGTTAATCGTAGTTGCCAGTCGTTTAATAAAAAATGTTCTCATAAATTTATTTATAAGGAGTTCAATGTTACTCCTTTATGTTTTTATGCCCTGAATCTGTTGCAAAACCTTTCTCGAAAACTTCAGCGTCATTATAATTCTTTGGTTTCTGATATTTTCGATTGGGAAATTTGTTTAAGCTGGTCAGATCGTTTATACGTTTATATGTTTCTCCAATTGGTGTTCTTAATATTAATACGTCGAATCTTTCACTCTTTCCTGAACTTTATTGACATAGCAACCATAATTACAACCGTGACTAATTATGTATATATTAGATTTAAAAGATTTTTTAAGATTAGCTTTATATTTAAAATTCACTCCTTCTTAGTAATAAGTCGATTAAGATTGTATGTGATAATTTTTTGAAATAGTTTTAATTTTTAATTTCAATCATTCATTTTCATATTTTAAATAATTCAATAATTGTTGTTACTGTTGTTATTATCATTAGAATTTGGTTTTTTTTTTACATTCCTTTAATTTAAGTGCTGGGAGCAAGCGCATTTCTCTTCATTATCTTGATATTTTTTGTATTCAAACTTTTTCTAACAGCATGACGCGGTTTTCTGTTTAAATTATTAGAATCATAGTTGTAAGTTTTTAATTCTTACCTATAAAATTTTCTAAAATCACGTCTGTAATTTTAATTTTTCAAGTCTCAATAAAATAACTTAACTTATATTATGGAAAGAGATAACGTTGACTGCATCTAGTATTGAAAATATGTTGGAAACATTTAATAGTTTCAATAGTTGTATAAAATTTACAATAGAAATAGAACATGATTTTAAATTACCCTATTTCGGTACGTTAGTAATAAGGAGGGGGAATAAACTAAAAATGGATTGGTACCAAAAGCCAACAGCTTCCGGGAGATTTATAATTATTATTCAAAGCATAACAAAATAATAATTATTAATACGGGAAAAAATTTGATAGAAAAAGTACTTAAGCTAAGTGATAAGGAATTTCACAAAAGCAATAAAGATAAAGTTAAAAAGATATTAATTGATAATAATTTTCCAATGAGAGTGATAAATAGTTTGTTTAAACAGTTAAGGTTTAGGAGAGCAAATAATACAAGAGATGTTACAGAAACTAAAGTTTATAAGTCTTTAATTTATGTACCAGAAATAGCAGAAAGGATTGAAAAATCAAAAATTTTTGATGGGGATAAATATAAAATGGCATACAAAACTTATAATACTTTAAATAGATTATTTAGTAAAACAAAAGATAAGATTAAAAAATGGGACATGTCAAATGTAGTTTACAAAATACCTTGTAATGTTAATGATAGTGAGAATTGTAAAGGAATATGTAGGTACGACAAAAAATAAACTAAAAACTAGAATAGCTGGACATAAGTCTGATCAAAGATACAGGGACGTTAATAATTCACAAAAAACTGCATTATCTTCCCATTGTGCCAGATTTAATCATAATCCTAACTTTGAAGATGCATCCGTTTTAAATATAGAAAATAATTATAAGCGTCGGTATATGTTAGAGATGTTACAAATAATTAAAATACCAGCAACAAAAAGAATAAACTTTAAGGCTGATACTGATAATGTTGCGCAATGTTATAGACATTTAGTGCATAAAAAATAATTAACATTTGAGAGTATATGATTGCTTGTAACATTTCTATCGTGAAAGTTTATGTTAATGTATTTGTATTAAGTTTTTTAAAGTTTTTAAATAATTTAAATGTTTTCTGTTTTTTAAATTTTTATAAGAATGTAAATGTTTAAAATTTTTGAGTTATTTTACTTGAATGTTTTTTGAGTTTTAAATTTATAAGAATGTAAATTTTAAATATTTGAGTTTTTTGTCGTTTGGTTTTTGATTTTTCTGTTTTTGTTTGAAAAAATAATTTGATTTTAATTTTGTTATTTTAAAAAAAAGAAAATCTAATTTTTTGTTTCCTGTTTCCTGATGATGCCACCCAAAGGTGTGGCGAAATATTGAAAATATAAATAAAAATTTTTATTATTTATAAAACTGACCTAGTGCTTAATAAATTAGAAAAGAAAAACTATTTAAAAAGGTCAAAAAAACATTTACAGTAGCTCACAGCTTATTTCGTGCAGCTTCAAACCACAACTTTGAACTACTACAGTAAACAAACTATAAATGATATCAAAAAAATTTAAACGCACAATTATTATAAAAACATTCCTTTATTTAAACAAAAAGTTTATATTCATATTTATAACTATATGCAAAAGTAATTTAAATAAAATTAAAATATATGAAAAATTCAGGTCACAGCTAATTTCGTGCACTTCCAGCAGCCATAGAAAAAACTTGCATGGACTATGCTTAATATTTTGTATGGCCTCCCTTCTCTTTAATTACACCCTTAAGACGACTTTCTATCGAAGCAACAAGTTTTTAAGTAGTGCAGTTTTTAGTTCATGCAGATTCCTAATTTGCCTTTTTCGTATAGCCGAGTCCAAAATTGTCCACAAATTTTCGATAGCGTTTAAGTCGGGTGATTGTGGAGGTGGATTCATGAGGTGTTGGCAGTTCCGTAGCAGTCATGATTGCACAATACCCAATTAATTTTTCGGGTCATTATCTTGGTAATACCGAAATCGATCGCGTATACCCAAAGCAGCGACACTTTCCCACAAATTTTCTTTCAATATGTTTAAATACACATTCCTGTTCATTGTGCCTTTGATAAAAATGATGTTGCCCACTCCCGAAGCAGCCATGCAAGCCCAAACCATCACACCTCCTCCGCCGTGTTTGAGAGTTGGTTTTAAGTGTTTATTTTGGAGCCCTGTATTGGCTTGAGACCACACGTAATTTATGCCATCCGAGCCAAAAATATTGAATTTCGACTCATCAGCAAATATTACGTCTTCCCAGATGAAAATTGGCCTTGTCACGTGCTCCTGGGCAAATTGAAGTCGAATTTGCATATTCTTTTTAGATATAAATGGCTTTTTGCGAGCTACTCGGCCATTGAAACCATGTTCACGCGGCATACGGCGCACTGTTTCTGTAGAGCATACTTTACCCATTTCATTTTGAATTTCGACCACTAATTTTGGAGCCGATATTTTAGGGTATTCCCTAACTTTTCGGATAATTTTTCTTTTATCAGCATATGTAAAAATTTTATTTAGAGCATTTCTGCCCTTGTCCGCCACTTAATTCTCGCGCTCATACCTTTGAATAATATATTAGACTGTACTAGCACTCAGTCCTACTATCTCAGCTATTTTTCGCCGACTTTTACCTTTCTTTAAATGCATTAAAACCAATTCTCGCTTTTCTAAGCTAGTCCGCTTACCCATCTTTCAAAAAGCACGTATTTATCCTTTTCGATGCAGTTAAAATTAAATTATACGCATATGAATATCAAAAGAAAACACCAAATAAAACAAAAAGTAACGGTAATCTAAACAGAACCTACAAATGAATACAAAATCTCCAGTTAAAGAGAGTGCACGAAATAAGCTGTGAGCTTTTTTTTTTCTAAGAAATAAACTTTTTTGATCATTGCTAAAGAAAGGCAAAATTTTCAGATTTTCTGAATTAGACATTTTATTTCAGATATAAACAGCTAACATTGGAAACCAAAATTTTTTTGGTATGATAAATGATTTTAATTCTATAAAGATGAAAAGTTTTATTTTGCGCCTGCACGAAATAAGCTGTGAGCTACTGTATATATAATATAAAACAGAAATGCAAATTTGTATTAAAATATTGTAGTTAAAAGAGTCTACATAAGTTTTCACTGTTTATAAAACTGTTTTTATGAGGCTTCATAACTGCACAAATGCGATCTTACATATTCTTACAAAATAAGATTGAATACCTTTGTTACATCGAAACGAAAGCCAAATATTGTCTGCTTAAATGTTTAAAAATATGCATTTGGGAATTAATTAATTTTATTAATGTTATAGCTCTAGCAGTTTGAATTGTTCAGTAATAAAATATTTATAACAAAAGAAAACTCGAAAGATTTCTGTTCTCTCTTTATTTTTAAATTTATTAAATTCGTTTTCTTTATTTAATAATAATTCATTTTGTACAATGTAACTAATTTCTATTAATAGAAACAAGTGTAACGAAGGAGAGGTTAACGACCACATGTAATACTAGATCTTTAGGCTTCTAGCAACTTGTGGTTTAAATGTTTGAAATTTTTATTCCTTTAAAAATATTTAGTCAAGTTTATTTTTAGTTCTGGTTGAAATTGTGATAAGATAATCAATGAGTGCATTGTAAGTAGTAATAATTAAAAAAAATAAATAAGATTATAAAACGGAAGTGAATGTGATGTCTTCATATTGCAATTAAAAGAACCAGCGATAGTAAAATTAAAAATCTTTTAACATGTTCGTGTTCCTGTTTGTATAATTAATGTTTGGAAACTTTTTTATTTTTTTGCTGGTTTATTTATGGTTTTTTATTTTTTTTTTTTGCTGGTTAAGCGGACTCTTTTGAGGTGCCTAATGCAGATATAAAAACAGATTCTAGTTGCGTAAAATTCTAATTTATGTTTTCTTTTTCAAACCATATCTTTCCGTTATTGTAATTTAATTAGTTCCGTGTTAAGAACATTGTTCATTGTATTTTTGTTAAAAGAGAGAGAGAGAGAGAGAGAGAGAGAGAGAGAGAGAGACACAAATTTACAGATACAATGTTAGGAAGAAATTACTAATTGGTTATTCTTATCACCCTTTCTATTCCTTTTTGAACGTACCTTTGCGCATGCTCAAATTACCCTAAAATTTATGTCGTTGGTGAATTGAAGACAACAGATACAGAAAATGTTGCACAGAATTATAGACACTTTGCGCATAAAATATAGCGAACAAAAATGTTTAAACTTTTTTAAGAAAGTTTTCATTTTTTTTTATAATTTAATATAAATACTTATGTTTCCTGTTTCCTGATGACGGTAATTTAATTTTTAATATTTTCAATATTCCTCATATTTATACAGTAGAATCTCACAAAAGTTAACTCGCGTAAAAGCTTAACACTCGGATAAGTTAACAGTGTTTCAGAATCAACGTGCCTCTCTAAAAAGTTAACCATTCAGCTAACTTTTCAGAACGTGTAGGCTTTCTTTAAGGCAATGCTTTTTCGGTAATAATAATGGCAATTTGACTACAAGGTGTTTACGGAAAACGATTGGCGCTAAATTATGGTATATATAAAGTAGCCATTGCAAAAATAAACAAAAAAAAAACGTAATGAAATCTTAGAGGCTGTGCCGAACACCTTTGAAAAATGTAACAGGAAAAGACTTAATACCCCAGAATTTGCTGATCTTGAGGCAAAGTTGTGCCAATGGCTTTTAAACCAACGGCACCGTAACTGTGCAATTACTGGACCAGTTTTAAAATCCAGAGCCAAGCACGAATTTGACACAATGCACCCTGGAAAAAATTTGAGGCCAGTGATGGATGGCTAGCAAATTTTAAGAGGAGATACGATATTCGCTATCTGAAAATTTGTATTTACAAAAATCAAAATCAAAAAGAACTTAACTTGTTATTTTTCTATATATTTATTCAATTTAATTTCACTTATTTTTTTGCTCTCCTTATTAATTTTAAACAACCAGTTGATCTTTTTACGTAAAATTTACTCACGTATTTGTTTTTTATATCAATGAAAATATATTTAATGTGAGACACGGCTCATTTTAAGCTGCTTAAAGAAAAGAAAGAAATTTTGCTGTTGCATCAACTTGTGATTGTACTTGTGACTTTTATTGTACATGTTCTTATAATTAGAAAAACTATTTATTGTAAAATTGTCAAACGCCATTAGTTAAGAAACACATAATGTTCCCATTAGGCGCTGTGCACAGTGATTGATTTCAGTGGCAAAAATCAACAAAAAGAAATTTCTTTCGATCTCTAACACATTTTGACGTTTTGTCAACGTCTTTCAAATCTAAAAAAATTCACTTTAAAAATGTGTGTTTTTGGCTTTAATAAAATAACTGCTTAACAAAATTTACTTTTGAAACAATTTATCCAATCTTTTTCAGCAAGATATCATGTTTTCCGATTGTCTAATTTAGATAGCAATGCCTAATTTTATAGCGTAGTAGAGTTTCTCTTTTTTTGTTGTTACTAAGGGAACCTGCATTATCCATTTTTAGAAGGAATTCTTGCATCGATTAAAATAATGTTTTTCGGTAAAATTTTTTTAGACCTTTGTTGTTGTCGGCTGCCTAAATTAGATGTAACCATAACTTTTCTAAAGGAATAAGTGGGAGGTGCCCATATCATACATATTGAAAGCTTTATTTGAAGGAACTTTAAATGGAGACGTATGGAAGGTACCTGTTTTCTCACGCGATTTTTTCAAAACTATATAGTTTCAAGAACAACATAAAACTGTGTTAAAGTAAGTCTTCTCCTTTGATTTATCCTTAGTTTTGTTCAACAGCTGAGCACTGTGTGGCGGTATTGTAGTGATAAGCCTTTATGTGTGTACATACATATGAATGTATGTGTGCTACTTCAGTAGTGTTCGTAACAAAAATTTAATAAGCGGATTATGAACATGAATTTACTTTTTATAAAGCTCTAAATTAACGATGAGTGAAGCAAAAAATAAGTTAAATGAGTATTTTGTAACTTAAGGTATGTGCTTTTTGAGTCTTTAATGCAACTTAACAATCTTTAGATAAACAAGCAGTTTGTGAATAGTGTGCAAATGGATTTTATTTTTACAAGTTACTGTTTATTAATGCACTTAGGCTTAGAGTAAACAAGTTGTATTTATTAACAACAACTAAATAACAAAAGTTATTTATTTTAATTTTTCGAGAAAAGTCAAATTTAGAGCAGATACATAATTAACAAAAAGTATCCAGGATGATAGAGGACTAACGACTGAAAGTACAAAAAGAGGCGGTCGTCCATATTTTCAAGTGACTACGTTTCTGAACTCCATATTTGAAGGTATGAAGTCAATGTTGGTTTCAATTAAAAGCTTTTAAAGAAATCTTTCCGGAGGCGTTTAAATTTTTCTTAAACATGTAAAGATTTGAAAGCCAGACTTACAATTCGGGAAAATTTTTTATAATGTGTTAATCGTGTTGTAGAAAACTCTCAATAAGAACATTTCTTCTAAACAATCAGTGTAAATTGCATTTAAGGTAACTTATTAAATACATTTATTAGTCAGATTTAAAAAGATTTGAACGGAATTGATATGTTTCATCAAATTACATGTAGAATATATATAAAGAACAAAATAAGTATGTTTGTTTCTCGGAAAGCTATAGCTGCCTACACACCAGCGGACCGATCTTCCTGTAATTTTCACAGTTTGTTATCAGATACGCGTTTGGTAAAATATGGTACTTAATTTTTTTTTTTTTTTGAAATTTCTCAAAGTAAATATTTATCATCGTTCTACTTGATAAATGAAATATCTTTTATCAATAAGCATAACGTAGCGAAAAACTGGATGGGTTGGAACAGTCGGCGTGGTACCTCCCATACAAGTGAAAAATTATTACTGTGTAGCTAGAAAAGTATAACAGGTAGACTCTTGAAATTTTGCACCAGTAACCCCCATTAACGTGTATCTAGACGATTATAATACACAGAGCACTAAATTATTTATATGCATAGTCTAGCGAAATACTGGATGGACTAGGACAGCGGGAGTGTTACCTCCCGAACAAAGTAAAAGTTGTTACTGTTTACCAAAGGAACTGAAATTTATTTAAAAAATTATCATCATGGAGTTTGTAAAATCCACGATAGTTTAATAGGCAACTATAATCAAACATTAAAAATAAGTATCTGTAAAAGATATTTTGACCTTTTTCTATCAATTTTGAACAACTTGAAGGATCAATTAAACTATAGGCAAAATACATATGTACATTCTATACATCTGTTTTATATACGTCTGCACATATGCAACCAAGTTTTAAAATATCTGTAAGTCGGATATAAAATAATCTATTATATCAACTAAGGCCAAAATACAGTTACAAACTGTTACAGTCTAATTCATATGTTAATGTACTTCTAAGTGCTTTATAACGCTTTAGTAAGCAAAAGCCAACAAAAAAGTATTCATTAACGTTTAATAGCCTATTAAACTGGTAATAAACCTTAAATGCCTTATGAGCCGTTTATTTTCAAAGTCGCATTAATCGCTTTGTTTTTAAGCTGATACATATAAATATATCAAGGAATGTATTTCAAAGGTTTTAAAAGTATGGATGCTAAATTTCGAGAAGACGAATTTTGTTAATGAGATATTTTGGTAAAAATAAAAAGGTGTCCGTCCTGAGGTAGAACAAATAATCGTAAGAAGAAGATGTATAATAAAATGAAATAACTGTCGGCTATCAAACATTTCCAAGTTACGTAACCTTATAATCCGATTTTAGCACTGAAACAATTGTAAGTTCACTTTTGTAGTACAAAAATTAATTTCTAGTAAAAAATACAAAACTTTGCTCAAACGACCACTTTAGGTATAACAAACGCTAAAAGTAACGTTATGTATATATTAATGCATTACTAACAAATAGAACTACAAACTTAAGTACTTTTTCGGGTTCCGCACACAAATGTCACCCTATTGTTTTCGACACAATGTCTGTCCGAGCCCTCTATTTGTGAACCGCAATAGGTAGACTTTTGAAATTTTCACAGAAGATGTATAACTATAGACGCTATATTAGAAAACACTAAAAATTAAAGGGTGTGTTTTTTAATTAGTGCTATTTTTACTTATGTGTGGCTTTAGTTTTTCAACCGTAGTTCGTGGAAATTGAAAATTCATACGTAGTATGTACAAATATGTGCGCCAAAAAATATATCGTAAACAATAAATTTAGAGATAAAAGGGTGTTTTCAAAACGCCGTGATTTTGACGAACATGGCGGCCGTGACTTCGTGTGTGATTCTAGTTCGCACTTGGCAGATTTATTATTTATTTCTTTCATTTTTCTAAAAAGGGTTGAATTCATTGATGATACATTTTATATTTTTAGTTTTATATTCATGAGAATATAATAAAATGTTTATTTTTTAATATATCAGGCATAATTAACGTAAGTTAACTTATTAAAAAATTAAACTGTTAATAAAAATAAAGGAAATAAGAATCATATTCAACAGAAAATAGTAATTTTTGGGAGACTTGGTGCATTATGCACATTGCACCAAGCCTTGTTATTTACGAAAACGATACTTGCAATGAATGTTAACGTAAAACATACCAAAAACAAAAAACAAAAATTATCTCATAAAGCTTTAAATCACGAAACATAAATAAATAAGTATTTGCATGTGAATAAGTTAAATTCATCTCTCAAAAACCCATGAAAAGAGTTTCATGTTATTTTGCGGTTCATTTGTGTTGAATGAACACAACTAACCGAGTCAACCGAAAGACTCTCAAATGCATTTTTCCTTTAAACAAATTCACGTTAACAAAATCATACGGAAAATAAAAGCAAAATAGAACTGTTGAAAAACAAGAACGAATAAAGAATACTGATAAACAAAATGTGCTTCATAAAAATTTGGAGCAGAAGTGCGTTCGTTGTCCATCGATGCATTATTCAAGCATCAACAGCATCGCTCATAGTTATATCCTTCATACTTAGAAAACTGCTAGTTAGTTTGTTACAAGTTAAAAGAGTTTGCAGTATCCATCATCGAATAGAAAGAAAGAAATTCTTTGTGCAAATTCAAATAAATATTTGTTGATGGTTGCAAAATGGCATTAAAGCGGGAAAATGATTAAATTATCTTAAAAAACCGTGTGGTATAAAAAGTAGTGCGTACACAAACTTTAAATAAAGTCAAAAATATATATGTACATATTTTCATTACATCGATTCAAATAATTCGAAGAAAGAAGAAGTCACTCTTCTCACACAAAAATTATGAATTATATAAATTTTGACAAAAATTGTTTAAAGTTAAAAATTTAATCTTTGTTATTGACTGACTTCAAACTTAATTGATCTGTTTTCTTTATTTAAAATTATGACCACTCACAAGCAGATTCCACTTCCTTAGAATATAAAAAAAATCTCTTCACTAATCAAATCTGCAGCAGTTCACATATTTCCTTGAGTCGGGATCACCAACAAATTATTATATTTCTTTTAATAATTTTTAATAAAGAAAACAGATCAATTAAGTTTGAAGTCAAATTAAGGAATGAAAAATTGTATTTTTGTGTATGACAACATATTCTTAATTTTTACAATTTTTAAAACAAACAAGTTATAACGATAAATAAAACTTAATTGAACAAATAAGAAATGGATGTGGTTCACTACACTTGTATTTACTTAATTTTGTTTTTACTATGAAAATTGCTTTTTTTTTTGTCTAATAAAAACTTACGAAATTTCATATGTATGTATTCGTGTATGCAATGAGATTTAACGCGTTTAAAAATAATCGCAGACTTTTATGAACGTTTTACCAAATCTGTAATATTGACTCATTGACCCCCACCCATTTTTATGTTGTGGCAACAGTTTTTCTTACCATTTGATTCGTCTTTACTTTTTATCAACAACTAAAAATATATAAAAAATTATCATGGTATAAAATTAAAAGTGCTTCCAACAGATTTTTAAGTGCTGAGCTTGTGTGATGTGATGATAAAAGTAAAAGAGGCAAAATATAAAATGTTCATAACTTTAGCTAATCATTGCGCTTTTGTGTGCCTGTGTTTATTTTCATTTTATAAAGCGTGCTAGAAATAGATGCATAAAAACCAAAGGAAAAAACTAAACAAAACAGAAATGAGCGAATATTAAATTGAATTGTAATAAAGTGTACAATATTTGTTCAGTTTGAATAAGAGTACATATTTGTAAAACAACAACGAAACGTTGTCCTTTAATTTAAGGAAAGAGAGTTAAAATATTTAATATTGTACAATTACACACTTTTTATTACATTAAGAGAGCATAATTATAGACAAGAGGTGAATTTTAAGTTCTGTTCATGCAGTAGATGGATGTTTATATTATTAATACATATTTCGAGAGCAAAGAGATACATCAGGATTTTATAATTTTATGTTCTCGCGCTGCAGAAGCTTATTTAACTTTATCAACTGTAAATGGTTATCTATCACAAATATATTTGCCTTTTTAGAACGGGAGGCTTGTTTTGTTCCATTTAAGGTTTCCGACCAAGTGTTTTGTTGTGCAGAGTTTTTTATTTTTTATTTTTCTGCTAAATAAGTTTAAAAGTTATTTGCAGTGAACAATATAATAAGTAATTTTTTACCTTTGCCTTTTATCTTAACTTGTATATTATTTTTCGTAAAAGGAAAACAAGTTGTATTTTATGAGATGGTAAAATATGCCGGTTAATTATTTATTCTTTTACGACACTGTCGAACCTTTCGTTAATTTTATAAAATTTAGGATTCTTCATCCCTACGCCATACATTGATTAGTCCGTGGACAAAAAAAAAAAAAAAACAAATAAAACAGGCATAATTTCAAAGGTAACAATTGTCTATTAAAGAAGAGTTCCAAACATTCTTAATTAAAAATGATTTTTGACGTACGCAGGATTTTTTTAACGAAAACTTTTAAAATAATTCTTGCAAAAAAACCGACTTCAAAACATATTTCATCTGTCTGCCCATAACGTTTCAAGAGTATGGCACATTACATTAACTATTGGGACATTCTTATATCTCCAAACTTTTTTCTTGTTCAACTATTTAATAGTTTGGCATTAAATTAATTGCGACCTTTTAGTAATCTCCGAATGGGGCCTTGCGAATAGGGTTCAATTTAACGCTCATAAAATCCAGTGCTGTGTGCTTCCGCACAGGCGTACGGCTGAATATGCTACCTCATCTGTAATTTTGGGTGATATATAAATATTAGGGAATCAAAAGCTCTCTATGTTCTTGGCATGAAAATTCAATGTGATGTTCGTTGGAACCAGCATATTTTTCATGTCGCGCAAAAGAAGCATTCAAGTGCCTAGGTTTTTTGAAACGGTGTAAGAAATACTTCACTTCATCTGATCTCTTTACTATCTATGTCACTTTTATCAGACCAAAAATGGAATAGAATCTCATGTATGGGCCGGTGCTTCAAAGTGTATTTTGGAGTTACTCGACTGCGTACAGAAGATGACAGTAGGGGATCGAGCTGTATTGACTCTCTGGAGCATCGACGCAATGTGGGGTGTGTTTCGCTGTTTTATCGTTACTACAAAGAAATGTGCTCTTATGAAATCAGGGAACTTGTTCCTGAAAATCGAATTTCGTACGCGAAACGCGCTGCATCAAGAGCGCATTCATTTGTAGTCGATTGGCCAGTGAATCGCACTACGCATTACAGGGAAAATTCGTTTTTTAGCCGAAAACTTCGTATGTGGAATAAACTCCCAGCAGAGGTCTTTCCTGCCACTTTCAATGTGCAAAGATTTAAATCAAATGTTCACAAGCACGAGTCCCTCTATCTTCCTTCCCACAACCTAATTTCCTAGTTCTGGCACAATGCATTGCATAAGTAGGGGTCATCCACTGAGTGCTGGTCCTAATAAAAAAATAAAAAAAACATAAAACAAATTTCAAAATTCAAATTATGTACTTGCAGTTGAAGAAGATTTAGCAATCTGGTTCTGTGTAAATTTTAACCGTCTGTCTATAACGCTTCAAAAGTTTGGCGATATACATACATTAGATTATATCAACTATTGTGAAACCCTTTAATTTTTAATTTGAAATTTTTATACTTCTTATTATACCAAACAAAGTAGTGGACATTCTGTCTAAAATTAAGGTGTTTGTATAGAACGTTTCATAAAGTACGGCCATATAGAACAAATTACATTAATTTTGGGAACACTCTTTAATTTCTAAATTCTTGTTTTGCCAAGTCCGCTATGACTTGGCAAAACATGTCCCTTGTTAATTTCAGCTGTCTGTCTACAACAATTGAAAGGTTCGGCCATATACATCAAATTAAAAGAACTATTGGTGCACCCTTTAATTTATAATTTTTAATATTAATACTTGTTACTATATCTACCATAGCAATCGACATTCTGCCTAATTTGCAAGCGTTTGTCTATAACGGTTCAAAAGGGGGCACCCTTCAATTTTTAGATTCATTTTTGTATAAATTTTTGTTATTGGGAGCTAAGTAATACGCAGTCATTATAAATTTTACAATTCATAATACACGTAAAAAAATTGTATGTTGTATGGGGACACCCTTTCATTTTTAGGATTATGAACTGTTTTTAAAACGGTACCAATCTGTAAGCATAGTCTATCATATTATCAAAAATTTTCAAAATCGGATCAAAAATTACTGAGTTCTGGAGGCACAAATATAAAAAAAGCAACATTCAGCCGAATTTTTTTAAATAAAAATTGCATGCGACTTAAAATTTAAATGCTTTCTTCTTATTCAATAAAAAACACAAATATCGAATAAAAAATCCACTGTTTTCTTTGCCCTTTTCTTTTCTACCGTTACTTTGGACAAAATTTAAAATTATTTTGGCAGTGTTCTAAACTTAATTATTTAAATATTTATTATTTGACAACAAGAGCGGTAGCTGGAGTTGTCAGTTGCCATCTGTGGTATAATTTCAGCAACTGGTAACGCAACTGTAGTTCGGTAGCTGCACATCATCGACCAATGATAGTTTCAGACTAATACGGTTCTAAGCAATAACGCCATGTGTAAAAATAACTTTACTATCGGGAGACCCTTTATTTAATTTTAATTTCTTGAACTTCTTCGTATAGCAGACATATCAACCAGTACATCCTCTGTACAAATTTCAAGGGTCTATTAAATATAAAAATGAAGTAAAAACCTTAAAATCAAGCTGTTCCATTAACTTTTTGAAAATAATAGATCAATAAAGTGTGTCTGTCGCTCAGTCAGTTTTCAAAATACAGGATCTTTTGAAATTCTTGATATTTAATAGAAATTATTTATTCAAATAGTCTACTTTAAGTGACAAAAACTTTCTCTTAAATTTTTCCAATCACGGTCTTTATTCATTTTTATATTTTGAAACATTTTTCTTAAATAGAATTAAATAATGTGAACAAGGGCTTATGTTTTTTTTTCATATATTATAAATTCCTGACATTCTTAGCTTTAACATACACTAGTCGTATGTGTCCTAAACGAATTTTTATGGAAGATAGAAAAATAATTTAAATTTAACAAATTTACAAAACACCAGCTGAAATTATCATTGTTATACACATTTGTTGTTATAAACAAATTTGTGTTTCATTCAAAAAATCAAATAACTATGCTGCATAAATATAACTAAAGTTTTATAAATTTATGTTGAGATGTTTCCACATTTTTAATAATTTTATATATTTTATTTTATTAAGAAAAGCTTCATAAAAAATTTTCATAGCAAAACCATTTCTTGTGTGAAAAGAGTTAAAATTAAAAATAAAAATAAAATTCTTTTACAATAACAACAAGGAAATCTCGTAGGCTTGATATAAGGCAAAGTGCATTTAATTTTAAGGTTTTTTCATAAAGATTATGTTTAAATGCGCATCCATTTTTTTATTCTAGTATAAGTGAGATCTGTTCTTGTTTTCACAAAAGATGTTTTTTTTTTGTTGTTGCAGATTCTAAAGTTGTTTTTGTTGGAGTTTCTGTTTTTGTTTGTTTGTTGTGCACTGAGTTGAGCATACACAGACGTCATAAAACGCCATAAACTGTGATGCCTTGTAATTATTTTTCATTTATTTTTACTTCTGGAAGCAGCAACCAGCGCCACTTTATCGCCAGTTAATGGCGCTATTTTAAAAACTCATCCTGTAGTTTGTTGTCTTATTAAGGAAATGAATGTTTTGTTAATATGTAGCTTTGATATTATATGAGCATGTACGTATGTATATCGCGGGTGGAAATATATAAACCCAGTAAAAACTTTCATTACCAAGCAAATCCTAAGAACTTTATCTTCTCGTTGTTTAGATATTAATATTATTATTCTCTTGAGTTACTGTTTCAAATTGCAAATGCAGTCAAATCCCGATATTTCGTACCTCGATAAATCGTTATTCCGGATTATTCGTAATAAACTGTTGGTCCTTTGAAAAATCTTCTTAATTCGAAAAATTTCCATACATTTTGGTCCACTCCCTAATTCTTTTTTTTTTGTAATCCTCTTTACCAATTATTAATTATTAATTAATTATTGTTTGTTAACTACTACTTATAATTCGTAATAAAAACAACAGAAACATGCAAAAAATGATTTTTTGTTAACCGCTATTTTTTCGCGGGTTTTTGCTTTTTCTTGTGTTTAGTTTCTTAAGATCAGTTTGTTACATGAATGTCAAAGCGCACACATAAAACCCTTTCGGAGTTACAAAATTAACAATTTTTTGGAGCCATTGACAATATAGAGAAAAATAAGCGATTTGAAATTGCTCCATTAACTCTTACTTCAATTTTTCAAAAAAACAGAATTTATTATAAAAAAAGCATCAGGCAGTAAGTTAAAGCGCGAATCTCTACATGAGTATTCTATTTTTTAATGTATGTATTTATTTTATATTTTATTTTTAACAATTGTTTTTTGTGTTTTTTTATCGTTTTAGTAAATAAATTGAAAAACCATGCCAATTCGTATTTATTTTATTTTAACCCCATTAAATCGAAACCTCTCTAAATCAAAAACTACTATAATTCGTAAGAAATTGCCGGTCCCTTGCAATTACGAATTATCAGGAGTCCACTGTATTTTTAATGCCTGCCATTTTCCAAGCATATACTCTGGAATAACTAATTTCCGAATAAAACTTAGGAAGTCGTTACTTGTAAAGTACGAAAGGTATAACGAGTGAGGTTTAAAAAGAGAAATTTCTTATTGTAAACTGGATTGTCTAACAGAGGTTTTTTTTTAAGTATATGTTGATGATTTTTTACTTTAATGTAAAAATGTATCTAAAGTTGATAAATTGAACTATAAACTAAACATTTCTCAACGATCCCTTGACCGACGCACAGTGGCGCCATTTGAGTTTTTTCGTTGCAAAAATCATATCTTTTGAACCGAATAAGATAATTAAAAAGTTTAAACAGCATATGATAGATAACTGTTCAGCCTATGAAATGAGCGTTTGGAGAGGGGGCTACGTTTTGTAGGAGCCTACTTATGGGTTATCAAAGTTAAAATTAGTAGAAAAATCAATTTTATGGTAACTAAAAAAAATTATTTTTACATTTTTAAATAGTTTTTATTCTTTTCTTTAGGGTTTTATGTTTTAAATTATTACCCAACAAATTTAAAAAAAAAATAATTTTTTTAAAATTAATTTTTTCAATTTTCTGTAAAATATTCATAACAAATCGTAAGAGTAGGTATATCTAAAAGACTAAGCATTTCTAAACTATAATTATTTTCTAACTCTATTCGTAACTTCACATGCCGCAGGGAAGAAATAAGTGGATGGGAAGATGCTGCCAACATGTTGAAGAGGTCCTCATTTTGCCTTACCCTTGATGTTTTGAATGTGTTCTGCAATCTATATTTTTTATAAAATTTGTTAAGAGACTCCTGTGCTTCTTCAGAAAGCTCTCCAATTGGCAAAGACTGGAACTCAAATATATCCTTGCCATGCGCCAATATTTTATGGACGGTCGGGGTCAACTTCTTCTGTGGATACATTTCTGCTAAAAGAGATGCAGTTTTCGACGCATATTCTGTATATTTTGTAGAATTGACATTTTCATTGCAGTTTAAAACATCCAAGATCGTTACCAATCTTTTCACGATTTGATTGTCAATTCCAGTGATTTTAATTACTGCCTCATCATTTTCAAAAAATCTCCTAGAAGTGTTTCCATCGTTTGAGTTACCATATCCGTGCTTGGGACAGTCTACTTTTAGTCCAACTTGTTTAAAAAAGCATCCCGTATTTTCTTCTTTCTGATCTTTTCCTTATCCGTTATTGATGTATTTTCATCGAAGTTTTCCTCCTCTTGTGGTAGGGTATACGCCAGTTTTAGCAAGAACTCCATACACCTAATCCTTGCGTGCAATGGTCACATTCCATATTCGTAATTCTCTTCATTTGTTGAATCGTTTAAATTACCAAAGTTCTTCTGACTCTTTTTGCAAATCGGGCATGACATTGTTGATTTTGTTCCTGTCAGTTCGTTTACGACTTTTCCGTCAACCATGGTCAGGTGGAACTCGTAATGGCATTCAATATATTTTCCTTCTCCAATTTGCGGCTTTGTAGGCTTAATCTTGCTTATTTGTTCTTCAATGTCCTTCACCGTGGTCCTTATGAGTTCGGCCGATTCCCTTGCAAACTGATACATTATTTGTCGGCAATAATGCACTGATGACGGACGTGGATTTCTCCAGTGTAGGGAAACATCAGATTTTAACCACAAAGGAACAACAGATGCCATAAACATATTTCCGTCCGATATTGTAGCGTCATCAGGAGATATGTTTTGCTTTTTAAACGCTTTGTCCGGTCAACTTCTCAGAAAGAATTTTCACCTCATTTTCAGGAAGACTCTCCAACAACCGTTTCACTGTATGGCCCATGAGATCCTGCAGATTGGCTTTCGCAGAGACTTCCGTAAAATCCGTATGCAGTGGTCGAGAATTTATTTTGGCTTGCGTAATATGCTTGTATCCGGATAAAACGTCAGCGCCGTGTCGCGTTAAAGATGCCCGTTGTTTCTCATATTTCTCTTTGGAAAGTTCTAAGTCCATAAACAAGGCCAAGGCTTCTTCGGAACCATACTTTTTAATGTGTACGTTTGTGGGCGTGGGAATGCTTTCCTTAATTCTTTTTAGTCGCAGTGGGCTTGCATCAGCAACAGATTTGGTTATCTGAGACCTAACTCTTTCACTATCCTTTGTATATTTAATAGCTAGCGCGTCCGATAAATGGTTCGTGGTCAAGTCATTGGTGGCATCGGCAAGTTTCCTCTTTCTTGTGAAAATTTAACACTCCTTAATACTTTTTTTGGCCTTCCTTTTGCTCCTCTGGTTGATGTGGTGGGTTTATCTACTGCCATTATAGCCAGGATGGTGTCTTCATTAAGCCAGTCCTCGTATTTGGAGTTGAAGTTCTGAATAGTTCGATTAGATTTCACCCATTTTGCCTTAATATTTGCATATATCAGATAAAAATTATTTTTTATAATTTCGCTTCTCTCAATATTTCCGTATAAGCTATCAAGTTCTTCTAAAGCAGCTTCCGTGAAAAACTATGGTGTGATTGACTTTCTAAACAGTTTAAATAATTTTAAATTGTTCAACGCCATGTTTTCAGTACTTAAATTCTTTAATGGTTTCAGTAATTGTTGCGCCAACTTTGAGTCGTAGACTAATCCAGGCATTGTGCTTATTTTGCAATATATAGGCTTATGTTACCATGCCTTAAAATTTACTGCTACAAAAAAAATTTTAAACAAAAATTTACTACTAAAAAAAAAAACTACTGTCAGTCAAAACATATAAGGGATGGACGCCATACAATTTCTGCAACCATGTGTTTTTAACCTTTTTTACCTCTAGAAGCCAAACGGGCACGTACGGGCAGATAAAACGTTTTGAAATATGTAAAGAAATAATCAAAGAACAGGTTTTGCAAATATGGCAAATATAGAAAAACATAGATTTTTTTTATTTCCCATCAAAGTTGAAAAATAGTGAAAAAACGGTTAGTTTTTAAATAGCGATTTACCAGGAGAAACACAAAGCAAACAGGTAATTTTTTTATCATTATACTTTAAATAAATACATCAATCAATACAAACAAAAAATATGGCGATTCGTTACCTATTTTTCGTGATATTATACCTGAAATCGCAACAAATTGACTAAAAATTGTGTGTTTTTTTGAAAAACACAGGTTTTTCCAACCTCGTTTGCTCTACGGGCGCCACTGTGCGACGCCTGACATTAACTATCGATCAAATATCTTTTCAACAACGCAGGTTGCTAGTCGCGCAAAGTATTTATCAAGTGACTATACCATAAAAAAACTCAAACAGTATACTTTAGTCAATAAAATGTATGTTGGGAGCAATGGAGTTCGACAACCAACTTTCTGCTGAGTTGATGTCAACAAAATGACAAGTAACAGGCTTCATGTGTGTACAAATCATCAACTAATGACAAGATATTTAATATGTTTGTGCGTTCATGGCAATAAAACGCTTTGTCTACAGTTAACACTCTCTGCTGTTTATTGTACTGACAGAGTGCAAAAGTTGTCCTCATTGCTTTATAATAAACTAAATTTAAGGAAAATTATATGTTTTCTAGACACATTCAAAGAAAACCAAAAAATCTAGCAGACAAGAAATAAAAAAGAAAGGAAAACGCGTAAAAGTGTTTTAAGTGTTGTTGAATAAAGCTAAGAAGGCAGATAGGACTAACCTTACATTATTTCCATGTGATGCAAACTAACGCCCCTTTGAGAATAGTATTAGATTAAAGGGATTTGTTTAGCCGGTAGATGAAATGCTATTGTCATATTTTTCATAAGAGTTAATACTTTCTGAGTGTACCAACTGTTATAAAAACCGTGTTTTTAATTTCATAAATCAATCTTAAAATAAGTTCAAATAAAGAGTAAACATTTTCAAATTCCCATGAAATTGTATAGAGTTTTGACTTTGTTAATTAAAAGCCCACGTACGTACATTCATAAATATGTTAATTAGTTCGCCTTGGAAAAGTTTTACTGTCGTATTCATAAAATATTAAAATAGATTTTACATGTATTTTAGAACAAATTTGTATAGAAAATTTGTCATAAAACATATTTCAAAGTTCATTTATTTTTTTATGAATATGACACTTAAGCCTTAAGTACACCTGTAGAGCCAAATTTCACACCCCTTTTCCAATTTAATCACAATTTTGAGGAATAAATTAAGTTAAAGAAAGATGAAAATATAATTGATACTGAATAAGAAACATTTTTACGTGAGGATTGTCTGTTATTCTTGTGACGTTTAATTGAACAATTATGTAGACAATTACCAAGCAAAAGTAATACAAAACTGCTCACCATTTCCTGCTTTATATTGTGTATAAGTTTCATCTTTATGTATTTTGTACTTTTCATGTTTTAAAACAATAAATCGTTATTTCACTTCATGTTTGGAAACTTTGTCAATAAAAACTACACATTTCTAAAACATCGTCACATTCCATTTTTATTTTGCATATAATTTACGAGTATTTTTTTTTAATTATGGCTGTGTTGATGAAAAATATTATTAAATAAAACTTCGTTTTTCTTTTCACAAATAACGACTCATTTTAGTTTGCGACACAGTATCGGATATATTCTTACAGCAATAATGTCATAATTCAAACATCGCACATAGTTTGTCTAAGACCTTCCTCCCCTTTAATATATAATTGATGAAAGATTTCTTAAATTAATTTTTTATTTATTAATCATTTTACTAATTGTTCCCACGAACTTAAGCAGTCTGATATTTTTCCCGATGACGTTCTAGAAGTAAATGAGTGATATGTATTATATTAGAACTTTGGGCAGAAGCAAAGAAAAACCCTTTTACACTACCAGCAGTAGATATTAAAAACCAAACCACGAAGTAGACCAAATGTGGATATGTTAAGGTCTATTCTTACCGGTAGATGAAGACACAAGCCAAAAATGTTTAACTATTTTCCTCTGCGAAATGAACTTTTTTTGACTAAAATTGAAAAATAAATAAATTGTGGAAGCGCTGATCACTAACAAGTATTTTGAAAAATGTATTTTTGTATGAAAACATAATTAAAAACTCTAAACCTTTGTAGCTTCGGGAAAATGAGCTTATTTGTAATCTACCTATAAATATTTAACTAAACTTTTTGTTATGCGAAAAATTATTTTTTTCTAAAATTCATTTATTTCCAGTTATACATATGTAAAACGTATATAATTAAAAACATAGCTACATACATACATATGTGCATAAAAAGTTACATATAATCCTTAGATTGTATTTCTTCTCTTATGCGAACACTTTCATTTACATAGATATACATACATAAATACATATGTGTATTGAAATAAATATGTTTTCTTTGTCTTAAAGGCTGTTTCCCTCAAGTGACAATTTCGAGATGACAAATTGCATTTATGAACGAGAATATGTAAAGCACGTTATTTGCAGTGACATTTTGTTTTTTGTCTTGTGCTGTTTCTTACTTTTTTATCCGCTTAAAGGTTCCATATCTCTTTTGTTCATTTCAATGACGGAAAACAGTAACTTACATTCATACGTACAAAGCTCGCTATCTAAAAAATTTCCATTTCCATTTTCTTATTATTTTAAAGGTTATTTACTTAAATCGTTAATTGCAGAATAAATACTGAATTAGTATTTTGGATCATACATGACCTGTAGCGTATGTTTTTCATAAAAATAGTTATGTGTAGTTTTAATATGGTTTCTTAAAAATGTTAAAATACAGAAAACCTCAGTAAAATTAACACGTTATCACTTTATATAACTTCATGGAGCATAATAAGAGAGAAATATAACGATATCATACGTTTATTATCTTGTATACCGCCTATTCACCATAAATACTAAGAATAAAATATCTTTTTCTTATTTAAGGACGAAATAATTTGCATTTTTATATCTTTTACATAACGAAAATAAGCTCTTAAAAAATTTGGTTATTCGTGTGTATATATGTCTTCCTTTTAACTGTTACTTTTTACATAAAATTTTTTTTTAGTAAACCTTTCTTTCTTCTAAAATGTTATTTTTGAAAGTGGTGTTATTTTCGAAAGAGTACATGTCGAGCAAAAAAAATGCGTTATTTTTTAAATAATTTTAATTTTTAATATTTTGTTTAGTGTAAAAAACTTCACTCGAATTCATTAAAGGTGGCCAATATTTTTAAATTGATTCAAACGAATACCTCTAAATATCTCAACATACGAAAAAATGGACTTATACCACTTAAAAAAAAAAAAACCAATTCATGTATCTACAACTGTTATAATATATAGTTGTGCTGTTTTTAGTGCTATTCCAAACTGCTATTCAGCTCTACTATTTTTAATGATTTTATTACTCGATTTGTAAAGTTCCTATATCCTTTATGTAATATTCTGCCTTTTTATTATTCTTATAAATATCTAGTTTAGGGTTGGGGTTAATAGTTATAAAGACGTGCACAGATATATTTGTTTACTTTAGCTTTTGTGTGCCTACTCTGATGAGTGTGTATAGATGAGTAGTTTTGAGTTTCTTATAAGAGTTGATATTGTTACTATTTCTCATTGGATCAGTGTTGCCGTTTGGTTACATATTTTACATTTTTTGTTACTTTTGAATTTTCGTAAATTTTGCAACAGACACGAAATAACGTAATATCACTTAAAAAGTACTTGTTTCATTATTTGAGGTAAGAATCTTTTTTAACATATTAATTCGATTTTAATAACAACGCATTTTTAATGCAATCAAAATCTCACATAAAAAATTAGTTTGAAATAAACAAAAGAAAACATTTCCGAAGTTTAACTCTGTTCAAGAAATACCGAAATGTTTCTTGCAAAATGTTTCTGGCAACAATTTTTTCATTGTATTTAAAATTGCGAAAATTAATATCAACTTTAGTAATTCCGCAAAAAAAAATTGACAATCACACCAATACCTCGATTTAGAAGAAAATTGTATTTTAATTTCCTTCAGGAAGTGCCGGATTATATTACAGAAAAATTGTCAATAATTTTTTGTTGAAGTTTTGAGCAAAAATTTCAATTAAATAACGGCATTTTAAAAATATTTAGTGTAGTTAATTCTATGAAAGCTCAATCTTTCAAAGAAAAAAGTAAAAGGTTTATTAAAAAAAACATGCCCCTTTCCATTCCGAAATATTATTATTATTAATTCCTGATTTAAATCCTTATGAATATCATCGAGCTGAATTTTTTTTAAACGTTTTTCATTCTTTTTTCGTTTTGTTATTGTTCAGTCAAATAATTAGTTCCCTTGTTGTTTTTCGTGAAATCTATATACATATATGTATGTGTGTATAAAAAATTGTTGCAAGTGTGTTCTGACTTTTTAACTCACTAACGGTCAAACCGAATTCGATTAAATTTTTAAGGTTTGTTCGGATGGTCGTGTAGATAGTTTATCTAATGATGGTTTTCACAAAATCATTTGATGGGTTGATTGTTTGTGCGTGCGTGCATCAGGCACGGCTAAACGACTGAACCAACTTTACTGGTTTCAAGGAATAAAACTTTTTACTATATTTTGTATAAATTACATTAAATTACTGTTAATTTAAGGAAGATTTCAAAATGTAACTTTTAATTAAAAAATTTAACTTTTTGGAAGGCAGCACTACGTTAGATGGAAGCGAATGAGTAAAGAAAGATAATTATGGGCTGGTAATTGATATTAAAAGAAATTTTACTCATTGACTCGCATTTAAAAGCTAACACTAAGGGCGTTGTTGAGTATTTTGATTTTTGATTCACATCAAATCAAAACCTTTAATGTAACAGATGATTTTCACAACATTTTAGTCCCTGGTCCCTGGTGCTTGACATATGGTTAAAAAAACTTAAGGGATCGCGGAGACCATATGGTGTTTATAGATTTCTAAATAATCATCATTTGCCACACAAGTATTCCATTCTAAATATGAGACATTTTCAATCAAATCTTTATGGAGCAAAATCTATTTCTAAAATTGATCTGGTAAAAGCGTTATATCAAATTGAAGCTACACCTGAAGATGTGGAAAAAGCTGAATTATAACTCCATTTGGCCTTTTTGAACGCATTTGCAAATGCGTTTTGGTCTTAGGAATGCAGCTCAAATTCAGGCTCCTTAATCCAATTAATGTGACAAATCGCTCAAGTAATAAGCCCCTTATATCAAAGCATTTTAAAGCATATCAAAGCATTTAACTTATGTTGTTGTTCGAGCCGAAAATTTTCATCCAACACTTGATCCTTCTTATCAAGGACTCTCAAGTACTTAAAATACTTAAGAGAAACAATAAGTTCTTAACATTGGATTTTAAATCTTTTAAATTCTATTTTTTATATAAAAAACTTTAAATCCATTTATCTTGATAACTAAGCGTCTTAGGATGAAACGAGCTTTTATCTGTGATCACTTAAAAAATGAAAAAAAAAATCGGCTTTTGAGCAAAAAATTTACTATTTTGTCCTAAAATTTAATTTTTTATATGAAAAACTATACAGTCTGACATTTTAAATTCAAAACTAACAGTGTCAGTCATTTAACAGTCATTGTTAACTGAAATACCATTAAGTGCGTATAACAAAATTTCTATCACATTGTTAAAATCAAAATAAAAAAAATCTTACTCTAACTTTTGGATACATATGATATCTCTAGTAAAGACCACTCACTTTTGTAGCAGATTTTTTGCAACACAAGCTGCATTTTAAACTTTACTAAGATTAGATCTAGTAGATAGTTTTTAAGAAATATTATAATCAAAATCAGTTTTTTTGCGACACGTTTGAAAACGAAAATTTAAATTAGAATTCAATGTACAATAAAAAAAATTTTCAAATTTGTCATTCAAAATTCAAGCGGGTCAACAACAACATCACTTTTCATAATTTACGGTGAATAAAAAATAAATATTGAAATATTTTATAGTCGCTTTAAGGGTGTGAAGTAAAGTGTGCTTTCATTTTGCCATATTTTTATATTCTTTTCATTTATGCGCGTGCACGTTCTAATAAAAACAAGCAAATGAATAATTTTTCTGTTCGTTTTTAAGTTTTTAATTTTTTTCTTGTTTGCTGATTAAGTAGCTTTGTTCGTTTGAAGAGAACTTTACTCCTTTAGGCAAAAATTAAAAGTGCACTTTAAAAATAAAGCGTTTTTATATTAAATACACAATTTAATTGTAAAATAAAAATTGTAGATATTAATAGGCATTCACTAGTCGAAAAATTCTGGTACAAATTTTTCTTTAGAAAGAGCACAGAAATTGAACAATTTTGGTGTTTCGTATTTGCAACAACCAACGACTTATTTCTATTACCAGTTTTTACAGAGTTTTTATAACGTTTTAAGCTGATGTTTGGAAGAAGAAAACTAAAAAAAGTCTACAGATTCTTTAAATACAATTTTTAACCCTTCGGGACCACTACTTTGTATTATACTGTTTAACTCTACTTCGATAATCTCATTCTCATATTAAGCTCCATTATTTTTCACGCCACGTGATACGTGACACACTCCATATTCACCCTGTAACAACAATATCTTGAAATCCTCGCTCTTATTGGAATTGTACCAAAATACAAACTTTCTAAACTTCCCTTCTTCCCAAAACTTGTAATTTTTTCTTCAATCGCCTCTCCAGACCGCATTTATGCGCAGGATGTCTACAAAATTTGACCAGTTACTGAAACCAATCGTTCTAGAATAGATAATAGATTATTTCTCGTAGTTTTCCGAAATGGTTTCATAAATAGAAGTATGAACAACAGTAGAAAAAAAATTGAATTTTTCTATGGCTTTTCTCTGTTTTTATCTATGAAGTTAATCAAATTGCACTTTAAGTGACTCGTATCATAAAACAAGACTTAAAAGCAAGAAAGAGTGCTAAAATCCGATATGAAAAGTTCAGAGGCCCATAACTCGGAAAAAATGGGCGAGCGCCAATTTTTTCACTTGATGTTTTTTTTCTTATTTTTTTTATTGTCTATCGCTCCATATTTCTGTTTTCTTGATTGGAGTTATTTCGTTGTTGCAAGTGATATGGAAAAATTAGAGGCAAACGTGATGTTTTGCCCGCTGCCTTTAAGGACATGGACCGATCTTCCGGTCGGAAACGGATATTGTAGAAACTACAAACGGAATGATAAACTTAGTTACACCCTTTTTCCACTTTTTGTGGTGAAGTGTACAAAAAAGAACTCACATACACGCACTATATACAAAACCTAAAAAAAAAAATTAATTAAAATTAACAATACTTGGGGTTTTTGCATAAACATTAAAATTATTATCATAATTTGTAAATATTGCTGTTACAAAAAAATGAACTATAATTTAGTACTTCTGATTTTTGCAAATGCATGAATTTTTTTTTAATCAACAATTGGAAAAGTAATTGTTTTAGCTTCAAAATGAAATAAATAAACCTTTACTTTATTTTAGGTGAATTATATTGAGTATTGATCAACTAACAACATCGGAAATAACGTTTGTTATTGGTAATGCTTTGGAACCATTTAATCATTAGTCAACGAAAACTAATTAATAAAGAAACCTTTTCATTAAAAAATGTTACCATTATTGAAAACAATAATAGTATTGAAAAAAAAGGAAAACATTACTTATCATTCAATGCTAATGAATACGACAATTAATTAGTTGATCTAATTAATTAATCTCATTTATACATAAATACATATGAATGCAACGACTATAAAAATATTTAATATAAACATCTCATTTGTGCAACAAGAGTATTTACTTTAAATTTAAAATTTATCGAAAAAAGCAAAAAACCTTCTGATTTTACGTAAAATGTATGTGCGAAAGAAAACTTATATGATAACAATTAAAAAATAATAATTTGGATTTAATACATACAGTAGTGGTCAAAACAGATGGAACTGAATAAGCATTTGTTCTTTTCATTGATTTATTTTCTTCAAATTACACATAGTTACTAAAATTTATTTTTTTTTATTTTCTTCATACAGTCTTTTTTGTTAAACAAATAAAAAAAATTAATTCCGTTAAATTAAAATAACAAAAAAACAAAAAATAATGGATGTATTCTAAATGCAGATGTTCAAAACATTTGCAACTGTCATTTCTCTCGCTCTTAATTAAGCAATTTATACTAATAAATACTAGGATGTAACGGTAATCGCATTTCTTTTTAATATGAGATTCAGGCAATTATACTCTTTAAACAAATTTATTATAATTATGGTTTTTTAATAGTTGCAAGAAGAGTTTGAAAGCATAAACATTATCAGAATATTTTTGTGTAAAAAATTGCAGGAACGAAGTACAATTCTGATTTTAAATTAAAAGTTTTAAATGATTTTAAAAAGGGACTTTCTCAAAAAGAAATTTCGTTGAAGTACTCTGTTCCAAAATCTACGATTTGCCGCATTGTTAAAAGTGGTAACACCCACACAAGTCATAAGGGTGGAAGACCCCGTATTACACTGTAAGAAAAGAGCGGAAAATAAAGAATTTTTTTACTAAATATCCCAAAGCAGTCCCCAGAGAAGCTAAAACTATACTTTTAATAGATGCCAGTATTTCAACCATTAAAAGAAGAGCCCGAGAGTATGGTCTTAGAAGTAACAGATGTACAAAAAACCGTTCGTGCCAGATAAAAACAAAAAAAAGCTCGGCTAGACTTTGCTACGAATTGGACTCAACAGCAATGGAAGAATGTATTGTGGTCAGATGAGTCTAAATTCAACCTACGGGGACCAGATGGAACAGCTAATGTTCGACGACCACGGGGCGAAAAGTTCAATCCCAAATACACAACTTCTACAGTGAAGCACGGAGGTGGAAATATTATGGTGTGGGGGTGTTTTTCAGGAAACGGAATTGACCCAATTCATCGCATTACTGCCAAAATGACGACCACAATCTATAGAGATCTTTTGAGCTCAGTTATGCTTCCGTATGCCGAATGGGAAATGCTCCTCGCATGAACCTTTAGCACGACAACGACCCGAAAAACACGGCAGGGGTTGTAAAAATATGGTTGGAGGAAAATGAAGTTAATGTAATGTCGTGGCCGCCCCAATCTCCCGATCTCAACCCGATTGAGAACATGTGGATGATCATAAAACGAAATATCGGCAATAAAGTATTCCAAAATGGTGATGAACTTTTCGCTGAGTTGGAGAAGCAATGGAGTGCAATTCCTGAGGATTATATTGAAAAGCTAATATCCTCAATGCCTAGAAGGTCTTCAGAAGTTATAAAAAATAATGACTTCGCTACCAAATAGTGAGCACGTATGTATGCTCTGACCAAAAAGTTAGTGCTCGCAGCCAATTTCATTTTGTGCCAATTTCTAATAAAAATAAACATATTATTTTAAATTAAAAATTGCTCTAATATTCATCATTTATTACAGTTTAAAATTATGTATGTATTTCACTTTCCTTTTTAACATGCTGTCTCACAGACTAAAAACATACCGAAAGCTCTCTGTATATCAGTGTTGTAAACACTGTTGCCAGCACTTTTCTGTGTAATATCCAACAAAATATTTATTTGAAAAAAATCTGCAAAATCTGCACCTTATTTTAAAAATCTATAATAAATCTGTTAATGCATATAAAATAACTATTTATTTTTATACAATATGTCAGAATATTTATAAAAATAATTAAAAAGAAAAACAAAAACAATTACAAAACAATTTCATTCAAGTAATCTTTGCTTATAGATAAATAAATTGGCCCATATTCATAGTTAAAATAAAGTATACTTTAAGGGAACTAAAGTCGGTTTTACTTTAAGAGTCGACTCTAATTTATTCATAGACAATTTAAAATATACTTTAGGCGAGAAAGTCAACTCTAAATTTAAAACCACCTAAAGCTGTTTTAACACATTTTTCCAAAATTATTTTATTTGGTTTAAGAACACAATACTCTCTATCCGATTTTTATACCAAAGTGAACAAAATAAAAACAAGGTTACTTTTTTCTAATGTTTGTTTAGAAATTGTATGAAAACATCTATCAGTTGACACCCAGTGGAAGGCGGAAAAACTTAAAGTATACTTTATTCGTGACTATGAAAGCAAACAAGATAATAAGAGCCTTTTATTTTAGAGTATACTTTAACAAGAGTCGACTTTAGTTTATAATTATGAATATGGGCCATTATGTTTAAGTTACATACTTACATATGTATGTAAAAGTCCTATTAGATATTATAAACTTTTTTTTCTTTTTTATATTTATTTTACTAATGAATACAATTACAAGTAATAAAAATTAACTATATTGTCTAAAAATATGTGCTTAATGTGAGAAAATCATTGGTTTCTGCATTTCGCTCTTAGAGAGCAATTTTAGTTAACGTGTTCTGAAATGCATGTTAGTAACCGACGGTTGAAGATTAAATTAAATTAAATCATATTATTAAATAAAAAACAAGAATATAATTTAATTTAAAAAAATTGAGTACCCACTGATGATTGATATTAAAAAAACGCGATTGGAACAGAGTTCTTAATAATATTTAATATTTGGTTTGTCCTTCCTTACTTTTAATTGTGACTTCTTGTCTTCTTGAAATAGCATTGACCAAATTTTGGTTGACCTCTTGTAAAGCCTGAATCAAAACATTTCGGTTGCGAATACCTCTTCCTCTAAATTTCTATACAAATGTTTCCAGAGATATTGGGCTCACATCTGCAGATTGACTTGTAAAAAAATAGAATTTGGCGGCAGACCCATTTCTTTTCAAAATGTCAATATATTTTTTGTAATCTATAATACCATCATAATCTACTAATTTCTGACACCATCAGATTTCATACACTCCGTACCCAGATTGAGCTTCGCCCATGTTTACATATGGGATATAGATTTAAATTATTGAATTCTCGCTTAGGCTTCCTCTACTCGTATACCTAACACCTTCATTCATTACAACATTAAATTAACTTTCGTCTGTATTTTTACAGATTCCAGAATTCCATGGACTTATTCTTTGTGGGCTTGTGCATAGTCAAAAGGTTTTTCCTAATTGACAGCTTTTTTGTGGCAACTAGACCATGGAGATCACCCTTTATAGAGCAAACTGAAATCTAAATAACACAAAAATTGTAATCAAACTTAATGTTAAAGGCTTTAATTTTAATTTTTTTCACTCAGAAACATTAAAATTAAAAATTAAAATTAGGAGTACAGCTTTTTTTTTTAGCATTTTCAGTTAGTAGTTCATCCATATTAGTCGAAATTTTCAAACAATTATAAATTCCCTTTTCCAGTGACATTTCTTGCCCACGTTCCAAATGGGGACTTGAGAACTTTAAAAATTTCTGCTATCATGCCATGACAAATAATTAGATTACGGAGTTACGTTTTTATACCTGGATCTATTTAATTTTCTTAGCCTCTTAGAGAGTGTACTACTTTTAAGTTGAGGTGATATGTGGGTGTTAATTTAAAGACGTTCGACATCGGTAGAGTACATTTTGTTAAATCTGCAACATTAAGAGGTAAGTTTCAGGGTTTTATAAAAATCAACAACAGAGATATCATCCGGCGTTCCCGACCAATTTATGATAGTGATAGTCTGTCATCAAAAAAATTTAGTCGGCGCCAAAAATGCGCACATTTTTAGAGTTATAGCAATTAACATAAACTCATAAAGAAAAATAATCAAGGATAACACCTTAAATTAGGTAAGAATTTTTTTTATTTTTATTCATGCATCGTCTTAAAGTTCTGAGCTTAAAATAGCAGCCTATTGCTTATCAAGTAGAAGGTAAATTAAAAAAAAAATGTATACATATTGGCCCAAATTCATAGTTATAGAAAAAAGTCGACTCTTGCTAAAGTATACTCTAAAATAAAAAGCTCTTATTATCTTTTTTGCTTTCATAGTCAAGAATAAAGTATACTTAAGTTTAGACGCCTTCCACTGGGTGCCAACTGTAATTTGATAAATGTTTTCATACAATTTCTACACAAACATTTGAAAAAAGTAACCATGTTTTTATTTTGTTCACTTTGGTATAAAAATCAGATAAAGAGTATTGTGTTCTTAAACCAAATAAAATAATTTTGGAAAAATAAGTTAAAAACAGCTTTGGGTAGTTTTAAATTTAGAGTTGACTTTCTCGCCAAAAATATATTTTAAATTGTCTATGAATGAATTAGAGTCGACTCTAAAATAAAACCGACTTTAGTTCCCTTAAAGTATACTTTATTTTAACTATGAATTTGGGCCATTATGTACAGACAAATGAACGAAACCATTTTTAAATTTCATAGTGATATTTAGTTTCTTTAAAATTGTGTTATTCATGATTTTTAAAATTACTTGTACGTTTTATGTGCCCCTACTGAGATTAGACTTGTTGTTTACTTTAGTGGAGATTCAATATTGTTAGGAATAAGCAAAATCGATCGGAGCCTAAAGAAAGTAAAACAAAATCGCTCAGACTGGTTAATACGAAATTAAAACCATTCCGATCGGAATGTGTGACATGACCGATATTGAAGAACTCGAATCCTAAAAAACAGGAACATTAAAAAAATATTTATTTATTTGTAAAAATTATGTAAAAAGTGATCATATAATAATTTTTGTAATTTGTGTACATTTATATCTAAAATTAATCTCAGCTCAGCTCAGTTCAGCTCCAAGGCATTCATATGTGGAAGAAAGAAATGCTAATTTGCTATGCTTTTTATTACGAATCTTTTTTTTTTATAATCTACCTTGCTTCCAGACTAGACTTTATGGAAGGTGAATTATTATGAAGTTATTGTTTTCATATTTACTTTTTTCAGCAGAAATTATTGAAATAACACATTTGAAGAGAGAAACTCCTTTTAAAACTAACATCTCCTGTAATGATATTTGAAGGTTTTTATAATCAAATTAAGAAAATATTGGTAATAAATCGGTAATCGATGCTCTCTTATCGGTCGAGCAAGTTCTTTTTTTCGTGACATATTTTAAAAGACAAATGTAATGCTCTCAAAAATTCAGATCGTTTAAATATAAAATCGTCACAGTTACACCAAACGATACAGTCAAACTCTTTAATTATAATATTTAAATATCAAGTATTTGAGCTAACAAATGACATTACAGTATGTTTGTATGTCTTATAAGAGGATAAATCATTGAGTTTGCTCCTACCTCAAGTTGGTTTAAAACTGTTTATTCAATATAAAAAATGATTGAATGTTGTTGCTTGTTTACTTCTATACACTTACTGTGTGTGGAACGCATTTTAACCAGAATATAATATTATATCCGACCTTAACAGGTTTCATGTCGTATATTTTATTTTCAGTTTGCGATGAGGTTAATGAATCGTGCTATGAACAACTTCCGCTTCGACACATTTCGGTGGCAATAAATGTGATTTGTAGCATTTCCGAAGGCAAAACTCACGACATACATACTCCATCCAACAACAACGACAATATTGATGAACATAACGAAATTTTAAAAATTTTGCCTTCGACACTTTTACAATGAAATTGTGTTGTAATATTATTATTGAAAATGAATTTTGTATTTTCTTATGACATCATTTTACACATACATACATACATACAGTGCAAAAATAATAGCACTGTTATTCGTTATATGATTTTTTAGTAAGTGGACAATATTTTGAAAAGGAATGAGATTAAGATTGTTTTATGTACTGGAAGAGACTTTTATTTATGTATTAGAGAATCTCCGAATGCAGAATATGATCCAAGACTTACTTTCAAGACCAAAAATATGGAGGTTAAAAAAAAAAAAATGTTGTGGATATGCTTTTCATATTGCGCAGTGGAACCAATTGCTACTTTATATAGAAGAAGAAATGCTTTTGTTTTGAATCAACCACCAAAAACATAAGAGCAGAAAAAATGCTAGTCAGTGGAATGATCTGCACAGTCGCCTGACCGTTGGAGAATCTTTGGACTGACGTCAAAAAAGACGTCTATGGATCAGAATCCAATAACACCAATAAACTATGGGCTGTAGTTAAGGAGTCGTGAAAAAGAATTCCAAAAAACGAAGTGAAGACTTGGTTAGCTCCATGCCAACGCGTTGCTTCTTCGTTATTGCTAACAAAAGCCATCCAACAAAATCTTAATTTAGTAACATCATTTTCTTAAGTATGTGTTTGTGTTTAGTTTAAAAATTATGACTGTTGAGAGCATTTTGTAATTTGTTTCAATAAAAATTAATAAACGTAAAAGAGATTTTTCGGATGTGGCCTTAATTTTTCTCCTATTACTTAATTATGTGTTTCTCGAACAATTACACACAGAAAAAGGATTGGTAAAAAATCGGTGAGTATATTTAAAATTCAACTATTAATATCATTATTTAATTTTTATTATATATAAAATATAATCTTGACACATTTTTCATATTGAAAACTGACAAGCGATATTCGATATTAAAAGTTGGTTGCAATTACTGTTAACAAAGTTTACCTGACGGATTTGTGTCTTCACTAAAATATTTTCTGTCAATTGGGTGAAGCAACTAAACTTGTTCAACAAATTTCTTCTAATACCTGAATGTTGGTAGTTAGAATCATAAAATCAACCCTATCACTGAAAATCAAAATAGTTTTGACATACATAATAAAAATAAAATTTATACATTTAAAGTTAAAAATGTTTTACTTTTAAAAAAAAAAAAAATTATGGAATCAATAATTTGCCAATTTTATTGAAGGGTAAGTTCACGATAAATTAAAAAGGACTTTTATGCACAAAAATATTTGAAAAGTTTAAATAATTTAGGATTGTCCAAACATATCATATTTTCGGTTGAAATGGAAAGTGGATGGCTTTAACTGAAAAGTAAGAAATCCGGACGAAATAGGGAAGCGCAGTGGTCAGCATGAAGCTTACGTTTTTTATCACGAAATTTATTAAACATAAACATATTCTTGTAAACTAATTTTTAAATAAATGTTAAATCGAAAACATTTTTCTAATTCACAATAATATTTTATATTGGTATTAGTCCTCCTTCTCGAATAATTTTTTAAAACAGTTCGGAGTACCTCATTAATTTAGTCATGTTAACTGAACTTCAGATAATGCTCATAGCCGACAAAATTCGATTGGAAACAAATTCGGTTATCATAACGAATCTGTTTTCTCTGTGTATATTACTAAAAAGAGGTTACCTTTAGAGCTAATTTTTTTACCGCAATTGTATACGAATTGCGATCCTTTAATGTATTTTAAACGGAAAATAAAAAATCTTCTAATTTCAACATAACAAACATATGTATTACATGTTGTTACACATACATACATATATACATACATACATAAATATATAAAATAAACATTAACATTAAAAAATAAACATTTTCTCAAGCAAAATTCAAATTGAACAGCTTTGAATGTACTGCCGTTTAAGAGCTGGTAAACATTAAAATTTTAAATAGTCTTAAATCGAAACCATGTTTTACCTCGTCGACCACTTTTCCCCGCCTCAAAAATTTACATTGATTTATATCCAACAGTTTACCATTTTCTGATGCCACAAAATAAGCCGCAATGACCCGGTAACAATTGCAGATACACAAATGTATAAACAAATTTTGTATTTACTTTCCAATGGATGTGTTTGATAATCATTTACAGACGGACAGATACACAAGTTGGCACACAATAATACAGATTGATGCATGTGAAATTAAACGTTCGTATTCTTTCGTATGTATGCTTGCAAATGCAATTAAAACCAATGACCGAAAATAATTTGTTGCAACAAATGTTCCCAATAGCCAGTCATTCAACAAAAAATCAATAAGACTTTTATAATCAAACAAAAACTCAAACATGGAAACACGAATAAGTTTTTGAACAAACTGATTTTTTTTTTCAAAACTTAAAATTTACAATGCAGAGAATACCAACTCGCATTACTGGCCTATGTACAGTATGTTATTTTTAAGGATAATATAAATTTGTTTAAGGTTTTCGTTTGTTATATTAACCATATTAACATAACTTTCTTATACCCTTCAACACAAAAAGTGAAAAAGGGAATATCAAAGTTTGTCATTCCGTGTATAATTTCTACAATATCCATTTCCGATCCCATGCCGAAGCAAACTTGATTTCACTAAAAAAAACACGTCAATCGATCAGATATAGCGTCGAAGGAGGTGCTGTTGGAAATCAGCATGATCGGTCCGTGTCCTTCGAGGCAGCAGGCAAAACCCCACGTCTACTTGTAATTTTTTTATGTCATTTGGAACAATAAAGTAACTCAAATAAAAAAAAAATAATAATAATAAATGAATACATGAGGCGATAGAGAAAAAAGTGAAAAAATTGGCGATCGCCTATATTTTCCGAGTTACGGGTATCATTATAAAGCTTTTAAAGAGATCTTTAAGGAAATACTAAAATTAAAAAAAAATGCTTAACCCATTAAGAGCTGATGGCATTTTTATGTAAAGTTATATATAGGCAATACTAATTTTTTTTTATTTTTTAATTCTTTGTCAACCCAATATTTGCTTTTTTGATTGCAGTTCATTCACTAAACAAGATTAACATATGGATGGTGAAGGGTATACAAAATTGATAGCACTTTTACTTGCTTCTTTTTAACGTTGAAAATAAACTTAAGTCAACTGGGCTATTAAAACTAACTGTAAATGAATTCGCTTTGATTCAACCAAATTGTCTAATATTTTCTGAAGTTTTAGAAGCGAGACAGAGTTATTTTCAATAAAGTTAATTTTCAATAAATTAATGAAATAGTTGATCAATTCTGATAGACTTTTTTGAACATTTTTATTTAACGACAATCACTTAAAAAAAAACACATGGCACACTAGTCTATTACTTTTAAGTCCATTTGTTGATATTTTCTGATTTTTGGAAATCCAGATAAAATAAATAATAATCTTCTTAGTTATTAAAAGATCTTCTCGTTTGTTACATTTTTCTTGGTTAGACAGCCCTTCTATTAATAGCTGCTGTCCACCTTTTATTAATATTTTTTTTTTACTTTAAAACTTTGAAATAAATATTTAATTCTTCTTCTTCTTTCGATAACTGTTGGTAACACTGAAAAACAAGAAAGAAGTAGAAATAGATGATGTTTGTTATGATCAAAATCTTAAAACTTATGACAATAAATGTTATTTTATTATTTTCTACATAAATTTCTTATTTTTTCAGCTGCCAAAAGGTATAAGTCCTAAAATTTTTAAGCAGCTGTCATTATTTTCATAAATATATATGTGTTGTTTTTTTAGAGTTTACACCTCGTAAAAATATTTAATACACGTTTCTAATTAAATTAATAAACCAAGAACTTTAAAAACAAATGTATCAAAAATATTAATTTTCTATATTTTTGTGTTTTGGACTTAACCGCATTGGCTTTTGAGCGACATTTACATATTATGTAAACTGAAATGACAATGAAGTTTTTGACAAGCTTTTAGTGTTGTATGTGCAACGGACAGGTCAACCGTAGCACATACCACAAATTAAAAGCCACATTAGAGATGTGATCGGTCGTTTGTTTCAGTGACTGGTTCGTTCGTTCAATCGTTCAATTTGAACAAAAATCGTTATTACCGAAACCAAAAAACTTACACATACATACATATGTATATGTGGGTGCCACAGAGGCAACTCCTCTGAGAGGTCGGAAGTACTCCTCCACTATAACCACACTCTAACATTAATTTAGAAAAAAATGCATTTTTTTTATAAAATGTTTAATACATTTTATTTACACTTAAAAACCGTTTAAGAAAATTGTTAAAAACGTTATTTTAAAACAATTTTTGATATTCCCGAAAAATAGTAGTTTTCGATATGCATGTATGTGTACATCAATTTGTTTTCGAATCCATTTCAAATTAATATTTTGTACTTCTTACAACAAAAGTATTTAATAATTTTCTTCAAGTTTGAATTATTTTTTTAAATTCTTATTAAATTTTTATTCAATATTTCGCTACGTCTTTGAGTAGTCTCATCAGCATCTGTACCATTTCTTTCGTTTATTTCAAATCACTTTTTTTCATTAATTGCAAAATTTTAATTTAACAACTTTTCCTTTAAAAAAGCAAAACTATATCAAAAATCAAATTTTTATAAAAACAAGTACGAGTGCTATATCGGCTAAGCGGAATCTTATATACCCTTCACTTCTAGTTTAGTGAAGTAACTTCAATCAAAAAAGGAAATATTGGGGTGCCAGAGAATTAAAAAGAAAGAAGGGAACTAACGGATCACTCCGTTCACTTCAATTAATTCAAGCAGTTCGTTCATTAACAGCACACCAACACCAAAGGATTATTCGTTAGGAATTTATTAAACTTTCAACAATTCCGTGTGGTTTTTTCTTAATGGTTCCTGAATTAAATAAACATTTTATAAGGCTCTCATGAAATATTCATCATTATTAAAACATATATAGTATAAAATGTATTCGTGTGGTCATATACACACATATACGAGATGTAAATGACGAGTGGTCAGTGTATTTTACCCAAATTTTGTATTTATTCATCAAATCGAAAAGACAAACAAATCCAAAAATTTTTTACAAAAATTTCTGATGACGAATATTGGCAACGACAAATTCGTTGTTCTCTGCAAACGTGTACAATTTAATTTTTATAATCTGACTCTTGTTTGTTCCTCCAGTTGCTTTTGCTAAAGACAACAAAGTTTAAATTAAATTGGTCAAATAATTTTATCGTAAGAAAGATTACATATGTACATCTCTGTCAATTTTAATTGACATTAAATTTCGATATCATTACAAGATGAAAGTTTCTTGTAAATTTTAAGTCAGCAAAATCAAGGCAGCACAACAAAATAAACACCGAATCGCTTATCTTCATTAAACACAACTTTTTATTTTGTCAATTTAGATCACAAATTGTCAATTAACTAAAGAATCTTGATTTTATATTTAAATAATTATTGGACCGTGCCCGGGGAATGAGTAAATATGTTGTTTTGTTACCACAAAGCATTGATTTAAAATACTTAATTTACTATCGGATTCACATTATTGGTTTCTGGTTATTTTGTGACATTTTTATGCCCGACATAACAAATGTTTGTTTTTTGTCTACTGAAAAGTTAATTGGATTTTAAATTACTTCGGCTGCTTTTCCATTTGTTCAGTATTTGAAAAACCATTTGTTCTTAATAATTTAAAGCAATGTAAATGAAGTACACACAACTTTATATAAGAACATACTCTGTACGTATGTATGTATATATGTACATTTGTTTATTATACCCTTGACTAAAAAGTGAAAAAAGGGTATAACTAAGTTTGTCATTCCGTTTGTAATTTCTACAATACCTATATCCGACCCCATAAAGTTAATATACATTTTGAGTTCTTACGCAACGCAAAGTCAATTGAACGATGTCCGTCTGTCCGTCCGTGTTAGAGTTGACATTTAGTTTGCCAAGGCACTAGATCAGCTAGTGAAAATTTAAATACGCCAATCGATTAGACATAGTGTTGTAAGAGTTCCTATTGGAAATCAGCGAGTTCGGTCCATGTCCTTCGAATCATCGGGCAAAACACCACGCCTGTCTCTAATTTTTTCATGAACAATAAAGTAACTCCAATCAAAAAAATTAATATATGAGATTATTAAAAAAAAAATAAGAAAAAAAACATCAAGTAAGAAATTGGCGCTCGCCCACATTTTCCGACTTACGAGGCTCTCTAATTTTCAAATTTTTTATAATATCAATATGGGTATCATTTTAAAGGTTTTGAAGATATCTTTGAGAAAATACAAAAAAATTTTAAAAATGCTTAACCCATTAAGAGCCATTTACATTTTTATGTAAAATTATGTACATACATTACATTTCTTCATTACAGGTAAAAAATCCGGAGAGCCAACTGTTAATATGATTCGTTCCTTGGGATACGGTCTATCTGGAATAATTTATTATAAAACAAATATTATAGACAATTATAAGGTTTTGCCTTATTTAAAGACATCGAAGCTTCACAGTTAGTTATCGAAAGAATACAAATATCCAAAAAGAAATGGGAACACCTTCAGGAACTTAAATTTTTACTTCCGGCAGACTGCCACAGCTTTTATGACAATATTTTCTTAACCGCTTTAATTTAATTTTCTCGAATTAAATTTATTAATTAAATTAATTTTTTTCTCGAATCTCTTTAATATTTATAAGAAATTTTGTGTTTTATTTAAAACACTTACAATAAATAGATACAAAAAGACATCACTTAACTGAAAACTTTTTTAGTCACGTCTTAAAAGCGCTATTTTCTTATCTTAACCATTGGTTTTCTTTATGCAAAATTTTATTATTGTAGTTACGGCTTTTTGGTTTCAGAAAAATAGAGTGTAAAAGGCCGTTACTAGCATTTCTTAAAAACTACCTTTTTTCCATTAATTTGTTGTTCAGAAACAAATCCATCTTTGTTTTCTAAGCTTGAATCTTAAATGTGGATATTAAGTTTCAAGTAGTCTTTAATTTATAACGTTTATTCCTTCTCCTGTAAAAACTAAAACGAGCAGTTAAGGCCTTTTGCATTTTAGGTGACAATATGTAGTATTTAATTTTTTAAAATTATTTTTTAATTCTCTATTACCCCATTTATTGCTTTTTTGATTGAAGTTAATTCACTTAACTAGATTTCTTTATTATTTATATTATATTATTCTTTCTTTATTATAAAACTCCAATAGCGAGACAAGGTACAACATTTTCTATTTATATTCTATTTGAGCCAATAGTAATTTTAAATAAATGTTGATTTTATTTATTTTTTTAAAATCATTTATTGGCTTTAAAAAACCAATTTAACAAAAAATAAAAGAGCAGAAAAAAAGTCAGCCGGATACAGTGAATAAAGGAAAATAAAATCATTGTTGATTATTGTTGTTTTTGTTTGAACAAAAATCTTTAGTTTATTCAAAATGTTTGTGAGAAGTTTTCTGAAGAGTTAAGCAAACAGTAACGAAATGGCCATCGAGACGTGAGTTTACCCTCAATAATCAATATCGGTGATTTATTAAATCAATGGGGATAATTTAAAAAAAAAATAGTAAAATATTTTTTTTTTTAAATAAATTAATTTCATTAAAGTGTTTTTAATTAAAAAAATATATATTTAAATATTCAGTCTCACAATTATACTTACGTTAGGCAAACTTTAAACGAAAACCTTTACGTATTTTTATGTATTTTAAAACAACATTTACGTTGCAGTGATTAATAACGCCTTCATCCTTAAAAGAACTAGAGATTTCTTCACGTTAGTAACTTCTATCTTAACTAGACGTTTAATAAAATAATAAACTAACAATATTGTGCCTTTTAGTTTAGAAGCATCAAATATTAATTAAATTTTGTTTAAAGCTTAAAATAAAATGAATTGGTACACTTATATGTTTAACCCTTTCGGGACTACTGGGATAATACGTCCCAGCAATTTTCAAACTGTCTTTTTTCTTTATTTTCAACGCAATCGCCAGGGAGGTAGAACTGCCAAACGTCCAAAAACGGATAGCATCAATATTGGAGACCACTTGCCAGTAGAGCAAGAGAAGCGTTGTCGCTGTGTCCGCTGTTCTTCACTTGGCATAGAAAAGCGAACAAAGATGATATTCTCAGATTGTAACAACGCCTTATGTTAAAAGTGTTTTGGGCCATTCCACAAATAAATACCTAATTACATTCCTAAAATGTTAAAAATAAATGTAAACTTTTATCTCAATCTAATAATATATATATTTTAGTTGTCTTTTTAATTTCGAATCGCTCTTCGAGAACACTGATTGTGATTTTATGCCCGATGAAAACACTTGTTGGGATTATATGTCCCAGGATAAAAGGACGAATTTAAAATTTTTAAGTATGGAGAACATAATACTTTTATCATACCTTTTAGAATATGAAAAAAATTTTACCATACATAATTTGGGTTGCAAAATAAAACTCCGTCCCGAAAGGGTTAAGCGCGAAACAAGTTGGTTTTGAAATGCTTTCCAATAAATTTATACCCTGTTCAGACATATGTTTTAATTTAGACAATTAAAATTTAAATTGAGTAATTAATTTTGGTGTTCACACATATCCAATTTAATTTACACAATTAAAATTTGACAGTAGAATATACATAGTTCTGTTCAATAACAAGAAGTTGTTGCTAATTGTTATTGGAAAGTGTTTACTTCAGTTCTTAAAAAGAAGCATCGAAAGAGTAAAAAAGAGTATAAGATGTGAATGTTAATAAATTTGATACTACTACTAAGTTAATAAATATTAAATACATTGTTTTTTTTTACTTGTGTTTATAAGCACTTCCCACGAAAATATTTACATCACATCGTTCCCAGACTAAAATGGTGTGGCTTTTTTACCATAATTGGCGATTTCAAAACCGAATATCTACAGCTGAAATTGTTTACAACCACACAGCACAAAATATGCCAACATTTATAGCTTTCCGTTTTAAATACAAAATATTTTGAATTGAAGCTAAATTTTGTATAACAGTTACAAGAAAGCTGAGAAAACTATATACAAGTAAACGCCAGGATAATAAAACAATAAACAAAAGAAATAGAATAAAATAAACTAAAATCTTTACAAAAAAAGACAGAAAAATTTTACCAATTTTGCAAAGTATTCGAAAAAATGTGCTCACAATCGATGACAAAGCTCTTGCAAATGCTAACAAAATGCTTAAAGCATCGAATACCGCTTTTACTGTTTTAGATATTTATTTTTATGGTTGTTTTTTATTATCGTCAGTTCGGCCTTACTTTGCTATTTTTTTTTCCCCAAAAATGCGTTTATTCCTTTTTTTTATTTGGAATAGTAATGTTGTAAATTTTTATTTGACTCTATCGTTGCTAGTTTCTGCCGCAAATTTATTGAACAGACCTAATTTTTACATTAGAAATTTGTGTTTGTAAATTTAGAAGAATAAAGAGAAGTTCGGCTTTAAAAGAAAGTTTGCTTGTTTTTATTTGAAATATGAAACTCTTCCAGTCAGTACGATCAAGTTTTGACTGCACGCTAGCCTTGAATCTCCAATATATTTTCAAAAATTTTTCATTTCGTTTAATTTGAAAATATTATATTTTTCATTTTTATGGCATTTAATCAATTAGTGACATAACCTTATACAGTTGGCTATAGAATTTAGGGATTAACTGCCTGTTTTTTTATTTTGTTCTAATTTTTTACGGTCGCTGCATTGTATTGGCGAGTTTTATTTTATATTTTTCATTGAGCTGCTTTCTTAACAAACGACATGTGGCTACGGCACCACTATTCGCTGGCAGTAAATATGGTTATGGCCATGGTTACGGCTATGGCGTTATGGTATGGCACGTCTAATTTTACCTTAATTGATAAATTTATTAATTAATTGAGTTCAATTAGGCTCTTAATTGCATAAATTCCTTAATTACGCAATTAAAATTTATGTCTCAACCGGGTATTACTTGTTTCTCTCCGCACTTTAAATTTACGCAAAAATTTATTGGTCTAGTTTCTAAATATATCCCAGCAAAAAACAAGGAATTCACCTTGCAAATATGTTTGTACATGTCAATATGTCTGGCTACGAAAAAAAAAAAAATAAAACAAAACAAAAAACTAACTGTGTTGTAAAATAATTTATATTAGAAATAACTGCCGATTTGGTTAACGAAAACCACAACGTGCTGCTAGATAAAGTGTTTGTATGCAAATATAAATTGCAACTGCAACAAATCAGCTTAAAGGTACGAGTAAATTGGTGACAGAGAAACGTTTTAAAACGAAATGTTAAAAAGAAATTGTTTCCTTAACACATTTATTTTAGATTTTACTTGGGCTATTCCCATTTTAATGGTTGCAGATGCATAACAGTAGCTGTTTAGCATTATAAATTTATTAAATCTGTTTTTTTCTCCCTTTTATCCTGAAGTGTCAATGCACAAATCTAATCTTTTTCTGCACGAAATTTATAAATTCATTTCTGGTCTGTTGATTTCTACCGTCTATATCCACACAAATGTACTTAAGGAATTAAATTTGCATAAATATTTATTCCATAACTTTAGGTTTTTTACATTCAAGTTTTGCCTTTTCCGTTTCTTTTGGTAAACTTTTTAAAAGTGTAACCGTTTTTTTTTTTGCTATTGAAGGTAAAAAAACACATTAAACAGGGGTACTCTGGTTGAAACGACACCGTTTTACTTTTTTCTGCTTTAAATTAAGAAACGCGTTAACAAATTTAAATTAAACTTATTTATATCCTCGTACAAATTGCAAAGTATATATATATATATGTATATATATTATGTTGCTTTATGATACATAAAGAAGCTACTTTGTATTTTGGAATTTTTGGCAAGTGTGAAAACAAAAATGGATGTGGAAAGTTATTTTATTACAAATAACCATGGTGGCTTTCGACAAAAGCAAACTAAGAAAGGTGTAAGATGACATTAAATACAATTTGAATAATTAAATTTTAGGTACCTCTAGATTAGTCAAAAAAATTTGTTTGTGAAAATCAAGCAAATTAAAGAAGTGACTCTACAAAATACACGAGGAATCAAGATGAATAAATTGGCTGTGCCAAACGGGCACAGATAAACGTCAACAATTAGCGTCGTTGCAATCAAATGTCTTTAAAATAAAAATATCTCGTATCATGTAGTTTTATTCTTCTATAGAGGGTCCTTAATCGGGGTAACTTTTCATGATTTCATTCTAGTACAAAAACTTTAACTTTAAATTAAAAAAAAAAGACTCGTCATTGTGAAAATGGTCGATTGTAAGAATCTTCCAAGTGAATGAAATACTTTATTGTTTCTCTTTGACTTTCTTATGTTTAAACTTTATTATTAAAAAAAATTTTTAAACTTGTTAATTAAAAAAAATTTTTTAATGGAACGCTATACAACACTTTAAATTATATATTTTCTTAACATTATAGAAACGATGCAGTACAAAATTAAAATCTCGTTACAACTAAGCAAGAAGTACGTTATTATTATTATTTTTTTTTTTTTGCAATACTGTTCGTTTGCTGATTTTATGATAAAATTTCCCTTTTCATGATGTTCCTTTTATTAAAGGAAACGAATTAGGCAAATTGCAATACTTTAGTATTTAATAGTAAAAAATACTTTAATGTAATTTGCAGCAAAGTATCAAGACATTATTCTAATCAAAGAAAACGTGCGGAAAAAAACACAATAGTTATAGTTTTCTGATAAGCTGGCTGAAGCAACTAGTAAAATAAATATAAATGACAGCCTTTCCAACCAACAAATAAATTGCATTTTACTGCAAAATATAACATACAACAGTTTTTAATAAAATTGTTTAAATCCCACAATAAATATTTTGTTTTCTTGCAAAATCAAAATATAATTGTGTTTGTTTTATTTTTAATAGAAATCAAAAGAATTTATATTCGATTATCTCATTTTATAATATAATTGATGAAAACAATAACTATCATTGAAAAGATGAAAATTTATGTTATCTCTAGCCTAGTTGTGCCGTGTTAATCACAGATTCCAGATGCTTTTCAATTCGAATCCCGATATCAGAAGTTTTTATCCCAGAAAATCATCTTGTTTGGTTTGTATTTAATTTCTTAGTAAAAATATGTCGTATGTATTTTTACATATTTTTAGCAAGTTGTAAAAGATCCTGTACCATATTTTTTTCATCGTAATAGTTATTGCTTATATATTTTTATTGTAAGCAATCTTTTGTATATAAATTAAAATTTCTCCAAAAGTCCTTAATCCCCAAACATGAATTTATATCCCCATCCAAATACCTTAATATGACGACACTGGTGTTAATAATTGCGCTAGAGATCATAAGTATGTATATTTTTCCAATTAAAATCTATTGGTTATAATTGTTCACTACGAGGGCTGCTCTATATATTTCTTGCCTAATAGTGAAAATGCGAATATTTATAATCAAAAATGTTTTTTTTTTTGTTTTTCAAAGTATTCTCCAGCATGATTTATACACTTTTGCATGCGCTCAAACCAGTTGTCGAAGCATTTTTTTCACTCCGATTGAGACACCTCCAAAACATGGTTTTTGAACACTTCAACAGTTTCTTCTAGCGACGAAAATAGTTGACCACACATTTTTTTCTTGATGTGCGGAAACAAGAAGAAGTCATTAGGTGCCAAGCCAGGGCTGTACGGCGGATGACCCATTAATTCGACGTTTTGGCTGGTCAAAAACGCTCTGGTTTGAGCCGATGTGTGAGAGCTCGCATTGTGATGGTGAACAATGATGCGTCTTCTCCTGTTGGTTTTTCGAATTTCTCCGATGACTTCAGGCAAACAAATTGTAGTGTACCACTCAGAAGTGACCGTCCTACGTTGCTCAAGCGGAACAGTCGCCACATGACCATTTGCCTCGAAGTGCTTCTTCCACGAACAACTTTCGTTGGATTTTGCTCGTCTTTGAAGACCCACACGGTCGATTGTTGTTTCGTTTCGGGCTCATACGCATAGATCCATGATTCGTCACCTGTGACGATCTTATAAACGTCTTTTGAAGCACCGCAATCGTATTTATGCAACATTTCTTTGCACCAATCGACACGAGCCTGTTTTTTAGCGACTTTCAAATTGTGCAGGATCCAACGAGAACAAACCTTTTTTACGGCCAGGTGTTCATGCAGTATCGAATGTATGCTGGTGCAAGAAATGTCCAAGGATGTCTCTATCTCTCGGTATGTCGCATTTCGATCTTGCATTATGAGTTCACGAGCGGCATCAATGTTCTCTGGCACAACAGCCGTTTTTGGACGACCTTCACGGAATTCGTCTTTGAGCGAGCTTCGGCCGCGATTAAATTCATTATACCAATTTTTCACAGTGCTATATATAGGATGGTGCTTCATCGCCATACAAAGATTTAAGTTCATCAATGCACTCTTGCCGTGATAATCCACGTCGAAAGTTGTTCACGAGTTAATTCCATTCTTTTCTATATTAATTTTTTCAAGTCACTGTAAACAACACAAACGATGGTCGTACGTCAAAACGTTTTGAGTACGATTATGCTTAAAAATGACAAACTTTCCAATGGAAATGTCAGATTGCACTTGGCAGCACTCAGTGTTGCCAGGCCAGAAATATATATAGTAGCCCTCGTATTCACACTTTGTCAAAAAGCTAAAAATATGATGGAAAAAAAGAAATAAATACTTTTAAAAATTTACTCACACGGGGAAAGTGTTACTTTGCTGTAGTTGCTTACTCCACGCCCTTAAGTAGCGTTTCCACAGAATGTATTGCTAAAGGTGCGTTTAGACTGTGCTAATATTTGTGCAAAATCATAAAAATTTTGTTTGTCCTAGTGTAAACACTCGAATTTGTTAGCCACCAAATATTTTTCGACTGTTTGTTGGCTAAAAAAATCTTTGTTTGTGAATAAAGCTTTGCATAATGTAAACACTTTGTCAGCACGTCGTTACAAATATTTGGCTCGATATTTTGTTTGTTCTCGCAATATTTTTGGCGAAACAAATAGCGACAAATAATTGTAGAAACGTGGGCTGCCAACAGTTATTTTTGAGAGAGCTTAACATATAAAAAATGAAATAAATTGAAATGGCAATATTAGTCAATTCGTTTGACAGATTAGTAACTAAAAAGCGCTTTTTTATAATTCTTTATGATAAAGCATATTTTTCTGAAAGAAAATGGACAACATCAATTATTGAATCGCCACCATCTGCCAAAAAAATCAAAAGGAAGAGGACGACGCACGATTGGAGTGAAGAAAATATATTTAAATTGATCGGCGAAGTGGAATTCCATCCTCGCATTTGGAATGCATCAAGTGCTGACTACCATTAAAAACCCATGCGGGATAGCGCATGGACTGAAATTGGCGATATGCTTAATATTACAGCGGAGGAAGTTTTCACAAAATGGTCGAATTTGAAGATTCAGTACCGGGGCTACATCAACAAAAAAAAAAAAAAAAAAAAACAAATCTGGACAAGGTGCAAACAATGCATCAAAGTGTAAATATTTCGACTCCATTGCTTTTGTTGGACGCGCGGAGGTTAGCCAGCAGCAACCAATAACAACAAATTTAGATATTTTATCTGAAAGCGAAGGTATCAAGTTATAGAAGTCATTTATGCAGCGAAGGTTCTTCAAAACTTAGTTCCTTCAGAAGTTTTTTGCAACATCCTTCCATTTTACGACGCTGCACCCACGCTCGAACCCACATTCTTCTGGATCTTTTTTTTTCTTTTTGCTGGGTTTTTGAAAGTGCCATAGCTCCAGCAGTTATTAATAATAAATCTTCAATATCACTGTCACTAAACATTTTAATTTTTCACGTTGCTTCACAAACACAATTTGATACTATTTAGCAGATGGATTTCATAAACATAACAACAACATTATTTAACAGATGTTTGTTCATACACACCGGACAAATAAAATTATTTGTGCAGTGTAAAAGGGTATACAAATATTTGTACCAAACATGGCTGACACAAAATCTTCTGTTGTTTGTGCAAATAAAATTCAAACAAATATTAGTGCAATCTAAACGCATGCCCAAATATTAGTCACAATACCTACTATTAGCCCAAACCATTATTTGTTGTGTTTGGACAAATATTAGCATAGTCTAAACATACCTTAAGATGAACGTTTCTGAAAAATCTATTAAATATAAATCTATACGGAATATTTTTATTGAGAACAAATATTAATTTTTTTTATTTCAAACAATTATTAAAAATAAAATTACAAGGGACACGGGGCATATTTAAATTAATTTTTTTAATTGTCTTTTAAAATTATTTTATTGAACATAATCATATTTGTTATAGTAATTGCTTATTTTCATAGCATATGCATTGTGTTTTTATCATGTTTTAACTCACGTGTGTAAGTGTGTGTGTATGTGCTGTCGGTATGGAAATGTGTGAATAAAATTTTTATTATCAAATTTTAAATTATTTTTATTAATTATTTCAAATACTCCTAAATTTAGATAATTTATTTCTTTCCGTTCCGCTTTGTGTCTTCTATAATTTCAAATAAATTTTTTTAATATTATTATGTATTTTATATTTATTTTATGTTTTGTATAAAGTGTAATTTGTTTTGCATTTGCACATAAAAGTATAGGCTTCACAAGACTTTAAAGTCATAAATTTATTTTCTTATTTTGTTTATTTATTTAGCAAATAAATTTATTTTTATTGGGTTTTATTTATTTTTGTATTTAATTATCTGCTTTCAGCTGCTGTTGTTATAGAAATTTTTAACGTGATTGACATTGAGTATGTATTTATTTAATTATTTTTTTGATTTTTAAAAAAATCTTATTCGGCAAAATAAGCTTGAATTTAAAAACTATGTTAAACTTTGGTAAATATGGTTTTATTTTTATTTTGACCTTTATATTTTTTTATCGAATTGTTTTTCAAACGAGATTACTTTGTTAGCTTTTATTTTTAGTTATTAAATTTTTGAGTTGCAGTGCTCGCATGTTAATATGTAATGAATTTACTTAATTAAAAGAACTAGTCAGCCGTATGTTATTTGCTTTATGCTTTAATAAAAAATTTAGGCAACGTTTTTATAAATTTTTTTTATTGTATTTTTATGTGTATATGTAAATATATTTATGTATGTATTTATGCATGTATGTATAAGAAAAAGAAAAAAAATCAAAAAATATTTTTAGGCATATTTTAAGTACATAAATTTCATTCTTTATTTTTTTATATTTCTAATCTATATTTACATTATTTGATATTTAGTAGAAATGAATTATATTACGTTTGAAAACAAACCCGTCACCAATTTTTGTAACTAAAATTTTACTTATTTACATGAACATTTATATTTTAATTTTATTTTAATGCAATAATTACTATTTAAGTTATTTTTAAATAACGCTCTTGTCTTAACCAAGAATAAAAATTGCAATGTGGACAGAATAGTTGTAATTACGTTAAAAAAGTTTTGTTTTATGTACTTTAAAAATACATTGATGCAAATTTCGCAAATTGTGATTTTCTCTTAATTGAATATATTCGCTAAAATGATTTTGCCAATTAAAATTATCATTATACAACAAGTTTGACACAAAAAAGGGTTGTTCTTAAGATAATAGTGCGCAAAACGAATAAATAAAATATAACTTTAAATTATATATCTAAAAAAAACAACTACAAATCCAATCATGTATCAAAGAAAAGAAGCGACAAACAGCCAATTTTTGTATAGACAAAAAGGATTTAAATTATTTGTTTATGTTATCAAATAAAAATAAAGTCTCTGAGACAACAAAAATATATAAAAATGGACGTTACTTTTTCTGAATACTAAACACATGGATATAAACCATCATAGTTTTTTTTTAATAAAGTATTTAAAATTTAAATTTTTTCTATAGCATTTTTTTACTATTTTGTTTTTTTTTAGTTTTATGTATAAAAATTAAAAGTGCATTATATTAATTAAAACCGACTAGTATAAGCCCTTAAAGTTTTTTTTTTATTTTTTTTTTCATGTAATTCTTTTAAATACTAAATGCTTTTTAACACTTGCAGCTTTAATTTAAAAAGTAGGTAAATATAAACTTTATTTAAATAATCATAAATTGTTTTTGTATATTAATACTACAATAGTACGTTCACTTTTGGCCACTTAGTTTCATTTGTAAATAGCTTTATGCTACGTTTACTATTTATTTTCAAATTGAATTGTTTAGTTTCTACTTAATTACAAATTATTTGGAACGCTGTCCATTTCGATTGCAACACTTAACGAAAAAGTATTATTTATAAACGTTAAAGCAAAATCAAAAGCCTATTTTTTTTAAACTATAAAATCTAGTCTTTTATAAAAATGATAAACATTAGACTAACAATTATTTCAAATAATTTTAAGACGAATGGACTAACGTCTCCTGTTGTTGTTGTTGTTGTTATTTTTTTATTCTTTCCTTTTTAATATGCAAATGCGTTTATGACAATAAGTTAGTAACGCTGCTGATATTCGTGGTGCCACCGATTAAAGTCGATGTGAAATACAACAATTGAACCAGTAGAAAGACCAGCCAATAAATACCTAAAAATAATAAATAAAAATTCATAAAACTAGTTTAAAAACTGCAATAAGCTTCTGTAATTGTGAACTCACTTCTGGTCATGGGTTAGAGACAGTGAACGTATACCAGCATTACAAGCTGGAAAAGCGTACAGGGGAGCCAAGTTAAAAGTACGCCAAACTTCAACAATCCCACGATCACCAGCTGTCATTAAATATTCGCCATCACGTGAAAGAAGCATACACTAATAAAAACAATAATTCTTTAATATGTCCAGAAAGGAATACTAATATCTTTAAAGTCGAAAGCTTTTAGACAAAGACTCATTACCTGTAAATTATCATTATGAGTTTCATGTCTTAGTTCTTTGCCGTTAATGGTATACGCTGCAACGTTACCCTTGTCATAATTGACAACAATAAAGCCTTCACGTGACATGGCAATTAATTCGGGTGAGTGGAACTCTGTCGGTGGATCCAAAGAACGTAAAAGATCGCCAAAAGTGGTATGAATTAGAACAGGACCATCTGAAATAAATTTTCAATTACACGTTTACTCTAATTACAATAAAGACAAAGAAAAAAGTTACTTACTTGTAGAACCCGATACCACAAGACCCAGTTCAGCACTAATCACAACTGATGTAACGGCCTGTTCGTGGCCAGTTAATGTTGCTCTTGGTGTGGGTACATCACCTTCCCCGACGATGCTTTGAGTGCGAGCATTCCAGTGCCACAATAGTACGGTGCAATCGGCGGAGCCTGACGCTATATAACAATCAGATGTGATATTGCACTCTGATCGTGCTAAACACGTAACCACGCCAAAATGGCCGAAAACTATTTGGACAATTTTGGCTAAAAATATAAGTTTTATTTATTTATTTTTAAACTATATCCAGTTATGACTTAATAAATATTATCTTTACCAGATTCAGTGTTGAATACTCGAAAACTGTTATCCCAAAATCCACAAGCTATAAGAAAACGACTGTCCACGGTAACTACAAAACAATTGGATCTTATTCTCAACATCTGACTAAAGTTGTCGCCTAAATGTCTACGATTCATAGGATTATTATTTGTTGTATTTTGAGCGGCTGTGAAAGAAAATTATATTTTAAAATTGTGGTTAATGCCGAAAGTTAAAGAACACTTACTTAGAACGGGATCAATTGCTAAAGGTTTAATAGATCCTTGCTGTTGGTTAGAGTCTGCATAGCTGGGACTTTGGACGGAGGCAGTGTAATTACAGTTCCATCGATTTACTGCAAATTGATGGCCTGCTGTAACTGTAACGACCGAAGGAAGCGAAAGTTGAGGATACGTGTTCGCTGATATATGTATAATAGGAGAGTTTTGATAAAATTTTAATATCTGACATAAATCATCGGGCATTGCACTGAACATCATTGGTGACAAATGCATTGCCGAACTTCTAGGGGGATGAGGTTCCATCAGCAATTGACTGGGTGTCTGACCAAAGTTACGTATTTGATTTTCGACAGCCTCTCTCATCACAGGATCTCCTATTGTCTCCAAATCTACACTGCCCTCGTAAGTCAAATAGTAAAATACGTTAGAGGCCCGAACAGCTTCAGGTCCTCTCTGCTTGTAGCCAAATATCAAGTCAATCCATTGATGCAGTTGGCATGAGACGAATTCCGATTCTAAAGCCATGCGGTTGATGCGCACAAACTCTTCCGGCGTTTTAGCCCACGGCGGCAGCTCAACATCGTTAACTACTGTTCCATCTTCTCGATGACCTAAACGATAACTGGATGAATTATAAAACATTTCGGGTAAGAAGTACCATTCTGGCACAAGCTCTTTGACATCCGAGGTATCACGTTGGCAATTTTTCCATGAAAGGTTAACAGAAGAGAAAAGACGATCTGGATAATCGAATTTTCCTCCTTGTAGCGCAAGAAACATCGTTGTGAAAGGTTCGACTCTTACCAACCAATTAAGGGTAAAACTTGCAGTGGAGTAATGAGTACCATAATGAAAGGGTGGTATTGTGTCACTTTCCCACGATTCATAGCGCTCCTCGAAATAAGCTCTTCTTGAAGGATTTAAAGCGCCTATGGGTTTCGACAAATCTCGATAGTTTGAAGGTAAACTGAGGTCTAGATCTTTGGTTTCATAATTAGTGAGAACCCAGGGGAAAACTGGATATTGATTTAAATCGTTGTATGTGCGACCTGCTATGGTATTAAGGAACATTAAGTACTCAAAATTGGATATTTCGCGACGTTGCCATTTTTGAGTCATGTTCGAGTTACGCATCAACTGACGTGGCGACATCATCGAAGCTCGTCTTGTCTGTGGGATGCCATATTTAATGCCCACACCTACGCGAGGCAAAGCCTTTATAACTTTTTTAACAGTGTGTTGATCAGGAAAGGCAAATAAAATTGAGGTTCGAGAGGCTAAAAATATTTCTAAAGCGACATTTTGCAGAAGATATCTTCGAGAAAAAATAGCTCTAACTTCAGAAAAGTACCATTTACCATGTAAGTGATCGCAGTACTTAAGAACTTCAGCCTCAATTTTACTGAATTCAGGATTTTCTTCATCGACTTCAAAGAACATTTCAGTACTTGTAATGGATACGGTCCCTGGAGCAACTAGACCTGGTGCTATAAGTTTTGCTTTAGTGCTGATATTAACAGGACCAGTTAAATCAAGATCTAGCTCTCGGTCTTCTATAAGAAGTTCAGCATCATCTAAAAGATCGGCTGAGTGTTGAGTTGCTTGATGGGTTCGGCTAACAGCAATTTGGGTATGAAATTCATCTCGTGTCTGAAGAATAGCATCTTCTGGACCACCATTTTCTAAGGCAGCTTTCAAAGTGGCTTGTGGATGAGATGAACCCCTGGGATTTTGAACCATACGCTTACGTCTTCTGGCATCATCTTCCCAGGCATCCAACTTCCAATATGTTTGCTTTTGAACACTTCCACAAGAGTCACCCCAAGCGCCGTGTCTGTTACACATAATATTACGCACTTTCTCCAACAGTCTACTGGCTATTACATTATCCCTTCGACGAGCAGCTGTTATTAAATGATCACACATTCTCTCCTCCTCTCTTCTTTCTAAAAGAGTTTGTGCACATTGCGATTCGAAATCGGCGTGTTTCAAAACATCATCTGCTCTCATACGATTTAAAATGAATTCAGCTTCATTTGCAACTCGCACTATATGGTCTTTCATTGCATGTGACAAAAGGCGACCCTCGTTAATTAGTTCAATGAAAGCAAGTCCTGCATGCTTTTGCAAACTATTTTGCCATTCCTGTGAGCAAAGCAACATTACCAGCTCTACAACAGAGTGTGAGTTCTTAAATGTGGTTAAGCCTTTACCTTCCATCAGCAATTCCTGGCCATGTGATCCAACTAGAGTTTTAGATAAATAGTGCGCGAAGTCTACCATGATTTCCCTAAGCAAAGGACATACTGGTCCCAATGCTGCTTCCAACTTCTGCGTAAGACTTGCCTCCCGTGATGGTGTAGTCATTGGTAGCTGACCGACCAGTGGTGCTTTCATAGGCAAGTCATCTGCTCTAGAACTTCTTTGAGCACTAACATTTCCAGAAACACCATTACCAGAATTAGCATAACCATCTGGCACTCTTACTACAGAAATTTCAGAATCCGGCTTATCTCCTCTTTCGCTTACGCCACCACCCATAATGTGCGGACCGTTAGACATATTACTGACATGCATATCGCGTAACTTTGCATCACCCGAAATCATTATGCATGTCGCTGAAGCCTGCACACCCCCATCTTCATTTAAGTTGACATCTGTCCAGCTTTCATCATTTGAATTTATTGGCTTACTATCATCTACCATGATTTCACTCGATGATTCAACTTCAGGAACTTCATTTTCAGTGGAGTTCATGTTTAATGAGTTACATTCCGAATCACTCTGAAATAAGAAGAATAGGCATGACGCAAACAGGTTATTGCTTTACCAATTTGTACGAGTATCCCTTCAATATCTACTCATGTAAGTGCATAGAAAAAATTGAGACAAGGTGCAAATGTAGATACGAGGATAAACATGTTTTTTTTAATATTGAACGAAATGTGCAATCAAGTTTACAAACTTAAAAATTTTTCTATAAAAAAATATGATTTGCTTACTACAAAAAAAAAAAAAAATCCATTTTGAACGATAAGTTATCTCTTATTTTGTTTAATATAAACATTTTCATTTCGTATTACGTTATATTCTTCAATTAACAACTGATAACATATATCGATTCTACTAAACTTGCAGATGGGGTAATTATATTTGCAAGAAGAAGCACATCACATTTTTCCATTCACAATTTTCTCTTAAAAAAATTTTAAACAATAATCTTTTCTAATTTGTAAAGCAACAGGTCAGTTTTTTTTAAATAAAAAAAAAAACACCGTTGGGTGGCGTCTTCAAGAAACAGGAAACAAAAATATTAATAATAACACAACAATAATCTGGAAAAAGACAAAAAAAAAAAATGATCGAGTAATTTTTTCCGCAAAAAAACAAAAAATTTGCAAAATCATTTGACCTAATAACTGAAAGAAATATGATTATTTTGCTTATTCGACCTACATTTTGTTTGTTTAGAAACAGCAGTTTCACCTGCTGGCCTGCTAAAATTTTTAGTATTCTCAAGGAGTACGACAAATCTCAGATTATATTAATTATTCCTGGTCGTTATTCATTATATGGATGTACTATATACAAAAGTTCACAAAAGCATACGAATGTATGTATATGTATCCCAAAACGATTCAACAATCAAATTTACTGGATACTAGGAAAAAAAGTTTCTTTCGAATTTGTTATGAATTAAAAAAAAAATTGTGCTGCAAATGCTTTCAAAATTGTTGTAATGTAAATAAGTCAAGATTGATGTTTCAAAAACGGGTAGCTTTCTAAAAAGACTTCTTAAGAATGAACTTTCGTAAAGAAACAAACTTTCAATTCAAAATTAACTATAAAAAAAGCTTTTTTTTGCAGATGTTTTGAAGTGCAATGAAAATGTTTATTAGGACATAACAATTATTTGATTTAATGTTTAAAACTAATAAAACATACATGCAAAAAACAGTGCACAAATTTAAAAAACATAAAATATTTTAAGCTTTAAAATAACCAATTCGGCGGTACCGAATTACATATACCCTTCACCAAGCATATGATGTTTATTGAAACAATGAATTTATCCTTCTTATCTACGGGGGTTTTTTTTTAGTAATTTCTATAGATAAATGAATTTGAATCTTGTGATTCTTCAATTAGGCCACTTTTCTTCTAGAAATTATGTCTAATATATTTAATATATTGCTCCACAAGTAACCTGGAGAGTGCGGAATGTACAGACATTCAAACAAATATTGTTGAATCGGCGTTCATATTCATAGAAAAGAAAATTTTTTGTGCTATTGGTTTTTTAAACAACATTGCAGACGGACAAACTTATCATGATAAGAGGTGAAGGATAAAACATATGAACATAAAATGAGCGCACACAAATTATTTAGCTAATGAAAAAATGTTTTTTTTTTTTTTTGATTAATCGAACAAATAAAGAGCGATTTTTGCGAATACTATTGAGTAGAATTACAAATGATTATATTAAGTGTTTAATGTTGTTTTTGGTACTTTGATTTTTACCTTGGGTAATTTTTGTGGCACCATTGGAATAGGCGGCGATAAAGGTTGTTTTTGAAGTTTGGTTATTTTATTATTACTCAATAAGACAGAATTAATTGTTGTACTTTTTGTGAGTGTGGTCACTGTGGCTACTGTTGTTGTATTTGTTGTAGTATTTGTTTGGGTCTTACTTTGTAGTTTGGGGCTCTTAGTTGGATCGATTAAATTATAATTTAATTGTAAAAACATGCATATTAATTATTAAACAATAAATATCAATTGTATCAAGACAGTATGTTAATATTAATATTCATTTAATAACGATAATAATAATAATAATGATAATAATAATAATAATAATAATAATAATAATAATAATAATAATAATAATAATAATAGAATAATAGTATAATAATAATAGTATGAACTTGCAAGAAAGAAAGGTTCTTCTATTTCAAAATTCATCGATAAATTGCGCATGGATCCTAAAATTAAAAAGCTTTTTAAAAACAGAGTAGCTTTATTTTCTAATTTTACAAACTACTCCTAAATGCAACAAAAAAAAAAAAATAATTAACAAACCTAAAAATATTTAATTTTTTGCTTTTTAATTTTTTTTTTAATTGAAGCTGGACAGAATTTTACGCGTTCTACTAATAATTACTTTAAGAAAGTTTTAAAGAGTTATAAACGTAACATGCATAAGCTTAAAACAAGAAATATGTATGTACATATGTAAAAGATAAAAATATCATGCACAAAGTGGGAGGTATTAAGTAAAGCGATACGAAAGATATTATAATTCGTTGCTTAAAAAAAGTTGATATCAACGGTCTTCTTTAAAAAGTTTTATCAATGGATGATTAATGATTCAAATAGAAAATCAGCTTTAAAAAATCTTGAGGAATAAAATAATTCAAAACTGACATTAAAAAGAGAGTTTAATTATTCGACAGAAGAACTTAAATGATAAACATCAGAGTTCAGAAACTACACTCATCGAACACACAATGTTCTGCTCAAAACCAACCCGTACATATTTTTCTTTTCATAACAATTATGTGTGTTACTAAATTTTTAAATTTTCCGTACACAACCACGAATGTGTTCTATTAAAATATTTTTTTGCGTACGCGTACGCGAATGTTCCACTAAAGCTATTGTTTGCGTACGCGTACTCTACTTTTCGTACGCGTTCCGAAAAAAAAAAAATTCATTGAAAAAGTAAAATAACTTCGTGGTTGAAAAAAGAGTACATTGAAAATAACTTCGAAATTTACTTGGTGGTTGAATAAAAAAAGAACACGGTAAAACTAAAATAACTTCGTGGTTGGAAAAAAGAAGCAAAAATATATGCGTGTACGGACGGCAAAATAGTACATGTTAGGTTAGACCAAATATAGCAACATTTTTTATTGAAGGTTTTTTTAGTTAAAATTTAAGTATACGATTGCAGATTGTTTTTGAATATTGGTAAGTAGTAGAGTTCCTTGCAAATTCAATAAAATAATGTGCAATAAGTGGTGTTATATAAAGTAAGGATTATTGCAATTATACCTAAGGAAGGAATTTTTTATGTTTACTTGTATCATAAAATAATTATTTTTATTTTAGTTTTGTGTTTTGTCATTTAAGTTCCTTGTAAATTCAAGCGAGGGTCGTTAATAAAAATATGCAATAATTAGTGATTTAACAAGTAAGGATTAGGGTAGTAATTTGCCTATCTTTAACATTATTGCAATTATACCTAAGGAAGGGATTTTTTATGTTTACTGTTAGCATAAAATAATTACTTTCATTTGGGTTTTTTTGATTGTCCAACTGTTTTTCTGCTTTAAATTTGCATGTGTTATTTGTTGTTGTGGTTTTTTAAAGCAGTAGATGTGCTTTGCTTATAATTTAGGTATGGGATGTTTAGTAGTGCATTTGTTATTTTTTATTACTCTCTTCATTGATGCTTGCCTTATTTTTTGTTGTAAAATGGTAAATGCGTTTTGCTTATGTTTTAGTTATGGAATTTTACTTGTGAATTTGTTATTGTTATCTTCATTACAGCTTGTGTTGTTTTTGTTTTTAAACGGTACTTTGCTTATGTTTTAGGTAGAGGGATGTTTAGTACTTAATTTTTAACTGTTTTATTACTATCTTCATTGTAGCCTGAATTATTTTTTTGTTGTTAAGCGGTAAATGCGTTTTAGGTTTGGGATGTTTAGTTGTGAGTTTTTTATTGTGTTATTACTTCTTAATTGATGGTAAAACACCAAATTATTGGTACTAAGAATTGTTTTAATGAGTTTAAAAAATTTATTTATATTCATATAATAATTTATTTATTTTCTAAGCAAAATATGTACATATAGTAATTTCTCTCTTTCAGACACAATTATACTCTGCTTACTCACTGTTTTCTATTTTAAGGTTTGAGCAGTCGATCAAGTTAAAGTTTAATTTTGTTATTAATATAATAGAAATAGACTTTTTAGATAGCTTAGATCTTAACTTGGTCAAGACTGTAGCAAGTGCACTAAATGCACGTTCTACTAGATATGATCCAAACAAATCCGTATGCAGAGGCTTTACATCAAGCAATAGTAATAAGAAAACGTAAACTTCTTGAACACAAAGCCTTTGTCGCTGCATTGTATTTAGACCCTCGCTTTTATTTTCAAAGAACGCCACTACCTACAAATGATCAAAAACAAACTACAATGGTAGGCTTAAATTTTAGCTAAAAAAACAACAATAATAACAATAAAAAACGTGCATTTAGTGCAATTGGACAATCAAAAAACCCAAATGAAATTATTTTATGCTAACAGTAAACATAAAAAATTCCTTCCTTATGATACCAGTAAACATAAAAAATTCCTTCCTTAGGTATAATTGCAATAATCCTTACTTTATATAACATCACTTATTGCACATTATCTTATTGAATTTAGAAGGAACTCTACTACTTACCAATATTCAAAAACAATCTGCAATCGTATACTTAAATTTTAACTAAAAAAAAACCTTCAATAAAAAATGTTGTTATATTTGGTCTATCCTAACATGTACTATTTTGCCGTCCGTACACGCATATATTTTTGCTTCTTTTTTCCAACCATGAAGTTATTTTAATTTTACCGTATTTTTTTCAAGCACCAAGTTATTTTCATTTTCCAATGTACTCTTCTTTCAACCTCGAAGTTATTTTCAATGTACTCTTTTTTCAACCACGACGTTATTTTACTTTTTCATTGTACTCTTTTTTCAACCAGGAAGTTATTTTACTTTTTCAATGATTTTTTTTTCGGAACGCGTACTAAAAGTAGAGTACGCGTACGCAAACAATAGCTTTAGTGGAACATTCGCGTACGCGTACCCAAAAAAATATTTTAATAGAACACATTCGTGGTTGTCTACGGAAAATTTAAAAATTTAGTAACACACATAATTGTTATGAAAAGAAAAATATGTACGGGTTGGTTTTAGTTGTTTGTTTTTAATTTATGTACGAGAATTTTGTACAGTGAGTGTACTTTTCTGAACGCTGATAAACATATTTTCGTGGCTTTGGAAACTCATGTTAAGTTGTCACCATTGCAGGCAGACATTACTATGAGTTTTCTTTACGTGTACTTATTTATTTTTTATTTTTTAATTTATTATTCAAGCACAAGGTCTTTTAATTTTTATTTTTTATTTTCTCAATATTTCGCTACTCCCTTGTGTAGCATCATCAGGACAAAGAAATATTTATTTGAACACGAAAAAAAAATAAAAAAAAAATATTTCTTTGTCCTGATGATGCTACACAAGGGAGTAGCGAAATATTAAGAAAACAAAAAATATAAAAATTAAAAGACCTTGTGCTTGAATAATAAATTAAAAAATAAATAATTAAAAAGATCAAATAAAAAACTATATTATTTATTTTTTATTTATTTCGAATGAGCTCTGAGCCGTAAGAGCCAAATTATTCAGTGTTTCAATATTTTAAATGGCAACAATAATTTGAATATAATGAATTTAAACAATAAAAAAGAAAATAAATAAACAATTACAGACTTTTATGAAAGCGGAGTATTCAAATTTCTTGAAATTCTTATCGTAAAAAATTTGCTCGTAAAGAACCAATATATATATATATATATATATATATATATCTGTTTTAAATGCATAAAATATATACATGTGTATGTATATATAACTTAGATTTATATTCTATACATACCTTTATTGAGGGTGGCCCACTGGAATGAGAGTCATTATCTGCCAACACAGAGGGGTTATTTTCATCAACGACAATAACTTCATAGTCACCATCTTGTACAGCATGACCTCCTTTATAATATAGTAGACGGTAAAAATATTTATATTAATTTATAAAATCAAAAAACTATTAAGGCTGCAAATAGCTAAAAAAAGACATATCAAAATGTAATACACAAACTAAGATCAGTATGATATGAATACGTCCCACAAAATTTATTTACAACTTTAATATATTAATAATGTGTTATAAAATATACGTAAAGTCGATGAAAACTTTATTAACATTAAAGCTTAATCGCTATAACATTTTTATTCCGTTAAAAATTTTGTTTTTATGAAAAATCAATTATTACTGGAATCTTAATTAATTCAAATTAAAAAAAAATCATCAGTCATAGGCAACATCATGTTCACACATGCATTATAATTGCGTAATTTAGCTTAATTTATCAAACTAGAAATCAATCAAAAAACATATTAAAAAATTATTTGCACCATAAATTGAGTTAATTTTCCATTTATTATGTGAAAAGAGAGAATTCTGTACTGTGACAAAATGAAATATTATGAAAATAAAAAATTTGAAAATTTAATGCCATGCAAAGTTAGTTGACATTCAGAACTTCAACCGCTGACTGGAAAAGTTCATTATTCCTTCGAATCTCTCGATTCTTTCAGATTCGCAAACACAAGTTTTCACGAACACATTTCGGACAGCTGAAATAAAGGTGCATGTGTGAACATAGTATAAGGGCTTAATTACTTGTACGTAAAAGTACACGTTGTACATTAGTTGTTTCGTTATCCTTAGAAAGCTTATGCGGAGATTTGTATACTTTTGTGCAAGTGACGTTGCGTTGTGGACGAAGTTGTTAAAATGAAAGTTTCTTGATATTTTAATGTATCAGCTTTACAGATCTTTATGTATCTTTATAAACAGTGTTGTCAACAAACTTTAAAAAGCGAAATTCATAGCGTTATTTTTAAATTTTATCAATAAAGTTGATAAATGTGTACGGAAAATAAAGAGAAATTCCAATATTTATATTATAATTGCTATAACTATTATTGCGATTATTATTATTGTTATACTACTGTTATAAAAATCACAAAAAACAAGAACCAAAAATTAATAAAAAGTCTATTTTGGAAATCATCGCAATCACTTGTTTATTTTTTTTTTATTTACATTTCAAAGACATATGTTAAGTTTATGTATAAGTAGTAAATACCACACGTTTAAGCCGTCCGCAACGTTTACGTAAGAGTAAGTTTAAGATTTTCTTATATATGACGTAATAGAAAATTTTACTTAATTTAAAAAAGAAGAAATTTAAAGAGAAAAAGCTAAGAGCCAAATGTATTCATTTGTTTACACACACTATTTGTGTACGACATATGTTACGTAATTTAAAATTTAGCCCCTACCAATAATATCAATCCCAATATTTCTGTAATTGTGCTTCAAGGTGCATTAAAATCGTGCAAGCAGTCAACCAGTGGTTTAAATTTAAAAACTCAACTTTTGAAAGATGAAAACTATTGTATAAAAAATAATACTTAACGCATTCAAATATATTATTAGTTGTTAGCAAATAAACCATACAAAATACAAAAAGAGGTAGCCTTTTTTCTTCTCATGTATGAAACATGTTATAGAAAAGAAAAGAAATGTAAAATAACAAGAACGGCAACGACAACGGCAAAGAAAATGTGTCCAAAATAAAAAGACGTGTTTAACGACGAGAAAAACTAAAAATTTTAAACAAGTAAGAAAATAAAATAAGAATCACTGCTCTTGGCTTTAAAAATTAAAAAAAAGCAAAATTAAGAAGAGGGTGGTACACTTATCCATTCATAAATAAAAAGAATACATTTGTATTTGTACGAAATAAAATAACAAAAGAAGGCAAAAGAATTAACTGTCATTAATACCTGTTCCAGCTGCGGTAAGGCTATTAAAGCGATAATTGTTATTAATGCCATTATTGTTTTTATAAACTGAGGACGATTCTATTGATGCTGCTGACGACAATGCTGCAGATGAAGCAGTGATACCTAAACTACCTACATGCGTTCCAGCAGCACCACTAACAACAACACCTGATCCCAAAACATGACCATTACGTATATGGCGTCCATTATTCATGATGGCCATAGAATTGTGATTACTGCCATTATTACTGCTGCTGCCACAGCCAATGATACTGCTGCCGTTGATGTTATTGCCATTTGTAACCGGATTGCTAACAAGACCGTTTAACATGACATGTTGTGCGTGATAATCAACAATGCTATTAGGATGTGCTGTCGTGTCTTTTATACCATTCATCATCAAGCCCGACGATGTACGCATGTATGATTGTTGAGAAGAATGGTTGTAATAGGAAGCACTACTCATATCAATGCCAACAATTGCGCTACTGTTATTATTGCCACTCATAACTGCATTGATATCTGGCTGTTGTTGTTGTGGTGTTGAAATTTTACCATTTAACATTTGATTACCATTCATCAAATTGTAATGACCTGTTGCTGCAGCATGTAATTTCTGTTGGTGCTGCTGTTGTTGTTGTTGATGTTGCTGTTGAAGATGGTATTGATGTTTTTGCCCATGCCTATGTATATTGCCATTGTGATGGTGAGGTTGAGAAGCCAAACTTGAAAGGGAAGATGTTGAAGCTGGCTGAGACGCGTTTGTTGAAGAGGTCGAAGGACTTGTCGATTGAGTTGCTAAAAGAGGAGATGGGCAATTGGGTGCGTATGATGAATTATTTATTGTATGATTATAGTTCTGGTAATATTGTTGATGCTGCTGTTGTTGGTTTTGATGTGTCATGTGATGATGATTGTGTTGTACATGACTTGATTGTTGCTGCTGAAGTTGTGGGTTGTGTGGAGGCGATGGCATGTGTTGTTGGTAATAGAGTTGTTGTTGGTGATGCGGTTGCTGCTGCACTGTAGATTGTTGTTTTTGTTGTTGTTGTTGCATATTTGATGCTGTAACATGACTATGATGTGAACCGGGTAAAAATTGTGGGTACACATGATGTGACCATTGCGGAAATAATGGTCGACCTGACGACTCTACTCAGCAAACAATTATTTTAAAATTAAGAATACACAAAATACAAAATAAAAAATAAAAAAAAACATACAACAAAAACAAAAAATGCAAAAGAAATAAAAATACATGTTTTATGTTCATATACAAAATAGTCAGTCGTTCATTGAATATAAAAATATTTCATACCGTTATGACGAAAAAATACAGGATTATTATTTTTATTTCAACGCCATGTATTGTTGTTATTGTTGTCAAGTTTTTATTTATCATGTTACAAATGAAGGCAGTAAACATTTGGTGAGATTCCGACGTTAAAATACATATTTATTTACAAGGTCATGTTGTTGTAGTTGTGGTTTTTAGTTAAACACAAAATTATATTTTATATATTTTATTTATTATTTTTTTCCAGAAAAAAAAAAAACAATTTTTGAAATTTTTTTTACAAAAAATCCGAATTAGGCAGCATGACAATTTTAACACGAAAAAAAAACAGAGAAAAGAATACAAAAGGGGGAAATGATTAGCAATACAACTAGCAATGACATTAATACAAAAAATGAGAACTTTCATTAAACACTTAAAAATGAGGAGGAAAACACAGACCAAGTGAGAAAAATAATATATTTAAAAGGTATAATGAAAGTTTAGTTTTCACATTATGTACATTTTGTCTTTGTTCAGAGGGTAACATTGAGTTTTAAAATTAAAAAAACTGAAGAGCTTAAAAAGTTTTATTTTTTTCTTGCTTTTTTAAATGTGATTTAATAACTGATTAGATTTCTAATTGCCTTCAAAAACTTAAAAATAACAAAAACTTAAAAGCTACCCCCTTTCATAAAATTATTGATACATATTGTAAATAAATAACAAGACTTCAACTGAAAATTATAAATATAAGAAAATTTGTATGTTTATTATATAGCTTTCACTTATCAAAAACTAACAAAAAAAAAAAAAAAAAAACAATAATTTTGGTTAAAATGGTGAAAATGTAGTGCAGTTTAAAAACTTAATTTTAAGGAAACAAAAAAAATATATACTCGTATTGTAAAAAATATTTATCTTTTAAATTAATCTTACCGCCCGTAGATCTCTGCATAACAGGTGATTGTCTTTGAATTTGCGGCTCTGCTGGCGGTTCAAGAATATCGCGATACTTCGAAACCATCAACACAGATATAAAGTATACAATTGCTAACGATAAAAACTGAGCTTGCTTTGTTTCTTCCTGAAACACAGAAATTAAATAAAATAATGGTTGTAATGCGGGTCTCATTATAACAATAATAAAAAAAAAAGAGTTAAACACAATAAAAATAAGAATTGCGTTATCTTAAATCGGAGTTATTGAAATAACAGCAGTTAATGCCAACCAGCTGCATTGAGAGACAAAAACGCTTTTGCAATAACATTACATAATTGAAATGCCACATTTACATGATGCAATTTTTATGCAATTAGTTGCATGTAATTTTGTGCGCAATACCACTTTTATCCATTTAGATTTGATTTAAAATAATTGATTTAAAATAACGCATACATTTTAAAGCATAGAAGAAATATAAAAGAAATGGGCGAACCGATTGCGTTAAGAGTAAATAGCAATAATTATTAATTATAATATAATAATTATAAATATTGTGGCTTCCAGATGAAGTTTTCCAGAACTAATGTTTTCAAGATCTATTTGTTGTTGAATTCTTTACTCTTGACATTATCGTATAAATAATGTATATTATTAAATAAGATTTGTAAAAAGTGTACACTTACCACATCTCTATATATAACCGCCCTCAACCGATTAACATCCATGTCTTGTAGTAACTTCTCAGGATCTTTTACTGGAGATAACTGACCAGTTATTGATTCCACAATGTTCTATACATTCAAAACATAAATGACTATTTAAACGATTTTATAATAATTGTATAATATTAAACATAAAAAATGAGATATAAATCTTACAACAACAACAAATGTATCTTTTACAAAAGATATTCTCATCACCAATTTTTCTCTTGCGAAACAATTTTGCGCTATTTCTTACACTATGAAATTTTTTTATTAAACTAGTTTCATGAAATATTTTTGTGGGAATCGCTATCAAGCCAATTTTATGAACTTTTTGCAAAAGATTGCGTACAGCACTCATTGTGTTTGATAACTCACTGATAGTCAATATTTTGGACAGAATTAAAAAGGTATTGAAATTTTGATCTCCCGGTGCAGTGATAGTTGGAAACAAACCAACCAGGTGCAAGAGGAAATGTAAGCAAAATAAATTTACTATTGATTATAGACAATCCATTGAGCTTTAATGAAAAGCCAAATGATTCAACCGCCATTATTTGTGTACATTAAATTTTAAAGAATTTTATATTATTATATTTAACTATTTATTTAATTAAATCTAATATTCTACTTTAATATATTTTGTTTTTATAATAAAATGATTTAGAAGGTTTTAAGTTATCAAACTAAATAAAATAGAATAAAAAAGCATAATTTGACCAATATTTTTTTAATCGTTTTGGTGTAATGGACTTGGACCTTAAACTTCTAGCTGTATGTATAACTTAATTAGAATTTCTTTAAAATGATCGAGTTTTAATACAGATTTGCAAATAAATTTAAAATGAAAATGTCATAAACGTATAAGAAAAATGAAGAACTTAAATATCAATTAAAATTGTTTCGTTACCTTAGGTGATGCTTGAGCACCACGTATAAGAGCTTGGAGGTGGGCAGCACCAGGTACATCTCGTGACATTGCACTAACATTATATCGCGTACGTTCTTTACATTCGAGACAGTTACGAACGGCACAAGTACAAACTAAGCGAAGGCACTGACGTAATATGCCACCGCTTGACATATTTTTTTCGGCTTCTAATTCCCCAAAATTCAATGATGTTGCGAAAATTAACACATCAGCCATGTTAACAAGGCGTTGTAAAAAGGATACTGCAATTTCAAGTGGCATACCTTGTGTAGGTTCTAAAACATCAAGTTCAGACTAAAATAGAAATAAAATTTTAACAAATAATATAATACATTATACGAATTTCTTTTACTTAGTTTTGATAAAAAATTTTTTACAGCTTGACGCCATTTAATAGATAATTTAATAATTGCAACAGCAAAACTTCCTTCGCCGAAATCTCTACAACAACTAGTTTTTCTAAACAGAGTCAAGTCAATTCAAATTTAAATTTTCATTTTTATTTTTGGTCATAATAAAAAAGGTCGTCATTACAGCTATTTACCGTTTGGCATTGACTGAAAAATGAATGAAAATGAAGTGAGAAGCATATTTTAAAATCCATATCAAACTCTCACTTTGTGGGAATGCAATGGATTCTCTTTAATGGTGTGCGGTTTTTATAATCCCCAGATGTGGTAATTTTGTTTCTTTACATAGCTGCAGTTGTAAACGAATAATCAAATATATTTGTGCGAAAAATTCCAAATATTTCAGATCGATGGGGAGTCGAAATTTGGCCATAACAGCCACATTCTCGTCGGAACATTAAGCGAATCATTTTAGTCCGCGGAAGTATGTTGCCGATTGACTAGCAATATTTTGAATAGAAAAATATTTTAGTGTCAAAATAATATACGATTCAAAAAGTTACTTGATTTAGACCATCCTGTATTAATATATATTTTTTATATTCCTTGACACTTCATATATCGCAGTATGCTTCGAGGGTGGGAAGTTGTTCACCTGTTTAACTGTTATGTACAAACAAATAAATGTTGCAAAATCTAGACAAAAGCTGCTTTGTCGCAAAAAAAAAATTAAAAGTTTAATCTTCAAACATTTAAGATACGAAGGCAAGGTGTGTACAATAAAGTTGAGCAGGGATAAGGGTTAAGTAATGTTAAAAGAAGCAATATTCGTTTATAATAGTATTAATTTTCTTTTTATGAAACTGTTAACAAAAATAAATTTTCTAATTCTTTGTACATTTTTGCAAATTACTTTGATGGGAAATCAAATAAAAACCTTTTAGTTGTACGTACACATATACATACATATATTTTGTGCAAAAATTATTTGACGTTTATACTTTCTATATTTCCTAATGATTAAAACTATTAATTTATTTGTTTAAAAAGTTCATTTTTACATTTGATTTTGTTTCTGAAATGCTGACTACCTAAAGAAATTGCTAAAAGCTGTAATATTTGAATCGTAAATGAAAGCGTTAAATTTTATTTTAAAACATAACAAGGGTAATGTAAAATATATGTATTTATGTATATTGACACTTACATTTGGTGAAGTTGCCGAAGCCAATAAGGGCAATAAGCCACCACATGCAATTATCAAGTTGTCTGCTAATTGTGAAATCAAATGCACTGTATTTACAACAAAAATAGCATTTTCGCTTGAATTTACAAAGTCCAACACACTTTTTGTAGAATGAGATCGCCAAACTTGTATATCGGTTTCCAATGAAAATAACACATCTGAAAGTAGACGTTGGTGTATGTATGACCACTTAAACTCTGGTATACGGAAGGGTGGTCTCGTTGGGCCAGGGCTAAACATGGGCCGTGTGGAACCAGACTTTGGACGCTGTTGATGCTGGTGCTGAGTCTGTGATTGTTGTTGTTGCTGTTGTTGGTGTGCATAATTGTCTTGTTTGATATCATCTGTAAAAGGCAAACGAAGATTATTATCCATTCCCAAGAATAATTATAAAATTGTGTTAAATAACTTTATAAAAAAACAGATGTTAAATCTAATATTTTCAACAGTGACGTAATGACTTCCTTGTGTATTTCGTCGTAACGTCGAATTTAAGACTGTGTGTAAGTAAAGCGATGCATTAAGGACTTAATATTTTTTACATTTTAGCCTTGCTTTTGTATAAGTAAGAACTTTTTCTTAGTAACCCTTTGATGCGTGGCGTACATTATAATGTACGTCGATTTTATCAGCCTGTCACTGGTTGAAATTTTAGAATGCATGCAATTTATTTGCAGTTACAGGTTCGTTATGGTGTTGCTATCTAAATTCTAAAGTGGCTGTAAAAATTCAATACATCTTTAGATCAGTTTTAAATATTTTGTCTATTCTTCATCGACGCAGTCTCTTATATGTGAAAGTTTATTTTATTTTTTATATGAATTATTAAATGTTTTTTTATTTATGTTCATATGTTTATGAATTTAAAATCAATAAAAAATAAAATAAAGTGAAAAAGTTTTTAGATGGAAGCAGTTTGTACATTAAAATATACATCTTCAAAACCCACTTTTGAGTAAAAATTTGTCCCCAAATTTTTTACAGGCTATAAAAACCATATATATATAAAGAATTTTTCAACGGCCGAAATTAATTCCCGTGTCAAAGGGTTAAAAAGGCAGGACACCAAATCGTAGTTTAACACTGAAATCTGCAGCTCGAAAATAATCTCAGATTGCTTTAAGTTGGATTTTTTCTCATACCTGACTCTATAAAATAATCGATTTTGGCGTATGAAATAGTTGCCGATACATCACTTTCCTAAGAATGTTCTTAATTATAATGGATCTAAAGTTGTAAAGTGAATAATGAAATTAATCTTTAAGCTATAAATTTTTCAATTAATTATAACCATCAAACCCTGTTAATAACCTAACATCTTTCTTTAGGTCTTTTCACAAATTTCTTATGTTATTTACCGATTTCATAAAATTTTTAAAAAATAAAACAATGACATATATCAATCACATTATGATCTTTCGTTTTCTAGTCCCATCATCAGGATCAGGAAAGCAATTATGCCACAATGTTATTTTAACTTAAAAACTTCACTTTCAAGGCTAAAAATGCTACTTCTAAAAATTTACAACTTTTAAGTTATGACGATGTTGCAGCAGGTAAGCCATATATCGTACAAAATTTTAGTATAATAACTTATTTCTAACGTTAAACTTTAAGATATTAATAAAATTAATTTTAATTTAATTTAATTTTAACTACGTTTAATATTTTCATAAATAAAAGCGAATAGGAATTTTGATTTTAATCTGATGAAATAAAAAACTATAGATATATTTACCAAAGTGCTGATTTTCAACTTGAGTACTTTGCTGTTTTTGATGTGGAACATGAGAAGATGCTTGTTCTTCTGTTTCGTTTATTGACTGAATTGTTTGAGTTTCCTGACTCATAACAGTCTCTGATTCCTTGCGATCATCGTTTATCACATCTTCGTAATATTTTTGTGTTTTATCTTCCTTATGGTCGACCAGATGTTGAACTTTTGATTTCAATGCGCTACTATCCTCATGATCCTTACGATCTTCAAAAATATTTTTTTCTTCCGTATCTGCTATTTTCGCGATCGTCTGATCAACCAGGTCATCAAGAACATTTTGTACTATATTCACTACGTTTTCATTCTTTTCGCAATTAGTGTGAATTAGTTCCGTTTCGTTCTGCTGATTTTTATCAGAAGATGACTCTAAAGAAATGGCCTTTTCAAAAGCAGATTTTATAACGTCATCAACTATTTCTCTTGCGGCTTCAATAATAAATTCTTCTGATGATAGGTTTGCGGTAGAAAAAGGTTTATCGCTTAATTCGATATCGGTCATTTCATTAATGTTCTCGGTATCATTGTTATTTTCTAATCGTTGATTTGGCTGCTTGTCTTGTGAAGAAATCTCAATAACTTTATCTATTAACTCTTCAACAATTTCTTTGACTACGGTGGTTTCAGCAGACTCTTCATTGATGTTTACTAACGATTCATTCAACATTGAAGCACTTGAGATTGTTGTTTCCGGACTAAGCGAAGATATCTCTTCTGTTGTTTCTACAGTAGTAGATAAAGATGAACTCACTTCTAATTCAGATAAATCTTTTTGAGTTGCTCGTTCTGTAATTGTCGGAATTGTTGTTGTTTCATTTGTAGGCCGAGCTTCATTGTTATTTAATTTATTTTCTTCGTTGAGGGAAGGTTGCTCGGTCGTAATAGAGCTCTCGTTACTATCAGCTATTTTTCCTATTATTACACTATTTGCATTTACCTCTTCTATTGGCTCGTTTGTTTCTGTTGCAGTGTGGTTGTTGTTAATAAGATTTTTTGAATTAAGCAGCGTAACTTTTGCCTGCGTTTCATTTTCGTCTAGTTTTGATGGTGGATGTTCTGTGGTCGGTTCTTTAGTTTGCTTCTTTTCATAGTTTAAAACACCCTGCACAACTTCATTTACCGCTAACTCTATTTCTTCATCTTTTATAACTGACGGCGCTTCTTGCAGCTCATCGGCTAGTGTTTTGCAGTCTGCTAAAGACTTTTCCGAATTCTTAAGAACCACTTCAATGTGAAAATCATTAATAGTCGAATCTGCTTTAGTGTTTTGAATTTCAAGTTGATCTAAGTCGCTGATTTTTAATGCTTCCTTTAGGGCATCCTGCCCTATAAATGGAGCTATTTTAGCTGGTGTTGTAGCAGCACTGGCAACTTCGGCAGATGAGACATTGCCATTACAGTTAAGAGCAGCAACTATAACTTCTGATTTAATATGCTCGTTATAAACATCGCTTACATTAGACATACTAGATTTGATACTTTCATTGCCTTCGAGCTCTTTGGCTAAGTCTGTTGTAGTTTTACATAATTCCGATTCAATGTCACAATCACATTTGCCTTCAGCTTCGTCTCTTTGCGTCTGGACAATATCAATATTGTTACCTTGTCTTATAGTTTCCTCTTCTATTTCTATATCATCTTCCCCATCTTCATCTACTTGGGGTATATCTTCTAATGACGCTGACGACACAGCGTTTTGTACATTTTGCAAAACCTCATGCTGTTGCTGTTGCAATTCCTCACGCTCCCATCCGCTAATAGTACTAATTGGTCTTGCCTGTCTTAAAGCGGGATCAGTTATATTATCCGTTCTTTGCCTCTCATAGTGTTCGTACATTTGAGCGAATTGCAATTTAAATTCCTCATAGGAAACCTTTGAATGTACAATGGCTAATGTGTCAACCCAAACACGCCAGCCACCATATTCATATTTGATAGCATGATGCAAGAGCATACGAAATAAAGAATAAACCATATCTGAAATTTTTTGCTCTTCTGTATTTTTGGGATGAATATAGGCCATCGCTATTAGCCACTCTTGCCACACGGACATTTGTAAAACTGTGCGTCTATTTTCACGATTACTATTGCACAGTAACGTCATATCCGAAAGAAACAGCTTTTTTACTTCAATTAACGATTCCGTTTGCTTAGATTGTCTGATTAAAGTGGCCACGACCTTAAGCATCACTAAAATAAAAATTTATAAAAAATACAAATAATAATACATATCAATAATAATACATATGAAAACAAGAAGAAAATAAATTTGAAATAATTTTAAAAGCATTTTCAAAGTAGAAGATTTTTATATTTATCCGCATAAAATAAATATAAATAAATACATAAATTAAACTTACTTGGATTTTCTAATCGATAGTGGCTTTCGGGTTCTGGATGCCTATTGTACATTATATGCTGTGATATATGTTCAGTCATAATTTCATATAAAACGTTATATGTTGGCATCGACAATGATTCTTCATATAAAAGTAAACGTTCAGCTAATAATGTGTATAAATTATGTGGAGACATAACATCGTACTTTCTTCTAAAAGAAATAAAAATCAAATTAAAAATAAAAATAAAAAGAAAAATAATAAAATCACAGGAAACAAAAAATGTATAAAAAAATAAATATAAATAACAAGAGATTAAATAAACATGAGAGCACAAGTATTAGACAGACATACTTATACGTGCTTCTTGACAAAAAGAATCCCAATAGCTTGAGGGCTTGTAAACGTATCAATTGACTTTCGGCAGCCAACAGTTTAAAAATAGTTCTTACGCCATGTTTAACATCAAAAGCAGGTACCATGGAGCTGGGATGCTCGGACATAAGCGAAATTAACATTTGCAGAACATCGTGTAAATTTTCATCCTACAATTAATTTATTAATAACTTTACAACTCATCAAAAATCATGCATTTTTAAAACATTTGAAAACAATTAGATTTGATTTTGCTCGTCTTCACCTACCTCATGCATTGTTGTCAAATAATTTAAAATGCTTTGCAGTTCATCTTCTTTGACACCCTGCCCTATCATTATCAATTGTTTTAAAAACAATAAAATATATGCACGTATTGCTAAAATATCTTTTTGAGCTGGACGAGGGCCATCTAATAAAATGAAATATATTTGAGTTAAATTTTGTTTTTGCCTTTGCATTTGTCAAGTTATTTTTTCGTTCTTACTCACCCAGTCCCTTTGGTATAATACCACTTTTAGCACGTGGATTCACAACCCAGTAATAATATTTCAAAGTGTGTACTGTTTGCAAGACAGTACTCACACGACGAACGTTGCTATAAATTTGTGTATCGCTTAAAAATTCTGTTGCTAAATATGAATAAAGTCGAGCCTGAACGTTTGCCGGCGTATAAATCCACAAGGCAGGATTAAAGAGAACGTGATCCAAGAGCTGCCACGTTAAGAACGAAAAACAAAACAACTACAAACAAAAGATACAAAATATAAAATTTTAATTACTCCTTTCTAAACATGACCGAGTTGCAGTTAATTCAAACAATAAATACAGTATAAAAGTTAAACAGATATAAATAAAATAATATTTTCAAATATATACATACATGTTTATGCACAATGCAGTCGATTTCAATTTAAACAACACAAAAATTATGAATTGATTTAACCCGTTTTTTTTTTTGTGTGTTTTTGTTTTGGTGGTAATGTGGTAAGAAAACAGCATGCAGCAACAAAACAAGTTCAATCAATCAGTTTTACAGCATCGACAATATTAATTTATTTATAAAGAAAATAACAAATTAACACAATTTGCATAAAAAAGAAACATACGAATAAAAAATTAAAAAAAAAGTTATTAACATATGTATCACACATAAATTTAGCTTATTATTCTATCTAAATAACAATACAAAAAAAAAAAACATATGGTCGAATAATGATTTTTATCGCATTCTAATTGTAATGCATGACAATAGTATCTATACACTTACACTGGTTATCGTAAAAACTATAAAGTGGCCCTTATTTTGGCAAATAACTTTCTAAAAAGATACATACATATGTAAATATATATGCATGTATATGTGTATCAATTTTGCACCTTTTCTCTTCAATATGTTTTCTTAACTATGAACAGAAACACATAGCTGTCAAATCGAATAAAGAATATATAAAGTATCATACGTGATACAGTACCTGGCAGTGTCGGCCCTAACCTAACATTGGTCTTACCACTGAGTAAAAGATAATGCGTGACTAGTGCCTTTTACGGGCGTAGCCAACGAAGTTGCAAATGTAAGAACATATGTAGCTGTCAAGACCATGAACCACCCCTTGATTGAGAGTTGGAGACTATCTAACCCCGTGTTGATGTTAAGAGTGCAACATCACACTTCGGGCCATTCCGCACCGCCCCTGCAGACATATCCCTTAATCAACAGCCACCACGTATTTTCTTAAGGCGCTTCACTAATAGCCGGCTACAGAGTTGGGCGGATCTCTGTATGGGCTACCGGTTAACGAGATGCCAGTCAACGATACATTCAATGAACTAAATTCAAAAAGTTTCCGACTTTTCTAATTAATCACATACAATAAAATTATAATTTTAATTTTCAATTCTGGAAACTATTTCTTCACACAATTTTTGATCAAAAATTAATATTATGCTTTTAATATTAATTATAAAAATTTAAGAAAGTTCTTCTGCATATATTTCATTTATATGTCTTTTTTTCTAAATTTGAGAAACTTTCTTCGTCAAACTGTGCACAAACAAAAAATTGTTTTAAAACTCATCATGAATTCAATGTTCCTAGTGGCAAATTTAGCTCTTTTTCAAAAAGGTGCACTAAAAGCGGCAAGCATTTGAAAAAGTAGAAACTTGCTACTTTGTAGTAATAACGGTCACGCTGTTATCAGCATACGAAAATCTTTCATCCCAATAACTTTTAAGACGTAAATACGTAAAAAACAACTATAGTAGAATTGTGGTGAATAAGTAGTAAAGACGACCGACCACCTGCAAATGAAAGTTGAAAAAAAGATATGGAAAACTTAAGTCAGGCGTGGTGTTTTGGCCGGTGCCTCAAGGGACATGAACCGATCTTTCAGAGCTTCAATAGGAAAATCTCTGAAATTATAGCTGATCGATTGGCGTATTTAAATTTTTTCTGGCTCATCTAGTGACTTGGAGAGTTGATTTCAGCACAAACAGGGACGGACAGACAGACAACGTTCAATCAACTCGCTATGTATAAAAACTCAGATAATATATATTTTATGGTTACAGAAATGAATATTGTAGAAATTACAAACCGAATTACAAGCTTGGATATACCCTTTTTTACCTGTGGTGAAGGGCATAAAAAAACAAACGAAAAGCCGAATTTAAACTATAAAATTGTGAGCTGCTAAAAGACTTCAAAAACAAAACTTGGAAATTATAAGAGTAATTAGAACTGCTTTCTGTTTAAAATGTCAACCCTGCGGCCACATAGAGAGGATCCTAAGAACAATTTAGTCTTCAAATTGAAATTGTATTTTTTTCACCTTATGTCCTCATTTTCAAAACAATTTTATATTCGTAAGAGAATGGCTAAATTTTCTTGCCAAAAAAAAAAAAACCATCAACTCCACCTTTTTGAATTTACACAACTTCAAAATATTTCTCTCCTTATTTCTTAATTCGAAAAAAAAACTATTTTTTAAATCTTTTAGAATACTTAAAGCAAAGGAAAATCCCTCACTGAAGCTAAAGCAGAACATGTCTTCCACAGTCATCTGTTTTGTAAGGTTAAGGAGGGAAGTAAAGGACGTACTTATATTTTTAGATCTGATTAATTTTGGTGTATCCAAGTTTGTCTACTTTGAGAGCAAGCAGCAAGCAATCCGCTACTGAGTGATGTCGGAAGTTTACATCAAAACTTAAAGTCTATTTCTTCTCGATCAGATATTGATGATGAAATTTTAATATGTTTAAAAAATTATTAAATCCAAATACATATTTACATTAAATTCCTTCTTACATGTCAATCAAACCGATGGAAGGGGTTCATTAAATGGACTCACTACAATAATAAAAAAAATAAAGCAGAAATATTTTATACACATATATTTTTACTTTTTTCCCAACATATAAGCCAATAACGAAGAGCAAGAATTTCGTTTTTATTTTTTCTTTATTTAGAGTTCGGGAGTATTTGTTTAAAACTGCCACCCACCTCCTTATTCGTTTTCGTCTACTTGCACAAAAGTTATTAAGGGCTTAGAGATTTGTTTTTTTAATTTTTTTTATTTTGAACTTTTTTTTATTTTAAACGATCAATTGCGTATTCAGTATGTATGCATTAAATAACTAACAACAATTAGTTAAAAATTACAATAAAACAAAAAAGTTATAAACTGCTTCTAAAATACTTTTTGAACTTTTCAAAAATCTACAAAGAACGTATAAAATGTTATAAAATGTCATATTTTCAGCAACAAATTTATCACCTGGTAGAACTGTTACATTTATTGACATTTGGTTTATGGGAGCGGGATGTTAAGCATTCGAAGAATATAATACATGTACATTTGGTGTTAAATTATGTGTTGTATTCAACAAACCAGCACAATTATGCATTTCATGTTGAAAGTAAAAAAAGTATAGATTTTTTTTTTATAAAATAGAATAAAAGTTTGACAAAAAAAAAGAAAAGTAGCATAAAAATAGTTAATAACCTTTAATAAGGACAACAAAAAATGAAACATGCTCCGAATAAAAATCATAACTATTTAAAAGTCAGAGATCATTTTTAATATGATTTGTAATATACATAATATATTAATAAATAATATGTAATATAATAATAATAATAATAATAATAATAATAAACGTTCTATTATTTCATACAAATGACTTTATTTAGAAAAGACAAATTAAAAACACTTCTTCGCCCGCTAAATGTCATTCATTGACACACTGCATTATGTTTTAATTAACAGCATTTAACAATTCAGTTTTCAGTAAATTTTTACTGATAATAAAGGATAATTCGCGTTACCAGTAAATTTTTACTTTTTACCGAAATTTAATTAAAACAAGTGTAATCATACTGACCAGTAAAAATCTAATGGTCATGCAAACTTGGATTTATTATGGGTATAAATTTACTGATTACCTCAGAATTTTCTAGTTGTCAGTAAAAATATGCTGGTAATGAAAATTAAATTGCAGTATCAGTAAAAATTTATGTTTACTGTAATTTTACTGGTACTGCAAAGTGTCCATCTTTTCTTAATGTCTTCATTTCGAATCTTGCGATTATATGGTTGTGTTTCAGTCTCGAATTGTAAAATTGTTACACTATATATTCAGAAACGTTTAAATGTGATTGTGTTGTAATTAATTTGTTTTATTTAAGAGGGCAACAATGAAAAAGAAAACAGACAAAATATAAATAAATTATTTGGATTAAAAAAAAAGAAAATTTTAATAAACATTACAAACATTGTCATGCATTTTCGACCTTCATAATTTATTTAAAAAACATGCTAATATTTCTTAAATTAAATCTCTTTAAAATTATTTTTTCTTGTTATTCTTCATTAAGAAAGTTGTCCGACAAAAGTTACTTTACGACTTAAAGTTTTTATGAGAAATGTACAATAAAATATAAAATTCTCTCACCTGCTTGAGCAATAAATCACTATTGGCTGATAAACATGTCACTAAATATTTGGTGAGATTAAGAAATGAACCTAATACTTCCAGAGTTAAGTGGTCTCTGGATGATCGCTGTAGCATGAACGATATAACTAGAAAACCACGATTCTGTATCATGTGCTGTTGAACAGTTTGAGAAGTTTCAACTAATTCACAAATAAAACCCAAGAGTTTCGAGCTGAAAGAAAAATAAAAAAACATTAAACGTAAAATAATCAAAATAAATTTAACTACTCGCACAAATGATGAAAAATATTAAATCGCAAATATTAGGTAATTCGATAAAAACTTTTTGGCGATTGTACATGTACATGAAAGATATAGAAATGAATTTGGGCTAATAGTGAGTGGATGTACCGAAACATCAGCGGTGGTCACAAAATCCACTTGCAGGAGTTTGCTGAATGAGACATTGTTGCCTATTGGGCTGTTATCAGAAGAATCGGCCTCAGTTTTGGAAGAGGGTTTGAAGAAACATAAGAAGAACAACAATGCTACTCATAATCATTGTAGTGCAAAAGATAAGTTGTTTTAAATAAAATTGTTACTATTACAAATCATTTATTATTATAAAAATTGAATAAAGTCTATAAAGTACTAAATTACAAAGATTTATTTTCATTAATATTATTGGCTACTGGGATTGGTTAGGCATAACTTCGAAAAATATTTTCAAAAATTACTAAAAAAAAAAGTGAAAAAATATTTCACAGGGATATTTCGGGGGTGGGGTTGAAGGGATATCTCTCTGCCTGCCCATTAAATCTAAAAAATATAATTTTAATGGTATTACAAGGTGTGTATTCTCTTTAATACTCCAATTATTTGTAAATGATTATTTTATGTCACCGCTCTCAAAATGTGGCGGGGCTAAAATGCAATTTTAAAATCTCCTTAGTTCAAGTTAAGGTTTTTGAAGTTTTGCTGACCTTAAAAGTTGCATTTGCTGAACGAAAGTATGGGGAACTTCAGAGGTAGGATTAGTTCTTCTAAGGGGGACATTTTTTCCCTGGTCCGATTATTTTTATTTAATAGCTTTAACAGCTTATGACTGTAAGACATATTTCTGCCAAGTTTCATTGACTTAGGTGAGATAAATAATTTTTCAAAGCCAATATAAGCAAAAAGTAATGTCAAAATACCGCAATGTGCGTCGTAAAAAAAAATACCCTTTACATTTTTGGAGGGCGTTTTTAACTTTATTTCCTATCCTTTTATTTTATTTTATCACATCATTTAAAATTTTTTGCAATTTGATTCTTTTAGGATTAAGCGATAATTCATAAATAAATTTATACAATACAAATTTATTTAAAAATAAATGAATATGTTTGAATGCAACCGAAAGTGAAAGTGGTAAAATATTAAGTAACTAAATAAAACATACCATAATGTTGGATCACGTTTCCCATCACCAATGCCTTCATGTGGCATATCCAACTGTGAAAAAAGTGGAAATAAAACTTGAATTCCACCTATGGAATTTAATGTACAGTGTATGGAATGCGTAATAACAGCCTTTACATCCTACAATAAAAAGAGCAAGACAATAAAATAGTATTAAAATAAAGTGCTTTAATGTGTTTGTTTTAACGTTGTACACGTGTGCAGTTTAACTTTTATTCAAGAGTTAATTGCATTAAACTTGAAAAAAAACAATAATTCAAAATGTCTTTAGGCAAGGACTTCAAGGTTATTTTAATATTAAATAACAGGTACATAAAGAAAATTTTAAACAATAAAAGTTTAAAAATTACTTTCAACTATAAAGTTTTCCTCTTTGAAAACTTCATTTAATTTTTTTTTCTTTGTACTTACTTGCAGCATAAGTGCATGAGGTGTATGAACAAAATATGACACATTTCCTTTGGGCGCTGACTGTAAACAAAGTTGACCATCGGTCGCCACTGGATTGTACATAAACACAATGGCATTAGACAATTTACCGTCATACAGAACCTAAATAAAATAAAAATATTTTTAGTAATTGCGTAATGGCATTTCTATATTTTTCTTATTGTTTCCCTTAAGATTGGCTTTGACAATTATAACACATGGCGAAAATAGTTGTTTTGTCCACTTTCTGTATTTGCCTTGGAGCCGTATTCAAAAAAACTCAATAAAAATTAATTAAACTGTTTTAATAATATATTTTATCTGTATCTAACATTTCTGTACAATAAATATTTTTTGACATTGTTGTTGTTGAAATTTGTTGTCGGTGTAGATAGTAATCGATAAAGAATAAAAAACATTAATTTTTGGAATTTTTGTATGTCTGTCTGTAAAAACTACTGGATGGATTTGAAAAAATTTTGCTAGGAGGTCTCTAGGAACCTTGGTTCCAGTACAGAATACTTTTTTTTCATAAAAATAGGTTATTTAGAAGAGAAAATAGAAATACAAATATGAAAGTAGACAATTTTACCGCTATAATGTTACCAAAACAGTTGTCGGCACTTTTTATTTTTGTAGATCAACTCTAGAATAAATACTTAAAAACACATTTTTCTAAATTTGAATTTTAAGAAACTTAGGAATGACACAAAGACGAAGTCGTGGGCACTGCTAGTTAAATGAATAAATTAAATTTGTTCGTTGTACAAAAGATAAAAATTTAGCTATTAAACAAAAAATAAAAAGATGAAAATTAAACTTAAAAATCAATAACATAAAACCGCTTAAGCCGTTAAGCTATAATAGACTGACTCTTTTAATTTACACTGAATTCAATATAACAACAAAATGTAAAATTTTTGGGTGTTCCCACAATGAAGTAATATTGACGTGTTTGGTATTAGTATTAGAATAGTAGTAGACAGACACCTGAAATTTGCACAGAGCACTTCGAGTGGCTCCCCTTCAAATTTTAAGGCTTATAAATGTGTATACTTTTCACCATGCGATAGAAAACTTTGTGTACATTTATAATGTGAATAAATTTTGTGCAATATTTTCTCCGTTTTATGACTAAATGACCAAAACCTGTCTCAGGTCTACACTATCTTTCTTTAAATTTTTAATAATTAAATACAAGAAAATATGCAAATTGATTATTTTCACTTTGTAAGTGTTATGGTGTCAGATAAATTTACTAAAGATTATATTTTACCGAATAATCGAATAAAACTTTCAAAAGTATTCGATTAATCCCCGTTGATTATTTTTTTTTTTTTTTTGTGGTGAACGAAAGTTTATTGATGTCATTCAAAATGATGCAAAAGTTGTTAAGATAACCCTTCTTTTATTACAAAATTCTTTTTATTATTTATTTTCGTTTTACCTTGTGAAGTAGTCAATTAGTTAACTATTTATGGCCCATTGGGCTGTTGTATTAGAAACAAATAAATATAAAAAAACAAAGAAAAAATTCCAAAAGTGCACGTTTTCCTATTCGGTACTTATATATGTTGAAATAAATAGACTTAAGAATGAATGTTCGTGTATGATACTAATAAAAGCATTCAATGGCGATACACTGTTTAAGCCTTCAGGAAAGCCTTCACACTCATTTTTGTTACCGATAGGCAATTGACTTTTACACTCTAATAATTTCGATAATTAAAAGTAAAGCAAAAACTACAGCTGATGAATTTGTGTTTTTTACAAGGGTCCCATCATTAAACTAATTGATTTAGTTTAGATGGTTGTTTGCAGTTGAAACCAAGTGAATTAAGGTAAATTGAAAGCGATTTTATAAAGTGTAAAACATGCTTTTTGTGTCTTCTTAAAACAACTTAACATAACTAACATATTACAATGTTTTGTGTTATTATAAAATAAGCGAACGAATGGTGAAAACAAATTAAAACGTTTAAATAAAAATTATTGAGTTTGTACACGAATAAAAACAGTAATATACAAATAACAGTGATTCGACAATTTATTATTATCGATTAATTTTTGCTGTTGGGCCATTTTCAAGATGCTCGTGATGTATACAAATTTCATGGGAAACCTTTAACGACGCTATATTTTTCTCCGTGTAACTTAACGAGTCGCATAGACGGAAGCGATATAATCGAAACATTAAAAAAAACTAGCGTTTTTTATTCAGAAAGTTGTAGAGAAACATAAGATTTTTTTTTTTCGTTTTCATATCATTAAAACCGTCTACTTCTTTAATTTTTAACATTGTTAATTCATATATAAGTTATCAACAAACTCTAAGTACATGAGCTACTGTACAGTATAGTAACAAATAAAATTTAAATTTACAAAAAAGATTACAAAATAAAAAGAAAAATAAACATAAAACTAAAACTAAAAATAAATTCTTACAGCCTTCAATTGATTAATTTCTTCCGTTTCGCCAGAAAGGGCTCTCATGTAATCCAAAGTGTTAATAGACGTAGAAGACAAACGACGTAAGTGATCTATATGTTTTAAACAAAAAATAATAAAAAACGCAAAAGACAAAAATAAAAAATAAAAATAAAAAAAATATTTAAAATAAATACCAAATGAAGAAGTTGCGCCAATGGGCAAGTGACATAAAGAGTCAGTAATTTTAACCAAATGAGTTTCACTAGTTCCTGTTGTTGTGGGTGTTGTTAATATGTCGTCAACGGTCGATGTTAAATTGTGACTAGTGTTATTTACTAAACTGGCTTGGCCTAACGTAGCATTTGCTGTAGCCGCTGAAGAGTGACTAACAGTAGAATTTGGAGCTGTTCCGCTGGCCCCACCCGATAATGTCTGTAAGACAGCATTTGCATGGGCACTACGTGCTATCAAGACAGCACGTATTTTTGCAAATGCTGCTTGCAGATCTAATTTTTCATCTGCCCAGTCAATTGACTGGACATCAGCTTCGGCGAGCAACAGTGTAGCTGTATGTTGGGTTGGTGTTTGTTGCTGCTGTATAAACAGTTGTTGACTCACCCTTTTATGATTGTCCGGCAGGTTCAAATAGCACTCATTGTCGAAGCGAAATTGTGACTGGTGTAAGTTTAAAATTTTAATTTGTGCAGTAAAATAATTAAAAAAAAAAGGACAAATTTACACATTTTTCAACGCATATTTGTTGGCGGTGTTCGTTTTATATCAGCATTTTAGTGATGTACAATACAGAATAGTGCAAAACAAGTTGAGTTTAGAGATTTTGTTTGATTTGTTTTCGAAAAAGAAGAAAGAAAAACAAAAGGGAATGTGTAAGTTTTACATTAAATACAATTAATTTGTTCTTTTTATGTTTTTATACACATATTTTTAATGAGGGTTTAAAAAATTATGAAAAGATGAATGTAGAATTTATAAAGCAACGGTAACTGTTTTTCTTTACCTTATAACCCGGCCCAAGTCGATGCATTGCACAAATCTGTTGTGTGGTCAAGGCCTCACTAAATAAGTAAATGGCAGACATTTGGCCGCAAAAGACACGTTCTTCGTCTAATTCAGGTGTGGCCCCAACGTAGCATTTGTCAAATGGCTGAAAATGTAAATTCAATATTATTAAACATCAGTATAGATTCATGTGTATTTACATATGGGCAATTCCATACTGTCGTAAGCGACAGTCGTATGCATATAAAGTGGAAAAGAGATCAAAATAAAGTAGATTTTTGTTTTGATTATTATCCTAAGTTATGACTTCTTGTTAGATCTATCGATGGTGCTAAATCCAATTATAACCCATTTTTAATACGAGATAAAAAAGAAATAGTTTTTAATGCAAACAATTTAATTATAGTCATACGGGACATTGCTTACGGTACGTTTTTTCCATCATGATGTTTAAATTTTTTCTGATGCTTTTTGGGAAATTATGAATAAAAAGTAAAAAATAAAATAGAAGTATTAAATGTGTTAATTTTAACATAAAAAAGTAGATTTTTCAATAGTTGCATTTTAATTTTCTTTTTTGAGGAGGTCAAACACTTTAGACACTGCCGTCATCAAGAAGCGCTTTGCAATTATTTCCCTTTCAACAAACTTGTGTTCTTCTTCCCGGAAGCTTGTGCACTTATGTTATCACTATTATAAAATTTAGAGATGGAACATACCACATTCTATGCCAGCATACTGCAGGTGTTTTTTTTTTTAACCAATGTTTGGAGCACTTTCAATTTTTTGTGGTTTTTTTCGGCAACGCTTTCTCAACTTTCCTAAAAACTTTTGCAAATCCTTTCTTGCATTTGTATGGTTTGTCCTGCACTTGTTTTCTATTTGAATTTCCTTTAGCTTCTCTCGATTTTATATTTAAAGTATTCGTTCATACCGCATTTTCTCGTCAAAAACTTCTTTATTTGCTTCAGCTAAAGTGTTTTGAATTTTTCCTAGCGTTACACGATCTTTCTCGGCTTTTTTATTTATAGTTTTGCAATTCACTTTCATTTTCTTTTGAGTTTTCTATGTCCCGTTTGCAATTCTCGCTGTTTTTAAATATCACGATTTAAATAATTGAATTATACATAGAATGCTCTTCCAAAGAAAAAATTTGTTATAAAAGAAAATCGGCTCTGTTCTGTAAACCGAATCATTTTAAAAAACGAGCGATTTTCAAAACCGAAGAAATTACTATTTGGTGTTCTGCAAATCACTCGTTTTGTCATTATTCGAAATTAAGTTCGAACTTTTACTTAAACGCCGAATTGAAAAAGTATTAAGTTACAAATATAAATAATATAAATAAACTGTGATCGCCATATTAAAAATTTGCAGAAATTTTGTGATTTACAAAAGATACTTCGTATGTGCGTTTAAAACTTTTACCAAAAAAATTGTTTTTATTCATGCACCTAATTTTCATCAAGCTTGAGTCAAGAATATGAAGCAATTTAAGAGTGTTTTTAAACTAACTTTTTTTTATAATATAAAGTATACTAAAATGTAATGTTAACTAAGGTTAATAATAAAGACTTTAAATTTTTTATTCCAATGGTTCTTTACTTGTGTTTTCAGTCATTTTTAAGAATAAAATTGCATTCGATTTACTTTCGACCAGGTTTGTTTACTCGATTTTAAAACGAGTAAAATTGTGCGAATTCGGTTTAGAGAACTCCAAGAAAATGTGAATTCGATTTTAAACGAGAAATTTAGTCGGATTTGTTTTACAGAACAGGGCCGAATATAATTTTATACTTTTAAATTTCACACTAGCGACGACGTACAAGACTTTACATGACCGCGTAGTTTGCAATTCTTTATATTATTAAAATATTTTTTACTTTACTTTAAAACTGTCTGTTTTTAATTATTGCTTGATGAAATTTCTTCAAGCGGTTTTGATGTTATGATTCAAAGTAGTGATTTTCAATGTCCCACGGTACATTGATTAAATGGATAATACAAAGCAAAATTTTATAGTTATTTTTAATAATATCGAATATTTTTTAATTCTTGATATCCTTACGGAGATCTAAAGAAGAAAAACTTAATCTACAACGACTAGCGCTAAGAATATTTTTTAAAATAAAACTTGCTTTTCAAATTAAAAAAAAAAAAAAATTAAAAAAGTTTCACTTACTTGACTTTGGACATAAATTTCTCAAAATGAGTAATGAATAAATGCAAAACTTTTACAAATTTATTAAATTTGGTTGTTTTTCCATCAAAATTTGCAATAAAAAAAAATAAGAACTTTTATTTTTTCGTCTCGGTAGACCTTCTAATAGAAATGCCCATATGTACATACATCGTATATCTGTGAATATTTATTTGGTTTGGAAAATCTACTTACATCGTTCGTTGAGACAAACCACGCCATTTCAGTACTCGACGCCAATTGTCCATTAACTAGGCACTTTATTTCGCTTTTTGTCCAGCGATTGTAAATGTATACAATTGCTATCATGTACCACTGATTGCAAAAAGAGAATACAAAATATTTTATTGATAGAAAAAATTAATTAGTGTTGTTAATTTAATCAAATAGTATTTCAGAATTTTTTTATTCCAAATATAGACACATATGTACATGTGTACAGTAAATATATCTATTTATTGTAAATATTTATTTTAAAGTTACTAAGAAATCATTGAATGAAATTTGTGTGGTTTCGTGAAATTAAAACTAAAAAATTTTTATTTACAACATTTGTTCCTGTAAATGTAATGTAAATATGTATATCACACATAGGAGTAATTAATTAAAAGGATGGACTAATTAATTAAAGATTTCATTGGCATTGAATGATAAATAATGCTAATTATTTTTTAAAATTTTAATTATTTTTATTTATGGTAATGCTTTTTAATGAAAAGGTTTCATTGATAATTAGTTAAAAACAAAAAACATTAAGATTGACTAATGATTAAATGATTTTAAATCATTGTCATAAATAAAGATATTCCTTTGTACACTAAATACACATTGCAAAGAATTAATTAAGTATAAAAAAATTTGGTGACATATTTTATGCTTTGACTTTCTCAGGCATAATGAGACACTATTGGAACCTATTTTTGTTTTCTTGTAAATTATGAAAGCTGCTAGTTGTGGTTTTATGTGACTTTAGATCTCAGACATTAAGTTTAACACCTGGCTCATTTAAAAATGATACATTATAAAAATTTTCGAATACAGTTCAATGTACAAGAGTGTTAAGATTTATTTATTTTATGCATAGTTTTCTTAAGTTTCTGCAATCAATAATTTGTGTCTCATAGAAACAATTATTTTTATTTCAATTGTTATTAGTAATGAAACGATTTCATTGAAATTTCATTGCCGTTATTAAAAATAATTATAATTAAAATAAAATCATTAGCATTAAATGGTAGTTATATTTTCCTTCATTGTCATTATTTCAAACAATGCTAATGGAATTTCAATGGTAATGAAAAATTCCCAAGTATGATATATATAATATATTTGTTATATATTTTAAAATAAATTTAAGCTAGCAAATATTTATCTTAAATAGAGTTAAAATGAAATTGAATTTTTCGAAAATTGTGGTAGTGCATACCTTTCTTGGCTGAAATTCGTATTTAACACAGTGTTGAAATCCTTTGCCTTTCACTTTCATTGAGGTAAGAACTAAGCAATTTCCAACAAAATGAGCGGTATATCCAACACCTTTGGATGTTTTAAAACTGTAAAAAATATCAAAGTAAATAGTATTATTATTTTAAAGTTTGCGTCTACGCTTAAGGATTTATAATCATATTTTGTCTGCATCGCATTATTTGTTGATATTTACTTGTATGTTATTTTGTTAGTATTAAAATAGTTTTAGTTATATTCACAGCTGCAGTTATACATAAAATGGATAAACAGCAAAAATACCATGACTTTTTTTTGCCATTTTTTCATTGGCAAAAAATTTTAAGGACAGGAATTTTTTAAAAAATTACATTTAATAAAATAAAAAACTTACCAATAGAGGTAGGGTTTCTCACGTTCTATATTTACAGAATTAATGGGATCCAAACGAAACCATGTGGTAAAAGTAAAGCCATTTTCATATGGCCATTTCGCCAACGGTGGTAGAACCATTGCCTATATAAAAATGATGTTTGTTATTTTTTTGTGTTATATTTTATTTTTTGTTAAATAAAAATACATATTAAATTGCTTTCACCCGTTATAAACGTTAAATGCGAGTAATAACTCGCACCACGTTAACTTACGAAAAATGAGAAAATAGCGGATGCTTAAAATGCGAGTTATCGCAAGTTTACTATTTTTTATTAATTAATTAATAATGAGCATATGACTGGACTTAATTATCATTTTTACGGTGAACCCCGTACAGAATCTCGATCTGCAAACAAGGCGGTGCTCCTCGCGAGAACCTTGAACACAGACATAATATTGACTTGTCACAGTAGAGAGTAAAACTCTATAAAAATTTATTATTTGTTAAAAAGTTTTTCCCAGAAGATATACAAATTTGAAAAATTTTGAATATTTTTTTTAATCAGCTTTATTTAATAACAGCATTTTATCGAAATAAGGAGTAACGCATTTGTTAATATTTTTGCAGTGTAAAACATGAACTCTATTTCAAACGAGTTGTTAAATATGCTAAAACATATTGTCGAAGAAATTAGCGAATTGATTATATAATGTGAAAGATGGAAAAATTTTATATTAAATAATATGAGTGCTCATTCATGTTCAATTGAAAAATAAGTTAATGGTTTCGTTAACTTACGGATCCTTTACGTCCAGGAAAACTAAAGAATACATCTGGACCATTGCGATGAGGCATCTGTCTTAAGACATTTAACAGCTTCGCCGAATGACGAGGCCATTTTAAGTTTACAGCCTTCATGGTGCCAAACAGTAATTTGAGTTCTTTGACAGTAATGCTGTAGCTGGCTAAAACTCCTAACATCTCAATAAGAAGATCTAAAAAAGAAAAAGATAACAAAAGAAACATAAATAAATTGATCAAAAAATTTTTAAATACTCGTTCCCTTTAATATTTTATTAAGAATTTAAAAAACCTTCGTGTTTATTTTTTATATTTCTTAACGGCTCAAGTCATTGTCCACTTGTCTACTTTTGTCAACTTCTTTACGTTTAAATAAATTTCCTTGGAAACGGAAGCTGGCATCACTTTCATTTGGTTTTATTTTTCTTGGCACAAAACTCCTCGTTTCTCTTCCAATTTTAAACAAAAATCTTTTATGAATTTTTTCTTAATACAAAAGATTTTTACAGTTTTTCTTCGCAAAAACAACTGCTTAAAGAAACCTTTGCTTTTTTCTTTTTCTCATTTTTATAATTCATCCTTCTTCGATGTTGATTGTGTGCTTATTATACTTTCTTAATTGTGCACGTGTTGACTGCATAATGAATTTATGCACATGAGTTGAAGAACAGAAAAGAAATCACACAATTAAGTTGAAGGATTTCTTTGTAGTTGCCATCCTTTTTTTCATTTGAATGCCAGTTGACGGAATGATGAGGAAGCGCAAGTAAATACATGTATAAGTATGTATTATGTGCGACAGAGGCCATTACAAATAAAATACAGTATTCGTTTCTTATTTTGACAGCGAATAGTGTGAAATAGCTCGAAACCTTATGAAAGTGACTTAATATAATTCTAAGAGAGATGCCAATTTAAATACAGGCGAGCCTCGATTATCCGTAATGGTCAGGACCAGAAGCGAATAACTACTTTGAGCATACGGTTTTTTTTTTAATATTTTTATTTTTTAACAAGTGAACATTTGTGTACATACACACTAACATTAAAAAAAAAAATGATGCTTCTGTCTCTTCGTATGCAAACAAGTGAGTTCCTCGTTTTCATGTTTATTGTGTATATTGTATGTATGTAAGAATTTAAAGTTAATAAAAAAAGAGCAGAAGCAAACAATTTGAAAATATTGCAAACAAAAAACCAACCAAGACTGACTTTTGGCTATCACGGTTAATCGGTGTTACCGATTAACCGGATCACGGATAATCGAGGACCGCCTGTGTTTAATATTAAAAACGTTCGTAAGAAGAGCATACACGTTTAGATCGAAACGAATATGTATACTTTGATCTTGTATTATAGGGCTTGCTAATTTTTTTTCATTAATATGTGTATATCTATCTATGTATGTATGTATGCATGTATGTACATATGTATGTGTATAATTTATCTAGGCCTTAAGTGTTTAAATTATGATACCTATTTGCTTATTGCTTTACAACAGATACATTGCTTACAACAAAAAAAGTCAATTAAGAATTATAAATATTTAAATAATTTTCTTATATAAAATTAATCAGGGAGCTATTGAGGTGTTCGAAAGCTTTCACATATATTTAAATTTCGAACGTCAATTATTCATTTGTTCATACAAATTTCGGTTCTCTTGAATCGGTTATCAGAGCATTAGTTAATAACAATATGTGCAAGTCTCATATTCATTAGCGGAATATACCATCTGACTTTAAATTGAGTAAAACAAAAACTTACTTTTAGAAAAAAAAAACAATTATTTACAATCTACTTTTAATCCTTGTGTTTGGATTTTTAATTAGTTAATTAATTATTACTATATTTTTAGTTTAGTTTTTTTAATTTATTAAATATCTTTGCTTCACTCATCTGTACTCGAGTGAATCGAGATTGATGATTAAATAAATCGGTTAATTTCTGGTACATATTTTTTTTTGTTTTATATAATATTAAACTCTGTTGGTGATAATTAATATATTCCTTTGTATATTTTATTACGTTTCATTTGGTATTACAATAAATTTTTTTACAATCAAATAAAATATTTGGAATTTACAAATCTACAGAAAGCCATTCAAATAATAATTTTTATAATTGAATATTTCATGAAAGGTGATAGTACAAAAGTCAGTATCTCCACCCTAACGATTCCGTTGTTCAATATTTTAATTGCAACTTAAGCTTTAGTATTATTCATTAACGCACTTAAAAATATATCGACTGAATTGGAAAACTGAGATGCTAAAAGTCTTGGGGATGTGTAAACCTTTCTTCAAAAATGATGAATGGAAATGTAGAACAAAACATTAAAATGTCTTTTTTCAATAGCATATGACTACAGGGATCACCATAAACTGAAACTTTGGGAGAAATATCCTATCTTTCTTGACGTCGTTGTAGATTGTTTAAACCCACTAACTATTAACTAATCCAGACCTGGATTATTCAAATAAATTTTGCAATAATAAATCCAGATGTAAAGTGACCTTTAAGCTAAATTTGCTTCATTGGCGGATAAATTACATGGTTTTATTCAAAATAGCTTTAAAACCAAACCAACTTTAGACCAAAAACAGTAAATTCTCCACACATGCCACAGCAGGTAAAATATTCAAGCAAAAGAAAGATTCTTGTTTTGCCACTGTGAACAAAAGACATTTGAGTCAATAAAGAAATTATATTAAATTAACATAATCTACTTCATTAATGTACGTACGATAAGTTTGCCTTTAATTGCTTGCATGCATATGTTAATGTATGCATACATTCATAGCATGCAGTTACGTAACATACGGATCATCTACGCGAACGTATAAATCTCGTAAGAAGACAAATTTGTATGAATATCGCGACATAAAGGTGACTGGAACTCGACTAATTTTACTAATATTAACGTAAAAGTTTATGGTTTTTATTATTTTATTTTGTACGAGAGTAAAATTAAATATATATGCAAATGTAGATGTATCTGTGTGTGTTTACTTTTCTGTAAATATTTATTTGTTAAAAGGGGTGCTTGCCAAGGAATATGTCAAGATTTTAACAACACCTGCTTAATTATCTTTTGTTGGTATAAATGACAATTTGACATGTTTTAAAAAGCTCCATTAACGTGTCCTGCACGTCTGTCTGTTTGACTGTTTGACTGCAGGATTGTATTTTGTTTTGTGAACATACATATAAACTGATTCAATAAGTTTAAGAATTTTCTTACAAAGTCGACGTATTTTTCCATGTACACACAGTGTGTATGTGTGTGAACAGATTTCCTATTAGATTACGCAGTATGACATATTTAAACATACTAATATATCTCTGATTCCACCACTATATTGAATTTTTTTTTTTTTTTTGTAAGTGTTCATAGTTCATACAATACTCCCAAACATAGATGGTTAATTATTTCCCTTTGTTCCTTCATTTTCTTGTCTTTAGATTGTGGCGATGTATGTGTATGTACCTTAAGTTCACGACCCTTTGTGTAAATTAAACACCTACTTGGAAACACATACATACTTGGTAATAATTTGAAGATGACGGCTAATGTTTCGAGTTATTGGGTGGATTGTCATTTGAGAATTTATTGCAAATAAATTGAGTTTGAGTGTCAGGGTCTTTTTGCATATGTTTCTTATTGTTTTTGTTATTTGTGTGATTTGTGTTCTTGGGTCACGTCTCAGTGACGTGCTTGTAAAAAAGGTTTCTTAACTCAATAACTTTGACTTGACATTGTTTAACACTCGCACATAATAAACTGATAACAATTGTTCTGACATTATCAGACATTCAAACACACACTCTCATATTATGGAACTTGATAGTACGAACGAGAGGTTAATAAACACTAAGATAAACAATTTATATCAATTAAATCAAAACGTATCGATAAAAAAAGTTTATAAATTAGAAAGAATTAAATAGATTAAAATTTTAGCAATAAGGAAAAAGGTAGTTTTATAAAATCTTACCAGCCACAATAGTTTCCGAACGTTCTAGACGCACGAGGACATGCTCGATAAGGCCAACATCCGTGCAGGCTTGTAAATTGCGTACACTTTTACGTAGGATTGCAATAAAAACGCTCCATATTTCCGCCTGAAAATTAAATTTAAATATATTCATTAGGTTTATTGTTTAAAAATGTTACCATTAAATTAAAAATTAACGGTAGACAATTTTATGAAAATATAATCGTATTTATTTTGTAGTTTTACTCATATTCACAAAAAAATTCGTCTAAGAAATTCAACATATCAATTAGTACTGAGGTATTTGGATCGGTAAAGGAATACCAGCTAAAGTCAAGTTAAGTTGCTATTGCGTTTTTCCCAACACTCAAATGCGTAGAGCACTAAACAGAACTAAACTTTTTTTAAATTTAGTTAAAAGTGTTAATGGAACAAATACTTGAATACTTGAAAATTCAACAAATATTTTTTTTTCACATTTGTAAGTTAAATGAAATGGATTTTCTGAAATAAAAAAACACTTTTGAAAGGTAGTAAAATAATAATTTTAAATTTTTTTTCTTTAGTTTAAAGTAGATGTTTGTAAATGTGACAGAAATTAAAAGTAATCCTGTCTCTGGAACACAAGCGGTCAACTCGTCTTAAGAATGCGTATAAAAAGCACTTAGTTTTTTAGTTATTTCTGGAGTGAAAATAAATATTTCTAGGAATCAACCCAATTAATTTAATACCAAATATTTCTAGCTTAATATGTTTCAACTTAACAACTTACGTCACGTCATAACTATGTTTTTAATATTTGTGACATATTTACCAATTTGGGACATATTTAAATATTTTAAATTATATAAAATATTCTTTTGGATATCAATCTTATCGTATTTTTAATTTTTCCGAAACAGAAGTAAGTGTGTGCGGGAAGAAGGCTTTTTTAATTTCATGAGAATTCTTTAAAATTTTCAACAGGCTGAAGTATGTCGTTGGCATTTTATTTTACTTTTATTTATGTTTTTTTTTGTGATGTAAATTTACCTAAAGTAGAAGCAAGTACTCGCTGGCATGTTTTATTGTAGAAGTACTAGATTTACTCTCTTTGTATATTTAATACTTACTGGCACAATGTTGGAGGTATGTACGAGCAACTTATGTTTGTGCGAGTACTTGAAAAGAAAAATATGCAGATTGTTATAGTTTTCAAATAGCACTTTCACTGTTTATTGTTGTAACTGTTTTTGACATAAATCTAGGTCACACTTCTTAATGCGTTATATATATATAGCTTTGTATGACACATTATAAAATATTGAATTCAGGAATTAATGGTCAGCCAGCATTTAAGTTGTCATAAAAAATTTAATATTATAAAATGTTTTTCTTAATTTTATAAAAGATACATGTGATAGAACTTGTTTTTTTTTTATCAAAAAGAATAAAAACTAAATTGGTTGTTTATACACGAACAAATATGCAATAATCTTGGTTAATTTTTAAACATTCATTACGAGAGAAGAAGAAAATTTAATCAATTCGCTAATGCCAGCTCCTTAAAAAATTTATGGCCCTATGGTACTGTGCTGACAGAAGCTTTTTTTTTATTATTTAGCTAATCCCAAAAATATAAATAACATCCAAAGAAATGCAGTCCAAAAACTATATTTTCAATTTTAACTGAACTGAGATGAAAAATTAAAAAAAAAACTTATAAATATAATTTGTAACTAAATTCTAGAAATTTCAACTAAGTCTTTATCAGTCACCTAAGTACTTGGCAATAAAAAAAGATTTTTGGTTTTAAAACACGATTCCAGTGGCCTTCCGACCTGCTTTTTTCATAATCAAGTGTGATACATTCTCACAAAGCCGCTAGAACAACATGTCCGCCACAGATTGTGAAGATGGTTCCATATTTATACTGACTTTTTGCTGTTTGAATTCCTATGAATACGAATAAAATTATGAAAGTTCGGTATACGTATTCCGAACTAAAATTCATTGAAATTGTAAACTTTCTTGAACATTTCTTAGATGTTTTTATTTTCGAATTGTTGCCTCCATTTAATACACTAAATATTTCACGGTTACCCTGAATATCGCATACACAAATTTATTGCGCAAGAGGTGGCATTAATTATTATTGTTAATTTTTTAAGCAGATTATTATTTTGATGAGACGTATATAAAGGGTTTTTCTATAAGAGCGCTACAAAAGTTTTTTTTTTAATAAAACAAAAACGGTTTTGGATATCAATGAAAGTCTTTATTCCTGTGAAAGTACGTCCGATGCCATTATGTATGGAACTCGATTTCTTTTGCATGGCTACCACGGGCACGCTTGCAGAAGTCCAGACGCTGAACACAACTTTTGACGGTTTTCAACCATAAATCGGCCGATACTGCTGCAATTTCGCGTTTGATATTCGTACGAAGTTCATCAATCGTCGCTGGCTTGTTGGCATAGATCATAGACTTGACGTATCCCCACAGGAAGTAGTCTAACAGCGTCCAATCACACGACCGAGGCGGCCAATCGACTGGAACATTTCGTGAGATAACACGTTCTCCAAACTTGGTTTCCAATAAATTGATTTTGACATTCGCTTTGTCGCTTGTCGCACCGTCAAGAGGAAAACTTATATTCCCGATTTTTTGTAAAATAAAAGCTTACGAAACAACTAAACATTTTTTTCTTTTCAAACCCCTTAAGATTTAAAAATAAGAGCAGAAATAATTTAGTTGTAAATTTTTTTTAACCTGATCTTCTAAAAAGATGTACTATGAGAGTATAAGGAAAATCCTAAAAATTTAAAAATTACTTTGCAACAAGACCTTCTTTAAAAAACAAACAAAACACCACAAATAATCCTAAAAGCTTATAAAAACTTGTAAGAGAACAGTAACAGTTTTTACTGTCATTTTGCTTAATAAATTCCGCCAGTATCTGAGTTCTTCTTAATGTATTTACGTAGATAGAAGTCACTTCTTCGTTACTTCTTAAGATTAATTAATTACTTAATTGTCTTAATCCAAATATACTATTGTCGAATAAAATCTTCTTATAAACATTATTTCGTATCTACCAGAAGTTAATTGGACAAAAAGACCCGTTTTGTAAATACAAAAATACTACTATTAAGATTTGTTATATTCTTTTTCACAACTAGCAGATGATGGAAATGTTGATTGTTTGAAAATTTACAAAAACAAATTGTATATTAAACTTTTACAGGTCACAACTTTAACTGAACTATGAGTGAATTAATTAATGTTACAGATAAACAAAGACATTAATGTCCTTTATTTCGACTTTTTATAAGAAATGTTTAAAAAAATACAAAAAGAGAATTGATAAAAATACAAGTTAAATTTACAAATTTGTTATTTACAAATTCGAACACAAAATATTTTCAACGCCTACACAAATTTTAAAATGGAAATTCAAAGTTTCTATCTCTTATCCTTTCCTTTGTGTTAAAATTTACATTTCCGTTTTGATAAATTAGAATTTGGTTACTTTTATATATTTATTTTATTTTATATATTTGACACTTTTAAAGGACACCCGTTTTTGCGCTTCTAAAATACACATATTCGACACTACCAGATTAGTCGTATCACTGTATCGCACACGTTCCTTCCCGACTGGGGATGCTAATTAGAAGTAACGGTAAAGTGAATTTTTCCATGTAAAATGCTTGCAGGGTATGTATGTGTGTATGTATAGATGTTTGTTTGTTTGTATGTAAGTATTCATATGCCACATATTGTTATGTGGACGGAGATAATAACCGATGTAATATTATAATGATATTTGCTTGTGTCATACTGTGCCGATGCTTACATACATACAACTACACACATTTCAATGTAACTCAATGTTGTGTTGGGGTAATACATATGTCTAGAATTGCTTTGCAAAAAGGATGTTTTCTTCCTTTTTGCTTTTTTATTTTTATTTCGAAAGACATTTTATTAGAAATTTATTCATACATATTGGATTCTATTTAAGTCATTTAAGATTTTATTTTTAAATAAAGATTACTTCTACTCGTACATATAAATATGTATATACTTGTTTATGCCTACCCTGCAAGCAGTTTCTATGGAAACACTAATATATCGTTACTTCATGGCGTAAAAACGTGTTCACAAGATATCGAATCCTGATCTAACAGTGATTCAACTAATTGGAAACTATCTAGCGTCCAAAAGAAGTACTTAAATCGAGTATTCTGGTCAAATATGTATTTGTAGAAAGTGTAAAAATGGTTTCTTTTAAAAGTAACGAAGTTTTATTATTTGCATCTATGAAATTCGACGTACAACATTCTCTAAATGAGTAAATTGTAAACATAAATATCTCATCATTTCAAAAAATTTCAGACGGCTTGAGTTCCCACTGCAATTGGTAAAATGATTCATAAATAAAAAATCCATTTAAGAAAACTTTCATCAATTATGTATGGATGTCTTGAACAAACAATGTATCCCACATTTGAATTAACGGCATAATTTCTGTGAAAATACATCCGCTACTGTGTTATAGACTAAAATGTGTCGTTATTTATTAAAAGAAAAATTTAAAAGAAAATATACATATTACATTCTAAAAGTCGACACATTTTAAAAAGATCATGTTTTCATACATACAGTCGCATAACGAAATGTGACAATCGAAATTGATCTCAAATCGATATGATCTTCACGTTATGAAGTTTACTCCACAACTTAAATGTGTCGTTTTTATTGACAAACAAAGTTTCCAAACATTAAATAACGACGTATTCTCTTTAAACGTCGAAAGCGCAAAAGACATAAAGATGAAACCTAGACACAATATAAACCAGGAAATGACGAACCGCAAAAAATTAAATTTTGAGTTAGTAAATATCGATTATTTTAACATTTATTAACAGTTGCATTTAATTTTTAATAATTGTGTTGTTTTAATTTATTTGTATTTGGGTTATTCAAATGGAAACCGCTTGTTTTAATATTTAAACAACAGAAAAAAATTATTCGCATAATTAAAAATACTTGTTTTTTGAACTTTAAAATTAATTTTCTTTTCTACTTTTCTAATCACAAGGTCAGTTTTTTATTAGAAAATAAGAAAAGAAAATTATTCGCATAATTTAATCTTTTAAGGTGACAGAAAATATCAAGATAGCAAATTATCCACCCACGAAATTTACACCTAAAAAATGAATGACCGCTGTACCCTGTTGCGATACACTGAACATTTGATCACGAATGGACGAAATAGCATACCACATAACGCCAATTGTACAGTGAGTGACAGGAAATTCACGCTATTATTCATTTTGGTGTTTTACCGTTTACCACCCAATGCATTAAAAAATGTTTTGATTTGAAATCTATTCGAAAACAAATTTTTATAAAAACTTTGTTTTGAAAAATATGTACATCAGAAGCAATTTATTTTTATGAATGCATCACTTAAAATGTAATTTGCTGGCACTAAATTAATCGCACAAAATTGAGTACAATTTTTATTACAATTAAAAGTTGTATCAAATTCTTTACAGTTACAAATAAAAAGCAAATTTTCTCTAATGTAAAACAATTCAACATATTAGTTATTATGAATTCACTTAATGTTTTGCAATATCCATATAATTTTAGTTATGAAATAGAAACAAAAAACCAAAGACGATCCTTTATCTAGTTTTATAAAAAGAAATTGTAACAAACCTTAATGATTGCTAAATATTACGAACAACGTCTCATCATACAACTAAATATTTAACAACATTTTTATTTTTTTATTTCCAAAATGTTCATAAATCTTTATGTTGAACTTGTGTTTAAAATTATTTTATTACTTTAAGAAAGTCCTTTAATTCCATTCATTCATTTATTTATTTATTTTTTTTTTTTTTTTTTTACTGTTTCATAACCAACCACAAAAAAACCTGATGATGTCTATAATAATTTAAACAGTCGACCCTTTTTTTACAAACTAAAAACGTTTTAACCCTAATAATGTGACATAATAATAATAATAAATGTAAATAATGAAAAATAATATACATATGTATGTGTGTACATATTTATTTTTATACGGACCTTTTATTTTTCTTGCTAATAAATTGAAAGTATCGATTCTATGTTTAACTTCACTCTGTTGCGAATGCAATTTGTGGGGCCAGTAACATTTAGAAAATTTAAAAAAAATTTCAATTTAATGCTAAAGTTAAGGTTTTAAGGTTTCAGTTTCAGATCTGCATAACACTTTTTATGCTAATTTATTGTGTGTTTTTTTTTTTTGCTTTCTTTATTAAGTGTAAACTATTTTTTTTTTTTGTTTTTGTTTTTGTGTTTTTACTGTCGGCCAAAATGTGGTTTAGAATTTTCAAAAAGATAAAAGTAAAAATTAACATATTAATTGGAAATTTGGTTGTTGAAAAAGAATCTGTAGTGAAAACAAAGAAGAACTAAAATTAAAATTAATAATAAAAAAACTATTTGTACAAACAACTAATTAAAAGTCTGAACAAAGACATTTTCTCAGTAGTTTCATTTGAAACAAATCGTGTCTGTCTATTATTGATTAAAAGCACAAAATAAGATATTTTTGGCTTTTTATTTGCACAACATTAAAAAATTGTTGATCAGAAATTGTGACCGTAAAGTATCAAAACAACAACTCAGTAATTTACTATGACTGAAGTTGATTATTGTTGGGACAACTACGAGTATAGATAAGCTTTAGTAAAATATAAAGTCAATTTTCAATACTTCAAAATTTCAATATTCATTACATTTTTCGATAGCAGATTAATTACTTTGAATCATTGTTTAAGTCTGTTCATGTTAGTTATGCTTGATTAGTTCCAAGACAAACATTTTCAAATAGTCATTATCAAATACATACAATTAAATTTAATGAGAATTATACAAAACAAAAAAACTACAACAAAATGCAAAACACAAAACATTAAACATTGAGAACCCAGTTTTACTTTTCCTTCATTTTTCTTGATAAAAAATACTTACTTATGTATCGACAAACATAATATTTCCATTTTGCTCTTTCTTCAAATGTGTTTTTTGAAAGTTTTATAAACTTAAATTCCATTTCTGTTCTAATCACATATACACATTTACCGGAATGAAAAAAGCTATATAAACTTAGTTTTTAAACAATTAAATAAGTAAAGTTAAATACACAGTCTTGTTTAAATACCGAAGTTAAACACACAGTTTGTTAAAAAAAAAATCTAAAATCGTTTATTTATTCAGAGTTGTTTGTTTCCGTTAATCTTACACATTTAGATATTAAAAGTGAAACAGTAAAACAGTAAAACGGTAAATCACTGCTTTTCTTTATTCATTTTATATACTTTTGATACTGGTTCCTTGTAGGCAAGTGTTTGTGTATGCGCATGTGCATGTTCTTATTACGCATTTAACCATAAAAAGAATTTATTATCCTTTTGTTAGTAACGATATAGAATAGATATTCAGTCATTCTGCTGCATCACCCAAACTGTTTTTTTTTTTTTTGCTTTAACTTTTTATGGTTCTATAGTTTAGTGTTATTGACTTTATAATTTCTGAGTGTAGCAAATGAAACAGTGTGCGTGATTTTTTTATTTTTATTAAGAGTCGTACATGTGGATGGTGTACAAGGTTTATCACCTCTCTCCTGGGTATAAAACATACGATTACAACATAAAAATTCTGTTTCAAATTTAAATTTTTATTTTATTATTTTTGTTTATTCGTATAATTTAAACATATCATGTTTTCAGCGAAGCAAAGTTTTTCAGAACCATTTTAATTAAAAAGAAAAAATATATTAAAACTGCCGCAATGTTTAAAGGAGTATTGCGACATGGAATGTTAAAGGATAATTCAAATGAAAATTTAATATTAATAAATAGATATTTTTTTTATCGAAAAAAAAACAAAATAGCAACTGAAATAACTTTCAACATCAATATTTTGTAGCAATAGTGTTTTTTTTTTTAATTTTAAAACAATTAATTATTTTATCCTTAAAATCATTTGCAATTAATAATATTTTTAAAGTGGGAAAAATAATGCTTTATACTAAGTTTAGTTTTAACAAATTCTTATATATTTTTGAAGACTTTTTAATGAAAATAACTATTGTATGGCCGACTTCCTAAACGCCTGTTGCAATGCATAATTTAAAAAATGCGTATGCAATGCTAAGCATGTCTTAAATGCAAACTTGCGTTGCAGAGACATTCTTTGCATTTTATCGACATTTAGGAACGTCGCTATGCAACTCATACATAAAACAAATGTCAAAAACATGGTATAAAATTGAATAAATTTTGTTTAGAAAAAAGAGGTTACACAAAATTTTTTTTCCATTTTGTTGGCAAGTGCTGAGGAAATATCTCAGGTAAAATCTTCCAAAAAATATTGATTTGCTATAAAAACCTATTAAAAAGAAAAAAAGAAGAGACAACTTTGTTAAGGACGTGATGCGTGATTTTGACTTCTGATACTCATTAAAGTGAGTTGCCAAACGATTAGGAACATTATACGTTGTCAAAAAGTTCACATATGCATTTAACATATGCATTGCAACTTGCATTTAGGAAGTCGGCCTATTTTTTATTTTTAATATTTCGCTACTCTTTTGGGTGGCATCATCAGTAAACGGTTCTCTTCTTAATTTTGCTCTTGTAGCTTTCGTAAAATTTGCAGTTGTTTTCAATTTTAGTTGTTTTTTTTTTAGCTAAAGGGAGATGAAGGCCTTTTCGATTTAATGCCATGGTCTCATGTAAAAAGCTCTAACTAACATAACTGCAAATTTACTTTATCAAAATGTAATATATAAAATATAAATGCTTGTAAAACCGTTATTTTTTTAACTATTCCATTTAATTTTTGTAACGAGGTGCATTTGTTTGAAATGTATTGCTAAACGCAAATGGTCAATTTGGAAAGAAATACGATACGAATCGTAAGCTTCTAATCATTTTATTAAAATAATTCAAATAATTAGAAGTTCTTATGAATAATATTCCTTTTAATAAGTTTTTAAATGTATTCAAAAATAAATTTTAATTTTTTATTCTTGACTTTTAACTCTGGCTATAAAAAATAAATAAAAAGATACTCTTTTTAATTTAAAATTTTTACTGTTCTCCATAATTCAAGAGATAGAGAAGGAAAATTACGTTTTTACGACACAAATGACGGATGTTCTTCCCCCATTAAATTTATTTTTAATTCCAAATTTCCGTAAATTTACAGTTTTGCTTTCTTAAGCAAACAAAAAGCGTGATTAGAATACACAAGAAGAAATTACTTCTAATCTAAGTATCTGTATACAGTACAACCCAAAAGTAGGAGTTAAAAGTAAATTATTTTAAATGGAGTTTACGTTTTTTTAGTAAAAGTACTATTAAAGATTAATTTTAAAAAAGATAAAGAAATTATTTAACTAAAAGGCAAAAAAAAAAAAACGCATCAATAATTCAAAATTAATTTTTAATTAAATTTTAAAATTCTGCATTAAAAAATTACAAATGCATGAATTTTTATGTAAAATAATGTTTCATCGCTCATGTCAAAGAAATATTAATGGATCGTTTGATATTTTTAGAATGACACACGAAGCATTGTTATTAGAGTGCACGTTAGTATTGACCAAAAATTAAATTCGCAACTGTTCTCGTTTGTCGTTAAAAAGCGCAAAGGTATAAAATCGCGCAATCTTAAAAAAAGTAGAAAACGTGAAAAAGAAAACCAAACTAGATTCGATATGAAAACAAATAATCAAAAGATTGCGTCTCAGTAAAGAAACAAATTTTATTTTCAATCGAATTTTATAAAATATCGGCGGATAATTTCGATTTACATCGAAAAAAAAATAAAAACTTTTGAAACTTTTTTTTTATAAGTTAAGGAGGAAAACATACCACGTAGAAGCACTTATAGATTTTGACATTTTAGAAAGCGAAAAAAATAGTTTAAATTGATTATCTAGCGACTAAATTAGTTAGCAATAGGTAAAAAAAATAGTTAAAATTTATTATAAAATGGTCAGAAAAAAGTTTTTTTAACTTAAGACTCGATACATGTAGTTTTCGCAGATAAATGTTCAACTAACCTGGATTTTAGGCAATGAAAATATTGAACTTGCGTCTCATTATAAGGTTTTAAGGATATATTTAGATGACAACTTGGGTTTTGACTTTCATGTTAATTATGTTACATCTAAGATAAGTTTTGCTTTAAGGAAATCGTGCAATATAGGATTGTTTTTACCAAGAAAAGTTAAGAGATCGGTTGCTATGTCATTATGTCTCAAAATTTTATTCGCTTAGAAATTTATTTAGGAACATTACATACCATAATTTAAAACTGATGCTTAAATTTTATAAGGGTGCTAAATATAGAAGGACTGCGTATTTTATAAATAGATTTACTTGTGGTCACTTTATAAGAACTAATATATTAATTGTTCCTCGGCACGCTTCTCTTATAATTATAGGTCATTGGTCGTCAGGATTTTAAGGTTGTGGAATTCTTTTGTATCCTGTGACCAAAGAATATTTTCAAATTTCATTCATTATAAAATCATCCAAAGAATCATTCATCCATAGACTGTTTTTATTTGAATATGACGGATCGTTAAGGAAAAAAAGATTTTGCAAAAATAAAAAATAAAAAATATTTAACACCTCCCTTAATTCCTACTATTTCTTCTTACAATTTCAATAATAAATCCTTAAAATCGCAAATAATCTTTTACCACGAGCCGCCAAAATTTTCTTGTTTAATGTCAACATACGAATTGTAAGTCAACGCAAAAACTTTTGTGACTTTTATACTTTCATACATCAAAGTTTACAACCTCTTGTAGACTGTAACTTATATGAAATACAAAATGGAAAGTTGAGCATGAGGTGATATAATTTTGTGTTGTAAGACATCAAAACGTCCAAGTTTAAGAAAGAGAAAAAAAACTCAAAATAAAATCTGTATAAAAATATGAAATATCTATTTAATATGACTATCTGGAGGATGCTATTAATAAATATAAAATTGCTGGTTGTTAATTATTTATATTTTCGCTGATTTTAGTCAACTGAATATATATAAAAATTGATTTAAGTTTAAAAAAATTTGTCATTCCTGATGCCATTAATAAAAATATTGTAGCAAATGTTTAAATAGAAATGACCAACAACATTTAAAATATTCTTTAATTCAGAGGTGTTGAAAAGATTAAAAAAATGGGAAATAATAAAATTATAATCAGCCCAATCATGAATTCCTTTAAAACAAATATAAATCGTAATATAACTACTTTTTTCCCACGAATTCTTTTCTCATTCAATAAAAAAGGGGAACAAATTTATAATTGGAGAATAGAGAAAAGTGAAAAAACCAGCACGGAATTTTTTTTTAAATTGGGCAGCATAGGAAAATCTTATTTCAGTTAAAGGATATTTACTATTGTATGGAACTGTATACAGTCTTTTTGTTTTTGTATGGAAAAAGGTGGTAAAAAATAAAAAAAAAATCAAATACTTAAAAATGACATGTTGTTGACACCATATTGTGCGCGAAAATAAAACATGGTGAAACAGACGGACAGACTTTACCACAAATAATAAAGAAAATGTCACGTAAATAAATTTAAAAATAAATACAAGACATAAAAATGCCACAGGGAAAATCTCTTTGTTAAACTGTTTCTCTGCAAATTTTATAAACGCAAGTGTTGGGTAAATAAAACAAATATACATAAGTTTGTAAAAGTGTTTCTTTGGCTCACCTGTAAATTGGGTGGACAGTGGTCCAATAATTCTAACATGTGTTTAATGTTTTGAGCATCTTGTATGACAAAATTTAATTCCATATCAAATTCACCACCAACGAGCTGCAAGTAAAAAATCAATAAAAAGCAAGCAATTAATTTTAGTGCAAAGGTTCATTATTATAAAATCTATAAGAATAAAGTTAAGCTAATTTTATTGAGACTTGAAAAATTAATATTAAAGACTTAATTTTATAAAATTTTATAGGCAAGAATTAAAAACTTAGAACCAGGTGTATGATTCTAATAATTTAAACAGAAAAACGCGTCATGCTATAAGAATGATAAGATTAAAAAATATATAAATTATTAATGGTTCAAAATTTATTTCGTGTAGTAAAAATGTTGCGAAGTAATATGCTTAAATATTTTTTTACTTAAATAACATGTGACACAAAAAAATGTATGAATGAAAACAATGAATTTTAAGCTAATTAGTTTTTTTGAAAAGTGAGGTAATGAAACTGTCGTTCTGTCATTTTTTTTAAGAATTTCTTTCTCTATTTCTGAAAAAATCAATAAATGGTTTGTACTGTAATTACGAGTTTTCGCTTAGAAGGCAAAGTCACCACCACCACCACCACGTCTTTTGGTAAATGAATTTAAACGTAGCTGTCATTATCCTAAAGGGATCAGGCTATAAATAATATTACTATTTCTTCTCGTCTTAAATCTCTATATATTTTGCTAAATTAAACGAACCTTGTAATATTTGAACAAATAAAATTAAATTTTTATTTATTTTTGTTTTTTTTTTCTGCTTATCTGAAGGGAGAAATGTTTTTTTTATGTATTTATGTTTCATAGCAACACAAGATCTTTTTAACAATTTTATGGAAAAAAAAACTGAAACATTAAACAAAAGATAAAAACATAACAAATCTCAAGAAATTAATGGAGAAACTCATTCAAATGCCATGAGACATATTTGTCATTTGAATTTACAAATACATGCACATACTGTGAATGCGGGAGGTCGGTCCTTGGGAAACGAGAGTATATTTGTGCTAAGTAATTCGTCACACACAGTTGTACACAGTCTTCTGTGTCTGGTTGCCAATAATCCGGGCGCCACTTTGAGAGTCTTCATTTTTTTGCAAAACAAAAGACGAAAAAAAAACATGGCAATTTATTTGTTTTACAAACCGTAAAGGAAATAAAGGATGGGAAAAGATTGTTTAGGTAATGATAAGTAACTTTTAGTTTTAACTCCCAACAGAAGCAGTTACGTTCGTTTATCTCTTGAAATTTTTGGGAAGCAAAATATTTTTGTCCGGCAACTAAATGTTTCTCAATTTTAAGTATTAATTTGGGGAAATGTTTTTTTATTTGAAAACGTTGATATAAACTGATTTTTTCAGATGTAAAGTGAATCGATTTTAGTTAGTTAATATTGCATAAAAATTATTGAAGAAAAATTCGTTACATCATTTGCGCCCGTAGAGCAAACGAGGTTGCAAAAACCAAAATTTTTATGAGCGCCAACGAAGTTTTGAATAAATCCATGTTATAGAAAACTTTCAAATATGCCACTCTTAATAATATCACATTTTTAGTTTAGAAGACTTTCGTTTTTCAAAAAAACACACAATTTTTAGTCAATTTGTTGCGATTTCAGGTATAATATCACGAAAAATAGGTAACGAATCGCCATATTTTTTGTTTGTATTGATTAATGTATTTATTAAATGTATAATGATAAAAAAATTAACTGTTTGCTTTGTGTTTCTCCTGGTAAATCACTATTTAAAAACTATCCGTTTTTTCATTATTTTTCAACTTTGACGGAAAATAAAAAAATCTATATTTTTCTATATTTGCCATATTTGTAAACCTGTTCTTTGATTATTTCTTTACGTAATTCAAAATGTTTTATCTGCCTGTACGTGCCCGTTTGACTTCTAGAGGTAAAAAAGGTTAAAAACACATGGTTGCAGAAATTGCATGGCGTCCATCCCTTATATGTTTTGACTGACAGTAGTTTTTTTTTAGGAGTAAAATTTTGTTTACATTTTTTTTTAGTTGTAAATTTTTAGGCATGGTAGCATAAGCCTATATATTGCAAAATAAGCGCGATGCCTGGATTAGTCTACGACTGAAAGTTGGCGCAACAATTAGTAAAACCATTAAAGAATTTAAGTACTGAAAACATGGCGTTGAACAATTTAAAATTATTTGAACTAAATTATTTTCTATTTTATTAAGCTTTGGGTCCTTATATTTTTTTATTAATATTATATTTCAATATTTCGGTACTTTCTGCGTACCTTCTTCAGGAAATAAAATTAAGCAAAATAACAAAATTAATTAACAATTGAAAAAATTTTTTTGTCATAATGAAATTAAAAAACAATTGCCCTATTCACAAGCCCCCTAGTAAGTGCTAACAAAATACAACGGTGCTAGCTGTGTTGTTGGTAATTTTCATGCAAACAGGCGATACAACACTTAGTACTTTTTTTCATATGTTTTTCAAACGTTGTATAGTGCCTTATTTTTTAATGTGATTTTTGTTTTATGTTTTTTTATGTTTAAATGTTTTATGTTTAAATAAATTATTATTTTTGTGTTCATGTGTGAATTATATTAAATTAAATTGAATTAAAAAATATTTTTATTAGTTTTATTTATTTAATTTATTGATTTGACTGATTTATTAGAAAGTGGAATAAGTAATTTCTGTTGTATATAGTAGGAGTGGGTATATTGGAAACATATCTTAAGGTTTGTTCTCTGCCACCTTGTTCTAAATTATATTTAATAATAATGTTATGAAGAATGCAGCAAGTCATTATCCAATCATTGCATCTTTTCTTATTTTGTGCTGATAGCATTCTAAACTTAAGTTCTTTTAAGCTTAAAATTTTTCCTTGAGTCAACCATTAATATATCGAAACTATATTTTCACAAAAAAAACTTTACTTTTTTTACTTTTTTTGTTTTCTTCCCCATTTGGCTTATAAATAACAAATGATGAATAGCACTTTTCTTCTTTTTATTCAGTTTTTGACGTATTAAGTACAATGTACAATGGCACATTGATACAATGGTTGTTCACAAAGAAGTAAACAAAAGGTAGTATGCAATACTACTTACACCTTAGCAGAGCTTGTGAATACGGCAAATGTTTCAAAAAACAAAAATATAAAAAAGTGTTTTGTGTTACATACATATATTAAGAACAAAACATTTATGTTATTTTGTGAATTAAGTATCTTTATATATGAGCGACATTATCTGTATCTGCTATAAAATTAATTCTTTTAGTCAATGGAGTATTTACAATGTGTAACATTTCCAAAATATACCGTCTCTTATAATTTTTTTCAATACTAAGAACTGAAGCATTTTCAAAGTTAGGATACTAACCTAAGTCAAAACAATGAGTGGATAATGCTGTTTTTTGTGAATTAACATATCTTAAGTCCGACTTATGTCCAGCAATTCTAGTCTTAAGTTTATTTTTTGTTGTACCAATATATACCTTATTGCAAATCTCCTGATCACTACCTTTACAAGGTATTTCATAGACTACAGGAGATTTGCAGTAAGGTATAGTATGGTTCCGAAGAAGCCTTGGCCTTGTTTATGGACTTAAAACTTTCCAAAGAGAAATATGAGAAACTACGGGCATCTTTTACGCGACACGGTGCTGACGTTTTACCCGGATACAAGCATATTACGCAAGCCAAAAAAAGTTCTCGACCACTGCATACGGAGTTTACGGAAGTCTCTGCGAAAGCCAATCTGCAGGATCTCATGGGCCATACAGTAAAACGGTTGTTGGAGAGTCTTCCTGAAAATAAGCTGAAAATTCTTCCTGAGAAGTTGACATTCATCAGCAAATGGGGCTGCGATGGATCATCCGGACAAAGCGTTTATAAGCAAAGGATATCTTCCGATGACGCTACAATATCGGACGGAAATATGTGTATGGCATCTGTTGTTCCTTTGCGGCTAAAATCTGATGTTTCCCTACACTGGAAAAATCCACGTCCGTCATCAGTGCATTATTGCCGACCAATAATGTTTCAGTTTGCAAGGGAATCGGCAGAACTCATAAGGACTACGGTAAAGGACATTGAAGAACAAATAAGCAAGATTAAGCCTACAAAGCTGCAAATTGGAGAAGGAAAATATATTGAATGCAATTACGAGTTCCACCTGACCATGGTTGACGGAAAAGTCGTAAACGAACTGACAGGAACAAAAACAACAATGTCATGCCCGATTTGCAAAAAAAGTCAGAAGAACTTTGGTAATTTAAACGATTCTACAAATGAGAAGAATTACGAATATGGATTGTCATCATTGCACGCAAGGATTAGATGTATGGAGTTCTTGCTAAAACCGGCGTATACCCTACCACAAGAGGAGGAAAACTTCGATGAAAATACATCAATAAAATAAATAAATAAGGAAAAGATCAGAAAGAAGCAAGTACAGGATGCTTTTTTTAAACAAGTTGGACTAAAAGTAGACTGTCCCAAGCACGGATATGGTAACTCAAACGATGGAAACACTTCTAGGAGATTTTTTGAAAATAATGAGGCAGTAACTAGAATCACTGGAATGGACAATCAAATCGTTAAGAGATTGGGAACGATCTTGGATATTTTAAACTGCAAAGAAAATGTCAATTATACAAAATATGGAGAATATGCGTCGAAAACTGCATCTCTTTTAGCAGAAATGTATCCACAGAAGAAGTTGACCCCGACCGTCCATAAAATATTGGCGCATGGCAAAGATATAATTGAGTTCCAGTCTTTCCCAATTGGAGAGCTTTCTGAAGAAGCACAGGAGTCTCTTAACAAATTTTATAAAAAATATAGATTGCAGAACACATTCAAAACATCAAGGGTAAGGCAAAATGAGGACCTCTTCAACATGTTGGCAGCATCTTCCCATCCACTTATTTCTTCCCTGCGACATGTGAAGTCACGAATAGAATTAGAAAATAATTATAGTTTAGAAATGCTTAGTCTTTTAGATATACCTACTCTTACGATTTGTTATGAATATTTTACAGAAAATTGAAAAAATTAATTTTAAAAAAATTATTTTTTTTTTTAATTTGTTGGGTAATAATTTAAAACATAAAACCCTAAAGAAAAAAATAAAAACTATTTAAAAATGTAAAAATAATTTTTTTTAGTTACAATAAAATTGATTTTTCTACTAATTTTAACTTTGATAACCCATAACTAGGCCCCTACAAAGCGTAGCACCCTTTCCAAGCGCTCATTTCATAGGCCGAACAGTTATCTATCATATGCTGTTTAAACTGTTTAATTATCTTATTTGGTTCAAAAGATATGATTTTTGCAACGAAAAAACTCACTCACTGTGCGTCGTCTCTGGCTGTGTACTTTGTGCGTTTGGCGAGCACTTTCGATGTGATAACATCATTTTCAAGCCACGTATTTGTTAAAACTCAATACTGATTCGTCAAAAGTTGTTTCTTTACTTTTATTTTCAACTCTTCAATTTTGCAGTACAATTTTTGTTCGAGGTTTATTAAGTGCAAATGAAGTAAAATGAAACAAAGAGGAAGTAAGTTTATTATGTAGTTGTGTTGATTAAAAGTTAAAAACTTTAGTCTAAATAACGAATTATTTAATGCTCTCAATTTAATTAATATAAAGTCTCTAAACGTATTGTTGTAGAATAAAGATTCACAATATTTGTACAAATAAAACAAAAAAAAATAATCTAATTTCGTAAAGTATGTTTGGAATCTAAATCTTTAAATCGTAAGTACTTTCGTTTTAGATTACAAAAAGGAAATTCCAAAGTGGAATTTAGTTTCGTTGAAATTTTGTTATTTTCGATTTTCAAGTTAACTTTTATTAAGTGTCGTTATTTAGATTAGCCTTGTTGTTTACTTTGGTTTGCGCAATTTTGACACATTTAAGCATTTTTTAGAAATAAGCAAAATCGATTGGAATCTGAAGAAGGTAAAACAAAATCGATCGGAATTGTTAATACCAAATTATAAACATTCCGATCGGAATTTATGACATGTCTGATTATTAAATTTTTAACTGTTATAATTAATAGTTTCTCAAGATGTTATAAAAACATGTAAATTGGAAAGTACTGCACAGTTCTTTTACAATCGTATACATTTTCTGCCAATCAAAGGAAACCGAAAGCTTAATTTTTATTGCTCACCCCTATCGTGAATTATTTTCTACATGAAATTTTCTCTCATTCCACTGAAAACAAAATTCCCCTCATTATGATTGTTTTCTTCTTGCATTAAATTTTGAATTATTCTATTGTTTTGTTTACTTTGATTTTGGTACTGGAATTCATATATAAAAAAAGATTATTTTATCTAATTATAAATTTTAGGTTGACAAAAAGTAATTTTAGGGCAAAATCGGTGAATAAATTTCAAAGTGACATTCTTCTCAACAACAAGCAAGGTAACAGGTCTATTGCCTTTGGATTTTTTGAAGGCTTAAATCTAGTTTAAGGACACAGCTCACAAATTTACCAAGAGTTATCTACGGGGTGTAAAATTAAATAATAAGCAAAAAATGTAAAGTGAAAAATTTAGGGCTGACCCTTATATTCGAAGTTACATACCTCCAAAATTTTTTATGCATAGTATGGCATTAATTGAGTATTTTATGGCGGAATGAGACAATATGGATAAAATAGGAAAGGCAATTTCATTACTTATTTAATTAAAAAGGAAAGAGATTTAAAAAAAAAACTCAGGTAAGGACCAAACTTTTCAGGGTATGAAATGGCTACTAATCCTTTAATTTCGAGTTATTTGATTATATTAATTAAACACAAGTATGTATTAGAAGTAAAATAGGAAGTAAAAATTTCAACAATTGGCTCCATCTTCGTAAGCTCGATAAAAACAAACGAAAACATATTTTTTGGTTAACGGAATTATTAACAGAATTATTAAACTAATAGTATAATAAATTTCTTATCTTTTTAAATTGCTACACGCTTTTTAATGTTCTTCTCCATTTGGTTCAACCTTATCATATGAAGCATTTGTACTTATCTTTTTTTACATTTCATGTCTGGTTTATAATTGTGACAGCATTTGTCTTTAATTTTTAATCCATACCTAAAAACACATTTCTTTACAATTTAATAAATTTTTAAAACAGGTAATGCAAAAGCATATAAACTTGTAATATAGCTTTGTATACGATGTCTTAATTCAGTCTTGTTTAAATTAAATTGACTGAAAGTCTTTCGATGCCTGCTTTCGACCATTGTAAAGATAGAAGTTCAATTTCTTAACTCGATATTTCATTAAATGGATTATTCCCTGCTGCATCTTTATATTCAGAAACCTCTGTCCAAAACTCAATAGTATTGTTCATACCAATTTTCTGTTCGGGTGGAACAAAAATTTCACTTCCTATTCACGATATGGGTGATTATTTTTTCTTATTGAATGTAGCGTTAACTATAGAAGAATATTTAGACGACAGGCAGCGAAGTAAAGTTTATTTTGTCGTCTGTGTAAGTTTTAAGTTATTCAGATATCAGTACAAAAGTGTAAATTATTTCTAAAAAGTTCGTTAAATAAAACATTTCTCTCTTTTCAATTGACAGAATATTCTTCAATTTTTATTTTAAATAAATTACAGTGTTATTTGGTGTAGTCCGTATAATAATACTGTCATATATTTGTTACTTTTAGCTTCGGTCCCTGCAGATATTACTTTGGATACTTTTACAACGGTGGCATGTAACGACATCCAAGGACATAATGTCACACTACGATGTGACATAATGTCCATCAACATAGCGTCGTAACGTCCACGGATATTATAGGTATATTTTATGATATTCTATGTAAGAAAGATGCAACGTTTTTATAAACTGGTTTAAAGAAAATGTTTGGTAAGCGAAGCCGGTGTTGTTTTAAGTGCTTAAAAACGACACAATGTCCATGGACATTATGTCACTTTTGAATGCGACATAAAGTCCATGGACATTATGTCCATGGACGCTATGATATGCCACCTTCACAACTTCCTACTATAGACCCTTGTAAAAGTGTACAAAATGTCAAAAGAGCGTTAATAAACGTAAGTATATGAAGAAAATGTTATTGTTAAAAAATTTGGAGCACACATACATACAAATTTTGTTTTATTCGTGTAAATTTCAAATACAATAAAACATTTAACAAACTCCCCCGTAAAAAATAATGAAAAAAGAAGAAAAAAAATAGTGCACCAGATGCAGAAAAGAATCACTATAATTGTCATCTGAAACTTTTTGGATTTATTTTTATAATTATGCACATAAAAACGCAGGCATTTCATTTATACATATATAATATCTGAATGTGTGTATGTGAGGAGATTTACAAATGTTGGTGTATTTGTGGGATTTTTTAAGAACAAAACAATTTTACATTTATGTAGGCGTTTGTGTGTGTGTATGTATGTGTGTGTGTGTAGAGGGAGTCCTTTCAAAAATATTCTTGGTTTTTTTTTTTTTTTTTTTGTTAATTTCTATGCTAACTGGGGTATTTGTTAAGCAATTATGTCAGTGAAAATCGTTTTAGTTTTATACTAAAGGCACGAAAGACTGAATTATTTTCAAACACAGAAGAAGAAGAAAAAGTGCCTTTGGCTTCGTCTGCTGTTTGTGACAGATAAAACAAATAAATTTTGGTTTATTAAAATTACAAACTGTAATTTGTTGTAATTGAGTGTTTAGTTATTTACCGCCAAAATAATTTCAACGAGACTGAAGATAACTACTGTACTTTTTCCTTTGTTATAATTTTTTTCTACTTTTTTAGATTAAGATTTTTACAAGGGTATAAAAATAATGGCTTCCAATTAAATATAATGAAAAAGAAATATAAATTAACATGCCAAAAAACGAATTGACATTGAGTGAAATCTTCAAAAAAGTTTTGGCTAAAAAATTAATAACGTCTAAAATGAAATAATAAATAAACTTTGTTTTTATCCCTTTTTAATGGTGTTTATTAGTGCTGCTGCTGTTGTAACAAAAATCGAAACTTTACAAATTGCCAATTCATTAATTAATACCATCATCACGAACTCAACTCATTACGTTCATCTTCCCCGTCCATCTGTCCAATCATCAATACATCCCACGTTATTAGTGACTGATTGCTTTGCAGTCATTTATTACATACACACATACACAAAGAGTTGCAGACACACAATTTGGGTGGCTGTTTCTGAAAAATTTGTGGATTAGGTTTGAGTTTTTGTCCCTTAGAGACGAGCATTTCTTTTATTCGCGCCTGAGCAGAAATAAAAACTTTTAAGTGGCAAGAAAATTGAAATGAGCAAGAAAAAACACTTTTTATTTTTGATTTATCAGAAACTTCCAACAAATGTTATTGTTGCAAAACTAAACATATGACAACCCCACAAAAAAAAAAAACGACATGTGTCTTCTTTACACATCCGTCATACTGGAGGATAATAAAATACGAAGCAAGCAAAAATAAAATACTTTTGAACTAAATCCACCCAGCAAAGTGTCAATGCAGCGCATTTATTTAATTTGATACAAAATGCATCCCCACGATTAAAAAAACCTCAAAATATGTTTTTAATTTTTCCTTCTTTCCGCTTTTACAGTTTTAAAATTTGTATCATTCCATTCGGTTCAGCATTTTTCATTTATTTGTATGGAAGAATTTTTAATCTTCGATTATATATTTTTTTTCGTTTTTGTTTTATCGAAGTTTCATTTGAAAGATGTGCAATGTTGCTCGTACTCTCTCCATTAACAAATTTCTATTGTTCCTCTTTCTATTGATTTTGTAGATTGTAGCTGTGATGTTTGTTTACTTGTTTTTCTGTATGTGTGGGAGTCCCTTAAGCTTTATTGTGTAAGTTTTCCGTTGCATATAAGCAGTGTTGCTATGGATAAGAATAGAAACACATATTCATATATGTGTGTCTAAAAAGAATTCCGTTTTTAATTGTTTGTTCTTTTGCTTCAATATACTAGACATAAGCAACTTACAGTGAATCAACTGGAGAATCGGGCATAAATTAAAACAAGCAAGAGTGCTATATTCGGCTATACCAAATCTTATATACCCTTCACCATCTATGTCAATCTACTTTAGTGAAGTAATTCCAATCAAAAATCAAATATTGAGGTGACAGAGAATTAAAAAATAAAAAAAAATTTGCTACTGCATATATATTATTTTAGATAAAAATGCCATCCGCTCTTAATGGGTTAAGCAATTTAAATTTTTTTTGGTATTTCCTTAAAGATCTTTTCAAAAGATTTAAAATAATACCCATATTTATATTTCAAAAAAATTTGACAATTTCAGAGCCCCGTAACTCGTCAAATATGGGCGAGCGCCACTTTTTTTTACTTGATGTATTTTTTTTAATTTTTTATATTATATTTATTTATTTATTATTTTTTTTTCTTAATTAAAGTTACTTTATTGTTCCAAATGACATGAATAAATTAGAGGTAGGCGTGGTGTTTTGCCTGCTGCTTCAAAGGACATGGACCGATCATGCTGATTTCCAGTATCACCTCTGACATATTTTTTTTTTTAATTAAGTTTACCGAGGTAAGACAAACTTAGATATACCCTTTTTCCACTTTTTGTGGAAAAGGGTATAAAAACATATGGCTTTACGATCAGTAAGGTATTTTCCATTAAATAAATATTCGTATCTTAAAGGGAAAATTGTTAAAAATATCATGGATTCTAGTAATAATTATGTGATTTTTTAGAAGATATAGAAAAGCAAAAAAGCTCCAGCAAAGTTATGTAAAAATATATTTTCAAAAAATAAAAAAGGTTTATATGAAAATTTTTTGTAATGAATGCAAGCTAGAAGGCTGTGTAATGGCTTGGTTAGTATATCTAATTCTAAAAAAAAAAAAAAAAAAACACCAAAGATAAGCACAGTATTTCAAAATTAGTCCCACAAAGAAATTTTGTTTCTTATCAAGACAACATTTCAAATTATACTTTCGAATTTTGCGATCACTGGTCCAAACTGCTGCAACCACCAGCACAACCTCTTGTTCTTAACTTTTTTTATATTTGATATTTGTGAAATGAGTAAGTGCGGAGTTAATAGCAGCTGTAACAACTTAAATCAAACAAAAAGCTTTTATTCTTAATGCAAGATTATTATCGGGATTTTTTTTGTTGTATATTTGTGCGATATTTCGTTTCAGTCACTGTATAAACAAATAGCGAATATGCTTCATCCGCTTATCTTGATGTTGATTGCAGGATTTGAACCAGGAAATCTTTCTGAAAAAGTTCTGTGCATCGCTGCAGAAAGTTTATAATTTACCATTTTGTTTATTTTTCTGTTTTGAATACTAAATTGTGTCTATGCTTTTTACCGGCTATTGTCTCTTGTCTCTTCTCTTTGCAAGATGTTAATTAGTATGCCCTTTTCTACATTTTTTTTTTTGTTAACAAATGTTTTTTTTTGTTTTTTTTTTTTTTTACAAACAAGTTGGTTGAAGAGACTCTTGTTAACACTGCCGTCCTGTCTGCTATTTTGCTGTTTTGCGTGTTTTTATTTAAAAGAGTTCCAAGCTATCGCATGACACCATCATCATCTTGACTGAAGAAGTAAGTTACTCCATTACATATTTTGTTTGTTTACCTCAATTGAAGTTTGCTTTATTTAATAGTCAGCAATGATCTTAAAAGCTCACTTTATATGAAGAAGTTTATTTTACAGCTTAAACCAAAAATAAACAATTCCTTAGTGACTGATAGGAGGAAAAAGGTTTTTCCTGGTAAAAAAAACCAAACCATGTTTATGTCACGTTTCACAATTGCCAACAACTTTTAACATGTTTAAGATAAGATTGGAAAATATGTCGATAGAAAAAAACTTTTAATTTTGTCTAAAATTCTTAAAACCAAAATAGTATCCAATTTTGAACTTCTATTCAACGACTTTCACATGAATTGGCCATGATAGATGTTAAATTTATGTTAAAAAAACACAAAAAATTTAATATTGCTATTAATAATTTCTCCATAAAGTTTCTCATTTTAAAAGAACTTATTACTTGTGTACTAAATCAAAATGAAGTTTTAATTAAGTTTTTGGTTAAGGGTGAAAGAGCTAATGTAGTAGAATATAATATTATTTAAAACAAACAAACAAAAAATAATTGAAGAGTTTTCCTAAAGAATTAAACATTTTGAGTTTATGCTGATGAAAAAATTTCACCTTAACCTAGTAGCTATTGGAAACATTAAATTTAAAAAAGCAACATTCAGCCGAATTGTATAACCTCCTTCTTTTTTTGAAGTCGGTTAAAAATGGGGTGCAACACAGATTTTAACATCACATTAGGTTTTTTTTCGTCACTCTCTTTAAATCACAAGGGGTTATCTATCAATGCATGTACATATTTATTTATTAATATATAGATATGTATGTGGTCGTAAATGTGGTTACATTTCCCTGTTACAAGCATCAATTGCCTCCTTCAAAGCAATTCAAGGCATACACCTTTGATTAAAATAAAACCGGCGCTGTATTATATTATTTAGGTGACCATTTGTCATCACTGGATCGAGATAATATACGGCCAGGAGTGCCACGTACTAAATGCCTTGTTAAAACCACATATCGTATACATCAATAGCATATTGAGCAGAAGTAACTAAGGTATCATGACAGGATATCAGGTATAAGTCGCTGCTACATCAAATACATTTTACAGAATTATCGTGAAATGATGTCAATCACGTTTTGATCGCAAAGTGGATTGCGATTATAAAGCTATTAAGGTAAAATTGTGACTCGTCGATTATTCTGGTTGATTTGTTTTTAATAATCCTAAACCTAAATTTTCATCTGAAAATTTGTGTCTTTAGGATTGCCTGCAATTCTTGAAATCTAAGCAATCAGTACAGGAATTGCAAAATAAAATTTCAATGTGTGGCCATGAATGCGATTTCTAGAAAATTAAGATACAAAAACAAGATGCAGAAACAAAAACTGCGTATCTGGACGGGGGCATTTTTAATTCTTCAATGCAAAGTATTGAATGTTGTAAAGGTTTATAATAAAATATAAAACGTTTAAGCGATTAAAAAAAATGATTTTTTGTACATACAGGGTGGTGCAAATGTGATCTTATGTTTTAGGTAAAGGTAACACTATTTTAATCAATAAAACCAAAACAAATTGCGGAGGTAGAAAAGCACTTAAATTCAATTAAATATTTGTTCTCTTATTCAAGATTTTTTATTTTAACTTAACCAGACATGTTCTGAAAACCAAAGGAAATTTTCACTTTCGCATTATTCAAGGTATTGTTTTTGTAAAAAATAGTTTCATTGCAACAATGCTTTGAAAAATTTGAAGTGAAAATTTCGTGTGGAATTTAGAAAATGCCTGAATATCTCAGTAATTATTTGTTGAGATGGAGTGGTATAGTTTGGATTTTAATTCGTAAGAACTCTTTTACCAATCAGTCTGTTGCTTCTCGCACAGACAGTTCTCTGTATTCTGCCAGCCGACATTTTATACATATTTCTATATTTTAAATTAAATTGAATACGAAGACTTAATTACATGTTGTACTCAATGAAAAACCCGTTAAGCGAAATTAAAAAAAAAATGGAATGAGAAAAGACAAGGATGAAATATAAGGAATTCTAAATGCAGTTGATGATAAGAAGGATTTATTAACTGCGTTTAAACCTTTAGCGATGCGTAAAGACTTCAAAAATCAAATATATGACTTTCAGTCAATACCTATAAAATATATCTATTTAACTTTGTAAGTTTCTTAACGATTATTAAGAAAAAAAACAGAAAGAAAAATAAAAACACTTGCTAGCGATGAATTTATCAAACTACACTTTATATAAAAAATAGAATTTTAGAGGAAATTATACTTTTAATTGATAGTTAACTTTCTTGTCAGGATATTATATTTAAATTATTTCTTCAGGTATCTGATTATATAAAATGAGACATTTTTCTCAAATATGTGCCAGTGTTTATACAAAAACGATTGACTTAAAAAGATTTATGAATTATTTGCGTAAATAAAAAAACATAAAAACATTCTTATTTATACCTGCATGTTAGTTATCGGCCTCTACATATTAACAATTTATAAATGTATCCTTGTGAAAAAATACAAAAAAAAAAGCTTAGGCACGGATGAACGAACCTCAAGGAGTTTGTAAATATATTTTTAAGCATGGCAATAAAATAAATTATGTGATCTTAAAAGTATGTTTCTTTTGTGTATAAAATTTTAGCCCGAAAGTATGCTTGACTTAATTTTAAGCAGTATTTAAATTAATTTTTAATATGTTAAATACAAAATACATTTAAAATGGTATGCGGAAAAAAACAAACAAAGACTTAATTTGAAATGGGTTACGACAGATTAAGTTAAGCAAATAGAGAGCTTTCTTGGCCGTTCTTATTCGACTGAAATTGGAAAATAACTTAAATTTTTGTTTTTTCGTTGTTAAAAAAAAAGCAATGGAAAATATAAAGCCGTTTGCTTTGGAATATTTTAATTTATTTCAATTTGGCAAACCATCCGGGTATTACTGATTTATATTTCGTCACACATTAACAAAAAATTTACGGTTTATTGCTTTTATTGTATTTTAAATTTACAATTATACTCACCGAAAATGCCTTCAGGAAGACTAAGCATTGAATAATACCCTCCATTGTATCACCGGTTAGACAAAACGTACCCGTTAAATGTCTACCTTTGCGACCAACAGTAGCAGCCGCTAAGGAAGCATGAACGAGAGCACGTTGTTGTCCTTTAGAATTTGTTGAATTTACACTTAAAGCGCGCGGCAGAGGAGCCGCACGCATTATACGTTCCAATGAGTCCATGATTGTATTAAAATAATATTTTTCAGTTTAACACTTTAAAAAGCTGTTTATTACATCACTTACAAAAAACAACATCGTTTTAATTTAACACTTTGCTTCCATTTTTATTTTTTTGTTATTTGTTGTTGTTGTGTTTTTTTTTTCTCTTTATACTTTAAACAAAGTTTCGATTTGATACACTTTGTTTTGTTTAAAATCTTTTGTATTTTATTTTAGTTTGTTTTAAATATTTACAGTGTTTTAATAGTTTATAATATTTAATTAAACTTTTAATAACGTTTAAGTGTTGTTTCCTCTTCGGTGGAAACTACCTTTAATAGATTATAAAAAATGTTTGCTTTTCATTAGCTTACGTTTGCTCGCTCATTTATTGCAAATTTTAAATTTCATTTTACTTTTATGAAAGGATGAAATGACTTTTCCAGGAAAAATATAAGAAAAGGCACACTTTAAATTTGTATCTGTTTTCCTTTACGGATTTACTAATGGCCTATTTTTTAATTTTTAATATTATTATATTAAACAATTTTTAATCGTATAATGTCTAAATGAATATTTAAACTGCCTAAAAATATGTTTTTTTTTTAACAGTTTGATCCTAAGTTTCTTGTAGAATTCTAAGCGTTAATAATAAATTAATTGGATTCGTTTTGTAATTCAAAATTCTTTTATGGAAGATACGTATTTCCTGCTGGACACTGTGAGTCCAGATCACAGCCGTTAGTCTAATTTTAATTTACAGTCATACTTTGCGAGCTTTTTTTTTTAACAATTTATGACTTCATAAATACATATTACGGAAGATATAAAATATATTACATTTCCTTTTATTTATACCTCCTGTAATTTTTTTTTACAATTATTCTTACTTTTATTTGTTTCTCAAATATTTTGTTCAGAAAAAAAAATAAACAAAAGAAGAAAAAAGTTGTCAGAAATGAAATCAAGCCAACTTCTTAATTCAGTAGATTCCTTTACAGATAGAATGTTTTTCAATTTCCTTTTTATACTCTCAATCTAATTATATGATTGATTATTATCCATCTTTGTCTATATCAACAGCATTTGTACTCAAAAAGGTAAGTTGTTTATTCGGCAACATTTTGTTTATCATAATAATAAGAACAACAGGAGTATTGTCGTTATTATTAAGTGATGTTATGGATGGCATCCAGCCCAACAAAAACAAAACAAAATCAATAATCAAACGCAATAATTTCTTGCTTTTAAAGAACAGAGATGGTAAAAGGTAAAAAATAAAATTTTTTACTTCTCTTAAATTTAAATTCTTTGAATTATTTTATTTTTGTCAAATAAAGCTGCAAATGCTGTTCACCTATTGACTCATCAAAATTATTTTATTTTCAATTAAAATGGTATATTTTTACATACATTCAATTTCATTTTTTTTTTTTAACGTATTTTTATGTCTACCATTTTTTTACTTTTATACTTTTTTACCAGAAGATATTTAAAAGCATTAAAAAAGGACATAATGGGTGTAACTCGTATACAAATTAAATTATTTCCACATTCAAGTTCGTTTAACATCTACAGATGCTGATGATGAGATCTACAGATTAAACTGTGTGAATACGAGCACATACACATGAATTATAAAAAACAAATAATATAGTGTCGATTAGTGTGCGTTTGGCATTATATACATACTTATATATGTATATCCTCCTTCCCTCCAACTGTCTTTCATTTACATTTAATATAATTCTGTCATAAAGCCTAAAAGTATACTTTGATTTATACACAACACTTGTTTATTTATTCTTGTATGTTTAAACATTAACGTACATGTGTTAACAAAAACGCGAGTAGATGTGTATATGTATGTATATATGTACGTGTTGGTTTTTAGAATAAAATTGAATAAAATACCTGTAAACCAGATTTACAACGCTTTTACACTCGACAATACAAAGAAAATGAATGAAATGAATACAAATAACGGCATTTCAATTGAAATGCAAACAACAAAAAACATAAAAAATACCACTACCTAAAACCAAAAACCTAAAAACGAAACAAAATGAAAGCAAAATAGAACACATGCATCATAATGTGAGAATAAGTTTTGAATTGTATCTCTGTGTTTGTGTGTGTGTGCTTTTAATGTTTGTTTCTTTTCTTTTCTTTTGTTGTTTTTTTTTTGCTCTCTTTCTTAGATCTATTCAAAATCCGTCCTTTCATCTTCTAGCAATTTGTTAAAGCAAACAAAAAAAGGTTTATAAATGTTTACACGAAAAGTAAAAAACGTTAAGAAACAAAATGAAATAAACGATATAAGCAAACAAACAAACAAACAAACAAACAAACAAACACACCTTAAATTTCAAAATATTTCATTTTCACATTAAAGAATTAAAACGGTATATTTTGCAAATATTGAATTTTCTATTCATATTTCCATATTGTGTTTGTTTGTGTTTTATGTTTACTTTTAAAATACTTAATTTTATTATTGCTTTTAGGATTATTTATTAATGCTTTTTCTATTAATAAATAAATATCTTCAAGAAGTTTGAATCTTAATAAACAAATTAATTTAAATTCACAGACGCACACATTCACACTATGTGTGTATAAAATAGCATTTACTTAAAGGACAAATTTAATCTCTTATCATCATAGTACAAGGAAGGTAACAATAACAATCTTCAGCAATTTCCAATAAAAACCAACAAAATTAATAATGATTTGCAAGAAGTGATTTTGCAATACTTTAGTGAATGGGAACATTAATGATGTTGCGTCTGGATTTGCTAATAGCAAATGTAATTTTAAGGCCTATTTAAAGTAAAATGTAATTTCTGTTTTTAAATTATAACTTTAAACTTGACTTGAAATCAAGTTTTAAATACAATATAAGTGAAATCACAATTTAGAAATTGATAAAAATTACAATTGAAACTTCTATTGCTTTTAAAGGCGAGCAGCTTTGAACGGATTTAAGCAGTAACATTAAAGTATAAATTATAATTTATAGAACTCCTTTTATGGTTCTAAAAATAAAATATCACAAGGAAGTCACAACAAAAATTATGTGAAATGTTTGGAAAGCACCCGCATCAAACACGAAAAGACATAAATTATTCAGACTACTATACTTTGGTGTTCTTTAGAGAAAATTGATAATTTTCTTTAAAAAGGCCTTGCACAAATAACTTCAGTAGCTTTTACAAAATACAAATATAATTCACAATAACCAATTGACGTATTTTTTTTTACCTTTTTAATAATAGTATTTTAGTGATGTTATAAGATATATGTCTCATTTTTTCTTTCACGAAGTATCGACAACTAAACTAAAAAAGAGACAAAAATAATAACCTTTGAACACAGGGATTTAAAAATTACAAAATTTGCTGAAACTAATTTTTACAACGAAAATCCGCTTTTAAATGAAGTACTTCGAAGCAATGGCGTATGAGACGAAAAACTAAATAAATCAATGAATAATTAAAATTGTTTAAAAATATTTTCATGAAAGATTATTCTTTTTTTTAACCTATTATAACTTTAAGTGTCCATCGGTCCAAAAGTATCATATTTGAAATTTTTTCGTTTGTAAATTTAAGGAATTCCATTTCTCATTTTGAGGATATTTGAAATTTTAAAAAATGTGGAAATGATTATCTCAAGAAGACATACAATAAACGAATAATACAAATACAAATTCCTGTCTACCTTAAAGCTCTTTATACAACAATTTTTCAAGAAAAATATCTTTCTTAGAAATTTTTAATCATAATCATTGAGTAAATTACTGGAGCGCTGGTTATGCTTTAAACAATTTAAAAAAAAAATTAATACAAGATTCTGAATTAAAAATTTTCGTACAGTTTGAACTGTAACTTCTTGCTTTTTTGTTTTCAAAGGTATAACTTACATTTTACTAACTGAACTGGTTTTTTTAAGTGGTATATGTCCACTTTTGCAAAAAACTAAGTAAACATTCATTTTAATGAGCTATACACTCCTTCTCTTTATAGTTACAATCAAAATTCAATAGAGTTTTGCTGTACAACTCTGTCGCACAAATATTTCTTTTAAAAGTGTAATAAGCCCATTTCTAATAAGTTTAATTAAAACAACTTTCATTAAATTCTTTTAAACGACAAATATTTTGCAGTTGTGAAAATAGCATTAAAGAAAAAGACCAATTATACAGTGCCCAAGACTATTACAATGCAACAAAGGCTTGCGAAGAGAACAGCTTCATTTTTCGTTTTGTACGAAACGAAAAGAGAAGGCTTTGTTTCAACTAAAACTCTACAAGAGGTAGTATTAAACAGGAAAAATATAGACAGAGAATCTTTTAACTGCCTTAAAATATGTAGGATGGGGTTTAAATAAAACAAGAATGAACCTGACAAAATTTTTTATAAAATTAGTGTGAAAGAAAATACAACGCATTTTTTTTGCTTGAAAAAACGGAAGACCAAAAAACGTCAGCAAAAAAATATGTTACCACTTTGTAAATCTTCATGAAGCATAACAAGAGACAAATATAAGGGTACGATAAATATATTACCTTATATACCGCCTATTCACCATAAATACTTCAATATGCTAATGGAAAAGGAAAATTAAGTATAAAATATCTTTTTCTTATTTAAAGACGAAGTGTATATAAAGGTCTTCATTTTAGCTGTTACTTTTTACATAAAAATTCATTTTAGTAAAGCTTATGTCAATAAAAATATGGACTTAAATTTGCTCCTGTTTTTATTTCTTCTTATTGTCCATGTGGAGCCAAAAAAATCAGTCACTTTTCCATATAACTTTAGTAATTATTACTTCGTAATAAAAATTGGCTAATATTTTTAAATTGATTCAAACACAAACCCTTAAATAGCGCAATATATGAAAAAATTGTCCTCTACTACTTTTAAAAATACCACTCATATATTTCGCTCATTTACTAATAGAATGTCATAACTCCAAAAAAGTCATTTAGAGATAATCGCAGTTTAAGTTTTTGGCTCGTTCTCACCATTGAGAAAAATATCAGACTACTTAAGTTCCCACTACAATTAGTAAAAAGATTCATAAATAAAAAAAATTCAGAAAAGAAAATTTCTTCAATTATATATAAAAGGGGAGGTATTGGACAAACTATGTGGGATGTTTGAATTATGACATTATTGCTGTAAGAATATATCCGATACTGTGTCGCAAACTACAATTTTTCGTTGTTTATGAAACGAAGAACGGAGTTTTACTTAGTAAAATTTTTCATTAACACAGCCATAACTCAAAAAAATATTTTATATAGAACACTTTCTCACATATGTTTACAGTCACAAAACGAAATGTGACGATGTTTTAGAAAACGATATGATCTTTACGTTTACTCAACAACTTAAGTGTATCGGTCTTATTAACAAACAAAGTTTCCAAACATGAAAGCGTGGAAATATTCAAAAGACATAAAGATAAAACGTATACACAATATAAACCAGGAAAAGGCAAACAATTATGTATGATTAACTCCAAAATTTTAAATTTTTAGTCGTTATATTAGTAAATGAGCGATATGTCAATTGAATGAAGCAATTATTTACAAGTAAACAATCTAGCAGCGCTTCGCGTATGTCAATCAATTTTTGTATTTTTTATACAACTAATTGAAACGAATTTCTAGTTTAAACAAATTTAACAGGCAGTAAAATGTGTTTTTTTATTACTTTTTTTTTTTTTTTTTTTTAATTTTAAAAAAATTCTTTAAAACATTTAATTTAAATATTTCACGATTTCATCGCCCACATGAACCCATGAAAGAAATGTTAATTTTAATATAATTATTTGATTTTAACTTTTGAGCAATTCCAGCTAAATCCAAGCTGTAGTTGCAAAAAAAAAAAAATAGCGGCTTCGTAGTGAAATCCATATATAAATAAAGTTCGTTGAAGAAATTTTTAGAAACTAATATTTTTCGTTTTTTTCGTGCATTTTTCAATTTTTATTACTGTTCGAAACAAACACTTGTTTCACTTTAAACTTATTCATCCACATAACTTTATTAAAAAAATATGTATTCAATTATATTAACTTTGACAATAATGTAAAAATAATTTATTCACACAATTCAGTTGGAAAAATTTATCTTTGTAAAAACTATTAATTTTGAAGTTAATTATTTCAAAAATAAAATAAATTTGAAATTGAATATTTACTTTCAAAAAATAGTTTATTTCCAACATTCTTCAAAATTAATATTCTATTTGATTATGTTCCGTACACCGCTTAATGATGCTGACAAGCCAGGAGCTTCCGGTGTACAAATCGTTAAAAACATTGTGGAAGAGGTTCCTCATAAATCAAACAGTTGTGGACATTGCTGCATGAAAGATAGCGAGGAAATGGTTCAATGCGACACATGCGATACATGGTATCACTTCACCTGTGCAGGTGTAACCGATTCGGTGGAGAACCATGATTGGATATGTTCTAAGTGTAAAGAAAAATCAAATGATGAAGCATCATGTAAAAGTTTCAAAAAGGCGATGTCAATGTGTTCAGCTACGTCATCAAGAAAGCGTATAATTAACTTGGAACTTCAACGGCTAAGTGAAGAAAAGGCCTTAGAATCTCGATTTTTACGAAGAAAATTTGAAATTCTGGCAATGACAGAAGAATGTGAAGGAAGTATTCGCAGCGAAGTTATTTCCCGCACAAAAAATTGGGTTTATAACTTGAAATCTTTTGATCAAACTAAAGTCGGAGATTCTAGACAAAGTTCGCCTACTCGTTGTGAAAACAAATATCAAAAACATCATGATACAGATGCAAAGGAAAGTTTAAAGAATGAACAGATTTTGTCTGAAAGTCAACTTTCAACACGAAAGGCAATATCTAGTGATTTGCCAATTTTTACTGGAAAACCTGAGGAGTGGCCTTTATTTATCAGCTCCTTCACAGAAAGCACAAAACTGTGCGGATATTCTGATTCCGAAAATCTCTTACGGTTGCAAAAAAGCCTTAAAGGAAAAGCCTTTGATCTTGTTAGTTCTCATCTCTTGTTACCAAAGAATGTGCCAGAGGTGATTCGAACGCTCAGAATGATGTTTGGTCGTCCAGAAATAATAATTAATTCCCTCTTAGAAAGAATTCGATTGGACGTTTCTCCCAAGGCAGATAAACTTGACACCCTTATAAGTTATGCTATCTCAGTTAGAAATCTTTGCTCGACCTTAGAAGCTTCGGGACTAGAAGCTCACAAAAACAATCCGTTGCTTCTTCAAGAACTAGTAGATAAGTTACCAGCTCAAACAAAACTGAATTAGGCCATGTACGTATCAGTTAGAGATGCTGACGTATCGGTGTTTTCAAGATGGCTGTTCGATATTGCAGAGGCTGTGGCTAAAGTTAGCCTACCAAATACATCTTATAAAATAGGAGGTAATGTACATGAGCATAATGTAGAGCCTTCGCTCCCAACAGCGATTCCAAAAATCTGTGTTATTTGCAATAAAACCCACTTAATTGAGGCATGTGAAAAGTTTTCCCAGATGAAGCTCTCTGAACGCTGGGACCATGTAAAGTTGCTTAAACTTTGCCGTTTGTGCCTTCAGAAGCATGACTATTATCGTTGTTCCGATAAAAGGTGCCCTGTTGATGGTTGTGATGCTAAGCACCACAAATTGCTTCATAAATTCAAGTCCAACTCCACGGTTACAACACATTCTACCCCTAACGCTGAGAAAACATTCTTTAAAATTTTACCCGTGACATTGTATAACAAAGGTATTTTAGTAGAGACCTTTGCATTTTTGGACGATGGTTCAAATGTTACTCTAATACAAAAGGATATTTGTGATCAACTTGAACTAGAGGGTAACATGAATAACCTTTGTCTCAAATGGACTTCAGAAACTCGCCGCTTAGAAGAAGAATCGATGGAAGTAAGTCTATACATCTCAGGTCGTAACAGGAATTCAAAAAGGTATGAACTTTTGAATGTACGTAGTGTTAAAAACCTTTCTTTGCCAGAACAAAGTGTTACAAGAAGAGATTTCGAAGCCTTTCGTCATCTTAAAAATGTTCCTTTGTCAACCTATAACAAAGTCTCTCCGAAAATTCTTATTGGGTTAAACAATGGATACGTATGCAATTCTTTAAAGATAGTTGAAGGGGCTATTAATGAACCTAGCGCGTCCAAAACCAGACTTGGATGGGTTATTCATGGTGGAGGTAGTCCATCTTTTGGTAAAACACTCGCTTTTCACAATATCAAACTATGCAACTGTGAGTACGAAATGGAGAAGTTGCAGAAGATAGTATCAGAATATATGTCCTTGGAAAATGTTGGACAAAAATTCGAGTTGAATTTACCTGAAGAAAGGCGTGGAAAATTATTACTTGAAACAACAACTAAACGTATTGGCCTGCGTTTTGAAACTGGATTGCTTTGGAAAGAGGACAATATAAGTGTGCCAAATAGTTTCCCAATGGCATTAAAACGACTCCAGTGCCTCGAGAAAAAAACGAATCCAGAAAATATTTTAATTATTACGCAACAAATAGAAACATTAGTGGAAAAGAATTACGCGCGAAAACTCTCTCAACAAGATGTGAGAGAATTAAATGGGATTACCTGGTATCTACCTATTTTTACGGTTTCTAACCCAAATAAGCCCGGTAAGATTCGTTTGGTGTGGGATGCTGCGGCAAAGGTGAAAGGAGTTGCTCTAAATTCTATGCTATTAAAAGGCCCTGACTTAATGGCTCCATTACTCTCAGTTTTATATAGCTTTCGCTTAAAAAAAATTGCAATATGTGGGGACATAAAAGAAATGTTTCATCAAGTGCTCATCCGTAGAGAAGATCAAAATGCCCAGCGATTCATCTGGCGCAACGGGGATAAAAATAGAGCTCCTGACGTCTATATTATGCAAGTAATGACTTTTGGTGCTGCATGTTCTCCAAGCTCGGCGCAATATGTTAAAAATATAAATGCGTTGGAGTTTAAAGAACAATTTCCAAAGGCGGTAGATTCTATTGTTAACCACCATTATGTTGACGATCTATTAGACTGTGCAGATACCGACATCGAGGCAGTTGAATTAGCCAGACAAGTGGCCCATATTCATAGCAAAGGTGGTTTTTTCATCCGAAATTGGAAATCAAATTCAAAGTTTGTAATGGAAAGTCTTGGTAAATTGGAAGAGTCAAACAAAGTTCCTATTGGTGGCAATGTTATCAACATGACTACAGAGAAGGTATTAGGAATGTGGTGGTCAACCACAGATGATAATTTTACCTACTCTTTGAAATTAAATCGAGTCAATAAAGATGTTTTATCCGGTTTAAAACGACCTACAAAAACTGAAATACTGCGAACACTTATGTCAATTTTCGATCCTTTTGGTTTTCTTTCTGCACATATAGTTTATTTAAAAATATTGTTACAGGAGGTATGGAGAACAACTAAAGGTTGGACTGATGAAGTAAATGACAGTGTATTCTATAAATGGGTGATCTGGATTAAACTTCTACCTAATATTGAAAGTGTAAAAATTCCTCGATGGTACGCAATTCAACCTAAGTCTTTAGTTCAACTACATATATTTGTTGATGCTAGCGAACTGGCGTATGCAGCTGTAGCATATTTTCGAGTGCTATATAATGATGAAGTTAATATATCTTTAGTTAGCGCCAAGGTAAAAGTCGCTCCGAAGCAACCAGTATCAATTCCACGCATGGAGTTGATGGCAGCAGTTTTAGGTGTTCGTTTAGGAAATGAGGTATGCAGTAATCTCAAAATACAACTCCAAAAACGTTTCTTTTGGTGCGATTCTAATACCGTTCTTTGCTGGTTGAATGCAGATCCTCGAAATTACAAACAATTTGTTATGTATCGCATTGCAGAAGTCCTTGATAGTAGCTCACCATCAGAGTGGAGATATATACCTACTAAAGACAACGTAGCAGATGATGCGACCAAGTGGAAGGCATCCTTTAAATTTGACATGAATGGTCGTTGGTTTAATGGTCCGGCCTTTCTAAAAAAGGATGAAGCAGGTTGGCCTAAAGAAAAATCACAAAATGCAAAAGTATTAGAAGAGCTCAGAATACATGTTTTAATGGCATGCCATGAGATAGTTGATATTAATTTAATAGATTTTTACAGATTTTCATCATGGAGGAGACTACTTCATACTGTTGTCAAACTTTTTACCTTTATACACAAGTTGAAGATGAAAATTCATAAAAAAAGAAATGAACCATATATATTACCTGAAGTTCCAAAGTTATTTACAATGGCAGAATATATGATTTATAGCATAATGCAGTACGAATGTTTTAAGGAAGAGTTTGCTATTTTATTAAATAAGACTGGAGAGATTTCAAAATCAAGTGTCTTATACAAATGTTCGCCCTATATTGATGATAATTCGGTGATTCGTATGAATGGAAGAATTGGTTCGGCTTCTGGTATACCTGATCATTTCAAATATCCTATCGTTTTGCCAAGAAATCACTACTGCACAAGGTTGTTAATACAACACTTTCATGAGAAATTTTACCACATTAACCATGATACGTGTCTCAACGAACTACGTCAATATTTCTACATTCCTAGATTGAGAGTAGAGTTAAAAAAGGTGCGTAGGAATTGTCAGCTCTGCAAAAATTTAACTTCGATGCCCATAATTCCTGAAATGGCTATGTTACCAAAGGCCCGCTTATCACCATTTACGCGTCCATTTACTTACGTAGGTGTTGATTATTTTGGACCATTATATGTAAAAGTTGCACGACACCAGGAGAAACGTTGGGGAGTACTCTTTACATGCTTAACTATAAGAGCAATACACATTGAAGTTGCCCGGGATATGACAAGTGATAGTTGTATAATGGCAATTCAAAATTTTATTTCTAGGCGAGGTACACCACTTGAGATATACTGCGACAATGGGACAAATTTTAGAGGTGCTGAAACAGAGCTAAAAAATGCTGTTAAGGCTATAGATTTACATAAACTTTCTTTGAAGTTTTCATCATTATCGATAACATGGCACTTTAACCCACCAGCGGCTCCACATATGGGTGGCAGTTGGGAACGCTTGGTGCAGTCAGTTAAAAAAGTATTGCGTCAAATTACTCCAAACTTTTCATTTAACGATGTAACGCTTTATAATGGACTACTAGAATGTGAACTTGTTATTAATTCCAGACCCCTAACTTATGTAGATCTGGAATTTCCATCAGATGAAGCACTTACCCCAAATCATTTTCTGTTGGGATCTTCAAATGGTAATAAGCCTTTGGGTGACTTTTCTAAAGACGATTGTTTACTTAGGAAAAACTGGAGAAAAATGCAGCATTTCTCTGATCTTTTTTGGAAACGATGGATACAAGAATATCTTCCGACAATAACAAAACGAACAAAATGGTTCAAAAAATGTAGCCCTCTTGCAGTTGGTGATATAGCTATTGTAGTAGATCCAAACTTACCAAGAAATAATTGGCCTAAGGGTGTTATAACGTCAGTTTGCAGATCAAATGATGGAAACGTCAGAAGTGCCACAGTGAAAACAAAAGATGGTACCCTAAACAGACCAGTAGCGAAGCTAGCCAAACTTGATGTTATACAATCAAGAGATTCCCAAAATTGAGATGGTTAAAACGAGTTTTAACGAGGGGTAGAATGTTCGAAACAAACACTTGTTTCACTTTAAACTTATTCATCCACATAACTTTATTAAAAAAATATGTATTCAATTATATTAACTTTGACAATAATGTAAAAATAATTTATTCACACAATTCAGTTGGAAAAATTTATCTTTGTAAAAACTATTAATTTTGAAGTTAATTATTTCAAAAATAAAATAAATTTGAAATTGAATATTTACTTTCAAAAAATAGTTTATTTCCAACAATTACATCACAACAGAGAAAGTTCTATAACTTGTTTCTTTAATTTGGCAAATAGCTGTCAATATTTACGTCGTTTTAAAAACTTATAATTCCAAACAAAGTAATTACACACATTTTTTATTGCCTTAAATAAATCTCAAATCTTCTTACCTAAAACTATATAGAATTAAGTTATATGGTTTTACGGATTCATTATTTTCATTGTTCATTATTCATGACCTTATGTTTCTTTTCCTACCCGGCCCAAGGAGCTTTTCAACTCTTCCCTAGCTACGAGACCAGTTTTTATTAAGATTTTAGCCAACTATTTCGTAATTTATTTAAATATCTAATAAAGACAATGTCACAAACAATATTTATTATACCTATCAACTCAGGCAAGTGAGACCATTAATTGTCTCACCCATACCACTTTTAAACATAGATATTTGTAATGATCAAAATGATACCTAAATTATTTCTTTTATGGTAAACGTTTATCGACGTTATAGGTCACCATAAAATGTGGATATTTCAACAGTAAGAAAAAAATTAGTTTAATTTGAATTGAAAACGGGTTAGAAATTGCCTTTTACTTGTGGACTAGTTGAGATGTTTTGACTAATTAAAAAATGTACACATCTTTTTCTCCAAGTAAATACAATTCTGTTTTAAACTACTAAAAAGATTTAATTTACAAGACTATCGTACAACTGTGTTTAAATTTCTTTAATTTACTGTAGTAAATTGTATTCAAAGAACATTGGCCAAACTACTTCATTTACGTGAGAATTTCTTATGGAAAAAATCAAAAGAAGTCGCAATGGTCTTGATCAACAATTGTTGTATTTTTTTTCCCGGAGGAACAATGAAAACAAAAACTAGAAATAATTTCAAAAAGTATTTAGTTGTTCTATTTCTGCCTTTTGTTGTTATTTCCAAATGCAGCTTGCATTTGGAAGAAAACCCATGACTAATAACTTTTAACTAAGAGGCTCAGTTAAACAGGAAGAAACACATGCACACACACACACTCGTTGGAAAAATTTGTTTTCATGTCTTCATCCAAAAGAAGGTAAGGAGGAATAGCACAGTGGTTCGTTTGCAAATAACGCTACACAAGCTAAAAGAAGCGTTTCAAACGTTTAATAAGCAAATGTTTTCTATGTTGAAATACTATCAACTTTGTTGGAAAATTTTAAACCTTTGTGGTTATGGCTTGTACATTGTTGAGGAATATTTTATTATTTTTTACTTAACCGAAATGACTTTATTTGATACTTGGGACAATCATTGGAGTTACTTCACTAAACTAGAATTACATAGAATCTAGAATATAGTACTCTTACTTTTTTTATACACGAAGTTTTCAGTTTAAGATATCAAACAACATGTTAAAAAATAAATTTAAATGTAGAAAACATCTACCGAACTTACCTGAAAATACCAGAAAGTATTTGAAATACATACACTTCATGTAAAAATTGGTTATGTAGTATTTGATATTAGTTTTCCTTCATATTAATAATAATAATAATCGGGAAATTACTGAAGTATCATCGGTAACGAAATTTCCCATTTTTATTACAGTCTTACGTAATTGATATAATTTGCCTTAGACTAAGGTCACTTATGGCATCCCTATCTAATATGTAGATGCCTGTGATCCTCTTTTAGTATTCCAACACGATGTGCTCAACATCTTCCAGACAAAGCCCACTCAGGCTTATATTACAAGCAGATTGTGTTGGTTGGATATTCAAATACTTTCAAAAGATGGTTCCAAATGAACTCGAATATATTTGTAGATCTTTTGCTTCAAAATCAGAACAGTCTTTGATTTGTTCTGCTTAATAACAAAACACCAATTTTTGTTACTTCCAACAGCAAGAACACATTGTAAAAATAATAACAATTTTTATTGTATGTACAACCTTTTGCGTTGACAGAATGCTTTATTGCATTAACTTGAGAAAATGTGATGTAAAAACTGATCAAAAAGAATGTGACAATATTTTACTTAGCAAAATCTATTTTATATCAAAATCGGAAAACTTTTAATCCCGTTACATATTACTCTACAACTCAAGTTAGAGACGTATTATAAAAGATAATAAATTCAATTGAACATATGATACACCGGGCAAAATATAAATTTATAAAAATAATTTAGCGATTTTAACTACTCATCTAAACAGGATGTTTTTAAAAACATTATCTGCTTAATCTTGTGCCCTGTTGTGTCGTTTAAATCGGCTGATACATTTGTGATAATAGTTTTAAGACTAAATAAATTTTAAAATTTTTTCAAGTCACTGTAAAGTAGTTCCAATATAAATTTTCTTTTAACTCCGTTATTAGGAAAAGCCTAGAGATTGCTTGTTAACAAAAAAAAAAAAAAAAAGATGATTAACAAAAAGAAGGCAGACACAAGGCCAGCATGATGGTCATACGACTTAAGAAAACGACAAACAAAAAAGAAAAATCAAAATAAGAAGAAAAGCACAGACATAAATTAAAGGTATCCCTTAGATACCAGTAATTCTATTTTATTAAAGTCTAAATGATACTGAATGGCTGATTACGTATAATAATAGTTTGCAGTTAACAATTTTCAAATAAAAAAAGGTTCATACTACAACCACAACTGCAAATCATCATCTTCCTTTATTGCAAATAGCTATTATTTATTATGCCCTGTTCTTAGTATCTATTCGTATAAAGTTTTTTTGGTGATGGGATTAAGTCTACACATACAGCTATATAATTTCATACATACTTACATTCGAAAGATTTATTTTTGTATATGGGAAGGGAATACGCATCAGAAAAGTTCTTTTTATTATCTATTTCCATTGACTCAGAAAATTTACGATACACAAGGCAATTAAGGACCCAAAGACACAAGACAGAGTGAGTTTAACGTTGAGCCCATAAAAACAATTTTCGAAGAAACAAACGTTTTTGAAAGCTTTTAATTGAAATAAATAAATAAATAGCGAAATGCCTTTTTCATTCAAATATTCCTTTCACCTCTGTAGTCTTATTATTATTTATTTGCGATGGATTCACTAGGATCGAAGTGGGAAGTACTTTCTCGAGATCCCAATGTTAAAATTTATAACTCTTATGCAACAGAATGGTGGAATATTTATAAGAAAACTACATCTATAAACACAATTATAAAACTACAATAATTGAAATAAAGCAAGAATGTTCTTTTCGTTTGTGATTGTTGTAATTAATCACCCTTATTCTGTATGGCGTCGGCAATAATTAAATTAAAATTCTTTTAACAGATATGGCGCGACCTAAAATTTAAAGCAAAAAAGGTGGAAAAAAATCCTGTTTGCGGACGCAGCTCAAAAATGAAAAAAAAGTTGTCTACGGGGTATAAAATAAAGTTTTAAGGAAAAAATGTTAAGTGCAAATATTCAGGGCTGTTGCTTAGTTTCGGAGTTACATCGGTAAGCGGTAATAGATAGTTTTGAATTTATCGCTTATTTTTCACCTGTTATTTAAAATATTCTTGATATCTGTCTAAGAAGTCTTCTTTGCACCATTAATTTTTTCTTACTTTCTTCATCAATCGGAAAGAAAGTACATTTTTTAAATTTTTATTGTCGATAAACAGGCAACGTCGTTATTAAACTGTTAGGGAATACCAAATATGTATTGATGTTGTGTCAAAGTGATGTTGCCTCAAAATTGACGACGATGTTGCCGACGCCAAACAAAAGAAGGTTGATTGATTTTATATTTTCTAAAAAAAAATCAACTCATTACCGTGGGACTCAAATTTTCCATTACGATAAACATTGACATTAAGTTATAATTTTACCTTTTTTTGTCTAGTTGTTTCATTTAGTGTACATAAAAAATAATGTTACTAAATGATCGTTACCCAGACGAACCGCCTAAAGCTAGTTGATTGATAATCTCTACACAGAAAGAAAAGTCTTAGTCAAAGCTGAGAAATTTAGCTATCATCACATGCAAAATAAAAGCAATTTCGATTAACTGATTTCGACAATAGACGAATCCTTTAGTTAATTTTATTTCTAGCTTGACATTTTTAACTTTTAAAATAAAAATAAAAAAATCCCATTTAGCACGCAGCATCTAAGCTTTCAGTATGCATTTATCTGAAACTATTCAGAATATCATAAAAATGAATAAAATCGATGCATATTTATTTTATAACAGAATTGAACCACCAAGTTTAGTAAAGAAAATTTTTACAAAACAAAAGTTTGAGGATACCAGAGTAGAACATTAGGATATCAATAGGATGTCAGGAAAATCTTTATCATTTTTCTTTTAGCTAATTATTATTTTTTTTTTAATAAAATAAATATCTTTTGTAGAAATTTGGTAGTAAATGTTTTTTAGTGCAACAGAGCTGTTGGACTTCGATGAGTCATTGGATAAAATATGATTTGCACGATGAATTTTTGATCTCAAAGATGTGATAAAATGATTGCGGTAAAAGTACTTTTTTTTTTATTTGTCGCTAATTTAATTATGATGTAAAATATTGTAATTTAAATATGTAGAACTAAGTAGTGATTTAAAAGTGACGTGACTGTGAACTTACTTACGAAAAAAATTTGCGTGAAATGCTTGAAAATGCGTGATTTTTTTTTTTTTTTTTTTTTTTTTTTTTGTAATACATAAAGGTGCAAGTGTGATAAAGATGATCGATGCAATAAAGTTGTTGGTCGTGTAAGTGTGCTTTTCCTTAAAATTTTTCTGTTTTTTTTTTTTTTTTGTTTTAAGAAATTTTAGTTTTTCACCCGTTTATACCTGCTCAGTTAATTTTTGACCAATAGTTTTTTTGAGAGTATTTTTTAAAGAATTGATTTATTTTAGAATTTTAGATATACGATGTAAGTTTTTTTTTTTGTCTAAAATTTCTCCGATATGCTATAAATGCGTTTAACGCTCACACATTGGCGGCGCAGACGTTCACATTCAATTTCTCGAAAATCAGCATGAGATGATGTAAACGAACCAACAGTGAACGTCCGATCCTCGTTGATATCGTGGTCCGAGTTGTACGGACACGAATCAAGTGATGCTTCTCCTTGTGTTGAAGATGCCTCGGAGTAGTCGCCTTCTTCTTCGGTAGAAGAATCGTATGTTTGAGAATTATGGCGAGTGAGTATTTTAGGATCGTCGTAGTTGTTGTGTTTCTCTAATAGTCCTGTTTTCAAATCATGCGCAATTGTGAAACTAGGAGTAGGTTCAGTGCTGGTAGTGATGGGAATTGGCGAGTCGATTGAGTTACGTTGATGTTGCAGAAGAGGTTGTGTTGTAATAACATCTGCTGGATTTCCTAAAATACTTGAGACTTCTGGGAAGATACGGTTGTCGGAACCTGATGTCGAAAATTTCGACAGTAAAGATTTCGATGAATTTTTGTTTTTCAGCTGTTGTAGCTGTAAATGATAATAGTCTCTGGGCAATGACGATGTATTATGTAACTGTTGAGCTTCGTAGATGCTACGATTCGCCGGCCTGAATCCACTTCCACCACTGACCCGCCCGCTTTCAATGGAATTCAACGCGGGAGTACTTGCAGAGTAATTTTCAGATTCAGTTTGTACTTGGGCTTTCAAGTCACTTATTACACTGGCCGTGGAAGCGGTCGGTGTTGTGTTTGTTGATAAATTAAATCCAGCAGCAGCTAGTTGAGCACTCAGCAAAGGAGTGAGATTGGCTAAAAATTGCTCTTCTTGTTGCTTTTGTCTTTGTTCGTCCAGCTGACGACGATAAGCCTCAATTTGATCGCTTGCAGAAGGCGTTGCGCTATGTATGCATCCTTGAAAGAAATCCAATGCTTCATATAGTATAAAACATAGACCCAGGACAAGAAATGTCTCCATCATAAAAAACTGAAACCCATTTGGCACTTGACACAAATCACTGAACACTATGAACTTAAATTTTGTATTGTTTTGTGTCTTTCGTTTTTACCTTTTAGATTTGTTTGAATTACAAAAATTTTTAATTTTCTTAGCTTAACGTGTATATTACATAAGCATTGCAAGGTGCTATTAAAAAGCCAAAAAAACAGTTGTAAAAATATATTTTTTTTAAAAACTATTTGCAAGAATTTTCAAAGTAAAAAGTGCGAAATTTGCCCCAATAACAAAATAAACAAAATTAAAAAAATTTTATTGAAATATTTGAGAATTTTAACATGCTTAGTGCGAGTGTCATTAATATTTTATAAATAAGCTTTTGAGCGATTCAAAATAAAAAACAAAACCATTTTATACTTTTTTCCTTTCTGCATTTTATGAATAATTTATAAATCTCCAGTCACCCTTTTGCACTCACAAAGGCATACATACATACACTTATTGTATATTACAGCTACAGAGTATATTTTCTAATTAAATGATTATTGGGCGGAATGTGTCTCATTTTTGGTTTAAAACCCCATTAATAAAACCCATTTTTTCGAAATTTTATTAAAAAATGCCCAAAACTTACGAACGTAAGGTGATTTTGCTCGAACTGTAGTCACCAAACATTTGGTTAACAATTAAAAAGCTTATATTTGTTGTATTTACAAAACAGTAAGAATAATAAATGTAATAAATTTAGTACATTAAAGAAAACGAATTTCCTATTAGTTTTCAACACATAAAATAAACACAAAAAGGGAATAAAGCTGTATATCAAAGACCAGAGTCTATTATCAAAACTTAAAATTATGAGAAATATTGCTGACAAATGAATAAGACTTCAATATTTAACGTATAGTTTTTTTGAGTTTCTGCTCTCATACACAAGGTTCCACTCAAAGAATGCTAAACAATAATGTAATTATCCTGGAAATTCATTATGTTCTCTTACTAACGGACTTCTGCTATCCTCTCTATAACGAAGCACATTTAGCAAAGAACTAAAAAAAAAAAACTAATTACTAATTACTCATTAAATAAATAACCTGTAAGAATAAATTTCACTTGAAAAAGTGAGAACAAAAATATTTACAAAATTATTCATCAATTAATTTAATTATGTAAACTCAAGTTGCCATCCTTCGCGCTTTACTGCGTGTTCTACGTCACTTTATGTTCCTTACATTTCACGTATGTAGATAATTCTATAAAAATTTTATTTTAGTTAATTTACATTCTTTATTAAACAATTTGTCTCCGAAATTTTATTATAAAGTTTAAATTAAAATTAAATTTTCTTTTTAATGATACGACTGTATTCCACAAATATGCTATTCCACTTAACATGCGTTAGCTTTGACACCTTGTGACATAACCTTTTCCCCCTTTTTGTCAAATCACATTTTTTATACAAAAACAACACCATCGACAATGAGAAGACAACAGAAATTGTCTGTTTTTACAATTTGTCTATTTCATTTACCCTTCGCCCTTAACACGGTTGTGTAAAGTAGAATAGAATTAAGAAAGGAAGAAGCAGAGGAAGTCATTTTCACCACATAAACCGAAATCAAATTTACCTAAATCTTTAGCACGAAATTTAATTTCAGAGGTTCTCCAAATTGTTTTTGTGAATTTCTCTGTCAAATCATTGAATTTCCTCCTATTGGAATGAAATGACAAACTTTAAATTGTCAAATAAATAGGCTTATTTAAAGCAAAAGCGTAACGGATGCATATTCATACAACCGGATCCACATACACATGCATACATATACGCACGCATACTTATATACCCAACACATTCGAATCTTCTCCTTCTTATTCGAAATGTGGTTTTGTATATGTATGTGTTGATTTGTTAGTACCGGCGAAAGTTGTTCTCTTCTATTTGACGACAACCTACAAGGTGGGTGTTAACGTGTTAAATGCTTTGTCGTTTATACAAATGAGTGTATTTTATTGCTATGCGTTTCTGTGTTTGATTTCAAACCTAAAAAAGTTACCTAGTTTATTGCCAGAAAAGCTTTATATTTAAAATTCGTGACAATTTTGTTGCCCTGTTGAAAAACATCATAATTTCTTATATTTTAGTTTTTAATTAAAAGAAAGGTTGTTCAACATTTTAATGAGTTGCCCGTATTCGATAAGTAACTATTCCCATACAAGTCAACCCCAACATAAAACCGTTAACAACTAACGACTTAACCATTTCATATTTCCACGGGCCATATAAAACCAAGAACATACTCGAAGTCTTACATTAAAATTTTGCTCTGTTTTACACACACTTGACTCACTAATTAACAATTTTAGCCGATTTAAGAAAATTTTCTAGCTGTGACAATGTGCATCTTGCTACGATCTAAGATTTTATAGAAAACACTTAGCTCGAATTTTGTTAAGCACTTTAAAAAAAAACAATCTTATTTTGAAATTTATGATATGGTTACGACAATTTTCTTTACAATAATCATTAGAGCAAAGAAAAAATTCGATATTGAAAAACATTATGAAAGGAAATTGTTAGGAAATAAATATGTATCTGCCCTATATATATATGTATTTGTTTCAACGCTGGTATTTTATTTGCCATGACTGTCTAATTATTGCCTGCTTCAGAATCTCTGCAGCACTTCATTGTTGACTTTTTACTTAAATTTTAATTCTAGTAATTTATCGATTTATGTTGCTGATTATGTTGAGATAAATTCCATGAGCAAACAATGTATCGTGTTCTGTTATATCAATGTAAAAGTTTTTATTGAAGCTGGGCTTTAATTATTATAGTTGCCTGACCACATATCCTTAATATACTTCGTCTTTTCTTCGTCTTAAGTAAACAATAGATAAGAATAAACAAAAATGAGCCCAAAACTAAAAGCTGAAAACCCCTTAAGATGTATTGAAGTTTCATCTGAAATAAGTTAAGCTTTATATAGGGACAAATAAACTTACAACTTACACCTATGTATATGCGAAAATTAATACATATACATACACATATACTCTATTCGGACGGAGTTAAAAGAAATTTACGAAATTAAAAAAGTTCTAAATTTTTGCAGTCGTACTGTGAAGGGCACTGCGACAAAAATTCAAACATGTTCAATATTATTGCATCTTTTATTTAAGAATGTTTTGTTTATTATGAATATAAAATTTTTATTTTGTCTCTAGCACATCCAAGCAATTAACTTTCGCACTAGAATAATGCGATGCAGCGTTTAAGTTCAAAATCAATTTGAATTATAGCCAACAATAATGTATACAAATATGAAAACAACACGAATTGATAATACCGCCACCACCACAAGCAACAACAAAAAGTACCGCATTAAGTAAGCAGAGAATAGATACACTGTTTTAGAATTTAAAAAGGCAAAAATAAAGGAAAACAAAATAACTTCTATTAAAAGAATACATTTACATTTTTCTCCGCTTACGTCATACAATTTTAATCCAACAAAATTTTACATACACACACATATTGTTATGTTACCCGCTTAAAAATATATTAATTTGGTGATGTGTTTTCATTTGTGTGTGTGTGTGTGCGTGTGTGTTTGTGTGTATAAGTGTTCGCTTCTGTTCATAAAGGGAGTAAAATTCTTAACAGGCTGAACTCATTTCATCATGTCAGGGCCGTCACCGCATTCCACAAAGGACTGCAGATAGTGAGAGAGAGCAAAAATAAATGCCAAACACCTTAATCTTCTTTTTCGTGCTTTCTGCAGCATATCTTTAGGCAAAAAAATGACACAATTTTCCTTTTTTTTTTTTTTTTTTTTTTTTTTGTTATTCCAATTACAAAAGAATAGAAATTAACTTGAAACGTTGCCATAGAAAACAAGACAATAAAATGTAAAAATAACCTAGAATTGAATCCGTTATTTTAAGCGTAATACTCATACGTTAACCCGCTTTCAATTGCAATACATTTTTTTTATATTTTATGGAATTTATATGAAATGAAGTTGAAATTATTATACTTTATTATCTTCATGAAGCTGGCTTATAGATTATGATAATAAGCGGCATTGCAGTATACAGAAAGAGGCTCAACCAGCCGAAGTTTAGCAGAAGACATTGTATCTTCTTGGTGCTTACTTTGAGCCACGGCTACTAGTTCTTCGATAATTGATGACCAACTTCACTATTATACGAAAATACATATATATTTCACTAAATCATCAGGAAACCTTCAGAAAAGTCAAAAAGATTTCATTAAAATAATTTATAAACAGAATGAGAGTTCTACTAAATACAAAGTAATAAATGCTTTCATAAAAAGACCAACAAACAAGTTACGTTTTTCTTAGTTTAATGCACACACTTATCACAAAGGTAAGAAGTTCTGAAATTAAAAGATGAGCATTATTCTCTCAGAATTCGATCATATTGAATCATTCGATTTGAACGACGTTTAGGTTTCAGTAGTTGAGCATTAGCATCGCCCATATTAGAGCTTGCATTCAGGCAGATCTTTGTAGTAGAGTAAATAAAAGTTAACCACTTTTGAATTTGTGGCAGAAACATACGAATATTATTAGACAGTTCATTACATAAGGTTTCCACTAGCTACAGGCGCCATAAGAAAATTCAAAGCGGTTATTTTTGATTTAAGTTCTATACCAGCCTTCTTTAGATTGGACTTAATTTCAAATGTACAAATAACATAAGCAATGAAAAAATTTGATCTGCTGCCGCCTTCGATTTTTTATTACTAAAATACACTCTGTGAAAGTTTCAGTAATAAAAAATCTAATCTATTGAATGTGTCTAAAATATGTACATATACAAAACAAACGCTTGTATATTTATATTGGATAGATTTTTACTATAATAGTTAAGATACAATATCTTAGGTCAATAAATATTTAAGAGTTTTGTTTTATTCCAATTGGAAAAATTATTGAACGTTGATGTTAACAAACACAACTACGTCGTAGCAAATCTATGTATTGTATTATTCGACGATTTACCACCACACATGCAATGGGTTTGTAAATAGAACAAAAATATTTCTAAAAATAATAATCTACGTTAATTGTGCCCTTCAAATATAAATATTTTATGCTATTCTCAAGAATCATCTATTACTTAAAACTAAAAAATGTAATGTATTACAGCGGGGAAAGGCATTTCGCTACTGCTCATAATGCTCATTATGGATTCTACTCAAACAAAGCAAAAATACAATAAAAACTCTACTAGTTTTTTCGCAAACTTCGAATGCCTATGAACAAATATTGTGGGTTTGTGTTGGCCAGATCAAAATTAACTTTTATATGTTTTTTTAAAACGCAAATGAAAAATTATTTACCATCAATTTATGTAACTTGCATGCGTTACTACAAATGTGCACTTGATAGATTATTCGTTTTTAATCTCTCCAGCAGTATTCTTTCAGTCTTTAAATGATTCAAAGGACTTACTTTCCAAAATGTCTCTTTTTTTAGTTTGAAGTCTTTAACGATTATATTGAAACAAAATAAAATTTAAAATACAGTAAACTTTTCACTGCTGCAGCCAGCCAGCAGTATTTAAGCTGAATATGCAAACATTCTAATATGTGTAAGTAAGTAAATTGATTCAATATTGACATAGTTTTTCCAATTTACAAACTTCTTTTATCTACAGAAATTGATGCGATAGAGGAATATAAAATAATTCTACACTTTATAGTCGACGGATTGTATCAGAAGTACAACAATACATTGACACATATGGATGTGTATTTGAATGTTCGCAGCTATTTCAGTTTCATATTTTCTGACAACTTAAGAATATCTAGAAGTTATCACAGTAAAACATAACACAAACACACACAAACACAAACAGCCACACAAAAATACACAAATTCACAAACTCAAAATATAAGAAAAGACAAGGTAAATATTTAAATAAAATGTAAAAAAGATTTTATTCGATAAGCATTTTTAGAAAAATAAATATAACAAAATAAAGTGCTCTTTAACTAAAAAACAGGAAGTTAAAAAAACAGATTTTATTGATCGCTGTTAATAAATTACTGAATTTAAAAAAAAACAAAAAAAATGTAAGGAATCTTCTTGTGGTGTGTTTCAAAGATGTTTTGTGGTTGAGAGTGCGATTTTTATCAGGATCTCTTGCTAGTCTCATTTGATCGATCCTAACATTATATAAAATGGCTTTATTAATTATTTAAAGAAATCGCTTGAAAGGATTTTAAATTTTAAAGCAAAATCTTCTTGAAAATTATTGGGACTCCTAATTTTTTACTGTTAATGTTGCTGCCGAAAACTTTTACGTCAACAATCTCTAATCTCCAAAAAAAAAAAAACACAAATTTTAAAAATAGACGATTGGGCAGTAAAGTAACTCTATACAACTTTTCACCTGTACCAAAAAATATTTTTTTTAGAAAACATTCTTAAAAGTTTTTTTTTAGCAAGTGGTTTTCACCCCAATGACTTTAATTTTAACAGAATTTGCACTTGAAATGTTTGAGGTCCCATTATAAAACTACTTTTATGTTATAGGGGGTTTTTTTGTAGCCCGATAGAACTTTAAATTATAAAAAATAACACTAAACATTAAATTTTGATGAAAAATTTTTTCTTTTTATTTTCAGTAAACTCCGGCAAATCATTAACAATAGACTCAAGCTTGAACAACGCTATCAAATCATCCAAGTTTACGTTGAAAATTAGTCATCAATTCGAGCAACTTGTGTTCAGCCAAATTGTGTTTAGCGATGTGGCTCATTTTTAGCTAAACAGGTTTGTTAATAAGCAGAATTGCCGCATTAGAGTGAGTCCAATCTACAACATAACCCACAGACTCCATTGCATCCAGAAAAATGCACCGTTCGGTACGGTTTACACGTTGGTGGCAGCATCGGACCTTATTTCATCAAAAATGAGGCTGGATTTCACGTTACGGTCAATGGAGATCGTTACCTCACCATTATTAATGATTTTATGTTTGAAAATATGGATGACATTGATACGGAAGAAATGTGGTTTCAACAAGATCGCGCTACGTTCCATACGGCGACCGAAACCATCGACTTATAGAAATCAAAATTTGCCAATAAGTTGATTTCGAGAAGTGGACCGGTCAATTGGCTTCCAAGGTTGCGCGATTTGACAACTCTTGATTATTTCCTGTAGGCCACGTGAAGTCACTGGTATAACAATTGACGCTTTGAAGGCCAACATTGTTCGTGTTATTCGTGATATACGGCCAGCAGTACTTTAAAAAGTGACCTAAAATTAGACGTCCAGAACGCGCTTCGTCTTAAGCAGCCGTGGTGGCCATATGCCCGAAATCATTTTTAAATATTAATGCCATGTTCTTATCTTTCGTATGGAAAAATTTTATATTATAATTTAATTTTTTTTTTTTTTTTTTTTGATATTTTTACAATTTTAAGTTCTTTCGGGCTTAAAAAACACCCATTATTTTATTAAAATATTTCTTTACTTTCTTTTAATCGACTAACGATGCTGTTTTTCACAAATTGATCAAGATCTGTCTGTCAAGTATCGCGATGGTTAATATTTACTTGGCTTGGGAAGTGCCACGCCCACGTGAAATATAAAAAAATATATATTCTATTTTACCAACCGCCTATCTAATAAAAACCTGTGAAGAATACGGGAATATCGGTTGACTAGTGTAGGAAGCTACAGCTCTCCGACAAACAAACAAACAAGCATATTTTGAGCTTGATAAACATATATGAACATACATTACATAAACTATTATATCAACAAAAACGCACTTTCATAAAAATGTATCTTTTGTTTCATTGGCGATAAATCAAAAACATGTATTTTCGGGAACTGAAACGATGACATAAGATAAAATATCTTAACTTACACAACATCAAATCATAAAAGAATTATTTAGTTACAATAGAGATGTAAAATACAAATAAATAGGGCATGTTAAAGGTGAAACAAGTGATGAAAAAAATCATCCTTCTTGCAAAATTGTCACACTTAATGTTGAATTCTTAAAAACTTTTACAACGGACAACTACTTAAGTAGCAACTGGAAAGTGTCACTATGCTTGCACGAAAAAACAATGATAGAATTAATTCAATTGAAATAAATTTGCCTGTGGGATTTTGTAAAGTAAATGAGTCGGAAACAAAAAAATGCCTACAAATTTTCTTATTCATTATTCAGTTTATCATCATTTCTGATGTTCTTTAAAGCAAAAACTTATTTTCTTCTGTGAGAGAATAATTTCTTTTATTTTCAATTTAACGACTATTATTATGTACTTTTCATTAAAGAATGATGTTTGAACATTTGTATCTAATGGTTGATAATATAATTATTTTCATTTATTTTTTTTTCATTTTGCAATTTGTCAAAATATCTAAACTATACATTTCAAAACAATATAATGCTGATTGATGTGTATTTTAAAAACAATTCATCTATTTGTTGTTGTTGATGATGTTTTGTATTTCTCTATTGCACAAGAACTCACATCTACACTTGTAGTTTCATATGAATATTATTTAAAAATTTGTGTGATGAATTACCTTGTTTGTTTTTTTTTTTTTTTTTGTTTTTGAAGAACCAACAAATTTATACAAATTGCAAACTTTATTTTTACAACGACAGAGCCAGAGAGAAGGAGATCAGTATGTAATGCAACATAAATACATACTCGTACATCAAGTGCAATAATAAATTTTAAATCCAAAAGTCCTCGCAAAACTCAAAACTTTTGCAATAATACAACTGCTACAACACACAAACTTATATCAGGCTTTGGTTTAGTTAATTTTTTTTTTTACATAAAAATAAGAATTAAAATAAAAATAAAAAAATAAAATCCGCATTGACTGCCAACGGAAAAAAATATTTTTTTTAATATAAAAAAACTTTTTAAGCTGATAAATGAAAAGACTTTATTTTTAACATTTCACAATTTACAGATTTAAAACTGGAGGTCAATATGTCATTCTGCTGGTTCACTTACGTGTATAAATACTCGTACATATGTATAAGTAATCCAATGCTTAAAGTATCTTATTTTATCATGTACAGACCAGCTGTTCTGTGTTCTTTTTACCATTTATTGAATAAAACTTTTAAACAACAACAGACTAAATGAATTTTAGTTTTTACAAAAAAATCTTTTCATTAGTGTTGAGAATTCAAAATATAAATTTTTAAAAGTTTTGCGTACCGCCTACTAATGTAAAGTTAGGATCAGTCGCACTGTCCCTTTTTCAGTTTATAAATATAATTGAATGAACTTTTATTTTTTTTAAAGAAATATTTTTCCAAAAAGGTCATTTATTTTTAAAATATTTTCTCTTTTAGGTGAATACTCGTTTATTAAAACTCGTTTATTATAAAGTCTTAGATTATTTACATTTTCAAACTTCTAGCATCATTAGCATCTGTATTAAATATACATAAAATTTACATACGATTACCAAATTATTTTTCCTCATCTCTTAATTTGACACGTTCCCTTTTTGTGATAAATCATGTCATGAAGAAAACAAAACATTAGCAAGCGACAATAATATATTTTTTATTCCTTTGTTTTTTGTTTGGAAAATGTAAAAAGCTCTGTAGGCTTTTCGGATCATTTGTTATAACGAATCATTTAGGATGAGTTGCAATGAAGAAATATTAAATATTGAAATCTTGTTGGAACTATATTATTCTTGTTTTACGATGTGATTTTCTTAAACATGTAAAAAAAACAATTGGATGTGGAAACAAAACCTAGTTGAAAGCCATTTATTCCCTTCACTAAAAAATTTCGCAGGTGAGTAACGGTGAACAACTCCATGTTTTAAATCCAAATTATTTGTGCCTATCAAGTCTTTAGTAAAAATTTTTTCACAATAAGAGAAAATTCATAAATATTCACCCTTATTCTGTTGGGCGTCGTCGACATCGTTGTCAAAGTTAAGTCAACATCACTTTAAGCCAACGTCAACACCAATTTGGTATTCGCTAGCCGTTTGATGACGACGACGTCGATCGATAAATTTATTAAAATACAAAACACACATCAGTCTGATTAACAAATAAAATATAATAAACGGATAACAGAAATTTTTCTGAACTAATTTACTCTTTTAGAATGAGCTTCTTCCAGATCTTGCGCTAACTTTTTTAAAATAGTGATTTCAATTTCTACGATTTTTTATTTTATTTTATTTTGTACTTTCACTATTTTATATATAATTTGGAAGAATGAAGTAACTCCAATCAAAAAACAAATATATGAGGCGATAGAGAATCAAAAAATTATAAGGCTTTTGAAGAGATTTTTTAGGGAGTACTAATTTTTTTTAGAAATGCTTAACCCATTAAGAACCGATGACATTTTTATGTAAATTTATATATATGTAATACTTTTTTTTCTTATCTTTTTAATTTTCTGTCCCCAATATTTTTTTTATTGGACTTACTTCCCTTAACTAGATTTACATAGATTGTGAAGGGTATATAAAACTCGGCATAGCCGAATATAGCACTCCTACTTGTTTTAAAATGAATTTACCATTTTCTTGCAATTTGGTTTATGTTTTCAATTTTTAGTAGTGCATATCCATTAAAAGTAGCTTTAAAAATAGTAATAACCAGCTAAAATAAAACTCATCCCTGTCGTGAATAAGGAAATTTTTATCCCCTCAAAGTTAAAATTAGAACGAACGAATATCCCGTAAAACATTTTTCTCTTCTTTAAACATCTATTAAAAAAATAAAATGACTTATCAGTGTCCTTTAAATGTAAGTAGAAAGAATAAGTTCTGTGTAAATTGCGAAATTGAATTTCAAAAATAAACAAAATAAAATTTATAGAAACGAATTAATAAATTTATTAGAAGAAGGAGAAAAAAGGCAGCCTCCATTTGTCAATAAAAATTAATTTTAATTTTTGTATTAGTTCTAAACAAAATATCTAAGCCATTTTCTTTTAATAACATTTTCAATCAAAAGCCACACTACTAAGCCCTTTTTTACACTGCCACAACGCCTGCAGAAATCTCACAAACTTACAGACAATACATTTCATCTCTTTATTCTGCATCGTGTCAAGCATAAAGTTACCTTGCTCTGCAGTAACTTGATCTTGAGTGGAAAAAATGTGCAAATAATTTTAATATTTTAGTTAGAATTGATAAAAACTTACATGATGTAAGCAATTTCCTAATAGAGAGTTACAAACAATGAACAATTCAAAGAATAATATAAAAAAAAATTGATGAAAAAACACATTTATAATTAAAACTAGAAGTTAAATTATATTTAGAGGAAAAATGTTTACGGTAAGTATGATTGACTTTTAATTTTTTAAAAATTATTGTCATGGTATTTGTTTTCCCATGCATAATTAAGTAAATTTTTAAATGGCGCTTAACATTTAAGAAGGGCTTACAAACACCCTGCTCGAAACCGAAAGGCTTTACGTCTACCCGTTTAAAATCTTTAATAATAAAGATGTTTAAATGATGATGTTTAGAAGTTAAATTATATTTAGAGGAAAAATGTTTACGGTAAGTATGATTGACTTTTAATTTTTTAAAAATTATTGTCATGGTATTTGTTTTCCCATGCATAATTAAGTAAATTTTTAAATGGCGCTTAACATTTAAGAAGGGCTTACAAACACCCTGCTCGAAACCGAAAGGCTTTACGTCTACCCGTTTAAAATCTTTAATAATAAAGATGTTTAAATGCTACTTTTCTGAAATTTCGTTTTCGAGCAAAATATGCTTAAGTATTAAGTTTACGTTTGCCTGGTACCAACAAAATATAAACTATAAAAATTATTAATTTATTTATAAAACAATGCATTTGTTTTAGAAATCACACATAAAAATTAAGAAAAAAAAACTGGATCATACTCCTTTAATTATAATAGACATTAATGTAATGATTTTTTAGTGTGCACAACATTTGGTATAAAGTTTTTAATCATGACTAGTATCGTTCTTAAACGACACAATCCAAGAGTTAATACAATTTTATTCATTTTAAGAATTCCCCATTTCTCTAATATGCAATATTGCACACGGTCTTAAAATAAGAAATTCGACCTTTTCCCTTCAAACAACACAAAATAAAATGGCAAAGTAACTAATTATAGTGACCACAAAATCTTGCAATTACTTTAATGACAGAAATTTCTCCCAGCAATTACTTAAAAGGTGATATACGTATGTGTGTATTGTGCACATAAATAAAATAAGATGAGATCATGCAAGTGTGTGAATTTAGTAGAATTAATTTATTAAAAACATAAAACATACAAAGACACAAGACGAAAAATAACATCAAGTGGGAAATAAAAGCAAAATAATTTTTTAAAATATAATATTTCAAAATATTGCAATATTGTTACGAAAGAAAGTATTGAAAATAGAATCAAAAATAAATGCAAGCACCACCTCAAGACAGTAAAAAAACAAAATCAAACAAACAAACAAACATTGTTTAACAATTATTCATAAATAGTAATGTGTTTTCATATATAATGAATTGAAAAATTATGAATAATTTTCGTTAAGCATTTAAGCAGCAGTCTTAGATTAAATTGATTATGAAAAAAGCGGCAACATCACAAAGATTTATGCATACATACACGCAAACTATAGAATTAAGCAAATATTATTAAAATTATTATAAAGTGGTATTTATTAAAACAAATGAATTGACATGTTAGAGTTACACATTTAAAGCGGAAATATTATTGTAATTAGATTAAGAAAAACGAATTTATTTAATAATTTCTTTATAAAACGGTGCAGAGTAATTCAAATTTTTCTTTTAATATCCTGCTACGGAGGCGGTTTTGCAAGAATTAAAACCTCATCTTCCACAATGTATGACCAATGAAATTCCAGCAAATATTTTGCGGCAACCAGAAGCAATTATTATTAAAATTAAAAATTTAAATTCGGGTTTAAGTCACCTCCTTTGAAAAATGTTTATCTTGAGGCGCTTAGCAACATTTTAAAAACAGACTTAAAATCCATTTTTGTGATTTACAACATCTATGCAATGTCTTGTACTAATTGAAATATACATAACTCTTTTCAGGCCAATTAATTTATATTGCAACGTAATGCTCCTGCATTATTTAAATTTTTTTTTCAGTTAATCTTAAAATTCAGATCAAGTAAATCTCTAAGCTCATAAGAACCCAAGAAATAAGAGAATATATATATGACAAAGTCTAATATAGTATTGATGTCAATAATTTTTGTTTTGTTTTGGAATACTTTAAACATTATGTTAAATAATTAATAATTAAAAATATTTAATTAAACTGCATATGAAGCGAAAACATATACTTTAGTAATAATTTGCATTTTCTTCTTGAACAGATGAAACAAATTCGTTTTTCTCAATAACTGACAAGGGCTGACTGATGATTATAGTTAAAACTAAAAGTCTAAATAAAAGTAATAAGTAATTTTAAATTGTGTTTTTTTTTTTATTTAAATAGTAAATATTAAATATATTGTTAACGATTTGTAAAAAAATAGGCAAATATTCGCAAATTTTGTTTTGAAAACAGTAATGAAAAACTTGCAAGACAACACATTTAAGAAAAAAATAAAATGTAATTAATTAATTAATTTCTTACAAATTTGTTTTGAATTATTTTCGTTAGTACGGGTATCATGAACAAATCGACAAAATGTGGTAAAATTTTATTTAATTATAATTGTTTTGGTCGCTAAAAAGCAAAAGCCAGTCATTGTTATGCAATTTGGCTTTAAGTTAAATATATTATTTTCGTATTTATTATTTTCGTATTTAATATTTTGTTAATATACATATATGTGTATGTATGTTTATTATATCAGTTAAGATGTTTCGTTGTTTCAGAACTTTTACATTCACTTTTCAATATGTTTTTATTTTAATTAAGTCGCGGCTAAATATTAGTTTCGCAAACAATTTATGTATAAATAATTTAAATTGTAAAATTTGCATTTATTTTTATGTTATTTGTCGTTGTTGTTGTTTTTGTTGTTATTTAAGTTGTTAAGTATTTTTTTATTTTATGAGAACAGCCGTAATAGATTGGCGCGTTAGTTTTTTAAAACATTTTCAATTTTTTTTTTTTGCTTTTTTCTCGCTTAGAATAACAACAACCTTTCAATATTTTTACACAGATATACACACACTTTTAGATAGATAACGCATTTACAATATACATAAAATTAATACACATAAATCTTTAGATCAATTTGTAACAACCACTCATTCGATATAAAATTTAACAACAACAACATTAAATTAAAGTAATATTTTTATCGTGTTAAATTATTTTCTGAAACTTTTTATGACAGCGATAATAACATTTTTTCCGTTTTCGCCTTCAGACATTTGCTTTCTAAGGGATGGGGCACTTTTTTATCTTGCTTTTCAAATTTTTTTCACTTTCCACAATCACTTTTATTTCTTTAAACATCCCTTTGCACCTTTTTGCCGAGCTGCGACCTTTTAACGCCCGTGTTCAATTACAGACTAAGCTCCATGAAGATTGTATCCCTTGTAATAAAAAGCATCATCTATTTTTAGCTTTTCTGATTTTATCTTCTCTTTAAGCAAAAACTTTGGAACATTTTTTAGATAAATTCTTAAAAAAGTTGTTATTCATCCCTGTATTAAAGTGAACGCGCAGTGCAAATCTCAAACTTCCTGACTATTTAAAAAATACATATGTAGGTGCTGTTAACACAATTGTAAAAGTTTTTTCTTTTATTCATCTCTTTTTGTTTTCTCTTACTATCCGTAAAGAGAATGAATACTATTATTCACCACTCCTGCCATCTAAGCTTAATTTTTTACTTTTTGCAAAGGGAAAAGCTTTAATTAAGTAACTGTAGCAATGTGTAATATTCTTCGCTTTATCGCTCTCTCTCTCTCTCTCTCTCTCTCTCTCCCTCTGGAGCTACCATCTGCAAAAAGGATAACAGTAACATGCGCAATTAAAATGTTTACATTACAAAAACATATGCTCTGCCAAAAAAGAAAACGGGACCATTTCGCGCTAAAAATGATTTAAGTGAGGAATGCAAAATTTCATTTAAACATAAAACATAAATTGTTTGACTTATTTTCCTATTCCCCATATAAGCGTAAACATTATCAGTGCGTGAATTTTACAATACGATGTCCAACTTTGTCGACCAAAGCTCCAACTGACACATGTTTGAATTAACAAATAAACAAAAAGGAGGACAAAAAATTTTATTCTATAAAAACAAATCATGAGAAAAGTTTGGTTAAATAATACGCACCTCGCTTTCTTGCCTTACGTTATAATTGGCGAACAAAATCGCCGTTCTCATAAGCTTTCGTATCGAATGCTGACTCACGATGTATCTAATAATCAGATTGCGACACTGTTTGGTTTTTCACTTTTATAAAATGAAGATAATAAAATCAGAAATATTATCAGCCCAACTATAAACAAAAATTCCGTGCGAGTTTTTTCACTTCTCCCTTTTCACCCATTATAAACTATTTCCCCTTCTGATTGACTGCAAAAAAGGAAAAAATTCGGGGTATTATGAATTATAAAAAAAATTATATATAAAAAAAACCATATTTATGCCTTCAAATTACGATGATGTCACTTTTTTATTATTCTGTTCCCACGGAATTCATAATTGGAGGAATATTTTCTCGAGAAAATTTTTTTCCGTGGGAAAGAAATACCGTGAGAATATTCATAATTGGGCTGTATATAAAACAAGTTTTTTTTTTTGTATAGCGGGATCATAGTCCTTTCTTTTTAGGACTGATTACCAATGATCTTTCGTCACTTTCACGTCAAATTGATTTTTCATTTGTTTGACCACAACACGTGTTTCCACTTTTTTAAGGAGGAAACCTTCCCAATAAAGTTTGTTTCTCCACTAATCGTCTTTAAATTTTAACGGTTAGCTTAGTTCTTTCTAATCACTGCAGCAAATTTGAAAGGCTCTCGAAGAAGTGTTCCAAGGCCTTGTTTTGTAATCATTTAATTTTTCACCCACAATTCTAAAATCTTCCAGCGGTTTTGGCGATTTGATGTTTTTTTTTTTTTTAATTTTTAATAATGGAGCGCTCAGCTTCTGGGTAATGCTGCAGATTACACATTTTTTAATATTGAATATAAATATAATAAACAATTTAATTTTAAAAATGGTTTTTAAGTGAGGAAACTAACCTAACAATTGTTATTCTACTTAACTACAAGATGTAAATTTTGTAATTTATCGTGGATTCTTAAGTTATGCGTCATCGTCGGGCAATTATTTAAAAAGCAATGGAAAGGACAAAGGAAAGGACAAATATTTCAAAAAACTTTATTCCTTTTTCCATAGTTCTATCTTTCTAAGCATGGAAAAATATATAAAACACTGGAAAGATGGAAAGTCAATCTTTGGCGAGACAATTTCTGAAATAGAGTTTGTAGTTATGGAGATAAACCCATGTGACAATAAAAATAACATTAAAAAAACACTGGGAAAGATTTAAAAATTAACATAAAGGAAAACAAAAGAAAAATCAACTAGATTTTTAAACATAATTAGCCCGTTATCTTTAGATATTCTTTTAATGTTATTCACTGACTAGATCGACATAATTAATGATAATAAATTTAACAATATTTTAATTCTTTAATTATTTATTCCTTAAGAGTAAATGATTAACACAAAATATTATTACACCCTGATGAATTGATAATAATAAATTTATCAATACGATGAAAATTTATTATTCGGAATCTTTTTGATTTTAATTTACTTTAATCGTGCTTGATTCCTTCAAATCTAAATATTTTATGATATTCTCATGAAATATTATTTATTTAAAACTACAAACTGAAATGTATTACTGCGGGGAAAGCATATCCATATGGCCATTTCACTACGGCTAATCAGTGGATTTTACCCAAATTTTGTATAGAAAACTTGAAAGCCAAATTGATTAAATGAGAACTCCATTGAATCAATAAGACAAAAAGGCACAAACAACTCAAAAATGTTTTAAAAAATTGTTTCATGAGAATATCAAAAAATATTTAGATTTGAAGGAATCGAGCACGATTTGTAGAGAATGAAATTATTTTGTAATAATGAGGAATAGGAGCGCAAAGTGTATCTTCGCTAAAAGCAAAACCCGTAACTAACAAACAATCTATTGAATTTCGTGTACTCGTATCTTCCTGTAATAAAGAAAACAATTTTAAATTGTTCATTAGTTTCATGGTTATTCAGATGGTTTTTACAGCTGGACCCTACGAGGTTAATCACAATGGAAATTCTTTTCACACCATTTTTATCAGTTTTGGTATTCAACGTGTGTTGCATCGCAAGTCTAAAAAAAGCTGATAATTTCTAACCCAGCCATAAGGGATCGAAAAAACTGTGTCGCTAACTAAAATTTTTCAGCTATTTAGTGATGTAGAAACTATTTGATTAATTTTTGAATGTATTCACTAACCACAAGCATCTCGAAATCTTTTTAATTTATAGTTAACTTCGAATGTACTGCGCCAGAGTCAATCTTCACTCGTCTAAAAATTTTCAATACCATAAATAAAGGGAATAAATTTTTTGCAGTACGAGTATCACAATATTTGAAGAGACACCTGCAACTCAAAACTTTTTACTTTAATTTAATTTAAGTATATATGCATATACGAATACATTTCATACATAGATCCGATAATCAAACAAAGACAGTTGTATAATTCAAATACGGCACTCGTTTGTATCATATTTTGTTTAAGGTTTGTATCACATTAAAATTTGCCGTTTTTAATTGAACATAAATTTCAATTTAAAATAGTGCATTTACACTTCATTAAGCAACTAACGAAAATTTTGAAATTTATTATGGTGTTAACATGACTTCATTAAACACAATTACACGAATTATTTTACTAAATATGTATTCGCAATGTCTTTGCTGCCTGCAATTGAGATATTTCTTCTTAATTAGACGGAAAATTCAGACATAAAAATGCATTTTTAGGCAAAAGTTTCCATTGCAACAATAATTTAAAGAATCTTTAAAAAATACAGCAGTGAGTGAGTAAAGCAAAAATGCAGCATGAAGTGTGCAGGGTCTTAGCGAATCCATCCACACAATAAAATAAATATAATTATGGGTGACAATTTTGACATTCTACAAAGACTTTAATTTTTCAAATTTTGAATTTATTTTACCTTGTAGAATTATGTAGGAAATACAAATCAAAAGAAAACAACCTAAAAACTTTGAAAAAAAAAATTCAATGCATGATTTTTTTTTTTTTGAAACGAATAAATAACTAAAGTTAAATTGGACTATCTCTGGTGCAGATGTATCAGTCAAATAAAGCTGTATTTGTATTTGTCACAGAAATATAAATCAATTGTAAATTCCCATAGCACATTTTTTTTTCTTTTTAACTTACAGGATTGAAATAAACACATTCATTAAAAAATGGGGGTAAATGAATTCAAAACTGAAACATTGAATATTTTTAATCATATTTTTTTTGTTTTTTGTAAGGAAGGACGAATGTTAAAATTCTATAGAATAATGACGCCTTTACTTTTATTTTTACCTTTGAGAGTTAAAAAGTTTTAATAAAAACTGTTAAAGTTGTTATTGTACTGGAGAATTCTCAGCAAAACTTTTGTAACTTCTTTTGCAAACAACAAAAAGATGACCTTACAAACAACAAGAACACAAAAACAACAACAATTGCAACCTTAATAGTATTTGATGACACACCCAAATTGATAATCGAGAATAACGACAACATTTTAAAAATAAATTTCACATCCCCAAACTGAATCACATACATATTTTTTCGTGACAGTAACAAAGAAAATGTACAATAGTTAACGAAACATACATACATACATCCATATATAAATGGCACTAATGCAAAGTGTAGGCCATGTTACCTTTAAAAAAAATCCTTTTTGTTTTTTATATGTATGTTAAATATAGAAAAGATAATTTTTAATAGTAAATTTGTATCGTTTAAATTATTGTAAAATTCTTCTTTATTCTGCTTGCTTTGTTTAAGAAAAACATATGTCTCTTCTAAAAAGCATTTTGAACCAAGTGATGTTCCAATATCAATGTCTACATCTCCTGCATATTACACTGAAATATTTCTTTTCCCTAAAGCATTATTCATCCTTTTTTAACGAGGGTTAGCTGAACAATAACTCTGTCAACAATTATTTTATATTTTTTCTGCAGCTTAACTTCAACTTTTATATATTTAATATTGGCAATACTTTATTCACAGGTACTCAAAAAGATGAAAATTGTTTAGGAAGCCATTTTAGCATAGTTGCTACTAAGATTCTTATGCTATCTATGATTAAAATTAAAATTTTTAAATTGCGTTTCTGAAGTCATATTTGATAGTTTACTTTTTTTTACTCACATGATTTCACTACAATCAAATCATCCAAATAAAAATTAAAATTAATCTTTCATAGGCATCATTGTGCAGCAACAGAATTGCTCGAATACTTAAAAAAACATTCACACAAACTATAATGTTTTACTATTCTCATTAACTTTAAAAGCAAATTTGTCAAGCGCCGATGCCTGTTTGCATTTGATACGCGTACAAGTCAAAAAAATTGTTAACCGATTTGCTTAAAATATAGATAATGATCATTTTCATATAAATATCTTTAAAGTGGTAACACTTTTTTTCAAAATCGATTGCATAATGTGAGCGTAAATTGTGGAATAATACATCTACTTGGCTATTATTTATCCAAATAGATTTATATACATTAGAGAATTTAAAGTTTATGAGTAAAATAAAAATTCAACACAAATTAAAAAAAAATATATATATAAGACAGCGAATTTCGTTTATAAAGTCTGACTTTTTTGATCGTTGCACTTTTGTTTTAACATTAATAATGACTTAACAATGATTGACTGTTTCATATCAGGTTTGACCAACACCAGCCCCAATGAAGGAACTTGACAACAATCAACTTGCCTCCAACAAATAACTTGAATATCCAAATTCTTTTCCACACTCTTTTTCCTTTTTATTAAAGCATTCGAATAAATTAAAATCCTTCGAACCAACATCCAGTTCTCTGACTTAAGAATAAGTAAGTTTTGTCTACTTTACTTCACACTGTGAGTTATTTTTTATAACATCGTTTGTAAGAATACAAGAACTATATACGATAAATTCTTTTTATTCAAGAATTATTATGTTTAAAAATCAAAGGGCATACTTTTGTTATAAACAGAAAAGTTGCAGCAGCAACGAATGCTTCCATGGCATCAATTCTTGACCAATGAACCTTAAAGCACACTCATCTATAAATTATACTCATTCCCTTATTCTTGCCCCCTCTTCCAATAATTCCTTTAATCGAGAAACAAACAATATAACAACGAAATTACACACACATGCTTTAACATGTACTTCTCTTGTACTCCTTATAAAGTACATTGTGATTGTTTTTGGATTTTAATTTATTTTTTTGTTTTTTGTTTTTTATTTTGTGCTGCATAGGTAACATACATACACACTCGTACTCGTATTATATGGGCATTTCCACAGAAATGTCAACTGCATGCAAAAACTTCCATTTAAACATTTCTATTACTCGTTTTGTGTTTATTAATGTTTCTTACAGTGACATTAGAATAAAAAAAATGTAAATGGAACAATGTGCAACAATTACGGCAATTTCTTTCTTTGATTTACCGTATATTTCGATGTCGCGTGCGACATTGAAAAAGGAACTTTTGTTATCAGTTTGTCAGAGGTATTTGTATTTAAAAATCATCTGCACTTTGCACTTGGTATTTATTTAAAGTTTGTCGCGTGAGATATCGTAAGTGTAAAATCAGTAATTAAAAATGCTTGACTATTTTCAATGCATATGTAGTTGCTTAACTGTTGCTGTGGAAAATATGCAGCAAGAGCAAAAAGCCGATGCCAAAAAAAAAAAGAAAAAAAAAAACGCATTTGCTTCAGCTGATTATGTGTTTCTTTCTGCAGCAAAGCAATCAGCAAAGCAATTTTTTCGAAAACGTTTGCTGTTGGTGTAAATTTTTGCCCTTTTTATTGACTGCGGAAAGTGAAAAAATTCGTTGGAAAAAACTAGGTATTATTAATGATGAAAGAAAAATGTGTAAATGAACAAAACAACTTCCTTCATATTACGATGATGCCACTTTTTTATTATATTGTTCCCACATAATTTATGATTGGACGAATCTTTTCTCGAGAAACAAAAAATCCGTGAGAATATTCATGAATGAGCTAATAATTGAAAAGAAACGGAAAAAATGGAAGAAAGTGAAAAGCATTCAGGAATATTCCAGTTGCATTGGTTTTATTTCGATGGTCAACAAGTAGAAACAGTTAGAACTGAAAGTTCCATAAAAAAAATTTTTATTTGACATTAGTAATTCTATTCTCGGATAAGCAGTTTATGTTTTACATACAACTTGTCAAATAACTGTTTTCAAAACTAAAAAAACTAAAAAAAAATCATTTATAGCCATCTTAATAAAAAGTAAAATTTTGATGGAACACAATGTCGTATGCGACATGTAACATAAAGCTACTTAATGTTTTGAATCAAATAAAAAACATTATTCAGGTACGTCAATGAATGCATCACATTCTAAAATTAGTCGCATTAAAATATTCCATTTGGTCTCGCTGAAACCAGTGTTTGAACTGTTCGTCCTTAAAGCGACTTCTGTTTGTTTGAAAACGAACAGTTACCGAACATCATTCTACCACCAATTATTGTGCTAATCAAGAGCTATAAGTTTTACCTTTTGTCAAAATAAAACAATATTTTGACATATATATATATATATATATATATATATTTTTTTTACTTTGAGTGCGTACGAATGCCGCATTCGACATTGGAGAAATGCCCATAGACATGTAGACATTTTCTAACTTTATTTATTTTTGTAACTAAATCCATTTTTAACGAAAATATTGTATTTAGGAGTGTATGTGTGTATGTATATCGACAATACATATAATTTCTTTTTATTAAGGTTAATGTTTGTTATTTACTCTTTTCTTAAGAAGAAACCGTCAGCCATGCCAGTCTCCATAGAATGTAGGGTTTTACTATCATAAAATTTTTGTGCGATAAATTTTTATTGCTTGTACACCTTCAAGTTGAACTCTTTGTTTATTATTCCATTTTTTTTACGTTGCAAATAAAAACGTTTTATTTTTTATTTAAGCAATTGACCTTAGAAATATTTGGTTTCAGGGAAATAATTGCTTTTCCTTTCAGTTTATAAAGTTGGAAAGCAAAGATTTTTTCTTTTAAAATAAATAAAGATTGCTGCAGAAAGGAAAAGATGTTCTTCCTATTAAATTTTTAATATTTTTTGATAAATTTTGAGCGGATTATAAGACTGTCTTTGCAAACAAAATTTTTTCGAAATTTTCGAATTTATCGTAATAATTCTTAATTCGCCTGTTAAATAGCATGACACGAGTATATTAATGACATTTCTTATTATTTTTTTTATAACTCAAGACAAATAATAATTTTAAAATTGTACGACTACTTCATGTAAAATCCTAATTAAAAAATGTTTCTTATTTAATAACCTAAAAATTTCGAAGGTATATACTTTTAAATTGGTATTAAAATTAACTGTTGAAATGGCTACAACTAAAAATAAAAGAAATCTCGTTTCTGATGAATCGAGAGAAATTTTAAAAATGCTGTAAAAGGAAAGTAGTATTTTAGTTCTTAAATAACTTCAGAAACCTTTATCTAACAATTTTTTTTTTTTTTGTGTTTACCTCTCGTCGCCAGTTCAACAAAATATTTACACTTCATTTAATATCCTCAAGGATGTTATGTTTTATACAAACATTCTCTTATGAAAAGAACATGCTACAAGTTACACAATATAAAACACAAAATTACACACTGATTTCACATTTTTTATTTTCATTTTCCTTTTTCCGTAAGGCATTGTCGTCATTTTTCTGTACAATACACTTCAAATGCAATTTTATTCAATGGGTGATTAAGAATCAATTTTCTATTTTTTAACCCCTTTTTTCATATTGTGTGTATCCCTACAAGACAGATGTACTGTGCCAAGGCACATTGACAACACACTCGCATTCAAAGTCAGGTGCACACATCCGTACCAAATCATTGGACTGTTAACTGTCATACGGGTAAGGCTTGAATAAAAAAGGCCTTTTAATTGCCTTAGAATAGAATCAGGGTTTCCACAACAGAATTTCAATAACACGTACGTTACATTAAAGAACAAAAACATTTAGAGCAAATCGATCCATAAAATACTGCATTACAATCTACTGGTGTCTAACTTTTCCTGTGTTCTTTGGAAGATATCGGATTTGTAAATGAGTTTTCTAGAAACAAATATAAAACAAAAGTAAAGAAATTTAAATATTTATTATTTTAAAACTGCAAACTTTGCTTTGGTGTAAATTTTTTTTTTTGTGTGTAAATAATTTAGCAATATGTACAAGCTAAGAAGGCCCAAAGAGTGTTATGTAAATAAAAAACAAGTTTGTTTTATCACATATTTTACCAACGTTTCGTAACTTTTATGTCCACTTTTTCAAGGGGTCGCCTATTTAATTAAAAAGAAGAGCAATTCAATAAAGTTACAACGTACGACGTGACATCAGGTTAAATTTATAACAAAAATAGGATTTTAAAAAATGATAATAATAAAAACCAAATAATAAATATGAATTTACAAACACAAAAAACTATTTTATATAAAATTAGCCGTTGTTTAAACTATTGCGAGCTTATAACTGGCGCCCAAACTATCTGTGTCCTCTTAAATGTTCATTGTTTCGTTTATTTTTTATTGTATTTTTAGGCTTTCTATTTTATATCTTTTCTTTTTCGTTTTTATTTTTCTCTGTCCAGTATTTTTATGTTGTCAAAATCAGGCTTATGTTTTGTTTGTGTTATATGTTGAGACAATGCTTATGTTTGCATCAGCTTTATGATGCTCATTTAATCTTGTCTCCAAACTTCTCTTTGTATTTAGTTCCAATGTAAATGAGATTGCAGTTGATGTTTTCATCTCCTGGATTTCGAAAAGATTAACTAATTTTTTATTCATTTAAATCAAAATATTCTAGGAACCTAACGAAAGGACTTTCAAATGTTTAAGAATTAAATTTATTAAAGAATTTTATGTGTCTACAATGTACTTATTTGCCGCGGTTGTACATTTATATTTAATTCGTAATTTTACAAGAAACAATTTCTTTACAATTAAATAAAAATTAAAATTTATAACATTCATCTGCATTTTGGCCAACAATACCAAAAAATGCAACGGTGTACATCATTTAAATAATAAAGGCCAGGATTCACTATCATACTCAGTCGTACGATGTGTCAAAAATTGCATGTGTGCTTAAAAAGTATCATTATGTGGTTTATAATCTTTCGAAATAATTCATAAAATAGTTTTCTCTATGCGATCAGAGTTGATTTTTTTAAGATGAATAGAAAAAACAACAAAATAATAGAACCTCATGTTTTTGCATCTTTCAAACGATTTTTAAAGTAGAACAGAATTCTGTCACATTTTTGTGGGGTTAAATCGTACAATTGTGTATGATAGTGAATCCTGGCCTTTAACAATTAAAAATTAAGTTCTATCGCGAGTTGTGTGTGTCAAAAATGGACAAGAAATTAAAGACTTTTCTTTTCTTCTACATTTCTTCCATTGCAATTGTTCTTTGGGAATGAATGAATCTATAACACAAAACACAATCAGCTGTTTTCGTACGAAACGGGCGATCCGTTTCGCATTTTGCTTAAGCAAATGACTTTTGACGAAAAGTATTCTTAAGTGCTCACAGCTAGCTTTTGCACATTATAGTTGGGCACAGAACTCTTACTCAAACTGAATAACTGACGTTTCGACGAAAATTAATGAATTCGGAATTGCTATCATCTGGTCCATGATGTCGCTAATAAATAATTTAATCTGAGAAATTCATTTTTAACGGCGTTATTTTGAAATGTACTGTTTCGAAAGAATTGATAATTAATTTTTAAAAGTATAAAAAATATTGGCTTCGCTCTAGTATTTAAAGGTAGAACTTTACTAGCATTTGACTAGAGTTACAGCTGTTCTTTTGTACAGAGCATTTTGTTTCAAAAAAGCCCAATTCACAATCTTGTGCAAATGGTCTTGCATTATAGCATTTGCAAAATTGTGTAGCATATTTTTAGTCTACACCAACAAAACATACAGTAATGAGTAAAATATGCTACACAATTTCGCAAATGCTCTAATGCAAGACCATTTGCACAAGAATGTGAATTGGACTAATATATTTTAATTCGATTTAAAATCAATTATAATATTGCAAAAAAGCGAATCCTAAAAATATTTAACCCGTTTGAACTAAATACTCATTAGCTTAACCCTCATACGGTCTTCGGGTGAAATTTCACCCATTTTCAATTTTAAAGCCATATATCTCTTACATATTTTACTAAATAAAATTGAATCTATTTCTAATTTTCTAAATTATTATTCTGCATTAAAAAAACTAAAAATTTTCTTTACATAATAAATAATTTTAAAAGTATTTGAAAAATTACGTTGAAGTCCCTTGGGTAAAATTTCAACCATTAAGAAAATTTTATAATAATGCCGCCGTGTATGCCGTCAAAACCGGCAAATATTGCATGGAATTTGCAAATATACACTGGTAAGTCAGCTCCTGATGCAGGATCCGAAAAAATCAAGGCCAAAGAGTGGTTCTAGAACTAATCAGAAATAAAAAAGGGCGAAAATTAACGTGTGATAATTTTTTTACATCATATAATCTTAAACTTGAGTTGATAAAAAGAAAAAACACTACTGTGGGCAAGGTACGGTACAATAACACGTTTTGCCGCAATCAGCGAAACAAGAACTTCATAAGTGTACAGTTTTCTCTAGAATGTTCTTTTTCAACGACAACATTTCACTGGTGCAACAGATCCAAAAAAGTACAAAATTGTCAACGAGCTTAGTACTCCTCATCATGACAAATCTGTATTGAATGAAGTAAATAAGTTGCCCGAGATTATATCATTTTATAATAAAACTGAAACCGGGGTAGACACCTTAGATCAGCTGGTGGGCACTTACGGTGAAAAGAAAAATTAATCGATAACCCCAAGCATTATTTTGCAATTTGCTTGACATATCAGCAGTAAATGCACACGTTTTGTGGCAAAAAATATACGACGATTGAAATAAAAGAAAACTATAAAAAACGAGGTTGTTTCTTCATTAAATGGGAAAAAAAGAAAACTGAGTTTGGATTCCCTATGTGAGATGTGCCCGAAAAATTAAAGGAAGGCTTATTCGTCATGTGCAACCTGCCAAAAATTTATTTGCGGGCAACAGAAAATTGCATATTTTGTATACAGCAATTGCAACTAGAAAAATTAGTTAGTTATTTTTTATTTTAACTAATCAAGCTAAATTTTTGGTTGTGATATTAACATCCGGTTAAGTTTAATGCATGATTTAAGTTGTCTTTATTCTTTAATTTATTATTTTATTAAAACGTGAAAAATAAAAACATACATATGTAAATAAAAAAGTTGAATTAAATAAAGAAAAACCATATATTTTTATTACAAAATCAGTAAATATTACACATGGGTGATTTTTCACCCGAGGGACTTTACTGTAGCATATTTTGAGGAACGTATGAGGGTTAACTAAGTTAAGTTACTTTTGTGTGTTAATAAACATAATTATTATTAATAGTTGTTGTTAGACACAGTTAAAGTGCTCATTCTCTTTATACGAAAGAAAAATAACATTAATGCTTAATTTGAAGCATGGTTTTATTTAAAAATTAAGAATTAAAATTAAGAATTGAAAATGAAAAAATTTTTTGCAAGTTGTTTAGCGAATTTTTTAAAATTATTATTTGAATATTTTAAATCTGAAGGTTGGCCTTTTAAAGGGCCAATAAAGTGCAACGGCTAAAATTTACTGCGCTGCGAGTCAGAACATTTGTTGCTCTAATGAAAAAAAAACTTTGTTTGGAGTCAATTATACCAGTTGTGTTGCTGGAAAAAAGCAAAAACAAAAGAAATTAAAAACATGATGTGTGAAGGAAAATAAAAGAACTTTTATTTTGTTTATCCTTATGACTTCCATCACTTTAACGAAAATTAAAAAAAAAAAACATGTGTAAGTTTAGACTAACGATAGTATTTATATTTTAAATTTTAAGAAAAGTAAATGAAATTAGAATATTTTTAAATTGATATAATTAATAACTTTTCTTGAAGAAAACACAAAAAGTTTTGCTACTAAAAGATAATTACTGAAAAACGTTGGTTTCTTTCTACTTTATATTACAGCATGACATCAAACCCAACTGCATTTAAATAAAAACCAAGATGAACTGCATAATATGTCATATGAAATCAAAATACGACTACATAAACTAGAGCAACGAATTAAAGTACATCAAGAAAATAAACAAGTAAACAAAATAGTGAGACTAACACTTGTCACACAGCCAAAGAACAACTACATGTACATGTACATTTTCATTTCTACATTTTGTCTTTTGTGTATCCTTCAGCCAGCCAGCATACGTTTAAAGTTTTTTATATCGCTAAAAATGGTTGAAGGATATGAAATGTTAATTATAATATATTTTAGTAAACTTTCTAACCGACCGTGGTGTAAATATACTCAAATGAAAATTATGCGATTAAAAATATTTGATCTGTTTTTTCTGGTTCAAATAACTCACTTTTAATTAATACACCACATTGCAAGAAAATGTGTTTTAAAACAATTTCGCAAAAGTATTTAAATGTTAAAGTTGAGATCCAATAAAACAATTTTATTCATTACAATGACAAAAAGCTCAATTAAAATGTTGATTAATATAACGAATGTATGAGACTTGCAGACTAAACTGAGAGACATTTTTTAATCTGTAAATTACTATTTACAATTATCAGGTCTATTATGAACAAGAACCATTCACTGGTTTAAAACTGACAAAATTTCTCAAATAAGGTTGAAATAGTTATTACGAAAATCAGTTGATAATATTTTCAAAGAGTAAGTAAGTAGTCGCTGCATTTTTATACTTCCTACCATATAGTTTTTCTGTTTAAAAAAAGATTTTTTCCCCAACATAATACATGAAACGGTTGTTGTATCAGGTGAAAGCTAGACAATTTTTCAGCATGAACAACAACCACCTTCAGGAATACAAACAAAAGTTGAAAAAAATGATAGGCTTAAATCCACTTAAGAGAATTAACTCCAACCAAAAAAATGTCAGGTGGCCGAGAACTAGAAAAGAAAAAAATTTAGTGCACAAAGTGGTACTCGCTAATATTTTCTGAGTTATGGGCCTCTGAAATCTTCATAGGAAAGTACAACTGTGCACCATATTTTTAAGATATTAGGTCAATATGTTAATCATTTAAAAGCTTTTTCTCTAGCTCATCTAGTGCCCTGTCACAGTTGATTTCAAATAAACACGGGCGGATAGACGGACTTCGCTATGCATAAGCACTCAGAATATATATTGTAACGACACGTTTTCGCTGGTTGCTGGGGTAGCTTCAGCGGAGTGCAGGGTCGTTGCTCACTCTAGTTGAAATGCAATGGTGAATAAAAGACCTCTCTTTCTCTTCACGTTATAAATCGTATCTCCTTATTCACTTTCACGGGTGTTGATGGTAACGCCAACAGTTTGGTCCGGAGGAGAGCGGCTCTTGGTAGACCGCGCTCAGAAAATCAGCAAGACACTGTCTTACACGTTCAGCTAATGCTGAGCACCGTTACTCGCAACAGTTGTCTGCAAACCGCTCTTGACAGAGAGTACGAGCAATCGGTTGGAGGTATAACCTCGGGTTGAGTGTACTCGTCTTACACGAAGCAGCCTCACGAAAACTAACTCTTGTCAGAGTGAACGGCACCAGTTGGAGGTATTACCTCGTGTCGGATGGCCGTGCCGCTCTTACAGTAGTCAGTTTTGCCCGAGAGCAAGAGAAAACCAGTTGGAGGTATAACCTCGTGTGGGAATTGCCCGTCTCTCCCACAATAGCCAGTACAGAGACTGCAACAGTAACCGATTTCTTTTTCAATTAACAATTGGGGATGTAAAAACGTCCTCATCAATTGCTAATTGTTCAAAAGATAAGATTTTTCAATTGGGGACGTAAAAACCTCCGCATCAATCGTTAGATCATACCTCTGCAAAACCAGCAAGACAACTGTCACTAGAGGCGACACGAGAATATAGTCATCTCTTTTTTTCTATGCATCTCTTTCTTGACATCCTATCGACTTCAATTTTGTTTTTAGTAGTCGATAGGATGTCAAGAAAGAGATGCATAGAAAAAACGAGATGACTATATTCTCGTGTCGCCTCTGTATACTCGGTGCAACTGTCTTTCGACTAAGAGGGAGTTTACATTAAGGGCATTGTATCAGCTACAAAAGTCATGATGCAGAAGTTTGTCGGCAAGAGGTGTAGAGAAGCTTACGGGGTAGCAAAAGTAGCACGAAATGAATATTCATGACTCTTTTCAGTTTTTTCTCTCATTTTTCTCTCATTCCTCTTTCTCTCTTTCGTTTTTTGCAGTTCTATGCTTGAGCGGTGTTACCAAAGGGCTGTTTTTTTTTCTATATTGTTTAAAAATTGTTGAAAAATTTATGCATTTAGTTTATGGCAACACTTGAAAAATTGATTGATAAAACATTATAAAATTCTCTCACTTGCTACAAAAGAGTCATAATGTAAACGCTTGATGACTTACGGAGATGCTCCAAAATAGAAAACAATAAAAGAGTCAGCTACAATGCCCATAATGTAAAACCACTCTAAAGAACAACTCGACTTTTATATCAATCAGTGGCACACACACACCCACACTGCGTTGTGTGTGCACAACTGTATAAGGTAGAGTTGTTTTCTTTTATGTAAAACTTATATTCCGACAAACAGGTGGCGCTACTTTTTAACAGGCCGTTAATTTTAAATCGAATTAAATTAAAAATTAAAAAGATATTTAAGGTATCTTAAAACTAATAAACAAAATATTAAATACACAGATAAATGATAATTTTCAGTATTCTAATAAATTATATATGAAATTCAAAATAAATGAATATAAAATATATACAAAAATAATAGAAAGTAAAAAAAAGTATTTAGTGGGGCCAAAAACGAGGGCACCGACTCGAAAATGGATACTGCAGAAATCATAAACTTAGATATACCCTATTTTACCTGTGGTGAAGGGTATAAATAATTAACAGCTGACAAATGGCAAAAATAAGATGCAGTATATTTGCGGAATTCGTTTAAAAGTTAATAACAAAAACTTCTTTTTCAAATGAGTTTGGTTTAATACGAGGGCTGCTCTATATATTTCTGGCCAAATAGTGAAAATGCGAATATTTATAATCAAAAATAGTTTTATTGTTCTTCAAAGTATTCTCCAGCATGATTTATACACTTTTGCACGCGCTCAAAACAGTTGTCGAAGCACTTTTTCAACTCCGATTGAGACACCTCTAAAACATGATTTTTGAACACTTTAACAGCTTCTTCTGGCGACAAAAATCGTTGACCACGCATTTTTTTCTTGATGTGCGGAAACAAGAAGAAGCCATTAGGTGCCAAGTCAGGGCTGTACGGCGGATGACCCATTAATTCGACGTTTTGGCCGGTCAAAAACGCTCTGGTTTGAGCCGATGTGTGAGAGCTCGCATTGTCATGGTGAACAATGATTCGTCTTCTCTTGTTGGTTTTTCGAATTTCTCCGATGACTTCATGCAAACAAATTGTAATGTACCACTCAGAAGTGACCGTCCTACGTTGCTCAAGCGGAACAGTCGCCACATGACCAGTTTTGCCGAAGAAACAGGCGACCATTTGCTTCGAAGTGCTTCTTCCACGAACAACTTTCGTTGGATTTTGATCGTCTTTGAAGACCCACACGGTCGATTGTTGTTTCGTTTCGGGCTCATACGCACAGATCCATGATTCATCACCTGTGACGATATTATAAACGTCTTTTGAAGCACCGCAATCGTATTTTTGCAACATTTCTTCGCACCAATCGACACGAGCCTTTTTTTGAGCGACTTTCAAATTGTGCGGGATCCAACGAGAACAAACCTTTTTTACGGCCAGGTGTTCATGCAGTATCGAATGTATGCTGGTGGAAGAAATGTCCAAGGATGTCTCTATCTCTCGGTATGTCGCATGTCGATCTTGCATTATGAGTTCACGCACGGCATCAATGTTCTCTGGCACAACAGCCGTTTTTGGACGACCTTCACGGAATTCGTCTTTGAGCGAGCTTCGGCCACGATTAAATTCATTATACCAATTTTTCACAGTGCTATAGGATGGTGATTCATCGCCATACAAAGATTTAAGTTCATCAATGCACTCTTGTCGTGATAATCCACGTCGAAAGTTGTGAAAAATGATTTCACGAAAATGTTCACGAGTTAATTCCATTTTTTTCTATATTAATTTTTTCAAGTCACTGTAAACAACACAAATAATGGTCGTACGTCAAAACGTTTTGAGTACGATTATGCTTAAAAATGACAAACTTTCCAATGGAAATGTCAGATTGCACTTGGCAGCACTCAGTGTTGCCAGGCCAGAAATATATATAGCAGCCCTCGTATCGAAAGAATAAAATGATGTACAGGGGACGATTTAAGAGTTTTCGGATTTTTTTTGTCTTGCATTTCATGTCCTTTAAAACTGACAAACTGCCATGTTTTGATACTTTTCACAGATGGACTTAAACTATTTAACTCTATCGTATATTCCTCCCACTTTTTTTTACCATTCATTTTTAAGCAGACTACCTTTGCGATGCTTCCATCAAGCTAACAAGCCTTTCAATTGGCTTTTTGTTGATAATAATACTCGCCCTGTGCATATTTTTTGCTTATTTTTAACGATGTTTATTTAGGCATTTCTATTTATTTACAATTTATATTAGAAGATTAGTAAAAGGAGAACTGAATTTCAATTAATAGCTATTCACAGTAGTGGTTTTGTAGTTGCTCGTTAAAAAGTTAGGGTGGCTACTTCATTTCAACCGCTGGTATTTCGTAATGCGGATTTATCAACTTTGTTTCAAAAATTTCTTTTATCAACCGTACAATGTTGTTAATATTAACGCTGTATATATTTTACAACCATTTCATAATAATAAGCTATTTTAGTTTAAGACAATTTAAATAGTTTTGTAAAAATGTATGTATAGACTATTATCAAATGAGTTGTCACTCATCAATATTTCAATACTGTAACATAGATATCTGTTCAATCTGTTAATTTAAAAAACAAGTTCATCTCAAATGAGTTTTGAAATGAATGAATTGTTTAGCACAAACGAAACAACGTTACACCATACTATTTATTTAACCGATAACCGGTTAATTGTTTAATTCTTGTACGAATAATCGAAATAAATTAACGAAATTTTAAGCATTTGGTGTGTACTAAAAACTCTTTTTTCTTCAAACTTTTAAATCAGCTAATAACAAAAAAATCACTAATATTTTGGTTTCGGTCTTTTCCCGAATTTGGTTAAAAGTCTATAAAAACCATGGTTCTTGTTTTAGTTTAGTTAGTTTATTTGTTTTAGGAAGGCCAATAATACCATTGCAATAATACTATTGTTAGACACCTTAAAACTATTGAAAGTATTTGCCTTAATTTAGAGTATTAGAAATAATTCCTTCTAGTAATATTTTTTTCAAGTTTGCTGACAGAGAACAAGAACTGATACGCAAAATTTTTACAAAGATAAGATTTATTGCAACTTCTAATTAAGCCCGATTAATTAATTGCCTGATTAGCCGAGTAGCAAGTAAAATGTTAAATACCTTTTCCATTTTATGTTGATTTTGATTTATGCCCTTCAATTACAATGATAACATCGTTCATTTAGATTAATTAATTATAAAGGATTCATACTCTTATCGAATTATATTCAACTAACTTTTAAATGGAGATAATCGCTTTAGCAATTGAAGAATTCAAGAAAAGATAGAGAACTCGAAGATGTAAACAAAGATTACAAGGACTACAGCCAACACCGCACTGTGTAGCAATGAAACAATGAAAAGAATAACTGAATTAACTAATGGAAAGATTGATAGGAACTGACTGAAGAGTGAATGAAATGTCACCACTACTTAACATGCACACATTTTTAATTTATATATTGTTTTATTCTCATCCGTACAACAACAATAACAGGGAAATAAGAAGGTCACTTAAGAATAAAAAAAAAAATATATATATATAAATCTCTTGCCAGCGAAGAATAAGGACTTGTTCTCTGTGTGACTGTTTAGGACATGATGACTGCTGTTGATGTGACCCGCAAGTAAAAACTGTAAGATGAAAATTAATATTAAAAAGAAAATGGAAATGGAAAAATATGAAAAGAAATGTAATGAAACTGAAATCATGTTGGTTATTTTGGTTGGCGCTATTTTGTTTCACAAAAAATTATTTTCAGAAAGTTGATTGTCTTTTTCAAAGCGAATAAAACCCCATCAGCCACAAACAAAACGTTTCTTTAAAGTTCGTTTTTTTTTTATTTCTATGAAATAGTAACAATAGGAGCAATTCCAAAATATTTCATAAACATACAATCCATTTTTGTTTAAAAAAGATTAGCTGAACATTAGCTTATATCACTGTTTTTGGCAGCTTAAAATAATGTTGCAATTGTTCTAGTACTTGTAATATTATTATTCTCTTCCAGCATTTTAAAGAACAAAGAAATTTTTAATATTATTAATAATATTACGATACATGACAGCAAGCTAATAGTAGACTTTCTAACAGAGAACAACCTTTAAAATTATATTAAGGCGTACGCTGCTCTGGCTCCTTTTATTCTCCCATTATACTAACACTTTAGTTATAAGTATAATATATTATCTTGTAAGTATAATGCATAGGTATAAAGCATAAAACGTGTTTGTTTGTTTGTCGGAAAGCTACAGCTGCGTACACCACTGAACCGATCTTCGTAGAATCTTATTTTTTTGATATTTGAGGTGGGCGTGGCACTTTCCATACAAAGTAAATATTTATCATCGTGTTACTTGATGACTGTAATATGAAGCACCATGAAATATTGTTCTGACAACGCTCTTAATAATATGCAGTCTAACGAAATACTGGATGGATTAAAACAGTGGGCATGATACCTCTCATACAAAGTGAAAAGTTGTTGTCACCTACCTAAGGAACTTAAAGTGAAAGGGCATTCAAATTTCTTACAAGTTACTTTCATATTAATGTGCATAATCAAATAAAAAACTGTCTGGATTGGAGAATGGTCGCAGTACGATTATTCCCATTGTGGTAGCGAACACACCGGGGATAGCGAGTGTGTAAATAAATAAATAAAATTTGATAACCTCTTGCCTAAAATGCTAGTTAGTTTCATTTGTAATTTCTACAATATCCATTTCCGACCTCAAAAAGAATATATATTCTGATTTTTTTTTTTTTTTGCATAGCGAAATCGATTGAGCGGTGGCCGTCTGACCGTCCGTGTTAGTGTTGAAATCAAGTTTGCCAAGGCACTAGATCAGCTAGAGAAAATTTGTATACGCCAATCGATCAGACATAGCGTCAAAAAGATGCTATTGGAAATCAGCATGATCGGTCCACTCCCTTCGAGGAAGCGGGCAAAACACCACGCCTACTTCTAATTTTTCCATACCATTTGGGGCGATAGAAAATTGAAAAATAGGTAAAAAGGCATTAAGTGAAAAAATTGGCGTCCGCCCAGATTTTCCGAGTTACGGGGCTCTGAAATTTTTAAAATATTAATATGGGTATCATTTTAAAGCTTTCTTTAAGAAAATACTAACATTTTTTTTAAATGCTTAACTAATTAAGAGCCGATGTCGTTTTTAGGTAAAATTTTATATCTGTATGTATGTAGAACCTCAAACAAATAAACAAATGAACCCCAACAAATAAACAGAGTTTTTTATTTAGAAGCATAGATGGCAAAGAGGTTTTTAAAATATTAAATTATAAAATCCAATTGATACTATACAGAAAACAGGTTGACAATAAATCCGTTGAACCTTAAAAAATTTACTTCTAATTTAAAAAATCCGTTTCTAATAAAGTATAATCTCGACAAATTTACTACACTACGAACAAACAAACAGCAACAGCAGTAAAGAAAGTTTACTTGGACTATTCGTGTCTTTACTAAAATCATTTTTGTTAATTTGCAAGATACACCAAATCCCATGCGTCTGCAATTGAAATCATGAATATTGATAGCGTTGCCTTAATAAATACAAAAATTTAAAAAAATTAAAATAAAATAACCTCTAAAAATATCGTGATAATTATCCCGAACAAATTATTAAAATCACCGAAAGACGTAAATAAATAAATAAATTGTTTGGGATAATTGGCACGATATTTTTAAAGATTAATTTAATTTAATATTGCAGTGATTTAATTTTAGTTATTATTTGCAAGTGCCCGTGTATAAATTATAAATAAATTATGGCAGTGATTTGTGATATTTTATTTATTGTTTTAATTTTACTTTTCATTATCTTTTAACTGTATTATTTACTTTATTGTTTGGACAAAAATCTTAAGTTCATTTAAAATATTTGTGAGAAGTTTCCTGAGGAGCTAAGTGAGCGGTAGCGAAATGGCCATCAAGACGTGCTTTCAGCTTCAATAATCAATATCGGTAATTTTAATAATTTGTTTAGAACAATAAGCACATTATTATTAAAGATAAATTAATTTATTTTAATATTCTAGTGATTTTAAACATAAAATATTTATTTGCAAAGAAAAACAAAGAAACCGTTAAAGTGATGAAACATTATCCAGTGTTATTAAAAGATAAGATCCAAATGACAATTGCATATAAAAATGTTTTCACACTGGCAAAACCTGTGATATTCGAATTAAGAGAAAAGAAAAATCGAGTAGAAAGGCAGTACTGATACTGAATCATCATGCTTCTCGTTTAATCCATTATCCTGATATATATTTTTTTTAAGAAAGTAAGTACGATAATTCAGATTGTTTTAATCAATTTACAAAAATATTTTATATTGATAAACTCATTTTAACGAAATCGCAAATAATAATCATAATAATAATAATGTTTAGTTTTTTGTTGACTTTAAATTCGTCGCATAGTTGGGCAGCCTTAAAAAGGTTATACTTAAATAGATTTTAATTTGAATTGACAAAAAGTTATTTAAAATAGGATATTTTTTATTTCAATTATGTTATAAAAGTCATATAATTTTATTAAAGGATCATAACTATTTTCACAAAGATTACCTTGTAACATTATTTTCCTCTGCTTATCATATTAAATAGAAATAATATAAAGAATAATAAAACATTTACATTAAATTTCTATTTAACGGCCATTCTTATTTAACGCTTTTGCTTTACAAGGTTATATTCTGCAGGACTTTATCTGAAATTGTTTTCGGTCCAAATAGAAACAAAACCAACAAAAAGTTAAACAAAGAAAAAGGTAAAATGTAACTGAAATAAAAACAAGCAATTACCGCAGCAGAATGGAAACTGCTAAAAATAAAAAAAACTTTTCTTTATATTCATTACTGCAGATGTATGTATATGTATGTATGTATGTATGTAGCGTTAATGTATGAATCTAAAACCATTCCTACTTTCTTGCTACTCTTAAATAGATATTTTGTGTTTTGTTTGAGTAGTTGAATACTTATAAAGAATGAAAAATATTCCAAATCTGAGGAAAATTTAAAAAGTCTTTAAAAAACAAGGAGTATATATTTTTTATTTAAGAATTGCTAAGTCAGGAGTAGGCGAGTGAGCGATTGAGCTAATTTCAATGACTTTTTACAGCTCGTCTGCAAATCTTTGTTTTTTATTTAAAGTTGAGCTGAGACCCTTTATCCAGGCATCCTCCTTAAAGTTGGATTTGAGAATGTATTCAAAGTATGAGATGTACTAGAGACCTCAACTTGTTTGCGAAAACTTACCTCATCGGAGGTCGAAATTATTTTATCAGTGACTTCTGAATCTTCTTAAACTCAAGTTCGTTCAGATTTTGCATTTGACCAAATCATACAATCCATTATTTGAGTTTCTAATTTTACGAAAGTGGCAATAAATTTTCATTTACTAGAGAAAAAAAACTTAATGATCGATTTTCCTTTAATTTTACGACATATTGACTTACCTTGGACCTTTATTAAATATTATAAGTTATTTCCAATTTGCTTTACTAAAAAAAAATGTACAAATATGAAGAATAAACAAATAATTAAATCAAAATGATATATTTTACGCTACGTGTTTTTTAAGCAAAACGTTGCCCAAAAAAAAAAAAAAAAAAAAGATGATACTGATACCTTAAAACAACTGAACGAAAATTGATAACAAAATTTCATAACAGTACAGTCACAGGGTTAAGTTTTTGTGCAATCCCCTTCCAAGAAATTAACACATACTGCTTGTCAAAAATTTAAAGCTGTGACGCAGGCTGCACGCAATTTTAAAGCAAATTCTTAAGCAAGATGTCGTCAGGAAAACAAATAAAATTTATTTGGATGAAAAACTTCAAGCAGCTGTTTTGTTGAATGTAATTTGAAACATTCAATTAAATGAAAACTTGAAAGTATATTCTCATAAAATTTTTAAAATGTTTAAATGAAAACTTGATCGTCTGACACCCTAGTAAACTTCTGTCTAAAACATTGATGTTGTCAAAGCAGAACGACATTCGCCGTCACTTATAAAAACTAAGGCGAATTTACATTCTCACATTACTTTTGTACCACAAGCAATAATTCGTTTACTTTAACGCATTGTAAGTCTGTCCGTCGTCTTCGCATATTTTTTGGATTTATATAATATTTTACTTTTATATAAAATCGATTATTAAAGGTGAATTTTTATGCACACATTCCTTCAATTTTTTTTTTTGTCTCGGTTGATCACTTTGCTCCTTTTGGATTAAACTAAAACTTAAGTATTACGTTTGCTCTTTTTTCTTCTTTTTTTGCAGCTGAATCGTAACAAAGATTTTGTATTGCATAAACAGGAAGCAAAATAAAAATCTGCTTTAAATCGCTATATCCGTTCACTTGTTGTTCGTATTTATGTCATTTGTAATGCTTCTGCTATTTTTATAATTTTCTTTATCCATTGAAAATTTTCTTCAAAGTATTGGTGTATGTATGAGTTATTGTTTGTTGGTGTGTTCTGCTTGGTTGGAAGTAACAAAGTGTACCTGTATTGCTGTGTTGAAGGCTAAAAGGATTTCCTGAAATGAGAATACGACAATGCAGTTTTTATGCAGCTGCAAGTAGTTTATGCGCAAGCAGTATTTTATTATTTTTTTTTTTTTATTATTGTCATTAATTTGTATCATCAGTAGTAAAATCACAAATAAACAGATTATGTTTTAAATGATACATTTAAGAAATCAGTTCATAGGTTAGACAATTTTGTTCAAAATGACGATGAAATTTAATTTATGTACATATACGCACAAAAGTATTCGCACAACAAGCTTTCTTGAATTCATTCCAGCTTCACGGCCATTGGAAAACTATAAGAAGTAAATTAAATGCTTTTGAAGTTAGCTAATTCAATGAATTAACTAATGCACTTGGTTTTATATCAACATTCATTTTTTTAATTAATTAATAGAAAACTTAACAAAAAATTAGCGCGACTTCATCAAACAAAAGTATTGGCACAAGTAGTTTGAAAGCTTATAAAATACAGATTTTTTTCTAAAATATTTCTTATTTAATACTTGGTTGGTAAGTCTTTTTGCTTAATTACTTTATTCAAGCGTTTAGGCATAGAATGCACCAGATTTTTGGTTACTTCTTGCCCAATAGTTAACCACTCTTTCTTCAAGGCCTGCTGTAGCTGCGATTTTATCGAAATTGATCGCTTTTTGACCCGTCGGTCAAGTTCCTCCTACAAATTTTCAATAGGATTGAGATCTAGGGATTGTGGTGGGTGTGGAAGAACATGAGCCACGTTGTACGCTAACCACATACGCACATCATGAGCGGAATGTTTTGGGTCATTGTCGTGTTGGAATGTAAATGATGTTGGCAAATTTATTTTCTCGGCACTTTTTTTAAGGTTTTCTTTTAGAATAGTTAGATAAACGGATTTATCCATGATTCCTTCAATAAATACCAACTCACCCCCCCCCCCCCCCACCATTCCACCACCACTACCATGTTTAATTGTAGAAAAAATATTTTTTTCGTATGCCGTATTTGGCTTTCTTCATACGGTAATACGGCCATCAGAGCGAAAAATATGAAATTTACTCTCGTCCGAGTACTCTTACTTAATCCCAAAAACTGACGGGTTTGCTTTGAAATTCCCTTGCGTAGTCTAATCTCTTTTTTTGGTTGATTCAAGAAACAAGGGGTTTACACCTAGCAACTCTTGATGTGTAATCAGCTTTGTGAAGCACTTTTCGAACGGTCATGGGATGAATATCCTTACCAAATTCCTGTTTAACTTCAGCAGCAAGTTCAGTTGATATTTTCTTGGGATTTCGGTTTATTTTTCTTACTATTTGTTTGCATTCGCGGTCACTTAAAGCTCAAGGACGGCCTGTTCGATGAGCATTATTGAAGATTGTCTCCCCTTTAAAACGTTTAATTATGCATTTAATTGTGAAACGACTTCTCTTCATTATTTTTACATATTTCAGCGTACGATTTGCCTTGGCTATGCAAGTGCACCACTATTTTGCGCCAAGATTCGTTGGTATCTTTCTGTTTTGAGCTCATTTTGGTATTCATTAATTATGTTTTAAATTTTTTCTTCAAGAAAACTTCAAAAAAAATGAAGTAACGGTCAATTAGTATATATAGAAAATGCATGTATGACTTTATTTTAACATCCTTGCCAGATCTCGAAAACTTCGGCCTGAAGCCAGATTTCTTTCTGGGTGTGCCAAAACTTTTGTGCATCAAAATTATGACTTTCTACTAATTATGTTATAACAAAACTGTTAAATGCATTTAAATTAAAAATAAAAAACAATGATATGAGCTTAGCCAGTGTAGTAAATATTTATTATCAAATAGTTTTGCCTAATAATGTCTTTTAAATGACTTTAAAACAAAGAAATACCAAAAAGTGTTGCTGTGCCAATATTTTTGTGCGGGTCTGTGTATTTAAAACTGTTTGTAAGTTTGTGTGTTTGTTGGGTATCTATATTTCCAAACAGCGGATCAGAAGGGAAGAAAAGGTGGTGTGTACGTAACGCCTTTAACAAATTCTCGGCTATTCGACTTTAATGATTAATATTAATATTTTATTTATGAAATATAAATGAAAGAAAAAATGGGAAAAACGGACATTTACGGCTAAGCCAATTCTAATAAAATTATAAGCAAAGGTAGATAATTTATCTCTATTTTGAAAAAAGGAATATGTAGGAATGGGGGAGAAGACAAACGAGCAAATCATTCACCTGAACCGATCTTAACAAAATCCGATTTAAATGATATTTGAAATATAGATATGTCCTGATTTACAAGGTGTGTTCTTATTAGACATACATATGTATGTGTGAAAACAATTTAAAATTCTTGATAGTAAAATACATATCGCTCCTTTATTGCAACATAGTCATATCTCAAAAAATTAAAATTTTGGGGTTACTTAAGCAAAACTGCTCTTTTAGACCTTCTGTAGATGTTGAAAAAAAATCAGTTTTATATCCCAAGCTGAACCGAAGTTATAGCAATTGCAATTGCGACAATTAGATCATAGTACTTATGTCTTAAAAACTGAAATAGCATTTTGCCAAGTTCAAGTTTTTTGAGATATGACTATGTTGCAATAAAGGAGCGATATGTAGCTCATTGAATATCAATTCAAAGGTTGTAGAAAATTGAAAATCAGCTACGAGGTTCGTAGAGACAGCCATCTTTGCCAGAAGCACGCAATGATTCTAATGTTGCAAGAACTCTTCTTAATGGTTGACGGACGGGTTATAGCGTATTTAAAAATATAGAATGATTTTTCACTTTTTACTATCTTATTTAACCGCCAGGGACTGGATGCTGCAAAAGAGCTATTTATTAAATAAAATATCTACACATTGTGTATGACTAGATTATTTGAATAACTTTTTTACACGATATTGCTTTACGCTATTTAAAAGCAATATCTGAAAAACTGTTTTCTCGATATTTTCAGAGGAAAAGCAACTGTGATGCCCCTAAGGAGGAAAAAGGTCACATTCCTGTTATAACTTGGAAGTCATTATTTAATGACATTATTGTTTCACATAATGAAACATTTAGTACTTTGTAACCGAAGACTTTGTTTCCTGCGGTTAACAAATACTATCGGTCAAAGAATACAACGAACATTCGAAACTTTATTAACACTATTTATTCTGCCTTCATTCAATACTGTATACATGAAGTAAAGTCCTGTCTTGAAATATTATCTAGGGAAGTGGCAGCGAATTGTGTGACTTAATCTATTATTTAAAATAAACTCATGTGTGTATGCGAAGTGGCAGAATAAAAGTCCTTTAAAAATAAGTTAAAATGAGAGAACCGAGCAATAGAAATATCAAGGTAAAAAACTAGTAATATATAAATCAGTCTTTTAAAGCCAATTTAAGCTCATGTGAAGAGAGAAGAAGAACGGTTACAAGTTTGTAAGAATTCGAAATATGATAAAAAAAATTCGTTACATTTCGCAAATCAAAATAATGGTTCATGTTTCATCTATTCATACAAATTTACGGAAATCAATCAATTAACAGTTACGTTTAAAATAAGAAGAATCTACAACACCCACCAAATAACGCGATTTTATTACAATGAACATGGGGAAGGGTGAACTTGGAAGAGTTTTGCTCTTTTTTTAAGTCAAAATGGTCTTGTTATTGTATCATACGTGAAAAACATCCAATAATAATAATAATAAAATTAAAATAAAGTTCTCTTTTGAATCTTACGTTAAAAAATTTCATTTCGTAAGAAACCTAAACCTGAAAGCCTAAGTTTTCTTCTGACAAGTCATCGAAAAATAAGGAATTGATTTAAAAAAAACATACCGAGACATACAGAGAACAAGATTAAATTCTAATAGATAGTGAGGTGAAATTTAAAAATATTAACGAAATTAAATGTTCCAGCTAGAGAGGTTCCAAGAATAGAATGCGTTTTATGTCAGATACATCAACAACTGGAGTAAAACTACTTTGGACGAATCTGCTTCTCCATTTAATTCAGTGCCTGATGTGCGCTACTAAGAAAATGTATACAAATTTCATTCATTCAATTTTATTTAGACCAAATATAGCAAGTTTGATTGCTAGAAATTTGAACATCCAGCACAGTGTTAATATGTACGAAATGTACTAAAGACAACATTACCCACAAACATTAAAAAAAAACTACATTTAAAAGAAAGCCTCTCAATAAAAAAGAAATCTATATCAATAGTCTTATATAGAAAAGCCTAAACTCATCTAATATATTTTACAAAAAAAAGAGAAATTTTTGTGACAAGGTGTATTTGTGTGAAATGTATAATGGAGTCAATTTGGATAATTTTCGAGTTTCTATACCAGACCAACAATATGTAGTTGAAGCGCGTAAATCGAGTGTTGAAAATTTGATAAATGATAAAATGATAAATGATTATCTTTTTTGTGTCAATTTAGTTGAAAAATGTGCAATAAAAGTACAGCAGTACTAAACGTGCTTATTAGGCTGAAATATCCATCTCTGCTGTTAAGCTTTTTTTATTTTACGGTTAAGGTGCTTTGTAGGATTTGTGTATTATCAAGGTGAACCAACATAAAAGGAATATTCGAACCTCTATGTTAATATAGTCAAGACAACCACCTACAAAAGTTCGAAAACCCAAAGTTTAGTGTCCTAATACGAAAGCTATTGAGGTGCTTTTAAAAGCAGTAAACAGCATGTTTAGGTAACATATATTATTGTAAGCTTTTTTTGATAAATATTGGGAATTTTATACAAAAGCCGTCTGTTAAACGAATACAATATGAAAAAATAATGATATGAAATGAAAATAATACGTTGTTGTTTTTCTTCACTTTTGCTTGTCTTTATTTAATCAGTTAAAAAAATTGCTTACCAAATAACAATAAAAAGACATACAGGTTTGATAAAAAAAATTCTATTAATTTATTGACTGGCTCACTCACCCACTCAGAATTAACTCATCGCCAATAGGTGTGAAAATTTCAAGAACGAATATCTTAACAAAGCTTTAACACTTACCTGAAAAGAAAGAGAGACAAAAGCGATTAAAATAAGAGAATTCAAAAAATTTATTGTTTATAATGCAATCAGTGTTACCAGCAAAAGACAGAAAAAAATTTCGCCTTTTCTTCAAAAAAGTTAAATTTTTTCATTAAAAGCTACATGTTAAAAATTTCCCTAAATAAAGTGTGACTTTTATTCCATACTTCGGGGAAAATAAGGCAACAAATTTCTTTACTGAACAAAAACAAAACTAAAGAAAAAAAGAAAGAAAACAAAAAGTATAAAAAAATTCCACCCCGATGATTCTTGAGAGTATTTAAACCAGGACTCAATGTTAATATTCCTTGATTGAAAAGTGCATGCTCTTGCCATTCAATAAAATAAGTTAATGTAGAATTTTTTTTAATAATTCGGTATAACATTTTTCTTGAAAAGATTTAGCTTCGATAGATAATAATTTAAAAATACCGTTTTTAAGCGCAGCTCATATTATTTTCTAGTTGCGAAAAATTTTTGTTGTTCCTAAACATGAAACGAGAAACATTCGTAATTTCTCACTTGTTGAACAGAATACAACTTCAGCCATGTTATTTTTTGTTTATTTCGAAGTAATTTTTTATGTGGGATTTTGATAGCATTTGTAAGCTTGTTACCTCAATCGAGGTCAGAGAGGTGTTTACCTCAGATACTGAAGCAAGTACTTTTCAGTGATCTTACTTTATTTCATGTCTGTACCAAAAGTTACGAAAATTTAGCCAAATACAACAAAATTATACATTTTACGTGAAGCCTTTAAAAGTTACAAAATATGTAACCAAATGAATGCAATAAATAATTTAAAATTTAGAGCAGGGTTCCCAGATTTCTTTTCTTTTCTTGGGGATAAAATCGGCTACTAACGGGTTAAGCATTTTTTAAAAAAAACGTTTGTTATATCCTGAATTATCTCTTCGAAAGCTTTTAAAATAATATCTTAAATATATGATGACCAATGTGTGAAAAGTTTCGAGGCTCATAAATCGGAAAATATGGGCCAGCGCCAATTTTTTCACTTTATTTTTTTTTTTCTTATTTTTGATGTCTCTATCGCTCAAAATATTTGTATTTTTGATTGCAGTTACTTCATTGTTTTAAATGATAAGGAAAAATTAGCGGAAGCCGTGGTGTTTTGCCCGCTGCCTCGAAGAACATGGACCGATCTTGCTGATTTTCATTAGCACGTCTTTCGACACTATGTCTGAAGGATTGTCGTATTCAAATTTTCTCTAGTTGATCAAATCAAGTTTAAAAGGCTCTTTATTTGCTCCTTTTTTAGAGGTTAATTTTGACGTTTAAACAATGTGGCATTGTCATTTTCCCAACTCCCAAAGATTATTATTTTGTATTTGTGTCATCTATTTTTCCTTGTTTCAAAGAACAATACACATGTGGCATATTTAGTAAAAAAGTAAACACACACATAATAATGGTAACTTTATAGCATTTTAAGCTACTGTCTAATGAAATGTTTTTATACCCTTCACCACAAAAAGTGGAAAATGGAGTATAATAAATTTGTCATTTCGTTTGTAATTTCTAAAATTTGTATTTATATCATTAAAATCATTTTGACTTTTTGATTGCCGAAGGGGTTGAACCCTAGCAATTAAATTTGTAGTCAACATGCTTACCACCTTGGCTATAGCAGCCTCGCTAGGATGGGATTTCCAGCAATTGCAAGTCGATATTAACAGCCTGCCAAAATTTACTCAGCAGTCGAAATCATTAAACCTTTTGATCAAAACTACTATTCTTAAATAAAACAGTTAACGTAGATTATGTCACGCAATGGTGACGTTAGTTTGGGCATCAATATACTGTGATATAATACAGCTACTATTTTTAAAACGATTTACTTAAAATAAGCCTTGTGATTCGAAACATCCAATTCATGGCCAATGCATGTACCAGGTGGTGCCAAGTGCGCTTTGACAACAGCATTGCAACAAAACCAGCGAAGCTGACCGTTTAAAATATATAAAGTGAAACGTTAGCATCAAGGCAAATCAATTACAATTAGAAAGTGGCGGCGTAGCTGAATTCATTATTTTTTGCTTGTAACCATTACTGTCAAACTCTATATATAAAAATTCAATATGTATTTTTTTTCTATATTGAGTTTGGCAGTAATGTTTCGGCTACGCTGGCACTTGGCAAACATTTTTAAATTGCACCAAGTAAATCGCGGTAGTACCATGGTACCAACAAGGTAAAAAATTTACCATAAAAAATATAACTGTATCAGGATTTCTATAATTAAATTCAACACAACCATTTATTTTGTCCTTCGTTATAATGCCTTTCTTTTATTCCTTTGATGAGTTACGGGTGTGATGCACGTCAAGTACACATAATTTTTCGTTTTCAGCTACAGCAAGCGCTTTCTCATGTGCAAATGATAACTACAAATAGATAAATAGCATATGCAGCGCTGTAAAGTAATAAGAAGACATTTTATTTTGCTCTAATTTTATTAAATCAAATATCTATATTCTCGTGTATTTTCTCATATGCACTTTGGCAAACAACAAGAAAATGAATTTTGTTGTAAGCTAATGCATTTCGACAGAACAAATTGAAGACGGTACCTTCAGAACTACCAAGGCGTTTGTTAATAATACAACAACAATGTGATAAATAATTATAGATAATTATATTAAATATAATACAATAAAATATGATATCAAGACAACTCCTCAACTCAAAAATATTTTTGGGCAGTAATTATCTTGATGCAGAATTGTTTTTGAAAAGCTATAACTTTTTCCAAGAAAGTTAGAAATAATAAATAAAGCTGCTTTATTTTCAAGTCCAAAGCTTAAAACTACTTTTTACTTTCAATTTTTCACAACAACTCGTTTTTGAACCTTAATTTGCGGAATGTTTAAAATTTTCATTGCTATTTTTTAAAGTAACTATCATGAGCTCAGCACGAAAATAATTATTTTTCTATGTCGCCCGTTGACCTGTTTTTGCCGGTTTTGGGTGCAATTTAGAAATGTCATAACTAAAAAAAAATACTATTACAACAAAATAGAAAATCTAAGATCTATAAATATTAAATGATGAGTTTAATAGTAGATTTAAATGTGATAATAAAATGTTGCAGTGCACAAAAGAGGGTCGTCCTTCAATTATTTAACAACTAGTTTATCGACAACAAAATAATTTGAAGTCAATTGGTATTTGTTTGAAAATTAGGCGACATGGTTGCGGAATTCTTTCTGTCTTAATTGGATAGTTTGGATAAGTATTAAAAAAGACTGCATAAGACAATTTCTAATCTTATTTTTCCGACAAAAAAGGCCCCTGGGTCGTTTGATTTAACATCGTTTAATTTTTATTTATGACGTAACTTAAATTCATTGATGTAATTTCGAACAGGTCCAAAGTTTACGTTCGTTTCGTTTAATATGCTCGGAATCGTCAAAGCAATAATAATAAATTCACTCACATAAAAAGAAATTTATTTTTTTTTTTAACATTTGAAATACGTAAATATTTTTACGAACATTACATGTTCTCTCATTGTAAGTTTGCGCTAATAGTGCCATAAGCATAAATTAATTAAAATTTAAAACACTAAATATTTTATGGTTTTCAAAAACTAAAAAATGTCCAAGTGCTAAATTTGAAAATAAAAGAAGCAGAAAAATGTTCTACCTCTACAAAACACTGAGTGAACAAACACTATAACGTTTTGTTTTAATAAAAGAATTGTAAAATATATTACCTTTTTGTATTTAAAGTTTTAAGGGTGTGTGTTTTCGCACGCATATATGTCTATTAGGGTGCGCCTTATATGTATGGGACAAATTTTTTTAAAGCTTGGATTTTAGCCCCCTCCCCCCAAAAATGTTCTCTGTAGCAAGAAGATACTTTGTGGAATGTTATAGGCAGATTGCAACCGAAGAAAGCGTGCCGCAACCGCCCACAAGTTGCTAAATAATATAATATTTAAAAAAAAAACCACAATAGATTAAACACAACAGATGCTTATTTAAGTTATATTTTTTATATAAAAAAAATTACTTTCATAAAAACATAAAATGACAGTGTTTAAACACTATTTGGTTTGGAACTCAGATTCAGAAGAAACAGACTTATTATAATCTTTCCAAAAATATTTAAGATTTCAACTCGAACTTACATTTAAACAACATCTGTGGTAATTTTGTATTTTGACATTTATTTTGGTAATACTACCATTTTTTGGCGGATGCGTCACGCCTTCTCATATTTCAATATGGCTAATATTTTTAACCGTGCATAGATAAATTACGTCTATCAGACGTATGCCTTTTTAATTTTGTACTCTATCACTGTGGTTTGTACTGAGAGAAAATTTATATGATCAGTATTCTAAGTTGATCTCATTTACCAAATTTTTTGCTATCAAAGAGAAAATTCAATAAATAAATGATCTCAATAAGTACTTTACCAATATTTATTTTTTTAAGTCTTTAAAAGGATGCTAGAAACCATACGTCTTTCAGACGTAACGTTATCTTTAACGTACGAAAAAATAAAGTTATCTTTCTAGGATTTACAACGTATTTTTTGGCTACAGAGACCATTTCTAGAGGGAGTTAAGGTGCACTTTTTCACTTTTAAAAATAAGGCGCACCCTAATGTCTATGCATTTCAATACACTCGCCGGTGTGAACAATTATGCAAGAAAAATCCGAAAAATTATTGAAAGCTTTAATATTAAAGCATGAAAGTAAAAGCATATATAAATCTAAATTTCGCAAACCGAAGTATTGCCTCGAATAAAAATAATAATAATAATAAAAATAATATTAATAATAATATTAACATACATTATAATCGTTGTATGGCCATAATTTTAACTGATTTTCTTTCTAGTTTAATTTTTAAGCATAATTTATTCAATGTTTCGCAACTCCTTTGGACAACATCATCAGGAAAGAAATGTGAAAACATATTAAAAAATGTGAAAACATATTAAATGTTCTTTTTTACAATCATACATAGATATTCCGAAATAATAATATTTTATATAAATTCAGCCTGAGATAATTCAAAATTCATATACAAAAATACTACAAATCTAAATTATATATTTATATACATATGTAATAAACATGGATACATTGATAAATTCCTGAACTTTAAAACCATTGTAAAAGTTATAAACGAAAACCATTATTTTATTACGAAGAAGTGCGATTTAAAGCAGTTAAAAAATTGAATATGAAATTCTTTGTATGATAATGTGAGTGTACCATGTAGATCATGTAAATTCATAAGCACAATAAAGTGATTTACCAACCAGCTGTATTAACTTTACAAAAAATATACCCAGAGTTTTAGTTTTATTTAAATGAAAGTGGGGCAGAATCAAAATATTTTTAAAATAATTCAGCCATTTGGAAACGGCCATTAAAAGATCCAAAATAATACATGCCCTACCAAGTGGTAGGTCTTTAAGTTCTGGTTAAGGCCTACAAATTACTGATTCTATGTGTAAATTATGTCCTAAAATATTTTTTTTAATATTTGAATAGTTAGCGTAGTCACCATTAGGTTCGTGGTGCAAATTCAGATGACGTTTCCTAACTAACACGGACCTGGCACTGATATGTTAGCCTCCCTGCATGCATAGGTAACCATGGGATTTAAACGTGACTGCACATCGCACCGAGATAGCGGCTTTGAGTTGGGGCCACGAAAAAATTATTGAAGATAGACCACCAGCTACAATTATCGTAAACTATCAGTTAATAGTGGAAAACCGCAAGTGAAGAATATTTAAAGGCTTAAAGGAATAGACAAAGTCATTGTTTTAATGTCGAATTGGATACAGATGATATTTTTACAAATTTCTATTTAGCTTAATAGTGCAGCTGTTAGTTGCCCTAAACCTGTTCCCCTCAGTTAAAGACTGTAAACTAAAGAAGTGGATTTACCAAGACAACAGCAATTTTTAACTCCAAAGAGAAAAAGGGACAACGACTAAAATAGTAATTAATACTTGGATCAGATTACAAGGAAAGCTCAAGTGTAGAAAAAACCGGCAAGACATGATGTCTGGCCATTCAAAAGTGTGGAGAAACGTCTTATGCGGACATTCTTCGAAAGGTGAAAAGTGATCCAAAATTGGATATAACCGAATGGTAAGACCAGTAGGAAAACTGCAAAAAGTGAACTACTACTGAAGCTAAATAAACCAGTTCATCAGAACACAGGTCAATTTATGCAGACAATAGAAGAAGTAATGGTACCAGCTGCAGATTTATGAGCTCTGAAGCGATGAAATATCGTTAGAAATTAAGGACAACCAAGAATGATGTCTACACAGCTTTAGTAGACCTGTCTGACAACTTTAAAACGCAGCAAAAATTCCTATGTGAGCCCACAAACTGCCGTTGTTGGTCTGAGGTTGGCTAACCGACTTCTGTAAGATCAGTATATGGGTAGTGTGTAGAATACGTAATAAACTCACGCCAAAAATATTCTAAGTGCCTAGTCACTTTGATACATGTTTACATTGTAATGAAGCCGGATAAAAGATCAAAACGTGCATTCTTTGTAGGATTCGTCTGCGCTTACTACAAAAATGAATAGGATAAATACTGAAGAATGCTGCAACCTAACCTTAATCACTGTCGCGCCACCCAAGAACTGCTCAAGCAAAGTGTGTTAATAGTTGGTGATTTTTATGCATGGCTTAAAGAATGGGGCTTTCCCCGACAAACCCAAGAAGCAGAGTACTCCTGGAGCCATTTTCCGTCTTCTGTGTTTTACTGATGAATATTGGCAGTGAACAAACATTCAATACAGGGATAGGTAGGTAGGCTCTTGAAGTCACGTTGGCTAGTAGTTGCATCGCCGATCAACTACATTAGAGTAAATCAGATCAATGTGTACACTTTGATTAGAGTGATATTATAATACACGTGGCACGTAAACAACCATACCTGAACACAACAACACAAAGATAAAAATGTTTTTGCAATTGTAATGAAAAATATAGTTCTAAGTAGCCATGGCGCATTCACTGATAAATTGGATAAAACGGGCTTGCAATGCTTCAGTGGTGAAAAGAAGCAGATCAGCAAATAAACAACCAGTCTACTGGTGAAACAATGAATTTGCGAATATGCGGATAGACTGTGCACGTACAAAATGGATACGCACTATGTCAAGAGTAAGACAGCTTACATCAAGAAATGTTTAAGGCGAAAAAGAGAGCTTAAAAGCTAGCAATTCTTAAAAGTAAGCGGAGATGCTTTCTGAAGGTAACCAAGAGACTTTAGTGTTTAAACCAGTGATGCCATACCACAATTGTGGAAAAATAATTTACACACATTCTTATGCTCTTTTGTTTAGTCGTTGATTAAACATCGACGAATGCACATGCGTGCGGATGTATGAATTTTTTCTTTTAACACACTAAAAGAAAAAATTTTTAATTTTTTACAGCAAAAAAGCGAAGTATGGCATTTCAAAAATACTTTAGGATTGAAAATGCTTTTGGGGGTATGCAATGCCTTATATGTTATAAAAGATTAAAAAAAAGAGAGAAGACGCTTTAAAAAGGCATTTTGGAACTGTTCATAATACATTTAATATTAAAGAAATAAAAAAGAATTTATATTAGATCTTGCAATTTTAGCTGATTTAGCCGCTATTTAAAATAAATTGAGTTTAGAACTTCAAAGTACGAAGGAACAAAGTTAACTCAAGAAATAAAATATTTACTCGAATTTAAATTAAACTTTAATTTAAATGCTTATGTGCACTATTTTATAATATTACCAAGTAACAGCAATTTATCATTAATCAATTTTTTTACGTTTAAGAGATGAAAATTATTTTATAACATAATTGTGCTAAATTTTGTTTAAACTAAAATTTAAAATACTTTAAATTTATTTTATTTGCTTATGTGCAATTCTTATAATATTTCTAACTAACACCGTTTTTTTATTAAACAACTTTTCTCATAGTGTAACTTTATATTTCTCACCAATACAAATACATTTTTTATTTTGCGCATCACTGGTTTAAACCCAGCATTACCTAAAGAGAAATCGATGCTTAGGGGCATATAGAGCACCTCTTTCAACAACGGGAAAAGTTCTCATGGGATAATAGTGTCCGCGATGAAGTCTACCGTTTTCCTCAAGTTAGTATGTCTGAGACACAAGCTTCTGTTTCCAAAAACAAGGAAAAGAGGGCTTCAGGTTTGAATTAAACATCAAATTCAGTGTTAAATGAAGCCTTTTAATGCTGTCCTACGTAATTTCTAAGGACGCTAAGAGCGTGTTTAAATAAGTATTTTCCCATTTATATGGATTTATTTTACTACGTATGTTATCGACCATCATCAAAATTATCTAAAAATATTTCATGTACACGAATGACCCCTTTACAGTTTTATTATATTATATGTAATATATCTATTGTCATTCGTAACTGATACCTGTTACGAACAGTTGAATAAAAATTTTTTTAAATAATAGTTACTTTTTTGGGTTTAACATTTGACTATTCTGACCGCACCTTCAGTTAATCCAATTCATGACTAGACAAAGTTTAAGCTACAATCAAGTTAGTCAAATATTTAACGAAAAAGACATAACCACTAAATTATGCAAACAAATTTTTGTCCTTCTTAAATACTTATTTACAAATATAGGAGCCTTCTCAGTATACTCGTAAGAGGTAAGATATCACATTTATTATATTATTAATTGCCATTCGTTGTAATATATCGCACTTGATCAACAATTGGGTATTAACTCAAAATTTTTGAAATATCACTTTTTTAAGAAATCAGCTTACAACATCAATATCTATCTACTGTAAAAATTTCAACGTATTCCGTTTACTCTTTCATCTCGAAAACCACTTTTGAGACCATATTCATGATAATGTAGTGATTACCTTTATTTCAACAAAAAGGTATTATTTCGAGTTAATACAAAAGTTGAAATAGGTATGAGTCGTATATTTTCATAAAAAATGTATTATTTTGATTTGAGCCTTTATTAATGTTAAAAATAATCAAACTGTTTTATTTATATTTGGTTGTATTTCGAGTTACTACCTTTTTGTTGAAATAAAATATTTTTAAATTTTATTAAAATTTCAACTAATGCGTCATAATTCTAAATAATACCAAAAAAAGTATCGATAAATTTCAAAAAAATGGTGTTAACTCAAAAAATTGATTTTTTTTGCAATGATTGGTAAAATTTAAAACAAAAACAATGTATATATATTTTCAAATGGAATTTGCTTCCTATGGTATATTTGAATTTTTAAATTCTGTTAAAATGTGGCCACAAACAGTTTTTTGACTCTACTGAAAATTTTAAAATTTTGAGTTAATACCCTCTTGTTGATCAAGTGCAATATGTCAGGAAAGATTGAATTAACGTTTTTAATAATAGTGTTTACGTTTTTTGGTCAAGTATTTGACTAAAATTGACTTTAAAAAAACAGATTTAAACTTTCTGTCCTTAACGATTCAAAAGATTTGCCACATACATTAACTCTTGGGATACCCTTTAATTTCAAAATGAAAATTTTATACCTGTCGCTATAGCAGACTCAGCAATACAGGTTCTTTGCAAATTTTAACCGTCTATCTATAAAGGTTCAACAGTTTGCCGTATACATAAAATTACATTACTTCTGTAACACCCTTTAATTTACAGTTTTAAATATTTATACTTTTTATTATATCAGACAAAGTAGTGGACATTCTGTCTAATTTTCATGTATTTGTATATAGCGGTTCAAAATATAGGCCAAATTACATCGATTATAGGAACACCCTTTAATTTCTAAATTAAAATTGTTCACTTGTTCTCATAGTGGTCTTAGTAATACACATTCCTTGTAAATATCAGCTGTCTGTCTACAACGGTTTTAAAGTTTGGCCACATACATAAAATTACATTCGGGCCACCTTTTAATTTCTAAATCCAGATTTTATACTTATTGTTAAAGCGGTCTTGGCGATACAGGTTCTTTTTAATTTTCAACCGTCTGTCTACAACTGTTCTAAAGTATGAGACTATAAATCTATTTAATTGAAATGGTGTAGCACCCGTTAATTTATAATTTTGAAGATTCATAGTTGTTATTATTACGGTCGTAATTAGCAATATTCTGTGTAATTTTTAAGTCTTTGTCTTTAAAGGTTTGTAGGTCAATTTATGCCCCTGAATGGAACACCCTTTAATAATTTTAATATTTTTTATTACTTTATGATATTGGGAACTGTAGTGATACGCAGTTTTTTTAATTTTACTGCGGTGCCCTTTTTTTAATTAAATGAAAATTACGAACTGATTTAAAAACAGGACCTTTAAAATAAAGAAAAAATTTTAAAAAATCTGTTCAAAAATGACTGAGTTCAGGGGGCACAAACATAACGAAGCAACATTCAAACGAAATTAAATATAATTAAATTAAACATAATTAGCTGCACAAATAAACGCTACTATTCAAGCAAAGCATTGCCAGATTGTCAAAAAATAACAGACAGAAAGAAGAAAGTACAGCATTGTTGATATATGTATGTATTTTATTAACTAAAACTCTACAGTTCTGACCAACATTCATTATATTCTGTGTCTTTGGTATGCATATGAATTTTATATAGCATTGTTTGTTTTCGCTTTATGAATATTTTTTAAAGAAAATATCGACAAAAGCAAAGCCAAGTACCGGAAACCGATGTTCACTGCAATTAATTCATGTTTAAAAACCTTTTTTATTTTTTTTTTTTTTTGTTATAGGTTTTTAGATTTGAAAGAAACCTGAATTCCCATTGACACATGCTACTTCCTGTTTACCCAAGAGACATCTAGCATTCTTTTTAAATTGCTGCACTAAATATAGAGGAAAAAACTCACACAAAATCATCTAATTTTTGCAGACGTAAACCATAAACTGTGTACACAAACATGAAGATAAACAAGATATTTCGTTGCATACCTATAGGATGAAATCACAAATTGCAATCTGGTTGGCACCTGGCGGCTATATGGATTTTAAATTAAAAAGAGCAAATATGAAGACATCAATCTTACTTAATGGTCTGACTTAAGCAAGCTGCAACCAACTCTCTCCTCTAACAATCAAATTCAATGGATTTAATTTAGTATCCTTGAATTTTAAATTTCTATTTATTTTTTAAAACTAAATAATAAAAATTCATTTTGTTTAATAAGTAATAGAATAAAAAAAAAACATTTATAACGTTATTTAAAAAGTAATCTTATAACACGAGTATAAAGTAAGTTTCTTTGTTTGCTTGTGTGTTTGTTAACCACGGCTAAACGACTGAAACGTTTTAATGAAATTTGAAAGATCTAACGCCGGTACGAGACCATGCGATCTGCAAGTTATCTAGAGTTCAACCATAATAACGATCTTGCGATTGCTTTATTTTAGCCTAATAAAGGCACACGTCCCAAAGGCTCGTGTTTATAATGCATGTAAATAGCGTATTTATATTTTCAAAGAGGGGACCAGGACCATTTAACACAATCATTTAAATTCGATTGAGTTCAAATTTGTAGCTGTTTTTAATTTCTATGAAGAGATTGATAATTGTTTTATATGAAAACAGATGGCGCCATGTGTCCGCTTAAATTTAAAATGCTAACAGAATAATCGTGTTATAACTGCTTTTTTTATGCAACCAGATGGCGCCTCCGTATCCGCTTACATTTAAAATGCTATCAGAGATTTTGCAGTATAGACTAAAAATTTCTTGGTTACTCGTTTTAACAGTTTTAAATATTGTTAAACGTTTGCGAATGAAGTTTAACCAAAATTTGCCTATTAAAACTTTTAAAAGTACTACGGTGTAAAATCAGAATTTAGCCTTAAAAACCCTGTACTGGTAATACTACATATAATACTACATACAGTTATTAAAGTCTATAGTGATTTAAAATGATTTGAGCATAATTTGTTGTAAAATTTTTTATCGTACCACCGTGTTGGTTTGGCGTCTAAATCAAGAGCTATTTATTAATATAATATCGATGCATATATACATATTCCTTAACGACATTCCTTAAACGACATTTCTTAAAAGCAATATCGTTAGATATGGTTTTTCGGTATTTTCAAGGAAAGGTATTTAAAAGGAAAAAAGTCACATTAATGGTTTACACATACATACATAGCTAAGACGGCAATTAAAATATAGCTTAGTAAAACATGCAGTACTTTGTAACCGAAGACGTTCTTATTATCTGCCGTCAATAAATACAACAGCCTTTCTAAAATGTTCAAACATTATGACGTTCGTTTATACAATACCTGATAACTAAAATAAAACTCTGTCTTGAAACATTATTTAGATGACAGGTGACAGTTAGTTGTGTGAATTATTTGATAGTTTATAATAAGATTACGTTGGTATCCGAAGTTGAAGAATAAAATTCCTTTAAATTATTAGTTAAAATGAAAGAACCGAGCAATACAAATACCGAGGTAGATACATTTTTATTGAGATGAAATGCAGATGTAATGACAGAACAAATACGAGGGCTGCTATATATATTTCTGGCCTGGCAACACTGAGTGCTGCCAAGTGCAATCTGACATTTCCATTTGAAAGTTTGTCATTTTTAAGCACAATCGTACTCAAAACGTTTTGACGTACGACCATTATTTGTGTTGTTTACATTGACTTGAAAAAATAATATAGAAAAGAATGGAATTAACTCGTGAATATTTTCGTGCCATCATTTTTCACAACTTTCGACGTGGATTATCACGACAAGAGTGCATGGATGAACTTAAATCTTTGTATGGCGATGAAGCACCATCCTATAGCACTGTGAAAAATTGGTATTTATGAATTTAATCGTGGCCGAAGCTCCCTCAAAAACGAATTCCGTGAAGATCGTCCAAAAACGGCTGTTCTGCCAGAGAACATTGATGCCGTGCGTGAACTCATAATGCAAGATCGACATGTGACATACCGAGAGATAGAGACATCCTTGGACATTTCTTCCACCAGCACACATTCGATACCTGGCCGTAAAAAAGGTTTGTTCTCGTTGGATCCCGCACAATTTGAAAGTCGCTCAAAAAAAGGCTCGTGTCGATTGGTGCAAAGAAATGTTACAAAAATACGATTGCGGTGCTTCAAAAGACGTTTATAAGATCGTCACAGGTGACGGATCATGGATCTATGCGTATGAGCCCGAAACGAAACAACAATATACCGTGTGGGTCTTCAAAGACGAGCAAAATCCAACGAAAGTGTTTCGTGGAAGAAGCACTTCGAAGCAAATGGTCGCCTGTTTCTTCGGCAAAACTGGTCATGTGGCGACTGTTCCGCTTGAGCAACGTAGGACGGTCACTTCTGAGTGGTACACTACAATTTGTTTGCCTGAAGTCATCGGAGAAATTCGAAAAACCAACAAGAGAAGACGAACCATTGTTCACCATGACAATGCGAGCTCTCACTCATCGGCTCAAACCAGAGCGTTTTTGACCGGCCAAAACGTCGAATTAATGGGTCATCCGCCGTACAGCCCTGAGTTGGCACCTAATGACTTCTTCTTGTTTCCGCACATCAAGAAAAAAATGCGTGGTCAACGATTTTCGTCGCCAGAAGAAGCTGTTGAAGTGTTCAAAAACCATGTTTTAGAGGTGTCTCAATCGGAGTGAAAAACTGCTTCGACAACTGGTTTGAGCGCATGCAAAAGTGTATAAATCATGCTGGAGTACACTTTGAAAAACAATAAAACCATTTTTGATTATAAATATTCGCATTTTCACTATTAGGCCAGAAATATATAGAGCAGCCCTCGTATATAATTAAGAAAAAGCAACTTGTAATTAAAAAAATCGTGATAATATTTTTGAACGTCCAAACACAATCAAATTCGACCGAGGCAATGCCGGATACAAATATAAGTAAAAATTGTGTTAAATTAAATACAAAAATATTTAAAAATATTCATATAAAGCTACGTTTTTTTTTTTTTGTTGTTGTTGATCCTGCTAAGGCCTATACTTCTTCAAAATCTCATCCAGTTTATAACAAAAAGTATGCATGTTGTAACATAATGTATTGTATTGTCTGATATCTGGTCAGGAAATACGTGCAGTTATTTATTGAACAGCGGCGAGTAAATTTTTTAGAATTCAGCAAGACCATCATTTTAAACTTTGCATACAAGTGTGTTTCGGAATGATCTTTCACTGAATTTTTCGGAAGTGCAATTAAAGGAAATAATTAAACCAATTCTTATAAATTGATCTAAAAATTTTAGATGACAAGGCTGACAATTGGTGTTTACTTAAACAACAAAACATTTTGCTACAACCACGGGGCTTACAAACATTTTACGGTTAACCTTATTTAAAACAATAAAATTAATTAACTCTACCTTCGTTAGACTTTTTGTAATAGTAAGTAAAAAGTTTGCGCTAATTGAAAAAAGTGAATGAAAATAAGAACAACACTTAACATTTGCTGCAATCAAATAAAAATTAAATACCGTAATTTTTAATGAATACGATTAAACAAAAAGAAAGACCAACATAAAAAATAAATGTTAAAAACAAGTCTATGTGAATAAAACGTACGAACGATGTAAAAGAAATAAAAAACTTTTTTTCTTTCGTTTTTCTCCCCTTCCATTAAAGTTACAAACAAAAGAATGCAAGTACTTAAGAGATTTCTCGTTAAATTTTACATAAATACATACGAGCAAACAGAAAAGTTCATAAATGTTTGTGTGTATGTAAAATACATATGAACAAGGATATATTAACAAGCCAGCATTCCTAAAAAAAAACATTCATACTTGTACATCGTACTACAAGCAATTCATTTATGCTCAAATAGCCAAAGTTGTACAAGAGCTTCCATCTCGCCATTTTTATGTTTCCAAATTTTACACAAAAAGTATAATTTTAATTTAAAATACCCTAAAACATATGTTCATTTATGAGATACATAAATACATACAAGTTTCTTCAGTTAGCCAATTTCCGCAGGGATGTACATTTCTTAAGCGTTTAAGATTACAAATTTAAATATGGAAAATTCGCAAACGCTACAAAACTGATTTTATTTTTATTTCTTTTAATTATTATTGGTACGAGTATGTCCCTAAATTCTGACTTCCCTCTTTTAAATTTAATTTAGATTTTTCATGATCAAAATCACTTCCTTCTTTACCCTTTATTGATCCTTCGATTTTTATTTTTAAATACTGCAAATTTCAAAACTTTAAAATATAATCAACCGCATATTTAATCTTTAAAAACTCACAACAACCACAACAAGTAAAGAACAAACAATTTTGAAATCTTATATTTTATTGCTTTTTACATTTGTTCAGCTTCATAGTTGGCTAACGTGTGTGGGTGCCACCTCATGTTTAATAAAAATGCATAAAAACTCATCAAGTTAATTATTTATTTCATATTTGTTTTGCACCCTAAAATCAAACGGAAGTGTCGTACAGCAACTTTTCCTTAGATTAAAAAAAACATTTCGTACGTTGGTTATTAAATTTGTTATTTGCTTCAGATATGTTCGATGTCAAACTTTAGAGAATGCAGCGCAATAGAAGAAGAAATTATACGGTTTTTTTTGTCATCAAAAATAGCATGATTACAAATTACATAACAAACATGGTAAGCGGTGGAGTGTTCAAGCAATTTAGCTTTTTATATTTCATAATTTATTGTGGTTTATTGTAATACGACAGACTTTGATTTAATCGAATTGCATAACTTTGCGCAAGAAATCAGTTGAAGGAGAATTTTAAAAGAAAATTAAATTTCGTTAAATCGGGTCTTTTGTTTTCTTCAAGGAAAAGCAAAAAGCAAAATTACAATTAAACAGGCGATGCGTTAACTTTTAATGAACTCACCAACTAAGCAAATAACTATTCTATGAATTGTTAAATTCATATTATTTATTCGTTATTTTCAACTTCTGATTATGCTCAATCGCTGAAAACTATGTGTGCGAAGAAAAATTCGAACTTAACTAGTAGAGACCTAAACCAAATTTTGTAACTTAACTTATTTTGAAGTTAACAGAGCACTGTTAATGTCTTTACAGTCGTTAGAATTCTGACCTTCATTAATTACAACGGTTATCCCCGGAATTTGGGGCCCGGTCCATGTTAAGTGCAATATGTAAAAATTGTGCTAGAGTGTACATAATGAGATTATAAAAGGTAAAAATGCAAAAACAATTCTTAAAGATCAAAGTTTTTTCACACAGTCATTTTTGAATATTTCTTGAGAAGACTGGTGATCGTAATAGAAAAATGGTATAACATACCCTAAACAAATTTTTAATTTTTCGAAATTACAAATCCTTAACGAAATAAATAGCTTTAAAATGGTCCATGTCCCATTCAGAAATCCTTCTTAGCTTTTCGTATATGCTATTATTTGAGAGTAGTCGCGCGAGGAGATTTTGTTATACCAGCTAAAACTATTTTCAAAAAAATAATAAATAAATAATAAAAACATATACATAAACATTTATAGTTAAATGAATAATGCATACAAAAGAAAATAAAACTGTAAAAAATGCACATGAATAAAAAAGTTTTTCTGACTGACTGCTTAAAAAGTGAAAAATAATATAATGAAAGAGAAGAGAAGCGCATGTTAAAGAACAATGACAAAAGAATAGAACAGAACAGAAAAGAAGAAAATGGTGCACAAACTTTTCAACAACTGTGCAGTGTAGTGTAGTATAAAATGAACATGGATGATAAAAATATCCTTTGGGTAAATATGAATTGCTCTACTGTACAAAATTACAAGCACATTTACAGATAATTTGACTGCGTTAAAGATAACACAACACACCAACACACCCAACACACATACACATTAAACTAGCTAAAATGCAAAATATATACATACATATATATATATACATACATACATCCAGCATATGTTATATGTTAATAAAACAGACACTAAACAATAATTTCAAGCCATTAGGAATTTCTAGTGCTTAACTACTGCTCACTAGCGGCGCATACAATCCAACTGTGAATGTACGTACGTACTTTATTAATATAAAAATGACATAAAGGCTTAAATAATAAGGTAATTATAATAAAGCAAAAAAGGTTTTTCTTTTATGGAACTCCATTATTTAGTTATTTTTTTATACCCTTCAGCACCAAAAAGGTGAAAAGGGGTATATATAAGTTTGTCATTCCGTGTGTAATCCGACCCCATAAAATATATAAATATTCTGACTTCTTATGCATAGCAAAGTCGATTGAGCAATGTCCGGCCGTCTTTCTGTCTGACCGTTCTTGTTACGACAATAGATCAGACATAGTGTCGAAATAGGTGCTATTGGAAGTCAGCAAGGTCGATCCATGTCCTTAGACGCAGCGGGCAAAACACCACGCCTACCACTAATTTTTTATGTAATTTGGAACAATAAAGTAACTCCAATCAAAAAAAAATAAATAAATAATAATAAATAAATATATGGGGCGATAGAGAATTAAAAAAATAAGAAAAAAACATCAACAAGTGAAAAAATTAGCGCTCGCCCATATTTTCCCAGTTATGGGGCTCAAAAATTTTCAATTTTTTTTTTTAATATCACTATGGATATCATTTTTAAGAGATCTTTAAGCAAATAAATATTTCTTTGTCCTGATGATGCTACACAAGGGAGTAGCGAAATATTGAGAAAATAAAAAATAAAAATTAAAAGACCTTGTGCTTGAATAGTAAATTAAAATTAAAAAAAAAAAAGCAAATACTTAAACTTTTTAAAAATGCTTAAGAGCCGATGTCACTTTTATATAAAATTATATATATGCAGTGCCAACATTTTTTTATTTTTTAATTCTCTGTTATTCCAATATTCACTTTTTTGATTGGAGTTACTTCATTAAACTAAATTTATATAGATGGTGAAGGGTATATAGGATTCGGCATAGCCGAATATAGCACTCTTACTTGTTTTATTTTAGGTACAATCGATCACAGCACTCAACACAAGTGTTATGAATAAAATAGTACACCGCTTTCAAAACTAATCGTTTTGATTATTATGCAAATGATGTGGAATGCATGTTCGACACTCTTTTGAACCGGCTTTAATTTTTGCAGTGTTTGAGTTGATTCAAACTGAACTTAAAAATAAACATGAACCAAACACAATGTTCAATGTATGAATTCTATGTCTAATTGTACACAAACACAAATTTTATATGAAATCGGTCAAACACTCTCGGAGATTTAGATGTACGAATACAGAAGCAGGTGAATTTTGAACACATAGATAACTCGTTCTCCTCTTTTGCACCTATGTATATATATAAATTGCAGTTCTAAAATCCGACAAAGCATTTTCCACTTTTTAAATAAGGATCTATTCATGTTTGAATTTTCATTAAAATCAATTGATCCGTATAAAATAGCCCGTGCTCCCATTATTCTTTTCTGGGTCAGAATTTAACGAAAAAATAGATTTTATATTTCATTTAAATCAGTTCTTTATATTTAAATTCTAATTAATGTTTTTTTTTTCATTCTATTTATTTATTTATTTTATTTTATTATTATTTTTTTAGAAATTTTGGTTGTAAAATTTTGTTTTAAAACTTTGCTGCTGGTGACAGCACTGATATCCAATTATCTTTAAAAAACCAATAATTAGTATTATTATTTTTGTAAAACATTTTACTTTTAAGACTGTTACAATAAGCAGTGGGTAAAGTCTGATGCAGAAAATGGCAATGTTTATAGATTTGCGAAATTTTTACCTGTTATTGACCTCATTTAATGATTTTTCCCTTTCTTTGTTTTCTTATATTTCTACTCATTTGTGTGTATTTTTTTTTTTTTTTTTCTACTTATAGCCGTACATGGTTTACATGCTTTGTTTACCTTACACTTGAAATTATATTTACTTGAGGTCGTGGATGAAAAGCGTATATATTATACTTTGCTGCTTCACCGACCAACCCCCCATTATTACTTGGGTACTAATGTTCCATTAAAAAGAAGCAAGAAATAACTGTAACAAGTTGTTTTTTACGTTTACACATCTACACAACACGAATCCAGTATTGATAAATACGAAGTATACATGTATATACTCGTATGTATATATGACTATTATGATGAGGTATAAGGTTGTGTAGAATGAGTTTTCGTACTTTCACGCAATGTGAGTGAAAATTCTTACCCAACAAACAAATTGAAATAAATTTATCATTCATTAACAAAACAATAATATTTTAAAAATTAATTGTCAATTGTAAATTGTATCAACTACAACCAGAGTGTGTTTAACGCGCTATTATAATTTCCATTTCTAAACTTTTAAAAACGTCCAAATTTTTAACAGAAATCAATAAACCTTAATAAATTTAAAATTTTAGTTGAGTTTTTTATTCTTGTAATGAATCAAATAATTGTCGAGGTTGAGTAAATAATGACAAATCTATTAGAGCATCAAATGCGATAACTTTTTAATTCAACATAAAATCAATCGTTTTTAAAACAAATAACAAATAAAGTTCAAATCAAAACTAACAAAATATGTATTATTTTTTATCCATACAAGTACTGTTGGTAATTTCGTAAATGTTGTACAGCTGTTGTGAAATTCAACAACTCAACGCACCTACAACTGGTTGTGAACTAAGCAATTAATTTCTAATACCTTTTTATTGCATCTGGTGTGGATATTATATGTATTTCTGAAACTTGGTTCTCAATGGGAATATCTGACTCAGTTTTCAATGTTTCAGGTTTTACACTATTTCGCTCGGACAGAAAAATGCTCATTAACGGCATTGAAACTGCTGCTAAGGGAGGTGGAGTCGCAGTTTACGTCCGTGTAAGGTTATATTGAAAAATGACATTGAAAGTCAAATCGAATATCTATTTCTTGAGATTTCTAGCTTAGATCATAAGAAACTGTTGCTGTGCAGTGTGTATAGGGCAAATAATACTATAAGTTTTGACAATTTTACAACAATTTTGGAAAATATATCAGTGCAATACGATGATATTATTATAGCTGGCGACTTTAATAACAATTTACTAGCTGAAAACCCTATGGCCGCGCCAATGACAGCTTTAGGCATATATCCAGTAAATACTCACACACCCACACACTTTCATAATACATCTTCCAGCTTGATTGATTTAATATTTGTCAATCACTTATCTAAGATACAATTATACGACCAACTATCTGCTTCAGTGTTCTCTAAACATGACATTCTTTTTCTGACATATAATTTTTCTGCTTTAACTGGCGAAACCTATTTTACATATCGCGACTTGCATAGCATTAATTATGGTTCATTAAATCACTACTTTGATTGCATCTCCTGGGATCAGATTTACACCCTTGATAGTGTTGATGACCAGCTCTCCTTTATTCAGCGTAGTGTGAATTGTTTATTTGACCTCTGTGTTCCTCTGAAAACTAAACGTGTCACATACAGTCAACCGCCATGGTTCAACGACGAAATCAAATCGCTTATAAGAAAGCGTGACGAGGCCTACTCACGTTGGAAAAGATTTAGAACTGATGAACTTAGGGCAATCCTAAAGTTCAAATCAAAACTAACTTTTCTATCAAATTTTTTCCCGTATTAATAATTATTCTTTTATTATTCAAAGCATAATAAAAGAATAATTATTAATACGGGAAAAAATTTGATAGAAAAAGTACTTAAGCTAAGTGATAAGGAATTTCACAAAAGCAATAAATATAAAGTTAAAAAGATATTAATTGATAATAATTTTCCAATGAGAGTGATAAATAGTTTGTTTAAACAGTTAAGGTTTAGAAGAGCAAATAATACAAGAGATGTTACAGAAACTAAAGTTTACAAGTCTTTAATTTATGTACCAGAAATAGCAGAAAGGATTGAAAAATCAAAAATTTTTGATGGGGATAAATATAAAATGGCATACAAAACTTATAATACTTTAAATAGATTATTTAGTAAAACAAAAGATAAGATTAAAAAATGGGACATGACAAATGTAGTTTACAAAATACCTTGTAATGGTAATGATAGTGAGAATTGTAATAAGGAATATGTAGGTACGACAAAAAATAAACTAAAAACTAGATATACAACTGCTCGTAGAAGAGTAACAAAATGTATTCACTCAGCTAAATCCTCGTATTACCAAAGGAAATTTTCATTCGCAATTGACAGCAAAGCTAAATGGAAGGAAATACGCAAAATTGGTATTGGACGTGAAAAATTGAATAGTGATTGTGATGTCGATGTTAATTCACTTAACAATAATTTTGTTAATATAAATGTTCCCTATCCAGAAACTAACGCTTATGATGATTTGTGCTATGTCCCTACGGAAAACCTATTTTGCTTCCGTGGTGTGGATCAACTTGAAGTGCTTAAAAGTTTCTCCGCAGTGAAATCTAATGCGGTTGGTATGGATGGTATCAACCCAACCTTTTTTAAAATATTAATCCCTAAGCTACTGCCCTTTATAACACACTTGTTTAACAATATTCTCACGAAATCGATATTTCCAAAAGCGTGGAAAATATCACGGATAATACCTATCCCCAAAGGCAATGCTGAATTTCGCCCGATATCTATCCTACCGTTTTTGTCTAAAGTATTTGAAAATATTATTTGCAAACAAGTAAACGAATATCTGTCTAGTAAGAATTTGCTTTCTAACAAACAATCAGGTTTCAGGAGCGGCAGAAGTTTTACAACAGCTCTAGCAGATGTAATCGAAGATCTCAGGTCCAAACTAGACATTAATATGGTGGCTTTTTTGGTTCTTTTGGATCATAGTAAGGCATTTGATACAGTAAATCACGCAATTTTGGTAAAAAAAACTTCAGAAACTCTTTTATTTTTCTCGAACGGCCTGCAATCTAATATCCTCCTATCTAGAAAACCGATCTCAAATAGTAAAGATTAATAACCATACGTCCGATCCCATTAACGTAGGTAGAGGTATTCCGCAAGGGTCCATACTCGGACCCCTTCTGTTTTGTCTTTACATCAATGACCTACCTGATATTGATATTAGCAGTAAAATGCATATGTATGCGGATGATGTTCAAATCTATAACTATAGCTACATTGAGAATATTGCCCTATGTGTAAATAGTATAAATACCGATTTGAACAAAATTAACAGCTGGGCAATATCCAACGGTTTACAGATCAACCCAGCGAAGTCAAAATGTATTTTGCTTTCTAAATCTAGGAGAACCTTTGACAATTTTCAAATAAAAATTAATGATAATGCTATTGAGCGTGTAATTTCAGCGACTAATTTAGGCATCACTTTAAATGATAGACTCACCTGGACAGATCATATAAATGCTGTCGTTGGAAGAGTTTATGGCAAGCTCCGTACTTTGTGGGTAAAAAAAGACTCAACGCCATTTGCCATACGTATGCTTCTGGCAAAATCGTATTTGATCCCAACACTTTTATATGGGTGCGAAATCTACGCTAATTGTGACTGTATGGACCTACGTAAGCTTAAAGTTGTATACAATAATGTTGCACGTTATATATTCCAGAAGGGTCGACGTGATCATATTTCCTCCTATTCAAACATAATTTTTAAAATGACATTTGAGGATCTTCTAAAATACAGATGTCTCATTTTTCTGCACAAAATCATAATATCATAACAACCGCTTTATTTATATGAACGTATTATTTTTGCTAGGTCTCAACGTGGTAGGATCATCATTCAACAGAAATACAAAAGTTTATTATCTCAAAGACAGTTTCTGATTAACACAACCAGTCTTTGGAACTCCTTACCAAATAATATACAGAAAATAGGCAACGCAACTTTATTTAAAAAGGAGTTAGCTAAGTTACTAATGTCAATTTCTTAAATTTGTTTTTTTTTCTTGTTTTGTTTTAAATATATTCATACTGATGGTTTTATATAGTTTTATGTTATTTTTGAAATTTTTTTCTCACAAGTTTTAAGTCTATTTAATTATATTTTATTTATTACTGACTAAAAATTGTATCTTTATTTTAATATCATTATATGTATATTTGCTTGATCACTAGCACTGTCAATTATAAGATGTATTAATCTTGTTGTGTACGAATACCCAACGTAATAAGGTGAAATTTTATTAAATTCACTGCCTTCATTCAAAATATCTAGAGCTTTAAAATCGAAAATCAATTGTCAAGTTGTATCCGATCGGTCGAATTATTTAATTGAAATAAATTATAGATAAGAATGTAATAATAAATAAATAAAATAAAAAAAAAAAAAACTTAACATTGATATTATTTATGGCGTAGTCAATACTAAGCGCTTTACAACGATAGTAAAGCGAATTGAATTATATATAATTTATTTCAATTAAATAATTCGACCGATCGGATACAACTTAACAATTGATTTTCGTTTTTAAAGCTCTAGATATTTTGAATGAAGGCAGTGAATTTAATAAAATTTCACCTTATCACGTTGGGTATTCGTACAAGATGATTCGTCTAATAAGAAGAGTAATTTATTGTTTACTCTTATAAAACTGCAGAAATTTTTCATCTATTATGATTGAAGCAAGTGGCTTCTTTTTAGAAATCGTAAAATTCATTTATAAAAATGAAGGAAGATGTTTGCAGGGTTTGATTTTAATGAGAAAATAAACAGTTGGAGAATGATGGGTTGTGGTAATCGTGAGAGTACAGTACATATGTGCATAAATTTAAAACTATTTCTATTTCATTTTCATTATTCATATCTGCTGCACTCTAGAATTAAACGATTTTTGTAGTCGTGTGACCATGAATTCATAAAAAGTTCTACCATTAATAAACTCATATACAATCACATTAGTACCAGTACCTGTGTATATATTTGCATTTGTCTGAATGTGTGTATGAAACAGGTGTCCCAAAAATTAAGGAACATTATAAATTAAAAAAAAATACATGACTTCTTCTCAAGAAAAAAGTAGAATGGAAAACAATGGCTTTTGAATCATAAAGAAAAACAAATACCCTAAAGTATGAGATATTAAAACGTCCAAACTGCATTCACGGCACTGTTTTGCCGCTATTTTTCATAACGATTTTGCATAAATTGAAAAAATTGGATTTGAGTTTCTCGATATTAAACTTCTATTTCATATAAACAAAAAAGATTATACAATCCAACAAAATCCGCCATAAAACGTCTCTTAATCAAAGTTCTAAACATGGGTTATTTTTTAAATAACTGAGTTGTGTTGAAAACGTATTTCTGGTAACCCTAAAGTGTCAGCTGCAAATTTTTTTAAGATTACAAAAACTTTGCTTTGCTTCTATTTCATCTAAAACGAAACATAAATAGAAACGTACACGTTCTCTAATAAGTTTTTCTTTTTTGTCTTTATTGTAGTAGTAACATGGCCTTAAAAGTTTAATGTACATAAATATATACAGTATGCGACAAAACTCTTCATATGTCACTATAATATAGCACGATGTGATTTCTTGAAGTATAACAACTCTGCATTTGCGTGTCTGTTACTCGTTTTAATATTAAGTCAACAATAACAATAAAATCACATTAAACAGTGTTGTCTGTAATTTTTTTTAAATGCATATTTTTGTTAATGTTTTTGTTTTTAAAACCAATTGAAATAAAAATATTCCTAAATAAAAATTCGTCAAAAGTGTTAAATTATTTTTATAGCCTTCACCACAGGTGGAAAAGAGTATACCGAAGTTCGACGTTTAGTTTGTAATTTTTACAATATCCATTTCCGACCCCATTAAGTATTGAAAACAGCAAGATCGGTCTACGTCTTTCGAGGCAGCGGGCAAAACACCACGCATGCCTCTAATTTATCCATAACTTTTTTTCAACTTTCGTTACTGCCGCTGATTATTTTTTTATGATAAAAAAATTAATTAAGTTGGGAAAACAACCACAAGTAAAACTTGCATTTTTAGAAAAAAAAAAAGGTTTTTTTGAACAGAAAAACTTTATTGTAGAAAAGAATTTCTTACGGCGATTTTTATTTAAACTATTCAGTAGGAAATCGGCAGTATGGTACATGTGAAGGGCCGAATATAGTGCCCTTACTTATTTTATTTTTATTAATTACTAGCTAATCTATTTATCTATCTGGCTTTGTCTAGGTCAATTTTAAAGTCTATCTAGGAACTGTTGAAATAAAAAAGACTTTATGACCTTTGTTTAATCTTAAGCTTTTTTAAGATTTTTTAATTGAAATTTATAGTTGTAAAAGAGTGGGCAACTTGTATGTTAAATTCGGAACAGTTAAACTTCTTTGCTCGGATGTGTTTTCAGTATTGATCATTTATTTTCAAAAATGGCTTTCATTAGCTGTTCTTTTCTAAAAAATGTCCCAAGCTCTTAGGGCGCAAATAATGACAATTGTATTTGACATTAAAAAAATACTGGTAATTCACTGGTATAATAAAAGCTTTTAGCATGACTTAATGAAGGTTAATTTAATTCACAATCGTTTCTATAACGTTAAACAATTGCAATTAAACTCAAAAATAATTTTCAGAAGCATTTAATAAAAATATAAATAATATGCAAATATTAAATTAAAATAAAGTGAAATTGGCTGAACAACCTTCATCACCCTACAGCAGTACTACCAACAAATCGCAATCGAAAGAATAATTTCAGAAATAAAGAACTCGAAAGCAAATGGGTTGGACACTTGCGGAGATTAATATCTACGAAGACAATAATACAGAAAAACAAAAAGCATACGAATTGAATAGTGATAGCTGTTGTTAGTGTCAGACGCAAAAACTCTAAATTGTTCATGTGCATCAGCCTGGTAGTTCTTTACCAAATTTATTTAAGATTCTAGAACTCATACTTTATAACTCTTGTTTTAAAAAATCACTAAACAGATCGAACATCTTTGTTCTATTAAAAAAAAATATTTGTTTTAAAAATGCTCGCTTAAAACTATGTAAGAAATTTGAGAACTTTCTATTGAAACCCGCACATGTTGAAAATCCTTGCGAAACTTGTTACACAATCATTCACTAAATATAGGTATAAATAAGTGTCTTTAACAAATTCTTTATTCTTATCTACAGCATAACTAAGCTTATTTTAGAATTCTCGGTCGGTGTGTGTATATAAACCGTCCCTTCTGCCGGCATTAAAAAATCTGTTGGAATTTTGTTTTAAGCGTTTTTAAACCGCGAAGTTAAAAAGAACGAATTTTTATTCATGTTATAGCCAGAACTGTTAGGACTCACGACTTGAATTAATATGATGACGGTAGCGCTTCAAATTCGTTTTTCCCACGCGATTAAATTGACTCTGATGACTGTTATTTATTTTTTAAACAAATAATTGTTGCAGAAAACGCCGACTTCAAAAAAGGTTTTAGCCGCCTGTCCTAAACGGTGCAACAGTATACATCAAATTACATCAACTATTGGAACACCCTTTAATTTTCAAAATCAAATTTTATACTTGTTGTTATAGCGGTCTTATCAATACAGGTTCCTTGTATACATCAAATTACATCAACACTCTTTAATTTCCTATTCAAAATTTTTACTTCATATTATGGCGGTCTTAGCAATACAGGTTCTTTGTAAATATCTACCGACTGTCTACAACTGCTCAAAAGTATGGCCATATTCATTTAATTAAATGAACTATTGGAGCACCCTATAATTTTGAATATTTATACTTGTCATTATGACGATCATTTATTTAATTTTCAAGTATTTGTCTATAACGGTTCAAAAGATATGCTCATAAAAGCCCCTATGGGGACACCCTTTAATTTTGGATTTATTGTTGTATTACTTCAGCAGTTTTTTTTTTAATTTTGACCTTTACGACTTAAAATACACGTAAGAATGTGTATGTTGTATGCGGACACCTTTTAATTTTTGGAATTATGAAATGATTTCAAAACGGGGACCAATATGTAAGCATAACATTTTAAATAAAGAAAAAATATTTAAAACCGATATAAACATAGAAAAAAGTAACATTGATAACCTGCTTATTTTTTTAAGTCCGCTAAAAAGCATAACAACTTTAAAAACAAATTCAACATATTATTTATAGTCGTATCTGAATTTTTACGAATAAAGAGCTGAAGAGGCTTAACCAATTTCGACATGGGCTAACCAGTGCCTACAATTCAACTGATGTTTAAACATAAAAAGGTCTTTTACAACAACCCTATTAATGTTTTCTGTTGCAAACAATATACTTTAAAATAATTTAAAACAATATCGAAGTATCTACAGATGTTATCTAAGTGTGTTTGAATTTTGATAAAAAAAAAAGATTTTTGTATCTTTGTTTATGTTCACTCGGTCTAATAAAAATAAAAAGTACTAAAATGATGAAAATATATTTTAATACAATTTCAAAAAGATTTTTCAGTTTCAAAAGTAAAATACGGCAGACAAAGTTACTGGATAAACTACGACTATACTCTACATCAAGCAAGTACCAATATATAATTAAAAAAGTTTCAAATTTTTACGATTGCATCGAAATTTGTACATTTCACTTTTACTTTCATATTCGTAACTGTAGATTTTTTTTGTTATTTCTAATAATACACAAACAACAAACCATATGCAGCGAACGTACACAAATGAAGTCTACCCCGCTTGCCATCAAACAAAAATTTCATGAAACCAGTTTCATGCAAAATGCCGTCGTGTAAAGTTACTCTAAGATGTTATTATGTGAACGAGAGAGAGTCTTTTGATTTTTAAAATGAAATTAAGAATTAAAGAGGAAGAAAAGAATTAAGAAATAAAGGCTTTAAGAATAAAATATACATATACAGCCATGTCACAGAACTCAATTCCGATCGAAAGTGGTTTCAATTTCATTGGTTCGTCAGAAAACTAAAAACGAACCACTTTTAAATTTCAGAGAATTAAGTTCTTCCGGTTTTTAAATTTGCCTTCATTATGTGTACTTATCTAGATTAGCATTATTGTTTACTTTAGTGTGTGCAATATTGCCACATTTAAATTAAGGAGTAGAGATTTGGCAAAATGGATAGGAATGGTAAACACGAAATTTAAACCAATCCGATCGGAATTTATGACATGCATCAACGATTTTGCATATATGTACAATACGTACATACATATATTGCAGGAATCAGCAGCTGACGAGGTTTTAAGAGTTTTAATTTAAAGTTATGCGCGCAATTCGAATCAATATAATTTATTCTGAACCGATTATGTTTATTCTTTTACCTGTTTGTATCGTCTAGTGCACCGTCTTCGTCTTATTTAAATCGGTTCAGTACTTATCAAATTAATGAATAATAAAACGATACCAATACGTATGTATTCAATACATAAATACAGTTTATTCAAGTTGAGTTTGAAAAATTGTTTACAAGACGCCACAAATTGACTTGTGTTCAATTTTCAGAATGTACAAACAATATAGTACTAACTTTACCATCTCTGATACATTTTACATAAAATTTCCACGACAAAATATTTCATGAAAATAGTTTCAATATGAAAATTTATTATTCGGAATCTTTAGTTTCATGAAGTTTTTGTTTGTAGGCAGGAGGTGCAGTAAAGCACCATGGCTTGAATTTCGAGGGGATGTTTTTACATTTGCTTTGTGCACGTTTTATCGAATATCAAATTAAAAGCAAAATTTACAAACTCGAATGGCATAAAAATTTAACCGTTTGCAAACGCGATGAAACTCGCTGAAACTTTAAAAGAGAAATAAAAACAAGTAAGATAGTTATATTCCGCTATACCGAATCTTATTACCCTTCACCATGTATGTAAATCTAGTTTAGTGAAGTAACTTCAATAAAAAAAAAAACAAATATTAGGGTGACAGACAATAAAAAAATAAGGATAAAAAATAAGTACTAAATACATATAAATAAATATAAATACATGTATATATAATAAATAAAAATGGCATTGCATATTAATGGGTTAAGCATTTTTTTTTTAATTTTAGTATTTCCTTAAAAATCTCTTTTTCGATATGGATATTTTAAAAAATTTGAAAATTTTAGAGGCTCGTAACTCGGAAAATGTGGGCGAGCGCTAATTTCTTACTTGAGGTTTTTTTTTCTTATTTTTTTCATTTCTATTGTCTCATATATTTATTTTTTTAATAGAGTTACTTTATTGTTACAAATGATATGAAAAAATTAGAGGTAGGCGTGGTGTTTTGCCTGCTGCTTTGAAGGACATGCATGGACATGCATAAGAACTCAGAATAAAAATATTTTATGGGGTCGGATATGGATATTCAAGAAATCACACACGGAATGACAAACTTATATGTATATACCCTTTTACCACTTTTTGCGGTGAAGGGTATAATAACTACATTAAAATATTTGTGCATACATTTATTTTTTCATTCATACAAACGTATGGGGGTGAACAAAGTAAAAAATGAAATGAAATATTAATATTAAGATAAGATATTTAAACAAAATGTGAAACAAGCAACCACATTAATAAAAATGATAGAAAAAATATATTACAGACGCAGACAATTTTCTTTTCTCTCAACTTCTAATTTTATTATAATTTTAAATTATTAAAATTTTTCATTATTATTTCTTTTTATTTGCAATCTATTTTAAAATAAAAAGCAAATTTTATAAGATTAAAATAGTAACATGCCTTATTGATATTTTTTTTAATCAATAATTTACTTTATATATACATGTATGTATGTATATAGAGAACATATTTTTATGAAAACAGGGTTTTCTTTAGATTTTATACAAAATTAAATGAAAGGGAGATATAAAACATGATCATGTTTTATTCTTCTAAAGTATTTAGTCTCGCCTAAAAGTGTGATTTCCAATATGTTGGTGTGGTTACTAAGTCTTTTCAGGTTATTGCAACTAAATCTTTTTATTTTAAATTTTACGAAAGGTATTCCCAAGTCATTATGAATAGTTTGATTTGAAATGTAAAATGGCGCATTTTCTATTGCCCATAGAGATTTCGATTGAAATCTTGGACTTGGAGTTACTAGCAGCAGCCGTAGCGACAAAAAAAAAGCCTACTTTTTAAGACACAAATTTGTTAAAAAATAGTAGCCAATATCCAGCTACTTCTACTGCTGAATTCACATACAGCTACAGCTCCAACTTTTTCAAGTAGAAGTAGCGGTAGACGCTGCATTATTCCGAAGCATTAAGATTTTTGAGCTACAGCTACTTTTCAAAAAAATAAAGCGACAAGTAGAAGTAGCAGTAGACTCTGTTTTTTTTCCGAAGCATTAAAGTTTTTGAGCTACAGCTACTTAAAAAAAAATAAAGCGGTAAGTAGAAGTAGCCTCTTTGCTACTTCAGTTAAAGTATTGGTAGGAGTACAAAAAGTAAAAATATTCTACTCAATTTTTTGCTGCAATTGGAAAAGTAGCCAAAATCCAAAACATTATTTCTGGCTACTTTGTGTTGATAATGAACATACTTTTTGGCTACTTTATATGAATACTATATGCTTGAAGCTACGCAATACAAATATTTGCTTCTCGCTACTTACCGACAATAAGAAGAACGAAGAAAGAACGTGTGTTATTTTGTTTGGTTTTTTCTTTTGCAATTTGTTTCACACTCTCGACAATGGGGCAAAAAAAAGTAAATTCGTAAACGATTAAAATAACATGTAATACTATTACAGTTTTTTTTTTAATTTAAAATAAACAAATTTTTTAATTTAAAACGTACTTCAAAATAGATTTCATCTGTCTGCCTATAACAGTTCAAGTGTATGGCCACATAAATTATTTTACATTAACTATTGGGACTCCCTTATATCTGCAAACTTTATACTAGTTTAACTGTTCAATAGATTGGCAATATACATCAAATTCCAGCAAGGTTGCTGTTGTAGTAGATTTAGCGATCAGGTTCTGTGTAAATTTCAACAGTCCATCTGTAACGGTTCAACAGTTTACCCATATACATCAGATTATATCAACTATTTAATATATAATATAACGTTTTTATACTTTTTATTATACCAAATAAAGTAGTGGATGTCCCTTTTAAGTTTCAGCGTTTTGTCTATAACGGTACAAATCCAAATTTTTGTTGTTATAGCAGATTAGCAATACAGGTTCGTTGTAAATTTCAAGCGTCTGTCTTCAACTATTCAAAAGTATGGCCATACACATCAAATTTAATGAACTATTGGCGCACCCTTTAATTTTAAATTTGTAATATTAACACTTGTTACTATAACGGCCAGAGCAATCGACATTCTGTCCAATTTGCAAGCATTTGTCTATAACGGTTCAAAAGATAGGCCAATATAAGTAAATTTACATCAATTATGGGGCACCCTTTTATTTTTAGATTTATTTTTGTATAAGTTTTTGTTTATGGGAACAGTGTAATACGCAGTCATTTTAAATTTTACAGAATCGCCCTTTACAGTTCATAATACACGTAAAAAATATGTATGTTGTATGGGGACACCCTTTAATTTTTAAGATTATGAACTGTTAAAACGAGACAAATCTGTAAGTATAGTCTGTCATATTTCTTAAATTTTTCAAAATCGGATCAGAAATGACTGAGTTCTGGAGGCACAAATATAAAAAAAGCAACATGCAGCCGAATTGTATAACTCTGTATTTTAGAGCAAATTAAAGAAATAATGATTGTGTTAACCCCCTCAAAATAAGACTCAGTTTGTTTTATGATTGTTACCCATATTGTCCCCATGCTCAAAATCAAATACATTGTGCTTCTTTTTATTAAAAAAAAACTACAATACAATAGGAATAGGCAACATAACTAAAAATTCAATTACAGAAACAAGTAAAAAGTTAAATTCAGTTAGAAATTATATAGTCAGATAATTAAATTAAATGTATTTAAAACTCCACATATTTCATTCATCAGTGTCTTCAAAAAGTGTTACGTCATCAATTGCTTCATGTATAAAGGACGGATTTAATTTCACTAATAATATATCTTCAAGAGTGTCTTGACTTAGGCGATTTCGGTTTTCAGCTAAAACTAACTTAAGCAATGAAAATGCCCGTTCAAAGGAGACCTAAATAAATGCGAAATATAAGGAGGTTAAAGTAAAACGTAAGTAAAAGAAATATACCTGTGTTGGAGGAATTGCAAAGCAAACATTGCTAAGTGGATAAATTTCCGGATCACTGTGTTTTCTTTCCTTCCAAAAACTAAGTACATTTGTGGAGGCGCTAGCGAAAGGCAGTTTAAGCTTCTCTATATTTGTGTCAACGTCTAAAGTATCGTTGTCATCAGCTAGGAACACTTTCAAAAATATATCTAAAACGTCGCTATCTTCATCGCCATTTTTTGGTTCAATTGAAAATGCACTGGTTAAAAAGTTATTTGAAGAATTGACATCACAAACAGAACTTAACTTTACCCATAACATTTTAAGGTATTGTATAGCTTCACGCTTTTGCGATTCTTGCAGCGTATGGTGAAATCGAGGATCTAGATACAGGCAAGCTAAGAGGCCGTTGTTTGCAAGAAGTTTTTCCGATCGTTTTTCTATACTGTTAAATAGCACTGTACTAATTTTATACAGGAAACACTCCTTATTAGAATCATTTTCATCTATTAGTTTAGATGTAAGCAATTTGCATCTTAACCATTGAGCATAAAAATCACCGTAATGTAATTTCTCTTCTTGAAATTTGATAATCGAAATTTGAAGGGGGTTTAGAGCCAAATTATACGAGTTAATGAATTCCCAAAATTCTTCGTTTATTGTAAAATTTTCTTCACTAGATTTATCTTTAATAGATTTGATCGGTTCTATAATTTCTTTCGCATTTTTGATGTCTTTTATCATAGTGTACGTTGATCCCCAACGGGTTGGACAGTCCAACTGACGTAACTTTATGTGTTTTATCTCAAAAACTTTTTTAAATCCATTAGAATTTTTTCTCAAATATTTAACAATATTTCTGCTACTTATAATATATTGTTTAATGTTTGCATTTTTTGTAGTATCTAAAGCACATAATTGAGCTGTATGAGCAGCACAACGACATATTTGTATTTCCTCAACATTAATTTGAGTGCTAAGATCCATAGATGAGATAATTTCAAAATATATTTCATTATCCTCTATTTCGAAGACATCCTCTTCACTTAGACAATGTGATAAAATTTTAGTAGATTTAATCATATTACTACCGTTATCGCTAGTAATAGACACAATCTGAGATAAATTGATACCGAATTTATCGAGAACATTTAAAATTTCTGTTGCTAAACTTTTTGATGTACTTGAATTCTGGCCTTTTAACTCAACCATGCCCAATATTCTTGAATTTACCTTATCGTTTTTTATATATTGAGCAGAAACACCCAAAATATTTCGCGAAAGCCGTGTCACACTGTCAATTTTTAATGAAAGTAGGCGATTTTCACACTCTTTGGAAATCGACATTATTATATTTTCAGCAACTATTCTTAATGTCTTTTACAATTTGTCGCATTTAAGCAAAAATTTTTTCCGGTATCTTTTTCAATGGCTTTACATATTGGATCAACTACAGAGAGCTGCCGTATAGAATAGTTTGCCAACTTATTTCTATTGAGCCCTATTATAAAATATTCAGTTGGGAATTTATCGTTTATGATTGAGACGCGCTTCTTCATGAAATCCCTTTTTTATATATTTATTTTATTTTCAACTTTTTTTATTTTCAATTTACTTTTTTTTGCCCCATTGTCGAGAGTGTGAAACAAATTGCAAAAGAAAAAACCAAACAAAATAACACACGTTCTTTCTTCGTTCTTCTTATTGTCGTAGCTTCAAGCATATAGTATTCATATAAAGTAGCCAAAAAGTATGTTCATTATCAACACAAAGTAGCCAGAAATAATGTTTTGGATTTTGGCTACTTTTCCAATTGCAGCAAAAAATTGAGTAGAATATTTTTACTTTTTGTACTCCTACCAATACTTTAACTGAAGTAGCAAAGAGGCTACTTCTACTTACCGCTTTATTTTTTGTTTAAGTAGCTGTAGCTCAAAAACTTTAATGCTTCGGAAAAAAAACAGAGTCTACTGCTACTTCTACTTGTCGCTTTATTTTTTTGAAAAGTAGCTGTAGCTCAAAAAGTTTAATGCTTCGGAATAATGCAGCGTCTACTGCTACTTCTACTTGAAAAAGTTGGAGCTGTAGCTGTAGCTGTATTTAAAAAAAAGGTAGGTAAAGTAGGAATTCAAACACTGACTAGCAGTTCCCCAAAATTCTATGCCACAGATCCACACCAGTTTTAATAGCGTTTTGTAAAAACTTTGTTTTCAACTTTGTTTGCTTGAGACTTAGACCCAAGTAGCCAGTACATTTGTTTAAACTTTATGTCAAGTTGTTGTCTTTTAGTTTTTGTATGTTCTTTCCTTTCTTCTATCTTAATTGAGACCTAAATATTTAACGACATTTTTCAAAGGAATTACATTGCTTTTGATAAATACAGCTGAACAGTTCCTTTTTCTTGTGGTAAATGTTATTTGTCTAGATTTTTTAGTGTTAAAAGCAATATTCCCTTTTGTGAGCCAATGATCAAGACGATCAAGTTGGAGACAAAAATGTATCATTAGCATATGTTGCGACAGTGACATTATCATTCACTGGCATATTGTACGAGAATAACGTATACAAAACTGGACCAAGAACAATACCCTGTGAACTTCCAGTTTCTATAGGACCGATGTCTGAATAGTCATTGTTAATCTTAACGGAAAAACATATGTTTTTTAAGTAAGATAAAAAGAATATATAGAATGGGGATGGAATATTCAAAAACAATACATGTTTTGTTTCAAAACTGTCACTAATAATTTTGATGATGCGATGACACTGCTTCGGTGTACCATGTCTACTTTTGAACCCAAACTGGTGATCAGGAATGATGTTTCGCCCTTGCAAACGGGATGTTAAAAGCCTTAAAAACAATTTTTCGAAAATTTTTGAGAAGATGGGTAGCAGACTAATGGATCTATAAGAGGATACGGAGTTTTCGGCTTTTCTCGGTTTTATAATTTGTGTACACTTCCATTGCGATGGGAAGTGGTGAAGTCGCAAAGTAGAATTGTATAATAACGTAAGGAATACCACCCCTTTAAATGTTAAGGACTTTAAAGTCTATATTGTATCCTGTGGATTCTTTCTTACTGGAAGCTCTCTCTCTCTCTTTCTACTTCTTTAGGTGTAATATGCTTAATTGGAAGATCTAATTGGCATGCAATGTCTAAAGCTTGCATAAGGTCGTCATCATTGCGGATGGTTTTATGACATTTAAAGGTACTTTCCAAATGATCAGCATTTTTTTATTTTTCTTTGTCAGTTCTGATCCAAATTATTAAATTTATCAAAGAAAAAAATGTGAAAACAAGTATAAAACTGATTTTTTAAATAATATAAAAAATCTATGGTAAATTTGCTCCTACACACACTTACCCACAACAGGCAGGGTAAAGGGAAAAATATTAGGAAATTAATAATAATAAAATGTCTTCAAAGGTGTTTTTTTAATCTTAAAGTTTTAGTTTAAGTAAAGCTTAGCATGAAGCTTTTGCTAAGAATATGAAGAAGCAATTGTTATTTAAGGAAGAATTTTTTAAGATTGAAACTTAATAAAACTATTTGTGTTAATTTGACATTGATTTTTTGTTGGAAAAAATTTATATTTAATTTAAGTTAATTAAATCTAATATCGAGTATTCTTACAATTTCTAGTTAACACGAATGCTTATCTTTGATACGAGTATAAAATAGTAATTTAAATAAAAATTTACGAAACGTTTAATGTTATGCGTGACAGTTTCTTTCTAGTTCATATAAAACCAATAAGAATAATCGCAAGTATTATTTTCCAATCGAGCCATTTTTTCTTTTTTGGTTTATGCACACTAGTAAGGGATTTACTTCTTAAACGGTTCTAGACTTTATCTTTTACAGTTTCTTACGTCAGTGATGCCAACTGATCCGATGCAACCAGTTAATTGCCAAATTATGCGTATTGATAAACGTAAAAGAAAAATATTTACTTTGTATGGAAAGTTCAATCCCCAGCCCAGTAGCCAGCTGCTATAGCTTTTCCACAAACAACCAAACATTCAGTACTTAACTTAGATACATAAATACAAAACTATGAATGAAATATTTTTTACTCTTTACTCTTTATAAACATTGAAAATTGTTAACAGCATAATGTTATTAAGTGAGCTCCGGTGTTGTGTGAAACACTTTTTGTATTTTCCTAATGCAGTCAGGTTCAAAAATAAATGAGTTCGTGAGGAAACCAAAGCTGAAACGAACGATATTATATTACGTCATTCGTCTTATCAAAACAATTAAAGCCAGTAACACTTCCAAAAAATTAGACACATATTTATTTCATTTATTTACTTAGTAATTTTTTTTAAGCATTTTTTTTCTCAATTTTCTATTTAAGTTACAGCGTTCTGCGTAGAAACAGTACCACCCCTCAAATCTCATACAAAACCATATTGCTTACTCCTCCTGCTTCACAAACAAACAAAAATTGCATAGTGTAAATGCCGTATTATTTAATCTATCTATATATGTATATATTTAAGATTAATATTCACAACTTAATGCAAACACATAAACATTCAAGCTTTTCGTGTTTGGTGTTTTCGTAGCAAAACTCAGCGTTTTTTAATGTTTTGTAATAGATTAAAGAGAGCTCGTAGTCGAAATAGGCGTCAAATAGGTGGTGTTTTACCCGCTGCCTCAAGAAACAAGGACCGATCTTGCCGATTTTCAATAGCAAAATTTTCGAAGCTATGTCTGCCGTATTTAAATTTTCTCTAGCTCATCTACTGCCTTTGCAAGCTTGATTTCAACACTGAAACGGACGAACAGTTGGACATTTCACAAAGAAGTCAGAATATGTATACTTAATGGGGTGGGAAACGGATACTGTAGAAATTTCAAACGGAATGAGAAACTTAGATATGCCCTTTTTCCACTTTTTCTGGTGAAGGGTATAAAAATAATATCAAAAGTAATAATTTTTTAAAATTTTTTATTAAATGTATTTATTGCAAAACATGCAAAGTCAAAATGTAATATATTTTTAAATGAGGTCCAAAAAGCTATGTTGTTTTCGTTCTTTATACAGGCCAAAAATTGGTCAAAATTGAAAAGGTGTGGTGGGTGGCATAGCGAACTTAACAATACACATTCTGTGTCAATTTGAAAAGTCAGTATGTAACAGTTCAAAAGATAAGACAATGTAACATCACTCTTTAATTTCCAATTTATACTTATTAATATATCAGACAGATTGGTACATTGGTACACATTTTGTATAACTTTCGAGTCTTAAATTACAACGTTTTGAATGATATGGCCACACAAGTCAAATTATATCGTCTATGGGACTGCTTTTAACTTCTAAGTTTATTTTACAAGTTTTAATAAAACGATCATCGTAATCGACATTCTGTCCAATTTTCAAGCGTTTGTCTATAACGGTACAAAAAAGAGAGGCCCATGTAGGTCAATTTACGTCGCACAGTGGCGCCATTTGAGTTTTTTCGTTGCAAAAATCATATCTTTTGAACCGAATAAGATAATTAAAAAGTTTAAACAGCATATGATAGATAACTGTTCAGCCTATGAAATGAGCGTTTGGAGAGGGGGCTACGCTTTGAAGGGGCCTACTTATGTTAAGTTAAAATTAGTAGAAAAATCAATTTTATGGTAACTAAAATTTTTTTTTTTTACATTTTTAAATAGTTTTTATTTTTTTTCTTTAGGGTTTTATGTTTTAAATTATTACCCAACAAATTAAAAAAAAAAAAAATTTTTTTTAAATTAATTTTTTCAATTTTCTGTAAAGTATTCATCACAAATCGTACGAGAAGGTATATCTAAAAGACTAAGCATTTGTAAACTATAATTATTTTCTAACTCTTTTCGTGACTTCACATGCCGCAGAGAAGAAATAAGTGGATCGGAAGATGCTGCCAACATGTTGAAGAGGTCCTCATTTTGCCTTATCCTTGATGTTTTGAATGTGTTCTGCAATCTATATTTTTTATAAAATTTGTTAAGAGACTCCTGTGCTTCTTCAGAAAGCTCTCCAATTGGCAAAGACTGGAACTCAATTATATCTTTGCCATGCGCCAATATTTTATGGACGGTCGGGGTCAACTTCTTCTGTGGATACATTTCTGCTAAAAGAGATGCAGTTTTCGACGCATATTCTCCATATTTTGTAGAATTGACATTTTCATTGCAGTTTAAAACATCCAAGATCGTTACCAATCTTTTCAAGATTTGATTGTCAATTCCAGTGATTTTAATTACTGCCTCATCATTTTCATAAAATCTCATAGATGTGTTTCCATCGTATCCGTGCTTGGGACAGTCTACTTTTAGTCCAACTTGTTTAAAAAAAGCATCCCGTATTTTCTTCTTTCTGATCTTTTCCTTATCCGTTATTGATGTATTTTCATCGAAGTTTTCCTCCTCTTGTGGTAGGGTACACGCCAGTTTTAGCAAGAACTCCATACACCTAATCCTTGCGTACAATGGTGACATTCCATATTCGTAATTCTCTTCATTTGTTGAATCGTTTAAATTACCAAAGTTCTTCTGACTCTTTTTGCAAATCGGGCATGACATTGTTGATTTTGTTCCTGTCAGTTCGTTTACGACTTTTCCGTCAACCATGGTCAGGTGGAACTCGTAATGGCATTCAATATATTTTCCTTCTCCAATTTGCGGCTTTGTAGGCTTAATCTTGCTTATTTGTTCTTCAATGTCCTTCACCGTGGTCCTTATGAGTTCGGCCGATTCCCTTGCAAACTGATACATTATTTGTCGGCAATAATGCACTGATGACGGACGTGGATTTCTCCAGTGTAGGGAAACATCAGATTTTAACCACAAAGGAACAACAGATGCCATAAACATATTTCCGTCCGATATTGTAGCGTCATCAGGAGATATGTTTTGCTTTTTAAACGCTTTGTCCGGTCAACTTCTCAGAAAGAATTTTCACCTCATTTTCAGGAAGACTCTCCAACAACCGTTTTACTGTATGGCCCATGAGATCCTGCAGATTGGCTTTCGCAGAGACTTCCGTAAAATCCGTATGCAGTGGTCGAGAATTTATTTTGGCTTGCGTAATATGCTTGTATCCGGATAAAACGTCAGCGCCGTGTCGCGTTAAAGATGCCCGTTGTTTCTCATATTTCTCTTTGGAAAGTTCTAAGTCCATAAACAAGGCCAAGGCTTCTTCGGAACCATACTTTTTAATGTGTACGTTTGTGGGCGTGGGAATGCTTTCCTTAATTCTTTTTAGTCGCAGTGGGCTTGCATCAGCAACAGATTTGGTTATCTGAGACCTAACTCTTTCACTATCCTTTGTATATTTAATAGCTAGCGCGTCCGAAAATGGTTCGTGGTCAAGTCATTGGTGGCATCGGCAAGTTTCCTCTTTCTTGTGAAAATTTAACACTCCTTAATACTTTTTTTGGCCTTCCTTTTGCTCCTCTGGTTGATGTGGTGGGTTTATCTACTGCCATTATAGCCAGGATGGTGTCTTCATTAAGCCAGTCCTCGTATTTGGAGTTGAAGTTCTGAATAGTTCGATTAGATTTCACCCATTTTGCCTTAATATTTGCATATATCAGATAAAAATTATTTTTTATAATTTCGCTTCTCTCAATATTTCCGTATAAGCTATCAAGTTCTTCTAAAGCAGCTTCCGTGAAAAACTTTGGTGTGGTTGACTTTCTAAACAGTTCAAATAATTTTAAATTGTTCAACGCCATGTTTTCTGTACTTAAATTCTTTAATGGTTTCAGTAATTGTTGCGCCAACTTTGAGTCGTAGACTAATCCAGGCATTGTGCTTATTTTGCAATATATAGGCTTATGCTACCATGCCTAAAAATTTACAACTAAAAAAAAATGTAAACAAAATTTTACTCCTAAAAAAAACTACTGTCAGTCAAAACATATAAGGGATGGACGCCATACAATTTCTGCAACCATGTGTTTTTAACCTTTTTTACCTCTAGAAGCCAAACGGGCACGTACGGGAAGATAAAACCTTTTGAAATATGTAAAGAAATAATCAAAGAACAGGTTTTGCAAATATGGCAAATATAGAAAAACATAGATTTTTTTTATTTTCCATCAAAGTTGAAAAATAGTGAAAAAACGGTTAGTTTTTAAATAGCGATTTACCAGGAGAAACACAAAGCAAACAGGTAATTTTTTTATCATTATACTTTTAATAAATACATCAATCAATATAAACAAAAAATATGGCGATTCGTTACCTATTTTTCGTGATATTATACCTGAAATCGCAACAAATTGACTAAAAATTGTGTGTTTTTTTGAAAAACGAAAGTCGTTCACCTTTGAACGGTTATATCTTCTAAACTAAAAATGTGATATTATTAAGAGTTCCGTATTTGAAATCGTTGAAAAGTTTCCTATAACATGGGTTTATTGAAAACTTCGTGGGCGGTCATAAAAATTTTGGTTTTTGCAACCTCGTTTGCTCTACGGGCGCCACTGTGCGTCGCTTTTGGGGACACACTTTAGTGTTTAAATTTATTTTTGTAATGCTTTGTGCTTTTTGGATCTATTTACACGCAGTTTTTTATTTAATTTAATAGTGGCGCCCTTTGTGGTTCGTAATACACGGGAGAAAAATTCAAAATCGATCCAGAAATGATCGAGTTATGGAGACACAAACTTAAAAAAGCAACATTCAGACAAATTAATAACCTCCTCCTTTTTTGAAGTTGGTTAAAAATAAAGCCACTGGTGGTGTTTATTAATTTTTTTGTCCACCTCTCAGTTTTTAACAGGTTTTGTAGATATAATAAGCAGATTTTGCTTATATAAAATGTGGTTGAAGTTTCCCTGACGATTTGAGTTGAACAATTACGAAATGGTCATAGAAACTAGCTTTACCATTAACATTCAATTTAGTGATTTTTGAAAATGGTGGCATGTAATAGCGTCCACGGACATAATGTCAATGAACTCCATGTCACATCAAAAAGTCCATGTCAATTTAAAAACTGTCATTATGGCCGTAGACATTGTGTCGTTTCTAGAATGGACTTATAAACTGTAATAATGTCCGCATTAAAAATGAGAAAGGCTATGGATCTTTTTGTTTATATGTTTATACTCGTATACATATTTTGAAACAAATCTAGTTTAGTGACACAGCACAAAATTTGTTGCCAACCCTAAATTTCGGAGTTACGGACCTTTAATATTTGTACGTGTAGTATGGCATATATCAAATTTTTTATAACAGAACGAGGTAATAGCAATATCTATTAAATTTAACATAAATTGAGTAAAAAATTAGACAAAAAAATCGATAAGGGTCAAGCGAAAATATGTTTACCTCAAGGATATAACCAATATCGGCTTAGCTTAAAAACGTTTTTTTTTTTTCATAGAAAAGACTTTGTGTTTTTTGTTATGCATATTGCCTGAACCCTGAAAAATTGCTACACATATTATAGCTACAATACAACAAAAACTGTTATAGAATTTTTGACTACCTACACATAGGTATCAGTAATGCTTAATTAGCGTGTTAAACATAAAACCATATAACACTGCGTTTATCAACAAAAATAAGTGCATAAGAATAATTAAAAAAAAGTTTAGCATACTTACCTTTAAATAATTTGAAGGCACAATATGTAACAGGTTTTACCACTTTTTCGTGGGACATGTTTTCAAAAGAATACACTTTTGATTTACACTTTCGAACCAATTTTAGAAAAGAACACAAATATATATAAAGTGTTGAACTTTTGCAACATTTTTGTCAGAAAAGAAAACGCCGTAACGGTTGGCCCCATTACTTTACTTTACATTTGCTCCTTTAGCTGTGCAACTAAACTAGATTTAAGTCCATATTTTTATTCATATATAAAATACTACAAAATACATGTACGTATAATGTCCATGGACGTTATGATTCTACGATGCGAAGTTTTGTCAATGAATGTTATGTCCACGGACATCCACGGTTGTTATGACATGCCACCTTTAAAAAAAACATTTGGGTTATTAGCACACTGTCAAAGTGAACTAATGAGAAGTAATTTATTTAATTATTTTTTTTCTTTAAATCTTAAGACAATATTGATTAATTACATTCACAGATTTGTAACAATACTCTTTCATAAAATCGAATTAGCGGCTTGAGTTTGCAATAAAATTTAAAAAATCCACATGTATTGATATAAAAAATATTAAACTTGCGTACTGCTAATGAAAACAAAAGGAAAAATGTTTTTGTTCAACTTACCAAATGTAGCACTGTATTGACAACTTCTCGATTAGTTACTTGACGAACTTCAATAAGACCAATAAGTACAGCAAATTTTATATTATCTGCCGTAGTCATTCTCACGATTTCATCCGGCCGTTTAATTTCACTAAACGGCGGACGAACTAGCTCCGCCATGACGACTACGTTTTATCTTTACTCTTATCTTAAGTTGTTGGTTTAAAAATATTTTTATTACTTCTTAAATTTTGATAATGGATTTAAGTTATTTTTTAATAGTAAATTGCTTGTTTGCTGTATTTATTTTTATTTATATATTTTAGTTTGTTGATTCAAGTGTGAATTAAAACATTTAGTAATCGATTTTTTTTAATTTTAAAGCATAAAGCAACTAGATTTTTCATATTAATAAATTTTTATAATATTTGTTGCTGTATTAAGTTAAGTCTTGAATATTCATTGCACTTTTAAATACTGACTTTTTTTAATTTGGATGTTTTACCTCAAATTGCTTTTTTATTAATATTTTGATTTCTGCGTTAGGAGCACGCACACGTTCATGTACAAAACTGTAAGCAAAAAAAAAAAAAAAGAAACATTTGTTAGTTTTAAAATTTATTTACTTTTAATTTGGTGCTTTTTACAATACAATTAACTGTGAAAAAGTGTTAAATATGCTGATAAGTAGTTCAATGATTATTAATAACAGAAATTTTTCACACAAGTTTTAAACATTTTTGAAATGGCATCCTTTTGCTGGCAAAAATTATTTTACAAATACAACCGTGTTAGGACTTTCGTGACAATAACTCTGTTCAGTTACTTATTTAGCAAAAACTACCAATCAGATAGTAAAACAGAAATGCTTAAAATCATACTCGCAAATATAAAAAATGAAATGAAGGCTTTATTAGCAAAAATTAAAGGTAAATTGTTTTGGCTTTGGGAATGATGTGTTAAACTTGAAAACAGTACAGCCTGGCCACTAAGCAACAGTGTTGTCATATTAGGGGATTTATCTCCAAATCAGTGATTTTATTTTTAACATGGGGATGAAAATTTCATTTTGGGGATTAAGGAATCTTTTGAGGATATATTTTGCGTTTTGGCGATTTTTTTTATATTCTCATTTTGATTATTGCAATTTTGCTATTATTATATAAATTTAAGTTTTTGCTACGCACACGTTTCTTAGTATGGTAATAAAACCGTTGTAAAAAATTATGACAGGTAACTCTTTCCGTAAATTTAAAAAATTAAATTTTCGAAACTATGTCCGATCGAATGCCGTATTTAAATTTTTCTAGATCATCTAGTGCCTTGACAAACTTGATTTAAACACTAAAATAGACGAACAGACGGACAGGCAGACATTGTTCAATCGACTTCGCTATGCATAAGAAGTTAGAATATATATACTTTATGGGATCGGAAATGGATATTATAGAAATTATAAACTTAATGAGAAACTTATTTATACCACTTTTTCCACTTTTTGTGGCAAAGGGTATAAAGCCAGCTGTTTGACTAATTTTTGCTAGCTAAAACTTGCATTCAATTTTTTCTCTCACACGTTTTTACGCTCTTTTTCACTCACTCGCTGTTAGTATTCGAATCAGTTTGCTCATTTTAGCACTTTCAGTGCTAGATTCAGCACTTTTTTGTTGATTTAGCAGCAAAATTACCGATTTAGCGCTTATAACTATTTTTAGCACTTTTCAACTCTTCATTTAGCATTTTTAATTAATATTATTTACAAAATGTTCCAAAAAATAATTAACGCAAGCAACATAATTTAATAATTAATTGTTATCCTCTTTAAGCATCGTAGTCAGTCACAACATCATAGTAAAGAGTTAAGCAAAAACAAAAAAAAAATAAAGAAAAACTAATTGCTCAAGCAACAGCAAACGCTTTCAAATTAATTGCTTTGCTGCAGAAAGAAACACATAGTCAGCTGAAGCAAATGCGTTTATTTTTTTTTTTTGCATTTGCTTTTTGCTTCTGCTGCACATTTTTCCACAGCAACAGTGAAGCAACTACATATGCATTGAAAATAGTCAAGCATTTTTAATCACTGGTGTTTGTGTTATTTAATTTAAGGGCTGAATTTTTTTATTGTGTTTTTAAGACTTTTTGTGTTTAATAACTGATTTATTGTTTTAAGAAATTCGGTTTTTTTCAATGGAAATAAATATGTCTAAGGCAACATAAGCATAATACCATGTTTACATTACAGCGTTTTTTCGTAATTCAGGCTCCAATTACCAGCAGAATAACGTAATTCCCCATACAAATATTTGAGAGCGAATTACCAATTTTGTAGGTAATTGAGTTTGAATTACCACGCCAATTACGATAAAATCAGTGTCATCTCTAATTTTTATCGAAGTTTTACCTGAACAACTGTTTAAATAATAAAAAGTAAACGAAAAAAAAGTGAAAAGTTATATAGGACATTAAAAATTTTAATAAATATATTGCGCGCTCGCTGCATTGCTCCCACTTTTTCTAATTTCTGTAGTAAAAAATTGTGATAGCATATCTTCTTGAAATAAAACTATACTTTCTTAATATTTACTTACCTAAATTATATAAAAATTAAACAAAATAGTTGTTTAAAATAAAATGGCAAAACTTTCTTACAATCCAACGTGTTTTCTACGAAATAAACAAACAACTGCCAAACCAATTACTTAGATGCAATGTGAACACTCAAAATAGCACAAGTCATTCAGAGAGCGAATAACGTCATTCGAATTGTAATGTGAACATGGTATAAATGATAAAACTATAATCTCTCCAAGAAAACATTTGCTTAAAACTAAGACATTTAAATATTGGCAATATGTTTTAGCACTTAAAATTTTTTTAGCACATTTTTGGTTCCAATTTACCTCCTAAAATTTGCATCTGGTAACACTGATTCGAATACTTGAGCACGTTGTAGTAACAATTTGCAACAATTAGTAACAATTTTTAGTCAGATCTTGTTTGATTTCTTATGTGTGAACGAAGAAAATATACCTGCTAAAGGTGATATCATTGGCGATTTAAAATGAGATTACGAAGCTTAAATAGTAAATGATGGCTGGTTTCACCATTCTCTTATTTCACAATTAATGGCAGAACCTATTCTTGGAAGTAACCCTCGATATCCATATATATAACCACAGGTTAAAAATTAAAACTGATATTGGAAATTTTTTACTTGGAAATAAAAAAATATATATTTTTAATTTAATTGAACAGATAAGAGTTTATGTACGGAAAGAAGAGATAATTTTGACCATAAATCAGTCAATATTAGTTTAAGGGCGGAAAACGTTAGAACTTACTGTAGCAATTTTCAAGCGAAAAATTAAATTCGAAAAATAACAGTTATTTTTCAGTAAAAAATAAAACTTAAAAATATTTGTTATTTTTAAATTAAAATTGGAACTTGAGAAACAACTTTTTTTTTTTTGCAAAAAATAAAACTTGGAAATTAACTTTTTAATCTTTTTAATAAAACTGGAATAAATAAAAATTAATGCAGGCAAAGGTAGTCCGGGTAACAACGATTACGTTACGATTACGTTTCATTATGAGTTTTTCGATTAAATTTGTTAAACAATCGTTACTTGTAATACCTGCTTTAAGGACTTCTTAGAATAATATTTGAAGGCGAAATTGGCCCTTACTTTCTGTTCTACAATGAGTCAGCTGATCTTTTTTCATACTAAAAACACGTATGTATGTATGTATGTATGTGTGTGTTTAGTGGTTTTGTTTCGTACGAAATTATTCTCAATAGAATTCAACATTAAAGCGCAAAGTTACTCAATATGCTTAGTTAAAATTAATAAGAGAAGAGTATTGGTTTTAAATTGGGATAAATAAATATATTGCAAAACGTTGTTACAGAACATAAGTAAGGAACGCAATTTTAATAAAGCCTTAGTTGTTTAGTAGGAAGCTATCTACGATTTTTGTATGTATATACGATTTACACAACATTTTACATTACTAGGTTTTAACTACTTATTTGTTAAACTAGATCAGCTAGGCTTTTGAACGTTTTAATATTTCCAAAACGGTTTTCTGGCAACATTGTAGATTAAGAGATTTTCTTTACAACGAATAAAAAGAGAAAATTGTTAGTTTCTTAAGCATTACAGTTTTTTTATTTATACTTATTTTTTTATATGTTCGGAGTATAAATTTTTTTTTAACTTTTAGTGCTTTAAATTTATCTTTAATACAGTGAAATAATAATGAAGATAAGTTTTTTTTTTTTAAATAAGTGTACTGTTTTAAACCAATAAAATAAATATTAATTCTGGGTATAACCGAACGCCGCGCTACTTCTTATTTCGCTATTCTGTGTTCCAATTTAATTTTAATTACATCAGCTTTTATTATTTATTTTAGTATATTGTATTTGGCAATAATGGAAAAATCAATGAATGCCATAAAACGTAATAGGAAAAATATACACAACATTTGAACACGAAAATAACTGCCAACCAACCAACAACCACTGTTTTCTACAAAATTAAACTCACTATACCTAAAACAAATAACTCTCTATCACTTTAGCTAACAAATATATAAAAAAAAAGCACCTGTGGTGTTTTAATTTGTATGTAGAAAACTTAAGAACTTCGATAATTGATTAATATATAATAATTTAATAAATTAAGTCATTTTAATCTGTTTTTTTTTTTTTCTTTTTAGTTTGAATGCACCCAACCAAACATTACAAACTTTAACTTCTCTTTTACCTGAGAAAAACGCTCTCCGACGAACGATATTAAAAAAAGAATTAATGGAAATTTATTCTTTAATCAAAAAATTTTTATATTCTTGTTCTACAGCTTGGCATGATAACTTTTAATATCTTTTTAGAAATTGCACAATTTATGGTAAACAAATTATTTTTTTTTATATGCAGCATCTACCGATATTTTTAATTTTCCCAAAAAAATAACTAGATAAATGTTATTCGTTCAGTATCTCTCCCGTAATTTATCGAAAAAGAACAGACCACGAACGACACTCACGAATGACTAAATTCTAATTGGACTACCACCTTTTGTGTATTGGTTTATTATAGCACTCCATCTAAAAGTTGCCAGATGCTTTCAAGAAGAAACATTTCCCAAATACAAAAAGTAAAATTTCGGTGCTTTAACAATTAATTATATAACATTAATTATTAAATTTAGAAAAAGCCATTTGACGATTGATTTTAATGACTTCTTCCACACAAACTATTTTGAGACATTTTTAACTACGAAGAATTCAGATTTTTTTGGTTATTTACCAAGGTGAATTAAATCTAAAGTGAGGGCACAGGTACGAGAAACACAGTAAAATTTGTACTATATCTTAGTGAAAATGTCAAATTTGGAAATTTACTGAAGCTCGTTACGTCTAGTTAAGCGTGAACGCCATCTAAGCTGATTTATGTTTTTATTGTATTCTACGTCATGTGACTAGATAGTACCGCTCTTTTATTAGAGTTTATAGTAATTGGTTTTCTTTAAATTATTTTGTTAGCTTATTTTTATTTCTATTTTTATAAAGAAAAATTATTTTCAAATCACAGAAACAGAAGCGTTGGCCCACAGACATGGTCACTGACTAAAGTCGATTTTTTTTTTTTTTTTTTGGAAACTATTTCAGTTTTAAGTCGCAAAAATATAATTACGTGTCTATACTGCTCAATAAGTACACTTTAAAGACCACTGTACTTTAGAACTCGAAAAGCATACTTTATTAAAGACTATCACTATGGGCCTATGTAGTTATTTTACAGTATATCTCATGATTTTATCTGCATTTTTCTATTCATGGGTTTTGCTAAAATATACATTTCAAATTATATTAAAAGGAAAATAAAGCAAGGAGTATATAAGAAATTTTATGTGAAACTTTATAAAAAATAATTTGTTTTTAAGAAAAAAAGGCATTTTTTGTTTAATTTTCATGCATCAAGAAAAACGAATTTTAAATTTAGCGAGACAAAGTAATAACGTTATTTTGGTTTTTGTATTGACATTTCTTTTGACATTTCCAAACACTAAAATATGAACGAAACAAATTACCTGTGCGGACCACAGTACCTAGTAAAAAAATTTAATTGGTTCTTTATAACTACGTATATAGGTGAATTTCATTATTAATGCCAAGGCGAATTTAAAGCAAGTGGTTTTCTTATCTTGAAATAAAAATTCGGACCGGTGGTCAAACAAGTACAATTCAAAAATAAGCAATTATGAAAAACATGTAAAAAGGCTACATTCGACTATGCCGAATCTTATATACCCTATGCACATGTATGTAAAAGCTTGTTTTCGAATATTGTAAGTTTTGCTTAGGATTGTTGTTCTAGCTTAGCAAATGAAAAGCTTTCTGTATCAGATCGTAGTTAAATTCAGTGCTGAATAAGTAGTAAGTGGTAAAAAGCTTATCAATAATCTGTAGTTCGCATGAGCTAATGCACTCACCTATTATCAATTCGCCTTAGTTAATATTAAGACCTTTTCAAAATTTTAGTGGTTTATTATTTTTTGTATTTATATTAATACATATATACACTCTGGAACGATCCGATGATTAGAACCACTTACTCTTTCAATAGTGTACAACCTTTTTTTAAATTTCGGAACACAGTTTTGTGAGATCATTCATAATTATAATTTTCTTGACCTTTTTTTTACTAGTGTATTTTGTTCTAATAACAGTTAAATGTTTGATTCAAATATGAATGAATTTAAAAACGCAAAGTCGGTCCAAGCATATGTTCGATACAAATTTTTTTTGTTGAAAAGGACCTTAAAAAACTGTTGTACCTATACCATTAATATAATGGGGTCATTTCTGTACATGAAATATTTTTTGAAAATTTTGTTGTTGGAGTAGATAGTAATCGATATAGAATATTTGTATTCGGAATTTTTGTTTGTCTGCCTTTGTGTCTTCGCATCATATAAAAACTACTGGATATATTTGAACAAAATTTTGTGAGGAGGGCCATTTTAGCACTTTGGTTCCAATATAGAATACTTTTTTTTATAAAAAGAGGTCAATGGGAAAGCACCCAATTTTCGGTTGCAAGCACTTTTTATTTTTGTAGATATAAAATTTTTAACACTGTCTACAAAACTCTGAAATAAATAGTTAAGTTTGAAAATAATTAGAAATGACACGCAGACGAAGTTGTACCACCTGGTTATCAATTTGCCTTGTTTTTTATCTTATGTAGTCAACAGCTATGAATTACACGTACTGTGAAAAAATATTTGCTTTTTATCTTCACATTAATTTATTTGTTTTCTTTTTATGTAGATAATTTTCTTGAATAGATCCAGTTGTGTTTTTAATTTCGTTGAATCTAGTTGTTTAGTGAACAGGTTGATAAAAAGGAAAACTAAATAATATAAAATAGTCCAAAAAATTTAACTTAAAGTAAAAATGGAAATAAATTCCAAGAAATAGCAACAATGGAAAAACAGCGATAATGGAAGTCAAGAGACAAAAACAAAGAATAATAAAAACGCAACAGAAAAATATAAATTTCGTAATTTTTAGTTTCTTTGTTCGTTCAACGAAGTAAAACGAGGAATTTCTCGAGACATTTTTAATAGAAATATTTTGGTAAATAAAACAAACAAAAAATATAATTTCTGAGTTATTTGAAGTACTCAATGAATAAAAGTGGTTGTAATAAAATTGAGACGCAATAAAAATTACAAAAAAAAAAAAAACAAAAATATGAATCCCAAATATTTTTACTAAAATTATTTTGAAGTGTAATAATAAGTGAATAAGCTAAAATTTTTTATAGAATGGTAAACAACTAGTTATTGAAGAACTTTTTCTCCAAATCAATATGCTCTTTCAAAATTTGTTTAAAACAAGACATGATTTTCGTTTCTTCAAAATATAATAGGTATAAATGGAATATTTTGCCCTTATTTCATCACACTTGACTTTGGCCAAGAACAACAACTGCAGATAGAATTATATTTACAATTAAAAAACGTATAACTGCTACACAGGCAAAATCTAATAGAATATTTTATATACATATGTATATATAATAATTTGTTTATGTGTGTAAATATTTATATACATGGATGTAAGTATAACTAAAAACTGCAAATGTTGTTTAAAGCAGAGACAAAAACAAAGACCAAATTAATAAATTAACAACTTCTCTAACAGATGATTTTTGTTTTGTTTTCTTCTTTGTCATAGTCAAGGTAAAAATAAAAAAATAAAAAATATTTTTCGAGTTATGGGCGTCTAAACTTTTCATAAAACAGTGCGATTATGGACTATAATTTGGAAGACATGAGGTCAATATGGGTATAATTTAAGAGCTTTTTTAAAAATGATTAACTCGTTAAGAGCTAAAGATTTTTTTTTATAATACACTGTTAAGTACAGTAGTTTGTATATGTACATACATGTATATCTGCATATATCGCGATAAAAATGTAAAAAAAATATTAAATTTATAAATAAAGTAAAAAATAAAGCAACAAATGAAAGCAACACTGGCTTCGAGTACTTAAGATACCCCACACAATACTTTATTATCATCTCAGAATTTTTACAGGAACATAGACTTCAGCTAACACCTTCAAAGTCATCGGTATCCTTTTTTAAATTGGACATCTCAGTCAAAGGCCAACGTATTTATACATTACAAAACCCAAAAATTTTGGGCGTAGCCTCCTTCACCTTAATCGACCACAAAATGAAAACTCGGAAGAAAGACCTAATAGCATTTGCTAGTTCTTTTGGAATTACGAAGGAGACTATTGTTACTACGTACAAAGCAAATAGCTGTTCTCTTCTTAATGATGCTGCCCCCTTAATTATGGACCTTCTTCCTTCGTGACACTATATGGCAAGTTTTACAAACTAAACAAAATAATTCACCAAGAATCGCTGCTGGATGTGTTAAAATGACAAGTATGAAGTCTATCGATGAGGAGACTAGAATGCTTCTTGTCAGACGACACAATTTATTACTGACTAAACAATTCCTAGTGGCTTTTTACCTACCGACTCACACTAACTGCGATGTAATAACTCGGAATTTACTTCCTCGACACATCCGGCAGGACTTCAGCTGCTGTCGTAATGACATCAATAAGCAGTTTCAGTAGCTATAAATGAACACCCCCGCGATTTCAGAAAATGAGAGACTTTTACCCGAGCATACGAGATCAGTTCTAGCACAATTTAAAGCCGGTTGGTGTCGTATACGAATAGTTCCTGACACTTTAAACTGTTGCCCAGCCTGCCTCCACGAATTTACGTCCTATGAGTACGACCAGTTGAAATTGCGCAAATTCTTCTGCTCCAAGTACCATCTGGTGACACACACACATTATTAAATTTTGAAATATTTTTTGGGAAGTTCTCTCAACAGCAGCTGATCTGCGTCAAACACTAATTAAGTCCAGGCCTTATATAAAGTCTAAGCGCCACATTCATAAAAGATGCGTTTCTTGGTTTACAAAAGGAGAATTGTTCTACAATCCTAAAAGATTTCCTCACATGTGGAAATACATGTAAAAAATTAAAATTACATCAAATTATATTAGAAACAAATATGAATGTGATAGAAAAACTAATCTCATAAAATACGTTAAACCCCCATATTCGCGCTATTCTTTTAAAGAAGGATTTCTTTGCAGAACAGTGTAAAAATGGATTTACGGAAGCAGAGGCCTTATTCTGTAATTCTCCTAAGCTAAAATTGCTTAAAAGTTGAACTTATCCATGTTTATTTTCTCTATTTAACCGGTATCTGTAAGTCTATTTCAATAAATAAGAGGGTGTTAAGTATAGGGTTATATGTTCCAATGTCGTATTTGTAGCAAAACACTGCTTTGTTAAAATTAAATAATTTTAGAGATGGCGATTTAGCTTAAGCAACTTACAGAATAAGGCTGCTGATAACAAAAATAATTATACCAAAAATAAGGAAATATTAAAATTTATGGGAAAATTAATAATTCATCCATATTCGACTTAATTTTTTTTAAATTAATTTTTTTACAGTTTAATAAGAAAACGAACAAAATAAAAATACCCATGTATATATGTAGGTATATACAAAAGAAGAAAAAAACGCTTAAGGCTCACCCTCTATATATTAAATAAAAATGTAATTTTAGTGCCTACTATGCCACATGAATATGTTTTCTGAATCGCGTTTTGCAAAAATATTAAAACATATTCATTATTACAATAATATTTGTATAGATATAAATGTTTCCAAAAAGCGCGCAGTTGCAATTGGAATATTTGTATTATTCCAAGATTTTCCCTTATTTACATTTGTCTGTTGAAAGAGTTTACTGTTAAGTTTTAAGTATATGAAAATATGAAACAAATGTTCATACTTATGTGTGTATGTTGATGTATTTAAATTAATTATATTTATAAGATTTTGGTAATTGTGATGTTAGCAGAACTCCATTGTAAAAATAATAACATAAATTGTGTTTGCTTTTTTTTCAAACTTTAAATAGGTATTGATTTTTATGCATTTTATTTTGTTCTTGTTATCTTAGGTACCAGCTGTTTTATTTTATTAATTTTTTTTTTCATTTCTTTGCTACTACTTGTTTGAACAAAATATTCATTCACACTTTTATACCACAAAAATGTAGACATTCTTTTAATTTACTTAGACTGTGTTTACAATGTATATGTACATACATATATATTATAATATAAGTATTATAATATACTACAAACTGTCTTGCTTGAATTAATTTCGAGCGATCATTAACAGATAGAGCAATAATATAATTTCAATTATTGGTTGAATAAAGCATTTTCAATTTTCAGTAACCTATTTTTATACGGAATGTTTACCCGATAATTTATTCCCTTGTAATATTTAGAATAAATAATTGAATTCCATTCGCTTTATTGGAATTTAAAAATTAATGGGTGAACAATGATTGCATTAATTAAAAGCTGAACAAAATTTTTGTTTCTGCTCTGGATAGTTTTCCAATTTTGTAACAAATTAAATAAAAAACCTACAGCGTCACCTGCTGAGAAGTTTTCGAATTTTCTTTTTCCTTAAGTTTTGCATAGCAATTACGAACCAACCCACAGAAGAAAGTATATAGAAAATAATATATAGTACATAATACCGTCGTCACCTAAGGTAGTGTTATAACGTAGAGCATTATCCATTTATGCGAATAATGATGTGCTTTGTTGGGCTAAAAACAAGCTAGGTTGCAATAGTGGTCATGGTGTCCTCCATATAAGAGAGAATTTTTTCGTGTACCTAACGAACTATAACAGGCACAGTAGAGAAATTTTGCACAATAAACCTGTATATAAATGTGAAAAGTTGGTAAAAAAAAAGGCTTGATATTAGGAAAAGATCTGTTAGCTTCCATACAAAGCCATAAATTAGTTTCGCATACTGTTCGTAGCACAAAGTAAATAGAGAAGTTCGCGTTGAAGATTATTTTAAATACTGTCAAGACAGTGTTCGTTCGTAACAAAGCCTTTTGTGACAGTAGAAAAAAATATTATTAAAAATAATAATTGTGTAGATATATAATTGTTCTACTGAAGAAGCAAATAAAAACATAAACTTTTTAAATGTGTACCGATTTTTATAATAATTATATAAATCGCACTAAAGCTAATTAAACTATAGTTGAGTTTAATCAAATGAACTATTAGCTAATCTAAAAGTAATTATTCAACATTTGTATATTACGATTTTTAACAAAAAATATACAAATATAACTTTATAAATAGAAAAACAAATTCTTTTAGTAAATTAAATTACAAAATTTTTATTTTTATTTTTATTAATTATATTTTAATTATTATATTTTAATTTTTTATAGTTTCAATGAATATTTATATTATTATTTATATTACTGTTAAGTCATACATAGGTATCTAAAATAAGAAAAAAATATATAGGGTAAATGTACCAGTAGTCGGCAGTTTAACTTTTTTTTTTGTGTTTGAACTGGTGCTGTTATGAGTGTAAACCATGTATTGGTGTATCAATTATTTATTACTGTCCAAAAATTACTTGGTTTTATGCTCAATTAACAATTTTTGAATATATTTGTATTAAGTTTGAGTAATTTGAGTGTTTTCTCAAATATACCATTTGTGCCTATAGTCGGCATACATTTCCCTAAATCCGGCATTTGCTGTCCCTATTGTCGGCATTGTATTTTTATAAGAGAAAGAAAAAAACCCGTTCAAAAGTTTTACTTTTTTTATTTAAAATAAGAGCTATTTAAATTCCTTCGTGTAAAAAAATAAACAGAAAAGATTTAAAGAAGTTATTTTTAATTAACGTGCTGTTAATAGATGAGACAATAGTCGTTTGGTTTATATCTACATGAGTAGGTATACAGCTAGTATGGGACTTGAGCAAATTAAAGGATTAAAGGATATTTAAATGCTAAAATTTTTTGATCCAGTAATGTCATTAAAAGTATTTGTTGCAAAATCTCATTTTCACTTAAACACAACTTCCTGCCGATTTCAGAACACTTTATTTCTTAGTCGGCAGGTCCTTTAATACTCAATTAAACGTGTGCCGAGTACTGGTTAACTCATTTTAAACTTATTTTCTTTATAACTAATGCCAAGAGATGTGAGCAACAAATAATATTGTAGAATTTGAGTTTAACATTAGAAAACACTTTTTTTTTTACAAGTTGACTATAGAAAAACAAAGCAGGTTTTGTTCCTAATGTCGGCAGCCAATAAAATGACCACAAATAGAATTTTTTATGAAAAATAGCACTTTACAATCAAAGTTTAAATATATATCTTCCACTAAAAACTGCCATGTTAAAAAAATTTATTTAATTACTATGTTTCCTTAATTGTTGAAGTTAGCTTTACCACTAAATAATTTTTTAAAAAACAGGCACCTACGACATGAGTTGAAAGGTGGTCACTGAAAGAGGTCAACAATAGATAGAAATACTCATCTCAGTCTAATCTAAATATTAAATAGAGAAAACTGAGTGTATTTTTTATTAAAGCTAAATCATATTTATGCATATAATCACCGTGTTTTTTAATCATTTGGATTTTAAATAAAAAATGCCGATACTGGTGCATGCCGACCTTAGGGACGTTTACCCTAGTTTTATTGTAATACCATGGCGAAATAATACCATGTGGCACAATGGCGAATTCCTTTTTTTTTGCCGCATATGCTAAATGTCAAACACCATATACAAAAAAATTATACATATTTTTTATATATGGAGCTTGACATTTAGCGTTTACGGCGAAATTTATGAATTCGCCATCGAGACCACCTGTATTATTTCACCATGTGTAATACTATTTAATTTAACATTCCCAAATATACATACGTACTTCAATAGATTTTTTACAACCAAATATAACCCTTTCTGCATCCCATTAAAAATTACCTCTTAGCCGCTTTTTATACAGCATTTTCTCTTTTATTTGTTGTTTTATTGCAATACTACTTATGAATATACCTACATACATATATGTGAGGATTTTTACGACTTTTTTGATTAAACATAAAAATTATTTTAAAAATAAAATTAAAGTAACAGTGCATGATAAATCAAATTTTAATAAACAAAAATACCAAACAATATGCACACAAAATTTTAAATAAATTACTTATAAGTTGAAAATAAAAAATATACATATACGAGTGCTGCTATATATATTTCTGGCCTTGCAACACTGAGTGCTTCCAAGTGCAATCTGACATTTCCATTGGAAAGTTTGTCATTTTTAAGCATAATCGTACTCAAAACGTTTTGACGTACGACCATTATTTGTGTTGTTTACAGTGACTTGAAAAAATTAATTTAGAAAAAAATGGAATTAACTCGTAAACATTTTCGTGCCATCATTTTTCACAACTTTCGACGTGGATTATCACGACAAGAGTGCATTGATGAACTTAAATCTTTGTATGGCGATGAAGCACCATCCTTTAGCACTGTGAAAAATTGGTATAATGAATTTAATCGTGGCCGAAGCTTGCTCAAAGACGAATTCCGTGAAGGTCGTCCAAAAACGGCTGTTGTGCCAGAGAACATTGATGCCGTGCGTGAACTCATAATGCAAGATCGACGTGCGACATACCGAGAGATAGAGGCATCGTTGGACATTTCTTCCACCAGCATACATTCGATACTGCATGAACACCTGGCCGTAAAATATGTTTGTTCTCGTTGGATCCCGCACAATTTGAAAGTCGCTCAAAAAAAGGCTCGTGTCGATTGGTGCAAAGAAATGTTGCAAAAATACGATTGCGGTGCTTCAAAAGACGTTTATAAGATCGTCACAGGTGACGAATCATTGATCTGTGCGTATGAGCTCGAAACGAAACAACAATCGACCGTGTGGGTCTTTAAATACGAGCAAAATCCAACGAAAGTTGTTCGTGGAAGAAGCGCTTCGAAGCAATTGGTCGCCTGTTTCTTCGGCAAAACTGGTCATGTGGCGACTGTTCCGCTTGAGCAACGTAGGACGGTCACTTCTGAGTGGTATACTACAATTTATTTGCCTGAAGTCATCGGAGAAATTCGAAAAACCAACAAGAGAAAACGAATCATTGTTCACCATGACAATGCGAGCTCTCACACATCGGCTCAAACCAGAGCGTTTTTGATCGGCCAAAACGTCGAATTAATGGGTCATCCGCCGTACAGCCCTGACTTGGAATCTAATGACTTCTTCTTGTTTCCGCACATCAAGAAAAAAATGCGTGGTCAACGATTTTCGTCGACAGAAGAAGCTGTTGAAGTGTTCAAAAACCATGTTTTAGAGGTGTCTCAATCGGAGTGGAAAAAGTGCTTCGACAACTCCTTTGAGCGCATGCAAAAGTGTATAAATCATGCTAGAGAATATTTTGAAAAACAATAAAACTATTTTTGATTATAAATATTCGCATTTTCACTATTAGGCCAGAAATATATAGAGCAGCCCTCGTACGTACATATGTATATAATTTGCTCTTGCTGACGTATAATAAGCAAGAAATATTTTAAGATGTCTTAAAACGTCACACAGTTTTAAAATACACACAAGAAAGTATAAGTGTTTATTTCTACAGTATTTTACCATCAAGACGTCTTAAAACATTTCAACACATCTTGTTGACATATTAAGGCATCAACACATTTTCAAATACACACAAGAAAGTATTTTGTGTCTCATTTCTACAGCATTTGAAAGTATCTGTTTTTCATTTCTACCATATTTGAGAGTATTTGTTTGCCGCGACCTTACTTCGACCTTTCCTTGCTTTAGTAACGCATTTAAAAAATGTGCAATGACTTGATTGCGTGTTCAAATGTACTTGTTCAGGCCTCTAGTTCAAACTAGAGCAAAAATTTGACTGTATTAAAACAGTGGATACGGCTCTGATTGTTAAAAATACTACAAACTAAAATAGGTAGAGTACAAATAATTTATGCAAGAAATTTCCATATTGAGGTCTATAGTCCTGCAAAAACAGCTATATTAAAGCAATTGTTATGGTAACCTTCAGAGAAGTAAATACTCGTCATAGCGTAACTTGGAAATAATATTAGGGTGTTGGACCTTCCACTGAAATTAATCAAATTCAGATTGTTTTCAAAATTTCGACTTTTAAGAAACGAAAGTATTTTATATTTCTATATAAAGAGTAGTGAAACATTAAAACTTTTTATCATTAAATATTTCGTGTTTTCCAGTTTCAAGCGAAGTTGATTAACTTCTGCAACAAGTTTTGTAAGAAGTGCACGAAATTGTTGCTCTTAAAAAATATAGGGTCCGCAATCTAACGTTTTTTTTAACTAGTCCTTATGTCGTGAATTTTAACACTAATGTCTGATTTGACATATAATTAGTTTTATTCTTCTGCTGAACGAATATGGTTGTGTATACGCTTGAACAACGTTGGGAAATACTGCCATATTAAGAAGACGATTTTGGCAAAAAAAATCTTTTAAGATAAAGCTTATTTTGATCTTGGCGGGTATGTAAAAAAGCAAAGTTGTCGCATTTGAGGCACAGAAAACCCGCACGCATACATTGAAAAGCCGTTGCACGCAAAACGAGTCACTGTTTAGTGCGGATTTTGGTTCAGTGGCATAATTGGGCCATTTTTCTTCGAAAATGAGGAGTGGCTATCAATGGCAATCGTTATCGGGCCATGTTGAACGAATTTTTGTTTACAAAAATTTAAAGGATGATATTGGCAACATTTGGTTTCAACAGGACGGCGCTACGTGCCACACAGCCGAAGCTACACTGTTTTTATAGCATTTTCAAAATAAAAATAAAAGTTATTTGGCGGACCCTATACAAATTTTGAACGAATCAAGAATATTAATAATGTTTAATTATTCCAAATGAATTTCCTATTGATTAAAATAAATAAAGTTTTCTTTACAGAAATCATTAGGATTTATGGTACAAAGTCAATGAAATACTGAACAGCTTTCATTGATTGCTGCTCCCGAAGCAAAAGTAAACAGACCGGATCGAACTGTTAAAGCTTAAACAATAAAAGCAAAATAAAATTGCTGTAGTTTCCAAATTTTTATGTAATAGAGAGAATTAAAATCTTTAGAAAGAGAGCAAAGAAACGACCACAAAAAAAAAATTAATTAAAATTTAAGAATTAAATAATTAAAAATGTCGGCTGATTCTCCCAGGCGTTCTTCTGGAAGTGTCACACGAGGTGTAATGGCAGTCGCTGCTATTGTACCACCCCAAGTTGTTAGTGATCGATCAATTTTGGATTCTGCTATTGGCTTTATTAATGAAGTAACTTTAGCCCATCAGCCTCCTCTCGACCCGAAAGATACTATTACATGGGCAAGATTTGAAACTGCTGCAGATATAAGCGATCCGCGTTTCGGAGAAGATTGGGAATTGGATGGTAATGTGTCTCCTCCTCTTCTTTTGATTTTGGGATATGGTTTAGGCGTTCAGATATGGGCAATACCAGCAAATGGCGAAGCTGTTGAAGTGCTTTCATGGCGACATGGCATTGTTTCAGCCTTAAGAGTTCTTCCAACTCCTTTGTCGATAGTAGCGAACGAAGAGAATGGTCGTGCCGATGAGCCTATTGACGCATTTGGAGAGAAAAGACCTTTAATTGCATTAGTGGATGGCATTTCAACGTCAGGAGCTCAGCCTCAGTTCTGTGCTGTAAATTTTGTATCTCTTAAAACTGGTGCGCAAGTGAAAACGATTAAGTTCAAAAATCCTGTTGTTGATATATTGGCCAATCGTTCTTCGGTTGTTATTACTTTTCATGAACGTATTGCAGTTTTTGATGCCCGCACATTAGAGGATCGTTTATCAATTACAACATGTTACCCAAGTCCAGGGTAAGTCTTTTTTGTTAATCGCTTTTAAAAGTCTAAAATTAAAAACACTTTCAAATTGTGTAGAGACGTAATTATTAGAGTCTACAAAACTTTTTTTTTTCTATTCTTCTCCTTTAAGAATCAATCCGAATCCTGCTGCCTTAGGTTCCCGATGGTTAGCATATGCTGAAAATAAACTTTTACACTCAAAACGTAGTGGAGGTGGCTGCGATGGTGATGGCGTAGCAAGTTATACAGCAACTGTTTTGAATGCCTCAAAATCTCTTGTTAAAGGTTTAAGAGAATTAGGTGAACAAGTAGCCGCAGGATTAACGGGGACTACTGGCAGTGCTGGAAATTCTAAGAACACTTCTTTCGATTCTAATTGCGGTCCTGACACAAAACAAGCTGGAATAGTTACCATTATAGACGTTAAGGTATGATAAAACAATATTAATTTTTGAAATTTCCTCGTCTAATATTAACGTTGGGCAACTATTTTTCTAAATAATTAGCAGAAACAAAACAAATATTTTTTTATGCATAAAAATTATTTATTTGTTATTTTTATGGTGACGAAGAAGGAGAAGGAGGTGACAACACAATTTTTTGAAGTTATTTATATAAAATAACATTGGAGATCTGATTCCTTAATGGTCCTTATGAAAAGACAAATTAAAAAATTCATTCTGGATCTAAAAAAAAATATGAGAACTGTGATCATAAAATTTTGCTATGATTAGTCTCTAATAAATAATCCCATTCAGATTAAAAACGGATATGAAAAGGCAAAAGGGGGCGTGTCAGTATTTTAAGTTAGCTAATAGCTTCAAACTTTCTGACGAGTAAAATTTGTTAGAATCAGATTAAGTAAGTATTGATAAGGGTCGATTGAAATAAGCTGGAAACAAATATTATTTGTGTTTAATTGTAGGGGCATTTGCAAAAAATTGTGTCTTTTATACTTTTGCAAGAGAAAGTGCATAACAAAAGTAATAGATACAGAAGCAAAGAAGTATATTACTTTTATTTCAAGTAGACATATCGTTCATAATTTTTTTTTAAGTTTAGTTATAATAGCTTTTTATATCATAATCATGATTTTACGGCTGCATTGCTTGTTATAAAAATTTATCAAAGAAATTAGATTCTCAAAAAAAAAAAAAAACGTGAAACAGGTGCTTAAAAATAAAATAACTAAACTGCAGAACTTAATAACAAAATTCTTATATATAGAATATGTAGACCGAAACACGTAAGCAGGTATAGAAGTAAATAGAATACGAATATAAGTTAAGAGGCGAGAATTACAATGTAGGGCTGTCTTTCGTGGCTATTCGTAATGAAAATTTAAAAAAAAATTATTTAATATTAAAAAAATTTTTGATGTAAATAAATAAATAAATATATTTTTTTTTTTTTTTTTGATATTATTAGTCGAACTATTCTAGAGTTATAACTGAACGAATAATTTTAATTCGACTTAAGTTCACTAATATTTTAATTTCTATATTTATCTAAAAAAATGTTAAATTACACGCACGGCACCGCGCGCTCTGGAACAGCATTCTACAGTGATGTGAAGAAAAAAGAATGAAAGAGAGTAATTAACAATTAACATAAAATTTTTCTTTAATTTTTATTTATTGAAATTGTTAGAGAAATGTTCAATATTACTTAAGTACAAAATGAGTTGGTTAAATAGATGTTTACAATGCGCACAACCTGAGGTAGATGAATGCGAAGAATGTTGATGATGAATAATGACATTCTGCTGGTGTCTAATTTTTCCAGTTTTCTTGAAAAAAAAATCCATAAAATTTTGTAAAGTATTTCTATCTTTTTATAAAACTTAAGCCGAATTAATTATTATTTGTAAAAATTGTTTAGAATTTTTATTTTCATTTTTTCATTAAAATCTTATGTAGAAAAATTCAAGAAATAATAGAAAAAGATTTTGAGTTTTTATTGTCTTTTTTTTTTTTTGTTTTTGCTTTGTTAATTTAATACAATCTATGTAAATCTATTTTAGTGAAGTAAGTCGATTCAAAAAAGCAATACATACAATATCCAAAAGCAATACATGCAATACTTTAACAATAAAATTTTATACAAGCGTCACAAATTAAGGAGAGCATTTATTTCAAAATTTAGTTGTTCATTTGAATAAATATCTGCTCAATGTTACTTCAATATTACATACACAAGTTTATAATAAAATTACATAAAATCTTTCAGAATCCTATAAGAGAGTGCAGTTCCACAGTGGGTCTACCAACATCTAGCAATCAAATTGCAGCTACCGATGCGATTATAGCTCACTTTATAGCTAATTCAGAAGCTTTAGTTGCAATGGAATTTGATAATTCAGGAATGCTTTTAGTAACAGCTGATCGTAGAGGCCATGATTTTCACGTGTTTCGAATTCAACCAAATCCTGTGGGTTCCAGTCTCGCAGCGGTTCATCACCTTTATATATTACATCGTGGTGATACTAGTGCTAAAGTTCAAAATATTACATTAACATTGGACTCTCGCTGGGTTGCTGTGTCAACACTACGTGGCACAACTCATGTTTTCCCGATAACGCCATATGGAGGTGCTATGGGGGTTAGAACCCATACTTCTCTGCATGTGGTTAATAAATTATCTCGTTTTCATCGCTCAGCTGGCCTGTCAGGAGAAGCGCGGTCGAATTCGCCAATTTCACATTCGGAAAGTACAACATTTACACAATCATTGCAGCCCTACCCTAATTCAACTTTACCGCCTTTTCCTCGTCCCACGGTAGTTATGCCGTTGGCTCAATTAAGGCAACCCTTTGCTTTAGGAACCCCGCCAGGATCTGCGACATTGGCAGGAGGTAAATCTATGTCAGGTGGATCGGGATCAGGGTCACAGCGTCAAAGATTATCTTCGTTATCAGACGATAATGGAAAACCGCTTAGTGTTTGTGCTATTTTTGCAAAATCACGATCGTGGCTTCTAGATCCCCCCAACGTTACTCGAGAGGCTCCACATCGAATTCAACGTAAAGCTGTAGATTCTTTGTTTGTGATGGCCGGTCACGGAGCACTAATACAATATGACTTGGGCACAAAACTTGCTTCTTGTATGTTTATTTATTTTTAAACTTTTTATTTAAATCCGCCAATAAAACATTTATTTTAGGCGTTGCCAAAGAGAAAATATGTGACGACACTCCTATTGAACTAGAAGTCGAAGCTAAGGCTCAATGGAATTTGGGAAGGCGTAAGGAGGGATCGCAAGAGATAATGCCGCCTCTGCCACCTGATAACTGGTTAATTAAAAATCGAAACTCAAGCATGTTAAGCGATAGCACTCGTCAAGACGATGATTCGGATGATAGGAATGAATCTTGGCTCTCACAAGTAGAAATAATAACTCATGCAGGACCACATCGACGTCTCTGGATGGGACCACAGTTTGTTTTTAAAACATATAATACACCAAGCGGGTAGATAAGTTTTTGAAAAATATTGTTCAAATAGAAACTTATTTTGCTATATGTTTCAGGTCTAACTTAAATCATGTTGATATTGAAGCTGTAGAAATTGGCACAATAAAATCGAGTTCTACTTCTGCCTCCGACAAATCCGATCATTCATGCCCTTTAAACATGCCCTTAACTGCTGCAGGACGGTCAAGTGCAGTACCAGTTCTAATTGAATCTGGATCATATAGTAAGTTTAATTTTTTAGATTTAACAAGTTCAAACTTACTAAATGCTTACAACTTTTAGGCAGCATTGAACAAAGCCCCAAGCTCATGGATCGTTTTCGTCATGATCATTTAGATTCTGACTACTCAGTGACGCATGGAGATTCTCGTTTAAAAGAAGATTTAGCCGATGCAATGAGAGAATCACCTTCTACAACTGCTTTATGTAAAGATGCGGGTAAGTTTTTTTTTTTTTTTTTGGTACTTATTGTTTTTGTCGCAATTACATGTTGGCTTCTTGGTTTAATTTTTTACATTATTTGTCACATTTTTATCATTGTTAATTTGTTGTTAAGTTGGGTTTAAACTTCGTAAAAAATATGTATCCATTAATGAGAAAACATACCCATTTGTACATAAAAACTTAAAACTTTTTTTAATAACGCTATAGATCATGATCAACCATTTTAAGTTAATTGAATCTGTTTTAACACAAGTACTAAATAAAATTACCGAGAGTGGAAGCTTAGATAAAATTGAAACTTCTTTAATGCTCCGACATTTGTGACATGCTTTTTTAACAAAACAGTAGCGGCTAACAGTCGTAAGAAGAAAATACTGGTTTTATAACAAAAATTTGATAACTAAACAAAACACTAAATTCACAAGGTTCACAAATTAAGAGTTTTAGGAAAACTATCGATCCGCTTGACGGCTATTAGGCATTGCTAACTAAGAAAAGAAGATCATCATACATCACGTTTAAATGCTTTATAATTTTTATAGTTATAAAATTGCTCGCAGTACATTCCCATTAATTCTCAATATTTTTGATGGTGCAAATCGCACCGTACATTATTATCCGCCACCAAGAAGGTTCAGGTGCATCCAATAATCCAAATACTCTTATTTTGCATACCATGTATGTACATACATACATACATATTTTTAAAAATTACGTTGTGGTTAAATGTATCGTGGCATGGTTTCTAATTTTATTTACTTTAAATTTGTATTTTACTTTCATAAATGGGAAAAGGTTGGGTTTATGTTTTTGAATAATTATTTTTACAATTTATTAGAAAACTTACCGTACCAAGGTAAACATTTACACATATTTTTAATATTTATGTTAATTTATGCATATGTACGTTTTTACTATCGAACAATACACAACTAGTGCAGTAATTAATGCATCAAAGTTACAAAAATGTAGATTCAATTCTTTAAAATATAACTTACTTCTAATCCCTATCCTTTTTCCAACCTCTTTGATATAATCTTCTGCATTTATTTCAGTGAATTATAAAGATGCTTATGAGATTTTTTAATCATTTATATTTAGATAAAGTTTAAGCAATTGTTAAATAAAATGTGCATTTGTTCCAATGTTACACACATTCGTTCCAATGTTCCATAAAGTAAATATGATTGTTGTGCTCTTAAAAAATGGTTGAGAAAAAAGCAAGCAGAGCAATCGAGAAAAATAAGATAGTATTGCTAACTAAGAAAAGAGTATGTTTCATCTTGAACAATAAATAAAAAGCCAAAGTTTTCTCTAATGTTCCAAAAAAAATTTTTTTATTAAATTTTCTTTTTTTTTACACAACGTGTTATTTCGGCCTCAATGTTGTTTTTTTCTTTTGTCGTTATTTTGCGTTTAATTAAACATTACGTATTATTATCGTTTCTAAGTCTGTGATTCTCATTGATAATCGGGTTCAAGCATACTTAAGTTTATTACAGAAATTTTAGTTGCAGCATGTCGGATTTGAATATAAAAATACTACTTTTTGATTTTTATTTCTATGTTTATAAAAACACATCCACTGTTATTTTTAATCACTCACTAAAATCACATTTTTAAAAGCTTTGTTTTAAGTAACACTCGTTAATTTCGAAACGCTTTCTTTAATATTTGTTCAGGTTTTTGCACCTTCTATTAGAGAGCTAGAAACGTTAACTGTTATCAGAGAAAAAAATAATTGAACCGTATTTGTTTTAATAAAAAAATTAAATTGAAATCATTCACATTTAAACTAAAATGCCTTTGGCTTTTTTAATAATTTGTATGTATGAACAGCTCTTTCTTATGCAATGTTTATTTTTCTCTTCTTTTCTCTATATTTGCATCAACAAAGGTGGTCACGTTTGTGAAAGTGGGAGTTCAAATGAAAGTGTTGCTTTTTACGACACATTAACAACTGTGGATGATAAAGTCTGCATACACGCTCGTTCAGCATCGGCAGCTGCCCTTGCTAGTGTTCTTCCTAATATCCATTCGTATGACAACAGTTCGAGTCATGAATCTTTTGACTCGGCAAAAAAATCAAAATCTTCAATTGAGAAAATTGTTAATCCCTTAGGAACAGTGACAACTGTTACGTCTTGTCTAACGGACGTTAAGACAGACATATTAGATGAGGTGGTTTCTCAACTGGCTGCAGAAGATACAATTATACATGAAAATTGTGATGAAAGCTTGTTCCGTCCCGTTGTTGCCATATTCTGTGACGAAAAGACCCTGCTTCAAAATGAGGAAGAAGCAAGAAAAAACGATGAAAAATATTCTCCTCCTGAAATTATAAGTAATAAACTTGTAGTGCCAGTAATAGCTAAAGAAGTAAATGATGAACTCAGTAAGCGAGAAAAACAAAAAAATATTGCAATCAAGTCCAAGGCAGCGGTGACCGAAACTAAAGCAAAACAGCAAAACAATTTTACAGAAATGTCTTTGGTTAATAAAAAAGTCAAAGAAGGCCAAACAAAAATGTATGCACAAGCACGACTAAGTGCGGAAGTTCAGGTTGGAGTAACCAATCCCCTACAGATTAAATCGTCTGTTTTAAAAGAAGGCCGAATTGTAGAGTGCGTAAAAAATGCAGCTTCCTTAAAGGAAACGTCAACTGGTATAAAAGCAATACAAAAAGAAAGTCTAAGTAATGAGCTACACGGACAAGAGAAGTGTTCAACAGAGCTTCATAAAGAGACAAAAACTGAAGTAGCAGGTACTATTAAAAAAATAGATTCAAAAATTGAATTAAGAAATCACGCCAAAAAGGAATTACGTGTTTCTCTTAAAGAAAGCAAAAACTGTGATTTAAATGATAAAAATATTGTAACAAATATGGAGACTATTAAAACTAAAACTTTAAGCTGTGAAGAAGAACAAACTAAAGAAGAAAATTTAGGAGAAAAAACGATGATGATTAAAGAAAATGTTAAAGGTGACGAATCTGCTAATGAAATGACTGCTAATTTAAAATGTACTACTGCCTCTATATCTTGTGATATCGACAATGAAGAACGTAAAATAGAGCCAAACTTCAGCCGAAAAAGTCACAATTTATTAGAAATAAATACTGCCGCCATTAAAGATAAAAATAAAAATAATAAGGACTCTGTAAAAACGAACAAATTGGACACAAATAGTATTATAATCAGTAAAGAGTTTAATGTTAAGGAAGCACCTGATAACTCAGTTGCAATGGAAAAAATCAAAAAGAAGATTGAACATAACGAGGAAAAAGTAACAAAGACGACAAAAAACAAATCAGAAAATAAAAAGAATAATTTAGCAGAAAATCTATCTTCATGTGAAAAAAAGGATAGTGGCACATTGAAGACGAAAGCTGAACCTGTTGTTTACGACCCTTCAATTACAAAAGATGAATCGCATAATGCTAAACTGGAGTCAAACACAGACAATAATGAATCTAAAACTTCAGACTGTAAGACAAACAAGATGCTGAAGCAAGGAAAAAGTCAGACAATAGAAAGCTTTCCAGAAAGAAACAATGAGGCATCAATAAATGACGGTTGTTCCAAAACTAAAAAAATTGAAAAAAGTAAAAGAAACTTGTTTTTAAATAATGAGACAACAATTACTGCCAGTGATATTTCACTCAATAGAGGACTAGATTTATCCGCAAATATGAAACCCATGTTAGAAGAAAACAATTTGAAAAAGATTAAAAGTGACTCTGAACCTCGGGATACACAAATTGAATGTAAAACCAAATCAAATAAAACTAAAAGTGAAAATGCAGGTTGTAATGAGCAACACGGCTCTGACACTCGTAAACAAACTGAAAAAAATAATGAAGGAAGCAATCAAGTTAGTAATTTGGAAGCCATTGATGAAACAAAAAAAATAACTAATCAGGTTAAAAAGTTCAACCAAAACAAACCCAAAAATCTCCTGAGAGAAAGTGAAATAAATGACGAAGACAAAACTAAAATTGAAAAGAAAATATCGTATAAGAAAACTGCGAAAAGTCCACTGCAAGATGAAGTAATCGAAAACGAAAAATTTATTTCGAATTTAAGTGACAAAGATTTATTTAAAGAGTCTGCTCCAGGTGAAATGCAACAAGTTAGTGGCAGTGAAATTAACACAAAATCAAGTATAGCTCAAGAAGAATGCGTTATCGATATTAAAAGGAAAGAACCATTGGATTTTAAACGGGATACCAAAGTAATTACAACTGAAATTAGGAGCAATACTCTAACTCTGAACCCAACTTCACCTAAAAAAAAGGGAAACGAAATTCCTAAAATCGAAATTAAGAAAAAATTAAATTTGAATAAGAAAACAACATCAAATCTTACTGGATTCGAAGAAGGAAATGTAGAAAAAAAGGAGTGTCATCTCAAAAAAGATATTATTGAAGATAATAAAATGAAATCGAAGAGCGACACACATGAAAGAGGACTCCACGAAAGTTCTTTAGGTGTTTGTGGAAAGTCAAACAAAGTAATTAAAAAGTTGCCAAGTCAAATACTGCCATCATCTGCCTGGAAAACGTTAAGTGGTGCGGATATTATAAATAGAAATCTTAACAAAACTGACAGCGAATCTAATAATTTTCCTTTACTTGAAGCCACAAGAAAAGTACATAATCCAAACAAGTTATTACCTGAACTTTCAACTCCAGCTGATGTAGAGATACAAACAAATTTAGATGAGTTCTCAGTTCTAAAGCCATTGGACCCATTGCCACCATTACCAATAATTGAGTCCTTGCACTCAGTTCCCGATAATAAAAGCGAGTTTTCAAGGGATATCAGTTTAATGACATTTGAGAGTCCTTTAATTGAAAATCCTTCTTTACAACGAAAAATAGTACCTGCTCCTCGCGGATTTACAGAACAAAATTTGATTCTAGCTCTTTGTGGGTCCTTGCATTATGAAAATGAGCAGAGTGAAAAAACTGAATTATCGCCAACATTTTCGTCAAATCATTCGTCTACAGTTTTTGAGGATACTTCGCTAGCCGATTACAAGTCTCTGACGGAGAATGATGATCCTTACCTGAGCTTGGAACAGAGTTCCCAAGAAACAAACACAACCACTACCAATACAACAAATGAAAAGTTTTCCTCATCAACAAATTCATCAGGTTCAGAAGAAATTGTTATAATGGAGGAGAAAAAAATGACCAAAAAGCAGAAACGTAAAAAGCAACAGCAGCTGAAAGAATTCTCAAAACAAAAGGAACAAAATCAACACGAGGAAATAGACGATGAAGAATTAAGACCTTTAATAACCATGACAGATTCACAATTTGATCAAACGACAACAATTTTTTCAACAAATACTTTGCTACAATCAGCTGTGACCATTCATGAAAAGCAATCCACAGCTAGTCAATTAATAACAAACTCAACAACAACTGACAGCGATGGACCGTTGCCTGCAACCACATCGGATGAAAATGCATTTTGCATTCCTGTTCCCATTGTTCACAATCAACATAAAATCAAAACAAAAAAATTAGAACACAAAATTAATTTAATTGCCGCAATTGAAGCAGCAACTTCTTCGTCAACATCATCAGCAGAAGAAAGTGGTGTTGAATTGGGAGGTCGTTCTTCTAACGACAATGGCGAATCATTGATCTCTGTAGCAAATATTATATCTACTTCGACTATACCACTTTCCAGTGTCGCAACGTCCCAAACAACAGTGGGCGCTTTAAAAAAGAAAACCAAAAGGCGCAAGAGATAAGAATTAGCCATTTTTTTGTTTTGTATTTCTTGTTTAGTAGTCATTTATTACATCTATATCGTATATTTTAGATACTTTATGGAATATGAAAACAGTTATGATGCGTCGAAATCAATTAAATAATGTTATTTCTTTTTTTTTTTTTTTTCTTATATGCTTTTGTTTAACCCAAGCAAACACACAACACATACATAATATTTTGTTTTGTTTTTTTTTTTTTTGTTTGTAAATTTGCAAGCTTAAAATTCGAAATAGTCTTCTATGATACTATAGAGATATTTATCATAGAACATAATTAGGTGGCCTAATCCAGTAAGACCTTCGTTGTAAAAGTGTTTTTTTTTTTTAATTGTTATCAGTGTTGGTTGTTATTTCTTATTTATATATTTTTATTTACCCTTTTTAATTACAATAGCGGAATTCACGGTTCATATTAAACTTAAAATCCATTTCAATACTCTATGATTTAAAACATCTTAGCGAGAGCGACCTTCCTTCTGTATTGTAAAGAAATCGAAAGAACAAAAAGTAACAAGCAACAATATGAGAGTTGTTTACACTTGTAAATGTATGTGTTTTTTAAGTATGTATGTATATTGTTGTTGCCGTATTTTAAATTTCCGCTTATATTTGAGTCGCTCAGAAGCCAATGCGGTTAAGTCCATTTGTTGATATTTTCTGCTTTTTGGAAATATAGATAAAATAAATAATAATCTTCTTAGTTATTAAAGGATTTACTCGTTTGTTACTTTTTTCCTGGTTAGACAGCCCTTTTATTAATAGCTTCTGAATATATAGTATAATAATTTCAGAAACCATTGTAAATAAGATCACCCTTTATGAATATTTTTTTACATAAACTTTGAAATAAATATTAAATTATTCTTGTTCTTCTGAAAAATTTTGGTAGCACTGAAAAGCAAGAAAGAAGTAGAAGAAGATGATGTTTGTTATAATCAATAAACATAAAACTTATGAAAATAAATGTTATTTATTATTTTCTACATAAATTTCTTATTTTTTCAGCTGCCAAAAGGTAATAGTCCTAAAATTTTTAAGATGCTGTCATTATTTCAATAAATACGTACGTTTTTTTTACAGTTCTGTACATATCTTGTTTTTCTTGCAGAGTTTACACCTCGTAAAAATACTTGATGTACGTTTCTAATTAAATTAATAAATCAGGAATTTTTAAAACTAATGTATCCAAAAATATATTTTTTCTATATATATTTTTTTTGGACTTAACCGTATTGGCTTCTGAGCGATTCATTTAATAATGCTTTAATATATAAACTGTCATTCGTTGTAAGAACAAAACATGTATTCCAACTAATTTCATTTTTCAGATTTATACAGCCCAATTATGAATATTCTCACGGAATTTCCTTCCCACGGAAAAATTTTTTCTCGAGAAAAGATTCCCCCAATACAAATTCCGTGGGATTAAAATAATAAAAAAGTGGCATCATCGTGGCAATCTTTGTGGTAAGCTTCACTTTTAGTTCGTATAACCTTTCTTCGGGTATCCCCTACAGACAGTTCAAACGGACTCGTCACTAAACATAATTGAGTTCCACTGCCTTTGCGTCCATCCTTGCCGCTGTTTTGCCCATTGAATTCGTTTTTTCTTTTTTACAGTGCATTATATGTAAAGTAAACATATCGAATATTTTAATGCCGTGGTTGCTGTGGTTAAGAAAACAATACCACATACACAGTTTAATTATACATTTTTAGTTTATAACGTGTTTTAATTAAATAAAAGTTTTAAAATTTATTTAATAACCTGACTTACAAAAATATGAGTGTCAAGTGCATCTCGTGGATAGCAATATGTTTAAAACTCATTTTTTTTTTGCTGAAATAGCACTCATAATCAGATGCTGTTCACCATTAATGAAACAAAATTTAGAATGAAAGGTTTTGACAAATTTCATACATATGCACACACTTTTTACTAACAGTTTTAGTTATACGTATACTGTTTTAATTTCATTAAATGAGAAAACATATTGAACCAATTTAAAAAAAAATATCAAGAAGCAATGATTTGACAAGAAAAAGTGTAATTTTATCAAGAGTGATTGATATAAAAGTAGCCTTGAGACCCTGTCTATGTTTTTCTACTATTTTTAACATCAAATTACTTATTACACTTACGAAACAAACCGCTTATCTTGTAAAATCCTTTTTATAACGTTTCAGTCAAGAATCTCTTTTTTCATCCAAAATGTTCTCGTGCATACAAAACAACTTTTGGTGTAAAAATCAAACAAATACGTTTTTACATTTAAATGTAATTATAAAGATATTTTCAAAAACATCAAAATTGTTTTATTAAAAAATAAAAATAAAAATAAAAAAAATATGTTATCATAATGATATTTTTTTTTCATAAGTTGTAAAGCAATAATTAATTAAAGTTATAATATGAAAACATAAATAAATAAATACTAATCGAGTTTACAACTTTAGGTAAGTCCACACACCAGGCGGCATGAAATGACTCCCCAGAACGAAATCGAAATAAACCCGCTATTTTAATGTCAGACAACAAATACTCTTATTATTCTAAGTGAAATAAAACTCTAAAGAAATGACTAAACAGCTAACTAAAATGCTACTAAATAAATTCCTAACAAATAATAACAGTTTTAGGAAATCGGGTTATTGTTTTTTTTTCTGATTTAATATATAAAAATTAAATTAAAAATTATAATTTTAATTGATTTGTGTTCAGAAGACTTCATTATTAATATCTAATTTAGGTACAATATCTTTACAAAATTAATGTCCTTTGCAGACAATTTTAGTGAAGCGAACGCGTTCTATGTTTGTAGCTTTGCTTCCTTTTCCACATTTGATAGTTTTTTTTAAGTACAAATAAAAAAAAATCCCTTAACTATTGGCCTCGTCTTTTGTATATTAACAATTCGGTTATTATTTATATTTTTTATATTCAAGATTTAAGTTCAACATTCTTTTTAAATGTGTAAATTTAATAAAATATTCAATACTTTTTATCAGTATTTATGTATATTAAGTAAATAATTTTGGGATTGGAGTTTCGAAGTCTATTACAATTTATGCTAAAATACTTTATTCCCAAGTAAAAAGAAAATTTTCAAAAAAAAAAAAAATTTTACCCACCATTACCCATGATATATTAAATAACTATGTATGTAATTACTTTTGTTTTTTCCTTGGTCACAATCTAATAAAAACATAAAACAAATGTATAGAACAGTTCCGAGAGTTACCTTCTTCGCTTTTAATGCAGCGGCTTTTTTTAAATAAGAAACTATTCAGATCATTATATTGTATGTTTTAACTTTTGTAATTATGCTCTAGAGAATGTTTGATAATTTTTAACCAGATACCGTTTTTCATTTGGAAACATACCAGCTTTTTCTTTGCAAGTATTATTTATACACTCCCAATTATTTATGTAAGTGCTTGCACACAGAGTTTTGAACATTTCTGATATGCTACATATTAAAATAGACGTTGTTTCTTTGACCGCGTGTGGTTTCAGAACTTACTTTTATATGAAATAATAAAATTATCTTGTTATCGTTCTTTATGAAGTGAAAGTCATATTTGGTATGTTTTCATTGCCATTGAAATATCCATTGGCTAAATGCTACTGATAATTGTTTTTATGAAACTCGATGTTATGATCGCAGAAGCGTCAAATAAAGTAAGTAAATCTAAAGCCTTCCTCTATTATATTATTATATTTGCACATTGTATTAATATAAAAAAATTAAAGTAAAATAAAAAAAAAAATTAAGTAAAGTAATATAGAAATAAGGTAATGCTTTGAAACCATTTATTTAATCAGTAGTCAATGATAATGGTTTTTTTTTTAAATATTTATCAATGAAACCTTTTTAAATAAAGGTATTGCCATTACTGAAAATAATGGTAAAGCTAAAGAAATTACCATTATATATCATTCAATGGTAATGAAAATGACAATTAATCTATTTAAATAATTACTCATGACGTAGTATTTTTAAATTAATTTAAAAAACTGTTCTTGAATAATTATTTTACAAAATAAATAAGTCTGTTTTGTGGGGAGCAATTTCATGTCGCAAAAAAATTAATAAGTAAACATCTAAATTTATAAGATTCAAAATTGAAATTTTAAATTGGCACAATTAAACTTAGGAAATTAAATTAAATTTTCTTATTATTATTCTGTCTATTATAATTTTTATGTGTTAAATTTCATTGTAAATGTAATATTTTATTGGTATTAAATAAATTGTTTAATATTTTTAAATTTAAAAATTTTTTTTTTGTTTATAATTATTAAGATATTTATGATAACTAGTTTAATAATGATTATTCGACCCTTTTTTTTATTAAATTATTTTCTATTTTTTTAAGCTTTGGGTCCTTATATTTGTTAATAATATTTTATTTCAATATTTCGGTACTTTCTGCGTACCTTCTTCAGGAAACAAAATTAATATAAAAGCAAAATAACAAAATTAATTAACAATTGAAAAAAATTTTTTGTCATAATGAAGTTAAAAAACAATGTTTCAAAAAATTTTCAAAAAACAAAAATATAAAAAAGTGTTTTGTGTTACATACATATATTAAGAACAAAATCATTTATGTTATTTTGTGAATTAAGTGTCTGTATATATGAGCAACATTATCTGTATCTGCTTTAAAATTAATTCTTTTAGTCAATGGAGTATTTACAATGTGTAACATTTCCAAAATATACCGTCTCTTATAATTTTTTTCAATACTAAGAACTGAAGCATTTTCAAAGTTAGGATAGTGACCTAAGTCAAAACAATGAGTGGATAATGCTGTTTTTTGTGAATTAACATATCTTAAGTCCGACTTATGTCCAGCAATTCTAGTCTTAAGTTTATTTTTTGTTGTACCAATATATACCTTATTGCAGAAAGTACCGAAATATTGAAATAAAATATTATTAACAAATATAAGGACCCAAAGCTTAAAAAAATAGAAAATTATTTATGATAACTTTATGTAAGTAAAGAATTGCCAAAAAAAAAATTTTTTTTCAAATCATGTGTTTATAATAAAACTTGTGGTACAGATAATTTGATTGTTAAGTTTTAAAAATGTAAATATCACCTAAGTAAAGTAAATAAAGATAAATAAAAAAAAATAATAATAATAATTACTATAAATGATTTAAGATCCATTAAACCTTATTCAGTTATTCAACGAGTAAACTTTTACTCAGAAATATTGCTTCAATTTTAGCTTTTAAAATTGTTTTGTGACCTAAGATAAATTTTTGGAAAATTCAATAGAATTATTGGAATGTTTTTTTACAATCAAATAGGATCAAAGTAGTCTTTAATTTCCAGGCCGCCACAAGGAATTGACGTTTCTTAATAATTTCCGGGAGAAAAAAAATGGAGAAAATATTTTTTAATATGTTTACCCGAAAAACCTGCTACTGTCGTCAAAAATCTAATATAAGTATATTGTTACGCTTTTCCCTTTTAAAATAAACGTACGGATTCTTTTGACTGCAAATACCACTGTGGCTCATTATAAATTCTAAATTCTTACTTTATGGCTTTATCTGGCTCTACTTTTCGATCCTACGGTCTTGTGAATTCTATGGTCTCGTATTTACTAAACATGCGTTATTATTACAAACGCAGCCATCCACGCTACACTAATGTGATACTCCGGCGAGACATGAACTACACGATGCCTTGTTTTTGAACCTTAACCATTGTCTTTTGCTTCTCGGGAGGTTTGTACTGCTGCTTTTTAATTTTTTAATTGCATTATAACAATTATTATTTTCTGTTGTACCCATGTCCGAAGGTGGTCTCGAACTCACGATCTTCTGTTTTAGAGCAAGCACCTCTACGAACGCAACCATTGAGGTTGCTCAGCTTTTGTTAGCTAATTGTGGTATTATTCTATGCACACACCGTTAGTGGAAGTAACTTATTCACCACGCTCATACGGATAACAACAACAGGGGTTGCCAGATCTTATTTTTGTAACAATATTATAAATCCCTTAGTAAATTTGTTTGTTTGGTTTGATTGTTAATGCGACAATCACGGCTAAGCGATTCATTTCTAATGAAAATTGAAACACGGATAAATATTTGTCATCGTGGTAATACTAAGTATTTATATTTTCTGGAATATTTATGCGTCCGAAATGATTTAAAAAAAAAACTAAGTCGATTTTAATAAAATTCGAAAATTGGTAAGTCCTCAAGTATAAGGTTCAATACGCAATGTCTGTTTGGAAATATGGGACCTGATGACCGATTTTAATCAAATTTAAAACAGAGATAGATATTTATTTAGGAGTTCCGAGATGTTATGCTTCTTTAAAAATAAGAAACAGGACGGGTAAGAAGGGCCTGATATATAAGTTCCAATAATCAGAAAAAACTAGCTTCAAAAGGCCAGTTTCACGATGTCGCAATCGTTCGTTCGTTCGCATAATTACATTTAAAACAAAAACAATTTTTTAGAATTTGTTTTTGTTTTGAATGTAATTGTGCGAACGAACGAACGATTGCGACATAGTGAAACTGGCCCAAAGTGTGGTCGTGGTTCGATTACTCTCATTAGGGAATAGTGATTATTTAATTAAGATTTTATTTGCAATTTGCTTTTGTGCTCTTTGATTAATAGCGCGGATGTGTTAAAAAGTAATGTGTTAACAATCTATTTATTTTGTTTCTTTTGCCTACAATTTTGTCAAAACAAACCCCAAGAATATTACAAGTCCTAGTAGTACAGTGATTATTCTTTTTCCTATCGGTTTTGCTTGTTTACGAATATACGAATATATGCTCACGATATCTTGTGTTTAACGATATTTTGTTGTAACGACCACGACACCTTCAACATGTGTTAGGCAACTTCTTCCTTTCTTCACACTTGTTAGTTAGTAAAATTAACAATTTTTTTAGCTCAGTTTACTATCTACACACAATTTATCGGACAACAACAATAATAGCTTTTGTTTTTGCAGATAACTTAAAGGTTTGAAATCATATTTTTTAAAAAATATTAATTTTTTTTGGCGAATCATTAAAACAAACATATATCCATGTCCACAAGCACTAACAATTGTGGAGTTGTTGTTAGTATTGTACTTCTAACTTTCAAATGCGTAGTGCTCTCAAAAACTTATCACTGTAGTTAAAAATTGAGTATTTTTTACTTTAAAGTCTAAACAGCTGAATGCGATATTCCGTGATTTAAAGCAACAATAACAACATTAAAATAAAAATGCTGACGAAAACTTCTAGATTGGTTGTAGGCACAGAATAAAACTTGCACACTTTTTTCATTGGCCATATGTTTAATAAACATTTATAAATAAAAGAAAATAATTCTTAAACAAGAAAATAAAAAAATTGAAAATAAAATATAAAAGCATATAATTCATTTTCAAAATATTATAATGTGTTGAATAAATAAAAACAAATACAAGTATATACATATATTGTTTGTTGCAGATTTCCAATTTCAAAAAGGGGACAAAAATAAAGTGAATCATCATAATAATCAAAGGTTTGATGCCCACAATAGAAACACAGAAAGTCTAAAACAGACAGTTAGTGAGTTGAAAAAAAAGTGGAATCACAGGTATCAGGATACCACTTTGAAGAGCATGACATCATTAGCACAACATCACACAACAGAAGTGCATAATTCGACATGTCAAAATGTGACACTAAAAAATAATCAACAGCAATATCATAACCAAAAACAACGGCAATACTTGACGAATAACGCAATTGACAATTGTTTTGCAAATGACAGTACATCAACCATCGTTAATATCGATTTGTTCGATGATCAGTTGAGTACAAGCAGCAATAGCAACACAAGTCGTTTTTCATGTGAGGCCGAACCTTTATCTACAACTACGCCACCGATTAGTCTTGATTGTAACGTTGATGCGAATCTAATTCATTTTCAAGCAAATACATCAGTTTCCCTTAATTCCGAAAAAATACAATACGGCTGTAGTTCATTCCCTGAAGATATATCAACTTCAGGGCAGAAACGTATTGTCCCACCTGATGCCACTAATAATGATAGTTGCGATGATGACAATAGCAGCAACGGAAGCGGCGGATCGTTGTGAGAATTACTGAAAAATCCTTCACTTGCAAGGACTACAATTATGAGTAGAAATTTTTACATTAATCGCTTCTGCAAAAACATATTTAATAATAATAATACTAATCACGGTAATATTACTCCAAAGTGAAGTAAGAAATTTATATTGAATGTAATTTTAAATTTAACTTTAAGCTCAAAACTTTTATTTACAATAATCACACTTCAGTTCATAACAATATGATGTCGTAAAATGGACCATGAGTGTTTGGATTTGTGTTACCAAATTTTGAACCATATGATCTGACTTAATTTTACATGTAAAGAAAAAAAAACAAAACACATATTTTTAAAGGTTTTAGTTACATTTTTAAACAATAACGCAAACGTTGTCAATTTTGTTTCCTTTCAAAGTTGATTATTTTGAAATAACATGAAAACATTTGAATTTTCATCTTGAGTGTTTGTTTACGTTTACGTTTTTATATTATATTTCAATTTTTCTATCGAAAAATTTGTGATAAGCAAGGCCACGCTATAGTTGTATTATTGTATAAAAGTATTTTTATTGGAAAGTCTTAAACATATGTTTTTATGTACAAATATGTATGTACGCATGTATGAAATTTGTGTGTATGTGTGTTATTTTACTTGATTTTTTATATATTGACAAAAGTATGTTTCAAAATAAATATTTTAAAGTATTTTTTTGATTTGGAATATTTTCTTTTAAAACTTAACATGCAAGTCCTGCTCTTTAAATCGAGTCGGTTTCAAAACCAAGTAATTAAAAACAAAACCTTTTAATATAGCAATGTTTCTGCTGATTTCTAAACTATCTTAAGGTTCAATTAGACGTAGTCATAGCCATAGCCATAACCATGTAAAACAGCTGTGAAACCAATCTTTTGGGAAACACTGTTTTGGATTATTGGTGACATGCCATATTACCATAGCCATAACCGTAACCGTAACCATAGATATTATTTAAATTTAGATTTTTTACCATAACTATATAAAGCTGACTATTGAATTTAGGGTTAACGGTTTGTTTTTTATTTTGTTATTATTCTTCACGATCCCTGCATTGTATTGGTGAGTTTTAATTTATATTTTTCGTTGCGCTTCTTTTTTAACAAACGGCAAACAAATAAGAGTTGCTTATGGCTATGGCACCACTATACGCTGGCAGTGAAAATGATTACGGTTATGGCCATGATTACGGATATGGCCTTATGGTATGGCACGTCTTATTTAATTTTAAGCAGTCAAGTGGTTGAAAATTAAGACTAACTATTTTCAGCACCAACAACTTTTTTTAAACTCGGTATGTATGAACATACATACATTAATATAAAAAAACAGCTGGAGTTTATCGAAACCTTTCTCATACTGAAAGTTTCCTATACTTAAATCTCAAAACTTTTTATATCATTTAAATATGCTAAAATAAAAGTTCATTACGTTATTTTGATTTTTTTATTTTATTCTGAGAAACAGTTAAGTAATTGAACTGCTTCTTACAAGTTTTCACTATATCATAGTGCCCAAGGACATAATGCCCATGGTGCGACATAAATTCCAGTAGTATATTTATAATTACGTGTCTTCCCGTTGCATTTTTAAATGTACATCATCAATAATAATTTCTAACTCATATAAGTAGTATTTATTTTTGTTGTTCTGGGGGCAAATTACGGCATTCGATATCGATCGAAATTTCAATAGAATTTTAATGTAAATTTCGATCGATATCGAATGCCGTAATTTGCCCCCTGGTCGGGGTTGGAAAACTAATATGAAATGTTTATTTTAAACAAGAAAAACAAATTAAATAAAAGCATTCAGTGTACAATTACATCACAAATCCCGACTGTATCTGTGCCAGAGATGTGCATGAACATCATTCGAATATCCACCCTTATTGTGTTTGGCGTTTTCGTAGCAAAAAGTCGGCGTTTTTTTAAAGTTTTGTAATAGATTAAAGATAGCTCGCAACAATTGTCATAAATCTATTACAAAAGTGTCGTAGTCGAAATACGCCTAAGCCAAACACAATAAGGGCCATCATTTTTTATATTCAAAAGTGAAGCCAGAGCCAATAATTTGATTTATAAAACCAAAAGTCGCATCCCTTTTTCCAAGTATTTCTAAATGAGTTCATTGCCGAAAGAAATCTTTTACACAAACCTTTATCTTAGGTACACAAAATAAAATCATATCTTAATATATGTAAACCTTTTATCCAAATGAGATTCGAAAGTTACCTATTTAAATCTTTCTTTAGGATCAAATCAAATTTTATTGCAAGATTTATTTATATTCACTTTTTTATGAAGCAATTTTTTTTTTGTTTGATGCCATAATATTAAAAAGTATGTAAAACCCCAGGAAAAATTCGTAATTATTTAATATTTTCCCTAAAATTCTCAATTCCTATATAAAATTTTGTATCCCCATTATCAAAAAAAAAATATTTATTAAATCTCCTAATCTGACAAATTTGTCGTAGAGCAGAGCAGTGGTATCCAAAAATAAGAACGCACTTGTGTATATTGATGAGAGCAATAACCTTTCAGGGGCACAAAATTTAAAATTATAAAATTGAATTACTTTAATGGGAAAGCAAAACAAATATTTTTAATTACATACATACATATATATACTGTTAAATAATTAAGTGGGTAATTAACTGTTCTAAGAAAAAAAGAACAATAAAAAAGCGGGATATCAAGGTAAAAAAAATAAAAGTACAAAATGATAATGAAATAATCACCCCCCTATCGTATTTAGCGTAGGCGTATTTTGACTGCGACAATTTTTTAATAGATTAACGATAACTGTTACGAGCAATCTTTAATCTATTGCAAATCTTAAAAAAAAAACGCTGAGTTTTTTCTATAAAAACATCAAACACAATAAAGGTGAATATTTTTAAAAATGATTTAAAAAAAAATTCCGCAGAAATTAAATTATGGCCAAATGCTACCTTATAAAAATTTTTAAGATCAAGAACTAAATATAATAATAATTTCTGAACAGATTAAGTTTCATACTTTTATTTTTCGCTACAGCTTTTCTAACTTCTCTTCGTTATTTTCAACTTAAAACAATCATCCTTTTTATTTTTGTTAAAATTTATCATACTTAAAGTTACGACTTCTTCAACTCTTCTGGGCGATTAAAAAAGCAAAATATGCTCTCGTTTCTGATCATAATAGAGAGTTTTATCGGAAGAAAATTGTACCCCATCCGCAAATTATGATTCCTTTTTGTTAGTTTAAGTGTCAAGAAAGGCACATGGTGGAACTTGTTTGTGTATTTATAGATTTTTTAAATTTGTTTTCATCAGTCTTTTTCAAGACAATTTAAAATCGCATAAGAGTATTTTTTTTGAGTTTATATATCAGTCGTTTTCTTATTGTTTTGGAGTCTATTATTAGTTTTGTTTCTAAAATATTCCTTAATAAAAATAAATAATTATATTCCTGTTTATATATTTATGAATGTATTTATATGCATACGTTTGTACATATATGAAAAATTATTTTATATAAATACAATTTTCCAATTTGTGTCAATTTGTATTTAAATCATTTAATTATTTACACAACAAAAAACTAAAAAAAATTAAGAATAAAATATTTGAGTTTCAGTTTACATTAATCAGGCATTTTCTAAATTGCACTCTAATATTTTACTTTATATTCTTTAAAGCGATGTTTCTATAAAATAATTTTTTAGAAAAACAATGCTTTGAAAAATACGAAAGTGATAATTTCATTTGGAATTCAGAACATGCCTAAATATTTTTAATTAAAATAATACTCATACTGGTTTGTTTCGACAAATTTTTAGTAATAAAATATAATTAGGAAAAAAATTTTTACTTTTCAATTACACTTAAAAACAAACATTAAAGTCCAGCTTTAAAGTTTTCAGTAAAAATAAAAAATATGAGGTAATTACTTTACCAAAAATTTTAATAAAATATAACATTTATACTTTAAATTTAAAATCTTTACCAAAATCTTTTCTACTTAAAAAATAAAATTTAATTATTAAAAACAAGAATTAAAAATGTAATTTGTTCGTTTTCTTTTGATCATTCTATCTTTAGCATGTACAACATTTTTTTTGTCGGTGCTTTTGTATTTGGATTTTTCCTTTTCATAAAAGAACTACGAATATTATTTTGTTTCTTGTAATGATAGAGAATTTTTAGGCGTTAGGCTTAGTTCTTGTCCCCTTCCAGCTATACAAGGAAGCTTAGTCCTTCGAAAATCATCTTCAAACTACAGTACAGCTAGTGCTAGTGCAATAATATTCTTTCTTCAAAAAATAAAAGAAACTTGCGTTATAAACAATTAATTAGTTAGTAAGTCAGTTAGTTAGTTTGATTGTTTCTTTGTTTGTTTGCTTTTTTATATATTTACAATACTAACAAGTTCTTTGAGCTTTTCCTCATTTTACTATACATAAATCATATAAAATATAAATCACGATTTCTTGCCGTTGCGATGTTTTCAAACAAATTAAGCTTCGAATGTTTCTTTCCGTTTCATTCTGTATGCTTTATTTCAGAATTTATTTATTTACTTTTTTGTGAAACTAAGTCGTTTAGCTTTTTTTTTAGCCAATCTGTTTGTTTGCCTGGCCCACATTAAAATTTTATTACATTTTTACTATTTTTATTTTTTTTATTATGTTTTTATTTTTTATAATATTCATTTTACTTTTTTCAAATTTACAATTTTATTAAACGACATTAACACCACAATGCAACTTGTATAAATCGCAATTTCAAACATTTACTTAACACTAAACAAAAAAAATTCTAAACAAAAAGTTTTTAATTATCCATCCGCGCAAAGGATGACCCATAAACAACAGCAACAAACAGGTTCACATTTCAAAGGCCTGCATGATCTGTTCGCTGTTACTATGCAATTTGTTATTGCATGCTAAATCGAACACTTTTAAATAAAAAGCGCTTCGATATTATTTTTTTAAGAAAAAATGTTTTCTGTTTGTTTGTTTGGTAAACCATTAAAATTAAACGTCCGTGCATTTTGGTCTGGGACGTAAATCTTAATTATGTTCTACACTCGCAGGTCATCAAACAGACGACCGCGAGCCTTTTCCACCGAACCTTTCCATTTTCTAACAAGCCTATTTAAGAGCTTTTGTGGCAGGCTTGAAATAGACCTTTATACAGGGTGTCCGCTGGGAAGGTATACTACTTTGTTTGTTTATAGTTTTTTATTAAATGAAAGAGAATGGATCTTATACTGGTAAATGTTTTATTTACTGTCGGCAGTTATGTATGGAATACAATATCAGATAAATGTTTGCCTCTGTTAGCCTCACAAATGCGAGCCCTTTTGAGCACATTTTTCAATACATTCTCACACATATCACGCGGTATTTCATTAATTTCATCGCGAATATTTTGTTTCAGTTGCTCAAACGTTTCTGGTTTGTTTACATACACTTCGCTTTTCAGATACACGCAACTTAAAAGACCATAAAAATAATTGAACAGGAAAAAAACCCAAACGAAAATAAATTAGTTTATGATAACAATAAACAACAAAAAACCCTTCCCAGAATATATGTGATCGCTTTCTTGTAAATAGTTGAGAATAAGTAAATCATTAACCTTAATTCTCACTTTTTGCAGTATTAGTTATTGCACATTTTCATTGATGAGTAATTTATATAAAGTGAAATTTTACTTTAAAAAATAAAAAAGAGCAAATAAAAATATTTTTATTTTACAACAAAAGACATTATATCTAGCTATATCTTTGAGGGCCGTCATAAAATTTTTTATTAATAAAAAAAAAAAAAAAAAAAAAAATTGCATATACTGAAGTAATGTCATATAAAATGGTAATAACTTAATAAACAAATATATACGTACGTAAGATCATAAACGTAAAATCAAACATACAATTAAATATCGCATTCCGTTTTCTAAGAAATTTTCATATTTTTTCTAAATACCTAATAGTTTTCATTATGTTTCTGCCAAAACGCGCACATTTCTCGTCCATAAGCAAAAGAAAATTGCACATTTCTTACACATGAGGATGAGCAAAATAAAAATGTGCACATTTCTCATCCAAGAGCAAAGTAAAATTTGCACATTTCTCACTCATGTGCGATGAGACACTCATGTGGTATGGTGTGTGTTCAAAATAAAAAAATTATCATTTTATGAAAAAGAAAAAAAGCACACACTTGCACATGTGCGGTGAGGGAAAAAAAGGAAGGCGGATTCTCATGTGCAATGAGCATGAGTGAGTGTGCAAATACTTACCTTGATTTCAATTATTAAATTATTATTTAAATAGTATTTTAATGTAATTGTTATTTAATTGTATTTATTAGATCAAATAGTGAAAATGTGAATAATTTCAAAATAAACGAATCTTTTCTGCCAAGTTTTAAAATTCAAAAGAATGATTGAAGATTTTGAAAACAAAAATTAAATATTTAGTTGTAAAAAACATAAATGTACATACATACATACATTCATATGTATAAATATATGTATAAATGAATATGTATAAATATATATATAAATATAGATAAGATATAAGTTTTAATGCTAGCTACATCATCGATCTTCTAATTTTTATACCCTTCACTATAAAAAGTGGAAAAAAGAGTGTAACTTAGTTTGTCATTCTGTTTGTAATTTCCAAAATAACCATTTCCGATCCCATAAAGTATATATATTTTGACTTCTTATGCATAGCGAAGTCCGTCTGTCCACCCGTGCTCGTATTGAAATCAACTATGCCAAGGCACTAAATGAACAAGAGTAAATTTACGATCAGACATAGTTTCTAAAATTTTGCTTTTAAAATCAGCAAGTGGTTGTTGTTTATGATAAAAAAATAGGTGAGCTATCACCTGATACAGCAACTTTTTCATTTACTAAGTTGGGACAACAACGCTAAGCAAAACTTAGAATTTTCGAAAAAAAATTTAATAGAGAATCATTATTGTAGGAAAAATTTCTTATGTCGATTTTTATTTTAACTATTTAAAGGGAACACTGCACTATGGTACATGTATTCATTCTATTTTCCATATTAAGGTACAAAAACTCTTTGCTTTACTATTAATTATTTAATTTCATGTTTTTTTTTTTTTTGTTATTTTTTTAATGTAAAATCAATTTAATTGAAATTAATGTTTCAGCTGTGTCTGTGATGTGTGAAAGACATTTTCCAAAGTAAGATTATTAGATTTTTAATTTGTGTGCTACTTGGGTGGCTGCTATCACTTTAAAGTGAAACATGTTCCTAAATGAATTTTTGTGTTTTTTAAGCCTTTTTTATAAAACAATGATTTTTGCTCGATCTCACAAAAACACTGAAACGGAGTTTCAATAAAATTCGGAAGAATATAGGCTGTTTAGAGCCAGAAATAAAAAATATATCGTCACCTACAATCAAAAAAGCCGTTACTGAAAACTGTACCAAAAGCATACAAAAAGTTTTTTGATTTTGTTGTTTTATTAGATACGGCTACGATACGAGTATAGAAGCTTTTTATCATCAGTCTACGAGTGCGACCCCTTCGTTCAGAGACGGACAACAATAGATTAAATCTGAAACAGATTAAATTAAAAAATATCAGTGAAAAATTGTATGTAAAGTAAGCTCTAAAAATTAAATTATCATAATTTGGTAAAGCAAAAATATAAAAACTTTTCGATCTCTTTTGATTTTTGTTCTTAATTTTTATTACTGCTTTTTCACTGTTTTCGCCAATCAAACGTATAAAAATATGCTCTTGTTTTTGATGTACGTTTATTTTTATGCAATGAAAGCAAAACAATTATAAACAAGAAAAAACATTTATATTTGTAAAATAAGAAAGAACATTTTTTTTACAATACATAAACATTACGTAATAAGAAAAAATGAATTTAATAAGTAAGAAGTGTCATGTTTTACTCTTTAAATATTTAACTTTAAACTAAAAAAATCAAATTATAATTCTTTGGTGCTGACGAATAACCGTGTCTATACATTTGGCTAGATTTTGATGTACATATTTCAAATTGCTTTGTTGCTCATTATCTTTACGTACATTCAAAAATGTTGAAAACAATATGGATCGATTTAAGTTTAAAAAATAAATAAATTAAAATCAATCTTGTTCAAAACTGGGCAAGTTACGCGTAAGTTCTAGCTAAATATTAAATACTTCTGCGAAACATTCTTTACTGTTTGTCAGTTCAATTTAAAATTACTGTAAGTTACGTATAAACTTTAAAAGGCCGCTTTGTTACGTAGAGACTCTTGCTAATTCCGTCATCTTGACTGTCAGTGTTAATTGGCGTGTTTACTGCTTGATTAAAAATTTTACTTCCTGATAGTTATTATGGAAATATCGAAGAGCAAGTGATTGAAGACAAACCTATTTTGCTATTTTCAAAAAAATGGCATAGTAGTGAGACTTGGCATTTTCTTTTCAATACCTTGAAGAGATTCGTTATGCGGAAAGATAAAAATTTCAATGGAAGTTACAAAAGAGGTAAATCATATGAATCCATTGAACCGCTTTGATCCTGTAAAATCGGCAAAATTAATTGATAGTGTCGATAGTGTAAAATGTTGCATTAGAAAAAGCAAACGATACTTAAGAAAGTGTAATGGCTGATGAAACAAAAGTATAATATTTTTCCCAAATGATTATTTAGATTTAACACTTGCGTTCAGTACCGATTAAAAACTCGCTGTGTTAATTGTATACAATTGCATAAGTAAACACAAATTAATAAACACGTGGCTTGAAATGATGTTATCACATCGAAAGCGCTCGCCGAACGTACGAAGTACACAGCCAGTGACGATGCACAGAGCCGTATTTGACCCAAAAAGCTGGCCAAAATTATTAAGCGTGGTTTTTGTTTTAAAAGTTTGACTTTTTTGATAGTTTTAGCTTTAGTTTGATAAAAAAAAGGTAGTGGCAGATTATTATTGGGTTAGTGTTATTTTTGACACCCCCACCCACCCAACCACCATTTAGAACTTTGTTTATTTTTTTTCATTTTGAAAAGAATTTATTTATATATATGTGTATTTGTAGAAAAATTATTTATTATTACGTATGTCGGTCTCCCCCTCGCATTCCGCCATAATTTCGTTTGCAACTGTACTTTATTTAGATAGTCGAACTATTGTAGTTGTGTAGATACAGGGAAATAAAACATAGCTGTTAATGGATTTTAAAATGTCTCCTTTCTCAAAATTATAATTTATCCAATATTAAATATTTAAAAAAATTGGTCTCGTAACTTGGCCTTCTATAAGGAATACACAACCAAATAAGCAAAAACATGTTTACTTCTAATATTTATTTTATATTATTAAATACTCATCACATGAAAGAATTAAATTAATTTAAAAATTCAAAATTATGATAATGTCATACGTATTTCATCATGGGCATCATCATCTGTATCAGGAAGTAGTAGTTGAATAGTATCTGATAAAAAAGGTATTTTCATCTTTCGTGTTCTTTGTGTGTTGCAGCTTAAAAAAGGGTCACTGCTCAAAAACTTTTCCAGAAACTGAAGGTCTTCATAATCCAACTGCTGTAATAAATCATCAAGATATGTACATAAGCGTGTTGCTGTGTCTTCGAGGTGAGATTGCAGCTTCACTTCCGCTAATGTCATTTTTTAGCAATGATGATACATTTTTGTTGGCATTGTATAATATTCATATTGGTTTTTCGTGAGATCAGCATTTCTAAACAATGCTAAAGCACCCTCCGCTGAAAGCTTATTAACTGGGTTGACCTCGGAAGTTGTTAACGATCGCTTGAAAATTTTTGCTTTTCTTGGAGATCGTGTTATATCCATTATTAATTTAGCCGCATCACTATGTCCCGCTGCTCTCTGGCTCATTGATGCAGCAAATTTTATCTCCCCTGTTGTTAATTGCTGACGAATTTCTTGCGTTTTTCTTCGTTTTGTTCTTTCACCTGCTTCATAAAATTCTTTTTTTGGTCGCCCTGAAGATGAACTGCCAGGTACTGGTATTGTCACAGTTCCTTCCAGCCATTTAGCATACGTGCTTAAAAATCGGTTCTCTTTTCGTTGTGCTAAACCCCAATATCTTTTGAAACAATTTTTGAAATTTACAACACACTGTTTTACTGCTTTTATATCGCTATTTCCTTGTCATTCTGAAATCGCACACAATTTACTAGCTAAAAACTGCAACTTCTCGTCATTGATTCCAGCATTAAATTCCTGTACTATTTGGAATAACTCAAATATTGTGTAAATTTTTTCCATGTTATCTTTCAAAGTTGCAAAACTCTTATAATAAGAATTTTGCGCAATATATTTGCAAAATAATTCGAGCAAAAATAGAAAAAAGGTAAAATTTTCAAAAAATCACCAAAAATAGCGGCGCAAACTTGCGCAAACTTTTTTTCTTTTTTCTTGAATTAGAGATCTCATATTTTATTGTGGCATATAACATTATTTGTACAACAGCTACCTTCACTTTTAAAAAGCTTTTCCTTTTTTGTTTTTGGTAAGAATTTGTATATTTAAATACATAGTTTTTTTTATAATTAAAATTTTAAAAACAAATACTTGAGATAATTTATTCTTTTTAAATATTGCTGATGAAATCTTTCAGGCAAAAAAAAAAAATCAATGTAATACCTCTATTCGTTTAGCCATAAAAAATATCATATAAATATCTTGAAATCAAAAAAATTCAGTAAAAACGCATGTAATTTTCTTCACTTTCCTGACTTTAACAATGTCCCACAACTACAAATCTTAACTTACACCCTTTAAAATGCACGATATGATGTAGAATTTTGTTCTCTATCGATCTGCGTAATTTGTTCTTAGGATTTCATCAAATTAATTTTTTGCCTTTTTGGCCAGCTTTTTGGGTCAAATACTCCTCCGTGCGACGGTTTTTACTGAAAATTATAACAACAAATTAAGAGATTTATAATATATAGAGATTTATAAAAGGAAAATGGCTTCGTGTGACAAAACCTTTCAATCATAGGTAGTGACATACAGTTTAATAACTCCTAAAAATGTCCTTCTATTAACAAAGCGGTCTTTGCAAGTGTACGATAGTAATTTTATAGTGATCTTTGAGGTCTTCTAAAAAACTTTATTTTTTTTTATTGACTTACGTTGTTATTCGTGAAAAGCACAGACGTGAGTGAGTGTATTAATTATAAAAAAATATATATAAAATAGAAATAAAAATTTATTCATGTTTGAAATATGTTTAAATTAAGTATTAGAAACATTTTGTACGATATTATTAAAGAAGTAATAAAATATATTTACATACATACAAAATAAGAAAACTTTATTAAAATGGACAATAAATTGAAACATTAGCGGGATCGAAATTAAAATGCTAAATCGACAACAAAATCGGAAAATTGGATATATATATATATTGGATATACTGGCATTTTTATCACTGTTGCGTCTTGTATGCCACTAGCTACACTACAAAGCTATTGCTCGAAAACGCACGTTATTTTCGAAGAAGCCTCCATCAAATTTAGAGATTCTAGTTCTTTAGATAAAGTGTATGGACAATTGCCGTTTTCCGCTTTTATTCTTGAACCTACGTTAGTGTTAGAGGAGCCTACATCTAACTGATAGTGTAGTGTTCTTATTGTAATTCTATTGATATAGGAAATTTATCGAAACAAATTTGCATATTTAATTGTTGAAGCCGTTAGTAAAATTACAAAATAATCGGTCTCCCCGTTGCGTTTTCTATAAGAAGGTTCGTAGCTACCTATATTCGTATATACAAAAAAATTTATGAATTTGACACCTTTATTACTCATAAAACTGCATCTCGATTTGCTATTAAAAAAATTTGGCGGGATAGAAGTTACTGCAGCTAGTTTCGCTGCTATACTACTGAAATATTCGAATCTCAGTAACTCAATAAAACTGAAAATTGAAAAAAAATCGTTTGAGCGTTTAATTAAAGTATGTAAAAAGAGTCAGGGTATTTAAAATTATTTCTCAAATATTTTTACAAATAATTTTAAAAAGGAATGTAATGTTATTTATCGTCCTCAACTGAGAGAGAGAAATGTGGAATGAATGACTTTTTCACTAGAGAACTTCATTAAGGCCGAAAAAATGCCAAAGTCTTTCACTTGCTTCAGAATTATGTTATATATTGTAATATCCAACTGGTAGTTAGCTGGTGGTGCAGAAGTCTCTATAATTATGACGCCCCGAAAATTAGGTGAGAAATTGTTTAAATTTTTTTTATTTGTTTTTTTTTTTTTTTTTTTTTTTTTTTTTTTTTTGCATATGTATACCTCAATAAGAATATATTATTATTATTATTATTATTTATGGTGCTTAAGGTAACAATATAAAAATATATATTTAAATATTTTTAAATTATTATTTTATCAGACGCCTATCTCCATGTCATTTGATGATGCCAACAACTTTAGAATGCAAACCGTTGAAAACGATTATGGAATTGGGTCAAATTATAGGTTTGGTTCCATAAGCTTTTTCATAGTGACTTCGATGAATCATACGAGTTACCAACCAAAACTAAAACTCGCAAAAAAGGTTCAAGTTGAAAATTCAGCTTGGTTTTCGGCTAAAAATAGAATTTATAAAGAAAAATGTAAACGTTATTTTGGATAAGGAAAGGAAGGAACTGCTGGGAATTTTGAGAAGACGAGAGAATAAAAAATGTGAATGTGTGTTATGAAATGTGCGGAGATAAATGACGATGATAGAGCAAACAATTTTAAAGAATTTTTGAAAATGAGTTAAGAAGAAAAAAAGTTTAAGTTAAAACTTTGATTAAATCAGCTCCAATTAATAGACCCCGAAATAGAAAAAATATTAAATAAATCCAGAAGAAGACTAACTTTTAAAAACATGTGAGTTTGGTTTAAAGTTTTAAAATTTTCTTGAACAGGTTGGACGTAGGTGCAAAGGCTGAGCTTAATTGTTCAAAAAAGCCGTCAATTTCAACAGTTATCGTCGAACATGTAAGGTATACATGTAAAATGCAATGCCTTTACTAATTTCTGAATGCTCTTCCAACAATAGATTCGTATTACTGTTGTGCTGATTGGCATTGTTTACATCGAAAAAAAAGTCAATCCCTTATGAAGGGTACGTACTTCAATAAGTTAAGAAAAAAGAGACTAGAACTAACAGGAGTAAAGACAAAAACGAGGAAATATTAATTTTTGCGGTAGACCTGCAAGTGATCCTACTCGCTCCAAAATTCCATTGCAGTAGCCTATATTACCGGTCAAAGTTGCAGATTCGTGATTTAGTTTTTTTTTATAATTATAAAGGACCAAAAGGTTATTTTATTTGAAGGTGGTCTATATGCTGAAAAATTTGAAAGTGTATGGGCTTATTTTGTGGAAAAATATTCTCAGTGAAGATAATAATCCCGTGAAATTATTATTTCATAGCGACGTTTGCACTAAACAATTGTATGATAAGAAATGCCCTGCGATATACACCAGTCAACATAAAGTAAAAATTGAGCAAAAAATATTCGTCATACTAGAACGAATGCTGATTGAGTACATTTTACGATTCAAGGAGCCATGATAAATAGAAATATTGATGTGCCAACTAAATACACTGAGACATGTAAAGCAGCAAGGAAAAAACCTAAACCTCGACCACATAAAGTATATATATTCTGAGTTCTTATACATAACGAAGTCGATTGAGCGATGTCTGTCTGCCCGTCTGTGTTAGTGTTGAAATAAAAAAAAAAAAAAAATTAAATACGCCAATCGATCGATCAGACATAGTGTTATAGATAGAAGTGCTATTGAAAATCAGCAATATCGTTTCTTATCCTTAGATGCAGCGGCCAAAACACCACGCTTTAATACTTTGGTTTCTTATTCAAATTAATATTGATATGAATGCTCCTCGTATTCTTACTTACAAAGTTAGTTGGTAAAACAGATGATGTTTACATTTACACAACTAAGGTAGATAGCCGCGAAGATAGCTGACGAAGGATGGAGCGATCCATAAAATGCAGCATTATATTCCTGCTGGTGTCTAATTTTTCTGGTTTTCTTTGGATAACGTCTGCATACATTTGTAAAATTATTTTTCTTTCTAAACAAAAAGGTTTTTAAAAATTAAAAAATGAACTTAAGCCAGAATCTGTTCCTATGAGAAAATATTTTTTTTTTTAAGTTTGATTAAAGTTAATTAAATAAAGTTAAAAGTCGCAGTAGTGTATGGTAACAGTTCGTTATGAACAAACTAAAAATGTTTTTGGTGAGCATTGAATATTTGAAAAAGAAATATAAAAATAAATGAATTAATCACACACAGCGGCGAACCGTAATTAACAAATTATGTCTGTACATGGTTTTTGCATTAAAACTATTCGAAACCGTTTACTTCAAAATTAATTTCCTGAATGATTCGAAACCCAATTTTGGAATATCTCACTTTTGTTTAATTGCATACGTCTCCGTCTGTATAAAATCAATTCATTTATTTGAATTAAGAAAAATTATGATTCACATCAATTTGATATTCTATTATGTACGTATGTACATTAGGGAAAAAACTTTTTTACAATTTTTGAAAATATCAAAATGGCCCTATCCATACCATGTGGTGCATAAAAAATGATAAGAACTGCATCTTTAGATTTTCGATATCGTTAAAAAAGGTTTCGCGTCAAATGCAATTAAGTTTGGGATCAGTAAGTTCTTAACTCTTAATCTTAAGTTAAAATCACTTAACAAAGATAGTTTTTAAATTGTTATTTTGATTATAATCATATAATTACATTAAGAAATGTAAATAGTTAAATAATTAAAAAATAAAAAAAAAAATCTTAAAGGGCTTTCAGCATTCGGCTTCGACGTGGAACGTTTTTTTCCGAAATGACCTGACGACACACTTTTCTATTTCAGCACAACATCGGCTACAACGTGGTGATAGGGCCTTATTTTGGTTGTACCCCTATTGTACATAATATATATGTAATCGAGCCCTCAATATTAACAATAGAATCTTAGACATTTAAGCCGTTTATTTTGAAAGTTGCATAAGTCACTTTTTAAAAAAAATCGAGTTAATGGCTCAATAAGTTTAGAACTATTGAGATTTATTCGAAAGAAGTTATGGTAATTAACGGTATAACAAACATGTTTATTTTGAAAGTGGCGTAAGCTGTAATCAGGAAATTAATAACGGGGCTTGGTGTAAAAGAAAAAGAATCATGTGGTAAATGTGTCAGAAGTATTGTTTTGAATTATTTTCAGTATTTTTAAAATAAAGTTGAGCTCATTGGACTTATTTTTATAAATACGATTTCATCAGACAGCGAATCAGGAAAAATATTCATTTATTATTTTAGTTGTGGAATTGGTTGGTGCTGTTTATGGTTATTTTAAAAATTTGAAACAAAACACATTTTCTGAGGACTTAATCGCTCCTATTGATGACGAAAATTAAACTGAACTGATGTATTTTCACATTTATTACTTACACTAATATAATATGTAATATTTCAAAATGAAGTAAATATTTGTGTATTTTATGAATATTAAAATAAAAAATACTTAAAAAAAACTTTTTATTAAATATGTTGATGGTATGAATTATTATTATATATAAAATGTATTCAACAATTTTAGTAAAACACTGCCCTTTTAAAACATCACTTCAGTAAAATACGTCGGACAAATTTAGTATAATATTGTAATATTATGTCAGTAATTTTTCTAAACTATTTATATTTTAATGTTTGTAGGAAATTAAATAACAAATGCTAGTAAATCTTTGCGAAAGTTAGCATCCATATTTTAAAACGTGATAAAACACAAACTCTTAAATATCTCGACTTAAAAACAAATTAACTTATGCCACTTTTAAAATAAACGGCTCATTTACCTATGTTTTATAAACTAAAAATGTGTTTTTGTTGTTGTTATTAGTAACGTTTCTGTTTGGTTTATTTTTAATTAAACAAATGTAAATTTTGAATCGTCATTGTGTTAAATATACAACTTGAAATATTAAATCTTATCTATTATACCATTAAGATAATTTAAACAAAATGTAAATCCAGAGTCGCCCTCAAGAGCTCTTAGATGCATCAAACTATTTTAAATACATAACGTTTTACAGGTTGACAGACACTACGGCAACAAATTCTAGATTGCAAAAACTCTAATAATTTGCCTTTATACAAAATTTCCTACATTTGTTTGAATGTATGTATGTATGTATGTAGATACGAACACTATTTTATATACTAGACAATAAGTAATTTTTTAATTGCCAGTGATTTTAAGTAAAATTGTATCTCCACACAATGAATATTTATATTATTTAACACGCTTTTACGGGTGACGCTTTTTAAACAAATCCAATTTTTACATATGTGACTTAGTTTATATGTCTTATTTGAAGATAGTGAGAAAGAAGTCAATCTTTTCTGAAATGTGCAAATAGGTAGTATTCATCCACTTTTTTAAAATGTCTAACCATAAACGGCACCAACCAAGTTTGTGGGAAGTGAATGGCAGATTGCAATTGAAGTTGCAGTCTAATCACAATTGATGAAAAGTTTTTAAACACATCACAAGGCCGCCTAAATAATTTCAAGAAATAATATGGGTACTAATTAGACTTTAATTTTGAAAAGATACATATATTTATAAATAATTAATTAATTAGGATTATAATTGTTGTAATCGCTATCAGCTGATCTTTAAAAGGGAATACTGAACTTTTCTTACTAAAATGTCGGAAGATATCAAATTAAAAAAAAAAAAAATTACTTGAATTTCAATTTGGCCCGTACCGCGGGAACAGCTGTAATTATATCGCTATTCCCAGAAGCACTTCAATACCTTTTAAAGAGCACGTTTAGACACATGTTGATATTTATTCAGCAGGCAGCAAAGTATTTTCTAGGATCTGAAGATAAATTTCATTTTACATTTTTTTAAAACGGTGCCTCACTTTTTATCCACATTTATTTATTTAAACTCATTGTAAATTTAAAAATTTGTAAAAATACAAACTTTTTTTTTTTTTTGCTTTTTTAATGGAAAGATTAGCGATACATTTTTTTAATTAAAACTGACAGCGAAACCTCACAAAATGCTATCCGTAAAAAAGGTGTACAAAATTAATTATCAAATTAGTGGTCGAGTCATACTATTTCATATGTTTGATCATGAGTTTGAATGGGATTCGGAGTATTGATTGTATGTACATTATTCGGAAGAAGTGGAGCAAAAAAAAATTTTTTTTACAGAAATAAATAATTCGTAAATAATATTTAATTTTATTGCATTTACTGAGTTTATAATAATAAAAATAATAAAAACACTGAACAAAGTATCGTGTTATTCGAGAATAGAAGTATTCGAGAGACCACTGTAAATATTATTAGTAATTAATTTATAACCACGTTTCATCTACATTTAGTCTGTTTCGTTGTAGTCTCAAAAAAAAAGTTTTATGACGTTAATTATTGAAAATAAATAAAAGAAAAAACAATACGAAACATCAGCAGCGCCTTATACTCAAAGAAATATCTACTTACGAATATCAAATATTTGTTAATGAAATGTTGTAAAATAATTTACTCACCTCCGATAAAACTTATAATGTCAGGTACTTTTAAAGCACTGAGCTGCATGTTGTGAGAGAAGTTTCAAAATATATTTGTTGCTTTAGTGAGGTGTTGGCGTTAATAGTGAGTAGCTGTTTTCGGCGAGGAGTTTACACGTTTTAATATAATTTAAACTAGTATACATTTGGATACCCAAATGAAGTAAGTTGTAAAAGTGAAAAACCTAAATAAATAAATGCATTATTGAAATTTTTTGTTATTGCAATGCAATTAGTAATGAAAGATTAATTAACACTTCGTGGTTGTGTTTTTAAGGCTAAAATTTTACTAAAGTTGTTAATACTTAAATTTTTAAATATATTATGTGAAAATTATTTTAAAGGGACCAAAAAATTAAAAGAATCATTAACCCTTATCGGACGCGACTTTTCACACGTTTGATTCTCACCAGGTTGTAGTTATTTTTAACAAATATGAAAAAAAACAATAGTATGTTATTATACATTTATATTCATTTCTTTTCAGTTTTGTTACAAATTATTTATTTTTTGTACAACTACTACATGTCTGAGTTTCTGATAAGTATTTATATACTTATTATATACTTATTTATATACTTGTAAGGTATGGTATGTATAGGAACTATAACTCTTCTTTTCTTAGAAAATAACGAAGCGTTATTGCTAAACTCATCACTAGAGCTAAAATCACTTTCAGAAATTTCTTTGATATTTATAATATTTTCTTTATTCATTTTATGGGCAAAAAATAAATTCAGACATTAAAAAAAAGAATTGAAAGTTTATTGCACAAGTTAAATGCTCTGCTGATAACGACAAACTGAAAAGATTCTTATGCTCAAACGGTAACGGTAAATACGTATTTTCAAATGGTAACGGTAAATTGAAGAAATGAATGCATTTTAAAAACAAATCTCATCAATAGACAGTATGTTTCGACATAATTCGCCTTGTCACTTCACACGTGCCATACGACCGTTGCAGAAAAGTACTGTTGTCACGTCAGAGGTGACTTACGACCGATAAGGGTTAATAACAACATCAGGGACGCTTAATTTTTTTCGTTCACATCCCTCCATACTGTATTCAGCGCGATCTACTAGATATAAAAACGGTCATTAAAGTTAAATGATGTCCAATGCTCCTTATAAAATCCATGTGAATATAGATATTCATATACGTCGTTATATACAACATTACGTATTCCTGCATGTCCAAAACATTCAACAAAATGTTAATAAGTATCGGAATAAATTTTATTTTACAAACTCAAGCAATGAAAAGCAAAAGTACTATATTCCCAGTAGGGATGAGCGATCTCGTGCTTTTTGAGGAACATCGTTACCAGTTAACATGATTTTCAAATCAACGTTCTGTTAAATAGTTACCGTGATCACCATTTGCAGTTCTTTTTATATTTTAACATACATGTTTTTATATAGGAGGTATATAATACTAAATAATATTTTATGCAAACAGTAATCATAAAGAAGAAGTTATTTTGATCTCTACATTAAAAGCAGCTGTAATTAAATTTCCCCAGAAATATAAGTCGGAACACTGATTGATTACAGGTTCAAATAAAAAAAGCACACAACGTTTTTTGTTTTTTCACTACATACATATGGATGCATGTGTGAAGTTTGGAAAAAAGAATAGTTGTTGTTAATAAGTTGAAGCAAGAAAAAGCTACGCAGCAAAGAAGCTGCTTTGATTTATATACTTATGATGAATGAAAGAGTCAAAAGTACTTATATTCCTCTTTCACAAAGTAAAATTAAATTTAAGTTTGTATGTGTGCAAATATAAAAGAACGTTCTTACGCGGAACTGTTATTTGATCAACTCAGTCACTGTAGTGACCAGTGATTTAATCACAGATACTAAAATATCACTCATATCTAATTCCCAATAAGTAGAGCTGTAAAATTATCGATAGTCGGCAAATTCGATAGTTTCTATAGTTTACTTAAAAAATGTCGATACTATCGAATTTTTTAAGTACTAATTCTGGCAACTATCGCTATCTGATACTATTTCTATCGGAAAAATACTATCAATGGTCACCCAAAAATAAACTATTTATAATATCGATAGTATTATCGATTGTTTTTCAGCTCTACCAGTAAGTCAGTATTCTTGCTGCATCTGACCGTTCAAAAAGTGATATTAAGTAATATATTCGTTATGTAACTAATTGTAAATGTATTGCGTTTTCTTCAAGGCAGTTTATCAACTGTAGTTGTTTCCAAAAAATTGCCGTAGGTTTGTCCTAATAGGGATGCCTTATATCTTACACGTTTCCAGTTTGGTTTGGAATATCTTCACACCAGATAGGCTTAGGACATGGGAGAGATGTTTTCTCTGCTCCTACCTAAGATTATGGTATGGTTGGAAAATATTATCACCGTACTTCCGAATGTTAATGTTTGGCTTAGTAATAAGTACCATTCTCCAGTTAGTCTTTTTGGCTTCTTTTTAAGAAAGCAGAAATCTTGTTTTATCACAGAAGGTTAAAAACCCTTAACGTAAATGACTTGGTGTATAACGTTGTACAGTAGTTTACGATAGATGTTATATATCCCTCATTTTATTTTATAATTTTTAGTGTTATTTAGTATGAAAGGTAATTTATATATATTCCTTTTCATCCTTCTTTCTGACTGACCAATGATGAGATTTCTTTTCTACATACAATTTTGAATAGATGATGAAGAATAGCTGGAATTTTGTATTTCATAGCAGCAGGTTATGTATGTTTAGGAAAAAAGTTTTACGACCGCATTCATAAAAAATTAAAACAGGTCAATAAACCTAAAAAAGGCAAATACTCATAAAATTATTTTCGTAAATGATTAAGAGTCTCAAAAAACTTAGATAAACAATTTTAAAATTAAAAAAATTATTGTTGTATTTACCTTTTAAACCAAATATAAAATTAATTTTAGATATATATTTTGTTTATAAAATAAGTTGTCCGAAATAAAAAAATTAATTCTAAAAGGAAAATATTAAATCAAACAAGTAAGAGTTCTATATTCGGTCATGACGAATGTACCCTTCACCATATACATACATATGTACATACGTATAAATCTAATTAAGTGAAGTAACTCCAATCAAAAAACCAATATTGGGGTGACAGAGAATTAAAAAAATAAGAAAAAAATAAGTCATGCGCTCTTAATGGATATCCCTTCAAAAGCTTTAAAATGACACCCATATTGATATCTTAAAAATTTGAAGCACAATCGTACTTTTCTATAAAAAGTTCATAGGCCCATAACTCCAAAAATATGGGTGACCACCAATTTTTTCACTTGCTTTTTTCTAATTTTTTAATATTCTATCGCTCCATTAATGTATTTGTTTTTTTTTTTTATTGGTTTTACTACACTAAACTATATTTGTTCCAAATGAAAGAATTACAGGCAGGAGGGATGTTTTAGCCTGCTGCAGAATTTTCGAAACTATATCTGGCCGATTGGCGTATTTAAATTTTCTTTAGTTGATCCAAGACCTTGGCAAAGTTAATTTCAACCCGAACACGGGCGGACAGATGGACAGACGGACTTCGCTTATTCGACTTCGCTATGCATAAGAAAGCAGAATACACAATACCTTGTGTGATCGGAAATGGATATTGTAGAAATTACAAACCGAATCAGTTAAAATGCTTAAAGTGTAGATTAGCTATTGAACTTTTATTGTGTTTTTTTCAATACAACTTATTACAAAAGGGCTTTTAAGCGAAAGTGTTTAATAACTATTGTAAACTTTAAATCTAAAATAGGAACTTTTTATTAATTAGTATCTAAAAGCACTTAAACAATTTTTAATTAAGTCACGAAAAACGTAATTTTGTAAATGAGCGATTTGAAAGTTGAAATCTAAAAATTTTTATTGTTAAACGAATGATAGGTTGTATAAAATAATTATTAAAAATAAGAAAAGTTTAAATAAATTCTTTTATTTTGTGTGATCTTTTTCCACGATCACACAACCATTATCGCTTAATAGTTTGGTTTTTCTACGAAAGGAAACTTGGTACAAAACATATATCAGCTAGTTCGGGTTTAGACGAGGGAAAATTTGGCTAACATTTTGTGATCAGTACGCGGCGATACGCTTTGTTAAAATTTCTTTACATACATTTAAAAGTAAATAGCAATAGTGCAATGTTGCTGACAACATCCCAGCAAAAAATTAGCCATTAAAAAAGGAAGTAGTAGTTGAACTAGTTCTTAATGTTAAAAGAGAACACTTTAAAATACGTACTAATGATCGGCATTATTTTTTGCAATAATAAATGCATTCGATTAAAAAAATGTTGTTAAAATCATTAGGTTGGTAATCTAGTTGGGAAGTCCTTCAGCCAAAAATCCTTAATTCCACACTCGATTAATTAATTTCTGAAAAATATTATGCTTTTTTTTATTAATTATTAAATCACTGCTATTCATTATTTAAGGTGAAAGCACGTCCCGATGGCCATTTCGCTACTGCTTACTAAGCTTTTTAGGAAGTTTCTTACACACATTTGAAATAAACTAAAGATTTTTGTCCAAACAATAAAGTAAAGACATCGATTATTTAATAATCTAATCGGTATACAAAAAAACCGTGATTTTTCAGAAAATAATTAATTTAATTGAATATTTCCGTGGTTTAATTTAAAAAATATTTTATATATGTATGTACATAAGTAAAAATTTATTAATATACAAATAAAATATATTTGCCCATGCACGCGTATGTTTACTGAATGTCAAAGAAGCAAAAAATTATTTGGATAAAAAGTAGATATTTGTTAATCTTTATTTGTGAATATTATAAATAATTCGAAATCGGTTTTTGGCCGTATTTTAGAAATGTATGCGGACGTTTTCCAAAGAAAACAAGAATAATTAGACACCAGCAGAATGTAATGCTGCATTGTCTGGATCGCTACATCCTTCATCAGCATTCGTCTCAACTAACTTTGTAAATAAGTATTCATATCAATATTAATTTGGCAAGACAAAGTCTAAACACACACCAAAAACAAATTTCAGTTAATTTTTTATTTAAATTTTATTTTTTTTAATTATTACATTTTTAAAATTTAAACAATAGAAAATACAACATACAATTTATTCTCTAAAGTGAGTTTTTGAAATCATCAACAAGGCTAATTAATGTACAGGTGGCCTAAATAGCCCAGCTGATTTTTGTATATGTTTGATGTTGTTGTCAAAGTTTAAAAATTATTTAAAACATTTTTTTTTTTCAAATATGTAATTTAAAAAGGAAAAAATTTTTAATTTTATAAAATTAAATATCCAAACCAAGGCAGATTTATTTTATTAGGTAGTAGCGGTAATACAACAAATACAACATTTACAAAAATAACATGCCTTTTTGTTGTTGTTTTGTGCGTTGGAAACGTCAAAAACACAAAGAAAAATAAAAGATAATTGCTCGCAATACACATGCTTGCTTTGTCTTGCAAACGCTTGTTGTTAGTGTTTTTTGAAATTCGTAAACAAACAAAGGAAAATACAAACAACTTTTGACATTTACAACTACAAACCAGCTGGGCGGACGACACTACCTAGTAAAATAAATCTGCCTTGGTCCAAACCAAAGAATTAAATATAAGGTATTGCTGCATATTCAGGAGAAAGAAAAAATAAGGTACAACATCATTTAAGTTACCAAATGATGATAGAAGGATAAATTGAATTTGGCTTTCTTTTGTTTAGTCAGCTATATTTAACATCAACGTGTTGATCTGCAACAACAAAATGGCATAAGGTTTTTGTAGCCGTGCGGTCACCTTATTTTTAATTTGCCTTAATTATTAATTCAGTTTGGAATATATGTATGTATGTAGTACATACTATGTACGTATGTACTTCGAAAAATTAATTTTTAACACTTTATTTCGTGAGTTCATTTCATTAGTTTCACTCCCCAATAGATATGTTATTTTTTTGTTTTCAAGTAATAAATATAGAATAAAGAAGAATTCTAATTCTTGTTATTCATCAAAAAAAATTAATAATTTACTTAATATTTTAGATTCATCATAAATAAAAAGTTAACTCTCTGGATTATAATATCAGCGATTATAATAGTGGCATTAATATTAGGTCTGGTATTTGGTCTTAAAGGCAGAAGTGAAACACGTATTGTGGCTGCAGTTGTATCAAATGGCAGAGGATGTGCAGAAATCGGAAGGTAAAGTTTATACACCTTAACTTTGCTTAAAATTATATTTGCTTTACTTTTATCAAAAGTCAGATGCTATTCGATGGTGGATCCGCTGTTGATGCTGCCATCGCAACACTTATATGTGAAGGAGTAATGTTACCTCATAGTACGGGTATTGGCGGTGGTTTTATGGCCACAATTTATACGAAAAAAACTAGGAAAATAGAAACGTTAAATGCACGTGAATCTGCCCCTGCTTTTGCTCATGAAAACATGTTTCTGGGACAGAATTCTATAGTGGGTAAGTGAAATGCTAAGTGTCATACTAAATACAATATTTTTCTGTAAATTGGATATAAATCAAAACAAAATCGACACTTTACGATTTTTAAATTAGAAACTTGCTTATCGATAGTCAGCGAAGACTGGACCTTGAATGCAACTCATATTAAGGGAAATAATAATTGATTATTTATGATTTTTGTATTCGATATCATCTTTCTTGCTTTTATATTCAAGTTCATAGAACACTTTTTAAATTCATTTTCATTTCTTTTTTCTTAATATTTTATTTAATAATGTATTAATTATTGAAACACTTGTACAAAACGTAAGCAGGTGCAAGTGCGGGTGCTGTTCCTGGAGAAATACTTGGTTATTGGGAACTACATCAACGATATGGTGTTTTGCCATGGAAAGTTTTATTCCAGCCCAGCATTAAACTTTGCAGAGAAGGCCATTGGGTGTCCAAGTATTTAGGTGCTGCTATATTATCTAAAGAAAAATTTATTCGAAATGAACCCACAATGGCGGATGTATTTGTTAAAAATGATGGCTCGTTGTATAAGGAAGGGGACTTTCTGAAACGAACTGCTTTAGGCAATACTTTGGAAAGAATTGCTATAAATGGCGCAGACGAAATGTATGGCGGCGGAGAAACCGGCAAAATGTTCATAGAGGATATAAAAGAAATGGGAGGCATAATAACAGATGAAGATTTAAAAAACTACAAGTAAGTAATTAAGATTAATATGTATATTCGGTGCTCAAAGTTTAAACATTTAAATTCATTTTTTCTTGAACAGGTATGACCATGTTTGCCGGATTTATTTTCTCTTGAATTTCTTTTACACACATAGCAAACGTAATTATTGCATCCCAGTCATACATGGAAGTAATTAATTAGATGGATTAATTAATTGAAGATTTCATTGGCATTGAATGATAAATAATGTTAATTATTTTTTAAGCATTATCATTATTTTTACTAATGGTGATGCTTTTTATAGAAAAGGTTTCATTGGTAACAAAATCATTACTATTGACTAATGATTAAATGGTTTAAAATCATTATCATTAATCAAGATGTTCCATGTCTTTGTACACTGAATATACATCTTAAGGCAAAGTAGAGCAATATTTTAAAATGGCATTTTGATAAAAAAAAATTTGGTGAAATTTTTATGTTATAATGTTGTGTTTACGCAATACGTAAAAACTACAGAATGAATACTTTTTTTTCGTAAAGATAAGTCATTTCGTAGAAAAAATAAGATACGAATGTGACATCTCCCAATTTCACCGGTACTAAAACAGTTGTCTGTAGATTTAATTTTTGTAAATGGAAAATTTTTAAGACTGTTTACAGAACTATGCAATAAATATTTAGAAACACATATTTCTAAATATGAATTTTAAGAAAATTAGAAATGACACGCAGACGAAGTCGTGGGCACTGCCTCTAGATAACAGACCTGCGGGGATTCAATTACATTTCAATTACAATCACACATAATATATAATTGAATATTTTCAACTACAAATTACAAGTAAGTGTAATTAAAATTAGGAACTAAAGTCAATTATAATTATATGTAATTGTAATTGAAAAATATCAATTTCAATTACTTGAAATTTGTAATTCATCATTTTCAATTACACATTACATGTAATTGGAAATTTTAAATTACATATATATTGTAATTGAACAAAATTCAATTATTTTTTTAAAATATTAAGTGCAACTAAAAATTCTAAAAATGAACTTCTGAACGTTTAATAGTCTTATAATTAATTGAAAAAATTTTAAGAAAAATCTTAATCTTTAGCACCAGTTAAAAGGTTTTTTCAGTCGCTAGTATTATTTAAACACCAAGGCGACAGAGCTTGTATATCATGTAGGTATATATATATATCTAAAAGTTTTATATCTTTCGTTGCATTATTTGCTTCATTGTGTATTTGTTTTAAAATATAACGCCTAATTTATGCGTTTATTATGTGTAAGTAATTGATCATTTTTTTAATTAATTATTTTTTGACTATATATAAGTAAAAAAGTATTCATTACACATTTTAATTTCAATTATGTAATCATTTAATTGAATTTTTCAATTACAATTACATGTAATGTGTAATTGAAAAAAAAACTCGATTTTAGTTACAAATATGAAATGTAATTGTAATTGAAAAATTCACTTAAAATTATATGTAATTAAGTAATTGCATGTGTAAATGTAATTGACATCCCCCAGGTCTGCTAGATAATAATAAAAAGGAAAACTTTAAAAATATTGCTGCCTTCGTATTCCAATTGAAAAAGTGAGAAAAGGTTGTAATTTCACTATTTAACGTTTTTTTTTTTGATATTTGGACTAAATTTTAATTTATTAAAAAACACTAATTATTTTTATAATTTACAGGGTTAAATGGGAGGATGCACGTCATGTTGTAGCCAACGTTACACGGGGTTATAAATTATATACAACTCCGTTACCATCAAGTGGCGCGCTTTTAGTTTTTATATTAAACGTCATTAGCGATTTTTATACAAATGACCAAGAAATATACTGGCACCGAGTTATCGAATCATATAAACATGCTTACGGCCAGCGCACTCACTTAGGAGACATTGAAAATGATCCGAAAATGTATGATAGCATTAAAGAAACTTTCGATAAACTTATAAGTCACGACTTTGCAATTAATATTCGCAATCTTATATATGACAACAAAACGTTTGATGATGTGACTTATTATGGGGCAAATTTTACAATTAAGGAAGATCATGGTACAGCAAATATAGCAGTGTTAGCAGAAAATGGTGATGCGATAACTATAACTAGTACTATCAATAACTACTTCGGTTCAAAAGTGCGCTCTCGAAGAACTGGTATCATACTGAATGATGAAATGGACGATTTTTCAACGCCTGGTCTTGTTAACTCTTTTGGTGTGCCAGCGTCGCCAGCAAACTTTATTAAGCCTAATAAGAGGCCAATGTCTTCAATGTGCCCAGCAATAATATTGGATAAAGAGGATAATGTTAAAATGTTAGTAGGGGCTGCTGGCGGTACAAAAATAACTACTTCAGTTGCAACTGTAAGTAAAACATTTTCAAAACATCTTTTCATTATCCAAATCTTCAATGTACAGGGACTAAATACTTTCAGGCTATAATTAAATATTTGATATTAAACGAAACCTTGGAAGAGTCTGTGAATGGCGGGCGGATGCACCATCAACTAGCACCTATGCTTATCGATGCGGAAAGAGAAGTACCCATTAATATTCGAAATTATTTAAAAAAAGTTGGACATAAATTTGACGTTTCTCCAGAAGCAAATGGCTTTGCAGCGTTAACTGCCATTGGAGTTCAATCTGAAGTTCCAGAACCTTTTTACGATCGTCGCAGGATCGGTAGTATTTCAACTTTACAAGCTCGAAGTAAACATGATCATTAATCCTTCCATTAATGAGTCTTTCTTTGGTCTTAAAATAGTAAAAAATTTCGCAGGGACATTTAACAAATTGAATGGTGATTAACTTCATGCAATAAGTGAGTTTTGATGATTCTAATTGTTAATTTAAGATAATATAAAGTAATAAAAAGGCACAAGAAATGTTTTTCTTTTTTAGAAAATTGTGGTTTTACTTAATGTTACATGTGAAAATGAAATAAATCATAGTGGTGATGCTTTTTGCTGATTTTCCTGCTGACAGCTCCTGCTGTCGGTGTTGCTACTATTTACGAGGACGTTTAGATTTTTCCCTTTTGTGTGTCTCAAAATTATTTTATCTTTACGTTAAATGCTTTCATAGCACTTTAAATCCTGCGATAGCTCATTATGCATCCATTGGTCCGTTCTTCAATATTAGGCAGTGCTAATTCTGTCAATTTTCTTATGGGCTTTATTTTATTATATATGATTAATGGAGCAGTATCTACCATATTGTAAAACAGGACAGATGGAAGTTGCATAGAACAGATGCTTTATTTGAGCGTACTGTTCAAACAAATACAGTTTCCTGCTTCATATCATACGTTTATTCCATATTTGGTTGGCTTAGATAGAATGTATTGTGTAAACGGTTTGTGATCTCTATATGGGAAAAATTGCTCATCTATAATCAGCGCATCGCGCGGGCCTTGATTCATTTTTAGATATAAAATAACTGTCAGAAGTTTCGGGATAGACTTTCACATGTTATTAAGTCTCGTCATCCGATAAATAACGCGTCTTTCCTTTTCAGTCAGTTGCTGGTAGCGTATACAGTAACGTATCACCGTTTTCACAAACCCGAACGTAAATCTGCCATTTTTATTCAAGGATGTACATACACAAAATTATAAATTTCACAGTCAATGGTCGCTGTTCAATACTCGTATATAAACCTTTTATACTGTTCGGTGTAATTCATACTCGCTGTTGTAAGAATTAAAAAAACAATTCTTCCATTTGCAATTATTTCTAATTACAGTAGAAGGTCCGTTGGGACCTTTTCAGTAGGCTTGAGTAGTTCAGAAACGAACCATTTCCATTGAACTAATCCATTCTTTGAACTAAATGAACTAATTCTATTAAAAACACGGGAAACTTTTACTCAATTAATTAATTATAGAGACGTTTTTTTACCCTTAATAATCAATATCGTTGATTTGTTAATAAAATCGGGATAATTTAAGAAAATAACACTGTAATTTTATGAAAAATGAACTCATTCTATTTTATAGGTCTACCAAGTTCAGCTTTGGACTATGCCTTATATTTGAACTACTACAAGATGGACTAAATAACATGTATATTTTTCGTTGTTCACTGTTTCTGACACTATCAATAAAACCCAATTTGACTTGATTATTGAAATAAAGAAAATAATGTGTTAGAAAGTAAATAAATTTAAATTTTTCCTTACCTATTGCAGTGCTTCTAAAATATATAGAAAAGATTTCACTGACGGGTGCTGTTTGTCAAATTCGGTTTTACTAGATCTGAAGATACGATAGTAATTCAGTTTTGTTTAGATTTGAACATAATTGCAAAAGAACATTTGAACTAAAAATTAATTTGAACTAAAAGAGCTTTCAACTAAACAGACGTTTTTGACTAAAACTGAACTAGTTCAGGGGGGGTTACTATGTAACTCGATTCGAAAGTTCGAACAGCTCAAAAGTTATATTCGATCCGAATTTGAGATCTTACCAGTAACACTTTCGGATCGAGTAAAAAGTGCTGCCACTAATTGGAACTATTTTTGGCAGTACTTTCGAATGTATTATTCAAACTTGGCAGAATTTCCTACGGAAAAATGTCAAAAATATCAAAATAATAAAAATAAAAGTTAACAAGAAATACTTGTTTATTATAAAAAAGGATTCGGTTGCCCTTTGGTTAGAAAGTGAAGATGAAATGAAATGAAATAAAAAACAATTTATAAAAAAAGTTAAAGTTTTTTATTTTCAACGTCCAATTTAAGTTCATGGTCGAATTTCCTTTTTGCAAGCTTATAATTTTTCTCGTCTATATCTACTTGCCTTCTTTTGTATTTAACTAGAGCTTTTAAACTAGTACTTCTTTCTTCTAACACTGATATGGAGCGCTTGTGGTATTCCATTTGATTATTGACTTGCTGTTCCAGCAATGTTTGCTTTGTCAGCACAGCGCGATTGAATGGTGCTCGTGGTGTGATGGGTGTGCGAGCAGTTGATGTCTCCCCCATATCATGTTGGTTACACATGTAATCATGTACAGTGTAAACATCTTGCTCGGCGTTGTTACTGGTTCCCGTAATGCGGTTTTTCCGCAATTATGCCTTAAGGTGGGTCCTGTGGTCTGCGCAAACCTAAGGAGAAAAAATTAATTTAATTTATGGACAAACTATTTATTACTTACTTTTTTCTAACCGACCACTTCCCGCATTGGTGTACCGGCTGCATTTAGGTCTTCTACCAATCGTGCGCATAAATCATTGGTGTCTTGTTTGGCGTCCGTAGCTTTTATGTACCCCTTAGCCAACTATGGATGCTCCGTCATAAAGTTGACCATGATCTCAAATTGGCTTTGCTTGGTATTTAAATTTTTCGTAGTATTTTTCTTATTGAAATCAATATATTCATTTTTAAGAAATACTTACATTTTTTAGCGTCTGCTATCGTTGTTTCGATTTTTTAAAGATTTGTTTATGTAACATCCGTTAACTTAACATTTAAACGAGTACAAATTTCAACTTTCGACCGACTTTGACATCTAAATTCGAAATACATAGTGTTTGCATCACGAAAGTAGAGTATGAGTATCCGATAATCGTATATGGCAATTCGAAAGTAGGAAATGTATTTGCGAATTCGAGTTAGTTGGTAGAAAAAATCCGAATTCGTAATCGCTTCAAAACTAGTTTTAATCAGCAGACTTTTTTCTTGAACTAAATTTACGGTTGGAGACAGCACCATTTTAATAATTTAAAGAAAAATAAATACACAAGATGAAGATTGCATCTAAAATTGTGAACTTCTTCTCAACTAAGATACACATCTTGAGGAGGAAATTAGTTGTAGGTGGCTCAATTACGCTCAAAACAGAATTAGCCGAAAATAATTAAAAGTCAGAGATAACTAAAATTTTTTGTCGAATAATACAGATAATTACTACGGTTTATTTTCATATCTGTGCCTTTCTTCTATAAGCTTTTTATTGTTAAATTATTATTTTTTTTTTTTTTATATGTTAAAGAACAGATATCAAAGTTTGTATAAATATTATTTTATTTACATAAAAAAACAAATACTTAAAATTTTCTTAGTTATTAAACTAAACAAATAAATAAACATTTCACAATGCAAGAAGGCAATGAATGGTTCATTTAACGTAAATAGATTTACAAAACAAATGTATGCGAATTTGTTATTTAAAACAATAGTGTGAATCAAGTGCATACATACATATATGTACATACATATATGTATATACATATGTATGTAGATGTATAAATACATACGTGTTTAATGAACTGGTTTTAAACTTGTAATGTATGCCAGCAATAGATGACAGACGCTTTATTTATATCTATGAATACATATATATTGCACATACATATATTTGTATGTTTTTGTTTAGTTTACTCTTAAATCAATAAATATCGGCTTTTAATGATTTTATGAATAAATCGATTTAGCTTAATAGTAATTCTTTAAATACAAATTGTTGTTCATAAACTAAACCAAGTTATTCATAATGGATAGTGTTTATGTGAAAATATATGAATATATGAATATATGTATGTGTGTGAGTGAATAATTTTTTTTTGTAATTTAAAATGAAATAATTTAAAATTCAATGAATCTCTTGCTGCTTGCCATCTTCGTGCTAAACATGTCGATAAAATGGCTTTCAATTTTAATCAATACTTGGGCTCTTACACTCTAATTTGTAAATATATGTTTATAGAAACAATCTATTGACTATATTTTCTTTGTGGATACACAAGACTTAAATTATAAAATATATAATAATTTACTTTTTTTTATCTATTATTAATATTAAATTTAATTTTAAGTATTTATTTAATTGCTTCGTTGTATTGTTTCTTTTTTAACATTAGAATTGTTCCAATGCATTTAACTTTAGTTTGTGAATATTGCAGCCTGTTTTTATATTATTGTTCTACATTGATGGTTATGACCATAGTTGGTCAATAATGTCCTCCGCTGTGTCGATGATGTTCCCTTCTTCCCGCCGAATGGTCACGGTACTCGCCATTGCGTGGGTTTCCATTTTTATGATGGTGATGATGATGGCGCTTTTTTTCTTGAATTTCAAACAAAATTTTTTTTAAGGAGTGAAATTAAAAAAATTTTGTAAATTTTTACATATGAGTTAGATATTTTTATACCTTTTAAGCAAACATCCGAAACAACCATTTCAGAATTTTCTCTTAGCCCATAATTGTCTCGACCGACGCTAAATGATAAAAAAAAATTAAGTGCTTTTAACGTTGTTTAATATTACTTCTTTAGTTTAATAATGATTTTTTGACCCTTTTTTTTTATTAAATTATTTTCTATTTTTTTAAGCTTTGGGTCCTTATATTTGTTAATAATATTTTATTTCAATATTTCGGTACTTTCTGCGTACCTTTTTCAGGAAACAAAATTAATTTTGTTTCCTGAAAAAGGTACGCAGAAAGTACCGAAATATTGAAATAAAATATTATTAACAAATATAAGGACCCAAAGCTTAAAAAAATAGAAAATAATTTAATTACTTCTTTAGATAAAGTTAATTTACATTCAGAGTTTCCCTAAGAATTATGATTTGAAAATACTTTTTAAAGGAGACGTTAAATATTTAAATATCTCAATTAGTTCTCTTTAATATGATGAAAATGTTGTTGAAATATTTATGTTTAAAAAAATATTAATTATTATTTGTTTAATAAAAATTCTTAGTTAAAAAACTTGCAAATTAAAGAAAACATTACCGTTCTAGTTTTTCTCTCGATCGCTGCATATTTTCTCTTAAATTATCTCTTGTACGAGTCATACTGGGTGGATCAAGAGTTTCTTTTCTACGCAATGCGTTGTGAGAACTGTTTTTGGATGCAGATTCATGTAAATTTTCCCAAGCCTGTCTGTAATACCTTGAAAAAATAGACAATGCAAAAAATTAACCTCAAAACATTGAAAATAGACAAAAGTTTTTGGAATTTTTTTAATACTTCGCGTAAATAGATATGTAAATATGTATCTATTACGTACAATTAAATTGAGTAACGCATGTAAAACTCTCTGCAGATCAATTATTTAATCAAGTACACACCTGTTTAAACCATTTCTAGAACCTGAAGTTGAACTATCAAATGAAGCAACAGTATTGCAATCTGGTGAAGCTCTATGCCGATAATGCTGAGTAGTACGATTTCTGAAAGAATATATAAAAATGTTGCATTAAAATAGATTTTGAGCGTGGGACAAAAAACAGTTTGTGTTATTTTTGAAACTAAGATGCCATCTACTGTGGGTTAGAAAACAATTATTAACAATATTTCCAAACATCTGTTATTCACAGGACGTGCAAAACACCTCAATCCATTTATTGCAAACATAGACGTGCTTAACAAAAAAAAAATTATATATTTTTTAGTTTTCAAGATTTGACAGAAACAGTAGACGTGCAACAGCAACAGGCGGCAATTGCAAAATAATTGGTTGTGTAATGTTTGAAGATTAATTGTTCTTTTTATTTTATTTTATTTATTATTTTTTTTTAATTAATTTTGTTACCACAATAAGTAACGAATAGTATTTTGTAGGTTGAATATTCTGCTTACTTGTTTCACTTTAGAAATTTTTATCATTTTCTGTATGGCCGTAGATTTGTACGTTTCGATCGATATTTTCGTTTCAACAATGTTGTATTTCAGTATTCGTTAATTTTTGGCACAATATCTCCTATATATATCTATATACATATCTTAGTATCTTATCTTTCTATTCATTAACTTATTTATAATTTACTAGTTTAAATTTATTATGATTTTTATTCTTTATTATAGACGTTGTTTTGTTGTTGTTGTTGAAAGTCGTTACTAAATATTCCAGCTCTGGCAGAAGAACTACGTCCACAGGTACTCAGTTCTCTTCTACCTAGTTTTTGATCGTCAAAGGGCAACGCCAAAACACTGTGCCACAAAGCTTTTGAAGATCCCTTTTTAATACTTGAACTTGTGCTATAATGATCATAAAGTCTTTGAGGTCTAATGTATTCCACATTTCCCAAGCAGGACTTTGATACTTGAAACGAAGAAGCGTCAAATTGCGTTGTCATCGTTGGTGGTGGTGGTGGTGGCATATAGCGCAAACGGGATTTTGCCATATAATATGGTGGCAACGAAGGTGGATAGGAAAAATGTTTTGCATTGTGCCGCCGTTTACTGTTTAAGGTGCTAAAGAGAATGAATCAAAACAATGATTTGTGAAAAAAAAAAGAAATGAAATAAAATAGCATAAAAGTGCACTTTCACATCTGTCACTTAATAATGTGATGAACTAAGCCTAACTCAAATTATAATACATGTTCATGCATTCAAACATATATACAAATGTACAACACGTGAGCTAAAGACAAAACCAAGGCCATGGCGAAATAATACCAGGTGGTCGCAATGGCGAATTCATTAATTTTCGTTGAAACCCAAGGCACATTGATACAGGTGACTGCATTAGCTTTTGCGTGTATTTTGTTTTTGTAAAATTTTGTTGAGCTGTCAAAAAAATAAGCAAGCAATTGAACACATGCATATAATACACATGCACACAATGCATAATATACACATAAAATAAGAAAAAGAGCAACAATTTTGACAACTAGCAAAGGAAAACAGCAATATGCCTTGGTTGAAACCCTAAATGTCAAACTCCATATACCAAGGCAGATTTATTTTACTAGGTAGTGTCGTCCGCCCAGCTGGTTTGTAGTTCGAAATGTCAAAAGTTTTTGTATTTTCCTTTCTTTGTTTACGAATTTTAAAAAACACTAACAACAAGCGTTTGCGAGACAAAGCAAGCATGTGTATGGAGAGCAATAATCTTTTATTTCTCTTTGTGTTTTTGACGTTTCCAACGCACAAAACAACAATAAAAAGGCATGTTGTTTTTGTAAATGTTGTGTTTGTTGTATTACCGCTACTACCTAGTAAAATAAATCTGCCTTGCCATATACTTATATAAAATATGTATAATTTTCTTTTATATGTTGTTTGACATTTAGCGAAAATTACGGCAAAAATCAATGAATTCGTCATCGCGACCATCTAATATTGATTCGCCTTGGTCAAAACTATTAAAAAGCAAAAACAAGAAATTATAAATCAGGTTGATATTCAAATATACATAATTGTTATTTCTATGTCAAATTAAATTTATCTACAGCCTATAAGTTCAAATGATGTAATTTTTCGGATTGTACGTAGCTGGACGAATTTAGCTCGGTACTAAAAATCAATCAAACTTTTAATTAATCTTTTTTATACAAATAACTGTATTGTTTTAGGGTGCAGCTTAACAACTGCTTTCTAGATAATTTTACTACTTTCTTTTGCTAATAAATAATAAAATTATGAAAGTGAAATAACAAAAATGATAACTGTTAGCGATAATATTTGAAAATCTAATTTCTAAAGAAAATTTGTAATTTTACCTTTCTTTTATTAGTTAAAAATAATTATTTTATAGAAAATGGCCATATTTGTTTCAATCTAAAATAAGCTCAGTCTTTCCAAGTTCTGTTTTTTTAATACAATCCGAAAATATTCATTCTTTGACTAGAGTCAGACAGTACGAGATACTCATTTTTCCTGATTTCGATGAATGCAATCTGGCCATAAATTCACTATCTCTTAATCGCCTAACTACAACACAGAATATGATGGTAGATATATTTTACACCCCATTGAAATAAATTTTATTGCATGCGGTTTGCAAAATTTAAGTCCAACTATCAATTCCAGCGAGCTTATCAGTTTAGACTGACATAACAAGACGTAATGAATTCATTTTGTTATTTTTAATATTGTCCAAAAAGAGAAAACATAATCGAAAAAAAAAAATGATGTTTGGAACAAAAATGTAAAATGTAATGGAAATACTTAAGCAACTTAACAATTTTTGAATGCACGGACATGCTTAGCGATACTCTTTATAAGTTGGAAAAGTTATCTTTTAACTTTTGGGACAAATGAATGAACTGTTTTCTTTTAGGTTTTTTTTTATAATTTTACTTTGGTTGAATTAATTATTGTATTGAAGTAACAATGGTGGATGGAACTACTACTGGGATCGTTAACGAATTTGAATGTTATGTGACAACTTTTTAGGTGAATAGGACTTTCCATTACGTACCTGCGTACTAAAATAACTATAGTTGTTATTACAGCAGCAAGGAAAACAAATCCTCCGAAAGCACCTAATGCAACAATTGCACCTAAATTTAGTTTCGCTTCCTTGGTTTCTTTGCGATCTAGATTATCGACTGATATAGGAATGTTAACATTAGGAGACTGATTATGACGTATATTCACACTATCGGAAATTTCATTGTCCTGAGGATGAGCATTTTGGATAACATTTTTTATGCTCTGAGTTGATGTTTCTACAACTGAGGATGAAAGACGGCTATGACTTTGGCCAAGGTCAGATGTTTTTGATGTGCTTGTAAAGTGAGTAACAGTAGAACTAGGAATTTGATAAACTGGCGTAGTAACGGTTTTCTTAGGTATAATCACTGGTCGCAGTGTACGTCTAGGGGGGAATTCTTCTCGAACTGTACCCGGTACTACATAGGTAACCTCTTCGTCTGAGTCAACTAAAATGTAAAATATTAACTTATAGACACAATCAAAAATTATAACTATGAAAAGCGTACATTCAACATTATGTTCCACCTGAGGATTCTGATTGGTTGAATGAATTGTGCTGCCAGTAGTAGATGGAATAGTTGCTTTAAATGTTTTCTTTGTAGTGGTAAAGACTTTAGGTCTATACGATGTAGATGACGGTAAACTAGGTGTTGTTGATGGAGGAGGAACAGTCAATGGTTCTATTTTAATGCAACGTGGCAAGGCATTACTCCATTGTCCTGAAGATAAACAAGTTATTATACTTGGACCCTCTAGTCTATATCCTGTAGGGCAAGATATTTCAGCCTTAGATCCATAAAAACTGCCGCTAGGTGCCGAAATAATCGTATTATAGTAGTTTCCAGGCAAAGTATCACATTCGACAACTAAAATAGAAATGAATTTTTATCAAAGAAAGTCAATACATTTAATGTTTTTAATTTTAAATCCCACTTACTTTCGCAACGTGGTGGGGGACCATTCCAACGCTCATCAAAATCACATGTTAATAAAGCTCTGCCCACCATTTCATAACCTTCTTCACATGAATATTTCACTAAACTCAAATAGCCCACAGTGTCATTTAAAAGATCATATGAACCGTGAGGTATAGAAGCAGGCAATCCACATTCAATGTCTGTTAAAAAAAATCAAAATATCATTTTCGTGTATGCGTTATTTAAAGATATTAAGTGGACTTACACTTGCATACAGGTGGAAATTCATTATAAAAGCCAGTATCTAGACATGTTCTCGCGGAAGGACCAACTAGTAAATGATTTACATCGCAAGTGTAACGTACTTGAGCACCAACTTCGAATCCGTCCTGTGCAATCATTGTGGAATTGGGTGGCTGCTCTGGTCTACCACAGGTTTTCGGTTGGTGTTGACAAATAAAATTTAACATGGTGTTGCAATTTGTGTCACTCCATAACCATCCCTTAGAACCATCAAATCTAGCACAATCTTCATCACCGCCTGGGTGATTCCAAAATGAAACTGTTACTTCTTCGCCATTAACCCATTTCCAGGTATTGCGGTCATTGTCATCACGTACAGCACCCATCCAATATTGTGAGCTTATGTCACTGCGATGTCGCCGCCATAATTCCCAGCTTATGAAACCTTGTAGTGCGGGATTACTCTCGCTTATTAAGGTACCACCACGTGAGCGGCAAAATGACAAAGAGTCCAAGAAATTCAAAGGTTGTCTGTTGTAAAAAATATAGCATTTTCCATTATACGAGGCCAAAGCACCAGGAGGTTGATCTCGGAATGTCGGACAACGTTCGATTGGTAGTGCTTGGTCTGTATACACAAAAGCTTCACAAATCGAAAGTGGACTGGGAGTGTTATTTTCCAGATGAACTGAAACAAATGCACCAGGCATGGGCGGATTACAAGGCAAAAATAGTGGTTGTCCCTCTTCTAAAAGACCCGTAAAACGGTTGCATATCGGATTTGTTCCCAAATCTGGCCGATTGTTACCAACGCGTACGACAATAGTTGCAGGTTTACTTCCTAATAAAATATAGTTATAAAATTTGATTATAAATTTAAGTAATTTATTTTTAACATTTCTGCTTTGTATGTTTAAATGTGTGTATTTATTTACTATTCAAACAATACCACAACAACCAAGTTTTTTTTTCATACCACAACATGATTTTCCAAAATCCAATCGCACTAACTGCACCATGTACGGTTCTAGAAGGTTGACGTACCACCATGGCGATCGTTCAGATTTTGTAAGAGAGCATGTTTCTGGCGTAAAAAATGCCGAAGTCGAACCGTCTATAGCTTTTTGAGGAGCACCAGCACCATCGGTGGAAATTTGCATGGGTGCTTTGCCAGCAGCAACGTTAAGTACTGTAAAGAAGAATGGAGAATATTTATTCAAGACTTCACAAACACTTTAAATAAAAAATTAAAATTTACTCAAAAAGTATTTGCAGTATGATCCAATGCAATTTTAAATGCTATGAATAATTATGATTCAATTTTTTGTACAAGAAAATTAACATAAATCTCAGTCGACATCTTACAGCATTTCAAGTTACGAAAGTACCCTCCCTGTATTACTTTTACGTGAAAATATTACATTTTGTACGTTATCCGATGTATACTGCTGACTTAATAGAGCAGCAAGTTGTGTCCTTGTTGTGTTTTAGAGACAAGTAGTAAACGTGAAACGAGATTTGACATGAGAAGCAATACAAGTACTACTTGTTCCTAACAACAACAATAATAATAATAATAATAATAATAAGAAATTAATAAGATAAAATAAAAAATTATTTCAAGGGTTCTCGCATCTTGTCCAGTTTGGAATTATAAGGGCATGACATTAAGTTTTCCATTAAGATTTATGTAATTTTATAGTGAAATTTAAGGCTCTTCTTTATGTTGGATGGCTTCCCAATTGATAACCTTTTTTTTAAATATATATGCAAGATAAATTAATATTAACATTCAAATGAACATATTAAAAAAGCATATTTTTCAGCTTAATATTATGTACGTTTTTAAATTTTGGACTTTTGCAAAATTTTGAATACACTGGTGGAATGTTTGCTTTTTATATTTTTCTTAAACTTCGATTTTTTGACAGTTCTTCAGTTTGTTTGTGAAGTCTTGGTTATTCTACAATTATTATGATTTGCGATACACGCATCGCGACACGAAAATAAATATTAAATTAATTAAAATTAAAATCATGTTACCTCAACCTTTTAATTGAAAAAAACAAACGTTAGTTTATGTTTTGTTGGCGTTTCTCAGCAATAATGTAAAGATTTTGGACAATTTAAACATGCATTTTTCTTATAGATACTCAAAGCGGTTTTTATGTTTTTTTTCGTTTTTTTTTATTAAATAACAAAAATATTGTCAACCTAAATATTGAATTCAATTTAGTTATTTCTAATAAATTACATATTAGTCTTTAGTTTTGAATTAAAAAATTAATGCAATAATTTTGCACTATCACTTAGTGTTAGTGACAACTGCAAAATTAGTGCACTGCTCCCAATCATGATATTTTACTCATGTATTTTGTTGTCGCAAAATATATTTTTATACTTAAATTTTTATTGTATTTTCTACTGCTCGAAAAAATTAATCTTTTTTAATTTTATTTTCTTTTGGTAAAATCTCGGTAATTGATGAAATTGTGATTTTAAATTTAATTTATAGTTTTTCGATAAAATTCAAATTTTGGTATTTTTTTGAGAATTTTTATAAAAAAGCATATATTTGATTCTTTTACTCCCACAAGGACCATAGGGCATACCACAAGAAAACTATGGGATGAAACTTTAAGAAATTTTAAAAACAATACTTAAAGAACAGTTAAAGTAAACGTTTTCAAAAGTTATTACGGACTGAAACAAACTTCGTTAAATGAATTTTCTAATCGTGTTAAAGGTTTAAGAATATAACAAATGACAAATTTTGTAGAAATTACAAAATGTATGATCTCTTGTTTGAGCTGCAATCAGCAAAAATTATATTAAAAAAATTGTTGCTCCTAAACGAGAGTTAATTGTTTGTTTGTTTAAATCAGCCGCAATGCCATAACTAAACAATACGTTTTTAAAATTATGACATGGGAAAGTATCTTTAAGTAAACATCGCTTGCTTACAATATTTAAAACATACGAGACTATTTTTTTTTTTTCAAGGTTTGTAACTGTGTGACTCTGATGTGAAGTAATTAGAAGTCCTCATTCACAACAGAGCATAAATAAGCGAAAACTTGAAAAAATATTAAAACAATAAAATTTGTTTGTAGAAATAAATTTAAGGTCAAAAATGTTCTCTAAATTTACTAGAAACTCTTAAAACTTTTTTAATTTTGTAACTCTGTTGACTTTAAAACAATTATAAATCCATCTCAATTTAAAAGTGTAGTTTAATCGCCCTAATCTTTTTAAAGGCAGTCTAATCGAGTCAAAATTTTATTTAGTTTACACCAATTATTTGTCTGTCTGGTTTTGTTTAGTGTTTACAATAAGCGAGTTTTAAGATTATTCCTTAACATCGAATAATCATTGCCATTTTTATAAATTGTTTTTATTCAATTAGTTTTAGTTTTATCAATTACATTATAACCCAGATAAGAAAGGAGTTTTACTTGAATTCAATCCAAATTAAATAATATAATGACAAATAACTTTTAATTGAATTTGATTTTTTTTTTTTTTTTTGTGAAGAATTTAAAATTTCGTTTTATTACTCAACATGTGATTTCACAATATCAGTTTGATTTTATTTTCTCATTTTTAGTTTTTAGCTTGTTTTTTTATTGTTTAAGTATTACATTACGATTTTGTTTATTTAGCAAAAGTATCGAAGAGCAAATAAGAAAATATTCTATGGCCCCAACGTACGATCAGTTGTTGTGCTCATGTTTAAAGAAAATTTTATTCGCCTCAACTGATTTTAATAAATTTAAAAAAATAAGATAGATTCATATCTGGACCAAAGAAGAAATAAGATAAAAAACGGGCAGGAAACTTGGTAGAACTTTACATAAAAATTGGAATATACAATGCCTAAATTTGAATTTTGTAATTTTAGGGGAGAAAGGTAATTTTATATACGTATTATACGTATAAGTTATTAGGTTCGTCTGTAATGCAACGTTACGCTAACGATAGGACAGCTTCTGGGAGAAGGCAGCACTGCGAATATGTTATCCATTTTTATTATTATTATTATTATTATTATTTTTTTTTTTTTGTTCAGCGCATTATTTTACATTGTACAAACAAACATTTTTTGAAATGGTATTTGGTCATTTGTTCATATATAAATGTAGTATGATTATATTATAATAAAAAAAAAAATACTTACCGCAAAAAGGTATTCCTTCTGGTACCCAGGTACTTCTTTCACAGACACGTCTGGCAGGTCCCAACAATTCGAAACCTCTTTCACAAGAGTATGATGCAATTGTACCATCTGTCAAATTAGCATTGGAAAAGACTACTGTACTGTGTGCTGGTGAACCCGGAAAGCTACAATGAGATGGTTCTGAAATAAAAAAAATAAAAATAATACTTTTATTTTCAGTATGTACAAAATTATTAAATATACTTTTGTGTACATATGTATATAAAGACAATATTTTATTAGTCATCAAACGGCAACGTTTTCCAATGTCATAATTTATATTTGAATTCTGATTTTAACTCTTAATAATTTTAAAATCGAACGCAATTACGTCTAACATACTTACACAGATTTTGACAAAACTTATCTCTCACAGATGTATCATTCTTTCGTTGTTAACGCTTAAACTTTCTTTTATTGGGCTTCAAACAGAATTCTCATTTTGACATTTCTAAGGAAGACAGGTTTCGTGACTAATGATGATGGCGCCTGAAATTCGCACTATAATAGATAGAGTATTTATGTTGAGAACCAAGCGTTGCTCGGTGTCATTTCTTGCCTTGCAATTTTGCCTTCTAAGATAACTCTTTATAAAAAATTCCGTCTTATTGGTATAGATGATCGGTATAGATAAACTTCTGGACGAACAATGATTTGACAAACGCCCCCTAACTAATATGGTCGCCAAAGTCTGTCAACGTCAACATCGACTTCTATAATAAGATGTTATAGAACTAAATGGGTTGAATAGTTATTACGTTTTTTAAGAAGTATGATGTAATTGGTAAAATGACAAACACAACCCTACTGATACATCCACTTATAATTTGATCATAAGTATCGCAAGCGTAAATATATTCGTTTACTAATGAATTGAACTTATAGCAATATTGTGTATTGTCGACGTATTTATACACACCAGGATGTCCGGCAGTCGGATCATTCGACCGAACCTTAAGCGCCAATAATTTTAAATTATAGAAACATAATTTTTTTAAATAGTAAAAACGCCATAATTCCTGTACATAAATTGCGTACAATTTGACAATGTATTCGTGTCATTTTTAAACCCTTTACAACTTCCAAAATACTGATTTAAATGAAAAATAAATTATGCACACCTGCAAAAAATATTTTTAACCCTTTGCACTCGAGGGCTCCGGAGCGGAGCCATTTAAAATTTATCTTCAAACTCGAGGGCTCCGCTATGGAGACAATGCAAATAATTTTCAGTTCATAACATAAGGACAAAAACAAATCGTAATAACTTCATTTATTCTGTTAACAAATTACAAATGAAATCTGTTCAGGAAAGTTTTGTTTATGTAACGGTAAAAAAAACTGTTACTTTTCGCTTTTTCATACAACTATGACTTTTCTTTTTATGCGCATATCATTTACTTATATGTGAATATGGTTTTTCTATTGAAATTGATTCGAGTTGCTGGTATTATGAGTGAAAAAAAGCTTCGAGTGCAAAGGGTTAAAATAGCTAATTTTTCATCGAAATCAGTTGCATAATGTGAGCAAAAAATCGTCTTGCCTACTAATTGTATGGATTTTCCTAATGATCAATTTCAAACATATTACTACTAAAGTTGCTGTATAAATTATTAGATATGAAATAAAATACATAGTGGAAAATATAAAAACATCAATTGGGAAAAAAGTTTTTCAACTTCTATAATAAAAATATTATTAATTATTAGTTATGTGCAGAACTTAAAAATTTATGTTTTAGCCAGTAAGCATAAAAATGTCGTTGAATGCCTAATGTATACAGAGAAGTTTAGGGGACATACATATTATACAGCTTGTAAATAATAAGTTTATTTATAAAAAATTGCTTCTTATTCCCAGACGCCTTGATTCCTCAATAATTCTTATTTTTTCAGTGCAAGATCGTTTAAACGTCTTAAATTAGTAATTTGTAATTGTTAACTTCTCTTAACTCGTAACGCAAAGCAAAAGAAAATATTTATAAATTTATTTTTATTCAAGTTTGCTTTTTTTATGTTAAAAGTACATTTTTTTTAAAGAAATTGACTAAAATCTCGTAATATCGAAAGCTCTCATAATTCTTCAAAATATGTACTGGTCTTTTATTATTACGAATTATAGCAATTCTATTGAACCAGCGTTGAACTTGAAATCACAGTGATATTTTTCAACTAAATTTTATTTTATACTAGTGGATCCCGGCGTGCTTCGCTACTCATGAATTTATCATTGAATACCGTGTTTATGAAGTCAGCATACGTTCATAGGCGCCTACGTATTTATTGTTGTTTTTTTATATGGACAAAATCACATGTTGTTATGAAAAGTCATAACTCACGAACCGAATTTGTGCAAACTTTAGGTAAACCATCTACACGAACGTACGAACAAACCCTAAAAATTTAACCGAATTCGGTTTGTCCGATTGTGAGTTGTAAAGTCACAACACACTTGCCACAATTTTTAATATTCATATATAGAAAAGATAAGAAATGAAATTTACTTATGAACAAGAAAACGAAAAATTTTTTAAACTGGATCTCAATCTGACGTATTTGAATTATAGTAATTTTACACGTAGTTTCTCATTTATGTTCAAAGACAACTCATAAAAAATAATAATCAGCTAAAGAACTGCACTTACTTAATAAATGATTGCCCGATGAATCTTAATTTTTTTAAATAATTAAGCTAAAAGTTAGTTGAGAATTAAATATCTATCATAAGAAATAAGAATTCATAAAATTCTCCTATCGTCTTGGAAATTTTTATTAAATCTTATAAATTAATGTGAGACACTGATTGTAAATGTCTCTTTGTTATTAACAACAAACATATAATGCCCCACAAACAGAACCTGTCTGCATAAGACTTGTTTTTTATAAATTCAATAAATTAGAATTAAAAAATGCGGTCAAATCTAAACTAAAAAATACACCGTAATCAATGACCGAATTTCACTGTTTTTTGCCTTGGTAACATATTACATCTAAAGTGAGGGGAAAATGTTCATTGGTGAATAAAAAAGATTGAATTTGAGAAAGAAGATAAAACAGGAAAGACGTCAATAAGATCAGTGAGTTTGCACATAATAACAAATAACGCACACTCACTCGCACGTTATGCTTAAATGATAACTTTGTTAAATTGAAAAGTTAGCGGTTTACACTATAACATATTTTGACTGAAATAAAAAGCATAGCATAGCATATTATATTTCTATACATACATACATCCATAAACACACACACACACACACGGGTACACATGAATAAATACATAGTTTTATGCAGATGGTAGTAAATAGTAGTAAACATATACATACACATGTGTAAATACATTCACCAAAGCGAACACATTTATGGCACAAATAAATTTCAGGTTCCCATATGAAAAGTTAAGAAATTGATAACATTCAACAAAAAAAAATGTTTAAGTCATTTTAGGTAAAAACCAATTATTATATTGTTGCATCAGAAGCTGGCTTTGCATCACAGCAAATTGATTTGTTCGCTTAAATTTAAGATTATTAATAACAAGTTCATTTTAAGAACTTTTAAGACTCATCACATTTCAGTTGGGAATATTAAAGTTTTATTATTATTTTATTTTTATTTTTTGTTTTTTTTTTTTTTTTTTTTTTTTTTTTTTTGCAGGAAATGATAGTGTGGATCGTTATGAGTACATTTGCAAACTCACGGTATCGTAATCGGACTTCCAAAATGGGTTGAATAAAATATTTTCCCTTTTGGACTTTAGATCAAAGTCAGAATGGTATTTAGAAAGACCTTCAAATACTTATTTATAAATATAATTCCACTCCACATTTATAACAAAAATAGAGTTCAAAAGCATATCATTTCTGCCGACAGAAATTTGTTTTTTTTTTGTGTGGTCAATAAATTATAAAATAATATTTAAGTTGGATCCTACATTTTTTAAAAAGTAGCAGCATAGAGTTAGAAAAAGCAAAGAAAGTTTAAGGTAATAAAATTTAAAATTTTAATTTCTTCGATCCGTCCACTTTAAGTCAAATAAAAACGATAACAGCCAAACCTAAATTAGCGTGTAACGTAAAAAGCAATCTGATGCATAGCTTTTGCACAGGAACATCATACCTAAATAAGAGCGTCAACTTTTTTTTAAAGTAATGTTAAATCACTTTACTTTATAAAACCGGCTGTATAACAATAAAGAAAAGATAAGACCGCTGCTATATTGCCATAAAAATTACTAAATTGTTTTTACTTTTCAACAATAACAAAACAAAGCAAACAAACAAGCAGCCAACTTCACTTCCTAACGCACTGTCAAAATCGGGTTTTTAAATTGCTAAGCTTTGACCCCGCGTTATTATGGCTTGCTTCAGACATTTTGTATTTACATCAGAATTTTTGACAGATAGATTGTGCGTTACGCGCTAATTTCGGTTTGGCTGTAAGTATGTAGAAAAAACAACCCTGGTAAAATGAATAATTATAGTCAGTAGAAAATTTATAAAAATGATTTTGCTTTCACACTATCGCACTTTCTCATTGTACTTAGTTATTTGGCAAATTTTAATACTCAGTATTATATTGTGAAACGGGCTTATGGACATCTGGTAGTTGAGTTTACTTTTACAATAAAAAAGTTTAATTGCAAATAAATTTTGGTAGAAACGAAATAGTAATTGGAAGAAGATCTTACTTCGATGATAACGTATTTTGTTTTTGTACAATAAAGTTTTTAATCTTAATAAGTAATGGAGAAGTGCCTTTTTTATTAAAATGCTCTGCAAAATGTTGACTGGGCGTATAATTATGTATTTCCATACAAATATACATTTAAAAATGCAATATTTCTGAACCAGCAAAAACTTCTTTGCAGAAAAAAAAGAAATGCTTTTTTTGTTACAAATTCTTTCTTATTCATTAATTTCTTGTTAGAAATTTTATTATTTGTTTTGCTCTTTTGAATTAATTTAAAAGATGCACATCATAAAGCATATACATATATAGTATATATTTACATCTTCTTTTTGGTTTTCTTCGAAAATATTATTTTCAAAATTATAAACTGAATTAAAATATTTATGTGTATATAAAAAAAAATTAAAAATCGGAGCTTGCAAAGGAATTTAAAATTATACTCAAAAAATTTGTTCTTACAATTTAGCTTTTCTCGTTCGTTTTGTAACGTGCGTTGTGCGATTTCAAAATGAATTTAGTGTGTTAAATATCGGCGCGGTTGTATAACTTGTATAACTGGTTTTTAAGCCGGTTTTTTATACCTTACTGTAGCTACCTATTAAAAAAAAGTTGATTTTTAGAATGTTGATTAGATCGGTTTAATTGTTACAAAAAGGACGTTTTAATATTTTAAAAATTTTGTATTTTTCATCAAACTTGATAAAAATCTATTATTATACTTAAATTCCAAAAAATGAAATCAAAGAATTTGCAGCTCATTTGTCACAGTATAAGATTATTATATTATATATTATTTCTAAGAGACCATTTTCAGCTCAATAATAAGGCACCATTTATGTTGACATAGATACCAACAAACGTACCAGCTAATTTGATTTATTATTTATTGTTATTTATTATTTATTGTTTAATACTTTATTTTATACATGTAGAAAATAAAATAAATTTTTCTAAATAAATTATGTTTTTTATAGTTTCATTCTTTTTCTAAATAACTGGGGTTTAACAAAAAATTTGGAATCATAAATTGCAGTAGGTTTTCAACCACTAGTGATTCCTCACTTAAAGGTACAAAGTTGCTCCCGTTACTCTTTTGAAAGAAGAACGAACCTACGATCAAAATATGTATATGAGCAGCAAAACATAACAAGGTAACATACATATGTATGTACTAAAATACATACATATCTATGTAAAAGACATTTTTTTGCTTAAAATTTTTAATTAACTTGTTTAAGTAATTGCACTAATCATTTTTAGTTACACTACGCTGTGAGAACTTTTTTCTTTTATCACAATCATGATGTGGGGATAAGTGACTGACTGATTCACATACATAAAAGCTTAAATAAATTTGAAAATGTCGTTTAGCAATAGGGTGATCAATTATTTGACATACTTTAAAAGCGGAGTTTCAAATAATTTAAACTTTAATTATCATCTATACATATATTTATTATTTAGTTAATTTATTTTGCTTAACTAAATATATTTTTAAAGCTCCTTGAAGCTTTACATTCTTGTAAGTTGCACAGAGACAATTATTATATATGTAAATACATATATAACCATCTATGAAAAATAAAGGCAACTGCAATTGCTACAATGAGTGTGCCAATTTTATTGCAAATTATTTATAAAATGTTTTCTATTTATGGAAACTATTGCTGTCAGATTCTTTTGTTTATTTTTAAATTTGTATTTCTTTTATTTTTTAAAGATACATACATACATATGTGGAAATTTCTGTCGATTTGTGGAATAGGAAGTTGTTGTTTGTAATACAAATGCTTTTTTCTAAATAATTTATACCAACCTCAATTATACAAAAACTTTAACGAGCCAAAAGTAAAAAATTTCTTCGTGGCACATTAAAAACAAAAATATATGTACATAGATTTTTATATTTTACATTTGTTATTATATACAAGTTTCGTCTGCTAAACACCACAAAACTCTAAATTTGACACTAAAATAGCTTACGAGCAGTATAAATGAAAGTCCTTACGAAAATATCAAATGTGTTAACTAGAAGAAGAAATTGTAAAACTTTATTGGAAAAAAGAAAGATGAATCTTTCAATGACGTTTAGCCATCTGGATGACAAATAAATATTTATTTTGACAAGTTATAATTGAATTTGATAAACATGTTCACATCTAAGCAAAGGTAGCTGATCTCAAAAGTAAAAGTGAAATTTAAGCTTGAAATTCACAAAAGATACATTATTTGTTAATACATACATATATTATATATACTTATATGTACATACATATATACATCTGCATTCTCATATATTCTCCATGTACCTATTTAAAATAAAAATTAAATGCAATGTTTTTTATGATGTGAAAATTGAAGTGCAGTGTTGTTCAGTTAACAACTTTTATTATTTTCGTTGCTTTTTCATAAAAAGTAAATGGCAACAATTGTGTCTTGTGATAATTGTCATGAAATTTGTATACATTTTCAATGGTATCTTTTGTTTTTTTTTTTTTTTTTTGTATTTCAGTTACATGTCCAAATACGTACATATGTAAACATATTGATGTATGTATGAACGTATGCATGTGTTTACTTATGTTGTAATAATTGTTAGGCTTTTTTGTAAGTCAATCTTTTAGTATAAAAGGGAAGTTTTAACTCACACGAACACATGTAAGTGTCTTATGTATATATAAATACATATGTGTGAATGTATGTATGTAGATATGTGGTTGGTTTGCTCTACAACATAGTGTATGTAAATATGTGTCTTCCGATACACGAATGAAACAAATATCTCATAATGAAATTAGTGTAATAAAGCCAAATATGCCTTTGTTGTTATGGATATAAATATTAATGTAAATCTGGCAAGCAGTAGATAGATACTGATAAAAAAAACGTGTGTATTTTTGTTTTTTTTTTTACTATTCGTGGTTTATACATTTGACGGAAATAAAATTTACAACACTTGATACATGAAAACATTTACAATAAAAGATGTTTTTCCAATATTCTTCATAAAATAATGAAACGAAACCAAAAAACTTTGTGATCAAAATATTAAGGAAATAATTTTAAATAATTTTATGGGAGGGAAAATAAATAATTTTAAAATTAAACTGAATAATTCAATGTGTGCAAATACTCGTACTGCGACATAAATAGGATATGTACTCAATATTGTTATTAATTACATACATATATGTATGATATGAATTCTCTTCTTCTTGAATTGTTTTAATTAATTTATTTAATTAGGCCAGCCAGCACAAAGGATATGAAACCTGTCTTTATAAATCGTATTAGTAGGGAAAGTATTATAGAAATAGAAGTGCTTAAGTGTACCAGAAGAAAAACTCGTAAGCCCAAAAATGAGTTCTCCTCACCTTTGGAGCACCGGTCCATATATCTACATGTGCAGGCATTGGTTGCTATTTTACGCCAGAATAAGGCCGAATAAAAAATAAGAGGAGTATTTCTTAGATTAAATTCCATCAAAGTGTAACGTGTATTTTGAAAGTTATCACGGCAAGTTTTCGATTATTAGAAAATAAAAAATGTTTCCTTTAGAAATATAGGTATGAAACAAAAAGAATTTATTTAATCTCGCCTTTAAATGTCTTAAAAAGTCTTACAGTACAATTGCAATTGTTGTTGTTTTTAAGTTGTGTATTTAGCACGCATTGTAAATTATAGAATATTTCATTCTGCTGTCTGATAAGAGGCTGGGGTCTTTTACTTTTTTAGGTTGTCAGCAATTATTCTTCAGAAACCTTTTAAAGTTTTTAACTCAATGACTCAATTTAAATTTTTACAAAAACAATTAAAACGTGTTTTAAGTAAAGAAGATTTAAATACAAAAATACATAAAATAAATCACAGAAGGAAAATGCATTGTTGCGTTTGAAAAAAAAGAGAAGCAATTGCACGATTTATTGCAAAATCAAATTGAAAAAAATAAAGAGATCCGACACTACAAAGAAAATTTATTTTTCTTTAAAATTGCAAAAAATGCATATCAGCCTTTTATTTTTATACCTGTAATATTTTTTGAAAATTTTAATGTTGATATCGATATAGAACACAAAACACCTGTTTTTTGGAATTTTTGACTGTCTACAAGATGGATTTGAAAACATTTTTTAAGGAGGTCCCTTAGAAACTTGAGTCCAACATAGAATACATTTTTTTCTCGTAAAAACAAGTCATTTCGTAGAGATACAAGTGTGCAAGCACCTAAATTTATCGGTATAATGGTACCAAAACAGTTGTCTGCAGATTGATTTTTTGAAAATGGAAAATTTTTAACACCGTCTACAGAACTCTGGAATAAATATTTAAAAGCACATTTTTCTACGTTTGAATTTTTACAAAATTTGAAATGAAACGCACACGAATTCGTGGGCACTGCTGGTATAAAATATAACAGTTGCATTCACAACAAGTCAAAACGCTAAATTTCATTTGCGTATGTAAAATGTCTTTTGAAAACTAAAGTTGGGATTGATAGATTTCAATAATTTCTGTAGACAGATGAAATAATATCATCCTTCTTTTAAATTAGGAATAAAATAGTTAAGAAACCAGTAATCGAATTCATTTTATTTTAATTAAATTAATTCAATTGAAAGTAATAAAAACAAGGAAATAAAAAATATATATATTTTATTACTTTTTGTTCATTGAACAAATAAATAAATTTTACAGATTCTTCTCAGATTTGTAAAAGGTAACGCCAATACAATAAATAGAGAAAGGATTTTGTAGTGGCGATGGAAGCAGAATCTTTCAGCAATACAAAATAAAATTTGGATTAGTTTTATACATATTTGATTTGTACGAGTAAAGTTCAAAAAGAGCCTTTAAAATGTTTTGTAGTTAAATTTTAATATGGAAATATAAAAATTATTTTTTTTTTATTTCAAAAGAAAACAGTGATTGTATAAAGACAAACTAAAGTTGAATAATTTCGGGACATATCATTGGTTTAAATAGGACATCTACTTTCTTTAACTTTAAAGTTGTTTTTTAAATACACAACTTTTATGAAGTGTTTGTTACTTGACTTAAATACATTTTTTAATTGAAAAAATAAGTTTTATTGTTTTTTTGACCTTTATGATTAATTATCTTTTCTAATTTTTCAAGAACTAGGTCAGCTTTTAAAATAAAAATACTCGTATTGTTTATTATACCCTTTACCACAGAAAATGGAAAAAAGGGTATATATAAGTTTGTCATTCCGCGTGCAATTTCTACAATATCAATTCCTGACCCCATAAAGTATTTATAATCTGACTTCTTATGCGTAGCGAAGTCGAGTGAGCGATGTCCGTTTGTCTGTCCGTGTTAGTGTTGAAATTACAGGGCTCTGAAATTTTCAAATTTTTTAATATATCAACATTTAATTTAAATTTTAAATTTTTTGAAGAGATCTTTAAGAAAATATTATAATTTGTTAAAAATGCTTAACCCATTAAAAGCTGATGTAGCAAATTTTTTTTTAATTTTTTAATTCTCTGTCACTTCAATATTTGTTTTTTAATTAGAGTTACTTCACTAAACTAGATTTACATAGATGATGAAATGTACATAGAATTCGGCATAGCTGAATACAGCACTCTTACTTGTTTTGTTTATTTTCTCAATATTTTGCCACACACCGTTGGGGTTTTTTTTGTTGTTTCCTGTTTCCTAAAGATGCCACCCAACGGTGCGGCGAAATGTTTAGAAAATAAAAAATAATAAACAATGTTTTTATTTAAAAACTGTCGACGTAGTGCATTAAAAATTAGAAAAGATATTTGAAAAATAAGTTTAGAATAAAAAAACAATTTGTTTTTGTTACATTTGTTATATCAAATATGGAATAAATAAATAAAAAATAAATAAATTAAGAAATACAGAAGGTTGTTATATTAGTTATCTTTTGGATTTGTAAAGAAATACATACACATATGTATTGGACGGCGATGTACTCATTGCTTGAAGTACAATTTTGTATTTATTTCATTATTCTTAAAAGCAATCCGACCGCATCGTATTGCACTGCGCAATGTATTTTAAAAGAACTGTAGTAGCTTAAGAAACGGGATAAGTGCAGAAAAAAAAACAATTTAAAACCGGAAATTAAGAGTGGAAAAACGGAAAACATCGTGAAAAGCCCGCCGAAGTAACCAACATCTATTACTACGTTTGCTGTTTATGTACATATTGACATATGTATGAATTTATATATATAGATGAACATTTGCAATGCATGTAATATGTATTAATTGATAAATATATACATTTTCTATGCCTGTGACACACTCACCTATTTTTTGTGCATCAATGCGTGCATAATATCCTAAAAGGCTAATGATGAGCAATAATAAGGGTGTTGCTATTTTTGGCATTATGTTCTAGTTCCGATCTAACGTTCAACAATTGTTAGAACACATGTATTTAAAAGTTTTGCAACTTTAAATTATTAAAAAGTTGTTTGCTTTTTTATTTTTATTTAAATATTTTTTATTTTTATTTTTAATTGTAATCTTAGTTTATTTTTTTTAACGCTTGAATCGTTCAACTTAATGAACAGGTGAATTTTGTAAAAACTTGAAATTGAATGTCTTCTCGTCGTTTCTTGTGAAATGTATGTCACCGTTACACGCAGCAGGTTGCAATAAAAATTTAAAAATGTTTTAACATTTACTTAATAGCACAAACTTTCTTTTTTTAATTTTTTCTTACGTACTCAATAACAGGTACCTACTTTAGTTAATTTAATAAGTTTAGTTAATGTAATTAAATTAATTTGGTTTTTGATATATTTAAAGCATTTACTCTTTTATAAATTTTTCAAATTTATTTAAATTTTTATTTGCCATTTTATAATCGTCTTCGGGTAGTATGTGCTTCCCGTTATATTACTCAAGTGCTACTAAACATTCCAAGCTTGAGATCACAGGCCTTTAGTTTAACGAAAAAAAAAATTTCTTTTAAAAGAAAACAACAATAAAAAAAAACCGACTAAACAACGAATGAACGATGGATGGATCTATAAAACCGACGGAAACAAGTGTGTAGTAAAAGTTGTAGATGAAAGCCAACACAAAAAAAATTAACCGTTTTACCAACAACTACAACGACAATAGCAACTTCGCAACTGAAAATGTTTCTAACCGTACACAACAACCATCTTTTAAGCCAGCTTAAAGAAAACTAAAGTTTTACTTTTAGCTTAACACCGATTACTACTCAAAGTCACTACACTTATACAATCATATACATACTCACACGTACATAAATATATATATATATGTATGTACGTTAAGTAAATATGAAACTGTTTGGAATAGAAACACTAGATTTGGATGAATGAATAAATTATCAACTGACTGAAGAAGCAGGCGGACAGGCGTACAGCATTAGTGTTGCCAATTCTCTGTAATTAAATTTGTTACATCTTTTGATGTTTAAAATAAATATTTGTTATTTATTGTTTGTTTTTGAATATTATGCTGATTCTTGATGATGCCACCCTATCTAATGCATTCTCAAAAAAATTTTTGATCAAATAATTTATTAAAAAATAACCACTTAAACGGCTTGACTTTAGGTCTTTTTTGGTTTCTAAAGTTATAAAAAAAATACAAAAAAACGAAGATTGCTGATGACAGATGTACCGATCTAGGAAATATTGCGTCACATTCTGCAAGTATCTAAATTGTCCCTTTTTTCCTTTATAGTTAATACAAAAAAAAAATAATAATTAGTTCCAATATTTGAAAAATAGAAGAGGTATTTTTACTTTTATAATCATGACACAATAATACATCAGATACGATGTTTTTGACTTAAAAATGTATATTCTTTAAATTTAAATTTTCCTTTAGTTTGGTTTTAAATTTAACAACTCCTATATATTGATTGAGTTCAGCTAGTGCACAAACACAAAAAAAAAATCGTGCTTGCTGCCGCCATCTCGTGTTCATTTTACTTTTGTACAACCAGGACAGTAATATTTTTTTTCTTCTTAGCGCGTTTAGATCTTTGTTAATGTTTTTTTATTTCTATCCTTTGATTTTTTTTTTATTTTGAAAAAAGAGGCAGTGCCTCATAAACCACATTGCAGTTTGAGGAAATAGAATAGTTTCTGCCAATATGCCAGTTAATTGGTATTGCTTTTAATTTTGTCTGGTTGTACTTCGGTGATTTTATAAACGCCTATCAGTAATGTATACCAAGCCATTTGACTTCCGAGAGTGGGAGAATAATTTGTTTATTTGTTTAAACAAGACGTGGATGCTTCATGATTACATTTTTGCTCATTAACCCTACGTAATTCTCTATTATTTAAACTTTTCAAATAAAATATTTGGCTTTTGTAAATACTTTTTATCGTCAACGAATATCGAAGAGTAGACAGACACTATTGCTAATTGGCATGTTAGATATACCCAACGAAGTTTAAAGTGGAACTGGCTGGGCAAACTGAAAAAAAATCTCTTGTTTTAAATATAAACCTACAACAAGTTATAAAGCTTTATAACAGTCTATACACTTTTTATGCAAGTTTTGCTTCATTGTTAAAAATAAATCTTGACGATCTACCTTGCAAAATGCCTAAGAAACTGAAGATAAAACTTTTTATTATTTTGAAACATTATTACGAACTCTTTCTCTAATATTAAGTATTATTTAATGCACAAGGCCACCGTCAAAAGTGGCTGAAGGTATTATTACAGTTTATTTAATCGTCCAAAAAATATAATAAAAGTGATTATTTTAAATAAAGAGATATATTTTACTCGAGAAGCCTTTCGTGTTGTTATAAACTAAAGATATCCCTCCCTAGTCTTGTTTGTTTTAAACTATTCCTGCTATTTCCTGCTTATTTAGAAATGTCACTTTTTCAAGTTTTAAGGATTAGTTCGTCGATATAAAAGTAAAACATGACACACAAAAATATATTTTAGAGATCAAAATTTTATTATTACCAATTAAGATAATAAACTGTAAAAATGGTTAAACAAGGAAAAAGTTAATGTTAAGTCGTATTTATTTTGCAGACTTTTGTGTATTTGTTAACAAAAAGAGTGAAAAGAGAAATTATAATATTTTATACATATGTATGTATGTATGTATGTTTTCGTTACTGTCACGACACGTCCACAGTAAAATACTAATTAAATAATATTGTTGTTGTGGTTAATTTCTTTATTGTAAAAAAGAAAAATGCTGCCGTAAAGAAATATTCTATAAATGAATCTGCTTTAATTTATTCAAAACACATAATAAAACGGCAATAACAGAAAAAACGTTGTCCATTTCAGTTAACCGAGTTTAAACAAAAACGTGCAAACATTTTTAAATTGAGCACACGAAATTTAAGGAATTGTCCAAAAAAATGTTTGAAAGTTTTTCAAGTTTCACTTGAAGAAAATGTTTAGCAGTTGCTATAAATGCGCCTAAAATGAAAAAAGTTTTGTTAAATTCTATTAACTCTGTAAAATTTTAGAAATTTATTTTTAAAGCGGGATAACTATTTGATATGTTTCTTTTCAAACTTCGAAACGTTTAAAAAATTCTCTTATCTTATCTTATAGTTGGAAAATACTACCAAATACTAACTAAAACTTAATTTCTAATATGAAACTTGCCTATTCAATCACTCAGAATTTTTAATTTAAACCATTTTTTGTTTAACCAGCGCACCCATTCAGGTCATAATATGCTGTTCCTTCAGTGAGACTCCTTATGATGTTGCGATCTTGTTTAACTAACACGCAGCACTGCTATTAATGCCATTATCGCACTGCTCTACATCTGTTACCATACTTTTCCTTCTACTCGGTTCACATACTCGTACATCACACTTTTTTCATCGTAAAAAGTAAACAGACACAATCTTTAGTATTGATGTTACAGATATACATATAAAGGTTTCTGTAGTCTTTCCAGAGAAATGTTGACTTTTTTCTATCATTCTTTAAATAATAATTATTATTATTCTAAACTCAATTTACGCTGTGAAAATCGTTTGAAAACGAAAAATACACGAATATTTATTTTAATTTGGCTGTTATTGAAACTCAATTGCAAACATAAAAAACTTTATTATTTTAATTAGAATTATATTTTTTAGAATCGTTATTAAAAAAAAATAAAACAAAAAATCGATTTTGACCAGCAGTACCCACAACTTCGTCTGCGTGTCCTTTCTAATTTTCTTAAAATTAAAATTTAATTATTTATTCCAGAGAGTAGACAGTGTTAAAAAATTTTTATCTACAAAAATAAAAAGTGCTGACTACTGTCTTAGTATCGTTATACCGGTGAAATTGGGTGCTTTCACAATTGTATCATTATTTTGTCTACGAAATGACCTATTATTACGAAAAGAGAAGTATTCTATATTGAAACCAAGGTTCTAAGGGATATCCTCACAAAATTTTGTTCAAATCCATCCAGTACTTTTTACGTGGGTGGAACACAGACAGAAAAACAGACAAAAATTCCCAAAACATAATTGAAAAATTATTAGTTTTCTAATTTAAAGAATTTGCCCTGTTAAAAGATATATAAAAGTGAATATTAAATGACATTTCACCGACTTGTTAGCTGCGGGCTTTGAGTCGCCGTAAATAGTTTTCAAAAGACTTTAAGTTTAAGTGATACAACATCAAGTGGGTAAGTAATACTTTAAATGATTCATTTAAATAAAATTTAAAAATTCCAAATAAACTTTGTGAGGCGTTTTTAATGTCATACCAAGAAGATTATTTATTATGCTGTACAGTTGAGAGAGAGAGAGAAATATTTATTCAATCTTAAGTAATATCTTTTATTAATCTTTTAACTCAAGTTCAATGCGCACAAAAATACAAGTGAAAGTATAAATGTTCATTTTATGCACACATAAATATTTTTTGTATACTACGTACATACATCCATACATAAGTGTGTATGCGTGGATACTACTACACTTGAATTTTTATTTTCACTAACTTTTTTCCGCAACTTTTAGTTTCCCTTGTTTTATTATTCTTTTTTTAAGTGCTTGTTGTGGCTTTGACACATGTTGGCTTTTTTTTGTTGTAGTTAATAAAGTATATAAAAAATAAATTTTGTTTATTATATTTTAGTGTATATTTTAGCATGTACATGAAGTTAATATTTGTCTTCAAAGTTCAACTAACATCAATTTGTTTTTTTTTTTTTGTTTTCTAAAAATTAACTTTGAAATTGTTTATTTAGATTATAAGAAAAGTTAAAAAGTCAACACACGGAAGTCTAATAAGTTAAATCCTTCTTCGATTCAAGAAATATTTGTCAGAGTTTGTATCTTCCAATATGTACGAATAAAACAAATCGAATGATAATAATATGCAGTTCTATAACAAACATATTTCACAGATTTTTGATGGGATATCGTTAAAGCACAATCGGTTAAAGGGTTCCATCAGAATAAATAAACTGATTACGTCACCGTAACAAACACCGTAAACACGTAATGCGTTAATTATTTATGTAACATGGTACTGGTTAGTACATATATAAAGAATTTGTGCAAATGTATACATACCGATTTCAAAAGTGTTTTCATATGTTTGTAGTATAGCGGTATATAAGAGACACCCTTTTATTCCATCTCCAAATTTTATACTTGTTCATCTGTTTAACAACTATAGGGCCACCCATTAATATCCAAATTTATACTTGCTGTTGTAGTAGACTTAGCTATCAGGTTCTTTGTAAATATCAACCGTCTGTCTATAGCGGTTTAACAGTTTGGCCATATAAATCAGTGTAACACCCTTTAATTTATAATTGCAAATATTTATACTTCTTACTATACCAAACAAAGTAGTGGACATTCCGTCTAAGTTTTGTATATAATGGTTCAAAAGAAAGAGGAAGAATCATATAGGTCAAATAACATTTATTTTAGGAACACTCTTTACTTTCTAAATTCAAATTATAAACTTGTTATTATAGCGGGGTTATCAATAAAGGTTTCTTGTAAATTTCAGCTGTCTGTCTGTCACGGTTCAAAGTTTGGCCACATATATCAAAATATATTAACTATTTGGACACTCTTTAACTTATAATTTTAAATGTTTATACTTGTTTTTATAACGTTCATAGTAATCGATATTTTGTCCAATTTTCAAGCGGTTGTCGATAACGGTTCAAGAGATAGGTCAATTTACGTCACCTATGGGGAAGCCCTTTCATTTTTAAATTTATTTTTGTATTACGTTTTGTTATTAGGAGCTACGAACTGTTTTAAAACAGGACCAATCTGTAAGCATAATCTATCAAATAACAAAAAAGTTTCAAAATCGGTTCAGAATGACTGAATTCTGCAGGCACAAATATAAAAAAAGCAACATTCACACGAACTGATAACCTCCTTCTTTTTTTTAAGTCGGTATAAAATACAAGTATACCAACAATCAAATGTATTTTTATATGACGGAAAAATCTTAAGCACGCCCAAACTACTTAAGTTTTTCGAGCCTCCCCTGCATATGTATATACATTAGTAGGTACGCCCGACGGTCGACCTATTTGACCGAACTCTGAAAGTAAATAAGAATTTAAAAAAAATTAAAATGCAGTCATAAAAACTATAATGATTTATTGTTGTTTTTTATTTCCTTTAAAAACAAAAATGTCAAACTTCTATCTATGACTGTTTGATTTGATTGTTTTTCAAATTATACCATTAGTAGCAAATTTAAAACGCATATAACTCCAAAAATATTAAAAAGATACGATTCAAATATAGATTTTTAAATAGATCTTTAAAATAATATACATATGTAATTTTAATCGGTTGAGCGTAAATTGCAGAGCAAAAAGTCTCCTTGTCTATTAATTATATACATACATACAAACATACTGAATACTGAATACAAACTTTATTTTATTTACAGTTCATTTACAGCTTTAATGTAATTTATTTTATAGGTTTTACACTATAGTGAGGCTGTTATATTCCAAGACATATCAGAATGTATCTGAAATAATACGCAAACGCTTACTAAGCCCAATTAGTTAACAAACACTATCTTCCATAATGCAATTACATCCGCTGATAACCGGCAAAACCAAAGTAAAGTATTGTTTGTCTGATTGGATGAAATAAGCTAACCGCTGACAGCCAAACTATAACTACGATGACAGTTGTTTAAAAATATTTCAACAAAAGCAAAAAGTGACTAATAAAAAAGTGAAATTTTTTCGCTCCTCTGGACATACAAAAACAAATATTACACTGCGTACATTTGTATGTACGTTTTTTTTTTCTTGTGTGTTACAGAGCCCTAAGTGTAAGTATTCGCATTAATAAACTGACATTTAAAATTTGCAAATTAATAACTGAAGAGAATGATTTACTAAATCGATAGAAGGAATTTTCCTTGTGATAAATTAAAAAAATGCATAAATGTGTAAAAACGAAGCGTTAGTTGCAGCAAACGCTTGTAACAGTTCTTCATAACATGGCTATCGAAATTGTCAACTTGCAGGCGATTTGCAATATTTACTTTTAAATGTACGAGTGTAATTACATCAGTGAATGTTAAAAACCAGCCAAGTTTAAAAACTTAGACTTACTTATGTTGCTACAATGTTTGTCCGCTTCTCTCAGGCCTCTGTCTTGTGAACCGTTATAGCTAGCCACACACTGACCAAAACATGACCACAAGAACCATATGGTGTTCCCTGTAACAATATTATATTGCAGTAGACACATTCTACTATAAGTGCTCATTTAATAAATTTGGCTTTTTATATAAGATTCTTAGTTTTTCTTTACTTTTCTCAACTAAATAACAGTAGCGAAATGGCCATATAGATATGCTTTCCCCGCAGTAAAGCTTACTTGTAACAGAAGCCGTATCGAATTTTATTTGAATAATTGTTTCGTCACAATTACTCAAAAACCTTCTAAGCGCAAGTTGGTCTCACGCACTCGCTATTCTGTTCCATTCATGGTCCAGACTTTAATTTTTTTAAATATATGTTTTTGTTAATCTCAAGGGTCTGCCTGTAACTGATCAAATTGACAACAAATTAATATATTTCTTATTCCCTGGATGACGCATGTTATGCACAACTTAACTCTTAACTCTCCCAGAGTTTTGAGAAATTCTCAGTTTTTTTTGAGATTTTTTACTACAAAATATTATGAAACAAGCAAATCCACTTCTATCAATTAAGCTTTATTTAATTTCTGAAGCAAAAAGAAACGTTTACTTACGCAATTTAAAATTTGTGAATGAATTTGTTTGTCGATTGAAATTTATATTCGCGTTAAAAAATATTAATATTAAAAAAAGCAAACTGTCAGTTAAAGTCTTTTATTTTAGTAGTAGTAGTAGTAGTAGTAGTAGTAGTAGTAGTAGTAGTAGTAGTAAAAGTATTTTAGTAAGTGAATGATCTTCACATCATATTTGCTTACGAATGTACATACGAGAGCTGCTATATATATTTCTGGCCTGGCAACACTGAGTGCTGCCAAGTGCAATCTGACATTTCCATTCGAAAGTTTGTCATTTTTAAACATAATCGTACTCAAAACGTTTTGACGTACGACCATTATTTGTGTTGTTTACAGTGACTTGAAAAAATTAATATAGAAAAAAAATGGAATTAAGTCGTGAACATTTTCGTGCCATCATTTTTCACAACTTTCGACGTGGATTATCACGACTAGAGTGCATTGATGAACTTAAATCTTTGTATGGCGATGAAGCACCATCCTATAGCACTGTGAAAAATTGGTATAATGAATTTCATCGTGGTCAAAGCTCGCTCAAAGACGAATTCCGTGAAGGTCGTCCCAAAACGGCTGTTCTGCCAGAGAACATTGATGCCGTGCGTGAACTCATAATGCAAGATTGACATGCGACATACCGAGAGATAGAGACATCCTTGGACATTTCTTCCACCAGCATACATTCGATACTGCATGAACACCTGGCCGTAAAAAAGGTTTGTTCTCGTTGGATCCCGCACAAGTTGAAAGTCGTTAAAAAAAGGCTCGTGTCGATGGGTGCAAAGAAATGTTGCAAAAATACGATTGCGGTGCTTCAAAAGACGTTTATAAGATCGTCACAGGTGACGAATCATGGATCTATGCGTATGAGCCCGAAACGAAACAACAATCGACCGTGTGGATCTTCAAAGACGAGCAAAATCCAACGAAAGTTGTTCGTGGAAGAAGCACTTCGAAGCAAATGGTCGCCTGTTTCTTCGGCAAAACTGGTCATGTGGCGACTGTTCCGCTTGACCAACGTAGGACGGTCACTTCTGAGTGGTACACTACAATTTGTTTGCCTGAAGTCATCGGAGAAATTCGAAAAACCAACAAGAGAAGACGAATCATTGTTCACCATGACAATGCGAGCTCTCACACATCGGCTCAAACCAGAGCGTTTTTGACTGGCCAAAACGTCGAATTAATGGGTCATCCGCCGTACAGCCCTGATTTGGCACCTAATGACTTCTTATTGTTTCCGCACATCAAGAAAAAAATGCGTGGTCAACGATTTTCGTCGCCAGAAGAAGCTGTTGAAGTGTTCAAAAACCATGTTTTAGAGGTGTCTCAATCAGAGTGGAAAAAGTGCTTCGACAACGGGTTTGAGCGCATGCAAAATTGTAAAAATCATGCTGGAGAATACTTTGAAAAACAATAAAACCATTTTTGATTATAAATATTCGCATTTTCACTATTAGGCCAGAAATATATAGAGCAGCCCTCGTACATATGTATGCATATGCTATAAAAGTATAAATGTATGTATAGACGTATATGCATGTATGTGTAGAAAAATATAAATGTTTGTTTTATTCCGTAATTTCTCAAAATATACAAATATGCATGTACAGCAAGGAAAGGAAGTTTCCTAAATTAACTTTTTTTCACTTTTAATACCTGTGTAACGAGTATACTGAAAATAAAAGTAAAATAAATAAATTTTACTTGAGAAATTTTTAAATGAGTACCGTTGTATCCATGATATAAAATTAGAAGGTAGTTCCACTTCAAAAATTTGTGACGTTTGCGGGAATTATTTGAAATATATTTTTGGTAAACAACACAATTTGCGTTGCCACAGATATAAAAAAGAAAAAAATATTTTGGAACTATTTAATAAAATATGTGTAATTTGTATAATAAATGTAAAGAAAACTCAAATCTATTTACTATAAATATAAATTACACAGAAACAAATCCTTTGACTCTAAAAGACAATGGCCCAAATTCATAGTTAAAATAAAGTATACTTTAAGGGAACTAAAGTCGGTTTTATTTTAGAGTCGACTCTAATTCATTCATAGACAATTTAAAAGGTATTTTTGGCGAGAAAGTCAACTCTAAATTTAAAACTACCCAAAGCTGTTTTTAACTCATTTTTCCAAAATTATTTTATTTGGTTTAAGAACACAATACTCTATATCTGATTTCTATACCAATGTGAACAAAATAAACACAAGGTTACTTTTTTCTAATGTTTGTTTAGAAATTGTATGAAAACATTTATCAAATTACAGTTGGTACCCAGTGGAAGGTAGCTAAACTTAAAGTACACTTTATTCTTGACTATGAAAGCAAAAAAGATAATAAGAGCTTTTTATTTTAGAGTATACTTTAACAAGAGTCGACTTTAGTTTATAACTATGAATTTCGGCCAATATATACAAATTTGCTTATTATCATAATTTATTAAAAATACAATTTTAGAGTAAGATTTTTACAGAATTAAGCAATTTAATTAATAAAAATTTCAAAGATTGATATTTATTTTCACGTAATTAATAATTAAATATAGAGGCATGTCTCAAATTCCGATCGGAATGGTTTTAATTCAGTATTAACAATTCCGATCGATTTTGTTTTACCTTCTTCAGATTCCATTCGATTTTGATTATTTTTAAAAAATGCTTAATCTCCACCTTTTTATTTAAATGTAGCAATATGCACACACTAAAGTGTACAACAAGGCTAATCTAAATAAGGACACATTATAAAAGTAAATTTGAAATTCGTAAATAACAGAATTTCAAAGAAGTAATGTTCACTTTGAAATTTAAAAGTGGTTTCATTCCGGAATTGAAACCACTTCCGATCGTAATTGAGTTCTGTGACATGCCTGACAAGTTCATTAAGCAAACTGTGTTTCAGAGCGTTTTATAATGATATCAATATTGTTTATATAAGTTTTTAAGTTCTTAGCATTAGCTAAGTACAAGTTTTTTAAATTAATAAAAAACGACAACAGAATAAGTTTTATTAACAAGCAGTTTTTTATCTTTTTACACAATTTTACGTTTTTCTGTTCGAAAAACGAATACAATATTAGTATCTAACATTAAATTTTTGCATATGGGGGCCAGTAAATAAGTTAGTGCCATTATAAGTAGAAGGCCACCCTCAGATAAAACGTTCGCGTATATATAATTTTGATCGCTTTCCTCAAAGGTTTGAGAATCCAATTCCTTTTACCGCATTTTGAAATAATATATCCCGAAAAGTTTTCAAGTCCATCCTATCCTATTTATTTAAAACGTTAATATGGCGACGAAAGAAAGAGTGGAACTACCTTCTATTTTTATATCATGGTTGTATCTATAAAATAATTTATTGCGAGTGAAAAAACATACTTGAACAATTTAAAAATATTCTTCGTTTTACACCAGACGAGACAAATAAATATTCGATGAAATAAGTTCAGTCCGATTTATTATTAACTCTTAAACGCTACGACTGACGCTACTGCACAATCGTATGATTCATTCACATGATGACTTAATAAAATTCTGTATTCCTAAGAAAAATTAGCAGAAGGAGAAGAAGAAGTATCGTAGGTGCCACACTGTAACACACGAAATAAGCAACGCAAAATATAACTCTGATCGTACAGAAACTTTCATTTTAGGCAATTTTGAAAACATTAGGAAATCGGACATCTAATTTTTGGACACAAATGCTATTTTTAACAGATCTAAAGTCTTAATCTCATTGTGGGTCTTGGCCCTAAATAAGATAATCAATATATTATGGAACTTTCTTTTATCTTCGACATTGTCACTCGAAGCATTAAAAAATGAACTAAAAATTGAGTTTAGCAATAGTCTTGCAAATTTTTAATGGTTAAAGGTTTGGTAATTTTAGCTTTTTGACAAATTTCAAGTAATATAAATATATAAATTCCTATATACATACATACATACAAGTATGCAAACAACCATTCATTATTCATAATTTCTGTTTTTTTTTTTTTGGAAAATATTTGGCATTAAAAACAAACTTTTCTCCACACACATTTTACACATTTTTTCAGAATTTAATACATCAACCCACCTGTTTTATATAATTTAAGTTAAATTATTTAACCGATTTCACTTTTTAGGTAAACATTCGCAAACATACATTTCTGTTTATGTGTGTAAATATACATACATACATACAAACATATGTAGTATTTATGTGTAAATTTGTGGGCTTTAAAACGATGATATGTTATACTCGTAGTAGAGTTGAGACTGTTGGCGTTTCCCTCATTTTTTTGTTATCTTTTTATTAACTAAACAAATAACCACAGTTGGCTCTCTACAACGTGAACCCCATATAACCTGTTTATAATTTTTATTGCACATTGACTACTCTGAAAAGTGAACAAAAATAGAATTCCAATGCGTTTAGGTTGGCAATGATTTGCTGAATCCACTTTTTGTACAAAACTTTTCGCGCACCAACAAAATATCAGAATTTTATTTTATGTTATGAAAAAAGGAAAATTTGAAATTAGAAGAAAAAACTAAGTAAGTTTAATATTTTTGAAAATGTACTATGTTTTGGGTCCCCGGAATTATCCGATTGTTAAGTTAAAATTTGACCTTAAATTTTTATGCTAAAATAATTTGGTGAGAAATTGAATTAATTAATTCAAAAGAGAAAAGGTAACATAACAAAACAACTTAATTAACAACAAATTACATAAAAATATGTTCAACAATAAAAAAGAATATTATTATTTAATAGTACAAGCCTAGCTAGCCATCCCCGTTGTACTTCGCTATACCCGTCGGCAAAAGATGTACACAATAAACATTTATGAGTAAAAGCAGGTACACGTGTAATTATATTTTTATTTATTTTCAAATTCTATCTATTATTTGTAATATTTTTTGATTAATCAAAATTTTTCTAATGACTTCAGTATGGGGTAATAAATAATTACTTCCTATAATGCCAATATTTTACTGCAAAACGCACGTTATTCTAAGATTAGCCTGTATCTAACATAGAATAATAGATTTCTTTTTATTTCCTAATACACTGTGTATATTTATTTATTCAAATATCTTAAAATTATTTTATAAAATTATCTTTCTTGCATTCACAAAAATTGATTTTCATTTCATTAGAACACTTTTCATCATGATATCTAGGCGTGTGTAAAATTAAATACTTCGCAAACGGTTTTAAATAATTCACTTTATCGTGGGTGCACTGTATGTTAGTAGAAATCCAAATATTATTTTCCTCAACTTTCATTAAAAATTTTGTTTAGTACCTTTACATACAAACACACAATTGCTGTTGTAATTTAGTAGTTATTTCTCCGAGTTTGTTTTCATTGTTGGCAACTGGTTAGTTTTTGAGATAATTTTTTTTTTATCAAAATAGAGAATTGTCATATTTTACTTAGATGTAAATTGAGAAAACTTAGTTGCACCTGTGAAACATCTCGGATCTAGTAGATTAAGTAGAAAAATTCGTAAACTTATATAAAACAAAAGTAAATGTACACAGAAAATAATTAAACTTAAATTCAATGATTTTTTTCGTAAAGAATATATCGATTAATAAATTATATGAAATGAATATAGAGTCGATTTTAAAAATATATTACTATTTAAAAGAAATTTGTGCATAACTTACAATAATTATTTTTTTAAGTAAATAAATTATTAAGGATTGCAAACATTTAAATTTTCTCGCTGAGCAATATTTTTATTTAAAAAACTGCTCCAATTAAATATTTCAACTATTTTGTTTCAGTTTTAAAAGATCTTGTCTCAAAATCATACTTTATTTATATATAATTATTCACATACGAGGGCTGCTATATATATTTCTGGCCTGGCAACGCTGAGTGCTGCCAAGGGCAATCTGACATTTCCATTGGAAAGTTTGTCTTTTTTAAGCATAATCGTACTCAAAACGTTTTGACGTACGACCATTATTTGTGTTGTTTACAGTGACTTGAAAAAATTAATATAGAGAAAATGGAATTAACTCCTGAACATTTTCGTGCCAGCATTTTTCACAACTTTCGACTTGGATTATTACGACAAGTGTGCATTGATGAACTTAAATCTTTGTATGGCGATGAAGCACCATCCTATAGCAATGTGAAAAATTGGTATAATGAAAAAATTTAAACGAAAAATAACATTTTAGAACAGAAGTCAATGCGAAGCTTGTAGTATCGTGGAAACGGTATGCTTCTTAATCATGATATAGAGAGCGAAGCAAAAGCTTCATTTTGCCGAGTAAATATGCTATAACTTCTTCTGATCACATGTGAGTAAATGTTGTACCACCAGGATTTGTGAAAACAGAAATGATAAAACATGTTATCAATTATGTGGCCAATTAAAACGAATATTAGATCGAATTTTATTACAATTACAATCAGTTGAATGTAACAATAAATGAAAAAACTAAAAAAAAAATTGACACCCTCAGATCAATACATAATGCAATAAAATTCATAAATAAATAAAAATAAATAAAATTCAAGGCAACTTTTAATATCCAACCATACATTATAGAGTTGGCTTATTTAAGGCAGCTTTTATAACTTTGCTATCGCTACAGTAGACTCTTTTTGGTTATTGCAATTAAATTTCAAGCTATAAATGTCAGATTATTGCGGTTCAATAATTTTTCCTCCAATGTTTAATATTACGATTGTATATTCGAAATTGTAATATTTTCTAGGCCATTAAGTATAATCAATTTAAATAATAAATAAATAAATAAACGACAATAAACCAAATTATATGATTTTTCACTACTCTCAGTTTTTTTTTACGATTTTCGATCATTCCTCAAGCAATTCTGTGTTCAAATTTGAGGTGCTATAGATGTTGTGTTTTCTGATGTCATTTACTTACAACGCGACCTGTGCATTGAGGAAAGAAAGCAATACAGAACTTCAACTACATTTGTGAAAAAAGCAAAGACGGTGATGTCATCTGTCCGATATTTTTTTCCTATGTATTTGTGGACTTGTAAATAAATCTAAAACTGTGTTTTCTATTTAACCTAAAAAAATACTTAAATTTTGGGACACCCTTTTTTGCAATAATACATATACATACTTACATATTTGAATTTAAGTTTATAAAGGAGTGTTGAAGGTCTCTTTACTTCCATATTAAAATTTAATTCAAGAAAATATTTTCGGTATGCGTGTATGTCTACTTTGCATAAAAATATTAAATTAAAAATATTTTATGAAATAAAAGTATGTAATTATTTTTACTTAAAACTTTGTTTACCAGTATGTACAAATGTATGCGTATCTGTGTCATCTTATTTTTTTTCTTTCGTTATTAAGCATGTCGCGTATAAAATAATTTCAATTAAAAATTGATAATAGAATTAATAGATTGATCGTTTACCTTTAAAATTTTTTTTTACCAGTTTCGCCTATAAAAAATAAGAAAAAAAATTAATTGAAAAAATTAGCTCTCGCCCATAATTTGCGAGAATTTGAAGGGATATTTAAGGAAATACATTTTTTAATGCTTAACCCATTAAGAGTCATACCAATTTTTTTTTTTCTTTTTAAAGTCTCTGTCACCCCTATATTTGGTTTTTTTTGATGATGATGGTGATGGGTATATAAGATTCGGCATAGCGTTACTTTTTTTGTCTTTCCTTGAAACCAACACAAACATACATACATATATGTTTGTTCAACAACATACAAAACACACACAACTGATGTGTAAAAAAAATATGTGTAATTTATTTTAGCTGTGCTTGCTTACATTTACGCGCGAGTATTGCATACCTACATGATGTGTACTTTTCTGAACTCTGGTTATTATTATTATGTAATTTTGTTTCTAATGTTTTCTGAATGCTATCTATATACATATATATAGACATATATATTTACTAGATCTAACGGTTGTTTATTTCCAGTTACTCGCATTGTAAATTACGGAATTTTTGATGCAGTTAATTTAACCTTAGCAATTGTCGTTTATTCAACAAACTTTCAAGAAGTTGTTTGATTTTTTATACTTAAATTCATGCTTAACTTATTAATATTCCTGAGTATGCGTTTAATTTACATATAACTTATAAATATGTACCTAACCCAACAATCAACAGTAAAACATTCATATAAAAATTGAGGTCGTGAGTTCTAGATTGTAATTTGGCACTCTAGTATTTTCCACCGTGGCATAAGAGCAATATCATCTTTATCTGGCACATGTTTTAAGAATTTCGGAATATTTACATTTTCGAGTAATTGTTGGTTGTGCTTTTTTTTAGTATTTTTAATTGACTTCAAAAAGGAAGTTTTATATTTGATGGATTTTTTTTTTTTAATATTTCTGTAAATATTTGCTGTAAGGCTAAAAATTTTTTATATTACATTCTAAAAATTTTAGATAAATATATTCGAAAAGGGTACTGGTCACTTTTCTAATATTCTAAGAAAATATTGTTGATTTTTACTTTTTATATCGTTCCCCACAAAAAGTGGAAAAAGGCTGTATTTATGTTTGTCATTTTGTTTGTGATTTCTGCAATATCGATTTCCTATCCCATAACTTATATATGTTCTGATTTCTTATACATAGCGCAGTCGATTGAGTGATGTCCGTCTGTCCGTCCGTGTTTGTGTTGTAATCAAGTTTCCCAATGCTTTAGATCTACTAGAAAAAATGTAAATACTTTAATCGGCCACACATAGTGTTGTCCATGTCCTTTGAGGCACGGGGCAAAACACCACGCCTTCCTCTAATATTTCCATATCATATGTTACAATGAAGTAATTCAAAGCAAAGAAAACAAATTTATGGGCCAAAGAGAATTAAAAATAAGAAAAAAAAACATCAAGTAAAAAAATAGGCTCTCGCACATAATTTCCGATTTATGTACTTCTTTTCATAGAAAAGTACGATTGTGCACCATATTTTTTAAGATATCAATAAGGATATCATTAAAAGCTTTTGAAGATATCTTTAAGGAAATACTAATTTTTTTTTAATAATGCATAACCCATTAAGAGCACTTTTTTTTTAATTATCTGACTCCCCAATATTTTTCTTTTATTGGAATACTTTAGTAAGCTAGACTTACATATATGGTGAAGGGTAAATAAGATTCCGCATAGCCGAATATAGCACTCTTACCTATTTGTTTATATTTTCTTTTGTAAAAAGTAATCCTTCTGGGATCATATGTGACCTAAAATGAAAGATACCTTGTAAATTTAAAAGTAGATTTATAACTCTTGGTCGATTTTTTTATTTGTTTTCTTCAACAGATTATTTTTCTTATTCCCAGTTACATATACTTCATATATTAAGCATTTAACAATAATCATAAATGTTACTTGGGACTATAAACGTAATTATCTACTACATACATAAGTACATACTTATACGTACAGACGCACTAAACAGTAAATTAATCCAACAAATAACAATAAGAAATGTCACCAGTTGTCAGTGATGTCGCTTTATTTGCTACACAATATTGCAATTTCTAATTTAAATTGTTTTTAATGCCAACTTATTTTCAATAAATGCGCAAAAGCCAAACACAATTATACAGGTATAAGTTTTGCTTTCTAAACAAATTAAACTTTATATTAATATAAATTTCTTTCTGGCAAATTTTTAGAGCATGGAACAAGCATGAAACATATGTATGTTTATACATAAAGTTTACATACATACATGCATACAATTATGTAGTTTATATACAAAAAAGTATTATTGAAAATCGATGATATTATTCTTATAAACAATCAATTGTGCCCTATTGAAACAATTTTGATTTTAACATAAAGAATTTCATGAAATACTATCTGATTGTTCTAAAATCAATAAAATGCCTTTCATTTTGCCGAATTGTAATTTACATATATATTTTTCCTTCTGAAAAAGCAATATTAATAATTTTAAAAATTATCCAAATACGAGTAAATTTTGTTAATCTGTGAAAAATATATTACTAAATCTCAACTAAGAGTTCCACTGACAAGATAAAAAAATTATGTATGTATTTACTTTATTTCGGTTGTCAGTGGATCTGATCTAGGCTTGCCAGAGCCAATTTGCCAAAAAGCTTGACATTGCCCAAAAAAAACTTGTTTTTGAAAAAAAAAACTTGACAAATAAAAACACTCATACTATTGGTTTTTATTTAATTTTTTTATTTTTTTTTTTTTTGTTTTAATAAAAATTACGAGTATTAGAATAAAAACAAAAATATCATAAAAAGTAAAAATAACAGAAACAATGTAAAAGAAACAAAAAACAATATAAGAATAAAAATTCAGTCGTTATATATTTTAGAGAAAACTTAGGCGTTATTAAAAAAAAATATAGGTACTATCTTAAGAAAAATAATATTGGTCCTATGTATTTTGCCACATATATTTCGTATTCTTAGATACAGAATTAGTTAATTCTCTACCATCGGGTGTTGTTAAAAAATTTTGAAAGTTTTTGCAATCCTCATTAAAATTTATTCTTCGGCTTTTATTAGATCGAAGGACATTCTATTCCTATCTTTGGTATATAAAAATATGTATTATATTAGTCCTTAGTTGTATTGTCAGTAAAAATATGCTCCTTCGATGTGTTTTTTAGAAATATAAACTTACTTTTTTTAGTATTATTACATATGTAGCTAGAATAAATTTGAGAAAGAAAGTTAACTTACAAAAAACATTGACAAATCACTTTTTCACTTGACACTTGACGCGCATTAAAAAACTTGACAATCAGGCCAAATCAGGCCCGTCTGGCAACACTAATCTGATCCCAATTTTTGTTTGATTATCGTGATTCGTTGTTGTTGTTGTTGTTTTGTCTATTTCTATATTGAAGATTTAGGAAGAACAATAAAATTTACAAACTATTGCCATTTTTGTTTGACTAGTTCCAGAGGGCTATAAAAATCTAAAATCACAATGATTAATATCAAGTTCCACTAGCAGTAGACACCGCACATGAAATATCTGAAGTTTTGACTTTACATTCAAGTATGTTACATTGTACACAGTATTACATATATATTGTTACGGTAAAGTAATCATCAGGCCTATTTTGATTGAGCCTTTTATCCGAGTGCGACCTTACAATGTCCCATGGTGGTTCAAGAAACTGTGAAATATGTTTGTCAGTGAACTTTGAATTGTACTCATTCTATTTAATCAGCGTATCCACCGAGTATAAAAATTTCCTGAACTAATGTTCTTCACCAAGTAAACTTATTCGTCCAGGATTTTAAATAACAAATTTTTACTACATCATAAATATAATATTAAAAAAACGGTACTATCATATATGAGATAATTAGACGCTATATACGGCTATGACGAATCTTATATATCCGTAACCCTATATGTAAATCTAGTTTAGTGATGTAACTCCAATCAAAAAGCCAATATTGGGGTGACAGAGAATTAAAAAAATAAGTCATCCGCACTAAATGGGCTAAGCATTTTTTTTAAATGTCAGTATTTCCTGAAAGGTCTCTTCAAAAGCTTTAAAATGATACACATTGATTGATATCTTTAAAAATGTGGTGCACAATCTTACTTTTCTATGAAAAGTTCAGAGGCCCATAACTTTAGCGCCAATTTTTTCACTTGATGTTTTTTCTTATATTTTTAATTCTCTATCGCCCCATACATTTGTTTTATTGATTGGAATAACTTCATTGTTTCGAATGATATGAAAAAGTGATAGGAAGGCGTGATGTTTTGTCCGAAGGACATGGACCGATCTTGCTGATTTCAATAGCAAAATTTTCAAAACTATGTCTGATCGACTTGCGTATTTGCTTTTTTCTAGTGCCTTGACAAAGTTAATTTCAACTCTAAACCGGACGGACAGACGGACATCGTCTAATAGACTTCGCCATGCATACAAATTTAGAATAAACATATGTACATTTGTACTTTATGGTGTCGGAAATATTGTAGAAATTACAAACGGAATGACAAAAACTGAGATTTTATTATCCCCAACAGCGTTGCCATACAAGAAATTGACTTCCTACCAATAATTTTCAAAAATCCTACCAAAATCGTTCACAGCCTACCAAAAATTTAAAAATGCGCTTCTTGCACATAAACTCTGTTATACTCACTTGGTTTTTTTCCGTAATTGTTGAGGTGGAAATTTGTCTTTTGGTGATTTTTAAGATGGATGTTATGATTTAAAATAGTTTTAGAGCATATTATGCAGAATGAACACCCATCCCTTTCCTGGAGCCAATCAAATTCACTCAACCATTCGGTTCTAATTTTTTTTTGACTGTTTCTTTACATGCAATATTAGTAAATATTTATGTAATTAATAGGTATATATATATATATATATATATATATACCATTAAAAAAGTTTACTTACTTTTCCATTTTGTCTGTTAATTTTTTTAATACAAACACTTGTAAATAAGTATTCACTCAAAAATATTGTTAATTTTAATTTCATAATATTGTTCTCGTTTCTTAAACCAGAGATGGTTATAGCTTTAATCATCTTTATGCAAAAAAGAAGAGATGTTTTTATTACACCTAAAACAGTTTTTGAAAACAGTGGTAAAACTATTCACGGTTATTGTTTATTTAATTCAAAGTTACATTTTTTTATTTTATGTTCTGAATTTTTAAGGTAAAAAATTTACTATTGCTAAAAATTTGCTACAGGAGGAAAACCTACCAAAAATTTAAAAAAATGCAACAAACCAACCAAACTACCAAACTGTTTTTTAGAAACGAAAAACTACCAAGTTTGGTCCGATTGGACCAAAGCGGCAACGCTGATCCCCAATGAGGCAACGCCTTTAGTACAAAAATGGGTTTTGAATCTACATACTTATATCTATCTACATTAGGCTTGCCAGATCCAATTTGCCAAAAAGCTTGACATTGCCCAAAAAAAACTTGATTTTGAAAAAAAAAAAAATTGACAAATAAAAACACTCATACTATTGGTTTTTATTTGATTTTTTTATTATTTTTTTCATAAAAATTATTAGAATAAAAACAAAAATATCGTTAAAAGTAAAAATAACAGAAACAATGTGAAAGAAACAAAAAACAATATAAGAATAAAAATTCAGTCGTTATATATTTTAGAGAAAACTTAGGCGTTATTTAAAAAAAATATAGGTACTATCTTAAAAAATATAGATAGTAAAAATATGCTCTTTCGATGTGTTTTTTAGAAATATAAACTTCCTTTTTTAAGTATTATTACATATGTAGCTAGAATAAATTTGGGAAAAAAAATTAACTTACAAAAAACATTGACAAATCACTTTTTCACTTGACACTTGACGCGCATTAAAAAACTTGACAATCAGGCCAAATCAGGCCCGTCTGGCAACCCTAATCTACATGTACATAACAAAACGGTAACCGGGCATTTCTGTATATAAAATATTCTTTGAAAATATTATTCTTGGTGTAAATAGTAATTGTTGTCGAATACAAAACAAATATTTTTGGAATTTTTATCTGTCTGTCAATAAATATTTAAAAACACATTTTTCTAAATTTGAATTAAGAAAATTAGAAATGACATGCTGACGAAGTCGGGGGTAATCTATCAAATTTCAAACATCATCTATCAATCTAAAAAATCTGATTTCCTTATTTATCATCTCATCATTAGCTATTTTTTGGAATGAACAAAACACTTTCTGTCGCACATGAATCTGCCGTCGTCCGAACATTCGTCTGAACTACCATATTAGCCATCATTTATAACTTAAATTTAATACTTCATATAGGTAGGTACTATAATAAAAACAACAGTGTTTTCTATTAGTTCTGTTCGAAATCGTGTATTTTTGTGCTTATCAATTTTTGTCAATTCTAGATTTCTTTTTAGGGTTTTCCCCTAATTCATAAAAAGGGAAAAATAAAACTGTGTGTCAAAGTTGATTGTTAGCTGATGTGTTGTATTTTTAAGTAAGTCTGTGAGAGGTTGCCACATTCATTTCGAAATAGCGCCGTCTATTTTTCAACAGTATAATTAAAAACATTTTTACCACCTAGATGACAAACTGAAAGTTATGCTCAGACAGAATATGAATTTTTTTGCTTGTTAGAGTAGATGGCGCTGGTATACGGTGTATTACACCTAAACAAACGGAACATATTCTCAATAATTTTTAGTTTAGTTCGGCATGCCGAATCTTATATACCCTTCACCATCTAATAAAATCCAATCAAAAGAGCAAATATTGGAATGACATAGACTTAAAAAATATAAAAAAAAATTTGGTACTCTGCATACATATAATTTTACATAAATATGATGGGTTAAGGCATTTGTAAAAAATTTCCTTAAATATCTCTTCAAAAGCTTTAAAATTATACCCATTATGATATTTTAAAAAGTATGAAAATTTCGGAGCCCCGTTAATTGGAAAAATGGGCGAGCGATAACATTTTCACTTAATATTTTTTTTATTTTTTAGTTCGCTATCGCTCCATAGATTTATTTTTTGATTGCAGTTACTTTATTGTTCCAAATGACATGAAAAAATTAGAGATAGGCATGGTGTTTTGGCTGCTGCCTCGAAAGACATGCACCGATCATGCTGATTTCCAATAGCACCTCTTTCGACACTATATCTGATCGGTTGAAATATGTACATAATTATTTTTTTTTACGGAACTCGCTCAATCGACTCGATATGCATAAGAAGTCAGAATTTATCTAATTTCGGAAATGGATATTGTAGAAATTTTACACGAAATGAAAACCTTTTTTTACTTTTTGTGCTAAAGGGTATAAAAATTGATTGCTTTAATCATTTAGTTGTTTAAAACTTTTGTTTGTTTGTTCTAAATTTTGCGCTTTCAAAATCAAAATAAATTTTTTAATGGCGTTTATTTGTAATTGCGTAAGTTAAATGAACAGATCATTCGTGACTCTGTTTTCAAATCGCTTCATAAATATCATGGCATCGCAATAAGATAAAGTTAGGTCTGTACCTGGCAAAGTAAGTCCATATTTAGAACGTACCATTTTTCATGCCATTTTTTTGTTTTAATTTAATAACGAAACGTATGCAGCGAACGTATGCAAAGCAAGTGTTAAAACTTCCGCTTAAAATTCAAAGCGATTTTTTCTACACCTCTTGCCAACAAACAAAAATTTTTATGAAACTAGTTTCATGCAAAATGCCGTCGTATAAAATGGCTCTTAATTAATTTGTCACAGTTGTATATTTATGTTTAATACGTATTTTTGCAAAAAATGTCTCCACGAGCCATTAACTTGTATTAACATTATATCGTATATGAATTCGGCTAATGTAGACACCCAATGTCAATGTTTTATTCATGTTCAACCTTCGTTATCCGAACATCTTTCTGAGCAATGATGTTCGCCATTAAACATGACTGACTTCTCTAATTGAAATTAACGCCATCTATTGTTTAACAATGCGAACACTCACTTTCTTATAAAAAACTTTGAAACAGCACAACTTGAAAAATTTGAGGAATGGTATAGAATTGTACAAATAGTTTTAGTTTGTTAAATATTACAGCTAAACTGTTTGTAATATCATACATCGACTAGTACCAATTAATAGAGGACAAAATTATATTTCAGGATTGGTATAATATATTTTCTGAACAAATGTAAATAAAAAACAATATGGGTGAAAAATTTCTAAAAAATTAAGCAAATCATTGATAATACTGTGCAACCACAATAGTATGATAACTGGATGTACAACACATACAAAATTCAAATAAAGTATGCCCAAAATCGGAATTGAAACCAAATGTATAACAAATAAAAAAGGTAATTTGGTACTAGCCGATGTATGTTATTACGAACAGTCCTGTCGTCAAATTTTTCGAGCTTTGAGTTCTGAACGCAAGTATTTCCGAAAATAATCTTTTCCAATACGTAATCGTGTGGTAAAGATTTTAGTTAAGATTTTATAACTCACTATCTCGATCAATGACAAAGTAGCAGCACATTTATTTTTACGATGGCGAAAGTGACAAAAACTAAAAAATCTGTTTCTTAAGCCTTACAGCTTCGAAATTACATCTTATGTTTTTAAATGTATGATAAATTGAAGAATTCTTGTAATTTTTATAAACGCAATGTTTTTTCGATAGATTTTACTGAAATCGCTGTTATTTTAAATCCTTAAGTTTTTTTTAGCTTGTTTCAGAAACTTATCCAAACATATTTTATAAGGTATTTTCGATCCCTATTAATTAGTTCTACCGACTGTATTATATTATGCAAAATCAAATTTAATTTTTAATTTATAAACAACAAAATTGGTCCGTTTTTGCAACTATGATAAAACTAAATTATTTTCAGAGATTGTTTTCTTCTCTTGCGTTTTTTGAATGAATAAGTTTAAATATACGTCTGGCAACAGTGAATGGCGCCTTTTCGTATTTATTCTTTAAGAGTTAAAGTATGGTTGGCGGTTCTCATTCTAGTTTGGGAATTCCTTCAGCTCTCCAGGAACAGAACAAGAATGCTGGAAATCCATATCTTACACAATCGTAAGAAATAATAAAAACAAAAGTAACAGCGAATCTACAACGTTTAATTTTTCTATAGGTTTCAAGAACAGCGGCAAGTGGAAGCTTTTATTCGCAAGACGGAACTGAGTAAAATTGTTGAATCTGTTGGTGAAAACTTTATAAAAAGCTGTAAATCATCGAAACGCCCCGAAGATAGTTTTAATGCTATTGTTATTAAGCTTCCATTCGCTTATTTTGATTTTTTTAGCCATCATTTGGACTTGCTGCATTTTTTTATTGAAGAACCAGTGCAATTTGTGAATGCTGTTAAATATTGTGTGTATGCCCTGTTACGGGATATAGTGAAAGAATCATCTCGTACTGGCAACGTTGATAAAATAACGATTGATATTGATCAGATTCACGTCCATATACGTTTCGTGGACTTGCCTCTTCAAAAGGATTTGTTCTTTCAGCCTGATTTTAATTCTTACCGAACTGGTCTTTCTGAAGTTATTGGTGTACTTTTGGCTTTAAAGGAACCTGAAAAAGTTGTGTAAGTAAAGAAAAATAAGAAATATAGTTGACGGACGCAGCTTAGAAAGAAGAATAAAATTGTTTTCGGTATGTAAAATGCAAATTTAAGCAAAAAAAAAAAAATAGTTTAGTGAAGCTTCACCAATCAAAAAGAAAATTTTACAGAATGGCAGATTATCAAAAAAACAATAAGAAAATGTAAAATAAGAAAATGATCGACATTTTAATGAAAACATTTTTGTGTTCAAAAATTAAAATTTTATATACATATTTTTAGTAAGCAATCTGTTTGGTATTGCTCTTATGGTTGCGAACGTAATACAATTAGGACAAATTTATTGGATGGTAAGAAATAACTATTGATATAAATTTTTAACGGCTAAAGATGTACTATTCTTGACAGTTCCTACTTGTGCAAATTGCAGCCGCCCTATGAACGAATACTCAAAGTTACGATTTACAGAAAATATTCATTTTCTTCGGGTATTGCCTGCTGCGAGTATAGAAACACCACGAAAACTAAATAAGATATTTCGTGCCGTAACAGTTCGTGTGCCAGAACACGCTTTTGACTGCCAATTGATACTTGGATATCGATATTTAATAATTGGATATTACAAACACGGCTTTCAGCAACAAGAATTCGAAGCATGGAATCTAATATCAATTTAGAATCCGTTAGAGAAATAACCAATAGTCAGTTGGAAACTCTCTTAAGATATGACAGTCCACCGGAAACGCCAGTTAAGCTCACAGATCCTTTATTATTAAGTAGGGATTATAATCATAAAGGTTTAAATGAAAGTAAAGATGATCATCATAACCGCGATCCCTTCCTGTCTGAAATGGATTCCCAAATTGATTTTTCAATTTTTCATAATTATTCTCAACATTGTTCTCAAAATATTGGATGGAAGCTTTCAACCTCAAATACGCAAACCAATAAAAATAATCATACTTCTTCAGTGGATATGGGTGAAATTCAAGGCAAAAGTTATTTTGAAGATGACATCTTTATGAATTCAAAAATTTGTAACTCAACTGAAAATCATGGAGAAACAGAATCTGTCAAAGAAAGAAACTTTTCTCAAAGTAAAGCATATGATTTTATAGAAAACCATAATAACTTTAGAATAAATGATTTAACGAATAGGACGGACGTTTCGAGCTGTGTACAGAGGAAGGTATAAAAGCCAAAACTTTTAACTAGTACGATTGTTGTAACTATTATCCGAATTTCAGTGCCAAACCCAATTAGAATTGAAAACAGATGTTAATCATGCACCTAAAAAAATTATTGCTTCGTGTCCAACTCATGCAAGCAAACATTATTTTTTGGACTATATGTCTACACAATCTGAGGAATCACACAGAAAAAGTTTATCGAATATCTTTCCCGAAAACGTATTTGCAGACAGTGGCCGTAAAAAATTAAGAAGCCTTAACTTATCCGATATATCTCAAACAAAATATGATTATAATATGGAAACAATGTTATGCTTTTCTCTTGATGAAAATAGAAATTCTAATGAAAACATCAGTGAAGCAGAAGAACACATATTTGAAGTAGACTACATTTTTCAGGTACCAGAACAGAGCATATGTATATACTGCCTTATTTATAAAAGATAATTTGGATTTCAAATTTCATACATACTTCATTTAGAACATATTTGAAACTTCATTTATTTTTTATGAATGTGGTATATAATATATGTGAAAAAATAAATAAATAAAATTGTAAATATATCCACATACATGTGTAAATATAATTCCATTTGGATATTTACTACAATTTACAGGATTTACTCAAAGAAAATATTTCAAAAAACAAGAGCCAACCAATTATTACTAAGAAATGCTCTAAATCTGTAAATATGCTAATGAATGGCTCATCGATTCCATTTTCAGTTAGACAACTTTACGATATTGTGAAGACTAATTATTCAGATTTTGCTTTTATATACGCATTAAGTTGTCAATTATGTCAAGATCGGGTACCAATGGAGTGTTTTGTAACGCTAAAAATGGCTCTACTTATTAGTCTAGTTTCGATAGGGGTAAGTCAATGTGATGTGTAAGTATTTGATTTTCATTAACTCTTCAACTTTTTTATTTACTTCGTGCTTAATTCCTTTAAAAATAAATTTACAGCCGTATGCATAACAAACACTTAGCATGTGTTAAGCATAAGTGACGAAACCAAGCAGGGTTTCTGCAAGGCTCTTCACACAATTAGAAACCAAAAATAATCCCAAAACATAGTTATGGGTCACGGCAACAATCTACAATGATTTTAAGTGTTAGGCCGTACGGCAAAAGAAACTAGGAGCCTTATCAATTTCTTCACTCATGCCAAACTCATTCTTAGTTTTTGTTATGCATACGGCCGTTATATTTTATGATATTCCTACAATATTTTTATTTATATGGCTGACTTCCAAAATGTATTAATACAAAGTTTGTATACAGTCTTGCTGCGGTACATATACAAAGTTGCAAAACAAAGCATCAATTTAGAAACTGATGCGCTAGTTGCTCGGTTGCAACGTTTCTAATACTTGTCTGCGAAATTTTGGAATGGTATGCATTGTGAACATTTAGTACCACGGCATTGTAAAACACAATTCATTGTTCGAATACAAAGCATTTGGCGTTTTGGAAGTCAGCCTATGTTATGATATTCGCATAAAATAATTATTACCAAAAAATAATAAAATTGACTGCTGTGGGGAAAATATATTCGTGCAGGCATTTCTATACTATTTACTCAAAGTTTAAACAATTAATTAAATTTTTTGTAAGAATATCATAAAGTACTTTATAAATTACTAGGGAAATTGCTCGTAGGTAAGCACGGTCAAAGTAAATAAAGATGAATATTGATGATGTCTTCATTTTTTTAATTTCTTCCCAGAATAACAAATATCGTCCTCCCATACCTATAGTGGCTATCACAAACGATACATACATGACCGATTATCTAATGACAACTATTGGTCAATTAGCATCACGTTTTCTAGGACCAGTGAATGAAACAAAATCGCCGTCTAGTACAAATTGGATTGAAGCTGATTCTATTATGCTTGCAAGAGGAGGAGTTTATTATGCGGGAGATTGGACACGCTTGAAACTAAGAAAAGCAGAAACAATTTTTAAAAACATTGAGTGTTCAAGCGTTGCAGTAGAAAAATCTACTCTTAGCTTTCCTCTTGAAACAGCTATTTGGACTCATTGGCGTTCATTTAAGCATGGTGCGAAAGACAAACAAATGTTTAATAAATTTTTAAAGTATGATCAAAATTAAAAAACTTACCAAATTAAGTTAAATGTTAAATCCTAAGGCTTATTGTTCCAACTCGTAGGTAAAAAATTATAGGATTTTATAACTTTTTATTTTTATCTAAAAGAATCTATTTCGTTTATAATTTGAAGATTCGTACATTCAATGATCTTTTGGTGTAAAAGTCACCTATCAGGGCTTATTATTTTGTTCGACTTTTTTCCAAAAAAAAAAAAAAGATTGGCTATTAAGTAAATATTCAAGCTTACTACGGTCTTGTTGGTTTTCTATTTATTTATATTTTTATTTTCTTTTCAATATTTCGCTACAACGTTCGGCAACATCATAAGGCCATATATAATTTACTCTTTTGCAGCGTTTTTCGTTAATAATCTTTGGGCAATCGGCCAAGCCTTTTTAAGATTGTGGGTTCATCTGCAATTATGAGTAGTGTAAGTATTGAGGAATCGGACCCTCTTGATGTTCTTGGGATGAAAATTCTTGAAAGATGTCGGTTTTTTAACGGGATAAAATATATTTCACTCCATCGATTCTCTTTACTATTTATATCATCTATATCCGGCCAGAAATGGAGTACAACTCTCTTGTATGGTTCAAACTCTGTTTTAGAGCTTTTCGACTGCGTACGGGAGAGGACGAAGAGGCTCTTTGGTGACAGTAGGGTATCCAATTCTATTGATTGTCTTGAACATCGAAGTAATGTTAATTGTGTTTCGATACTACAGTGAAATGTGCCGTAATACGATAAGAGAACATGCCTTTTATTAAGAGCTCACCCATTTGTGGGCGATTGGCCAGTGAATCGAACGATGTATTACAGTGAGAAGTCCTTTTTTTTTTAGCCGAACAGTTCTTATGTGCCGCCATCTTTCTGCAGAGAACTTTCCTATAACTTTTAATGTAGGAAAATTCAAATCGAATGTTCACTAACACTAGTCCCTCTATCATCCTTTTCATAATAAAAATAATAAACTTATAATTAAACGTAACAAGAACAATTTTCTTAAATTTACTATTTATTTTTATAAAACAAAAACAAAAAAATTGGAACGATGGCCCTAGGTAAAAAACGATATTGCCTTAATAACAATACTTTATTTCAGAATATTTGGTTTACCAATATACGTTTCCGATGAGAATCATGAAGCTTTACTTGATTACACTTTGAAACAGTCCTCCATTAGAGTGTTTGAATCAACAATAGATCACTTATCAGTTAGCGAAGATGACATGCGCAATTTCCTAGTGTATATATCGCAAGTTAATGTTGACTTATCGCCGGAAGCTGCACTTTTATTAAAAAACTATTTTGTTGCTTCTCGTTCTAAAAGACAAGGTAAAATTTTAATGAAAACTTTTTATTCAAAAGTTTACTTTTTCTTTTCTGCCCATCTAGATTGTCTTTCCAAACAATCCTACATAATGCTTAAACAATTTGCTGAATCATTCGCCAAACTTTCTATGCGTAATGTGGTTTTATCTGACGATGCGTTAGCGGCAATAATAATTTGTGAACATTCTATTGGAAATATTTTAAGTTCTGATGATAAATCCACACCTCACTTCGATAACTTTACTTTTGTTGGCGCAGTTGATGAGTATCTAAAACAGTTTAAGGAATGGCTTGATTCGTATATAGAAAATGTTGCTACGGAATAGTTTTTTTATTATAAATAAGTGAATACAGTGATACCATACTGTTGGGCATTTTATAAAATTTAACTTAACTATTAAGTAAGAATACTACAACTAGTGGTAGGGCATAGGTATAGGTCTACAAGTAGGAGTGACTTGTTCAAGTAGAATCGAAGACAAAAAGACAAAGCCAAATTAAATTAAATAGTATTTTCAAATGGCTTGTATTCTGTATAGCGATGTTAGCTAATATAAGTTTATTTAGGTGGGAGAACAAGTTTATTAAATCGTACGGAAACGTGATTTGATCTGCCTAATTTTTGTTTATATCTTATTGTATATAAAACAAGAACTGTAAAGTTAATACTGCATTCAATCACATAGAATTGTACAGATTAATGAACTCCCTGGGTAACTATTTCTGATAACTCACGATTACGAGATTAACTCACAATTATGAGGTTACGACTGCTTTTTAAAATTATTTTTGATTCGAAACGAAATACGTCAGTCATAAAATTTTTGTTGTTTCGATATTGCTGCGAGAACAAAAGCAAACCGTTCTCGAATCGTAAATATAAAGGGAAAACTAGAAAATTATTTTATTGGGGAAACTGGTCGCAGATTTGAATATATCGCTCTAAATAACTTAAAGGCAAACTTTTAGTTACTTTAGTCCAAAATATGAACTAAATTTGTAAATTTTCTGAAATAACTTTTTTAGTTTTAAAGAACTATTTCAGATTTTGAATAAATACATTTACTAATTATAACGCTTACTAATCACCTATGAATATAGACTTATTTTGAGTACAAGATTTGTATTTCATGTAGTTACGATCTTAATTACATGTTCCAACAGCTGTTTACACCAACCTTATATAAAACACTGCAATCGAGTGTTGATGACATACCATAACGCCATAGCCATAGCTGTAACCTTTTACATACATATATCAATTGAATTTTAATCTTTTTTACCATAAACATACACAGTGGACTATTGAATTGTTGTATTAATTATATGTTTTTTATTGCTTTTCTATTTTCACGTCCGCTGTATTGTGTTTGTGCGTTTTAGTTTATATTTTTCGTTTCGCTTCTTTTTTTTTTAACAAATAACAACATGAAGATGATTTTTAATCGACACAATTCATTAAATATGGTTATGGACACAGTTATGACTGTGGCGTTAAGGTATGACACGTCTAATTGAAAAACCATTATATATTTTTGGAAGTTTTTGGAAACCAAAAGGCTTAAATTCTGCTTATAAAATACAACAATCACGATTCCTTTTCGTGAAATATACAAGTCCTTGATAACATTTTAATTAATTTTTTAAGAACTGTATCTTTATTTTGTTTTGTTGTATTTATTTATTTATTTTGTTTTTTTTTTTTTTTTGTTATTTTCGTGTTTTAATGTGTATTTAAAATTTGATTTCCGTAGTTATATTAGTAATAAAGCAAACAAATTCATAATTACAAAATGTAATTCGTTTCTTGCAAATATCCTTATCGATAATGTGTATTTCAAACGGTCAAGTTCTTAGACTATATACAGTTAGTTGTTCGTCTGAAGTTTTCAGATAAGCCGTAGAAATTAAATGTAAATCAAACTATTATAAAACAATCAATATGTTCAATTAATTTTTATTTATTTTATAATTTGAAAAAAACTTAATTTTTCCGTTTAAATTAGTTTGTTAAAACAAATCGATTTTAAATTTTCATATTAAATCCTTTACGTTCTAAAGTCACTAAGTTATTTAAGTTAGCTATTCTAAATTATAACAAAATAATATTACTGTTATTAATTTAGTTTAAATTATAAACAAATATAAATAAATAACGAAGGAAAACAAAAATATAAAATAAATGTTTAAATATTCATTTATTTATATAATTAACTATGATATTTGGTAAAAAAAAAACAATAGATACAAAAATTCTTTAAATTAATCAATGCAAATGTGCGACTAACAAAAAGTACGTTTTAATGTTAAATGCAAAGATTTTATTACTCCACAGTTGTTTCAATTCAATTAAAATACAATACAAAAGCTGAAAAAATTTGGTTTTAGTTGTTATACGAATATTTTGGTACAAAAATAATACTGAAATTAGATTATTAAATCTGCCGATTATTATTATACTGCCGTACTTATAAATAATTTAAATCAATTTAAATTGTATTTTAAGAAAAATTTGTATCGAAGTATTGTCTTAAAATACATTTTTAAAGTGACGTACTTATTTTATTTGCTATGAATATGGCAGATAAAATAGAACACATCCTAAGATCTTTAGTTGTTAAAAAAAAAAATATTTCACCGGTTTCGAATTTAAATAAATTTTATGTATAAAATATACAAAGTATGACTAGCCTATATTGTATTTTTTTCTTTGAACAGAAAGGTTCTGCAACTTTTGAAATAATTGTTCCTTTAATGTCTAAATATTTTCACAATGTGATCGATCTTACGAAATCAAAGCGTTCGAAAGCATTGTTATAAACTTTTAACTTTTCGAGTAAAATACAGAACAGGGGCGACAAATTCGTTCTTTAATCTTATATATAAGAAAAAGTGTTACAAAGCATATTGCTTACTGCCATATTTATAAAAATAAAATATAAAAAACTTTGAAATGTAAAATATGACAAATTCTTTATACAAATTTGTCCTCAAATTAAATTAAAAATTTAAATCTATTTTAATATTTTATGAATAAAGCAGTAAAACTCCGAAAAAGCAAAGCTAAATGATTTTTAAGTCTAAAATTTTTAAAATGTGGTTGTACACGAAAAGAGTGCAAATAAATAACTTAATATGTATGTAATTCATTAAACAAATGGAAATTTAAGATTTAAAATCATAAAACTGAAAGCGACAAGGTTTTACCTCTATATATTAGAGGTAACAATAATGACTTCTTGTAGTTTTATTTTGACTTTAGATTCTTGGGAAAGAAAATTTTAAAGAAAAGACGTAAGAAGATTAAATAAGGGTCTATTGTAATGTGGGTAGTTTTGAACTCTAAACATCAATGACAGTATCATTCTTTTTCATTTCCATAATATGAGTTTGCTTAAGTTTTTCCTGCATCTGGGTAAGCATATCCTGCATTCGTCGTATTTCTTCATCTTTTTGCAAGAGCAAACGATCAGTTTCGGAAATTGAAACATCAAATCCATTTGTGGAACTGATCGAATCACGTTTCAATTTTCCCCTTTCCCTTAATGCGTGTTGCGATATTTGTGAAATGCATTGTGCACGAAAATTTTCGTAATGCACATCTTGAGTGGTGTCCTTAAGATCTTGCATGTGTGTTGAAATAAGAAATGTCCTCAGCTTAATGAAATCGCTATGCTCAGGGTCCTCCACATTAACGACACCCCAGGGGTACTGGCGTCCACGTACTTTTTTTCCAGCTATATCTAAAATGGTATTGCTACCTACAACAGCAAATGGAATAGACGCTTTTAACTCGCGGTCTTGTTGCTTAAAATCATCATCTTCATCGGAATCACATTCGGGAAATTGATACAATTGTATGTGATTATCTTCGAGATTTCTTAAAATGCGTTCCTTAAGATTTCGAATTTCCGTCTTAGTCAAACAATCTGACTTTCCAATAACTAAAACAATATTGACTTTTCGATGCAAACGCCTTAATAAATCCAAGTCCATTTGACGTAGACTGCGTTAGTAAAATTTATTTTATTATTAGATTTGAAAATTATTTAATTAAAGTTGTTACATACCTGTGACCCCAGGGGGGGACGAAATACAAGCAGCAATGCACTCTATTATCTTGTATATTTCGTCTGTTTAATCCACTTTCATCCGTAAAATATTGACGAAACTTAAAAAACAAAACAGTGGCAACGATTATTTAAATAAATAATTTTAATCCAAGAGTTTCTTACCTGTTCATCAATATACGCTGTGCATACCCTCCAGCTGTCTTCACAATTTATGGAATCTCCAAAGCCAGGCGTGTCTACTACCGTTAATCGTAAGCGAACACCCCTTTCTTCGATATCCATGGTTTTCTTTTCAATTCGTGTAGTCTTTTCGATCCTTTCTTCGACTGGTGTCATTATGCGATTCTTATACAGATCTCCAAGGAACAAACTGTTTACTAAAGTTGATTTTCCTAAACCTGATTCGCCCACCACCATAAGTGTAAATTCAAATCCTCTCTTAACTGATTTTCTGTGCACTTGCTCCGGTAAGGTGGCAAAGCCTATGTAGTCCCGATCCTTGTCAAATGAGGGTGTTTTCGCTGCAAATGTATTAATTATTATAGAACTTTTAAACAACAATTTAAAAGTGAAACCTAAAAATTTTTTAGAACTGGTATTTCGCAAGTTCGCTTTTACTTTAATTGTGAATAGTTTTAGAGATTTAGAAGATGAATACAGATTTCAATCGGTCGTAAACACAATATAAATAAAACATTTAATAATAATCATTTCGGTATTCTTTAAGGTTTTTAATGTATATTTGCTATATTATGTGCAGATGCTTGTATAATTGCTTAGTTTTGAATCAGTGTCATTTGGGGTGGTCATGATTCATATAAATTTACAGTTACCGAAAAAAATGCGTTACAAATTTTCATAATAGTAATAATTTTGCGAATACTTATGGACACAATGGAGACTAGTTCTCTAATGACAAAAAAAAACGTCACTGTCTTCGAGCTCAACCAAAAACAAAAAAAATTCAAACGGTTTTACTTAAAATCTTTAGATACACTAATTTATTGTCTTACAAAAATCAATTCAAAAGGGTTTCAAGATTTGGTTTTTAAAATTTAGCACTCAATGCAGGAGAATATATGTATATGAGGGGCTTTTTCTTAAGTTTGCCTGTTTGTTGTTTAGTCCGAGTTTAGACGAGCGAACATTTAGAAGGGAAACATTTAGTTTGGGTGCCGTGCTGAGTTCCGTCGGAATTCATAATTTCATAATTTTTCTTTTATTATTCATAATACCAAGTAAATTTTCGCCCAAATCTTTTTCACTTTCCGCAATCAATAAAAAATGGAATACAAATTTATAATGGCAAAAAATTAAAAAAACTATCGTGGAATTGTTGTTTATTATTGGACTGAAAAATTGTTCTATTCCTAGTATTATTAAATTTGTACCGAAAAAATAAAAAATCGAAAACACCTTCATATGTAGCTAGAAGATCCTAATTTCAGTTGTTTTAAACTTCTTTGCTGTATATTCCCCTAGCTAAATTAATGAAATGTAACAAAACAACCAAATTAAATAAATTTGTTTTTTGACCTTTATAATTAATTTTCTTTTCTAATTTTTTAAGCACTAGGTCAGTTTATAAAAACAAATTTTGTTTATTATTTTTTTTTATTTCCTGTTTCCGGAAGATGCCACCCAACGGTGTGGCGAAATATTGAAAAAATAAATAAAAAATAATAAACAATATTTTTATTTAAAAAATTAGAATAGAAAACAACAAAATAATATTTTTATACCCTTCACTACAAAAAGTGTCATCCCGTGTGTAATTTCTACAATAATCATTTCCAACCCCATAAAGTATATATGTACATATATTTTGACTTCTTATGCATAGCAAAGTCAATCCATCAGATAAATATATGGGGCGATAAACAATTAAAAAATAAAAAAAACAATAAGTGAACAAATTGGCGCTCGCTCATATTTTTCGAGTTACGGGGCTCTGAAATTTTCAAATTTTTTGAAATATCCATATGGGTATCATTTTAAATCTTTTGAAGAGATCTCTAACGAAATACTAATTTTTTTTTTCTAATTTTTTAAGCACTAGGTCAGTTTATAAATAAAAATATTGTTTATTGCTTTTAATTATTTTTTTAATATTTCGAATAATATTTCAACTTAATTTTGTTTTTGAAAGAAAATCTAATAATTGTTATTTTTTTGTTTCCTGTTTCCTGAAGATGCCACCCAAGGGAGTGGCGAAATATTAAAAAAAAGTAAAAAAAACAATAAACAATATTTTTATTTAAAAACTGACCTAATACTTAAAAAATTAGAAAAGAAAATTAATTATAAAGGTCAAAAACACAATTATATGAAATACTATTTTTTTTAGTGCTTAACCCGTTAAGAGGCGACGTAATTTTTATGTAAAATTATTTATATGCAGTAGCATAATTTTTTTTTTTAATTCTTTGTCACTCCAATATTTGCTTTTTTTATTGGAGTTACTTCGCTAAACTTGATTTACATAGATGTTGAAGAGTATATAAGAATATTGCACTTTTACTTATTTTATTTTCCCGTTGATAATTTTTTGTGTACGTGAACACGTTCTTGTAACAATTATAATTACTGATTGCAGCTAATGTAATGTTGCCGACAAAACATTTGTATGAACGCAAATGAAAAAAGAAAAGAGAATTTAGATGTTTTTTTCTTCAAATGTTCGTTCGTCTAAACTTGGGCTTCGATTACCCAAGTTTGTTCTTTAGCAAAAAACTCAAAGTGGAATTTAGTTTCTTGAACATTTTGTTTTCTGCGATTTTTAGTTTTACTTTTATAGAATGTCTTTATTTAGATTAGCCTTGCTTGTTTGGGGAAAGTAATAAAAAAATATAATTATTATTAATTTATTTCTTTGGTAATAATTTCTTTAACATTTGTTTGGAATGCATTTACATGTCTAATAATATAAGCCATGGTTTATATAGAAAATGCCTACTGCGGTAAAGAAAGAGAATCTAAGAAAGATGCTGAATATGAGATTGAGATCAATTTATTTTCGATAACCATGTAGAAGTATTTAAATCTGAGCAGTTAGTAGATGTTTTTCAATCACGAACTCTGCAATTGTAAATGTATTACATTACCTTTCGAAAGGTTTTAAAATATCTACTGAGAACTTTAATGTCAATTATAATTACAATGGCTGTAACCATTAAGATTACTGCTATGAAAAATGCGAATATAAAATTATGGCAAGAAAAATGCATAATAATACAAAATACGAATTCTTAATGAAAACAAAAAAAAAAAAAAAAAACAAAAAAACAATATGAACCGTATTTCTGTCAGATTGGAGAATCAAAATTCCATTCAAATGCAATTCAATTTAAATATAATATCGATGTTTTTCCTATAATGCCGAATGACATACATGCAGTACAAAAGTGTTAAAAATATTATGGAACAACACAAGTTGAATCGCTAAAAGCTCGTTTTTTTTTTTTTTTTTTTTTTTTTTGTAAATTTTCACTTCGATGTCTTTTTTATTATACCCATCCTTTTTTGACAATATATTTACATACATACATACACATGTATATGAAAGTGGTAATTTTGAGACAGCTACAACACAAAAAATATGTATGTATGTGTATTTATAATTTTCTGATTTATTCAGTTTTAATTTAAAAGTAGCAGCTCACAGAAAATAAAAGCACATAACTTAAGCAATTGTGGCTTTTCAAAAGATGCATTTATTTACTTACACATTATAAAATAGTTGGTGAAATCTTTGTTTATTAATTAAGACATAAAAATATCATTATCTAAAAAAATGTTATTTTAAATCAATATGATATTAAAAAAATGAACACCGAGCCTTTTGAGAACACTTATTTTAAACGTAATAAATATTATGCTTTCTCTTCGCTTTCCAGCATAGAACTATTTTGTGTAAGTTTTTCGTTGCAGCTTTTGTTTTTTTTTAAGGATAGCAGAAGTTATACAGCTGCAATCCATAAGTACACACACTGATGTTAGTTTATTGGAATCCTAAAATACGAACTACATTTTTGTTGGACAAGTTTGTTTCGCTGTAAAATGAAATGCTTTATAACATAATTTCAATATTATTCAATATATGTATGTACATATTATGAAAATTATTTACTATGTACTTATGTATAGAAGTATGTATTTATGAATATGACCAACCAATTAATTAAATTTAAAATTTAATTTTAATAGAAAATAAATATTTAATAAATTTAGGTTATTTTTTTGACAATTCCAGTCTGTTATTATCATTCCAGTAAATAATATAACGATTGCGCATGTTCCGTTTAAAATAAACATTTAATAGTTAACAGTTACAAAGTTCGAGATTTTGATAAGAAATTTCCTATTTACACGTTTAGTGTCATACAATGAAACCCCCTTTGCTTCGTAAAGTCTTGCTTATTAAACAAAACATAATTTGAGTGGAAGCGTTCACAAAATTGTGTCAAAAACACAGGGATGAAAAATTTATTGAAAATGTAATGTTTACTCCTTGTTTTAAATTCCAAAATTTTCTTATTGCAAAAAGGAAGAATAACCATGTATTAAATAATATAATTTAAAAAGTTCGTTTTGTTTAATAATTCTTGCGAGTAGACCTCAAGTTGACTGAACACTTTAAATAATTAAAATTTTTGTAATAAAACGTTTTCGTTGCTTAAAATTTAAATAAAAAGAGAAATTGTGTCAAGAAAACTTGTACAATTTTGACATATTTGGGGTGGCCAGATTGCGTAACTGACTAATTGAAAAATTTGAGTGGAGATTGTTTAAATACATTTTAAGTGATATATCGGGTTTTTCAACAAGAACTTTGTTTTCTAAAAGAAAATAAAACAAAAAATCTAGATAAATATGATTCAAATTTTTATTGTTTTACGAAAAGAAAAGTTCAGCAGTTATGAATGAAAAAGGACATCTGGCAAATGTCCACCACGACCACTTCTTTCTTCCAAGTTCCTATTCACTTACCGCATTTACAGTCTCATCTTTGAAAAAACCATACAGTGAAACATTGATCATGTAAACGCTTCTCAATAATCGCCCAACTCTAGCAATTTTGCTTGTTGACATACCCTGATTATTTTTTCAGAAAAACCAGCGGGTGGCTGCTGCGTTAATTTTTATAGTGAATTTTTTATTATTTTAATGCGATTTTCGATCGAAATTGATTTCATTGTAATAATTGCCAAAGTTCTTGCTGAAAAACCTATTTTAACTTTGTTAATTATACGCATAAAGATAACCCTACGGCCTACAAAGGGTTCGATGAATATTTAAAACTTTGCACGCATTTTTCTGAGTTTGAGTTATGACTCTGCCGCATTAAAGGCTCGATGCAAGCTTTTATTTTTAACCGACTTCAAAAAAAAGAGGGAGGATATTAATTCGTTTGAATGTTTGTTTTTTTATAATTTCTTTTTATTTTAAAGGTGATACTTACATATTGGTCCCCTTTTGAAAACAGTTCATAAACTTAATCTTAAAGGGTGTCCCCATACATGTTTTTTAAGTATATTCTGAAAAGTGAAGGGGACCATCTTAAAATTAAAAAACTTCGGATCATTATAGCTACCAACGGCAAAGAGTAATATAAAAATAAATGTAAAAATTAAAGGGTTTTCCATAATTGATGTAAATTGACCTATATGGGCCGAACCGTTATGGATAAATGCTTGCAAATTGGACAGAATGTTGATTGCTATGACTGTTAAAGTAACAAGTGTTAATATTCAAAGTTATATATTAAAGGGTGCCCCAATAGTTCATTATATTGAATGTATATGGCCATACTTTTGACCAGTTGCAGACAGACGCTTGAAATTTACAAAGAATCTGTATTGCTAACTCCGCTATAACAACAATTCTAAAATCTAGATTTGGAAGTTAAAATGAACCGTTTTTTAAACCGTAATATACAGACAGCCGTAACTTACAAGGGATAACAGTACACAATTTGAATTAAGAAATTAAAGCGTGTTTCCAAAATTAATGAAATTTGACCTATGTGGCCGCATCTTTTAAACCGTTATATACCGACGGTTGAAAATTAGACAGAATTTTCAAAACTTTGTTTGGTATAATATATAAATATTTTTAATTATAAATTAAAGGGTGTTACAATACTTCATGCAATTTTATGTATATGGCCAAATTGACAGAGAACCTGATTGCTAAGTCTACTACAACAGCAATTATAAAATTTGAGTTTGAAAATTAAAGTGTGCCCCTATAGTTAATGTAATTATATGCATATTGCCAAACTATTGAAGAGTTTTGAATAGACGGTTGAAGGGGGAATGCAATTCGATGTACGTGGCCATACTTTTAAACCGTTATAGACAGACAGATCAAATTTGTTTTGAAGTCGGTATTTTTGCAATAATTATAAAAATAAAAAAAGTCAATCGAGTTCAAATATGTAAAAAATTATTTTTTTAACGTTTGCAATAACTGATTAAAGATTATAAGTCAGTTTTTGATTCAAATGGTTTCTCACAGTCACTATACAAATATTCTAAGAGTTAAGCTTTAAAGCAATAGTGATTTGAAAATTTTGTAATTAAGTGGGCTTTAAATTTTAACTATCCTTCGGCAATGGTCTTGGAGCTGATTATATCCAAAATTATCTGGTAACACGTGCCCTCACTTTGTTAAATTTAACTTAACCTAAACACAAAACACTCTCACAGTCTTTACCGTTAAGACGATAAAAACAAATAACAGCTCAACATAAATTTTGAGTTTCAGAGATTTGAATATAAAAACACATCTTCGTGTTTAAAAACGACAAAAGGCTAGAAAAATCACGAAGCTAAAACATAAATTTTCAACACTGCATAATTTAAATACTGTTAAGATATGTAAATTTATTTAAAAATATTTTACGCAAAATATTACAATTACTTACGGTTTTTGTATAAAACATTTTTAGATTTATTGGCTGCATCATCATTTGAGCCCGAAGTTGTACCGGCAGCATTTTGTTGAATTTGTAAATTGCTTTGATTATTATTACTGTCCTTAGAAAAAGTTGGTAATAACGATTTAAGTATTTTATTTGGGGGAGTATCGTTGTGGCTATTTAGCAATGTGTTAGAAGTAGAAGTTACCACTGGCCTAGATATGACACCACTACCACCGTCTTCGAGTAAACTTCTCTGTTGAAAAGCCGTTTTGATTTTGTCAAAAGAATGACTTTTAAGTCTTAGAGGGTGAGATAACATGTCTTTAAAAAATGATATAGAGATCAAAAACAAGATGAATATTGAATTTCAAAAGACAATTGGTTATTTTAGGGATATCAGTCATTCAATTTTTATAACGATTAGTTGACTATAACTTCATGGATTTCGTAATGTTCATAAAATTATCTGCATTAACTATTTGGAGAAGGATGACAATTACCTGGAATTCGTTGTGCAGTTAAGCGGAGAAAGAAAAGTGATTTAACAAAAAAGAGTATTTTATAGTTCGAGAGCAAAATACACAATTTCAGCTTCAAACAAACTTATTATTGACTTCTAAAAAGAAATATTTGACTTAATACTGTTATTCAATTGAATTATTTTATAAAAGTTAACAATTTATACAACTTTATACAGACGGGCCTCGATTATTCGTGACATTCGAGACCAGAAGGATTAGGGACAATCGATTTTCACGGTTAATCAAATAATAATTTTTTGTTTTATTATTTCTTTTTCTTTGTGATTTAACAAGTGAACATTACTGTACATACATATTTACTATAAAAAAATGAATACTTCTGACTCATCGTATGCAAACAAGAGAATTCCCCGTTTTCATGTTTATTATGTATATAATGTAAGTATGCAAACAATTTGAAAACATTGCAAGCATAAAACAATAGACCGGAGTTACTGGTTATTCGGATGACGGGTAATCGAGGCCCAACTGTATTTATGTAATTTGTTATACATATTTTGTAAATGTGTATCGCGCTATCAATCTACTTTATCTTTATTTTTTTAAGGAACTACAAAAACAAATAATTCTTCTAGCCACCATTATAATTATTTGAAGTTAAAAACAAACGAGAATAAAAAGTAACGCAGCTAATGCGGTACATTAGTTTTCAAAACTAAATACTTATACATACATATTTTCTTTTTTTCACTCATAAGGAATCTAACGACAATTCTTATGAATTTAAAATTCAATTTCATTAATTAAAATTTTTACATTTACATGATTTTAAAAGGCAGATACATATAAAAAGAAAAAACTAAGAAGTGAACTTGATTAAATCACAACAAAGAAATTGGAAAATTTATATAAAATGCCTGTGTGCACATTTAAATATTGAGAATAATTATACAGGAAGAACAATCTTGTTTGGGACCAACATTTATAATCTCTCAAAAGAAGGACTGCTCAAGCTGTACTTTTAAATTTATATAAAATATATAAAGTTAAAAATAAATTTTATAAGGATACTAAACCTTTAGTTTTTTTAATTAAAGTCATTTAAACTACATATTTAGCTATTTTATATGGGTATAAGAAAAATAATCACTTGAAATCGCTTCAACGGATGTTAAATGAAGCACTCAAGATGGTGTATAATCTTCCAATATTACATCAAATAATTTCATTATATATCGATATATGCCAAACAATCTTACACATACTTGGGATTTACAAAATGCAATTACTGCTGTATGTATTCAAGTGGTTGCATTATATTGGATATCACACTATACAATTTACGAGAAATGAGAAAGTATCGAATTCATGGGTAGTCGTGAATACAATAACCTGCCACAAGACTTAAAAGACGAAAACAGAATTTCATTTTTTAAAAAATTATTAATAGAACACATGTTGCAACACATAAATGAACTATTTATATAAAGGACTTTGTCTGCGTGTCATTTCTAACTTTCACAAAATTCAAATTAAACTATTTATGTAGATTTTTGTAGGCAGTGTTAAAAATTATCCATTTATAAATATAAAATGTGAGGCCAATTGTTTTAGTACAATTATACACTTGTATCTCTATTTTCTCTACGAAATGACATATTAAAAAAAAAAGAAAAAAGTATTCTTTATTGGAATCGAGGTTCTAAGAGACCTTACAAAATTTTGTTCTTATCCATCCAGTAGTTTTTACGTGGTGCGTACACAGGCAGACAGATAGACAAAAGTTCCTAAAATAAGTGTTTTGTGTTTCATATCGATTACTATCTACACCAATAACAAAATTTCATGTACTTAAAATACTTTTCGTGTTGACGAAAAATTGTATTAGGTAAACCCTCCGTTCTTCTTTTCATAAATAACGACACATTTTAGTTTATGACACAGTAGCGGATGTATAGTTTTACAGCAATAACGTCACAATTCAAACATCCCACATAGTTTTTCCAAGATCTCCCCTTTAATATATAATTGATGAAAGTTTTCTAGATGGTAACAACAGTGCTGAGTAACCGCAGCCACCAAGTCAAGCAATCGACTCATCGGTAGGTGTAGTAATGCAGCCGCCCTACTCCGATCCAAGGAGGGCCAAATTGTTCTAGCGATCGTACATGTCTACTAATTAGACCATCTGACCTGAGACAGATCATATAGAGCAGCGTCAAAACGCTGTGTGCAAGCAAAGAGGGGTATGCAACAGGAGGTGTTATTAGCGCGCTATTCACGCATTGTCCTCTTATTTGCCAGTTTATCAGCAACATGGTTGCCCCCCAAGTCAATCCCATGTCCCCTCACCCATCTTAGAGTAACTGTTGAAACCTCCGCTATCCTGTTCAGGGATGCCCGGTATTCAGCAACAAGTTAAGATGTGGTAAACACACCTTTAAGTGACATTATCGCGGGTTTGCTGTCGGTACAAAAATAGATATCTCTGTTGGGTATGTTATGGAACATTAACCAGCACTCCGCCTTTCTGGTAGCAGATTTTTCTGAATGTAAAACACTTCAGTCATTTGGAACTCTTAAAATCATCCGCTTTCCGACCCTCCATTGGAGCTGATCGTCTCAGTACTGAAGAGATAGTGTTAGGTGTTTGTTGTGTAAATATTGGTGGATTCGTCTTTTATTATCGGATAGGTAAGTATGACTATATGTTGGTGTTTTTCGTTTGTAAGAGCGATTTCATAATTTTAGTGGTTTAAAAATTGTGTTAGATATTGTGTTCGTTAATAATGTCTCTGTTAAATGTTCGTGCTTTGTAGATTTCCATGTTTTCAAGGATGTCTAGTTTTCGTCCTTTTTTACTTCGGTGTAATACTGCCATACATTCATTTATTTTTCTTGGTCTAACAGAGTCAAATAAATTTTTAGGGCTTGCTCGTATTTATTTAGGAATTCCAAGGGGGTATGCTTATTTGAAAAATAAGGATAGGAAAGGTAAGTGGCTGAGAGAAAAAAAACGCGGATTCGATTTTAACAACAAAAAAAAATTATTAATGAACGCGTTCTGGTAAACAATTATTAATAACATTAAGTAACTTAAAAGAGCTTATAAAATATATTTAACAAGTTATTGTACCCGTTGAGTTCATTAATAAAGTTGAAATTGATAAAATAATCTTTGTATGTATGTTACTCCCGAGAGCCTCGATTTGAAGCAATTATCAGTTAATTATAAATAGATGTAAAATATATAGTATTGAAAATCCTACCATTTTAAAATCGTATTATATTAGTATTTACATATATTCCAGAGTGTGTATGTGAAAATAGAATTTTTATATCATTTATTATGAACGCTACGGAAAAGTAAGTAAGTAAGTATAATTGAACGTTTTTTTTTTGTAAGTTGACCTTAAATCGAACTGGCCGATTTCAATTTTACAGATATGTGCATACACTCATACATGCATACACACATACACATATCTATATATATAAAAATAAATGTCTGTCTGTTTGTTTGTGCTTTATAGGAGGCCAAACCCTTGGACCGATCTTCCTGAAATTTTCACAGCATGTTACTGTGACTCTGGAAGGAATAATAGGCTATATGAAGTTTTAATTGGACAACGGGGCGTGGCACCGCCCATATAACCCAAAAATTTAAATCGCCATATTTTGGCCATTTTTTGACCTACGTCGACGATATTTGGTACATATGGTATTGGCATAATTAGGAATACGTACCAGGAGAAAAGTGGGTGGGACCCCGCCCCTTTTTAGAAAAATTAAAAATCGTAATATAGTCTTAACTACTGGACCAATCGTCATATAATTTTCGCAATAGGATATTCTTGACTATATAAAGTTGGGAGTGGACAAAGGGGCATGGCACCGCCCATATAACCCAAAAATTTAATATCGTCATATCTTGGGCATTTTTTGAAGTAAATATATAAATACTTTTAATTTTATTTAATAACGAGGGGGGTAGCGAAGCACACCGGGTTCATCTAGTGATTAATAAAACTGACATGTTTCTTATTATTTTAGTTAAATCAAATGTGGTTCTCAAGCTAGTGAAGAAATATCGATAAAAAATTTTCAAAAAGACCCTTAATCTTTAGTACATGACGTAATTTCTTCAAATTCTTAAATAGGCACAGTTTGTAGTTTACTTTTACAGCATGTTTTTACAGTTTTATATTTATGAATTCATAATACTGTAATTTTTTTCAATATTTTTCGATAACATAAGTAGGCAGAAAGTTACGACCAATTTCATTCTTAGAATGCAGTCATGCGTATAAAAAATCATGCACATCATGCACATACGCATGCATGTACGCATGATCGTAGTAACATTCATCGTGAATTAAATAATTAAAAAACCACCTTTAACGTTCAGAATGAAATTAATAATTTTCATAACGATTCTTTATGAAAAATACTTAAAGGGTATAAATACCTTAAAGTGCAGTTCAATACTACTAGATTTTACATGTATTATGGTGCTGCTATATTACCTGCGTTCTTCCTTATATAAGACATTGGTCCACTTCTACCAATTTGTTGTAGTATTTTATCTATTTAAGTTGTTTTTCTAATTTATTTACTTTAAAGATTTTGTTAAACAGAAATTTTATAAAAATAATTTTTTAAGAAATACATATTTGAAACCTTGTTGTTTTTCACGATTGTAGCTGTTAAGAGCTTCATATCATTTTTGGACACCACTTTTATAATGTTCAATAAAAGAGTACTATGTATGCACATATGTACATATACATTTAGGAGAATCTTGTATTTAAAATAAAAAGTTTAAATTATGAATAATCTTGTTTAAATATGTACATATATACATTTATAAGACATATTTAAGTACCCTTCAGAAAAAAAATATTTTTTTCAGGACAATTCTAGAGACAATTTTTTATTTATATCCAATTAAAAAAGCGAATAGAATAGCAAACAGTTGCGCATTATTAACTTAATTATGGCGTTTTTTAAGCTATGACGAGCTAAATTTAATTTTACAAATAAAAAATTGTATTGTCTGTAATAAAAGCTGTTTTCACAATAGCTGTTTTTAAATATTATTAGTTGATACATAGATTATAAATACATATGGGCATACATATATGTATACAAAATACAAAATTAATATATATATATATATATATATATATATATATATATATATATATATATATATATATATATATATATATATATATATATATATATATATATATATGTATATGTATAATTTCTTTCTTTCTATTACCGGAAATCAATTTAATTATTAAAATTATTAGCGAAAAAATATTTTAACATATTTTGGTAAGAAAATGAAATTTAAAATGACGTTTTGAGTTTTTCTCAAAAGTCTTAAATTTTACTACCCCTCAAAATTAGTTCACTTATGCTAGTGGATTTTTTAATATTGGAGGCGATTTAGATAGAAATTCTATTTAATCAACAAGTTGTAACTTGACATTCTCCCAAACAGAAGGACGTCAATGTAATTAGGCGGACAAACTGCAGAAAATTTAAAATTTATAACCCTTTTTAAACAAACAAAAATTAAATTTATACTAAGGTATTAGAATGCTGCCACTTGTTTGTTCCTTCAATTGTATCTACTGTTTAACCACCACTTTTATAAATAAAATTAAAGTTTTAGTTCGCTTGACCCACAAGATACATTTAATGAAGAAAATTCAGTGAAATTTATTATATGAAAGCACATACACACTACATATGCATATAGATAATGAAATAAGTATCTGGATAGTTGACTTTAATCAGTAACGAAGCCATTTCTTATTGTTCTATTTATCAACAATATGTCATCTTTATAATAAAATCTACTCATTTTTATATTAAGGGAAATAACGCCCCTGTTAAAAATTAATGTTAAGTATTATGTGACAACAAAACAAATCACTCTTCTAGACAAATGCATCAAAATATAATTAAAAAAAAAAAATAAGACAACAGTTATTTAACTTGTATTTGCTTTGATAACAAATGCGATTAAGACCGATCAAAACGAATTGAATGCAACCGTCGACGCTTGCTAACTAATACAGAAAACAAAAACTACTCAATAACCGAACGAAAGTAAGGCGAATTAACTTACAAATTCCATTTATTCGCACAACCATGTACTTTGATTTTGTTACAAACCAAAGTATATTTGTATCAAGTACATGCAGGAGCTCAGGTGATATTTGTTTGATTTGTCTTTTCGTCACCATATATGTCAAAGTTTGTTTATATTTTTGGATAGCGTTTATTTATATTTTGTATTTTATTCTCCGTTTCTTTCTTTTTAATTTTCTTTATGTTTTTCCAGGGATGGTAAACGAAATTTTTCAATTACAATTTTGAAGCTCAAATTGAATTAAACATGCTTTTCATAAATTATTGTTTTAATTAACATTTTTTAACATTTATTGTGTTATATTTTTGTTATTATTATTTAGCAAAATTGATAATAAGTTATTTATTACAGAAAAGTACAATCATACCCACTTCTCCATCTCTGACATTTAGTCAGCTACTTCTTAACACAATGGGTAATTTGTTGTTGTTTAAAAGTGGTATTTGTTGTAGACTTGCATGTACTTGTTATAGATATACTTTGGTTACGAACTTTCAAAGTCAGCTGAGTAAAATTTATTTAACGTCTTTGTATATTAATTCTTAAATAAAAATAGAAGAAATAAAAATAATTTTTTACATTATTTAACCATATACCATGTACATATGAATGTACAAAAAAATATAACAAGCAAATGCTTATTAATTATTAAAAATTTTTTTTTGATATAGTAAATATTTTTGAGAATGTTGCCTGTCGCGTATAATACCAAGAGTAAGGTACATTTATTTTTAAAGGTAGTGTCGTCTGCACAGCTGATTTTTCCTCTTGCTATTTTTGCAATAACAAACCGACCTTTTATCGTTGCTTTGTTGTTTACAAATACATCGGCGATTGTTTACGATTTTCAGGCAATTATCTCTTAATAAAAGCCGTTTTATTTTTGCAATGATGTAGTGGCACTACTATCTAGTAAAATAAATATTCCTGGATTTGGAGCTAACAATGTACTCTTGAACGTTAATGTTTGATTTGATAATTTTTCTGCCCATATACACTGCAAAAATAGCATCACTCGAATTTTTTCATCGCAAACTTAAGAAATCTTTTAATTCCTAACAGTATTTCAAAACTATCAGAAAAAAACTTTATTATTATATAGCAGTGAAGGGAAATGATATTTTCTTTTCTGTATCCAAAACTTTTTTGAGTATACTTTTTTAACCTCAAGATCGTTAATTTTTTTTTTAAATTTTTATTAAACAGCAAAAAAATCTTAATAAAAAAGAACAGTTAACAAAAAGCATAAATCAATATATTAAAAGATCATTTTACCTATAAACAAAAAAGTTTTTAAATTTACTTTGTACTTTTTAAGGTATATCATTTTAAACTGAAATAGCCCCTAGATAAATATCGCGAATAGAATGGATTTGGGCTTATTTCAAAAATAATTTTCTCTTATATTTTGAGACCATTTCCAAAAAAAACTTCCCTCATCACATTAAAGTCAAAGTCATTGGGTATCGTCCTTCAAACAAGCCCAAATCTATATCAAATGAAAATATCATTTCCCATCACTGAAATGTAGTACCAAATTTTATTATTTTTTAATTATCTGTCAGCCTTATATTTGCTTTTATGATTCGAGTTACTTTACTAAACTAGATTTACATATGTAGATGGTGAAGGGTATATAAGATTTGGCATAGCCGAATATAGCACTCCTACTTGTTTGTATTAAGATGTACAATTCTATCAAAAGAAACACCAAAAACGTAACAACTGACGTATCGAATAACCGGATTGCGGCATTCGATAGCTTCCGAATCGAGTTGCCATTTTCGTAAACTATAAGTGATAAAAGGGAAATGCTAACTAATTGTTTATAATAATTATTATTATCATTTTAAAAATTAACAATTAAGAGTGATATATTCGGCTATGCCGAATCTTATCTACCCTTCACCGTATATGTAAATCTAGGAAATGCTAACTAATTGTTTATAATAATTATTATTATCATTTTAAAAATTAACAATTAAGAGTGATATATTCGGCTATGCCGAATCTTATCTACCCTTCACCGTATATGTAAATCTAGTTTAGTGAAGTAACTCCAATAAAACAAAAATTAAAATATTGGGGTGACAGAGAATTAAAAACAAAAAAAAAAAAATGAAGTAGTATTTCTTTTCTAATTTTTAAGCAGCAGGCCAGTTTCTAAAATAAAAATATTATTTAGAAAATTTATGTGTAATATTTTATTTATATATATTTTTTTTTTTGGAAATTGAAAAATAACTTCCTATTTAGTATTTGAAAGATTGTTTTTATAAAAATCAGCAAAGTCAGTCTTTTAAGACTTAAAACTGATTAATCAGTTCACGTTTACAGAGAGATTCGAATATAATTCCGACACACGCAAAGAAAGCGACTTGTTTAAAAAAACAAAAAGCAAATGATTGAAATTCTACTGTTTTAGATTTATTTTAGAGACATATTTAGCGCAGTCTAACGATCAAAGTATATCTATGTCAAGTATATGCAAGCCTACAACAAATACAACATTAGAACAACAAAAACAGGCATTTCGTTTGTGTGAAATCATGTTTTATGTCAAAAAACAGTTTAGAGATGACAAAGTGGGTAACATTTTATAACTTTTCTAACTAAAAAATTAATATGATTTATTATTTTATTATAAAAAAAATAAAAGAATAAACTTTTAATGGCTATATTAATGTAAATTTAAACAAGAATTCAATAAAAGGATGTTTAATGCAACTTGAGCTGGAAAAGTGTATTTGTAGATTTCGTTTACCATCCTTGATAAAACAAAGCAAAAAATAAAAGAAAAACGTAAATAAACAAGAGAAAATGTATAGCAAAATAAAAATTAAAAAAAAATTAACAAATTTTGACACAAAAAATTATAAACACGCATACAAATAAAACTATCAGCTGAACTCCTGCATGTTTTGTTAAAGATATACTCTGCTTACGATGAAAAAATGATTAAAATATTTTATTATTATTCTTTATATGTCAATTTGTAAAGAAAATAGAAATACGTATGTGTGTACATATTATGTAAAATGTTTTTTTTTTAATTCATTTTTCTAAATTTGAATTTTAAGAAAATCAGAAATAACATGAAATAAAAAATGCCATGTTTGATTTGAGAAAATACAATCGAAGAAGATTCGCATATGGCTAGCAATATGATAAAATTATGACTCGAAAAAGTTTCGTATTTAATTATAAGTACGATTAAAAGCAGTATCGGAAATGATTCAAAAACGCGAGTCATAAGCGACTCGTACAGAGGAGTCGCGTTTAGGGTACCATTTTCTCCTACAAAACGCTCATTTTCGATTCTAAAATGAGCGCATAAACGATTATTATATCATCGTGTAAAAGAGTGAAAAAAGACTCGAATATAATCAATAATAAAAAAAAACGCTAAGTGGGTTGTCTTTTTGTTTAAAAAAAAATAAAAAAAAAAAAATTATGTTACTTCCAAACCTAAATAGGCGCGTTAAGCGTCATATATCAAAAATTATCATCAGCTAGCAATTGGAAAAACCGATTTTGCTTTAAGGACCAATTATTCCGTGCATAAGCTAGCTTGGGATAACTTAAGCAACTGTGTTAATTCATATAAGAAATACGTAATGTTCTTAGAAAAGGTTTTTGTCAAATGTCTTTTGCTTAAGCAAACATGCGCATACATTGTTTGTTAGCAGGGGGTGTATTGAAGCAAGCTTGGTAAAGAATTTTGAAAATTGCTTGATTTTGAATGGATGTTTTACACTTTCTATATGTACGTTTGTTGTATACGCTTTGCTGTTCGTGTGTTATTTAAAATAACACAGACAACAACAATAATGAAGATCAAATAAAAGGCGAAATGCAATAATCCCGATGGCATAAAAATATTCATCGTTTAGGGACGCGATGAAACTCGCTGAAACTTTAAAAGAGAATTGAAAAAAATGACAAAAAATCGCATTGCATAAATTTGGACCAAGTCAACCGTTGTTGAATTTTTGATTTTATAAATATGCTTTAGTGTCTCAAACTGCATCAATTTTGACTTTCATGGCGAAATCATACACCAAGTGATATATCAGTGGTGAATTTATTCATTATCTCCAACTCTGGAATGGTCGAACTCTATTTGTAAAGAAATCTTAAAATTTTTTTGATATGATGTTTGAAATTTCGAGCAAAACCGAAAATTTTAATGTTTTTACGTTGTCTCACTCGCAACATCTACTATTTGAATTGTTTACATATTTCAAAGTCGAAATAAAAAATACTAAAATAAATGAATGCAAAACTAATGGACCTAAGAAAAGCTACATAAAAATTAAAAAAAAAATATATTTTAATATGTTCACAAAATATTGTTTTTTTGGAAAAGTAAATTTTACATATACATATGTATGTATGCATATGTATATATTTCAAATACATGTGAATGTTTTCCGACAAAGCATCGTTGCGGCAGCTGTCTATTTTTTGCTTAACTTTGTTATGTGCAAAATAGCAGCTGTCAAAATGTGTCATTTAACATTAGAAAAATTATTTTTGATTATTATTCTTTAAAATAATTAAAATAAAGGTTTACTAAAACATTATTAAAAAAGTGTAAAAATAATGCAGTAATTGTTTGTATTTTGAAGTTTCCTATACACAATAAAAATATTGTTGTATTGTTGTAGCGGCCATGGTTTCTAAAAATAAAAAATATTTATTTAATGGCTACAGCCAAACCTTAATAAGCCCGTAAGGCGCAACGCAATCTAGCACAATGTAGCTTTTGCGTTGAAATGTCAACTTTTGTGTCTTAAACAGTAATCTTAATTCATTTTATTTTATAATTCTACTGTATAAAAATAAAACAATAAATTTCATTCAGTAAGCATTTTAGTGTTTTCCAATAAAAAAAAAATAAATAAATAAAAAAACGATTACTGACTTTTTAAAAGTGGGTAGCGATTACATATTTTTATTTGATTTGTAATGCTGTTAAAAAGTCAACTTTCTAAACTTTATAAACAATATATTTCTTTTCGGTCCAAATCATGTTTTGGCAAAATTGTTTTACAAAAATCCTCTAACAATCTTAATATTAAGGGCTTTATTTTGGGACACTAGCCGCGATTTAAGATCTATGTTATTTTAACATGCATATATTGCAAAATATTCGAGTTGACTATGAAAAGTAAGTAGCTTTACTAAACGCGCAATAAAATAGAACATACTTTTCGGGACAAAAAAATCAATAATTAACTTTGCATTGTTTTCAAATTTAAAATCACTTATTTTGAAGTCAGAGAAGTAGTTGGTTTAAAACTTTTTTCACTTTTCATAATTTTTAAATCCAATTGCTTAATATTTTGGGTTGACCAAATTACGGTGTTGAGAATTGCTAATTATTTAATACTTAAAATCGCTGACTATAATATGTCAGTTGGCTGACAGTAGTTTAGAATGGGTTGTTTTATTTCCAACATATTTTGATTTTTGCCCACTGTTTTTTACGAAACTTACATTAATAAAAAATTATATACATACCTGTTTACAAGCATTCATTTAAAGATGCGTACATACATCCACACATAAATGCATACACATATGTATACATGTAAATATAAACATAAATATGTAAATACAAAACAAGTCTTTAAAGATGTTGCCTATCAATTTTATGTCTGGTTGGTTAAGTTGTGTTACTGACTGATGGTTGGTTGGACTGCTTTCATTGTACGAATATTGCTTTAACTGAATAAACAAAGTTTAGTGGCTGCATGTTTGGTGAAAATTGTTGACAACTTTCAGTTGAATATTTACCGTTGTAGCACTTAAGTGGTGGTATAAAGCGGTAACCAGCAAATCGGTAACAATTTGTTTGACTCATACGTCACAAAGTGAAACTTTATTGAGACGCTGTCATTATTAAACATAATAAGCAAAAATATTAAAAATACACACTACAAATTATTTCAGCATAGACATTAAAACAAAATTAATTTATTTAAAGTTAACTTGAAGAAAAAAATATAATGTAATATAAATAAATAAGTAAAGAATATTAAGTTACATTTACATATTTTACCTAAAGTTATTTTCACAATCGAATAGTGTAGAAAAGTACGCAAATAAGTCATTATTTGAATTAATTTAAAGCAATCCTTAAAAATAACGGCCATTGAGAATAAATAAAATCAAGAAATAATATATTTCATTTAATACAAAAGGTATGTATGTATGTATGTGTGTCAAAAATTATATTTAAAAACAAACTTAAAACTTGACTGAAATTTGTAAAAATGTTTAAACCAAAAAACTTTAAATAAATTGTATTTACTTTGTTAGTTTATGCAAATTTACATCAGACATTAAACCATCATACAATTTTTTTTTGCATTTATTGTGTTGGCTTTGTTTTTTTTTTTCATTTGTGAAAGTTAAGTTCAAGGATGTTAAACAGACATGTTTACAGACAGAATTGGCTGCAAAATGTTAGCAACAGAAAGAAAAGTGCTCCAAACATATGTGTATATGTAAGTACGTATGATGTGTGTCCGTAATGCATTTACATTACATTTCAACTGTAGTATTTTGTCAAGGTGAAGGTTAAAAAAGATGCAACGGTTGCAGTATTGCCAGAAGTTCCATAAGTTAGATTTCTTTGTGATTAAAATAGAATGTAGGAAAAATTGGACATTTTTATTTGTGCCACAATGTAACTTTTTTTCGAACTCAATTTATTAAAGAAATACGTGACAGTTTTTTAAAATTAATTTCAAATGTATCAACAGAATATTATTGTTACTATTACGTCAAAAGTTAACCGCTTAATCAAAATAAACGTCCATATTAAAAAGAATCAGTATTTGGAGAAATGGCACTCTTGAACACAAAACTTGTTTTCGGATGGAAAAAAAAACAAGTACGTTTAACTTTGTCTATGCGTTGAAGAGAAAATTACAATAAAATATTTAGATAATAAATTTAATATGTTTGTGGAAATGGATTTTACTACAAAAGGCAAATGCAGAAAAAAAATTCTACATTGACTAAAAAGCGAAGAAATTATTTTTAATAAGTGAAAATTCAATTTGTATTATAAGATAAAAAATACATTTCTTAAAAACCAATTTTTAAAGTATTGAAATTCATTAAAAAATAACTTTTAAAGAATGAGATTTATTATTTCTGTTTATACAATAATTAAATTGATCATTTATAAGGAACCAGTTTTCATACGCCGATATCGAACGCCTAATTACGGCATTCGATATCGATCGAAATTTCAATAGAACTAAAATGGAAATTTCTTTCAATATCGAATGTCGTAATTTTCCCCTTAGTTTTTTTTTTTTTTTTTTATAAAAAATAAATATTATTAATTTATCTACGAGTATGTAAATATTTCATTACTTTCTTCGTTATCAAAGGTTTATACATGCTAAGAAGTATAATTTTAGTTAAGTTTGTTTAGATATTATTTTGGTTTCTTTAATTTTATTTATTGTCTAAAATTTTGTAAAATAATTTTCAATTACGTGCAGGATAATAGCAACAACTGGCAACACTGGACGGACGCATGCTTCTCTCCTGCTTAATAATATTGATATAAAAGAAAAAAATCAATATACATTTGTACATAATTGGCATTGTTTTTTATTAAACGCTTGATTATGATTTGATTTGGACGTTTCTTTATTAAACTTGTTACAATAACAATGTTCGTATCATGTCGAATGATAATATTTATGTGTATGGACAGGTAATATTTTCATATCTTTTACCACAAAAAGTGGAAAAAGGGTATATCGAAGTTTGTCATTCCGTTTGTAATTTCAGCAATATCCTTTTCCGACCCCATAAAGTATTGTATATATTTTGAGTCCTTGGGCATACCGATCGATTGAGCGGTGTCCGTCTGTTTGTCTATACGTCCGTACTAGTGTTGAAATCAAGTTGGCCAAGGCATTGATCAGCTAGAGAAGATTTAAATACGCCAATCGATCAGACATAGTTTAAAAGAGTTGCTATTGAAAATCAGCAAGATCGGTCCATGTCCTTCGAGGCAGCAGGCAAAATACCACACCTGCCTCTAATTTTTCCATATCATGTGGAAAGAAAGAAATTTAATAAACAATCAAATATGAAAAGTTTTAGCTAAAAAAGAAAATATCTTATTTCAATAAATAATAATGTTTTTAAACATTACGGCCAACGATTTTATCCACATCTTTTTGATAAAACATTATTTGTATTGTTTTTTTTTTTTTTGCAACTTTGAAAATGTTTTATTACGGATTTGTAGCCGCTTCATGGACAGCACTTGTCTCTCTATGTACAAGTGAAATTTTTCTTAAGAGCTGGAGTTTGTTTGCGATTTTTGACTAAAGCTTATAAATATTCCATTTCCTCTATTTATTTTTATTTTTTTGTTCACAAAGTTAACATCCCTTTCTGTCTAATCTAACACAGCTAAAAACAACAAATTCTACGGCTTTTTTGACAACTTATAATTTCAGTCCTTTAATATTCCCTTCATTTACGATAGAAAATTATTTTTTGCAATTTATATTCAAAAACGCATTTTAAGTGCCCATAAAAATTCTATAAAATCGTGCTTGGACAATGAAACTCGCTAGTGTTACATACGACAACATTAATCAGCTTACAACTTGCTTGTAATATATATGTATGTATGTATGTATGGGTACCCAGTTTGTTCACATTTCATATGATTTAAAACTTCAGAGATTGAAACTAATCTGAACCGAAAATCGCCTTTCTTTTGTTTATAAAGATAAGGTCAGGTTCAATGTAAATAAATATTTGTACTTCATATTTGTCGGTATATTTAACAGACGTTGCAAGAACACGCATGCGCTAAAACATTTGAATATTTGTATATTTTAAGATTCAATAAAAGGACATAATGTTAAAAAACTACTTTACGAAAAACTTAACTTTTAAAAAATTCGAAAAAAAGGAATTGAAAAGAATTGATGTCATTAAAAAAACTGAACATACCTACATACATATAAAATTTTATGAAATACTAGAAAAAACTTATAAAAATAGTAAAAACAGGGCATTTTAAATCTACATGAATTTATATTTTACAAATTCGCTCCTGAGATATCAAATGTGATGGAAACGTAGAAAATTCTACAAAAAAGGAGAATTCAATTTTTTTATATGAAAAACTTAAAACTCATTTATCTCGGTAACTATGCGTCCTAGGAGAAAAAGGGCTTTAATCCGTGATCACTTAAAAAATTGAAGTGATCACGGAATCAATTTCAAAAAACTTTTTATCTGTTTATAGAATAAGCTCTCAAGATACACACGCTCTATTCTTTTTAATATTAATTGGGCGTGGTAATTCCCATATTCGGTTTGCTAATTTGTTGTGCTTATTCAATTTTAAAAAATCTTTTATTAGAAGCAACCCTTAGAATGGATGTTTTTTGTTTAGGAGAAATCTCCGTGCCCAAAAAATCCAATGTTAAAATCGGTGTATATGCAGTTTCCCCTTTCGAATTAAGAAGGAATTTTTGGAAACTCTTAGGTTGAGGGGAAAATTTATTTGTCCATTATATCTAGAATTGGTAATTTTATGGTAAAACCTTAACTTCTTTTACATTCGTTTCCTAAATAATTATAATTGAAATGATTTCTGAACGCTTTAAACATTTTAGGAAATTACAAAAAATTACAGTTACGATTGTTTCTTTTTAGAAAGTTTTCTATAGTGTGTTATGACTCACGAACGGTCAAACCGAATTCCATTAAATTTTAAGGGTTTGTTTGTATGGTCGTGCAGTTGGTTTGCATGAAATCTTTCGACGCATTCGTGAGTAATTTCTAAAACGGGAATTTACGGCTGTACAGATTTAAATATATTTTAGAAGTTCTAAGAGGATATGCTTATTTAAAAAATAACTAAGAGGAGAGGTAAGTGGGGAAAAGGAAAATGAGCGGATTCGATTTTAGCAAAAAATCAATTTTAAGAATAATTGAAAGATAAATAAGTCCTGATTCATAGGCTCCAATAGGCAGAAGGAAATCTGTTATTACTTTCATTTTAATCATAAAAAAACTTTCATGAAGGGTGGCCGTGATACTCTTATTCACTTTGGGGTTTCAAAGCGCCCCGGGAATAGTTAGTACCAAATACAATTTAATTTAAAACGGGAAATAAAACAATGGCAAAATGTATAAATTTTTCAATATAAGTTCCTAAAGTAAAATGAACAGAAAAGGTATTAAAGCGTTGGCATTAAAATTTAAATTAAAATACCAATTAAGGATGATTATGTTTAAGTTTTAGTTCATATCATTGAAAAATGTTTATTATTGTGTTATTTAGTATCTCTGCTCTTAATTGCATAAAAATAATTGATTCTAAAATTTGCTGATCTATTTTAAGTTTGTATTGCATTTAATCCAGTTTGCAAAAAAAGCTACATTTGCGTAGCCATCTGGGGCATTTGAGCCACATCCACCTACAATGAAATTAGTTACACCCACTAATTCGTTGTTGTAAACCGCTGGACCGCCCGAGTCACCACTACAAACACCATTTCCCACACTGTGACTTAAACATAAGGTAGAAGTTGGTACATTTCCAATACGACGCTTACATTCAGCATTACTAATTGAAACTAAAATATTAAACTGAAGAGTCTGAGGAGTACCGCCGCTTGTACTTAGACGACCCCAACCAGATGTAACAATGTTTGCACCTTCTCTTGGAGTTTGTGCAGCCAAGGCAACAGATTTTATGCTTTCACTGAATAACAAAGATTTTTCTAACTTCAAGATAGCAATATCATTGTCAAAATTCTTATAATTGGGATGCACAATTACTTGAGAAACTCCAATCACAACACCACCATGATTAACTTCCCTACTTCCCGCTCGTACTGTTATAATCGATGCTGGTGTTCTAAAAAATAGATTTCATAAGTTCGGACATGTTTTTCTTTTAGTTGAAATACTACTTTTTTATTGAACTTCCAAACCCTGTGCTAACACAATGTGCCGCAGTCAGTACATACTCTCTTGATATGATAGATCCTCCACATATGTGATAATTGAAAAGACGAAGAGAAATTTGATACGGAAATTGATTATGTTTAGCATCTTGACCTCCAACTATACGTGGCTGGGGAAAATACGCTAATGATTGCCGTGTACCTGAATTAAAATTGATTTTATAACTGGCGTCTCGTTTGGCACCAACATCAATGATCCAAATCAAGTAAGTGAAATGTTTGAAAAATGTATTCAGGACCATGATGAACTTCAAGTTTGTAAACTGAAAGTAAAACTTTAAAACTTTTCTCTTTTATAGAACTATTAACGTTATTGTTGCTTATTCTTTTATAACTAATTACTTTGATTGTTTAGAAGTTTCAAAACTAAGCTTATCATATGGATCCTTCATATACATACATACATGCATACATACATACATACATAGTACACAGTTGGGCTTGAAAACTAGTAATTACTTAAAACTAAGCAATTAGTGAGTACTTTTCTTAACTTTTAATTGCTGAGCTTTTTACAAACTTCCCTATTTAAAATTACATAATAGCTTAGAATTAAGTCAAGGTCATAAAAAATAAAATGAGTGTAAGAAATTTAAATAAACTTGAAACTTTTAAAACCTTCGAGTGCAAAAATCGCACACAGCGATAAGCCTTAATTAATATTAACAAGTAAGAGTGCTACATTCGGCTATGCTGGATCTTATATACCCTTCACCATCTATGTAATTCTAGTTTAGTGAAGTAACTCCATCAAAAATCAAAAAATCAAATATTGGGGTGACAGAGAATTACATCGTATGTAATCGCTCAAAGTTGAATGTAGGTTTCTCTAAAGACTAGGGCAGCCAACAGCAACAGACAAATCTTTCTTACTATATTTCTGAAAAAAAAAAAAAAAAAATTAGGTCATTCGAGTTTGTTATATTCAGGTGTTGTATTTTTCTTCATTCGCATGGTAGATAACTCTAATAGGTAGAATCTTAAATTTTGTGCGTTCTCTATTGATATTTTCTCTATTTTGCTACAACAATTTGTTTATATGTTTATTAAATGTTGTTGGAGAAAAATAAAGTTATTTGTATAACAACATATTCTCACCCTTCGATACGCATACATATACTAGTCACAAAGAATATTATGGTCTTTTTCACACACAGTGCTTTAAATGTGTCACATTTTATATGGATGATGTAAAGCTTTCCTTAAAAATATAATAGGAACAATTTAGAGGATTGTAACAAAATTCCAAAGCTACGCCAACCGCCTAGAAACCGAAAATCAAAAATCTGACTCCGTTCTGCACCTTTACGCCAAAAACACATTTCATTTTGCATCCCTAATTCAATATATTTAGATATTATACTTTTAATATAACTGGGATTAAGAAATCAGTCCAATAATTTTGAAATAGTAATAATTTTAAAATATTCACATAATACATATTTAGACGACATTCATATTTACATACATACATAGTCGTATGTATGTATGAATGTTTATTTTATTTTCGAATTACAAGTCAGAATGATCTTTGATCCAATCATAATGAAAAAAAACATTGGCATAACTGTCAGGGTATGGTGTTCCACAACCCGTAGAAACAAAGTTAGCAATACCCACAACATCACCGTTATATACATCAGGACCACCAGAATCGCCATTACAAGCCCCATTATTGGGCTCATGAGCCAGTTAATTTTGGTTTTGCATTCCATGCGCGAATGCGAATGGTGTCGCCACCATGTTTTATACTTCGGCAGAAGCCAAGGGTATTGATTTGATACTATCAGAGAATATTATTGGTTTTTCCAGCCGAAGAAGCGCAACGTCATTTAACAAATTTCCGTACTTTTCATGAGCAATAACTTCAACAACTCTCATTAAAACACCTCCTTGAAAACGATCAGTGGAGCCAAGTCGTACTGTTATAATGTGTGGATCATACCTTTTATAATAAACTATTAAATTAGTAAAATATTATTTCAAAATATACAAATGGACTGACTATTCTTACAAAGTATATATATTTCCTGGATAACTGAAAGTACCCACACAATGAGCCGCAGTTAAAATGAAGTTTCTGGATATAATAGAACCGCCGCAAGTATGAGAACCATTACGTCTTAAAGATACTTGATATTGAAATTGACCTTCGTTAGCAATTGCTCCCCCAACTATGCGATTACTAGGTGTAGCGTTGGAATACCATACAAAATAATTTAATACCAGTACAATAAATAAACACGTTGACATTTTGAAAATAACGATTTAACTATTTTTTTCTAGCTAATCTCCTGCTAATTTATACCTTTTTGTAATCGACGTTATATTTATTTTCTGCGAGCTTAATCTAATTTCGAAACTGTTATAAAACAATATACATGCAACATGTACGCCAGTTTAAAGATAATAATTTATTTAATTTTATTTATATTCCAATTGATAAGTTTATTATTCATATTGTTTTAACTATGAACACATGACGACTCAGTGTTCCTATTTCCCAATCTAAGGTATCGTAATTACAAGTCAGAATGTTCTTTGATCCAATCGGAATGAAAAAAAATATTGGCGTAGCCGTCAGGATTTGATGTTCCACAACCACCACGAACAAAGTTAGCAATACCGACAACTTCGCCGTTATACACAGCAGGACCTCCAGAATCGCCATTACAAGCCCCATTGTTGGGCTCATGAGCCAAGCAAATAAGAGAGTCTGTGTCCCAGTTAATTTTGTTTTTGCATTCCATGCGCGAAATTGCAATGAGTTCATTCCATTTAAGCTTTTGCGGGATGTCGCCACCATGTTTTATGCGGCCCCATCCAGAAATTGTAACTTTTGCTCCAGCAGGAACTTTACCAGAAGCCAAGGGTATTGATTTGATACTATCAGAGAATATTATTGGTTTTTCCAGCCGAAGAAGCGCAACGTCATTTAAAAAATTTCCGTATTTTTCATGAACAATAACTTGAACAACCCTCATTAAAACACCTCCTTGAAAACGATCAGTGGAGCCAAGTCGTACTGTTAAAATGTGTGGATCATACCTTTTATAATAAACTATTAAATTAGTAAAATATTATTTCAAAATATATAAATAACTTTTTCTTACGAAGTATATATATTTCCTGGATAACTGAAAGTACCCACACAATGAGCCGCAGTTAAAATGAAGTTTCTGGATATAATAGAACCGCCGCAAGTATGAGAACCATTACGTCTTAAAGATACTTGATATTGAAATTGACCTTCGTTAGCAATTGCTCCCCCAACTATGCGATTACTAGGTGTAGCGTTGGAATACCATACAAAATAATTTAATACCAGTACAATAAATAAACACGTTGACATTTTGAAAATAACGATTTAACTATTTTTTTCTAGCTAATCTCCTGTTAATTTATACCTTTTTGTAATCGACGTTATATTTATTTTCTGCGAGCTTAATCTAATCTCGAAATTGTTATAAAACAATATACATGCAACATGTACGCCAGTTTAAGGGATAATAATTTATTTAATTTTATTTATATTCCACTTGATACAAGTGCAGTCAGATTAGCCAAATTTTTTACCAAAAAAAAAAAAACATAACCATCATTTTTGCAAAAGTTTATTCAATCTTACCTGACACGGATCATTACGAATGACGATTTAGAATATAATGAATGTGGTATCTTACGTTTTGTATTATGTAGGATGTTTTACTAGTTGTAAATAAATATTTGAAAAGGAAAAATTTAGTGGTTACGCCTTTTTGGTCAAATATTTGTCTAATCTGAACGTACTTTAAGTTTATTATATGAGTACAGTCTAAGAAATTCAAGATGACAAATTACTTAAACTATTTTATGGTTTTAAAATTAATAGAATGGTAAAAAAAAACCCTAATGGTTAAAAGAACCATTTTAATTTTAGAACAGTTTAATCACATGGCAGTGATTCTAAAATTTCAATATACCGAAATAATGAAACTAAAAAACACAAATTATATGTGTCCTGGCTTCCGAAATCATAATCACAAATGTGAAAAATAAAGCGTCTTAAAATGTTTGCTGTTCTTATTTTCACTTATACACAAAAAAATTGTGAACTTTAGGCTGAAAAGTAAAGACATAATAAATCAACTTTTTCTTCATAAAGTAGCTGCTTTAAAGTTTAAAAATATAAACTGTAGAATTTTATTTGGTAGGATTTTGGTTTTTTTTAAAAAGTTATTTTTACATAGCGCAATCGCTAAACAACATTTGGCGGGCATCTCTCACTGCCCATTGCATTAACGGCGATCGTAGTGTTGAATAAAAAATTAATTTTTCCTTCCTCTATATTTCTACTTTCACTACCTGTCATATCACTCCACTATCCCTTTCCTAAAGAATGTAGCATGGTTACAAAATAACTAAATATTAATATGAAGAAAAAGGTCGACCAAACTTAGTGAATATTATATACTCGTAAATATGCATTGTGTAAAAAACAATGGGCAAAGTCGAATACCAAATTTTACATTCATGTAAAATTTAGATGTTTCCAAAGTTTATGGTAAATTGTCAGAGTTGGGGAAGTGCACTAAATTATGACAAAAAATATCCTTCTTTACAGCTTAGTGATAAATTGCAAATCTTTACCAAAGCTACATATGTACATATATAAATGTTTGTGCTAGCGTACATGTTTTCACTATCACAAAACGAAGATTTAGTACAAAAATTCTTCACTCATCCAATAAGTTAATACAGAGTTTTTACTTGCAGTCAATAAAAAAGCTGCACTTAATTACACTCTTCTCTCTAAACTTAAAAAATTTAATGATCATAACAATTTTGAAATAAATGGATAAGTACATAAAAAAATTTTAACAAAATTGTTGTTTTCGTTTTAAATGTAATGCAATGAATCAACGGAAAGGTAGACGCTCCTAGAAAAAAAACTAAGTGATACTTGTTTTGCTAAAAGCAAAAAATCTCTTTTTTTAAGTGTTAGTGAAGATTTAAAATTTGTACACTACCCACCCCCCAACAACGTAAATTGTTTCATTTAAAGCAACACAACCAATGAATATTTTCAATCAGTTCATTATATCTGCTTTATTTATTTAATAACTAAATAATAATTAACGTTAATAGATAGAGCACAAGCTACTAAGGCCATCAGCACAAATATATCAAATAGAAACCTTTTAAGGGTGAAATGCTAGAAAATTAAATGTATTTTTACTTTTGTATTTTCAAAATAATTTTGCAGTATAATTTACATATTTATACATATTTGTACATTTTATATATTTTTATTAAACTATTACAGTTTTAATCCACGAAGCGAAATAATGAACATTGGTAAATATATCTGGGAAACGAGAGCCACAGGCTCCTATAGTGAAACTGCTAACACCAACCAATTTATTTTTATAGACTGCGCCATTGCCAGCGTCGCCAGTACAACTTCCCTTTTTTAAATCATGCGCTAGGCAAATGTTAGAATTATCTTTTTCACCTAAAACGTTCAAGCAAACATCGTCGGGGGCAAGAGAGAATACCATTGAGTGAAGTTTGTAGGATGAAACATTAGAAGACTGTTGACCCCATCCAGCTACTATTACTGAATCACCAGCCGCAGGCTCATCTTTAGTAGTTGTAGCTATTTCTATCATAGCCACACGATCTGTCCACGCTAAAGGTAGTTCTAATATTAAAACAGCGATATCGTTCTTTTGACCAGCATAATTTGGATGCACAGAAATTGTAGAAACATTTAAAAGTTTTCCCCCCGAAAATTGGTTGGTGCTTCCAACACGTACTGCTACCCGTCTTGGTGAAATGCTTAAATAAAAATAAAATTATAATTAGAGGACAATTGACTATAAGAGTAAAAAGGAAACAAAAAAATATGTATAAATATTCACTATGTCCCGTTTTCCACAAAACAATGGGCTGCTGTTAAAATTGTTTTGATTCCAGCAATGGTGCCACCGCAAATATGGGCACCATCTACTCGCACGGAAGCTATATATGGGAAACTGTTTTTGGATGCCTCATTTCCTCCCCAAATTCTAGAAGTAGGTTGTGCCAATGAGGAAATAATAAAAATTCCTGCAACTAAAGCAATTATACGTGATATCGCCATCGTGCTTTACCCGCAACTAATTTAAAATCGGGCTATTATTTTTAATTTTTGCGAATAAAAATCTAAAAATTTACTCTAGTCAAAAATAGCGATAAATCTTATCAATTAATAAATATTTTAATCATTAATAGACTCTTCGTACTCTAAACACATACATACATACATATCAAAAGTATTTACATATGTACGTTTAGATATTAGGCATTAAACATTTCTAAAGATATATATTTTTTTTACCGTAAGGTATTGATGCCTTCAAAATCAAATAATAATTTTAATTTTTTACGTGAAATAGCACATGCTGGTAAATAGCAAATTATATCTTCCAATATTGTTTAAGCTTTTGCTTTATAATCATATTTTTAGGGTTTTATGGCCAGTATGGAGATCTGCAAGAATTCAGGTTGTTAGATAATAAAGAAAATATTCTGTGATCATTTCTGAAGCAAACAGCGAAAATACTTCGAGTCTAGTTTATCCTCCAACTAATTAATTTTGACAAATTAATTAAAAATTCATATTGAGAAAATAATATAATTTATGATCTACACATAAAAAATCTGAAGCCTAATTTCAACGGATTACAAAAATGGTTTTTTTTAACAACCTGAAATCCAAATATTTGTGTCATTTAAGGAATAACAGCTAAATCAATTAATCTTAATACTCAATTATTTTCACTAAAACATAACATAAATATCATACCAACCATCCACATCGAAACTTCTATAACAAATAAAAAGAAGAACGTAAAATCAGCAATAAACAGAGATGATAATTTTCCTCACAAACACAACTTATTAATTTTAAATCACCAATATTCAATTTAATACAGCAGTTACTCAACACTAATTCATATTTCATTCCAATGGAATCTCTTAATGGAACAGTCAGCCCCGTAACTACCAAAAAAGCCACAGAATCTTCAAATTCTCTTCTACTCAAATAACAACATCTTAGCAAAAAATCTTTATTTCAAAGCCATGGGCCTCGACATAATTCAATGGAATTAATATTCCATTGAATAATACTGAGAGAACTTGACTCTTCTGTTATCTCCCGACAAGAATTCCACTCTCCTTTTAATTTCAATCCCATCCTTCCCAAACACTACAACGGATACTTTCTCAATTCAGGACCTAACACCATCACAAAACAAGGCACTGAAGTATTTGTAAAATCCAACACCCCCACCGACAATTATACATTAAGAGCAGCTACCAAGAAATTGCAATTGAAATCACTCTCAATATCGAATTTATTATTCTCTCCATTTATCTGTCACCTAACAAAGAAATTGATGAAAGCGAACTTTCTACATTATTGCAAAATCCCGTAATGGTCAATGGTGTCTTCAATTGCTGTAATACAATCTGGAGATCGTCAACTAACCGCAATTCCTTAGCATCAGGAAAATCTCCTTACTATCGCGCGTATTAGAGGAATTATACTCAAAAAGCTGAAAAAGAAATTCTTAACAAATCCTTTTCTAAAACACATACATAACAAAAACAGGGAACTCAGCCTATGTCCCAAAAAGAACAATTCTATTGTGGATCGACTTACTTTCCCATTTACGTAATCAAAATATGATTTAATGGAAAACTTTTGAAGCCACCACAATCCAATCAAATCTTATTTTATACAGGAAAAACAACGCCAAGTTTCGTTAAGAGCTAAAAAAGCCAAAAAAAAAAAAACAAATAAATTAATCGTATCATTCTGAGAACTCAAGCATCAACAATAAAAGCAATATATAACCTGGACGAGTCCTAACTATCCCACTGTTAATCGCTAACACTTTTGGAAAATCGTGTGCAGAATATGCATGAGAAAAAAATGTTTTCGAATTTATTTAAATCAAAAAAAAAAAAAATCATTTAACTTAACATCGTTAGATAACACCACAGAAAAAAAACCGCATCCTTTCTGGAAGAACCAATTACAATGATAGAACTCGCCAGTTGTCTTAAAAGAGTTAAAGGGTCGGCCCAGATCTAGACCCAGTGAATCATCAGATGATGAAAAGCTTAAGCTATAATTCCAAACAGAAATTGCTAGAGCTTTACAATACGGTATTTAAAAGCGGCAACATCCCACAAAACTGGAAACTCGCAATAGTATTACCAATTCCGAAAACGAAAAAATACCTTTATCATTGATACTTCCCTTCATCTCGAAAATCATGGAACAAACTATCGCTGCGATATTGTGATGGTTTTTGGTGAGGAAAAAACTTATCGCCAAAGAGCAGGTCGCCTTCAAACCAAATAAGGGATGTGATGGCGCATTACTGCACTTTGACAACTATAATTCTTCTTACAAATAGAAACTTTAAGGTAAGAATTAATGGTCACTGGTCAAAAACATTCTTCTTGAAAAATTAAATTTCACAGGGATCCCTCCTGTCAGTAATGTGCTTCAAATAGCATTTAATCAAATAAGTAAAATTTTGAACAACATACAACAAACATTCTATGCAAAAGTAACCAGTATTGCCGTTTGGTATCATTTTTTACATTTTTTGTAACTTTTGGAGGCACCACGTAACATGTATAATTTTAGGCCAAATTTTCGAAACCATTTGCGTTCGAGATCCAAGCTAAGGGCAATTGTAGATTTGATCCGTTTTGGTCTTTTAGCAGAGATATTTAATGAGACATCGGAACCAATTATGGAGTTCCTTCTTTGGTGTTGTCCTGTATGCATAAACTGCGAAGCGAGCAGCTTTGTGGTATCTTGATTATTGATTTAGGACTATTGCCGTATAGGAACAAGCCTTAATAAATATAGCTCAGTATTAAAGTTTTTGTTAAATGGTACTCTGTTTTTACAGCCCAAGTTTGCGGCATATTTTCTGATACGCAACATGCAAATAAATGTAAAAATAAAACCAAAATTTTTACTGATAGTCTGTCAATACTTAAGGCAATATGCAACCCCTACAATAATAAATAGAACGAAGTCACTGAAATTGGAGATGCCCTAATAAAAAACGAGGGAAAATAAGGACTTACTGGATTCATAGTTATACAGAAATCAATAGCAACAAAAATGCAGACATCGCAGCATGGTACGCCTCTAAAGCAACCTTCTAAATCCTTCTAAACGACACAGTTGAAAATAGATTTGCGACGACATATTATAAATTTAGTCAAAGACAACATCCTCACTACGCCAATATAAGCCCAAATCTTAAGCAACCTATATATCCGACGAATGCCAGCACCATATGCGCTATCTGCAACTGCTACATAACTGGTGTTTTGTATTCTTTATCGATTACTATCTACACCAACAAAAAAAATTTCCAAAAATATTTCATGTGTTTTATTATATGTATAGATTACATCGAGCTGATAGCTCTGGCAGCTATATTCGCTAAACTTTATTTAATCTTTAAAAATCTATGAGCATTTATAAATCATTCTTAATATATTTATCTGATACGACAATAAAGCTTAAGCGGCATAAAGCTTATTTACGACAAGTTGACAAGGCAACCGAAAATGATTGCTTATCAATATTTCTTATGCAATAAAAAATTTCGAATTGCTTGCTTATCTTATTCTATCAGCAATTTTATACACTTTTTGTAAGTCATGATTTTCTAAATTAACTATTGAAAGCACTTTTGTTAAAATCATTTCTAAATTTTAAATTTAAATAAAGAAACTGTAATAACTTTAAAATATATTCAAAACGTACAAAAATTAATATTTTACCTCAAAAATTCCAGTTTCAAAATCCAAATACGAGGACTGCTCTATATATTTCTGGCCTAATAGTGAAAATGCGAATATTTATAATCAAAAATGGTTTTATTGTTTTTCAAAGTATTCTCCAGCAAGATTTATACACTTTTGCATGCGCTCAAACCAGTTGTCGAAGCACTTTTTTCACTCCGATTGAGACACCTCTAAAACATGGTTTTTGAACACTTCAACAGCTTTTTTTTTTCTTGATGTGCGGAAACAAGAAGAAGTCATTGGGTGCCAAGTCAGGGCTGTACAGTGGATGACCCATTAATTCGACGTTTTGGCCGGTCAAAAACGCTCTGGTTTGAGCCGATGTGTGAGAGCTCGCATTGTCATGGTGAACAATGATTCGTCTTCTCTTGTTGGTTTTTCGAATTTCTCCGATGACTTCAGGCAAACAAATTGTAGTGTACCACTCAGAAGTGACCGTCCTACGTCCGCTCAAGCGGAACAGTCGCCACATGACCAGTTTTGCCGAAGAAACAGGCGACCATTTGCTTCGAAGTGCTTCTTCCACGAACAACTTTCGTTGGATTTTGCTCGTCTTTGAAGACCCACACGGTCGATTGTTGTTTCGTTTCGGGCTCATACGCATACATCCATGATTCGTCACCTGTGACGATTTTATAAACGTCTTCTGAAGCATCGCAATCGTATTTTTGCAACATTTCTTTGCAACAATCGACACGAGCCTTTTTTTTAGCGACTTTCAAATTGTGCGGGATCCAACGAAAACAAATATTTTTTACGGCCAGGTGTTCATGCAGGATCGAATGTATGCTGGTGGAAGAAATGTCCAAGGATGTCGCATGTCGATCTTGCATTATGAGTATACGCACGGCATCAATGTTCTCTGGCACAACAGCCGTTTTTAGACGACCTTCACGAAATTCGTCTTTGAGCGAGCTTCGGCCACGATTAAATTCATTATACCAATTTTTCACAGTGCTATAGGATGGTGCTTCATCGCCATACAAAGATTTAAGTTCATCAATGCACTCTAGTCCTGATAATCCACGTCGAAAGTTGTGAAAAATGACGGCACGAAAATGTTCACGAGTTAATTCCATTTTTTTTCTATATTAATTTTTTCAAGTCACTGTTAACAACACAAATAATGGTCGTACTACAAAACGTTTTGAGTACAATTATGCTTAAAAATGACAAACTTTCCAATGAAAACTTCAGATTGCACTTGGCAGCACTCAGTGTTGCCAGGCCAGAAATATATATAGCAGCCCTCGTAGATCTTCACATACCCTTCACAAAAAAAAATCGCCGTACACAACTTGATTTTATTTCGAAAAACACTCTTAAACAAGTACACTTTCGCAACTTTGCAGAATGTAATTAAAGTTGTGAAACACTAACAAATATTTTAGGTTTTAAACTACAACAATGAGTAATCTGAAAAGGTTAAAACCAATAATTCGCGCAAAAAAAAAATCGACTTCAAAACAGATTTCATCTGGGTGTCTATAGCGGTTCAAAATAATGCCCGCATACAAACATCAAATTACGGTAACCCTTATATTCCACCTCTAAACCTTATACATGCTATAGCTCTACAGCTCCTTAGCAATCAGGTTCTTTACAAATTTCTACTGTCTGACCATAACGGTTCAACAGTTTGGCCAAATATGTACATACATCATACTATATCAAGCAATAGTGGGCATTCTGTGTAATTTTCAAGTGTTTGTATATAACGTTTCAAATGATACGGCCATATAGGTTAAATTACATTAATTTTGGGAACACCCTTTAATTTCTAAATTAAAAACTTATTGTTATAGCGGACTTAGAAATACAGATTCTTTGTAAATTTCAAGCGTTTGTCTACAATTGTTCAAAAGTAAGGTCATATACATGAAATTAAATGACCTATTGTGGCAACCTCTAATTAATACCTGTTACTATAACGGTCATAGCAATCGACATTCTGTCTAACTTGCAGGCGTTTGTCTATAACAGTTTAAAAAATAGGCCAAAATAGGTTAATTTACATCACCTATAGGGACACCATTTAATTTTTAGATTTATTTTTAAATTACTTTTTGGGAGCTATAGTGATACATAGTTTTTTTCTTTTAATTTTAAAGTGGTGCCCTTTACGGTTCATAATACACGTAAAAAACATATATGTTGTATGACACCCTTTAATTTTTAAGATTATAAAGTGTTTTTAAAACGGGGAAAATCTGCAAACATCACCTTTCAAATAAAAAAAAATTTAAATCGATCCAGGTTTGACTGAGTTTTGGAGGCACAAATATAAAAAAGCAATATTCAGTCGAATTTATAACCTCCTTATTTTTATGAAGTCGGTTAAAAATAGACTAACATTAATACGTAACTCTAGCTATAAACATTTTTGAGGTTCTTATTTTGTCTAACGTTAGGTTAGATAAAGTAAGACCTGTGCCCAGTTTTAAGCTTACACGTATACCAATTTTGGCACCTAACCTAAATTCCTCAACATGAATTTCCAGAGATCTTTAGTTTTAATCTCAAAAATGCCACAAGCGTAGTCCCCATATAAAGGTTTTCGTCGCTTATTATAATTAAGGCATTTACACAATCAATGCTAGAATATTTCCTTCTCTTTCGCTGATGCCCTTTAGTCACACATCTAATAAAAAATAGAATACTTCAAAAGTTGTTAACTTCAGGCAAAGTTTCCCCAAATTTGGCATTAAAATTTATATTTTTTTTCATGAAAATGATGATATTCTAAACTAATAAGTATGAATAACTTTTTATTATTTATTTTTCTAATAATATTTTGTTATGATTTTACCTATATGTATGTATGTACATATGTACATATGTATGTATGTATATTTGTTATAGTATTTAATTGGGTCTTAAACACTCTATGCAATTATACTATTAATCCATGAACTATAATAGGATATATTGGTAGATATATCTGGATATTTGGTACCACAACTTCCGAAAGCAAAACTTGCAACACCTACTAGCAACATTCCACTAACGACACCAGCACCATCATCGCCTCGACAAATTCCGGTGTTTTCGGGACGAGATAAGCATATAACAGAATCATAACCGTATCCAACTTCCAGTTCACATTCTGGTGCACTTAAAACATACATTGAAAGATGCTGAAGTTTGTATGGAGATGATCCGTCTTTTTGCAATCCCCAACCATTAACAGATATTGGTGTACCCTCTTCAATTATATCATCTTCGTTGGCCAATGAAATTTTATTAATTTTCTCACCGAATATCAGGGATTGCTCCAACTCTAAAAGAGCAATGTCGTGCAAGAAGTTTCCATAAGATGGATGAATAAAAATAGATGCAACATTAACAATTTGACCGCCAGCAAATTGATTCACACTGCCAACGCGGGCAGTAACCAGAGAACTGTCGATACTTTAAGTAAAGCGTTAAAAGAAACAATAACATAATTTTAAACAATTATATAATGAATTTTTAGAAAACTTACGATGAAACACAATGAGCAGCTGTGATAATAAACTTTTTATTAATAATAGATCCTACACAAACGTGAGCTCCATTTAGTCGTATAGAGGCCACCCATGGATACGTGCCAGAAGAGGCATTAACACCTCCTAGAATTTTTGAACTAGAAGGTTTTGCTTCACAGAAAACAACAACCATTAAAAGGACTAACAAAGCCAAAATACGTTTATTCGCCATTGTGTTTAAAGTCATACTAACCAAAATTAAATATCTGTCTTATATTTTCCACAAAATGGAATAAAAATAATTTTTAGCGTAATCAAAAGAAATGATTAGATTCTTAGTTATAGTGGCGTAATAAATTAAAGTTCAGTGTGCTTTAATTTATTAAATTATTAATATTTAGAATTATCAGAATTCCAATACTAAAGGTGCGGTCAAATTAGACAAATACTTGGTCAAAAAAGCGTAACCACTATTTTTACAAATATTTATTAAATACATACTTCCTGACACGTGTAAATACAAATGATGACTTTTAATATTACAAATGTGATATCTTACATTTTATATTGATCTTATATTTCTTAATTAGTATATTGAAAGGGACAAAATATTTTTCACAATTTAGTGGTTACATCTGTTTGGTCAAATATTTGACTAGTCTGACCATACCTTGAGAGATTAATGATTATAAATCGAAATAAATACACCTAATGCAATCGGGAGTCGTAAAAAAGTAAATAAAGCTAATTATCGCTAGTATTAAGGACACACTATTTGTTTTTCACTCGAGTTAAGTGGGTGCTTAACACAGCGTACAGTAGTTAAAAAACTTTATATTTTGAAATTATTTTTAGAACATGTTTGCAGATTTAAACAAGAAAGAGTGCTATATTCGGCTATACCAAATCTTGTATATCCTTCACCATTTATGTAAAAGTACATATAGATATAATAAATTCTTTTATACCATTAAATTTTTCTCTTCAAAACAAGCGGCAAAAATTGTAAGTTTTACTCAGGGTTATTGTCCCAACTAATTGTGGTGAATAAATAGTTAGAGATGAATAAGTAGAAAAAACAACCATAGTAAATTGCTAAGGCAGCGACTTTCTATACTGGATTCGGCATAGTCGAATATAGAACTCTTACATATTTTTGTTAAAGTCATTGTTTGCCTACGAGTAAGATTTGGTGACAATTTTCATTGTTCCAAATGATGTGAAAAAATTAGAGGTGATGATGATGTGAAAGAATTAGAGGTAGGCGTGGTGTTTTGCCCGCTGCTTTGAATGACATGGACCGATTATGCTGATTTCTAATAGCACCTCTTTCGACACTACGTCTGATCGATTGGCGTATTTAAATTTTCTCTAGCTAATTTAGTGCCTCGCCAAACTTGATTTCAATACTAACATGGACGTACAGAGGGACATCGCTCAATCGACTTCGCTATGCATAAGAAGTCAGAATATATATATTTTATGGGGTCGGTAATGGATACTGTAGAAATAACAAACGAAATGACAAACTGAGTTCACCCTTTTTCTACTTTTGGTAGTGAAGGATACAAAAAAGAAATTAAAGCAAACGAATTCTAGTCAAATTTGTAAAATAAGTTTTTAGAGATTCGAATATATAAACTTTACACTTTTATTGTTTATAATATGCATATGTATATAAAATAACAATTTATCCATAAAAATATTTGTTAAGGCGACTCCAGACTTTTTCTTTGACACACTTAGTCCAGCAAGCATACTTGAATTCACCTTGAATACAGCCTACTCAATAGGCTTTGGTCTGGATAAAGAGAAATAATTAATCGGCAACTTTAACAATACAGATATGTGTTTCACATATAAAAAAGCACCTAAAAGTAAATTTTTAGTTTAAACATAACATAAAGTCTGTTAAAAATGAGTGCTGGAATACCTTTAAAATAATTTAAAATGACAGAATTGCACAACCGACTGTTGAATAAGTAAAGAACAATACACCAAAAGAAAACTATTTTAAATGGAAAATCTGCACTAAAACTAAATAAAAATAACTGGTAATAAAAAAAATTTGACTTATAGTACATTTAAATATATTGCTGATAGTTAAACTCCAGACTCTTATGTCTCCAACTAAATTAATTTCACTAGATGTACATATTGAATCAAGAAAGTAAATAAACAAACAAAAATCAAAAAGACAAACAAATAATTAATTCTTGCAAAAAAAGACCATATACATCTAATAACATTAACTATGGGCACACCCTTTTATTTCCAAATCCACATTTTATTGTTATAGCGAATTTAACAATACAGGTTCTTTGTAAATTTCAACCTTCTGTCTACAACTGTTTAAGAGTTTGGCAGTACATATCAAATAACATCAATCAGTGGGGAACTCTTTAATTTCTAAATTCAAATTTTATACTTGCTGTTGTAGCGAATTCAGCAATACAGTTTCTTTGTAAATGTTAACCGTCAGTCTGCAACTGTTCAATAGTTTGGCCATACACATCAAGCTACACCAACTATAGGGGACCTCTTTAATTTCCAATTCAAATATTATACTTGCTGTTTAAGCGGAATTAGAAATACATGTTCTCTGTCAATTTTAGCTGTCTGTCTATAATAATTCAAAATTTGCATTAATCATTGGGACACCCTTTAGTTTTCAAATCTAATTTTTTTTATGACCACATACATCAAATTAAATAAACTATTGGGGCCCCCTTGTTTATAACGGTTCAAAAGATAGGCCCATATAGCCCAATTTACGTCATCTATGATGACAGTCTTTAATTTTTAAATTTATTTTTGTATCACTTTGTGCTATTGGGAGCAGTTTTTTTTAATATTAAAGTAACGCCCTTTGCGGTTTATAAAACCTGTTCTTCTGTTCATGCTCTAGTTCTGACTGAGTTTTTAACATAATTATAGAAGTATTATGGACACATACATACATATATACATACACACGTACATACATACATATGTTATTGGTACAAAATTCAAATTTGTATTGAAAAAGAAGTTTATCTGAATGTTTTTGAAAAGTAACCTTTTTTATTTTAAGATAAAAATTATTTTTAGTTTATTTAAAATGTTTGTCAGAAGTTTCCTGAAAAGCAAAGTAAGCGGTAGCGAAATCGCCATCGAGACTTGCTTTGACCCTCAATAATCAATATCAATATTTAATCGGGATAATTTTAATAAAAAATAGCAAAAAGTTTTTTAATTAAATAATTTACCAATATTCTCGTGTCTTTAATTTAAAAATTTCGTCATTGAATACTAAAGTCTAGATAATTCGTAGAAAGGAAGAATGTTGAAGATGGATTTAGCCATCCAGAAAGTGATAGTATCTGGGTTTTGCTTTCCTCTTTACAATGACATTAATAAAATAACGAACTTAAGTCTAACTGAAATTTAATAACTTATTCGGGATTACAAGTAACTGTAACTGTTTTTAATTACTAAATTAAGCTTTAATTATTATTTTTTTATTTTTTTTTTAGCTTGAAATCATAAGGATACACAATAAAGCAGAATGTTCCTGCGCACGACAATTATATCATTCCTGATGATATATACGTCTTATAAATCTGTTGCCCAGATTGAATTGCGTAGTCAGATAGATACTTCAGACTTGGAAGCGGCACTGCCAGAACCTCGAGCTTATATTCCAGATTCACAATACTTGGATTTTATTTATCACAGCCATGAGGAGCTAACTAGATTTTTAAGGTTCTTGTCCGAATTATATATTTAAATTTAAAGGTTTTGTCTGAACGGCTCTAGAAATTCTACAAAACACCTTTCTATTCATTTCGGTGGGCACAGACAGGAAAAATCTGTAGAAGCGTTTCTGCCTTTCACTCGAATTCTTTAAATTAAAAAAAAAATGCCCGAAAGAACTCTATTGCAGACCATCTTTTATATTAATATTTGAAATGATTTGAATTCGCAGGTCAACTAGCGCACGGTATCCGAATTTAACAGCATTATATTCAATTGGAAAATCAATACAGGGTAGAGATCTTTGGGTATTAGTTGTGTCTTCGTCACCATATGAACATATGGTTGGTAAGCCCGATGTCAAATACGTTGGAAATATTCACGGCAACGAACCAGTTGGACGTGAATTGCTATTGCATTTAATTCAATATATGGTAACAAGTTATGAAGCTGACCAATACGTAAGATGGTTGCTCGATAACACACGTATTCATATATTACCCTCGATGAATCCAGATGGTTTTGTTGTTTCTAAAGAAGGTTCCTGCGATGGAGGACAAGGAAGGTGCGAAACATTACACGCAAATGAACTTTTTTCAATTATCACATCTGCTTTTAATTTTATTACAGATATAATGCCCGAGGCTTTGATTTAAATCGAAATTTTCCTGATTATTTTAAACACAACAATAAGAGAGGACAGCCCGAAACCGATGCCGTTAAGGACTGGATTTCAAAAATTCAATTTGTTTTAAGCGGTAGTTTGCATGGCGGTGCTTTGGTAGCAAGTTATCCATATGACAACACACCAAATGCTAGTAAGTATAAAAAAAGTACACAAACACTTATTGAGCAAACTTTCATATTTATGTGATACATTTTTCTAAAAATTAACATATTATTTAATTATAGCATTAACATTAGGGCAATTCTTAATTAATTAATCATGTAAATTGTATTCAATTATGTTTTTGAGACTATTATTTTATTGCAAGTATGTGCTGCGTAAATGTTCGCATTTTCACTGCCTACTTACATTACTAATCACTCACGATTACTATAAAATTTATACCCGTTTTCTTAAAAAAAAAATATTAGAAATATGAATAGGAATCTGAATTATTTTACTCACAGTTGATTTCAATCTCTTACTAGGAAGGATATGGATTATTTTAACAGTTACCATATTACAGTATATATTAATTAGTGGTTTTCTACAACTTTAATAAAAGTTTAAATCGAGCGATTTCCATCATACATCATAATAATGCATTAATAGTAATCACCCCTATCCCTCGAATTGCAATAATATTTCACGTAAACAATTTTTTATGCAAACAAAAATTTCCCTTATTGTGAATGAGTTGCTCATTTAGATATTGTTGTTTTTATGTATGTATGTACATATGTACTCGTATTTATTTTAAAGTATGTATTAAAATTATTAACACATTTCTTCAATTCAAAATCAGTTACTACAGTGCAGAGCGACAGTGTGCTCGACAAGATCTCAATTTGTGACGATTTTTGCAATAAAGAGTTCAGCAGTGTAGTTTCTTATTAAAATGTCAATAAATGGTAATACTCGTATGGCGATATTTTGTTCAGAACTTGTCAAATAATATTAATACAAAAATTTATTTTTTTGCAACGGGTAAGTAGCAATGTCTCGCCGACCAAAAGTTGGATGTTACCTAAAATCACGCTCTTGTAATAAATCGTTTCTAAAACTGTTGTTTATTCATTTTTAAGCTTCGTTATATGTAACAATTTTTACAGAGATTATTTTTCTTACTTTCAATGCTTCAATGAAAGAAAAAATATTTCACTGAAAATTTATGACAGCAATTTTCGATTCGAGGGGAGTGAAAATTTTATAGGAACATAAATTTCACTTCTTATTCACGATTGGCATGAATAATTATATCAATAATATTAAGATCAGCAATAAGACATTTTATAAAAATAGCAGTCGATGCTTTAAGTGTCGTAAAACGGCCGCACTGATGTAAGTTTTAATTAAGAGATGTGAATATTGCTGCGTTAAAAAACGTATTATACTAAACAGTTTTTGACTAAAATCAACAGATATTTCAGAAAAAAGAAATATATTTATGTACATAAATGTGTGTGTGTTACTATTCTGTATTAAAAGGAGATTCTCTTTCCGGACTGAACTGTACCAACAAATACAAAAAAAACAAACCGTAATTGTACTTAGATACATTTCATTAATAATAGCACAGTAATTTTCAGTTACTTGATTAAAAAGAAGGAAAATAATATTAGCAAAAATCAACAAAGTTGAAAAATATAACAGTTTTATTATTTTTAAAATAGTTTTTCATTTTTTTATTCACTCTATTTCTATTTAAATTTTTTTACAGATTAGACCGGCTCCGTTTTTTTATAAAAAAGTTTTCAGTTTTCTTAAATTGCATTTGAATTAATTTGAGTTTAATAAAAAAAAAACTATTTCAAAATTATTTCTTCTACAATAGAAAGTACTCTGAAATAAGTTTGAATAAAAACCGAAAGTTATACAGGCATGTCACAGAACTCAATTGCGCAAATTGGTTCTTCAGAAAACGAAAAACGAAAAATTTCTTCGGAATGAAACCACTTTTAAATTTCAAAGTGGAATTTTTTTTCTTTAAAATTTTATTATTTGCGGTTTTTAAATTTACTTTTATTATGTGTCCTTACTTAGATAAGGTTTGTTATTAACTTTAAATTAGGCAGTGAAGAACATTTTTTAAGAATAAAAAAATCGATCGGAATCTGAAGAAGGTAAAACAAAATCGATCGGAATATGAAATTCAAAGCATTCCGATCGGAATTTGTGACATGCCTGATAATTTTAAGTGCGGAAATAAACACTTTTAAACTTTAAGTTCAGCAAACAGAAACTGTCGAACTGGTTTTTTACTTTCTTCAGCATATCAAATATTGCTCTTATATGCATTTCTAAAGGCTGTTTTACCACAAAATTATATTATATAATTGAAATGAGTTTCTTAGTTATGGCAATTATTAGAAGTTGCACTACATATGTACAAATATTTTAATTTTTTTTAATTAAATAAATTATACCACAAAAATCTCTTGAGTATAAGAGCATTAATTAATTTTTTGTTTATTTTCTCCAGCCGAATACAAAAATGTTAATACAAAAATCAAAAAAATTGTTTCATGTCTATAAGTTTAAGGTTCATTTATCACATTTAAAGTGGTCAAATTCGACCTTACGCCTCCTTTAATTTGATGCTTATATTCATTTATTTCACAATTAGACCCACTATGTTCTGTAAAAAGATCCTTTCGAAAGAGACACAAATTTTTTATGTCGATCTTCCCTAATAAATCCCAAAACGAGTGAGCCGGTCTAATCTGGTTGGCTCTTTATGCTAAATGAATGCTGTCAGTTTTATAAAGTTTTGTTACAATTTTCTTACTTAAATCAAACCAATATGACGACTAAAAGGAATCTGCAGATCATCGGCTTTATGCGCGAGTAAGTAGTTTTATTTAATAAGTATGCAAGTAGTTCAAATACCAATTTGAAGTTTAGTATTTAAAAGTGCTCATCAATCTAATACATAATGAAATAATTAGTTATCCTAATAAAAACAAAAAAACAAAAATTGAATACTTTTCCAACTTTATTTTTACATGTCCTTTGGGGTCAGTGTTTCAAACCTACTCAGCAGCTCCGTCCTTAACACCTGACGATGACGTTTTTAAACACCTTTCATTGGTTTACGCCAAGAACCATGGTAAAATGTCTAGAGGTGTGGCTTGTAAGTCTGCAACACCTGCTTTTGAAAATGGCATAACGAATGGTGCGGCATGGTATCCCTTAACTGGAGGTATGCAAGATTACCAATATGTCTGGTATGGTTGTATGGAAGTAACACTGGAAATATCATGCTGTAAATATCCACCTGCATACGAATTAAGAAAGTATTGGGAAGACAATCAGCTGGTAAGATTAAAAGAAAACGATTACAATATTATTATTATTATTATTTTTTGTTTTTTGTTTTTTTTTTTAATAAAATTAACTTTCCTTTCAGTCCTTAATAAAATTTTTGGCTGAAGCTCACAGAGGAATACAAGGTTTTGTACTTGATACAAATAATGTACCTGTTGAGAGAGCTTCATTAAAAATAAAGGGCAGAGATGTTGGATTTCAAACAACTAAACATGGAGAATTTTGGAGAATTTTGTTGCCTGGCTACTACAAATTAGAGGTTTCTTATTAAAAAAATACTCAAACATTAAAAAATACTATTTAATAATTTATCCATTATACAATAGGTTTTTGCTGAAGGATTTAGTCCCCGTGAGGTTGAATTTGTTGTTGTGGAACAGCACCCAACTCTTTTGAATGTAACTTTACAGCCCTCTGCGGTAAGAATTTAAAAAGCATTTTCCAACGTACATCTTTTTATTAAATGTGTAGAAAATATTGCAAAAAATTTTATAAAGGTTTAATTTATTTTAAAAATAATTCAGTTATTATGGAAATAAGAAAATCGCGGAAATGACAATATGTACATATGTATATTTTATGTATATACATATTTATTCCAATATATAAATCAAGGACGGTAATGGTAGAATTTTTATCTTTTTCATGCTAATTAACTATAAAAATTACTATGCTATACCAATGATTAAATTGGTACGATATACATATGTTAATACTTTCAGTTTTATTTACCCCTCAAACAGTTTGCACGCCTTCATTTGTTTTCTGAATTCTAAAACTGATATTTGAATTTTTATTCTTCATAAACGTTCCAATCTCAGAAAAAACAATTTACATATTTAACTTAAGGCTTTTTTGCATGAAATGTAAAATTGTGGGGGTGGATCTGAGGCGAAGATATGATTAGTTTAAAATTAAAGTGTAATGGCAAAAAAAAAACTATTCGATATTGGTTTCTGGTATCCTTAAAAAAACCAGTTACAAGTCGCAAAGTGCAAACAACAAACTTATTTTTTATTATCTTTTTCCGTCGCTGGAAATGACAAAATCTATCTATAAACATATTTAATTATTTGTTTGAAGTTTGACATTTCGAGCAATGGCTCTACTTCATGATTTTATATATATATACAATTTTTCTTTTAATCCATCACTATGTGATGGAATTCGATCGATTTAAAACCATCTTTTTTGAATTTGTTTTTTGTTTTAAAAATTTTTGCCCAAGGAAACATGAATTTGTTTATTTGATATTTTACAAAATAATTAAACAACAAAACATCTTTAGAAGTATATAACTTTTGTCACGGCTGAAAAATTAGTAGCTATTATTTTGTGGAAATAAATTAAATAGCGATTAAACTGTATTTCAATACATTTTATCATACTTTTTACAGCGCACCGACAACACTCCTATACCTCAACTATATCGACCACTTCCAGGGCCACCTCCCAATCACCACTATCGACCAGCACAATCTTACAGCGATTCTGGAATTTTATCATCCATTACTAATGGCCTCAACAATTTATATTCTAATATATTTGGTTAATTATTTTTTTAATAATGACATCATTATTGATCGTCATTCATGTTCATTCATATTTTGTAAGTTGGAGAAAAATGTTCAACCATTTTGATAGAGAACTACTAATATTGAAAGAGAACGCACTGCCTTATAAAAACAGCTCATATACAATGTTTCCAAGTGTTAATTTTTATTGTTTCTGTAGATATATCTATAGGTTTTTATGTATTTAAGTACTTATTTATTGTTAACGTTTTAAGGAAAAAATTAAAAAAAAACTTAATGATTACAATTGTTGTTCAGAGTATTATTAAGAAAATAAGTTGTTTAGAAAAACTATAAATAAAAATTTTATTTTGTTCTGAAAAAAAAACATTTTCTTAATATTTAAAAAATTGAAAGATAGTTTGATCCATGATATAAAAATAGAAGGTAGTTCCACTCTCTCTCTTCTCGTCGCCATATTAACGTTCTGACGTTTGCGGGAATTATGATAATTTGTGCTACCATATAAATTTGTAAGATCCCGGTTTTCTGTTTTGTTTTTTTTTTGGTCTAATTTGTAAATGAAAATAATATTTTTTTTCAAAGTAACGTCTTAATTAATTAGGTAATGAAACAAAAGTGAGAGATTTTCAAGATAACTAATCGAGTTTTCACATATAAACGAAACATTAAGCCTCGAAATATATAATATAATTAGCAAAATATTGGTTGGTGATAAAAAATAAATGGAGATACATTACTTTATTTTGTTTTTCGGCAAAATTTACATCTAGCTAAAGGAACAAGGAGAAAACGAGCATATACATCTTTTAAATAAATAGGATAGGATGGACTTGAAAACTTTTCGGGATAATTGCTTTTGTATTGCTACTGATTGGACTAATTTTGGGTTTTCATGTTAGTTAATGTTTTACGGCTGGGGAGCCAACAATAATAACTATTATTAATTAATATAATTATATATTATTAAGTTGTTATTTTTAATTAATTGATCTTGGGCATTGTTTTTGCTATGTAATATCTTTATTTTGGCCACTGGAGGCTTTATATATTACATTTTTGAATAAATAAATAAAAAAATAAATAAATAAATAAATAAATATATTATTTAAAAATGCGGTAAAAGGAATTGGATTCCCAAACCTTTGAGGAAAGCGATGAAAATTATATATACGTGAACGTTTTATCTGAGGGTGGCCTTTATATCTATATTTAACTTTTCTTAATTTACTGGTCCTCATATGCAAAAATTTAATGTTAGATACTAATATTACAAAAATATTTTTTTTTAGGAAAACAATTTTTTTGTATTCGCTTTTCGAACATAAAAATTAAAATTGTGTAAAAAGATAAAAAACTGCTTGTTAATAATAATAAAACTTATTCTGTTGTCGTTTTTTATTAATATTAAAAAACTTGTACTTAGCTAATGCTAAGGACTTAAAAACTTATATAAACAATATTGATATCATTATAAAACGCTCTGAAACACAGTTTGCTTAATAAACTTGTCAGACATGTCACAGAACTCAATTCCGATCGGAAGTGGTTTCAATTCCGCAAATTTTTTCTATAGAAAACGAAAAACGAAAGATTTTTTCGGAGTAAACCACTTTTAAATTTCAAAGTGGACATTACTTTCTTTGAAATTCTGTTATTTGCGAATTTCAAATTTACTTTTATTATATGTCCTTATTTAGATTAGTCTTGTTGTTTACTTTAGTGTGCGCGTATTGCTAATCAAAATCGAATGGAATCTGAAGAAGGTAAAACAAAATCGATCGGAATTGTTAATACTGAATTAAAACCATTCCGATTGGGATTTTTAACATGCCTGTATATTTAATTATTAATTACGGAAAATAAATATCAATCTTTGAAACCTTTATTAATTAAATTGCTTAATTCGGTAAAAATCTTATTCTACAATTGTATTTTTAATTCATTATGAAAATAAGCAAATTTGTATAAACTGTCTTTTAGAGTCAAAGGATTTGTTTCTGTGTAATTTATATTTATAAATAAATAGATTTGAGTTTTCTTTACATTTATTATACAAATTACACATATTTTGTTAGTTAGTTCCAAAATATTTTTTTCATTTTTATATTTGTGGCAACGCAAATTGTGTTGTTTACTAAAAATATATTTCAAATAATTCCCGCAAACGTCAAAAATTTTTGAAGTGGAACTACCTTCTATTTTTATATCATGGTTTGATCACTAAAATAAAACTAATTAATTTAAGTATGTATGTACATATATCATTTACAATCAGTTTTTTGGTATATGAACCAATCACGCAGGTGTTTTATTAAACATTTTCATTTCTACTCTTTTTTCTTTCTAGAAGTAAAGCAATTATTGAACTTTTGGATTTAATGAAATTGTGTGAAATTACTTCCAGGCATGGAGACTTCAATTACATCTCAGTTATATTAGATGTAATGTGTAATTGGTGTTTAAATAACGTTAACACATTCTGAAAGAAGACCATTAGATGAACAAAATGCAGCATGCTCGACAAAAGTCCCGACACTTGTTCCCAAGATATCTGCGTTTATGTTGGAAAGTCATCATGAAACTGATTTCGTGAAAAATGGCATGAAACTTGGAATGTTTAACAATGTTTAAACATTTTGAAAGGAGACCATTAGCCGAACAAAATGCAATAGGTAGCGGTGATTGTAATTTAATTCAGGAATTAAAGTCAATTACAATTATATGTAATTAATTGTATTTATGAAATATTTATACAAAAGTATCGTAAACAAAATATTACATTTTAGGTACAAACAAGAATAAAAAAATTTTATCAAATCCAAATTTATTTGCTTTATATTCTAACTTCTGTGGGGTGACAGCTTTATTAAAAATATCTGCAACCATCTCATTTGTAGAAATATATTTCAGTATTACTTCCTTCTCGTCTATCTTCTGGCGTATAAATTTGGCTTTTGTAAAGTATTATTTTGCATTTTCCTTTTTTATTCACAATTAGTATTAATGGTTGAAAGTGACACGACAAAAATTAAAACAAAATATATTTTTCTTTTCAACGTACAAATTATAACACAAATTTTTCAAATTGAACAAGATTAAAAATTTACATTGAAGCTAACATAAAATTGAGCAAAGTATTTCCGACAGTTTTGATATCAACGTGTTTAGTTTTTGTAGAGTAATTGTATTTTAAAGCAACTTGTATTTTGTATTGGAATTTTGTTATTACAAAATAAAATTATATTGAGGTTATAGAAAAAGAAGAAAGAAGAAAAATAAAATTACTTCAAACTGAGATTTGGGATTCAGTTCAGCTTCTAAACTTGTTTAACAGCTGTGAGTGACATACAGCCTCTGTCGATGACAATGCGACAGTCTTTTGCTTTTTAGTATTCCATGAAATGGCACCACACTGATAATTAAAACATATCCTAAGGTAGATTACCGGCCTTCTAAATTTCCATCCCAATCATCATCACAATATCCAGTTATTATTCATCTTCTTTCTTTTTATTCATAATGCGTTTATTAATTGTTCCTTTCAAATATCTTATTATTTTTACAGCTTCCCAATGTGGTTTTCCAGGATTTGAAATAAAACTACTTAATATGTTTACAGGTTAACATATATTAGGACGAGAAATCTGTGCAGCATATAGAAAGCATCCTATTGTTTGCATGTATGGAACTTTAGACATTTCTTCTTTAGCTCCATCATTTTCCGGACACACATTTTTTGACATTTTTACGATTGCAATCACTCATACCGGAACATCTGAAATATATTTTGAGTGCTCAATTTAATTTAAATCTCAAAATCTTTTAATTTTCATTCCAAGAACTGAAGAGAATTCACCAAATCCTTCATTTTATATTTACTGCTAAGTGTTTGTTTTACTAATTTTATTATACTTAATTAATTTATTAGAAAATATCAGTACATCATCCGCGTAAATCCTTACGTATAATATCTCATTTAGCCTTTTTACGGTTGTCGTTGTCGGGTCGAAAATCGTTTATTTTTATGCATTTCACTACAAAAAGTGGAAAAATGTATACGTACGTATATATCGAAAGTGATTTCAATTCCGCAAATTCATTCTTCAGAAAACGAACAATTTTTTCTGAATGAAACCACTTTTAATTCCAAAGTGGAATTTAGTTTCTTTAAGATTTGTTTACTTGCGGTTTTCAAATTTACTTTTATTATGTGTCTTTACTTAGATAAGCCTTGTTCTTTACTTAGGTGTGCGCATTATTGCCACATTTAAATAAAACGGTGAAGATTAAGCAGTTTTTAGAAATAAGCAAAATTGATCGGTACCTGAAGAAGGTAAAACAAAATCGATCGGAATTTTGAATACGGATTTCAAACCATTTTATCGGAATTTGTGACATGCCTGTTAAATATACACTTTTTTTCTTTTTTTGTGGTGAAGGGTATAAAACGTAAAATAGAGTTAGAAGAACTGAAAGGCATTTTATTTATACTAATTTAAAGGTTTTTTTGTATATAGGTTTTTCCTGTTTCAAAGCTACTGCATTCGAGGAAACAATAAAAACTAATTTAATTTACTTTTTTTTATTAAAATAATAAAGATCATTTCGAAAAAATATTTTAAACATATGTTTGTATAAAAAGCATAAAATATTAGTGTGTGTGTGTGTGCGTGTTATACATGCATATAGATATGTATGCATGCAGTTTGTAATTAAAATAAATTTTCTACTAAGTTATTGATTAACAAATATTTTAATAACAGTTGCAGGATAATTAAGCTGAACATTTAGTACACACTGGTTGATTTTCTTCAACAGCAAAAGTAGATGTAGTTATAGGTTGCGCACATTTCTAAAAATAATGAAGACAAAATATAGAAAAACTGATAATCATAATATTTATTATTAAAATATATGTATGTGTGTACCTTGCATTTAAAACAATCCCTATGCCATTTGGCTTCTAAAGCAACGATTGCATTGTCCGTTATGGGCTTTGTACATCCTGCACATCTGGCGGCAAACAATGCTTCAAAGTCACTTTTACAGTATGCCTTTCCATCTCTCTCATAAAATGAGGAGCCCACCAATGGTTTATTGCACGGCCCACTACAGCAGAAACAGCCTTCATGCCACGTTAGCCCTAGTGCCTTAATTGTACGCTTAAAATTAAAAAAAAAAAATGTGTTCATAATTTTGTTTCTATTACATTCAAAACTTTATTTGGCTGCTTTTCTTTTACGCTTTGAACGAAACATCACCAGTAAAAATTATAATTTGCAAAGTTTTAATGCAAAAGACCTAATCATAAGATAAAACTGGGGTCAAATCATATCATTTTAAGACAATTGTGGACAAAACCAAGCGATTTATGCTTGACCACTTCAGATACGCAAAAATCAATTTCTATATCGTGCACGAGTTTTAGTAATATCCCAAAGGTTATAGGACGAATTTTCAAACCAATTAAAGACATATCGTCAACTTGTCAAAAAGCAATCACTCTGGCGAAAGGTATATTTTTATATTTAAAGCGCACTTCTTGAAGAAGCCACAAATCCACCGGAAAGTCATTCTTCATTATGAAGAAAGGTTCAAATAATTCTATTATTGTTTTGTTTCTCAAAGTGCGATAAGAAGAATTTAGAATCAGAAAAGACAATTGAACACAAACTTACATACCATTACAAAAACAATAAATGTTTGCTTTTCGTAATTGAAATTCGATTTAAAAAAATGTCTAAGAAAATAAATTACATAAAATAATTACGATTTAATTCTTCCTGTTAAACACATAATTCTCCGAAATTTTTTCATATCATTGACCGAAATGAAAGAGCATGTAACAACAGAAATGTTGCAATGCACCATTTCTATTATTGACAAAAACTAAAAAGGAAACGTCGAGTGTACAATTTTTATTGATATTTTTTTTAAATTATTAGAAAATTCGAGTGGAAACTCTGCACAAAATTTCCACGCTGTAATAAAATCTATTAAAAGATAAAGGAATATTTTACTAAAGCCAAAACGCTTACAGCGCAGAACAATGCCAACAATTTTTAATTTTTGGGAAGTTATTGCAAAAATGACGGATGACGTTTTCAGCAGCCACTTCAGGAAAAAAATAACTACTTTTAACGTAAGGAATAGGAAGTTTTTTCACTCGATTTCTAAAAATTTTTATAGGCTTTAAAAGACATGCTTGAGCCTTTGTGGCCAAAGCACGAGCAAGGGCGGCCTTGTTTACCATTAGCTAAATCGATATACCTTACTCTACGGAAGCTAAGCAACCAAAATAGCTTTAGAGAATTGGGTGATCGATTTTATGTTGGAGCTGGAACAGCATAAAGGTCATTTAAAAAAACAACAAAAGTAATTTTGCTACTAAAAAGCAAAATTGTAACATTCCCATCGACCGAAACAAGCCAACGTATAACAATGGAACAGTTTGAGGCTAGATGGAACCCACATCCGAATATCGCAACCATTAAGGGACAGCGAACAAAAACGTTTTGTGGTTGTTTTTTATTTTTTATAAGTACACAAAAGAATACCAAACGAAACATCAACTATAAACTGATGCCTGGTTGCTTTTTTACTGCCTTAAAAATACTCATTGTTGACGTTTTGAAATCGTATACATTGTAAATATTTTGTACAGCGGCTTTATGAAACAGTATACTTTGTTCGAATGCAAAGCAATTAACATTTTGGAAGTCAGCCTATGTTAGTGAATATAGACTACCTAAGGTAGATCGATATGCGAAGAATATTGATTGATTGAAGAATGTCGCGAAATTATCAATTCCGTATTTACTTAAAATAACCGATAGCATCTTAGATAGAAAATGCGTTTTGAATTAAAAGAAATTTGAAACACTAAATGACTATTTTATATTAAAAAAAAATTATTAATTTTTTTAATAAATAATAACAAAAATCTATTAAATAATCCTATTTAAAATGGATTTTTTTAATATTTGTTAAAATATTGATTGCATGATATCAAGAGAAAAATATACGAACCTCTACAATTGGATTGTTACAGGCATGACACTTTCCAGAATAATTTTTCATAAAACAGTTTGAGCAAACTGGTTCTCCATCTTGGATATTAAATGTCGCTTCTTCAATCGGTAGCTCACAATCTTTACAAGCAAAATGCTCTGGATGCCAAGTTTTTCCCAATGCTGTTATTATGCGATGTGTTATCACTTCCTTACATTTGTGACAAATTGTTTCCGACTAAAAAGATAATTGCAATTAATATTATTTTAAAGTAATACTAATTTAAAAAAAGAAATGTATCGTATATTTTCATAAAAAAGGTATTATTTTGATTTCAGCCTTTTTTCAAGTTAAAATAATCAAATTGATTTACTTAAGTTTAGTTTTGTTTTGAGTTAAAATTGTTTTGTTGATCAGATTTGTTTTACTTTATGATCGAAAAATGGTATTAACTCAAAAAATTGATTTTTTGCAATAATTTTACAAATTGAAAGGAAAAACGGTGTAAATACATATACTTTTTATAATGGATCTATATGGATCACTTCAAGTGAAAATTCTAAAATTTCGAGTTAATGCCCTCCTTTTCTTGTTGATCAAGTGCATACATATCGCATGCTGAAGGGTATGTAAGATTCGGCATAGCCGATTATAGCACTCTTGTGCCAATACTTTGCAATAAATTTATGTGGTTTTCATGAATAACAACGCATATCTTAGAGACTTTTTTAAAGTTATTAAATATTTCTAAACATTCTTTATTAAAAGCATGAAATTTTTAAATAAAAATATTTTTGTCAACTGAATAAAAAATATGCTAAAAATATGGTCAGAAATAGCAACGATTGTTCTCGAGTGTATTTTTGTATAAAACGAATGCGTTATAAATTGACTGCGTTTCAACATTCGTTGTAAGTTTAAGCATAAACAAAAATAAAATTGCTTCGTAAGATAATCTGAAAATAATTATTCATAAAGTGTGAATAATTTTGTGACGCTTAAACTATCGATTTAAGAGAATAATGAATTAATAAATAATGTCACAAAATAGCATTCTTTTCTTTGTATTCATTCTCATTTGTAATTTAACAATTGAGAATATTCCTGAGTGCTTTTAATTAATTTACGAGATTATTTCAATTTATTAAAAAATTGGCTTATTCATATGTTTGTTTTATCACCATTACAACACATCTACATTAATCTGATACAAACTTTTAAACATAATTTCTGTGTAGGCATTAAAGAAAAAACAACATCTGCACTGAAGGAATAAGAAAAAATCTGTTATTATAATTTATTATTAACATAAAAAACAATATTTTTTCACTATTTACTAACATACTATTTAATAATGAGTATCATAAAAAGATAAAACAAATAAACAGCAAGGTGGACAATATAATACTCGTAAGTAAATATGTAAAATAGCTTACGTTCTTGTATTTTCTTCTAAATTTATTAAGAAAGAAAAATTATTATTACAAGTTTGTGTGTTAATTTTTAAAGACTGTTTTCTTCATTAATAAATTTAATTAAACTTAGGCCCAACAAAATTAACTCTTTGTTAAAACTATTTGGATTTTTTCGCTTCCATTGGAAGTAGCATGTTGTCCTTAATAAAATCAATTTTATTAAAAAACAAGTAAGAGTGCTGTATTCAGCTATGTCGAATCTTATATACCCTTTATCATATATGTAAATCTAGGTTAGTGCAGAAACTCTAATAAAAAAAGCAAATATTGGGGTGACAGAATTAAAAAGTAAAAAAAAATTGGTACTGCACACATAATTTTACATAAAAATGACATCAGAGCTTAATGAGTTTTTTTTTTTATTTTTATTGGAGCTACTTCAGTTTTTGAAACTATATCTCATAGCTTGGCGCGTTTAAATTTTCTCAGGCTTATCTAGTACTTTGGAAAAGTTGATTTCAACCCAAACACGAACAGACAGACGAACATCGCTCAATCGACTTCGCTGTGCATAAGAACTCCAAATATATACACTTTATGGGGTCGGAAATGGATATTGTAGAAATTATACACGGAATGATTAACATAGATATATCCTTTTTTCACCTGTGGTGAACGATATAAAAACACAATACTCATATAAAGATGTCAAGAAATTTAAAAAAAAATGTTAAAATAAAAATTACTTTAAAGTGTTCTGTTGTGAATTCAATTCAAAAAGCTTTATAATTATAGTTCATGTTTAAATCTCAAAATATCGTTTAAGTTATAACATTTGAAATCCTAAAAAATGGAATACTATAAATAATTTAAAGCTTTATTTACTTTTATCTATAAAAATGTATGATCTCTTTATGTAAATCATGAACCCTGCTCTCCTAAATAAATCTATACATATAAAAAGGCGAACACAAAACTTCGGGATGCTTATTCTCTTTTGTTTGCCAACAAGTTTTTTTTTTATAAAAATAATAAATAAAATAAAGCATAAAAGTATATTTGTTTTCCAATAATCTGACGTTTCGAAATTTTTTAAATATTCATGATTGGGCAAAGAAAAACAACTCTTCTTTAAGCTTAATTTTATTCTTATTTTTAAATTTATTTAGGCTATTCCTAAATATTTTAAGGAAAAATTACAAGTGTATAATCGCTAACCCGACCAAGAACAGTTGTAAATGGAATCGCTGTTTAATTTACTTTCAAACTTCAGGTTGTTTTGTTTATTTTTGAAAAGTTAAATTTAAAAGCCAATAAAAATTTAAGTTCGTATCAATGTAAAATATTATGAATATGAGCGTTAGAATAGATAAAAAAAAACGGTCACAAACTGAATGTTTAACAATGTTCTTCAATGAGATTTGAAAATGTGTAAAACGTGTGTAAGAAAAAGAGTTCTTTCAAGATTAAAGCTTAAAACTCATTTTGAATTTAAGTCAGCTTCTTAGGGTTTTTTGCCTTCTTTTCATTAGTTCAAATCTCTACTCAAAGTAGTTTTGTCTAATTGGTCTTCTAGAATTGTACATATATATGAACTGCATTTTAATAGATCTAAAACACGTTATAAAACAACAACAAAACGCAAATGACTATATCCACAATTAATAAGTTTATCAGTAACCGTTATAAAAAACAAAAAAAAAACAATTTTCTCTCAGCTTTCCCCTTCCGTTGTAAGAATATTAATTATACGGTAAAATAAAAAAAAAACAAATTATTGGTTACTTACCATGATCAGAAATTTTTTTAATCTTATATTTATCGAATAGTTTCTGTTTTATTAAGGTCTGGTCGTGTATCTTCAATGTTTATCCTGATACGCAAATATAAAATAAAATTAGTAAAAACAGTTTCTTTATTTTGCTGCAGCGCTCTAATTAATAATTCTCAATACTTTTATGTATATGTACAAAAAAATATTTATTTATGCATATTAATTTTAAAGAAATTGAAACAATTCTCAATGTTGTCAATACAAAACGAATTTAAAAAAACAATAAGTGACATCAAACAAGTAGAAGTTGTATATGTTTGAAAGAAAAGGATGTCGCAAGTCGTATCAATACCAGGTGGTCGCAATGGCGAATTTATCAATTTTCTCTGAAACCCTAAATCTCGAACTCCATACATAAAAAATATGTATAATTTTTTTATATGGTGTTTGCCATTTAGCGTTTAGGCAATATTCAATTTTGTATGTAAAATATATCCTCTTAAAACCAAGGTAAATTAATTTACAAGTGGTCTTTATAGCCCAGCTGATTTTTGTTCAAGTTCGACGTTGTTGTCAAAATTTTAAAATATGTAATTTAAAGAATCAATAATTTTCCAATAATTTGAAAAAGTTATAAAATTTAAAATTTTTATAATTAAATTTGAAAACTATAAATGAAATATGAGTTATTGCTGGTACAACTATATTTAAAGTACCAAATGATAATAAAAGGATAAACTAAATTGGGCTTCTTCTTGTTTAGCCAGATATTTTTGACATCAACGTGAGCTCTGCTATAAGAAAATGACATTAGGTTTTGGTTTTTGTAGTAGTGCGGCCACCTAGTATTTAATTCGCATTCCAATATAAGTACATATGTATGTACATATATATCGAACGATAATTTAATTTTTTATTATATTATTATTACTATTAATTTTAATATTTCCTTTGTAGTGTTTACTATTAATTGTTATCTAATCTAACGTATCTAATCGCCTAATTTTTTTCAAAGGAAACATATTTTGATGAATTCCTTTTTGCTTTTGAAACCCTACGAAACACAATTCTATTGTTACTGTTATTTTTTATTTTTTTTTTTTTTTTTTTTGTTATATCAAGAACATAAATCTTTGATACAAGCACTGTTTTTCTCTTTTATTGCAAAAACGCAATAAGATTATTTCCATTTTAAATTAATGTAGAACTGAAATACAGAACTGCAACTTTGCATTTGTCCGTTCTTAATAATTTTTTGTATTTGTTCGCAATAAAAATCGATAATTTTGAAGAGGAGTTAGATTAGTAAATTAAATATTTGACGTCATGCCGAGTAATTTCCAGATTGTCGCTTAAATTTATTGATCTTCTGCCTATGAGCTCATATGTCGTATTGAAAACATCGATAGGTAAACAAAAATAATATATTATTTATTTATTTAGTTACCTAATTTTATAAATAAATTTTAAGATTAAAAACTATATTTAACGAGCACTGGCTGCCAGGACTATCAGCTCGAGAATAATGTAATTAATTTAAGGTGGACCAAAATGTTTTCTGTTTTGGATAGCTTAGTTAAGATCTTTTTATTTCTTATCGGCTTTATTTCTAAAATTGCAACTTTTTGGCCACAACTAAGTTTCAGTTATTGGTCAGGTAATGTGGACAAATTTACTTCCGTTATATAAATGTACCAAAAAACTTGATAAAAGTTGGTGAAAGCAAAAAAACGCAGTAGAACTGCGATAATTCGTACCCGGACAAACAGAAAATCATTATAACTCGTATTACATTTCGGTCCCTTCGGTAATTCGGATGAAATATGTTTTAACTTCTGAAAAATTATATTTGTTATTAGGAACCTCTTAAAATTCCAAAGCGAAATAAAAGTCAATGCCCTTTTGCTCATGTTGTGTTGCATGTTAAAAGAGATTTGTGTGTTTACTCGTAATTATTTAATAATAAGTTTATTATCTGTAATATTTCAATTCAGATATTGAATAAATTTTTGATCAACAATTCACAACCAATTGTATGTGCTAAGTTATCGGTGGCATTTTTTATGTAAACATTTACTGCAACAATATTTCTGCATATAATTATTGACTCGTAGGAGGGAATTGACGATATTTTTAGTAAAAAAAAATGTCTATCTGTTCAGTTTAATCAATCAATTTCAAATCTTCTCGTTAAAATGAAGACATAAAACTTAGAACTTGATGGCAGGCAATGAAGTTTTGTAAGATCTATTACATAAATGCCCATTTATTTAATGCACTTTTGTTGATCATTTCAAGTATTGAAACATGAAAAGCGCATGCAATATAAAAATTATAATTTATTATATTATTGTTATAATTATTAGTTATTTATTTTAAATTATTTTAACCCTCGTGGGCACTTTTTGCTTCGTATTTCAGTCTCAATACAAGCTGTTATGCAGATAACTTCTGTTTACATATCGCGAAGCATACTTTCTTTATACATTACAATTTTTTGTTTTGTTTTTTATTTATGTATCAGTTCAGTATGTTGTATGTTTTTTTTTCCTCAATAAACAATAGAATTCAAGTTTGAGTTCAATATTTTTAGTTAAATGATTAATCGAATTTCAAGAAACTATTATATCCTTTTCTTTCTGAACACACAAATATGCTTCATTTACATGCTGAAAACACGGAATATTTGTTAAACGAGTAAAGACACTGGGATTTTGTATGTTTGTATGTGTATCAACATATTTTTCGAAATGGTTCTCCAAAATCCTTTAAATTCATCATATATATATGTGTATAAGTTTATGAGCAAATCCCAAATATATGAACAAGTGAAACTGTTTTCAAAACATACAAGTGCTCAATATTTTACAACTTGAACCATCGCGGTTTATAAAAAATAGAAAAATAGTTTTAAATATTGGGGTTTCAGTTGTGAATTGCTGTTTAGTTTTTAGTTTTCGTTAGATCATCGTACACTTATAATACAATTTAACTAATCAAAATTGAACAGATGGTTGACTCAGCTATTTATGTAAATATGTATAAATGTACGTTAATTACTTGATTATTTATACTCAGACTTGATTCGACATTTCAAAATAATTAAACAATAAACTATGTCAAGTAATAAAAATATTCTTTTCTTTTTTTGGTTTTGTTTTGACTTTGAATTTTTGAGGAAAATGCATACAAACATTGTTCATATGTATGTATGTACGTATAATATTTTTGAATACTCTTTTCTAGACTTAGCTCATTGTAGGTATAATTAGTTTCTAACAATTACTTTTTAATATTTCTGGTTTTTTATTTTTATTTTGGTTTTTTTTATATGTATACATATGTTTGTATGTGTGCGTTTGTATATAAATGCTTGTATTTACAAACAAATATATAAATTCGTATTTAATCTGAATACTGTTAAAAAGTACGTGTAAAACGTTGAGAGTCGCGAAATAAACTAAAGCACTGTGCCAGTAAAACAATCATGAAGCACCAAACGAAAAATGTCTTCCATAAACTCAAATAGCTTTATTACTGACGATGACGACAACGGGTAGAAAAAACCAAAAACAAATGAAATAGTTATGGAATAAACAGTGCCACAGATAAAGTTAAAGTCAGCTATGGCAGAGAAAGCAACAGAAGAATAAAACTTTACAAACACTAATTCAATGGGAGCTGAGCTGGTGTGAATTGGTATCGCAACTGTAGTAAAAAATCATTTGGAGAGAAAGCAGCACAGAATAATAAAAGTATTTAATAAAATAAAAATTAAATAAATAAACAAACTAACAAACTTATGAATGAATTAACGCTGTTCATATCAACCTTAAGGTTTTATGTCATTTTGTGTTTTTTGGCTTGAACAACTTTATAAATCGCAAAACATAGAAGTATTACTGCACCCAAAATAGATTGTTATTATATGGACCTTAATATTTTTCCTAATGACGGTGTTTATTCGAAACAGATGCTTTGTTTTCTTTTTAATATGTAGGTGTGTAAGAACGTATAAAATAGTATTCGCTTTACCGGAAAAATCCTGTGTCGTTACGTGTCTAAATATGTATAGTACATGCTTGAACCAGAGATGGTTTGCGAAATGTTGAAGTTGCATCAACCGGCTGCTTAAATTGTAATTTGCAGGTATTAATTATCGGAATTTAAAAATGAATTTTTGGTTTGAGTTTCATCATTGAGTTGATTTTGTACGTCGAAAATATAAAAACGTGAAAGTTGTACCGAATAAAACTACTCGAGTAATATAAAACAAGTAAAACAATTAATATTCGTGTTAAATAGGACAACTGTTATGAGTAAAATTTTCAGGTTTAAATGTTATTGGGCTTCGTTTGTATCTTTATAAAAATATTATTTTAGACCATAATTTCAAAAATTATTTATTTAATACTAGGCCCGGTCCACGTTGCCCGCTCCATCTGTCGGCCAATTCACGAACAGTAAATACAAATAAATATTAGTCGAAATCGGTGATATAGGTCTTAAGTTGTAGTTCACAAGAAACTAAATATTGCGTCATCTATCGAAGGAACTTTAAATTAAAGAGCATTCATATAAAATCGGTCCAGTATTTTTTGAGTTTCAATCAATCACTAACATACACGTTATTCTTGCATACATAATATAGAGATGTTTGGCAAATAACGCTTTCTAAAACTGATACCAGATCGTTATGCCTTAGATTTTGTCATATTTAAAAATTCCACATCTTAAATCATTTAATAATAATGTTTAAAGGAATTGGCAAACACCAATTTTCTCACCTTATGTTTTTTTCTTACTTCTCTATCGCCCCATACATTTGTTTTTTTATCGATGATATTTCATTGTTTCAAATGATATGTAAAAACTTAAGGCAGGCGTGATTTTTGCCCTCTTCCTCGAAGGACATGGACCGATCTTGCTGATTTTCAATAGCACCTCTTTCGATTCTCTGCCTGATCGATTGGCGTACTTAAATTTTCTCTTGCTGATCTAGTGCCTTGGCTAACTTGATTTTAAAACTAACGCGGACAGAGAGACTTACATCACTCAATCGAGTTTGGTATGCATAAGAACTCAGAATATAAATACTTTTTAGAGTCAGAAATTACAAACTTAGATAGATACACCCTTTTATAATTTTTTTAGTGAAGGGTATAAAAATGTTGAACCAATTTTAATAGTTTTTTTTTCTATTTTATCGCTATCACGATATAAAACAGTCCGTCAATGTCATTTGTATTAATAGAAAAGCGGTGTACTCGCAAGCAGCATTTTGGCGTGGTCATCCTGAAACTAACTAAGCTGACCTGAATTAAACTAAATGAAGTGTGCACACTGTGTCTTTTAAAATTCAAATTGAAACAACTGAAGGACATCATTTCAGTCACCCTTCAAATAAATTGTTATGTTTTCCAAATCTTTAGCCTAGATCGATGACATTTCCCTTAAAGGTAGCACATAGCTGAAATTAACTCTTGCAATTGAGAATAATTCAGTTCAGAAATATAAATAGCAACAGCTGGCATATAATATTACCTACAACATTTAACTGGGAAAAAAATTTTTGATATTATTTAAGGTTAAAAAACAATAGTACAACATTTTATTATACCTGCTTTGTAAGTTAATGTAATCATGTTTGTTTTTAAAAGATAAATCAACATTCAAACACCTCTGCTATTTCCTTCTAAACATTAACTGCCGAATTAAAATAAAATTTAAATGATGTCATCAACATATCGCACACCACTTCACAACCTAATATTTTAAAGACATCTCAGACATAAAATGTTTAAACTGATGAAAAAATATTTCGTTAAAAAAAAAGAGTATAACCCAAGCAGGTTTGTTGATTTGCTCTAATTATACTAAAATTGATAGAGTTTAGTAAAATGATTGAATTGCTAAAAGAAATTAATAATTTAATTTACTTTATTCGTGCTTGATTCCTTCAAATATAAATATTTCATGATATTCTCAGGAATCAAGCACGAACAAATTAAATTAAATTTGAAAAGATTCCGAATAATAAATTTTAATATGAAATTAATAATTTGTAATAGAAAAAATGTTTTTAAATTTAGAAAGTGAAATCTTGATTTATGTATGTGTTTGTTAGTATTTCAATGTCTGGCTCTGCGGCAAGGTTATACGAAAAGTAAATTTTGTTTTATATTTCCAGTGAGTATGACAGTTTCAATACAAAGTAAATATTTCTTAGATATGTATGTATGTATGTATGCTAGCTAGAGTTTACCAATTTAGTGTGTCTAACCTTTTTAAATATAATACTTATACTTAGTTGGAACAGTGGACATGGACACGCTCATAAAAAGTAAGAACAAACAATTATATTCTATAAAAAACTATATTACTCGTATCTATTTTATTGTTCGGATAATAATACCTGCAATTATTCTTATTGGCGAAATATTGAATTAAAAAAAAAGAGAGAAAAGAAGATTATGGAAAAAAATTGATTAAAAAAATGAAGTATTTTTAAACGAAATGCTATTGAAAGAAATAAAATAAACAAGTAAATCTAGTTTAGTGAAGTAACTCCAATCAAAAAAGCAAATATTGAGGTCACAGGGGATTAAAACAAAAAAACAAATTTGGCACTGCATATATGTAATTTTAAATAAAAATGCCATCGGCTCTAAATGAGTAAAGCATTTAAAAAAAAAAAAAATTTATATTTCCTATGTTGATATTTGAAAAAATTAGAAAATCTCAGGGCCCCGGAATATATGGGCGAGCGCCAATTTTTTCACTTGATGTTTTTTTCTTATTTTTTAATTCTCTATCGCCCCATATATTTATTTTTTTGATTGGAGTCACTTTATTGTTTCAAATGACACGAAAAAATTAGAGGTAGGCGATATGTTTTGCCTGCTGCCTCGAAGAACATGGACCGACCATGCCGATTTGCAACTGGCATATTTATTTTTTTGTCAAAAAAAACGAACAGACGGACATCGCTTAATCGACTTCGCTATACATAAGAACGGAATGACAAATTAGGAAACAGAAGTTTCTACAAGAAACATTGCTATACACGAGGGAACATTAAGTAGAACATGCTGTTGTTTCCTCGTGCGTATCTATCATTATACTAACGGATATAAAGTATAAATATAATAGAAAGAGCTATAAAAAGCAAGACCGTCAAACTCTATGTGAGTAACTTTTTTTTTCCTAAGGGTCACAACGGAACCAAAAATTTAAAAATATTTTTTTTACTAGAGAACAATAACATATGGGGTCTTCAAACTTTATTGAATAATTTTCTAAAGATGTATAATTGATCAAAAATTGACGACATTAAAAAAGTGCGCTTCTCACATTCGTCTCGTTGTTAAATGTTGCAACTGATATCTTAAAATAAAGCAACAAAAACCGAAATTTTATAATTGTACCACTTTATTTAAGCGCCAAAACTTTTTACTTGTAAATTCTGAATTGAAGTATAAAAAATATTTTCCCTCATATTCAATTTTTTCTTTTTGTGTTTCAAAAGAAAAGATTTCTTAATTCAACATGATTTTGAAACTTATTTAGATGTGTTTTATATATCCCTCATCAATAAGTAGAGAAGTATTCTCCGGCTCTTTCAATATCTAGGAAGCGTTCTCTTTAAAAATAAGAAATTGTAATAGAAAATTGAAAACAAAACTTAACTTGCCTGTTTTGGTAGGCACGTATGAACTAGACCTAAACGGATAATCAATCATAATGAAATATCGAAACTATTTTTAACTTTGTTGCAATAAAAGTTTAACAGAAACAAATGTACAAGACGAGTTACAGAGAGAACCAATTTAATATAAAGATTAGTTGGTTAAATAGATGATCTTTACAACTTACACAACCTAAGGCAGATAGATGCGAAGAATGCTGAATCCTGCTAGTGTCTTACTTTTCTTGTTTACTTTGGAAAACGTCCGCATACATTTGTAAATATAAATGACATCGAACCAAATTATTATTTTCCGTCTTGCAACACTTTCTTTTTTTCATATTTTGCTTCGAAAGTCTAGTTCCTTATTCCTTAAACTTCACCGACTAAATGTCGATTTATTTACATAATATTTTGTTTCTGACCCAATGTGCACTGTCTTTATTTTCATTAAATGTAAAAGTGACTAATTGTTGAAATGAATCAAAAAATACTCCCTGGCGTTCAATACTTTAAACAAAAAAGTTTGATCAATAATTTCTTTTATATTTGGATATTTATGACAATTATCACATTAACGTACATATATGTATGTATGTATGTATGTATGTATTCTATTTGTGCCAGTTTGTTTAATGCACATAAGTATGGGATGTACCTCTTATCATTATTTCATGAGTATTTATGCTTCTTGAGAACACGGTATTCATTTCTGAAACTAAAAAAATCTTTCAACTTAAAGTGTGCATACAACTTTTATAGCATTAATCAAGGATTTAAAACAGACACAGAAAATTGCGTGCATACATATCGACATGTTATATAAAAATATAAACAAAGAGAGCTATCAGTTAGCTTTCCTCGATGTAAGGCAAGAAGAGAAATATTTAGTCAGATTGTCTTTTTATAAAACTTAAAAACATTCCATATGTGCTTGATGCAGTTGAGATCAGGACTTGCTCTAGATATAGCCAGATGTTGATAGCATGGTTATAGAAAAGCCATATGAATGGCGGAATTTTTCGCCGTTTCTTTTCTTTGCAGATCCAGCGGCAGTCCAGTGTTGTCAACTTGAACAGAAAAAAAAACCTATCTTAACCCTTTGCACTCGAAGCTTTTTTTCACTCATAATACCAGCAACTCGAATCTAATATGCTCTACTAATGAATAACAGATGAAGACTAAATTGAATTTGTTTCAGTTATCCTATGTTAAGCGAAAAGTAACAGTTTTTTTTTACCGTTACATAAACAAAACTTTCCTGAACAGATTTCATTTGTAATTTGTTAACAGAATAAATGAAGTTATTACGATTTGTTTTTGTCCTTATGTTATGAACTGAAAATTATTTGCATTGTCTCAATAGCGGAGCCCTCGAGTTTGAAGATAAATTTTAAATGGCTCCGCTCCGGAGCCCTCGAGTGCAAAGGGTTAAATATGAAAGCTGTTATTATATTAAATTTAAATGCGTATCTGGTAATTTTATTGCTTGATGGTGTGACATATTCCGGTGACTCGCATTGCATATAATAATTTTCTTTGAAGCTTACAGACATACCTAAACACGAGCGAAAAGCGTTTTTTGCCGTCAAAAGTTTTCATGCGCTTTTGTTTAGGTATGGCATTTTAGTGTTCAAGCTTTACAGAAAAAAATGTTTGGAAGCTTTTACTTCATATTCACTTAGTGCAATAAATAATAGTGGCAATATTTCTTCGGGACAAATAAAATGATTTTCAAATAACATAAGTATGCTTTTTAAATATCTTCCAAAAACTAAGAACATCGGAACTGGTAGTCCTAAATAAAAACCTTAAAGGGGGGTTTAGACGGTACGACTTTACGTACGTAAAATCCAAGAGAAAATAATATAAAATTCCATCCGTATTTTAAAACTGAGAGTAAAAATCTTACGACAGATAATATTTGCGTTTACACAATTGGTATGAGTAAAACACAAAAAAACTAAAATAGCTGTTTGCAGAAAAATACATCCCTGATATAATGATTCGTACTTGTCTTTTGAAAATTTCCAAAAAACAAAGAGAGCCATACGACTGTCAAATTTTCATCCGTATTTTCTCTCAATTTGTGCAGATTCATTACGTATTTTGTTTAGACGATCCCACTGGTACTATTCTGCACAAAAATATGACATGTCGTAAGACTTCTGTGACCATGTAAACCGCCCTTAAGTAATACTTAAACACAACAAATACGAAGGAGGGGTGGATAAAATGAATGTTCAAAATAGGAAATGACTTTGACACAAAGCAATCCAGAATCTATTATAGGTTAATTAGAATTAAAAAACAATTTTTTTGCATTTACTGAAACTTTACTCTTATGTTCCGGACGTTCAACGTTGTGTAGTGACTTAAGTGATTTCTTTTCTACATAAATAATGTCACCTTGTTAAAAGGTGCATGTATAAGAATCTAGCCAATCCTGTAATAATGCTAATTGTTATTTGCTGACAACAGACACACAATTTATGAAAAAGTGGGATGGCCTGTTTAAAATAGCTGACAGATAAATTTGTTCTTCGAAATATAAAAAAGCCCTTAAAGATTTGCTTAAATTTTAAGATCTCAAAAACAATAATTATTTTAATATAACGGACTAATATGATAAATTTTAACCTTTAATTAGGCGCATTAAGAAAATCACACAATTAATCGCATGGAGTCTCATGTGACCTCAAAGTTTATTGAAAGTATTGGATTACAAAAAAATAAAATAAAAATGAGTATCTTTTGTTAAAAAATAAAAAGATAAATATATTTTCATTTAAAAAATTAATAAATTCAGTACTGGTTTCTTACAACTACTTCAACAGTAATATATAAAAAAAACAAGTCAACCTTAATCAGCAGGTTGTGATGTACTGCATCCAGTGCAGGACATGAAAACATGTTGCTAACAAATAAAAGTAGCACATTTTTTACATTTAGTTGAAATTTTTTGTCGATTTTTCTTTGGCGTAAAGAACGGCGCCCACGTTTTGATTGATTGATATACCTTATCATATATATCGCGCGCTAAATTCTAAGTTCCTGTGCTTTTGAAAAGACCAATTTTAAAAAAATTAAAAAAAAAATTCATTTTACATTTTGATTACTTTTCAAAGAAAACCTGTATTTGGGCATGTATTATTTTCCTTTGATTATCAAATTGTTTTTTCTGCTCTCGAGGTATTATGGAACCGCCAACATCTTAACAAGAATAGAAAACGTGTCTAAACCATTGTCAACGAAAAATTTCAACTCCAGATTCATCATGAGCCCACAAATCAATAAAATTTAAGTGGAACCTCTTATCCATTATCAATAAGACCAAGAAGGCCTCAATCTGATTAAAACTTTCCCCTTATTTTTTCGATGTATAGGTTGATGTTCATGACTAAAGACTCGGTTACGTCTTTATCAAAAATAACTGAAAACATTCGATGCAAGATTTTGCATTTTAGATAACCTTTTGAATCCTATTAGATGAATCACGTATTCTTACAGATGTTGATAGTGGAAGTTTAGACCCCTAACATTACTTTTTGCTTATGTCTCGATAAGAAATTGTTGCTATCTAATAATTCAGAACCAATATATATATATATATATATATATATAATATAATTATTGTTACGCAAATACTTCAAGGAAGAAATAAAAAAGGTTAATAAAATCACAAAAAGAAATACTTGCTGCGGTCAAATAAAGTTACACTATTAGTTGCATGGGGTCACATGTATTACTAAAGCGGCAAGTGTGTATTCTTTTACAATCTAATCGAAGCTATAGAACATTATAAAATAAAGTTAAATACAAATAGTGGACGCTTAATGTAAAAAAGGAGCTGAAGGCTAAAATGCAGCAATAGCAAACACGAAAATAAACACTTACTTGCGCTACCTGCGTCCACGCAACATACATATGCATGTACATATTTACTATTGCCCCATCATCTTCAGCGACAACTTCGCTTAAAAGACTATGCAGCAACAGGCGTGTTGCTTTGATGGTTGGCTCGTTTTAGCTTTGATGTTGCTTGAGGAAAACGTCATCGGAAAAAAATTCTTTCATTATAGCACGTTTCAATGCTGTTAATCTACTCTGTAATTCGAATCGAAAGAACTAGTTTCGGAAGCGCAACATAATAAACATACAAACTGGACCAGTTTTTCATTCGAATCGAGCTACAGAGTAGACTTTCACGTTAATCATTGTTGCTGTTTTTTCTTTTTATTTATACAGTATCGGCCGTATGCATATCAAAAACTTAGAACGAGTTTGGCATTAGTGAAATAATTAAGCAGGGTCTCAGAGAGTGTTTCGCGTACAGGCACTCAAAGTCATTGTAAATTGTTGTCGTGACCCATAAACAAACAACAAGTAAGATTGCTATATTCGGCTATGCTGAATATTATATACACTTCACCATCTATGTAAATCTAGTTTAGTGAAGTAACTCAATTCAAAAAAGAAAATATTGGGGTGACAGAGAAATAAAAATGAAGTTAGAATATGCACATGTTTCCCGCATTCTACCACGTCAACCGCAATTGCCTAACATGCATCACATTTAACAACTTTGACATAAAGTGGACTTACAAGAGAAAAACTGCCATTTTTACGTACGGACCAACCCATAGAAATCCAGATACAAGACGAACATAATAGTGGGATTAAAGTCAAAGAAGACTAGTTCGTTCATTACCAACAAAATTAAAAAAAGTAATAAAAAATAAAGGATACGTTAAAAAGTATTAAAAACCTTTAAATATGGTTTTACCTCCAAAAATATTGTGTTGTGTGAATAATTTTGTCCACTTAAATTCGCGCCTAAAACTCAATTTTGCTTATAACTTCTCTATACAGCATAATTATTACAAGTTGTAAGTTGTTTTTTATTTTTGAAATAAGACTTATTAATTTAAAACTATGGAAGATTAAGTATTAAGTTGGTGCCTGTGTGAATAATTTTGTCCGCCTCTGTATATGCAGTACCAGAATTTGTTTTATTTTTTAATTATCGGTCACCCCAATACTTGCTTTTTTGGTGAGGTGAATACCTTTATTATTTTCTTCCTGTTTGGTCACAATTTGGCAGACCTTATTATTATACAATTCACCACAAAAAGTGGTAAAAGGGTATATCTAAGTTTGTCATTCCGTGTGTAATTTCTACAATATCCATTTCCGACCCCATAAAATGTATATATTCTCAGTTCTTATGCATTGATTGAACGATGTCTAGCATGATCGGTCAATATGGATATCATTTTAAAGCTTTTGAAGAGATATTTAAGAAAATACTAAAATTTTATTTTAAATGTTTAATCCATTAAGAGCCGATGTGATTTTTATGTAAAACTTTTTTTTATTTTTTAGTTTTTTGTCACCCCAGTATTTGCTTTTTGATTGGATTTGCTTCACTTAACTAGATTTACATAGATGGTGAAGGGTATATAAGATTCGGCATAGCCGAATATAAAACTCTTACTTGTTTTTAAAAACACTTCGGAAGTGTGCTCGAATTGTAGTGCGTTTAACTAGTTACTTATGTTATGAAAACGATAACACTTATTAATGCAGTCAAGGAGAAATATTATAGATTCGAAAATTAATCCCTTTATTGTAAGGCAAAACGTCTCACTGTCACGAATTAAGTTCACAAAATGCATGGTATTAAAAGCCCTTCCTCGTCATTTTCAAGTTTTATTTTATAACCATTTCAGAGCAGGAATTGTCGCGGTAGCTTTAGGTGCTGAAGTCTTGCCCTTGTAATGAAGGACAGAATTTAAGAGAAGTCGCGGCGCATGAGTTATAAAAAATTTCAATTTATCTTTCGAAAAATATGGATAGAAAGTCTTAATACTAATAATAATCAATATTTCCTTAAAAATTTCTTGTTTTTAGGTGACCAGCAATATTTAATTACAATGGCCCATATTCATAGTTATAGAATAAAGTAGACTCTTGCTAAAGTATACTCTAAAATAAAAAGCTCTTATTATCTTTTTTGCTTTCATAGTCAAGAATAAAGTATACTTTAAGTTTAGCCACCTTCCACTGGGTGGCAACTGTAATTTGATAAATGTTTTCATACAATTTCTAAACAAACATTAAAAAAAAGTAACCTTGTGTTTATTTTGTTCACTTTAGTATAAAAATCAGATAAAGAGTATTGTGTTCTTAAACCAAATAAAATAATTTTGGAAAAATGAGTTAAAAACAGCTTTGGTTTGTTTTAAATTTAGAGTTGACTTTCTCGCCAAAAATATATTTTGAATGGTCTATGAATGAAATAGAGTCGACTTTAAAATAAAACCGACTTTAGTTCCCTTAAAGTATACTTTATTTTAACTATGAATTTGGGCCTAATTCTTTTTATTCATTCATTTAAATTTAAAACTACCTAAAGCTGTTTTCAAGTCATTTTTCCAAAAAATTTGTATTTGGTTTAAGAACACAATAAATAAAAACAAGGTTTCTTTTTCTAATGTTTGTTAGAAAATTGTATGAAAACATTTATCAAATTACAGTCGATACCCAGTGGAAGGTGGCTAAACTTAATGTATACTTTATTCGTGACTATGAAAGCAAAAAAGGAAATAAAAGCCTTTAATTTTAGAATATACTTTAACAGGAGTCGACTTTAGTCTATAACTATGAGTATGGGCCAAAATGTTTTAAATAAAGAGAAGGGGTTTTTATTTTAAATTATAAAATTAAAAATGTTGTTTTATTTTCCATATACAGCTTTTATATAATTTTTGGAGTACGTCGAAACATAACTATGACCACATTAATTATTTTAATACTTCAGTTCTTTTACTACTTCAGTTTCGACCGTTTTTGAACTCTTGCCTTCGATTCAACAACGTTTATTAATTTAGTTGCCTTTTTAATGACGTTTTCTATATCTGAATATTCATTAGGTTCCTTAATAGAAGATATTTTTCTTTTATGTGTTGAATGATATGTTTGATTTATGACTTTATTGATGGATTTGTCAATATCATGTGTTAAATCTGTTACAAATGAAGTATCATATAGACCAACTTTTTTTGATAGTTCAAATTGGTAAAGTGAGTCATCTAATGTCCGTTTTAGTTGTGATATTGAGGACAAATGAAGAAAGGAATTTTTACAATTACTCTGCTTTTTATGCTTAATTTCCGATATGCTTTCTTCAGCTTTGCGAGATATTTCTTCCGCCTTAGCTATGATTTGTTCCATCCCTTCTGTTGAAATCAAACTTGGCTTCTTTTCTGGCTGTGGTGTCTGAGATAAAAGTAATGGAATTTCACTGTTGTCAATGGTTATTAAATTTAAAGGTTCATAATTCAGCCACCAAGGTTGTGTTTGGTAGTTTTTTAGATCATCCTTCAGATATATAACCTTTAAGTTTACAAGACTTTTTTCAAAATGTTTAAGCATTCTATTTATGTGGGCAAATACAATGGGTTTGAATATATTTAAATAATTTATCATGCCAACGCATGAAGATAATTCGATATTCTGTAGACATAGAACGTTTATTTGATTAGCAAAATTTGTCATAGCTTCACGAGAAGCTTTTGTAGCGGCTATATCGTCATCTTTTATACACTTAAAGGCATAAGTTAAAATCCACAGTTTTAAATCTTCAATATCGGCAGGAATTTTTTCTTCTATATCTGGCAAATATAAGCTTTGTAAAAAACATTTAATGTGATTTTTTTCAGTTTTATCTTTCCAGTTGACAGGGAAAAACTCCAATCCTAATGGTAGGTTAGATAATAAATTTTCTGGAACAAAATCAAAAAGTTCTTCTGGAAATTCAGGCATTTCGTCAAAATCTTCTTGTGTAATGTGCATTAAATGGTCCAGAGCTTTATGATATATACCCACAACGTATTTGGGTATACAACATATTTTGTTGAAAATAGGATTTAACTGAGCTGAAGCACTCCACTTTTGCCACATTTCCTCCCCTAATGCAATTTCTATAAAAGAAAATACACTTTGCATGGCTAGGGCTTGTATTTCATTAGTGTTTAATAAGTAGCTTTCTTCTGTGATAAAATTAACAGCCTTCATAAAAATTTCTCGAAAACTGAAATCTCTTCTTTTTATTTGGCATCCTAAAATTAAATATGAAAATACTAAGCCTTCATCCTGTAAGACATCTAAGCCCAAAAGTTCTGCCAACTCATCTTTATTACAATCACAATTATAGGCAATAATGGCAAGCGGAACACGTTTACGGTTCTTAGTTAACTTTAGTAAGTTGTAAAGCCGTTTACGACTATGAGTTTCTATCTCTATCCCAGAAATAAAACATATCACACCATCATTATGGTCCCCTTCTGTAGTCACATCAATGCCCTGTTCATTTTTGGGTATTATTCCACTGAGTTTTCGAACACACAAAGCAACATTGTGTTCTATGCCGTGAACAAATGGACCCGTTTCGATTTGTGATTTTTCTATAAGCCTCATCAGCAATTTGTTTGAAAAGCTTTCGAATCCAAGTAACTCTTCTTTATTTTCTGCTATAGTAATCAGAAATTTGAAATACTTCCTTTGTTGCAACAGACCGCTCGACGTAAAATTTCGTTTTGCTAACAGATGCTGACCGACTAAAGCAAACAAGTTTATAGGATTTTCATTTTCTCTGAATAAATTGGAGCATTCCATTTTTAGATCTCGTGGTTGTCCAAAACGGTAGCGTTTAATCATTTCCATGTTATTCTGCTGGCAAGGATGTCTTATGGCTTGCGCATACTCAGCTCTTGTGATCGTCGTGATCCATAATGGAGTACTTTCAATTATTTTTCTTTGTTCCTTTTTCTTTCGTATGTACGTCAACCATCTGCTAAAATAACGATTCAATAACAGTTGATCGTAACACATTAAAGCATACTCTTCATTAGCTATATCTTCAACAAAAACTCTTACAACTTCACTAATTAACAGTTCATTTTGTATATCGGAAGCTTCCGTAATTGTCTGCAAAGCATAAAGTTCAGTTTGTGCGAGTTTAAAAACTTCTTCTTCAACGAAGCTCAAAATAATTAGTTCAGCTGTGTGATTAGCCTTCTCTTCTAACTTAACTTTCAATTCACTTATTTGCGTTTCGTACTCTTCCTGTTGTTTAAGTTTATTTGTTAAATTTTCTAATTCGAGAGTCCTTTCTTTATAATCGTCTTCCACAACTTTTTTATCATTTTTCTCTGCCTTATTTCCTATAACATGTATTTTATTAATATCTTTCTTTAAAGCGTCATCTCTTTCTACTTTTATTTCGGAAGCAGTCAAGGCGGTTTTAGTTGAACTATCCGCTCCAAAACTGTATTTAGGAACATCTTTTTGTTGTTGCAAGACATTTGCTGTGTCTCTTACAGCTGCAGAAAAAATATTAGGTTTCGGTTGAGCATTTGTGGAAATGCGGCTGAAGATGTTTCCCATTGTCGTTAAAGGCTTCTCTGTTGCATGCAAAAAAATGTTTTGTGTTTGCTCAGATTTTATGTTTGTCTTAAAAACTGATTCATTTGTTGAACTTTTGGCCGCAGTTTCGTTAAAAACATTTTCGCAAAACTTGAAACCTTCCGATGATGGCACTTTTATTTCTGTTTCAATACGAAGCGAGTCCAATGAATTTTCTTGTTTTTCGTTTATGGTATTATGTCCCTGTTGATGGTGTTTTCTTTGCTGTTTAAGTGAAATAACTGAAACATTTTGAGGTACTTTAAACAAACTGATATTATTATTTGAGAAATTTGTATCCGCCTGAACGTCCTGACATTTTGCTTGAACACTAGGTTTAACATCTGACTGCATGAAGTGATAACCATCTGCGACCAATGACTCCAGCTTAAGCATTCCGTTAGTATCAAAACTGCTGTGTGGCTGATGATGTTCGAATAAAGACGCCGGTGGTAAGGTTTGTCCAAATATACATTCACCTACCGAAACCCTCCTTTTTGACTCCACAAGCTAAAAATACAAAACATTAATTAATATAGTTAAAAAACCTTTTTATTAATAATATTTTTTTATTAATTTAATATTAGTCTCTTTTTGTTTTAGTTGTCGATATTTTGCTACTCATTTGTATAACATCATTAGAAAGCAATTATTTATTTTAATAAAAACAAGAACAGGAAACAATTACAACAAAAGAGTGCTATATTTGGTTATGCCGAATATACAAATTGGCATAGGAAATTCTTTCCCACCATGAAGTTTTTCTATTCAAAAAAGTGTTTTTCTTGAAAATTATAAGATTTGCTTAGGGTTGTTGTCCCTGCTTAGTATATGAAAAGGTTGCTATATCAGGTGAAAAATTCACCAATTTTTCTTACATTTTTCAATAAAAATTAAAGCCAGGCGTGGTGTTATCCTCGCTGCTTCGAAGGACTTAGAACGAGACACTGTGCAATAGGGAAAAAAGTAATAAACGCATATCTTGAAAAAGAGGATTTAGAAAAATTATGAAATTTTAATCAGATAAGAGAAAAAACTTCTTCAGTGTACTTTACATAAAAATGACTTCAGCTCTTAATAGGTTAAGCATTTTTAAAAATTTTTAGTATTTTCTTAAAGATTTCTTCGAAAGCTTCAAAATAGTACCCATATTGATATTTTTAAAAATTTGAAAATTTCAGAGCCCCGTAACTCGGAAAATATGTGCAAGCGCCAATTTTTGCACTTTGCTTTTTCTTATTTTTTAATTGACTTCGATATGCATAAGAATTCAGAATATATATACTTTATGGGGTCGAAAATATAGAAATTGCACACGGAATGACAAACTTAGATATACCCATTTTTCACTTTTTGTAGTAAAGGGTATAAAAATTGAGCAAAATTTGTTGTTATAATTTTGCTTCCTTTTGTGGTTGTTTTTTTAAATCAAAATTTGAAGGCTTATAAAATTATTTATAGGATTAATACAATTATTACGATGCTCTTTTAAAGGTTTCAAGAAATAGGTGTGTACTTACTTGCAAAGCTCTATCCATTACATATTCAATATTAGGCTTAATTAAACGTTCTAACAACACGCGCTTTTCCGCAACATCACATTGCAAACCATAATGGTTAAAGAAACTTATTGCTGTCGACTCGTCGTCAAATCCGAGAACGTTAGTCAAATACGACAGTGGTAAATATACGTCATTCTTACGCCAATTGTGCGATTTGATTATAGCATCCATTGCTCGGACCCGTAGTTTTGTAAAATATCCCAGTAAAATACAGGCAGACATGTAAGATGTGTCAGGCGACTTAATCATTGAAAAAAATCTAACGAAATTGTTACTTTGTAATGCATTATAAAATGCAATTGCTCGTTTTATTTCGCAACTTTTTTGAATGAACTCCGGTAATTGCCTTACTTCCCACAAAAAATTTGAGTCTCCTAAATTAAGAAGAATAATATAACTACGAAATTCGGCTTCTCGAGGACAGACTATTCCTTTGATTCTCAAGTCGTGGTACATATATTTTAAAGTTTGCAAACATTTTGTTAAATTTTCGGCATTGATTTTTTTGTCAAACACTGACGGGTCTTCAGCTACTAAACGTGCAGCACAATGTATGTGAAAACGCGCACACTGCTCTACTAATTGTACTGCTCCCAAGGAACATAGCTCTTGCTGAGTTATATCCTTTCTTATGGATCGAGTCCGATCCCAAACAAAATGAAACCAGTCACCCAAAGAAGTTTTTGGATCATCACACAACCCTACAATACGATGCACCAAATATAACATAGTCATCTGTAAAACAGATTCAGACCTTAGCTCATGTGATAGGGGTACTTCTTGATCTGCACTGCTACGGGAATATTCCTTCACTGCCTTTCTATGCGAAATCTTCGATTCGCTATTTTCATCTTCGGCCATTTCAAATATGGAAACCTACAATTTATGATTACTTTCAACATGTGCTTTATAACTTATAACCATCTTTGATTGTGTTTACAAATAAATTACACTTACCTGCCTCTGAAACTCTCTCATCAGTCTTTCTTTTTCTGGACACATGTCCGGGCACGAGCCTTGTGTCGTCACAGCCTTCTTAATATCAGTTTGTCGAATAGTAGTCAAACGTATCAATTTATCTCTTGCATCTAAAATTCTATATTTTTCTTCGTCTGTAAAAGCAGGCGTTTTCAATATAGCTTCCAATTCTTGTAGGACGGTGCCATCAAGTTTTGATGTTTCTGATTGGGTTGAACTCTGGTTATTTACTGTGACTGCTTTAATTGATTTAGGTGGGAATACCAAATTATTGGCATTTTTGGGTATTCGACTCATAACGTTAGATTTTTGGAATGTGGCAGCCCTTAAGGTTGTGTGAAACCTGTGGCCTGGCGACATTGCTTCTAACTCTGCTTGCACCTCTGGGTCAACCCACTCTTCGGTGTTTTGCACATGTGCTTCTTCATGTTCCGCGTAGTTAACAAAAAATTCTGTACCATTAAAGTTACCTGCATTTAAGTAAGCATTTTTGGCATCTTCCTTGTTGTCATATTCAACTGTGCAGCTCAAACGTTTTGGTCGTAAGATAAACCTTTTGATTTTTCCAAATTTACCAAAGTGTTTTTTCGCAACTATTTTATCTAAAAATAATTCCGGAATATGTCCACAACTGCATGCACACATATGTAACAAAACAAACTATCATAATTATTGTTTTAAAATCTCTTAACATTTTTTTACTTACACTATTGCCTTATAATTAGTGTTGTCTTCACTTGACTTTACCCGTTCATCTTCCAACATTTTTGTTTATTTATTTACGTATTGTTAATTATTTCTTTGACACAACCCTCCTTTTCTAATGATTAATTTCACGGTTGGAAATTTCCAGCTAAACTGAATGAGCCTTTTCACACACGATTAATTTTTAATCCGCACAACTTTTGTTCTTTCGTATTTACATTAGACTAATTATGCTGGCATAAAATTGTGCACGTATACACAGCTTTGTGTGTGTTAGTATTTTCTTTGTTTATTTCATGTTTGCCTTTCGTTCGTTAAATACATGCATAAATTGCGGAACATACTTGGATAAAATAAGTTATGATGAATTGGCAGTTAATTTTAGTAGGAATTTCTTAACTTATGCCACATTTTCACAAGATTTCAATTAATATTTTATTCATATTTGACAAAAAGTTCGTTTTCAAAGTTTTTCCCTGTAAAATACATGTAAAAATCAACTCAATTAACTTTAAACTTAAGTGCTGTTTCTGTAGTACAGGCGATTAACTCGTCTGAAAAAATTATATGAAAAGCACTCAGTTTTTTTATTTCCATATAAATTTTTCAGACGAGCTAAGGCCCAACTATAATGTGCATAAACTAGCTTATGCCAACTTATACAACTGTGCAAAAACATTAAATTATATGTGGTAAACTATAATGTGATTAAGATAACTTTTCGTCAAATTTCGTTAAATTTCACTTCTTTATGCAAGGTACCAAGGCATATTAAACCAGGTGGCAGCGCTACGTCAGGTGACTTTTTTTTGCTACACATTCTGTTTATGTATTCAAACGTCAAAAATATTTGTTTAACAACAATAAAAAACGTGTATAGTTTGTAGTGGCGTTTTTGTGAAAAAGTTTTTCAATAATAATAATAAAAATAATTTGTGTTGAACGTGCGGAAAACTGTATATATTTTAAAATGCGTTGTGTTTTATGCCCTAAAAAGTGTGTTCGCGGAAGTGGTACTTTCTTTGGCATTCCGCAAGATCAAAAACAAAGAGAAAAGTGGAGTGAGATTTGCCAAAAAGAGTTGAAGAAAAGAAGCCATATATGTATTGACCATTTTTCGGAAGCCGATATTATAACTGCGGGAAGTTGCTTGTATTTAAGGCTCTTCCAATAGTGCCAGAACCACAAAAAATTGAAAAAAGTGAAACACAAGTAAACATGAGTTATAGTGAAGTGCCAAGTGGTAAAGTGAAAGTGGTTTTTATGAAGGTGTCTCTCAGGAATCGCATGAAGCTGTACTCAGTGACCTAGACGATTCGAATATTGATGACATTGGTATTTTACAAGAGGATGCCTTGGAATATATAGCAGGCTATATAATTCGAAGGCTCAATTTAGTAGAATACGAATGTCATGAAGTTTCTTATACGTGGGTTGATCAGGTTTCAAAAGGATTTTTGAAAAAGCCGGCAAATCTATTTGTTTTGAAAATCAAGGAGATGGAATCCATTTTCTACAAAGTGAATGGAGTTGGTATTTCACACTGCCGCAACATCCAAAGACACCTGGTCGAGGAAAGCTCATCTGTTGACTTGCCAGAGTATGTAAAAAAATTCTTTTTTAAATGCCGAATATACTTTAGAGTAAAAAACCTAAACAAACGATTGAAAATTCAAAAATCGAAGCAGCGCATATTGGGATTTAAGAATTTATTAAAAGTAAATTATCTAAATAATAATAAATAATCTAAATATCTTTATTTAATATTTTCATTACAGGCACAAAAAAACTACCAACTGGAAAGAAATTAAATAAATCGGTCCTTTTCAGGACCACCAATAATATTTTAAAAAGAGAAAAATATTCCAAATAATTAATTTATTTTTAATTTTAATTAAATTTTATTTTTTTTTAATTTTAATCTAATTTTTTTAAATTTTAATTTTAATCTAATTTTGAATTAATCTAATTTTACATCGGGATGAGCCTCTTCATTAAGAATACTTTCAGCACCACCAGCGGGAGCCAGGCCAATTAATTTCCAATAATCCACATGTAGTTAATGGCCACCTGGAGCCTAAATAAATTACTTAGTTCTTGATAGCTTGTTATAAAAGAAAGCAAAAAGAAAAAGAAAGATTTTTATATATGTCTGTAGATATATTTATATGGCTTAAATCTAGTTTACGGACGCAGCTTAAAAATTAAAAAAAGTTACCTACCGGGTGTAAAATTGAATTTTAAGCAAAAAATGTCAAGTGACAAATTTGGCGCTGACGCTTGGTTTCCGAGTTATGGGCCTCTAAAGTTTGTATGGACAATATGGAATATATAGAGTATTTTGTGGTGAAATGGGGCAATATTGGCATCATAGAAAAGGTAATTTAAATATCTATTCAAATTAAAAGAAATATATTAAAAAAATACAATAAAAACAAGTAACGATCAAAAAACAGCTTTTTCCATATAAACATGGAGTATCTACATATATTAAATAAATTAAGCTAAGTGACAGTACTAGATGAAAAAAAAAAAAATAAAAAACTTTATTAAGCGAAGCCGGTGTTGGTCATACCATAGAGGAGAAAATCCTTGCGTCCGGCCTTGTTTTCCGGCCTTTTTCCTTTTAAATTGAATAGATATTGAAATTACCTTTTCAATGATACGCATTTACTGCATTTCAATGTGCTAAAATTGGTACCCAACTCGGTGGGATCCTTGCAACGTTTACAATCACATGAAAAATATTTTCCCGTTTTTAAATGTTCTTGCCTCTGGGTCGTTCCATTCAGAGTGTAACTATACGAATGTTGAAGTTGTTGACCAGGTTCCAAGTCCACCATGGCACGCAAGCGAATTCTAATTGAATAAAGAAAAATTTACAAAATGTTTCAATTAAAATTTATAAATAGTCAGATATCAGATATCTTACCTATAATTTTCACTGGGATAAATACTCCGCATTGTATTCGGCACACAATTATGTGATAAAATACCTGTTATCGGATACAATGCTCTTAACGGAAATCCTTGCAAAGATTTCGCCTCAAATGCATTTACTTCTAATAGTCCTACAACTTGCATAATGAGATTCTCGGAAAATCGATCAGCTAATTTACATGGTCCTCTTAAATATTGTGCAATATTAACCAAATCAGCATGCCAGATTTCAACATTTTCACGACGTTCCTTGTCATGATATTCCATGGGAGCAACTTCCTTTTCCCAACGTTCAGGATATGCTTCTTTTGCCAAAAGTACTCTAAAATGAATAGATAAAATATGAATAAGAATTTAATAAAGTTAAGAGTGAAGATCTAAATTTCTTTCATAAGTAAATATTCTATAACTATATATATATATAAATGCGTATCATTGAAAAGGTAATTTCAATATCTATTCAATTTAAAAGGAAAAAGGCCGGAAACAAGGAAAACAAACTAGATTTGTTCCATTTATATTATAGATGTGTTATACAATGCTACATCAACAAGGAATGTTCACCTTGTAAACATTTTTTATTTTTCACTTACCTAATGTCGAATTGGCCATTGCTTCAGCTGGCATTTTAATAAAAAATAATACAGCGTTTAATTAATCATTTGCATTTGTTATGTAATTTGTATTTGTAATGCCTTTCGGCCGGGTGCAAAACTTTTCTTACTAAAGATTTTCTGCGTAGCCGGCATTCGGCCGGGCGTAAAGATTTTCGCCTCTATGGTATGACCAACACCGGCTAAGGTTACTAAAGATTTTCTGTGTAGCCGGCATTCGGCCGGGCGTAAATTTTTTCGCCTCTATGGTATGACCAACATCAGCTTAGGCTATTAAAGATTTTCTGCGTAGGCGGCATTCGCCGAGCGTAAGAATTTTCTCCTTTATAGTATGACCAACATCGGCGTAGATATTTAAATTACCTTTTCAATTATATGCATATTGCTCCATTCCACCACAAAATACTCGATATATTCCATATTGTATTTTACATTTTATGCTTAAAATTAATTTTACACTGCGTAGGTAACTTTTTTTTAATTTTTAAGCTGCGTCCGTAAACTATATTTAACCCAAAGAAATTTTCCGTCACCATCATAGAAAAAAATATAAACAAACTTTTAAATATGTATGCCTGTAATTCTCAGTTGTTTTTGACAGGCGTATACATTTTACACAAACAAAAATGCCTGGTGTTGTTGTATTGTTGTTTTAATTTTTCTAACGCTGCCACCTGGTAATTGATATGCCTTGCAAGGTACGAAACTGATCTCACTTTCCGTACGGAAACAGCTGATTGTGCTTTGGTTTTTACATTAATAACGAAATTTTCTAATTAAGACCTAAATTGTTAAATTTTTTAGTTTTCAATTCAATAAAAAATGTATAAGAAAACAACATATTTCTTTATGGCCAATTTTTTACAATTATAATATATTTAAATTAAATTTGTATTTATACACACATATGTATACCATATAAACGATGAACATCGTTGCGTTTTTTAGTACGGTTGGCCACAAACACAAAACAGAAAATAATTTGTAATAATTTTTTTTTTTTTACATTTTCTTAGAACATAAACCAAAATATGTAAATGTGTTTGTGAATGTTATTAAATATATAAAATATTTTCTTTAAATGTGCAACTGTGGCAAATAAGTTACTAAATTTATATATGTACATTGTAGCCACATAAATTTCTTTGATAAGTTACCTAAGCATTTGACATAAGCTAAAGCTAGCTTATGCACATTATAGTTGGGCCTTTAATCGCCTGTAATATAGAAACAGCACATTAATTTCAATCATAACAAATCTCAATCATGTACATAATTAATATCATTTTCTTCATATTCATCTTTACTCGTCGATGGACAACTAAATACTAAAAATCGCTCTGCAAAAAAAAACGCAGAAGCTGTGTTTTCATAAGTGTGTATGTGTTAGTTTTGTTCTGCTTGTGCGGGGTTGAAGCTGGTTGAAAAATTGTGCCAGCCAAAAACCACTCTCCTCACCGAAAAAGCCAACAAACTGCGATTTTATGCCAGCACAATTATTCCAGTGTGAAAAGTCTCAATGCTATAACAGAGCCGGCGAATTAGAAATGCCGCTGACAAGGCAAATCCAAAGTACATTTATTTTAGTAGGTAGTGCCGTCCGCTCAACTGGAATGTAGGTTGGAATGTCAATTGTACATTGACAACAAGCAAGCTGTAAACATATAAATAGTTAAGAAAGAACCAATGGGATGGTAAGTGATAAATATAAAAATAAAATTATAAAAGGAGCAGCATTTGAAAAATTAGTAATTGAATATAAAAATATTGATATAAACGCAAGCATTGAAAAAGTTAAAAACAGGATTCATTTGTGCGTCCTCTTTTCCGCGCGATGTTAATGTTATAATATAAAATAATAGAACTGAGATTGCGTTTACGTTTCCACTGTTGGTTTCAGTATTTGTGTCAAAACATAAAACCTGAATGTGAAACGTGTTGCAGAAACAAATTGCGTTGTCTGTAGCCAGCATAACGGACATGGCAACCAAGGCGAATTCATATATTTTTTATATATGAAGTTTGACAGTACTTTTTACCGACAAAAAATAATGAATTCGCCTACGTTGCCACCTGGTAATTGATTCGCCTTGGACAGAATTGTGTCAAATTTTTGTGTAATTAAAACGAACTATTATGTATTATAGTGAATCCTGACCTTAAAAAATATTGTGCGCCAAAAAGAAATTATTATATTTAAAACATAAAGCGGAAAAGGCTCAATATAAGATAACTTTCATCATATATGTAAATTTACTTTAGTGAAGTAACTTTTATCAAAAAGACAAATAATGGGGTGTCATTAAATTAAAATTATTTGTTTTACAAATAATGGTTATGTTTGTCTGTATGTACGTATAATGTTTTTCACTTGTGTCATTTTTGTAACACTGAAAACTCGATGTTGATAGCAAAAATTAATGTTAATAAATAAAAAAGTCTAGCACATGTGTACGGCTTTGACATTCAGCATATCGATCGTGTACAGAACGTTTTAGTTTTCTTTCGTGTAAGTTTGCGAATGTTTTCCAACTCTGGAAATCACTGTTGAAAATCTGGCAATCTAACCTTACGATGTTTCTAGTTTTTCGAAAATAATAAACGTCAATCAATGCAGATGTCTATTGCGAAGAAAAAATAAAAAAATTGAAGAGAACAGTTCCAAATAAGCCACACTTTCAATACCATAAATTATAAATAATTAAATCTGCTGTAAAACATATTAAAATAATAGTTACGAAGATGGTTAGACGTGGACGTTCAGCCAGCCCACCTCCAGCAACTAGAAGGTAAAATAATAAGTTGTCTCCTTTTCATATGTAAATTGCTAGAAAATTCAGGAATATTTCTGTGCTGTAAATTATGGTCATTATTTTGTTTATTCATTATTAAATTCTAGGCTATGAAATATTTTTACAATCATAATTTCTTAATATGACGAAATTACACCTCAAAATATACTATTGAACGTCATAGTTACATAACCTCATAATTAAAAATCAATTAGTATATATTTTATTGTCTTGTAAAAAAAAAAAACATTTTTATTAGAAGAAATTACTTAATTTTATTAATTTATTTTTAATTTGTGTAAAATTAATATTTTATTTAATAATGGTTATAATAAACTTATTTTCAGAGCTGCACCACCCAAAGCACCTTCACCAAATGTTCCCGCTCGCGTAGCCCCAGCACCACCACCAGCTCCTATGCAAACTGCTCCATCTGCTGTAGCAGCACCACAACAACCTTCTATGTTTCAGCAAATGGCTGCAACAGCTGGAGGAGTTGCTGTTGGTTCTGCTATCGGGCATACCGTTGGTCATGGCATTACCAGTCTTTTTAGCGGTTCGGAGAAAGAAACGACAGCACCGGCTGCTGCTCCTTCTGTTGGTACAGCGCAACAATTTACGGGTGCTAGTCGTTCTAATGAACCTCAGGGACCATGCAGCTGGGAAATTCAGCAATTTTTGCAATGTGCCCAAGGCCAATCAGATTTGACTCTGTGCGAAGGTTTCAATGAGGCCTTAAGACAGTGCAAAGTTCAACATAATTTGCAATAGACGCCATCTTATTAACATCTACATATTTGGAACATTTATTAAATTGTTACTAGATTTTACAAAGAAATCTCTGTTGTAAATTGCAATATTTTTATTTTTAGCAGTTTTATTTCATTAGTTGATTTTAATTTTAAAAAATATACCTATATCAATGTATGCTTTCCTAATTAAATTACGGACAACATTAGTCACGATATGCATTACAATAGTTTAATAAAAGATGTATCGATATAATTTGTTTATGGACTTCATGATAAGAGGGGTGGGGCACAGCCATTATGCGTATTTATGAATCTAAAGGCTGCAGTAGGATTGAAGTATATATTGAGCAGTGGCGTGGCGTAAAACAAAGGCAAATCGTGTACATAATTTCCCCCAAAGCAAATTGAATACTAGGTAAAACTAATAGCGCAGGTGATCAAATTCGCTTCACACATTTTTTCGAACAAACGTCTAAGTTTGTTTACATTTTGTTGACGCGCCATTTTAAAAACTTAAAAAATGTTCAATATTAAAATTGAAAATATATTTTTAAGTAATTAATTTGTTTATAAAATAGTGAAAGTGCGAAAAAGCCGTTGTGTGAAAAGTAAAAAGAATGTGTGTGCCCAAGTAGTGCAGTTAAAATATAAAGTAAAACAAAAGAAAAACACATTTAAAGAAGAAAAAGAGTCTTTGAGAAACATTTTTTAAAATGTTTTAATTTTTCAACAAAATACACATTTTATTAAATACATATGAAGAAATATTAATCCAGTTTGCAAAAAAAGACGAGCGCGGGAGTGAAACTTTGTTTGATATTAAAAGACTAAAGGAAAAATTAAATAAAGTAGCATTTGTTTATAAATTTAATTTTCTTCTCAGTTTTTTTATATTAGTCGTCACCGCTTATTGACACATACACTTAAAATTGACACTAACAAAATACACTCGTTTTTTGTTTTTGTCCTCATGCGACTACCTAGTATTCAATTTGCCTTGATTGCACTCAAGGCAGATTTATTTTACTAGGTAGTAGCGGCTCTACAACATTGACAAAAACAACATGCCTTTTTATTGTTGTTTTGTGCGTTGGAAACGTCAAAAACACAAAGAGAAATAAAAGATAGTTGCTTTCAATACAAATGCTTGCTTTGTCTCGCAAACGCTTGTGGTTAGTGTTTTTTGAAATTCGTAAACAAAGGAAAATACAAACAACTTTTGACATTTCCAACTACAAACCAGCTGGGTGGACGACACTACCTAGTAAAATAAATCTGCCTTGCATTGCACTCATTTGCCTTGCATACATATATATGTATCAAGGCAGATTTATTTTACTAGGTGTGTCGTCCGCCCAGCTGGTTTGTAGTTGGAAATGTCAAAAGTTGTTTGTATTTTACTTTGTTTAGGAATTAAAAAAACACTTATAACAAGCATTTGCAAGACAAAGTAAGCATTTGTATTTAAAGCAATTATCTTTTATTTCTCTTTATGCTTTTGACATTTCCAACGCACAAAACAATAATAAAAAGCTTTGTTGTTTTTGCCAATGTTGTAAAGCCGCTACTACCTAGTAAAATAAATATGCCTTGATATGTATATTGAAGTTTGAAATTTTTTTGAGTAAATTATACGTTATTATAAAGTCGTTAAAAACATTTTCTAAATCTCTCTTTTTGCTTTTCTATAGTTGATTTAAAGTCGAAACAAACAATGAACCCCAACTTAGATACAGATTACATGGTTGCAGAAAAGAATAAATTTATAGAAATGTGTAATCAAAACCGTTTATATAAAAATCCCAATTATAAAAAACCATGGAAGGTATTCTCTTTGTAAGTTATATTACAATTAAAAATCAGAAAATATTGCATTTTATTATTTCAAGGATTTCCAAAAGGTTGCTAAATGAAGTTCTTGAATTGGTTGAGAATGATTTCGCGTCAGCTGTAGGAAATTTGGTGGATAACTTTTTAAGAACAGAAACCAACTCTTTTTGATATTTAAGTATACATCATGGCAGCAAGACATAAAATAAAGTCCAATACTTTACAAACCCATTTTAACTTTTTGTCGGTTTTATGTCTTGTTGTTTGCCAGAAAAAGTTTGTAAAATTCTTAATTACACAGAAATATTTTTTTGTATAGAAACGGACATGCAAATTATCCTTTACTTATTTAAATAAAAATTAAATTTAGTTGTTTTTTGCACACATCTATCCTACATTTTTAACATCATTAAAAACGGAAAGAATTTTTTCTCGAGAAAAGGTTCCTCCAGTTATGAATTCCGTGGGAACAAAATAATAAAAAAGTGTCAACTTCCTAATTTAAAGAGAACTGTTTTGTTTATTTACATAATATTCTTTTATAAATTAATACCTAATTTTTATTACAAATTTTCTAATGGGAGAACAGTGAAAAGCGAAAAAACTCGCACGGAATTTTTGTTTATAATTGCGCTGAAAATCTATTATAAAAGCGGAATTTATATATTTAAAGAACAGCTGGGCCATTGTCTTGAACAAAACCTCAATGCATGTATGTACATACATATAAACTAATAGCTGAGTTAAACAAAGTCTGACCAACTCAAATGCATACATGTAGCTTATAGCTCCCTTTAAAGCAGGTGAATTTCAGCTAACTTCTAGGCAACTAAATTAAATTTATTTAAAAAGTGAAACGTGGGCAGATATTTAACTACACTTTGATAAATCACAAATCTAGCTGGACAAATTTAAAAAAATGTCTGGCAACATTCCTTGTGATCCTTTAACGATTTTCGAAATATATTAAAATACAGTTTTAATAAAAATATGAGCTGTTGGAAACTTCTAATAGGTATGAAACGTTTTTTATGTTTATTGGCTTGATTCCTTTAATAACTAAAAAAAAGTATTTCCCTGTAGTAAAAAATTAAGCATTGTATTAAGCTGATTTTAAAAACTAAAAAAGAAAGACGCCCGTATACTAAAAAACAATAATGCTGATCATTATAAGTAGTACATATACACATTTTTATCAAAACTAATTGCAAAACATTGATCAGGGACCAGTGTGCACTATCTGCCACTAGCTAGACAATTATGAAAAATAAAATATTAAATAAAATTATTAAAGATATTTAAAGATAAGCAAAATAATTGATAGCAATCAAAAGCAAATAAAGAAATTTATCTCTAAGGACTTGATACATATATATGTATGTATCAATCGTAACTATGATAAGCATGTACCTACAAGTATTTAGTAAAATACAGCAATAGCCATCGGTTAGAAGGCTTGAAAGTTTTTAAGATAAGGAATAAATTTGTGTGGCAGACAGAAATAAAAATCGGGCCAAACTAGTACTTCAAACTTCAAAATGGAGAAAAAGTAATCTAGACCATTGGAATTGCATATAAAATCCAGTAAAAAGGCAAAACAAATTTATTTGTTACGTACGTTTTAACTTTGTCAAACATAAAGTCGTAAACTGAAAAATTGCAAGACAATAAAAAATAATAATAAATACTTATTTCGTTACACAATACAGTAAATAAAAGGATAACAAATATAATGTTTTTAAATAATAATAAATCCGAACCGCCAACCTACTTAAATAAGGATTTTTTCAAAGTTGCTCTTGAAGATGGTTTACGCGAAAAGAATTTAGAAATAATGCAAATTATTTTCGCCGAATCAAATGGCGGCGGAGAAAATTATTGCAGTAAAATATATCGCGTTAAAGTATTATACCACAATAGTAAACAATGGCTTGATAAAGAGATGTCTCTGATCGTTAAAACTATTGTTATAACACCAGCTACACAATTTTTAGAAGATCTAGCTGTGTTCTTAAAAGAGAAGATATTTTATTTAGATGTTTTGGGAAAATTAGAATTACTGATGGCAGATGGTTCTAAATTTGGAGCAAAGTAAGTGCAACGTTAAAATAATCACTGTACGCCTTTTACGTTGTGTAACCTACGATTATAGCAAATATTTGTTAAAAATCGTTACCAACACTTTAAGTCCAGTCAACTGGTGCAGAGGAACAAAAATACATTAAAAAAGGGACTAATTTCTGCAAAACTGTAGACCTACATATATTTATAGACCACAACTACATGGTCTTATGCTCTGCACAGCGATGGCGTTCTTGATATCGTTTCATATACAAAACATCTATGTAATGAGTAATCAATATTACGCGTAGAAATTCAACAGGAAATGAAAATTCCTTTTAATCTTTTCCGAAGGTAAAAAAGGGGACACCTTATTGTTTTTAATACAATGTTTGTCCGCCTGTCACAGGAGCGTAATATCTATACACTTGCAATTTACACAGAAATTTTTGTTAGTACGTCCGCTGCAACAACAAATAGCAAAATGAAGTTACAAACTAAAGGGTATCTCCATATAGAAGGGAGTTTCTCACTTTGAATTTTCATTAAAAAAATTTAAGTTAAAAAAGAAAGTAGCGCTCCCCGTGTGAGTCAAATTTGCTCTAATTAAACTTATTCTATGGATTTGGCGATATAAACTATGAAATGATATCATTCAACGGTTTTTCATATTGTTGTTATAATTTTCTGTAACAAACACGTGGCTTGAAAATGATGTTATCACATCGAAAGCGCTCGCCAAACGTAAGAAGTACACAGCCATAGACGACGGTTTTTACCGAAAATTATAACAACAGTTTAATATATACTGGCGGAACTAATCCAATTAATTTAATAATTTCATATTGGCTAGGATTTCTATCTACTAAGCAAAACAAACTTACTAATTAAGATCTAACAGTTTGCCTCGGGAATCTGACAGCTCCAACGCCTTGATAAGCGATTACTAAATTTTGTGAAGTACTTTAGTTCTATTTCTGAATCATTTTTTATTCCTCAAAGGCTGCTTTAAATTGAATAATGGGAACATTGGGTTCGACCATTTGAGAATGAAGCTGACAGTAAAAATCTCTGCAAAAAGTTTATTCCATAAACTATTTGGCGTAAAAATAATTATCCCTGTATAGCGTAGTGGGTTGTGTGTGCACGGACGAATTAATTATGTGCAAAGTAAAGCTCGTGTTACGCCATTCTAAAAACTACTTTTTGGCCTTTTATTGAATGAGTACGAATGGCACATGATGCCATCATTCTCATAGAAATATGAAGGATTTAAAATGCATCAAAATTAAAAATCATGTTTCATAAAGAACTTTTACCGATTTTACCAAATAATCCACGTATTTATATTGTAAAAGGATAAAATGTAGAAAGATTCGGCACAATCGAGTATTATATTCTTATTTGTTTTATTAAAGGTGTCTATATACAACAAGGGAGCCAATGCAAACGATTATTTTTGATGATTTGTCCCAGTATGGATACAAATTAGCAAATCGACAGATTGGTTTAAATGAGAAGCACTGTATCGTTACATTAAAAAAACTAGCCAGGTTTCACGCATCGTCAATGATTTTGCTTCAAAGGGTATGGTAAATTTGAAAATCAATAACTATTGTTGATAACAATTTATTTTTGCAGGTATCTGACATAAAAGAACACTTTCGCACAGGAATGCTGGATGAAAATTATATTCGAACTAATAAGAGGTTTATAGACTTTATGACGTTGTTGTTGAGAACGTTGGCAGATTTAGTTAAAAACTGGGATGGCTATGAGATAATATCTGAAAAGTTGCATAGACATTGTGATAATTTAATAGAAAACTTGGTCCAGACGGGTAAAGAAATTCCTGATGAAATAACCGTTCTTAATCATGGTGATTTATGGATAAATAATGTTCTATTTAAATACGCTGACGATGGACTAGAAAATCCTGTAGATGCTTTGTTTGTGCGTAGCATGCTTTTTATAAAATTGTACGGAAAATTATTTAATTAAATTTCTTTAACAGGTCGATTTTCAAAATAGTTTCTTTGGAAGTCCTGGTTGTGACATTAATTTCTTTTTAAACAGCAGCGTTCAACTAGACGTGTTAATAAATCGTCGAGACATTTTAATTGAGTCGTACTATGACGCATTTCGAAAATCATTGGAAAGTATGCACTGTAATTACATTCCTTCATTTGAGGACATAAAAAAGGAAATATTTTCACGCGAATTGTATGGTTTCTTTTCTTCCTACGCTTTCCTACCAATGGTCGCTATGAAAAAAGAAGACTCCGAAGACAATAGCATTGAAGCTTTTGCAGATAAAGACTTTGCGGCTAAAAAAGTAAAAATCATGTTTGCATCTAACCCCAGAACAACTAACACTTTAAAATATACTTTAAAACGTTTTGATGAATTAAAAATATTTGATTAAACTTAAGAAACTTTAATGCATTCACTTTAAAGATTAAGCGCCCTATTCATAAAAAGCCTTTATTTTAACTGTAAAGCTTTAAAATTTATATTAATGTGTTTGTGTGTAATAATCAATTTTTAAAATATTTGCTTTTTATTACCATTTAATTCTTAAGGTACGGTCAGATTAGTCAAATATTTGACCAAAAAAGCGTAACCACTATTTCTACAAATGTTTATTCAATCTTTCCTGACACGTATCATTACGAATAACGATTTATAATATAATAAATGTAATATCTTACCCTTTATTATTGAGTTGCATATTATAATTCTTAATAAGTATTTGAGAAAGACAAAATGTTTTCCCATAATTTAGTGGTTACGTCTTTTTTGTCAAATATTTGACTAATCTGACCGTACCTTTAGTAGAATGTAGTTTACCTCCTGCATTAATTTATTGCTAAGCAAGATGCAAGAAACGATTTCAATAAAACTATATGTAACTTGGTTACTCCGAAATTATTTAACATCTTGTTCGTATAAGAGTATAATATAAAAAGTATATAACAGAGCTGTAAGTTGTGACTCTATTAAAGAAAAAAAGTTAAAAACTAATAAAATTTTATGTCTGCATTTATTAAAGTTTAGTAAGGCTTAGGTGTGCTATTAAATAGGATTGGTTGTAAGGAGTACAGAAAAAATCCAACTAAGGCCTTACTGAAGAATAAGAATTTGTTTGCTAAAATAATTTAATAAAAATATAACTTAATTATTATTTTACATTCAAACTCTTTTTTATAAGTGAATTAAAAATATTTCCTTGAAATAACACTACCTTAAATATTTATCAAATTAAATTTAAATCCGTTTATCCTTCAGTGTAGCTTTAGTTCGTGATTAACTGTAAAAAGAACTGTAAAATTAGGGTCCAAGAAAATGGTTAGTTACATTTCGAAAATTGTATATTTTCTACAATTATTTAAATAAAAAAAAAAACAATATTTTAGATACATAGGAAAAATAATGACGAAAATGGTAGCGAACCAGAATGAGCATTTCATCATGCTGCTATCTAAATATTACTGTTGTTTTTACAATTTATTACAATTAACAATAAAGTTAAGCCAATCTAAAAATAATAATAAAATATAATCTAAAATAAATAGAAAAAGATAAAATCCGAAAAGCACGAGAAGTAAAATTCCAACCCATTTGTTAGAACAAAAAAAAAAAAAAAAAAAAACAAAAATAAAATTATGAAATATATGTATGTACATGTATACATATATATAAAATAGAGCTTGTTAAATAAACCAAATGCTTTATTTAAACATTATGATAACATAGAATAGCTCTTATGCAAATAATTCGTTGACAACCAAAAATTATAATAAATAATAACTTCTGTAGAAAAAAAAGAAATGTTTAAAAATAAAAAAAGGAAGAAAATAAAATTTTTTATAGTCGTATAATTTCTTCTAAATAGTTGTATCAAATAGATAATTTACAATTGAAAACTATCCTGTAGATAGATACGAAGAAAGCTGATGCAGGTATAAACTATCCAGAAGGTGCATTAAATTCTTCTGGTATCTACATTTTTTTATACTTTTTACATTTAATCATGATAATAATTATAAAAATAGTTTAAATAAAATACAATCTAAAACTGAAATTTATTTTACTAAACTTTAATGAAGAACTAAATAAAACTTGTTAAGGAATTTATTGCAACTAACAATATTCGTGTTAAACAGCACTGAATTTTTATTTAATCTTTATTTCAGAAAGTTTAATAGAAAGATGTTACGTTGAACAATACATTAGATATAGGATTATAATGTTAAGATATTAGACGCTTATTATTTTCATTTAGTTACTTGAAACCTATTATTGCAACTTCTTGTTAAAATTTATTAAATATATTTACCAATGTGAAATAATTTTATTGCAAATTAATAGTTTAAAACAAACAACTTTATCACTGCCGCTATTGGACAAATATGTAAAAAATGATCACGATATATTTGATGTAGTATATTTTTTAAAACTAAAATTTCCAATATAAAGTTTAATGTTACTGATTTTGTTGCCTTTACATTGAGTTGTGTAAGCAAATAACAAAACGATTTGACTTTAGCGACGCAACCTTGAGAAAGCTTTCTTATATTGACTCTCAAAACGTTATTAACAAAAAAGTTTTTTCGCTAGCAAGTCTAATTAATAAAACTTTCTTCAAATTTAACTGAATACAGTGAGATACAAAATTAAGATGATGAATTTAGGGAACTCCGCTACATTGACTATAACAAATATTAAAAAAATTTACAAGTTGTTACGTTGGAAATTCAAAAATTTTCAGAGCGGATAGTGAGTTACAGCGTTATGTATAACCAAAAGTTAGCGACTGTTTATAAACTGTAGTCAAATAGCTGCCAACTAGCAAATCGATTTGCCTTAGCAGCTTCTTGGCACAATGTTTATTCTTAAACGATTTTTAACTGACTGCTAACTTTAAGAAAATCAACTCTGAAAATGGATTGTGTCCCTACTAAATTACTTTTTTTCCTTATATCACCCCTGATTTTGTCGTTTGAACATACATTTATTTTCCCTCCATATTTTTTATTCACCATATTCTTTATTCACAAATTGACACTAAACAGCTGTTGCACGGAAGATGGCAAGTGTTTGACAACTCACTAACAAGTGTTTAGCAGTAAGTTGTTCGCAGATTGTTTGCTAGTTATAGTTAAACTCTATGCTAACTTCATGCTAATTTTTAGTTATACATAACGCTGTTAGTGTTTCCAGCTTTGACGAATTTTGCATTTAAATTGTTATGTCTTCCTTGTTCATCTGCACGCGTTTAACGGATGTGTTTAAAAGTATACTTAGATATAACGAAATACAGAAATAGATTAGCCAACGCGACATTAGAGGATATTTTATATCCTCAAGATTATTTATTTGTTAACAAAATTTGTGCCTTAAAACCAAAAACAATCATATTTGATCTAAGGGGTACAATGTATAGTTACACCGATATTTAATTATATTATAAAACAAGTAGGAGTGCTATATTTGGCTATGCCGAATCTTATATACCCTTCACCATTTATGTAAATCTAGTTTAGTGAAGTATATCAGATCAAAAAAGCAAATATTGGGGTGACAGAGAATTAAAAAAGAAGAATATTACATAAAAATGCCATCGGCTCTTAATAGGTTGCAGTCTTAAAAAATTTTAGTATTTCCTTAATGATCTCTTTAAAAGCTTTAAAATTATAAAATTAAATTAAATTAAAAAATTTGCGAGTTTTAAAGGCCCGTAACTGGGAAACTATGGGTGAGTGCCATTTTTCACTGGATGTTTTTTTTCTTATTTGTTAATTCTCTATCGTCCCATACAATTGTTTTTTTTTTTTTTGATTGGAGTTACTTCATTGTTCCAACTAATATGGCAAAATTAGAGGTACATAGGAGGAGTGTTTTGCTCTCTGCGTTTAAGGACATGGACCGATCTTGCTGACTTCCAATAGCACCTCTTTCTACACTATGTCGGATAGATTGGCGCATTTAATTTTTTGCAAACTGGATTTCAACACAAACACAGACGGACAGAAGGACAGACGGACATGGCGCAAGCGACATCGCTACGCCAAAGAAGTCAGAATATATATATATATATATTTTATGGGGTCGAAAATGGATATTATAGAAATTACAAACGAAATGACTTAATATTCCGTTTTTCCACTTTTTGCGGTGAAGGGTATAAAAAAGCTTTAATAAGATTAATGACCAAACTACGAAACAACGTTACTTGTGCTTAAAAAAGCTTAAAAAGTCTTTCTCAATTTTAAACAAAGTTTGTTTGATTTTTTTTCTATTTAGAATTGTTACTTTTCCATGCCTGTTGTGGGCTCTACCTTGTTTTTTTAATGCATTTAATAATATCTTGTTTTGATAAATAAAATAAATAATAACAAAAACAGTTCATTAACATCTGAACTTCAATAACATTTAACAGATCATTCAACTGAATGTGACTTGTGTTTAGTTAAGAATAACTTTCGAGTGAGAAACGCAATTAAGGGATTTCTTTTATTATGGTCTAGATTGTCTTTCGGTACCCTGAACACAATAAAATTAAATATTTTTTAATTACATTATTCTCATCAGCGTCAATATATTCATAATTATTTTCATTATTATTTTTATGTATTTATTTAATTAAAAACAACCTGCTATTTGCTTGTTTACTATTAACGATTCGATATTTAATAAAGGAAGGGATCTTGGGTCATTAACAGAAATAATAATATTTTTATTCTTTTTTTGTTCTCCTTCTATTTTGCATTTTCTTTATTTTCACCTTTGAACCTACACGGACACAGTAATGTTGTTCTCAATACTCTTCCCAACCATTTTTGTATATATCACTGAAATCCTCACTTCATATACATATGTATGTATATCAAGCTTCATATTCCTTTATTGTATTAGACCAATCCAGACAATAACAAAATATAATGGCTCTGTTCGCGGACTTGAAAAATAAAAAACAATCATTCGAAAATATAAGTCGTACTTTCTCTAAAGCAGGATGAGTAAAGATTTCCGTTTTGTTATATCTTGCTTACTGCTATGATCAATATAATGGATGTCAATTAGCTATAGTAAGTCCTATTTCAAAATTTTATTTATCAACTTTCATTGTTGTACCAAGGAACTAAGACTCTTATAAGGTAACAAATTTAAAAATTATAATTTTATCTGACTTTCCCCTCGAAATGGGAACCAAATTTTATACCCTTCACCACAGGTGGAAAAGTATATATTAAGTTTGTCATTTCGTTGGTAATTTCTACAATAATTCTCCGCGGCGTAAATCGCTTGTGATCTGCTCTGTCAAAAAGTTCTAGTAGGTGACGTTATTCCTCTTTAAAAGCAAAAACTAATTATTGCGTTCCGAACTTTCACTATTGATAACATAACCTAAAAGAACCTGGTCAATATTATATTATTATTTTTTTGTGATCTCGGCATCGGCTATTGTGAATTATATTGATATCTTATGTCTTTCAAAATTATGTCGCCTTGATCGATAATAACTTTAATGTTTTTAATATTTGTAAAAAAATATGTATTTTATTTGTATGCTTTTAATTTACACACTGGGAAATATAAAACTTCTTTTAGTAGATCCCGCTAACTAACTGCTGAAACTGTGTAGAACATGCAGGAAGAAAATGGATGATTAAGAAGTTTAAAACTAAACTTTTCTAGTAGGTTGCTGATGTAAGAGTGGTGGCCTCTTTGTAACAATATGCTGCGCATTTTACCAACAGTCTTCCAACGATTGATTTAGAAACATTCAATTAACATTTACCTATGATTCGTTTTTATTGTCTCACAGTTCATTATCCTACTCTTGTTTATTTAATAAAACTTGTCACAGCGACATGTGCACGGTTTGTTAAAAATCGTTTTTCCCAAAACGTTACGCAAATTTCTTAAAAGGCCAACGACTGGACTGAGACCAATTGCATGTGATAATGAAAAAATTGTATGTTTTGTGATTAAGCTGCACAAAAGAGAGCTAAAATACCTGTACAAAACAAAAAGGCATTAACTGTTCTTTGTTTGAAATAAATTTTGAGTTTTTATTATAGAATAAATATTTTTACAAGCTCCATAAAGCATTCTTTTTGAAAAAAGTGTATAAGTACCGCAATAATTAGTTTATTTGTATAGAGTCTTATCTTAATTAGCAATGTTTTTATTTTTAATTTGAAAAAATTAATTTCGAGCCGAAGTTTTCGTTTTAGTAAAAACTACTAAAGCTGTTTCTGTATTACAAGTGATCAAATCTTCTGAAAAATTTTTATAGAAAGATCTCCAAAACTGAATGATTTTCATAAAAAATTTTCAAACGAGTTAATGGCGCATAAATTGTTTGTAAAACACCAATTTTTGTTAAATCTCTATTTTTTTTTTTAGAGGAAGCGCTTTTCATGAGACTTTCCTCAACTATTTTGTAAATTGTTTGAGAGATATGTGAATACAAATTTTTTGATAAAATATCAATTCCGATTTTACAATAATTCTTCTAACACCCGTTACAACTTCCAAATAGTTAAAGTTAACATTTAGAACAAATCAGATATTTGCACCAGAAAGTCTTAACTTTAGTTATTGGTAACTTATAATAACTTGCCTAAAATATTTGTCTGAAAGCTTAAACATAAAACTTAAGATGCCTTTAGGCTGTATGTTTTTTACGTATGACTTGTCACTTAGAAAATTTGCGTGTAATTTCTCATGTATGTCAAAATAGAACAAGCTACAAATGAAAGTTTGTTTTACAAATTTATTTAACACAAGGAACATTTTAAACCGTTTACACCATACATATGTTTTTTATTATGAAATATCTGCCAAGTCGTATGTAAAAAACTCATCGTCTTAAGGCACCTTGAGCAAAAAAATTAAATTATACTAGAAACCGAAGAAGAAAAAAAAAATGCATGCGACAATTTGCAGAGAAAATAACAAAGAAGAGCTTTGGATTGTGCGTCGACTTCGTCTAGCCACATCAATATTGCTTGATTTTGAATATTCCTTGCATTCTTAGTTACAAAATTAGTTAGTAAGTAAATGATGTTTACAATGTACACAACCTAAGGTAGATAGATGTGGAGAATTCCAATGAGAGATGCAGCGAGCTAAAAAATACTGCGTTACATTAGAGTTTTCTTTGGAAAACGTTCGCAAGCTTTTCTTAGAAATAAAGGTTAAAAATGAACTTAAGCCGAAAAATTAATTGCTTTGTTATGAAATCGAAAAATTGACAAATGAATTTTAATTTCATCTAAAACATGCATTAACTTAAAAACGTAAAGATATAAATTTCACCAAAAAATCGAAATTTCAGTTACACAAAAAAATTATTAAATTTTTTGAAATTTTTTTATAATAGTATTTATTTAGCTTAGTTATCGATAGTTAATAATAATAAAATAAAAAACGCCATACTTTACAAAGTAAAGTATTTCACCAAAAATGTAAGAGTCCAAAAAAATAAGAAAAAACTTCTTTGTGTCTACAACTGAATCAGAATTTTTATAGCTAAAATTGGGAAACTAAAGAGTGAAATCGGAAATTGTTTAGTGGTAAGTTAAGGTTCGTGAATTTTTATTTAATGGCACTGATCATGCAGAAATCGCGTAGTTCATATATATTCTTTGAAAATCCCGCACTGCACAGCATAAACGAAATTCATAAGACATGATTACCATTCTGGCAATGTTGATTATGTCGAACTATTAAGAGTTTGAGAGAAAGGAAACTAAACTATAAAATAACCATTTCGAAAATGTAATATTTTTCGAACAACGTGCAAATATAGTGTTTGTTTTATATTCAATTCATTATACCTTGATAGTGTTCAGCATTCATGCTTACTTTACCTACTTACGTATAAGTATGTACATAATTACATACATACATACGAGTTACAAAATGTGTGCTTTTTTAAGTTTTTGAAAACTAGTCGTGGAAGCAGTTATGCGTCATTGACAATAAACTGATCACGACGAAAACTTGAGCAGCTACCAAGCACCATCAATGGCAGCAATAAAATATTTTTTGGCTTTAATGGCAGAGCTGGAGAATCATATTTTATATACGTGTTCATAGAAATTACTCTTGCTTGGTACACTTTATTATTATTACATACGTACTTAAGATATTACAAATTAATATAGATAGATTTTTTTAATTATTTTAGAAAATGTCAAATTTTGTTTAATGTTGTATCTTTTTCAAATAATTATAAATTTTATTTTACTTTTTTATTTTATTTATGTGCACAATTGAAACTTTAAACTCTTTTTGCAAATTGTTTTTTTTTATTTTATATTTTTTCATTTGATATGTGAGCGTCAAAATAAAGTGTCATAATATAGTTTTAATATCAGTATTTTAAAATACTAACGACTATGTTTAACATGTAAAATAAAAAATACCGTTATGTCTGGATCTTTATATTATTTTTGAATTCTACTGAAACTGTTAAAACTTTTCGTGAAATTGGCTCTATTATCAACAGAAGCCATAATACAGTGAAGAAAATGATACAGTGATCAGCACAAAAAGTCACCCAGATGTAGGCCGATAAAATAGTCTATAGTGCGTGATGTGAAAAGAAACCATTTAAAAGTGCTGTCAAAATACCACAAGAAGTTTCCGCTACATCAGATACTAGCGTAAGCGCCAGCACAATACGACGAGCAGATACACGAGAATAAAAATGTTTATTTTTTCAAAAATTTCCTGTTAAGCTATGAAAGTAATTTTAAGGTATTATCGGTAAAGTTATTACATCTGTCTATCTTAACCACACATTTATATATTTGTATATATTGTTATTTTCATTAACATGTTTTATACATGAATTTTTAAGTTTATTTGTAAGTTTAACAAAAAAGATAAAATAAATCAATTGGCAAACTTTTAAATGTTCAATTCAAAAAAATTAAAGAAACGAAGAAACTGTTACGCTACGTTTACATTAGACAATGCTGTCATGACAATGAAATAATACGCATTAGTTGTCAAAAATACTGACAATAGCTTCTGTGGTGCAGGCGTCCAGACAATAATTATGACAATTCATTATGAGCACGTTCTCGGAAAATTGAAAATAGCTTTAGAGTTTGTTCCTGCTATTTTCCATTTCTATTGTTATATGCAAAGAAAATTTTAGTAATTAAAATAATAATTTAATTAAAATTTCATTTAGTTGAAGCCATTATAAAAAAATTTGTTGGCATACGTCAAATCACTTGTCTTGTTTACTGTCTTCAAAATATTCAAGACAGTAATTCAGACAATTGAAATGTGTACATGTATTAGTGAAAAACTGTGCATGTATTGTTATTGTCATGACAGCATTGTCTAATGTAAACAGGGGGTTAGGAAAAATATCGAAAAATTAAAGAATAAGACATAAATTAGAGTTTTCAAGCTTTATAGAAATTTATTTGTTTCAAAATAATAATGCTAGCAAATAAACAAAACAATATAAAAAATAATTATTAGTTATTATTTAGTTAATATGTAATTTATAACTTTTTGTATTTTATATAAAAATATTGAAACAAAAAACTTAGCGAATTTTTAATTTAATTTATAACTGTAGTAATTTTAATTAAATCAAACTTTGGTTTATATTTTGTCTCCATTTTCAATAGTTATTACATACTTTAATTCTCAAATAATAATAAAAAACAGTTTCATCATGAAAAGTTATTTTATTATCATTTTACTTTATAAAAATCATGCTATTTGGTCTTAGACAAAATACTAAAATGTGTTTGCAATAACGTTGCCATCTCTGCTGTGACTAAACAAAGAGCTTAATATATTTGTGTATGAGTATTGCCAGAAACCTAAAATAGTATAATACTTAAAGAAAAATAACCTTACAAAATTGTATGCAAAGCAAAATAATTAAAAAAATTAATCAGATAAGAAGAAGGTAATTCTTTTTTATGTATAATTTTCTAATATTAATTTCTCATTATTACTTTTTAAATGTTTTAATTAATTTAAAATGTTATTGCATGTATTACTTACAAAAAGTGTAATCAGTTTTTTACAACAATATAAATAATAATAATGTAAGAAATACATTAGTAAGAAATAAGTTATTATAAGTTATTCTTCATATTAATTAAATTTTTTACATGTTTCAAGAACAAACTATTTTCAAACTGTCTTATAACTGCCATCAATAAAAATTTTTGGTTTCTGTATTTTTCCCAAACAAATTTGTGTTTATAAACTGAAACTGGTAACACTGACACGAAAAAAGAAATAAATTTGGGAGATTACTTATGAATTTTTCTCAATTTTAAAATCAGTTTGATTTTGAACGTTTCCCATGTAGGGAAAAGTAAATAACCTTTGGAACATTTCAAGTTATAATAATAATTTATATTTTTGTAATGAAATGTGTTAATAAACCCTTTTTATCTTATTAAAAGTAAAGTTAATAATTCCGTAAAAAGTAAATGTTGTGGATGTATTCAAAACAAAGAGTTTAATTTTTTAAGTGATCAAAGTGTACAAATTTATTATTAAACGACACTCATAAATAGTTATGCATAAAAAATTATGGTGAACTGTTAAAAATTGACGAGCCTATAAAAAGTAAAAACAAAAAAATAAATAAATATAAATCCAAGCAAAAAAATTTACAAAATTTCTTTAAAAATAATAATTTTATTTTAAACTCATGTGCTTTTTTTTGAAGAATATGGCATTAAATTTGTTATTTATTTATATTTGTAACTCCATAATTTATATCCAAAACATTTCTTGTTTTTCTTTTGCTAAGTCTTCAAGTAAATTAAAGGCAAATTTTCAAAACTATAAATAAAAATCACTAATGCAACTATTCGGACCAAAAGACACTCGAAACCATTCAGGAAAAAACCAAATTGAATAAAATCGTTTTTTAATTTTTTTCTTTTAAATAACCACTGTTGACACTGACCAAAAATAAAATTTTTTGTTTCGAAAATATAAGTTTAACAGTGTAACAAAAAGTAAAATATAAATTAAAATGGAAATGGAAACATTTATTAATTACATGCAAGACATGGATTGTATAGCATTTGCTCAATTCTGTGGACCTATTGTTGCACTTGTTGTATGGGGAATTTTGATAATTACCAAATCAAGAGGTAAGAAGATATTCATTATATGTAATGTTGGATCGCTTCAGTTGTATGTTTTTTAAAAAAATATAAGCGTACCGTAGTTGCAATTATGTTTTTTTTTATATTTGTTATGCGTGAAGTGAAAATTATTATTTTTCCTATTTTAACGATTTAAATATTTTAAACTACATAAATTTCGTAAATTTTAGTGATAATCAATTCATCATTCATTAATAAATTTGGATATTGCAGAAATTTTGATGAATTCATTTTTTTTTTGCAAAATTTCAATTCTATTCGGGATGTTTTAGATTTGTTATTTTTATTTTTGTGGGTAATGGTACAATTTGCGTCGACATTATTTTTTATTTATAATGAAAAATGTAATATTATTGAAAATTTTACAAAAATTACGAAAGTGTCATTGTGACGTATTCTTACATTTTTCATAATTTTTAATAGTTAAAGAAAAAGAAGAAGAAACATTAAGCACCATTTAAAACGCATGGAAAGAATAAATATTATATGGAAAAACTTACAACATCCACAAAACTAAGCTTTCCAGATTTAATAGAAAAAATAGAAGCAATACGAAATAGCATACGCTGCAAGCTGTTTTAATTGACTTGCAAGTAATAGTTAATTTTTTGAGGAACGTATCTTAAAAATAGTAATTAGTGATTTAAAATGAAGTAACGCAAGACCTTTCTCAATACAAAACAAAGTATGCTTTCTGCTTGCGTATACAATTTATTATTTCAATCGTTGTATTAAAACTGATTTTTTAAAGAAACTTCATTTACCTTTTTCAATCAACAAACATGAATATTTTAACCCATTGTTCAATGCAAATTAATTATATTTATGTTAAATAAGGGAAATAAGGGAATTGAGTTTTTTTGGCCTTGCCACCGATTTCTTTAGTAAAAATTACTTTCTTATTTTTTTGTGTTTGAGAAGACAAACGAAACTTTTGACCTTCAAATCACCACAAGATTCGTAACCTAATTATAAAGATTTGCTGCTATTGCTTGTATAACGTAGCAAATCATTTTGACGAATTTCTTAACGCTTTTTAATGGAACAATAAACAATAAACGAAAAAAAAAGATAAAATTTTATATTTACTTTAACGTCGAAAGCCTCAGTACAGAGAAAGAGGAAGACCGTGTTTTTGTTTGAAATTTCTCTTTAAATTAATCAGATAAGTAAAATTAACTTAATCATAGCACAATATTACAACATTAATGTGTTAAACATGTGCTTTCGTGATTAAATTCCTAGTAACACTTCTATTATCTTAACTGGTTTATAACAATGTATGTATTAGGGAACAAGGGATTTTTAAAAGTAATACTCGTAAAATGAAATCTACATAATTTCTATACAAAACTTAAAATATATATACAACTAAATTTATACAAAAGCTTGATTAACAAAGACTTTAGTAAAAAAATATGCATTCTTGAATGAAAAACATATTTTTTCAAGTAATTGTTTAGAATTTTGAAGCAAACGTCTTTCAAGTTAAAGAAAACAAACGCAAAACAAATCTTTACCAATGGAAGTAATCCGCATTGCGATTTTATTAAGGAATTTATCTTAGCAGACTTTTTAAAACAATTATGCAGCTGATTACACGGCGATAATTGTTTCTAGCGGGTTTGTAGTCGTGTAGTCGATAGCCTGCAGCAGTGAATTTGTTTCATGCATCAAGTGTATACATTTTTTGAAAGTCACGGTATGAAAATCAAATTTTATTTTATCATACTATATATGCACCCAGGCTTTGGAGCGATTGCATCTATAGCTGAGGATAAAGCAACGCGTACAAAAAAGGAAAATATAAGTGTAAAATAATAAGTTAAATTTATTGTTACGAGATTGCTTGCACAGCGAGAGAGATTCCTTATGACAACCAAATTTTTTTCTAATCGAAATCCCGATTTCTTTCATTCCACATAAAATTTCGCTAATTTTACATTCTATCTGGAAATACCGAAAATATTGCCACTGCGAAGTAAATAAAACCTTATTTTTCTTTCAGAAATGTCTTTCTTAGACAATTTTAATTTTATCTTTCAAGGATGTAAAGGAAATTTTTCGCTGTTTTCAATAAGTTTTTTATATTCTTTAATCCAAAGTATGGTTTATATTTTTAATTATATGTATTATTTATGTTTTTATTATGTCAAAAACTTTTAAGAAGAAGCAACACAAACGTTCTTTATAATTCTAACTACCGAAATTTTGCTTTCAGTAGTAATGTTCTGAATTACTTAAGTTGCACCTTCCAATTCATAGAATTGATTTTACTAAAGACATAAATCAAACGAATAAACTTTTTGAATAATGTTGCAGCCGACCTTCACCAATAAATATTATTTGCAAGTTTTTAATATAAAAATTGAAGATTATAAAAGTATTTAAATTTTAAAAATTATTAACCGATTCTTAACAAACATTTTTTCTGTGTGTGGGAAACATTGTTAATGCTTAAGTAAAATATTAGAAATCAACTATTCATTTTGTTAACTGTGGAAACCAGCTTTTAGTCTGATTTAATCAATTCGTGAAATGTCATTTTGAGCTCTTCTTTAATGTAGTCAATTACACTTATTGAGAAAGTGTTGTAAAGTCATTTTGAAATAAATTACTGTTTTTTTTTTCTTTTGTACCTTTAATAGTGAAAAGTGTCTTTTATGTGCTGGTTTTGTGGTACAAGAGATTAACTCGTGTGTAAAACTTGTCAGCCGATTTGAGCGATTTTATTACATAACCAGCCCAACCGGGTTTTTTTGCGTTTCAGCTGCCGGTTTTTTTTTTAAATAATATTATTTTATTTTAATATCGAAGATACCATTTTTTGCATTAAAGAAAATATGTATATTTTCATCAAAAAGATGGAATTTGTTTTCAATTATTTTTCTTAAATGCTCTTTTACGAGTATAAATGAAACCAAAGGTTTTGTAGGTCGGTTATGTACATCTTTTTAGGGAAACAAAAAACCGGTTAACCGATTTTTTTTTTTTTGAATTTTAAAAGCCAAACTTGGTTTATAGAAAATTTCAAATATTTGAATAAATGAAAACCGGTTTTGAAAAATACCAAATAATCGATTCCTCTAGTATTTACTTAGTTACTGATTTTTTTTTTAAAGCAAATAAAATTTACTGCGGACGATGTTCAATCATTTTAATATCACACTAGACCTGATTGCATCATATTTTATTCGGAAATTTTTTGCAGAAAAAATAGTGTGATATTAAAATGATTGAACATATATGTCTATGTATGTGTGCTTACATAAACCTTTCAAAGTTGCTTTAAACAATGTACGCATTCATGGCGTTGCTCAATTTAAGTTTATATTATTTTATTTTTTTTCCACTTACACATACAATATGTATGAATATTTATTTATGTTAACGTTAACTTTCACTTCTTTCACAACCAGTTTTCGTATCACCTGGTGTTGCAAGTGCTTTTTGCCTTCATAATCGCAATGGTTATGTTTTCAACGAGTATAAACACGTACATATGGCTATATATATGTATGTATGTGTATGCATTTTTAAGTATTAGTCATAATAAACTTTGTCGTCGAATCTCACTTAACTTTTATTTATTTATTTACTTTTTTTGAAGGTTTAAACCTGTTTTTTACTTTGTATTAAAGAAATGTTTTTATTTTCATTACTTTGAGTTTTTATAAATAGAAATTAGAGAGGAAAACCAAATTTATTATAGTACCATGATGCTCATAAAATTGTACTTTCTAAAACAGAGGCAGTTGTACATCCTTTTCAAGTTAAATTTTTTAAAATTGTGTTTTCTTTTTACTTTTAAAAATTTCTTAAAATAGTATTTGATAACATTTTTACGTTTCGCTTTTATCTAAAACAAAATGATTCATTATTGTTTATTTATATCTTGTTACATACTTTGATGAAATGGCATTAAAGCCAGGAATCTTTTTTTTCTCCTCTGAACATAATGTAACTATGTATTAGAAGGCTAATACTTTCCATCTTCTAATACTTTCCATGGTGCTAGAAAACAGCTGCCATAAGCCGTTTTGTATCTTTAATTAATAAACAAAATGGATAAAATATGTTACTCAAATATGTTAATCCATTAAGTTACCTCACATTTGATTCAAGTATAAAAGTCTATATAAAAAATATGAAACACAACTACTTGGAGTTCGATTTTTAATACTAAAACAATAAATATTCGCCTCCACATGTCACATTGTTAATAAATTTTAATTGTAACTTGTTTATAAAAAAAGCATTTACTTCCGAGAATATATGCAGATAAAATGGTATTACGATGAGAGAAATAAATTTGTGGAAAATATCTTCAGTGTCGTCGATGATATGCACCGTTTGCCTATAGCTTATAAAGCAAGTGTTTCAATTAGAAATACAATTTATTGAGTAAATATGATTTGGTACAAACAACGACGGACAAATAAATGTGCGCAGTATGAGTTGGGAACATTCGGTACAACACATTTGCGGCCTTATCTGGCCGTAACTTAAGTTTCATTCAACTTTTACTTGTTTTGATGTTCAGATAATTGTTTTATATAATTACATACGTATGTCGTCGGCTACGTTTCTGCTTGTCGTCATTATTGTTTGGGTGAAAACACATATAATTGCTAAATAACAACTTCGCACGCAAGAGGAATAAACTGGTATCGAACCGTTAAAGATGTTTAAACTTTTGTCAAACAAATTTAAAGAATGTATTGGTTAACAGCTTATTGTGCGGATCTGACAAAATAAATTATTTTGATTTCTACGGGCTTGTTGCATAAAAAGATGATGGGACCTATGCTTATGCGTTTTTCGTTTTTTTTATTGTTATGTTCTGCACTAACATACATATGCTAACATAAGAACAGATTGAATTGATTAAATCAGCGTAGAAATTGTAATTGAAAAACTCAAAAGAGACTCAAAGCATTAATCGTTTTCGTCAAGAAACTTATTTAAAAAAAATATATATTTTTACACAGTAACATAAAATAACTTTTTATTGTTTTAATATTAAAATATAATCAAAAAAATTTATGTGTAGAGCAGTGGCTTTTCATCAATTAAAATTGCAACAAAAAAAATTTTTTTTATAAATTGCTTCCTATAACACACAGTGGAGCAGCAACAAAATATTTTGGCTTTTTTAGTTTTAATTGTTTTTCACGAATTTTTTTAAAGGCGCGTTCAAGTTTTTATCTTTCATAACATAAATTTATAAAACTTAAATAAATATCGGAACACTCATATTTAAGAACGCATTGTTTTGCACGTAAGAATGATATTGAGGTGAATCTATTTTGTTTAATAGGATATTGTTTCATCTATATTTATATACATAAAAAAATAAAATAATAGAACAAAAAAAAATAAATAAATAAAATAAAAATAGAAAAAATATTTAATATGCAATCAAATCTTTATAAATTAAACAAATCAAATTTTCTGTGCATTTGTAGTTTGTCCACTAAAATCAAATGGCTAAAAATCTGTCACATTAAGATAAAGTAAGTCCCACAATTCCCAAAATAAAAAGCAATAATTCCAAAATTTAAATTTTTTGCTTATGAAATACTTTCAGCAACAAATGTACTTTTTTTGTAGTAGTATTTTTTCCAATCGAGGCTTTGGGATTTTAGAAAATATAGGGCAAAGTCAAAATTTCATTTCATTATATGAAATTTGGTTTAAACTTACACACATTTAGTTAGCTTTAACAAAAATAAAAAAAGTTAATATATTCCTTAAGAAAATTTTTTTCTATCTAAAAAGTTGGATTGGTTGCTATTTTAGGCTAAAATACACAAAAATCCAACAGTTAAAACAACAAGACAAGATATACAGTACAAAATTTAAACAAATTTGCTGAAAATTGTACCCAATATTAAAAAAAAACTGGACCACGAGGCCTTTAGGACCATGTATAAATAAAAAAAAAAATTGATCGAACGCCAAGCGCCATCCCTAGAAAGTGGATGGTACCCAGCTTCAAAACTTAAGCTCAAATGCTCTTTGCTATGCTCATGCCAATTTTTGGATCAATTGACTTACCACTTACCAATTGGCTGAGCTACTTCCAAAATTTTTGATTTTTCCCCACTGTGCAATGTAAGCGTCTGCACCGCTAAATAAAGCCCTCTTATCTTCTTTTTTACTTTTTTTTAATATTATTTGGCACTGACTGGGGTCAAATCTTATTTTACCTACCTTCTGTTTTCTATCATGTGCGATAAAGAGGTAAAAATAACAAATGCATTGAATGCAAGCATAAATTTGCTAAAGTCGTGACAAAAACAGCGCTGTTTGCATTTTAGTTTGGTTTTTTTTTCATAAAATAGAGATAAATAATAAACTTAAAATGAAAATATTAACATTTTTTTGGCTTTCACCTCGAATAAAAACGAGTGATATCGTTTTGCAACACACTCCAGTTTATTTTCTCATCTTTATGTTTTTTTAACTTTTAATGAGATAATAAAAAGTTAAGGTTGACGTAACTATGATATTTCAGACAAAAAAATAATACTTTTAAAAATGTTGAAAGTAAAGCAGAAATTAGTCATTTTATCTATTCAAATGCAGTTTGCAACTTTAGGTGAACATTAAATGAATACATTTCTAAAAATAAAATAATACTCAAAGTTAAGAGAGGAAGATTTCAAAAATAATTCAAATTTATTTCATCTTAAGGCTGTAATCGTTTTTTAACTCAGAATTAATAAAAATTAATTAAATTTAATATGTTTTTTCTTCTTCAAAGAAAAAATTAAAAAAAAAGAAAATAGGACATATAAATTGAAAAATAACTCAGCTTTGTTTTTAAGGATCACGCTATTATTAACGCCACAAACTCTGATTCAATGGAGCTATTGGCTTTTAAAAAGAAAAATAATAAAAAGATCAAAATTAAAAAAAAACTGTATTTTGACAAACTAAAACTAATATTTGTTGTTTTCATTGGCCAAGTAATGAAAAGATTTCCTCGAAATTAATACATTTTAAAGTGTTGGAAAGACATACAGTAAAATAAAATACTAAAATTTTTTTGAACAAAATATTGTGTTTTGAAATTAGTTAGTAATATAGCAATTTTATTCTGCAAAGCAAATTGTTTCCTTAAAAGTCTTAAATTGCTTCTTAATTTTTAACAGGCCTTTGCGTAACTAGAGAATTTTTTGGGGTGGGCTTAAGATGAAGCAAATTACGAAATTCCTCAAGAAGCAAATAATTGTGAAGGGGGGTGTGTGGCTTTACCCTCCCCAGGCAGGCTTATTCACGCCAACGTTTATAAATCATAACCGATATATATTTGGGATTTTTTCTTTACTTCTGAAATTTTATTGGCATTGTTTGAAATAATGATACATAGATGAAAAAAAAAATTAACTACCATTTAATGCTAATGATTTTATTTTAATTATAATTGTTTTTAATAATAATACTGAAGTTTTAATGAAATCGTTTTATTGCTAATTACAATAGAATCAAAAATAATTAATTTCTATGAAGCACAAATTTGGGATCGCAGAAACTTAAAAAAACTATTCATAAAAAAAATAAATCTTAACACTCTTGTAGAAAGACAGATCTGTACTCAAAAATTTTAATAATGTATATTTTTAAGTGAGATAGGTTTAAAACTTATTGTCTGAAATCCAAAGTTACTTAACACAATAACTGGCAGATTTTATAACTTATCTTGTCGTAGTGTCTCATTTGTCCTAAGAAAGTAAAAACAAAACGTTTAAACAAAATAATATTTCAATTTAATCATTTTGTTTTTAAACTAATTATGAATGAAACCTTTTCGTTAAAAAGCAAAAATAATGGTAATGCTAAAAAAGTATCAGGATTATGTGTCTTGCAATGCTAATGAAGTCGTCAGTTAATTAGTCCAACTAAATAATTACTTCAATATATGAAAACCGAATACAAATTGAAGAAATAAAACTGTTAGTTATTAGTTGTTGGAAAAAACAATTTTTATTTTATTAAGAAAACATTTGTCTGCTCAATGGTAAAGTCATAAGAAGAAGTTTTGTATATATAAATATTTTCTTTGACAAAATCGGATAAAGCTCAAAATCTTGCTGTAATTTTTGTTTAAAGCAATTTCTTCAAATATAAGAAAAAAAAAAATATATATAAGAAATAATAATGAAACTCCTTTTAGTTTACATTCGAAGATTTAAATTTACCATTCAGTTCCCATGTCCAAATAATAATAAATTCTGTCACGTAAGACTAATCAATGACATTTCATTTACATTTACATATGATCGTCAATAAAAACACCCTAAATACTTTTCTATTTGACGTACAGTAAAATAAAGATAAATAATTAAATATCTAGTATAGATGTGACTAATTTTAAATAAAGCAATTTTTAGACAGCAAAAAGTTGATATACATACATACATACTTTTGTACATACATAGTTATTATGAGATAAACATTTACCGTTATTGAAATTTATGTTTTTGCATTTTAGGTGACACTTTGCAACTTGGGAGTAGCAAAGCAAGTTTATCATCGATATTTAAATTACAAACCTGTAAAGATTCTCCTTTAAGTTCCATAAGATCAAGTGGAAAACAACGTAAGAACCATAATTCCAAGAAAAATAAAACAATATTGCATGCAAAAAACAATCACTGCCACATGAGTTTATCTGACTTCAACACTAAGGATTACTTTAAAAGCGATGTGTATTCTTACGAGCAAAGGATTAATTCTTCCTCATTCGAAGGTGAGCAAAATTGTTTGTAGATCTATCATTAAAAACTAAAAAAACTACTATATTATTTGCGTACATATAAGTATCTACATATGCATATGTATATATTTATATATGTTTCTGTCATGTACCTACAGTTTCTAGAATTTTTTGTAAAAATAATTTAACAAATATTTAAAACATGTCCCTCATGATTTGTTATTATTTAATTTCGATTTACGAGTGTCTTTTCAAAAATTATTTTTATTATTTGACGTAATGTTATAATCTATTTGTTTGTTTTTTTACTAAGATAAAAAATAAAAACAAAATTTTATGTAATCAGCAAAACGAATATTGATCTTAAAACACACGTTTAATATAAAATAATAAAAAGTAAGTAATCAAACAGTACCTTCGAAAAAACCTCCTGAGAATTTTATTTATTTTATTTATTCTTGAAAACACGTGGTAAATACAAAAATACTTCCTGAATAAAAAATATTTTTGTTGTAACAATAAAGTAAATAAGTACAGATGTATTTACGAGTATGCACATGTACATGTACATGTATGTATGTATATATGTCCGTAAAAAATATATTTACATTTTAATTGTCATGCGCACTCACACATGAGCATTATCAGGTGTTTACCGTGAAAAACAAAGCAATGTAATAAAATTAAATGAGTAATAGTCATTTATTTATAATTGATCGGGTTAAGTAAAAAAGCAAAAGTTATTTTATATCCAAAATTGGTCTGTGAACGTAAAAGACTTCCCGCTAATGAAGTCGTTAAGGCCCTTATCGTTACTTACAACGCAGATTTAAGTAAATGTGTGTAATTTATATAAACTCGTAGTTTCAAAATGCACGAAGTCAAGTTGAGAAACTTTTTCATTGTTTTCATATAAATATTAAGGAAAAAACGTGCTCAGATCGTTAAACGCTAAAAGAATAAAAGAAAAACAAATAAGTAATGTTTTAAAAAATACTACATATTAATTCGTTTATTCGTTTTACCCTTTAGCGGTTTATTTAATTTCGATTTTTTTCTTAATTATTATATTTACTTATTTTTTGTTTAGTTATCCAATACTCAAAATTAATTAATCGAAAGTTTTAGAAACGTTATTTTTTAATCTTTTTTCATTGCATAAAAATTTTAAGTCTAAAATTCAAATGTCTTCAAAACAAAACTAACTGTATTTGAATAGTATCATATTCTTTATATAGACTTTTACAGCAACCATAAATAAAAAAATACAAAGTTCATGTAACTTAGAAATAAAAGATTTTTTTATTTACATATACAAATATTATAATTGCAACTTTTAACTTTTTACATAACCACTATGAAATATATTCACCTATTGTATAAATTTACTGTAGTTTTGTCCCCTGCTTTTATCCAAAATTAATAATTTAAATATTCGTTTCCATATAACTACCATAAGACTAAAAGTTTTATTACTGTTATCAATACATTTTGGGTTAATTAGTTAATATTGTTGCAAAAGTGCGGAATTTCATTTTATATACAAATAAAATAATATATCATTTATAATATCCTTTATAGTTTTTACATTTAAAATAATAAGAATCGGGAACCACTCAATCGATTTTCAAACGAGTACATGCGTTGGAAAGTCTACGTTTACTAATGGTTTATAAAAAATCTTTGAAGTTTTTACGATTATGCGTTATACGCGCACTTTTATAGGGGTCTGCTGTTTCCATATTAATCAAATAAAAAATTTGCTTGGAAGAGTAGTCGTGGTACAATTATTCTCATTGAGGTTGCGAAATGCCCCGAGAACAACTAGTAATAAAATAAAAAAAATTAAAAATCTTTCTGCTTGAGTTTCATTATTAGTTTATTAACATTTGTTTATATTTTTCTTTCTTTTGTAGATAATTTGACGTCATGCCGTGACATAAAACATCAAAAAAATATATCCATAGATGCAGTTGAGATTCAGGAATTAAATTCAAGTCACAATAATAATAATAAAGATTTGTCCTCAATGTATTTGGAAAAAAGAAAACAAATAAAACTGGCAAAAGTACCGATACGTCAACATCGGCGTAAATTTTTAAATAACACAAAAGTCCATCGAATGGATATTAATGAACAGAATAAGGAAATTGCAAAGCAAACACCATCAATTGCAGTTCAAAGTCTTAGAAAACAATGCACAAAAGCAGCTGCTTTAAAGGCGGCTTTAAAAAATAGTGAAATATCAAGGACGTTAAACCATGGTCACAGTAGTTTAGAATCTAAGCTGACATTTGAAAGTTCGTTGTCATCCGCTTCCTCCACAACGTCTATAAACTCTACGATTTCATTATCGGCATCAAGCTCTCCAACCCATTCAGCCAATTCATCGCCCACAGCATCACCTATGGCGAATAAACGTTATAATGAGTTTTCGAGAAAAAGATCATTAAAAGCACCTTTACGTCAATTTACCAAATTAAATATGAACGAGCAGGAACTGGTTCAACAAATGAAACGTTATGTTATCGATCCAAGTCTTTTAAGAATATATGGCTTTCCAGTCGAATCCGTACACCATGAGGGCTGCGTTGAAATATATAAATGTTTGCCAAAACATTTGGCCGAGGAGGCCGTAACAAAAGATAATCAACGCCATCATCGCCACTTTTATGGTCGCAAAAAATTTGACATTATAAATGACTGTGACGGATTATATTCTAGCTTTGGCGGTAAAAACTGGCTGACAAGGAGTCCAGTCGATTCAGGGCATTGCTCTGGCGAATCTAGTCCACGTTTTACCGACTCTGATTCAAGTGAAATGAGTGAAGAGGACTCTGTTTCACCTATAATGGCATTTTACACTCCCGATGGCGTTTATCAAATATTTTCAGAGTACTGCAATTCCATAGAAAAGCAATGCGTGCGATGTTTCAAAATGTTTCAAGTTAATGAAAAGGGCGAATACCTGTCCTTCGACTCATGTACCTACCACTGGGGGAAACTAAATAACGTCTACGACGGCAAATGCTGCATTAATACTTACACTTGTTGTCAAGGTGAAGAGTTTTCTGAAGGATGCTCAACACACCACCTGCATGTGTGGAATGGTGTTGTAGTGGGAATAAATGGTCCTTACACTGGATTTTTACACACACAACACAAGAAGACAAATCTCCAGCGTCCTAAAATATATGCAATCGATTGTGAAATGTCTTACACAGGCTTGGGCTTAGAAGTCACCAAAGTTACTGTTGTAAGATTTGATGGCTCGTTGGCGTATGAACATTTTGTGCAGCCACAAGCTAAAATTATCGATTTCAATACACGGTTTTCGGGTGTGTCAGAAAAGGATTTCTTGCCAGATTCAAATATCACTGCTAAAACTTTTTCCGAGGTCCAACAAGACTTGTTAAATCTCTTCGATGCTGATACAATACTCATTGGACATGGCTTGGATAATGATTTAAAAGCTTTGCGTTTAGTGCATAAAACGATCGTAGACACCTCAATAATTTTTAGCCATTCAACGGGTTATCCATATAGACGATCTCTAAAAAAATTAACAAAATCTTTTTTAAAACGTGACATACAATGTGGTGATATGGGTCACAGCAGCTTTGAAGATTCCCGAGCCTGCTTGGAGCTGATGATGTGGAAAGTTCGAAAAGACTTACGCCATTGGAATTATCAATGAAGATGCGACTTACTTAATTTTAGTTTATTTAAATCTACTATTGTGATCATTCTCATGTATTTCACTTCAATTGTGTTGATCTGTTTCATTATATTTGTATTGTAAACATTTGTCTGAACTTGTACTTGTAGCCTTGTTCCATTTTTTTAATGTGCCCTATATGATCTACAAATATGTTAGTTATCCTACAATTTATTAATTTATTTTTTTTTTAATTTATTATACTATATAAGATAATAAATATATATGTACTTGTACCGAAGTTCGTACTACAAATCGCTAAAAAAAAGAGAAATCCAATGGTATTCAAAACTGTAATTCGAGAAACCTTACTAACGATTTTGTGTATGTCAATATTTATAGATTTCTTCAAGCGACTTTATTGTTTTAAACAAATAATAAAATTTGCAACTACTCGTACTGATGGATGTAAAGATAGACACACGACTCTAATTTTATATTAATTTTACAAATAAGATGTACTGATTTTTTTGCTGTGATTTTTACTCAACTTATTTATGCTCGCTGTTCTCATTCCTTGGTTGCTTTTTGTGACTTCAAACAGAAAAATTCAAAAACCTTTTAATTAAATTTTTTTGTTTAATTTTTTATATTCCTGCGGAAGTTTATATAATTCAAAGTATATAAATTTTGTTTGTTAAAAATTCCACATGTAATATAGGTACGTGCATTTTTTTTACATATGTATGTAAGTATGCACATACTTAGATATATGTATTTTTATAAGTTAAACCAACGCATATTATTCATTGTTGTACCATTTTTTGTCTTCTTTATTAAAAAAAAAAAAGAAAAATTTAAACTAAAGTTCATTTTTATATACATATGTGTATGTGTTAAAATTAATAAGTTTTGTCTCTTAATAATAAGAATTCTTAATTATCTTTTTTGTACTTTAAGCCGAACAATTGTTCTTTTTATTTTTAAATATAATAATGATTGACTAAAATAAAAACTTGAATGTTTTCCTTTAGGTTTAAAAGTTTTAATTACGTTTCAGCAGAATTTTTTTATTAAATTTTGTTAAATCAATGTAGTAAGTACTCTAATTCATTTTTGTTTGTATTAAATTTGTAACAATATTTATAAGTCAATAATAACTTATATGTTCCTATTAAATAAATGCATATTGAGAATTTAATAAAAAAAAAAAAAAAACAAATGACAACATAAAGCTTTTCTAAAAAAAAAAAAGGTTTAAGTTAAATAATTTGTTAAAAAGAATAGCCCAATTCACAATCTTGTACAAATCGTCTTGCATCATAGCATATGCAAAATTGTGTAGCATATTTTACTCAGTACTGTATGTTTTGTTGGTGTAGACTAAAAATATGTTACACAATTTAGCAAATGCTATGATGCAAGACCATTTGCACAAGATTGTAAATTGGGCTAATATATAAAAATTTTTGCAATACATTTTACATATATTCGGTGAAATATTTCATGGTTTAAGTTCGGTCACATATTCTAAAATTTAAAAGATTGGTAAAATATAAAGGTTGAGGCTCAAAATGAAAAATTTTATTTTACAAATACAGGCAGCTGCGTGATATTAATGAGAATATTAAATAAGTTATTTTGGGTCAATTAATAAAGGACAAATTAGTTTGACAGAACTTTTAACAAATGTAATCCTCAAATAATTCTTGAAAAAAAAAGATCGACTTCAAAAAAGATTTTAGATGTATGTCTATAAAAGTTCAAAAGTTTGGCCAAATACATCAACTTATTGAACACCCTTTAATTTCCAAATCCAAATTATATACTTGTTGTTATAACGGTGGCATGTCATAGTGTCCAAGGACATAATGTCCATGCAATTTATGTAGCACTCAAAAGGTGCTTTGAGAAACGTCATAATATCCATGAAATTTGTGTCGTTTTTAGTATGCAAAGTGTCACTTATCAAATTGTCATAATGTGCGCACTTAAAACAACAACTGCTTCGCTTACTAAAGATTACCAAAGATTTTCTGCATAGCTGGCCTTCGGCCGGGCGAACATCATATTTCCTCTATGGTATAACCAACATCGGCTTCGCTTACCAAATATTCCCTGCAAGCCACTTTATAAAAACGTTGCATCTTTCTTTCATTATATACCATAAAATATACCTACGAGTATAATATCCATGGACGTTATGACTCACGTTGAATGACATTTTGTCCTTGGTCGCTATGACATGCCATCGTAAATTTCAACCGTCTGTCTAAAACTGTTCAACATTTTGGCTGTATATATAACGGTCATAGTAATCGATATTCTGTCCAATTTTCAAGCGTTATTTTATAACGGTTCGAAGGACACCCTTTAATTTTAAGATTTATTTTTGTATTACTTTTTGCTGTTAGGAGCTACAGTGATACGCAGTTTTTTATAAATTTTAAAGTGGCGTCCTTTTTAGTTCATAATACACATAAAAAATATGTACTTATGTTGTATGGCGACCCCCTTTAATTTTTAAAATTATGAAAACGGGACCAAATAAAGAAAATTTTTTTAAAGTCGGTTCAGAAATGACTGAAAGCTACATTCAGACAAATTATTAAAATATACAAAATCAATTGATATGTTCACTTTTTAATATTATTATTAATATTTCAATATGAAAATTTATTATTCGGAATCTTTTAAAATTTAATTTACTTTATTCGTGCTTGATTCCTTTAAATATAAATATTTCATGATATTCTCATGAAATATTTATTATTTTAAACTAAACTAAAAAATGAAATTTATTACTGCGGGGAAAGCATATCCATATGGCCATTTCACTACTGCTCAAATATCCATATGGCCATTTCACTACTGCTCAAATAGCTCATCAGTGGATTTTACCCAAATTTTGTATAGAAAAACATAAAGTCTTATATCAAAAGCCAAATTGATTAAATGAGAACTCCATTGAATCAATAAGACAGAAGACAATAACAACTCAAAAATGTTCTTTCAAATACATATGAATGGTTCCCAATGGGATCCCTTATGTAGAAAAATGAAAGAAAAAATAAAAATAATTACTAAATGTTTGCTGTGTTTTTGTGTAGAACATTTTTGAGTTGTTATTGTCTTTTGTCTCATTGATTCAATGGAATTCTCATTTAATCAATTTGGCTTTTGATATAAGACTTTCTGTTTTTCTATACAAAATTTGGGTAAAATCCACTGATGAGCTATTTGAGCAGTAGTGAAATGGCCATATGAATATGCTTTCCCCGCAGTAATACATGTCATTTTTTAGTTTAGTTTAAAGTAATAAATATTTCATGAGAATATCATGAAATATTTATATTTAAAGGAATCAAGCACAAACAAAGTAAATTAAATATTATTAATATTTTTTTTTTGCAACAAGGTTTATTAAAAATGCTGCCGTCACAACAAAGCTCCAGATAAGCATATTTTTACTTAATTTTTTCTTTAACTGCAAATATTTAAAGTTTTTCCTATTTGGTAACCCTATTAGGAAAGATAAAAATATGTTCAAGTGTTATATATCCATATGAAGAAATGTACATATGAAAGCTGCGAAACTACATCGGATTTGATTTTAAAAACTTCGATTACAAAATACCAGGATTTTTCTAAACTTCGAGGTTTTGTGTGTGACTTTTCAAAAGTTTGGGATCGTTGCGTTTCTTTAGTTTTTATTTTATTTTCAATTGCAACTTGTTTTGTTTAGAAATATGTTTTATGGTCTTTTTACTCCATTGATTGAAAAAAAAGGATGTAGCAAATTATTGTAAGATCCCACTTGCAATGAAATGCATTAGACTGCATAAGTTTTGAATATACTTTCAGACACTTTAAAATAATTAATTCTAAAAGTCTTTATAATTAAAGACGGCGGTCGACACAATTATAAAAATATCTTAATTCAAATGCATGCTGTGTAATTATTAATAACAACCTTAAATTGTTTATAAATTGCAAACAACTGAACCGAGTTAATAAAAAAATATTTTATTTACACTTGACAGAAATATCTTTATAATGGTTAATATTTTATAAAAATCGTTTATGAAATGTTAGCCTTAAAAAAAGAAAAAAGAGATTTTTTAAATATGTAGGGATTTCCAGAAATTTATGCTGGCATCACTGGTAATAACCACCAATGTAACTAATGTAATATAAAAGCACCCATAGCGATCTAATGTGCCATTTATTTTTTTGCAATGAAAATATCACGTTGTTGTTAGAAATTAAATATTATTAAAGAATCAAGCACGATTAGCTCAAATAAATTCATAAACATTTTTGCTTACAAGTAAAATATGATAAAATTTAAAATCACCCCAAAAAACCCCGCGAACTATTATTATGGATGCCAAAATTTGAAATTTATCAATCCTAAAAATATAATCGGATTTGGAATTTTCCCGTTTGGCATCCCCAGTGCGTATGTGCATCTGTATTTGAAAGGCTGCTTATAACATAATAAACAAATAATAAATTAATCACAATTCTAAAAAAAATATATAGACATTGTGTGAGGAAAGTCTTCCATTCATAAATATACAAACAATGCATCTATTTTTGTTAATGTATTTACTTTTATAAGTTAACAAAGAACCAGATGAATTTTAAAAATTTTATGAATTATTAACCTATTCGAAGGTCACAAAACCATTTCTGGAAAGAAAAGTTTACAAATTTGCAAAAATGTTTAAGAAATAATTTTATATTTGCATCTTCTTTATTCTTTAACACATTTTTGTTTAAATGCTTACCGTAATTAAAACAAAGCCGAAAATGTATATAAAAATTTAATTTAAAACATTCGAGCTTTAATTAAATGAGTGCCATCATAATGCAGTTGTAAAAATGGCCTTAAAAGTATGAATTTTAAAATTAAACATTTGAATAATTTTACGAAAATCGAAATAAAATATGTTTGCATCTGCTTTTAAGAGGGCGGCCTTCAGCACTTTTGCTAAGATTTTCTTTACAGTATAATTAAATATTTAAAGAAAAAAACATTAAATCAGCCAAACTGGAATTATTGCTCTGGTTGAGTTGCTTGTTTTTCGATAAATCCCTTAAAAAGATACGATTATCCCTTTAAGTTTAAGTAGCGTAGAATAATTTTGTTATAAGCATTTGCTTTTCTTTTATTTTTCTTACATGTTACTACACCCGAATGTTTCCACGACTCACGGTTGATAACGTCCTTGTTATTACTGCCAGAAAAGAAAGAAATAATCCAAAGTTTTTGGAAATTCTCTGCAACAGAGACAGGAAAAAATTTCATAAGTTTATTGCTCAAATTATGAAATTTAATCAGATTATCTTGCTTCATATTGATATTAATTTCAGCAAATGAAATTCGGTATTATACCGTCGTTGTCTTATATATTATGTAGACTTTTGACCTCAGTTGCAGACGCTACGATATTATACCATGAGTTTGTTTAGACCTTTAGTTAAAAGTCGTACAGCAAACAGAATAAAACGTTTTAAATTTGAAGGTTTCTTCATTTTTCGATTAACTTTAAATTCATTTACATATGTATGTATTTTTCAAAAATAATTAAAAAAAATTAACAAGGCTTATTATTTACTTGCGTCGACAAGTTTGTATAAGAATTTTTATAATAAATTTATAAACATTTATAAATTTAAAACAACTTGATACTCGTAATAAACACATTTGTCCTGTTGGTATTCTAATCCAAACATTTAAAGAAATAATATTTTATGCAAATAATAAAACAGACTTTTCTTATTTGTTTTTAGATATATTTTATAAAATTCGTGGACTAATTATGAAACATCTTCTTATATATGGTTTTTTTTTGTCATTGATGATACATTTTATTTAAATTCTCTACAGTAAACGATATCGTTTATGAACAACACAACTTTTAACGTTTTTACTACGAACTTAAGGCTCTGGATTTTCTTTAATTCTAGATTTCACCTTAATTTTTTTTTCGTTGATTGATTGTGTTTTTTCACCCTTCACTACAAAAAGTGGAAAAAGGGTTTAACAAAGTTTGTCATTCCGTGTGTAATTTCTACAATATCCATGTCCGACCCCATAAAGTATATATATTCTGACTTCTTATGCATCGCGCAGTCGATTGAGCGATGTCCGTCTGTCCGTCCGTGTTAGTGCCTCGGCAAACTTGATTTCACAAAAAAAAAATATGTCAATCGATCAGATATGGTGTCGAAAGAGTTGCTATTGGAAATCAGCATGATCGGTCTATGTCCTTCGAGGCAGCAGTCAAAATACCACGCCTACCTCTAATTTTTTTATGTCATTTGGAACAATAAAATAACTCCAATAGGGCGATGGAGAATAAAAAATAAAAAAAAAAAAACATCAAGTGATAAAATTGGCGCTCGCCCATATTTTCCGAGTTACGGGGCTCTGAAATCGTCAAATTTTTTTGGAAATATCAATATGGGTATCATTTTTAGAGATTTTGAAGAGATCTTTAAGGAAATACTAAAATTTTTTAAAAATGCTTAACCCATTAAAAGTCGATATCATTTTTATGTAAAACTATATATATGCAGTACCAAAATTTATTTTTTATTTTTTAATTCTCTGTCACCCCAATATTTGCTTTTTTGATTAAAGTTACTTCACTAAACTACATTTACATAGATGGTGAATGGTATATAAAATTCGGCATAGCCGAATATAACACATTTACCTGTTTATTTAAACAACAAACGCATACTTTACCCAAAACTTAATAATCGAAGTTTCAATCCTGAACAAATACATTTCAAATAAAACAAATTTTTTCAATTGAATAGTACTTGAATAATGTAAAAAGCGAAGATGTACCATCGCTTTTTATAATAAAATAAAAGAGATTGTGAAAAAAGCCTTTTTACTTATAAGAATATTAACTATAATAATAAATAATGTCATTGAACTATACAAAATGAAAACTAATTTAAAAATAGGTACAAATATTTCTGTAGACTAGAGTTGTGGTGGATTGTGGTCAAAATTTGACCAAGTTTATTATTGAACACTTTTTTCCTCATATTTTAAATATATGTGTATTTTTGCATGTGTAGTGGTAGCAAATAAAGGGGTCATTTATTTCTTAAATACTGAACAGTTTTAAATGAGATCAAGGCGGTGCATTAAAGCTAAAGCGACAATACCTACACATATGTGAAAGATTAAATGAAATCTGTGACAAACAGAGGAAAACAAAGGATCCCAAATTTTTGTGTTTGCCTTTTTATATACAGATATTTACAAGTAAAGACGTTTTCATGTCCTTGAAGGGAAAGGCTGGAAAGAAAATATACATGACCGCTTTTATTTGCGATATTTAAATCGCGTAAATATCTCCATAGAATTTAAATCGTGACTCTGAGGATGTAGGCAATACGTAAAATTTTGGATTTAAAGCAAATTCTTTGTTACTTTGATTTTTTTTTTTTAATTCCATTCTCGACCCGATTGTTTGTCTCTTTTATTGTCAACTTTCATTCCTCAAATTAAATAGATTGAAAATTTTTCGTTGTAACTAAGTTTAAAACTTACGCTTTTTTATGTAAGCACCTTCTTAGTTTCTGGTAATAAATTGAAAATTAGTTTCAAAAATTTTAAGTTATTCTTTATAACCCATTCTAGCACGTATTTTAGATAGACAAGAGGTTTTTTTGTGGCCAGCTTCTTTTTGACTTTTGTACAATCACTGGTTTTGGGAAGAAAACCACATGCATTTCAAAATTCCTTATTAATTTATTTATTGTGGAGTACAAAAGCAGGTGCAATCTTTAGGATTTAATAGTCCTTCTCGTACTACCACCGAAAACAGTGTTAAATTGAAAGGAAATAAGTTTATTTATTAAAAAATATGCTAATTTTTATTTGTTTCTTTTTACAGGTACAAAAACGCTCTACATATTTTTCCAATAAAATTGAAAAGCTACACCTTATTCGACATTTTTCAAAACCCGGTTTTCGATTTGTACAAATATTCAAAGCTTAAAAAAACACTTTTCGGTTTTTAAAATAAAAAAAAAAGTTAACTAGGTTTACGAAAACAGAGTAAAAACTTACAAAAAACTTTAATTAGTCCTATTCGAACATGAATTGTGTGTAATTACTTTGTTTAAAATCAATGTACAATTTAAATGCTTTAGGGAAAATCTATTTTTTCTATTTCAAAAAAAAGCATTATATAACCTGCCACGCCTTTTAGCTTCTCGTATTGAATTCAACTTAAAGTCGGCTCAGATATTTGACTAAAAAAGCATAACCTTTATTCGTATAAATGTTTCAAGTATCATTACGAGCGACGATTTACAATACAATAAATGTATATCTTACCTTTTTTAATCAGTTGGATCTTATATTTCTTAATAAGTATTTGAGAAGGACAGAAATTTATTTTCATAGTTTAGTGGTTACATTTTTTTGGTCAAATATTTGACATATCTGACCGTACCTTTAATAGAAATGCTTTTTTTTTTTGGTTATTATTTTATGCAACTTGACAAGTCTCTTCAAACCGTCTTTAAACTCAAGAACTCTATCGCAGGAATCTTCTTCGTTACGGAGCAAGCGATTATAGTTGCAAACTCTCTGTCTTTATTAATAGAAGAGCACTCAAGAAAACAATTGAAATCAGATTTCAACAGTTTTGTGGAAAACTACACAAATTTTCAAATATTCGAATGATCTATTCGACATTAGAAAAACCATAATTTTCTGCTGTATGGCTGAAAAAACCGGTTGAAAAAGCTGAGTCGATTATCCTAATTACTAATAATGGTTATGTAATTCACATTTAAATAAAATTAAAGTCCTTATGTAATATTACAAACTATATTGATTGTATCATTGTGTGCTCATTATCCGAGTAATTAGTTAAAATATATGTGAGTATTGTAATGGTTATTTTACGAAAAAAAAGTCAGCCGTAAACAGTGGATAAAGAAAAATAAAATCTGTATTTTTTTTTAATTAAAGACACGGGAATATTTTTTTAAAATTTAATTTTCATTTTTGATATTTTATTTTTCATCCTCTTTCAACTGTATAAAAGAGCCGAAAAAAAGTCGACCGTATACAGTAGAGAAAGAAAAATAGAATTACTGTTGGTTATTGTTGTTTTTGCTTAAACTTTTATTTTTGTCTAAACTTCATTGGTTGTACAAAAATCTTAAGTTTATTTAAAATGTTTGTAAGAAGTTTCCTGAAGAGCTAAGTAAGCGGTGCTTTCACCCTCAATAATCAATATCAGTGATTTTCATAATTTGTTCGGGACAATTAGCACGATACATATGTTTAAAGATGATTTCATTTTTATTTTTTGTATTTTGAATGATTTTATTTTATTGATTTTTTTTGTGAAATTAACACCCACATTGGAGTAAAATAAATATAAGAATGAAATGAAACGTCAGTTAATATGATGTCAGGTCAGCACTTTTTTAAAGTTTGCCCAAAATTATTCCAAAAGTATATTAATGTCAAATAATTAACATAGAAAAAAAAATAAAATTGTTCATCTTAATATTCTCTAACAAAAACCGAGCTCCGGTTGGTAATACAAGTTTTTTATAGTAGAAAATTTATATTGTGTCCACGCAAATAACAAATAAAATTTTTTAATGATTTTGATTTTTAAAATAGATATTATTTTTATCTAATAATAAAATAAGTTTTAGGGAAAGGTCTACCAAAGTAATTGATCCACTTTACTGTTAACTGTTAAAAGATACATTTTTCAAAGTTGCACAATTAATTTTCTTTAGAAATAAAATGAAATAATTTTAAAAGTCTGTTATTTATATTATTGTATTTTAAAATTATGTTGATTTGTTTTTGTTTTAAATTTTTTCGTTAGCATTTAAATTAACAGATTAAATAAGAAGATTCCTATCTTTAGTTTATTTACATTTTAAATGTTGATAAAGTTCGTGTCCATAATTCATGTAAAATTAATTTTTGGATTCGCTTACAGCAGACCGTGGAGCTGTTATGATGATGCCCTTGACGTTAGCTTTTTCATTCGTGTCATTATTTTTTCTTTTAACTAAAATTAGAAATATATTTGTACATTATACATATTATAATTAAAATAAAAAGTATTAGATTCGTTTCTTTATTATTTGTGTGGGTTAGTGAAAATTAATTATGTACTTGAGCGAAAGTTTGTACTTAAATAAGATATAAAAATATGACTTTTAAAATCTTAAGATAGAACTGACAAAACTAAAATTAACATTAAAATGTAAATGCAATCGCAGTTTTTTACTTACTCGTTATTAAAGTGTCAGGGTTTTCGTAAATTTCTCCTTTGGTCTTTTTATGTTGTACCTTTTTCCGTAGTTGTCTAATATAGGCCTCTTTGTATTCTTCGCTCGGTTTTCCTCCAAGGCCATAACTAACTTCCAAAACTGTCAATGGTATCACAGTTGAAGATACTGGAACTAAATCTAAAGAAAATAATTGAAATTAATAATTGTTGTAAATTTATTTTATCAACAGATTTATTTCCAAATAATATTGCGTAACTGCACAAGCAAAAGCTTTTTATTATATTACCTCACATCCGTTCTAACATAACTTTTTTGCTGCGTCTAGCAACATTTATTGCAAATGAGTTGGCTGCAAAGTTAACTAAAAGGTAGCCATAAGACTAGAATACCCAAGCTACGCTGTATTTAAGTTGATATATATATATATACATATGTATGTAAATATATATGTCTCACAATCAAAAAGTGTAAAACTCAGCAAAGCTCAGTTGAACGAACATAAATGATATGTTGAAAAATATCTTGACAATGTTTGAAATAAGATAATCGCTTGTAAAAATTAGTCAGTTTTCCTCCGGTAAAAATGATCAAACGTTATTAATTAAACGAAAGTAAAAAAACGTTTCGAAAAAAAGAAAAGGTCCGAGAATTGTTGAAATTAATTTTGGAAGATTACCACAACCATTTATTCAATTCAATTTATTTGACCAACCTCTTTCGTACTTATCCTCTGGATTCCGTTTGTACATCATGGGAGTTGGGCAAACATAACTGAACATCAAAACGATAATAAAGACGTTAATAATTAAATTGTTGAAAATATTTTTGCTTGTAAACATGTTTAAAGATGTCGTTGGTCTGATTATCGTTTATCTTTATTGTTAACGCTTTTTGATTTTTTTATTGTTGTAGACTAGAAAACTGCGTTCACTTTCAAATAGAGTTTTGTTAATGCATGTGTTTTTGCAATTTAAATCACTATTACAAGATATTGTTGTCGTTGCTTTTTTACATAACCATCAGCCCCACAATACAACCATTCAATAACCTTCATTTAAATGAAATACGTCCAACTTGTTTTAAAGCTTTTTCTTAACTGAATTTGTTTTATTTTCTAACAAGTTTAATTTAAACCAACAACAATCTTTGAGAGAGCTTAGATTTAAACTTATCAAACATAGTTGTTGGGCTATATTTTTGGTAAAATAAAGAATTACGTACGTAATGAATACATATGTACAAACATGATTTTTTGCTTTTGGATGTCTTTTTTTAATGTATTTTAAAAGTAAAGAATTTTAAATCAATAGTTCTTAAATACGCGATATAAATTTCAGCTTTTATAGTTTTTCTGATAGTATCAGCTCTTTTTCATTTCAGTGTTTTACTGAATCTGAAGTAAGTTAAACCTCAATCTGTTGGTGTCGACACAATTTCAATACATTTTATTAAGCTTATAATCCTTATGTTTCTAACTATATACTAAGACTTTTCAGTAAAATCTGAACTAGGTCAATTTTTCTACTCTATGGAAGTCTTCCTGTGTCGTTCGATTTTAAAGTCGGAGTATCATAGACCCATTTCCATTCTCCCTGTGCTGTCTAAAGTGTTTAATATATATTCTGAAAGATCAATTTCATACCTCGGTTTCTCTTAGCATCTACGAAAAGCAATATGCCTATCGTAAAGGATATAGTACCACGTCAATGCTTCTAGATATTACTGATCACGTTAAAAGTAAGGTAAACGATAATAACTTATCAGTTCTTTTATCTTTAGATCTTTGTAATGCCTCTAATTCTATATTATTTTCTACGATGATCAGTAATACTGCTTGTCGTCTTATTTACTTTTATCGGACTGACAGAACTCAATTTGTTGAATTCGATGGAGAAAGGTCGTCTTTACGTTCGCTTTTATGAGGTGTTTCACAAGTTTCAGTGTTGTTGTATTAACTCATCTGTATATATCTCTTTTATCTTTGATGATGATATTTTTTTTTATTCCTTGGGAATGGCTTTGATTTCTTGGAAGTATTAAAAAACAGTATAATCTATAGTATTGACTGTGTGTTTTATTGGACAGCTTCAAATTCCCTAACATTAAACCCTTCTAAAACAAAAGCTATTATGTTTGGTACCACAAATCGTTTTTCTCCAAACTTAAACATTATCTTTCAAAATGTTAAAATACAATCTGTGGATCATTTGAAATAATTAGGTATTGCTTTGGACACTAAACTTTCTTTTTCGCATCACATTGATAGTATAAGTGCTAGAATTTTCAGTATTTTGCGTAAAATATATAGTCTACAAATCTGTACGATCCTATACATATTAGGAGTAAACTAGCTCACTAAAGCCACCAAGAGGTTCCTTTAGAAATAGTTCGCAACCAAAACATAACGTACTAGTAATTTTCCAATCACACTCAATGTTAATTTGCGCATTAAGATTGTATAGGAAAGTTTACAGTTAAGAGCTAGTACTGGTGGTTTATGTACTAGTTAGACACTAGCTCAATCTCCTGCAGGGGTATCACTAAAAATATGGAAATACTTTTACATATGTATGTATAAACAAAATTTTACCTTCATCACTGAATGGGACCAATTGTCATACAATTGTCATATTATCTGAATTTTTTTTTTATGAACTCAGGTGTAATTTCCTAAGCAATATTGTTTTTTTTTTGCCCTGTTGCGCTTTATATTACAAATAAAATGAAATAAAATAAAAAAATAGTTAAAAATTCGATTTATTTGAATTTATCATTCCATTGTAACTTGTAAAATTTTTTCTGGTGGTCTCCGTCGACCCTAAACTTTTTTTCAATTATACAAGTGTGCAAGCGCAAATTTAGTTTTGTGATACAAAACCACTTGTAGAGGCATGACTTGTAGACTTGTAAGTTGTACAGGGTGTTTTTTATAGACGTATAGAACTTCGAATTGAAATAAAACACAAGAAAATCGTTTTAATGTCCATCAATTTGGCTTTATTGGAAGGATAATTTTATGCCATTAATGTTTAAATATGATTTCGGGCATGTGGCCGCCGCGGCTGGCTCGAATAAAGTCAATTCTACAGGTCCAATTTTCAACCACTTTTTTGAGCATGTGGGGCCGTATGTTGGCAATAACGCCACGAATGTTGGCTTCCAAGTCCCCTAACGTTTCTGGTTTGTTGGCGTAGACGAGCGACTTCACATATCCCCAAAGAAAATAATCCAATGGTGTCAAATCGCACGATCTTGGTGGCCAATTGACAGGTCCATTGCGCGAAATTATGCGCTCATCGAATGTTTCCTTCAATAAATCGATTGTAACGTGCGCTGTGTGGCATGTAGCGCCGTCTTGTTGGAACCACAACTCATGCACATTCATGCCATCCAATTGGGGAACAAAATAGTCGGTTATCATGGCTCTATACCGGTCTCCATTAACGGTAACTGACTCTCCAGCATTATTTCGGAAGAAGTATGGCCCAATGACTCCACCAGCCCATAGAGCACACCAAACAGTCAGTTTTTGTGCATGTAATGGCGTTTCAAGGGACTCATGTGGATTCCCTTCACTCCAAATGCGGCAATTTTGCTTGTAGACGTAGCAATTCAACCAAAAATGAGCCTCATCACTGAACAAAATTTTGCTATGAAAATCAGCATCGAGATCAATCTCATTTTCGGCCCATACACCAAAATCACGACGCATTGCATGGTCTCGCAAATGAAATGGCAAACCAAACTAAATATTAATCACTTGACAGCTGACAAAATGGCCGCCAGTTAAAAAAGTGATGCCAACTTAAAGTTCTATACGTCTATAAAAAACACCCTATACAACTCACTTGTAGCCACAAATTTTTTATGAAACACAATTACTTGTAAATTCACAATTTTACAGGCAAAAACATTTGTAATTGTGAATTTGTTACTTAGTAAAATAGGTCACTGATCCTTGTAAAAATTTGTACACGCCTTGGAATTTTGAAACTAAAGTCGTTTAAGACAAACATCCAAAAATATCTAAGCATACTTTAAATAAATTGTTTTCATATATAGAAGATTACAACATTGCTGCTACCCTTTAACCCTTTGGATGGAAAACAAAACTTTAACGTTGTGCAGCCGGCTTTTTCAATTATATACCCAAAGCATTATTATTTAGTAAATTTGTTGTTTCAATAAGAACAATAATATATTCATAAACAAACGTAGTAAAATACAAATTTCCAAGTACAAAGCTGGGCGGACGACACTACATAGTAAAATGAAAATACCTTGAAGAAAACGTTTACGCAAGACATCAATATTTTATTGTGCACATTTTTTTTAGGGATTTTATGGGAATTTCTAAAAATTCTGTTTTTGGTTATTGTAACTACTACTATTATTAAATAAACTAACTATAATGTACATAAGCTAGCTTTACCTTACGTCAAAAATCAAACGAAAAGCCTGTCAAATGCTTAGGTACTATATTAAACAAATGAAGGTGACTACAATGTACTTATGTACATAAATTTAGTAACTTATTTGCCACAGTTTCACATGTAGGTCTTAATTACAATTTTTCTTTATAAATGTATAACACAAAGCACAATCAGCTGTTTCCGTACGGAAAGTGCAATCAGTTTCGTACCTTGCTTAAAGAAATTACATTTAACGAAACTTGACGAAAAGTTGTCTTATCTACATTATAGTTTACCGCCTTGACCACATATAATTTAATGTATTTGCACAGTTGTTTAAGTTTGCTTAAGTTATTTTATGCACATTGGGCGTTTAATTTTACTGGGTATAATTGTGGGGATAAGATTTATCTAATTGTGGATACGAATCGAAAAATGTCTGGGAGCCCTGAATGTAGATGGCACCAATTGTGTTGTCAGATTAGGTGATTTATCCCCAAATTAGGGATTTTATACAAAGAATTGGGATAAAAAATTTCAGTATGGGAATTGTGTAATTCTTTTAGGATATATATTTCGCATTTTTGCGATTAGAGGTTTTTTTGGGATTTTCTTTTAAACCATGTTTTTGGTTATTGTAATTTCAAACGATTAATAAATTTTACTTTTTCGCTACGTACAAGTTTCCCCGTATGGAAACAAAAAACATTGTTAACTCTCTCTGTAAATTTAAAAAATGACCTCCTTTTTTTCAGTAATGAACTCAAAGAAAACCAATATTAGAAATATAATGCAATACGAGCTGCCCGAATCTTTATTGAGAATAACATATATTTTAAAAATAATACCATTTGTTGTGACACTTTTTTTTCATATTGATAAATGCTTTAATTTTTTAACTTAAAAAATATGTACTACAAATAGCTTTATACAACGAGGTAGAACATTTTGTTTCAGTACTTTTCGATATATTTATATATATATATATATATATATATATATATATATATATACTGGGGATGAGCATAAGCCGTCTAAAAGTATACAATATTGTCTCTTTTTCAAAAGCGAATATTGACTGTAGCTGCAAGAGAAATTTAGTGCATAGTAGACATAGAGGAAAAATAAACAAGCACACACAAGTTTGTAATAATATTAGTGTACTCATATTTCAAAAGCAATAAACGAAGTCACAAGATAATATTTTTTTAAAAATTTTCTTGTTGATATATATAGTAATCGATATGGAATACAAAACACCTACTTCTGAAATTTTGTCTGCCTTTCCGTCTGCCTATGTTCGCAACACGTTAAAACTGCTGGATTGATTTGAGTAATATGTTGTAAGGAGGTACCTTAGGACATTGGTCCAGAAATATAGAATATTTCTTTCGTAGAAAAAATATAGATACAAATGTAAAAGAATCAAATTTTACTGGTAAAATGCTACTAAAACAGTTGTCAGCACAATTTATTTTTGCAGATGGCAAATTTTTAACACTGTTTGCAGAACTCTTCAATTAATATTAAAATTTTTTTGTTTACTAAATTTTCATTTTAAGAAAATTAGAAATGCCACGCTGACGAATTCTTTAAATTGTTCTTCGTTCTTTTATGGTATTAAAAAAGGCTCAATAAATTAATTAGAAATTACAAATAAAAAGTTTTATTTATAACGGCGAATTTTGGGGATAGTTGAAATTGTTTTTCTTGGGAATTGTGGGGATAAGATTAATCTAATTGGGGATACGAGAGAGAAATCTGGAAACCCTGGGAATCAGGCGATTCAACAAAACATCAGTTGCCCTAGGAAATATATTAATATTTAAGCAAGTTAAATCGGGAAATGTCTAAATTACAATGCGAAAATACATTGCAGGGACATAAAGGTCGCGTTTGGTGTGCATCGTGGCATCCTAAGGGTAATGCATTTGCTTCGTGTGGAGAAGATAAAACCATACGCATTTGGTCAGCATCCGGAAATAATTGGTCAACGAAAACAATTCTTTCCGATGGACATAAAAGAACAATTAGAGAAATTGCATGGTCAAAATGTGGGCAATATTTAGCATCGGCGAGTTTTGATGCGACTACTGCTATTTGGTCAAAAACCTCAGGTATGTTGATTAAAAATAAAATATAAAAATTATAATTTAAATATATTTAAGGAGAGTTTGAGTGTAATGCCACATTGGAAGGTCATGAAAATGAAGTTAAGAGCGCCAGCTGGTCCAATTCGGGCTCATTGTTGGCAACATGTTCTCGCGATAAATCAGTCTGGATATGGGAAGTGACCGGCGACGATGAATTTGAATGCGCTGCAGTATTGAATGCTCACACACAAGACGTAAAGCGCGTAATTTGGCATCCTACGAAAGAGGTTTTAGCTTCTTGTTCCTACGACAATACTATTAAGATGTATGCAGAAAATACATTAGATAATGACTGGGACTGCACGGCTACTTTAGCTGGTCATTCAAGTACCGTATGGGCCATAGACTTTGATGCCGGGGGTGAAAGACTTGTGTCAGTAAGTGATGATCGTACCATGAAAATATGGAGAGCATATGCCCCTGGGAATACCGAGGGAATAGCTACACCTGATAATGAAACTGTATGGAAATGTGTATGCACAATAGCGGGTGAACATTCGCGAACTATTTATGACGTTTCTTGGTGTAAACTGACTGGTCTTATTGCCACAGCCTGTGGAGATGATTCTATAAGAATTTTTAAAGAAGATTTGGAAACATCAACGAAAAATGAACCAGTATTTGTATTAGCTTCATCGAAGGACAAGGCTCATCTGCAAGACGTTAACAAAGTTTCATGGAATCCTGTTCATCCCCATCAGTTGCTTTCATGTAGTGATGACGGTTCTATTAAAATATGGAAATATATCAATTAAATTTAATTTTTTTTAATCATAAAATTAAAATTTTTTCTTAATCGAATGGCAACATATTTTATAATAATGTATCATTTTCCTATAAATGTTTCCTGTAATGTTTTATACAGCTTTTTAGCTTTTCGGGGACCCAGTCCAATAACCTGTGATAAGCGATCTTCACTTGCATTGATTAGATTTTCCAGATTTCCAAAATTTTGTAAAAGTGTTACTGCATCAGTCTTGTTTACCGGCTTTATGTTTGTTAAGGCTGATACTAACTGTTTAATTAAAATTTTTTTAAATATATGGAAAAATTTAATTAATTTTTTCAAATATACCTTTTGATGGGGATTTGATTCCACCCTTTCCATAATCATATCTGGTCCCCGTTTTTCAAGGAGTTTATACGTTTCGACTATTTTAGCAGCCTCTTCTGCGTTCCACGCCAACATTAAGGTCAAATCTGCCAACAAACTTATTCGAGTAAGACTTTTCAGTGCGTTATGAGGCTCTGGTGTGTCCACCTGCACTAATAATACTCTCAACTCATATTGTTTTCCTAATTCCTTCAAACGTTGACAAATATAGTCCGGATTGAGATTATGGTATTTAAGCGATAAATACAAAATGCAAGTAGTTCTTCCGACAACATAGTCCGGAATAATACCATCACGAAATTCCAGTGGTACATTCTGGATAGATTTTAAAATTGGATTACCTCTCTGTTTTGGATGAACTAAAATACAATGCGGATTAGCAGATGCAATTTTTGTCATTTCTGGCTTAGCGTTTTCTTCCTGCGGGTTGTTCGTCGTTTTTAACGAAGAGGAATTAAGAGTAGTTGTATTTGAAACTGTCCTAGGTACTTTTATAGGAGGTGGTAAATCCATTGAGGCCAAAGCCAGTTCAAAAGAATCTTCGTGTTCTTTATTCATATTTAATTTTATGAATTAAATGAACTGTGGTATATATGGATTAAAATTTTAATATACTGCCAAACTGAATGCCTATAAAATCACCATTCACAATGGAGTTTATTCATTCACAGTTATCATTTCTGTTTATAAAATCTTTTTTACCACTATACTCTAAATTTTTCTTGTTTATCTGCCTTGCAAATTGTTGTTGGAAAATTTCTGTATCCGTTTCAACAACTGAAAACAAAAAATTAATGTTGATTAAGAACTTTAAAAGAAAATGAATGGATTAATTGTTTTTAACAGTTCGAACGATGTAGTTTATCAGAACCTAAACTTAAAGCTGCGGGATCATATTTATGAAAAAGCAGTTAGACAAGGACTTGCTTCTCAGGAATTTGATAAAAAATGTGGAAACGTCAATACAAATGTGCTGCTACAGTTATTTAGTCCTCTTATAAACTCACAGAAACTTATGCACTGTCAGTTTGATAATTGCTACGCGTCCATGCAATGTGAACATGGCTTGAATTTTGTTTTTGGCGAGATTCTTGGCTTTTATTTTCTAAAAATTTCCCAGGATTGCATGGAATATTTGCAAAGACAAATGGGTGTGTTATTGACTTTAGCTATACGTTTGCACGGTCCTAATTTATTTGCAAGCGACGTGCAAGAGGAATTGTTTTCAATATGTGTGGAAAGTTACGAAGAAGATATTTGGGATCAAGACTTGATTTTACAAGTGGAAGCTTTACCAAGACTTTTAATCAATACTGAGTTAAGAAAAGCTGTTAAAGGAAGTTTAGATCGTGCACTTGATTCTCTTAAAGATAATGGTTACCCAAGATGTCATGCCATATTGTTTGTTGGTATTAAGTTTGTGGCTATCAATTCGAGTAAGTCTGCAATGCAATTGAGCCCTTCCGATATATTTTTTCTCGCATTTTTAATAAGGGCATTGCAAAAGGATTCCAAAGGTCTTAATAAATCAGTGGCGGTGTTTCTTCAAGGTCTTAGTCAGGATCCACATTCCGGATGTGTTCCATGTATTGCTCATTTAAGCAAACTAAACAAAGGCGTGGTTCTTATACAGATAGTCGAATATGCACCAACTGCTGTTGCTTGCAGCTTATATGACACGCAGTTTGTTTTACAAAAGATAATTTCAATACAAATGCAAGGAGATGCAGAGGCTTTAAAACCAACATACGAATCACTGGAATCATTTATTAAGCAATCAATTGACTCTTTAAAAAGGTGCAAACCAAAAGGAGACGACTTGGAAACTTGCTTGAAAAAATTCGCTTCCAAGTGGGAGAATATTAAGAAAATGTACAACGAATTTTTTAAGACCTACGAAAAAGATTTAATTGTACGTATAGAGTCGAATATTCCGTCATTTCAAGAAGATCTCAAACAATTATTTACAATGGCCTGTTGCGATTCGTCTACTATAAATTTTCAACAGCTACCTGAAGTAGCATCAGTAGTGGAAGGTAAATTGTTGGAATTTTCTGAGTTCTTAGCAGTTAAAGCCGAAAGAAACGTATCAATAGAAGCCTATTTAGAAGATTTCCCTGGTCTCATTCACTTTATCTACATTAATCGTGCCTCAGGACTGATGATCTCTCCTGATTTAAAGAGCTCTACTCCTCTTATACCGAGTGAAAAACTTTCAGAAATGCTCGAATTTTCTCGCAGGCATTTAAAGAAGGGCCATTCTTCTGTGATGTGGAAGGACAAGTCTTTTAATTATGCTTACTTTCTTTGGTTCGAAGATCAGTCAACAGGCTCCTCGAAATCAGTAGATCTTCAAAAACATTTTAATGCTTCACAACATTCCGTTAACGCATTTAAACCAAACTTTGAACCCGGTTTATTGGCCGGAGATTATTACCAACTACTAACAGAAGTATGTTTTCCAAAGACTCCGCCTAATAAAGTTAAATGTTACGAATTATACTGTGTTCACTTGGGTTTAGTAACAGCTACATGTGTCGCTGAGCACTCGAGACGTTTAGTAGCCACAATTGCCGATGTGGTGGGTGATGAAACATTTTAATCTTAAGTGCAATTAATGATGCAGTCAAATTAATTGCTGTAAAAGAACTCTAACATTTTAAATATAATGCAAATAGCAAGGTTAAAAAAATAATTTAAAAATAAGCTAAATTTCTAATAAAACTAATTTTTAACAGTCCTTATATTAGCTGAGTCTGTTTAGCTAACGTCTTAATGCACGCTATAAGATGCCAGCGATAACAAAGCAACAGAAGAATTTTAAAAGCAGGTGGTTTGTGTAATATGCTGCTTGCGATTCGTAATAACATTTTATAATATGGTGACATCAATAATGAATCCAGAAATTGGTTTAACTGAAATATTTGTTAAAATCACTCCCAGTTTTAAAGTGCGTAAAATTTTATTGTAAGCGGAAAATCAAACAGTCTACGGAAACAGTGCAGAACTTTGTTACCATAGAGTGGTGTGTATATTCTTTATATGGAGTAAGCCTTTCATGGTAAAGGCGAAAGGCAATGAATTCACCATCGCTACATCTTGGCAATTATTATTATAGATACACTCAATTTCATTATTATTAGGTTTTTATTTCATTTGAGGATTTTAGTAAATCTATAACAATAATTTGATTTTTGGCTTGAGGAAAGCGCCACCATCGACCCCACGTGTGTTCTTGCCCAATTGCAGCATAAAGTTTGGTTCCATTTGAGTTAAAGGATAAACTATTTACAAAACCTTTGCAAGGTATTTTTAAAACTAATTTCAGCTTACGGTAATTTTCCGCACACTGCCAAAGCCGAATAAAGCCATCACATGAACCTATAGGAATAAGTTTGGAAATATACAGTTTGAACTTATTAAAAAAAAGCAACTTACCAGAAGCTATTAAGTCTGTGTTAAAAACACAATCAATTGCTGTAATCCAGTTAGCTTCACCATTTGGTTGTGTTCCATGTGCTAATGTTTCAATATAAAGTGGTTTTTTCTTTAAAGCTGTCCATATACACAACGAGCTGAGGACGACAATACATTCAAATACTTGCTTATTTTCCGAAACTGTAGTATTAAAAGCAAAAAACATACCCATCAACACCTGAAGATACAAAGTTCTCATCATTAATAAATTTAACATTTTCTATGCTTCTGCTGTGGCCATTGTAAATCAGTTGCGATTCTTCAGTTATTTTCCAAATTCGCAAAGTGCAATCAGAACCACCTGAGGTTATAGCACGTTCGCGGGATAATGCATCAATACCGGTTATGGCAGCTTGGTGGCCAAATCTGTAATTAAAAATTCCTGACCCAAATTCGCTTATTGTAAAAAGAATGCATACTTACAAAGTTTCTACGTACGCCATTTCATCTAATGACCAGATTTTAACAGATCTATCCCTGGATGCGGAATATAATTCATGTGTATTTTTACGAAAGACCAACGATGTCACAATGTCTCTATGACCATGAAATGTTTTTAAGTGTTTTAGTTCTTTAGGGCACCAAATTTGTATAGTATTTCCACCTTCGGATAGAGCCAAATAACGAAAATCATATGACAGGCACATAGCTACTACATGTGATCTTCGCTTTTTTTCTACATTTGCATCCTCATTATGTGCATGGACATCTATTGTTCCTTCAATTCGGTTAGATTTCAAATTCCACTTTAAAACAAATTGGGTCTTTGCACCAGTAAATAAAAATTCGTCATCAGACGACAGCGTAAGGGAGCACATTGACAAATGTTGCTTTTTATGTTTAAGTTTCACTATGCTTTCAGAATCGTAGCCTATAATTGATGCCGCTATATTTCTGCGCAATTTTCCAACACTATCCAAGTATTCTGTTTGCAGCCTGTGTGAAACTTGTTCATGCAGTTCTCGCTCTTCAGCCTTATCAAGTTCTTGTTTTTCGATTTCTTCCAGGTATTGTTTAGCTAAACGAAGTCTTTTATCTTGTGGCGTTTCCTCTCTAGCGTCATCTGAAGAAAATACTAAATTGAGTTCTCCATCGACCTCACTTTGGTAATCATCATCGCTAACAATTTCTTCGTCATCTTGTTGCGTTATTTTTTTTGTAATCAGATTACTTGATTTCTCGCTTTCAAGTGCACCTTTTGATTTACCAGCTTGAATCTAAATATTAAGCAAAATTTAGAAAGAGCAATGAAAATGATTAATACAATTACTTTTCGTTTTCTATTCTTTGGTTCCTTTTTTAGGAAGAATGAAGAAGGCATATTTATCTTGTTTTTTAATTATGCCTTAAACTTAACACAAAAAAAAACAATAGTTTGGTGTGAATATAAATGCCTGAAGATTCTAGTTCACGTGTTGAATGAGACAGATTCAGAGTTGTGTTTCAGGTTTAGTGTTGCCAAGCTCAATTTTACTGCAGACTTTTTGTTTTTAAAAATCAACATTTTTTTGATGTCATCTGTGATATATTAATCAACCGCAATCAAAACCTTATTATGTGCAATTTGAAGTCTCTTATAAGTCCAGATGTACATGTGCCGTTATGCTATGCAAATTTTTTCAAATCTGTTTTAAAGTTTCAATCCGTCCCTCTACTATGAAACTTTTAATGGCATCGGAATCAGTACATTTCGCTTTTAGTTTGATATTCGTTATTATAGTTGCTTGTATATGCAGCAAGCGTACACATAACAAGCGTAAAAATATTCCCTAAAAATTCAATCCATGCCATTTTGCCTACTTCACTTGCGTAACTACACCTCTTGCCAGTCATTGTGAAACTATAAAGTTTCATGCAAAATGGTGTCATGTAAAATGGCTTCATGTGAGAAATAGTAAGAGAAGGGCGAATTTATAGAGGTGAAAGAGAAAGAAAACAGGCACTCAATACATTAAACATTTTCGAGACAGCAGCTATCGACTGCAGAAGTAGAATACATGTATTTATCAAGGCGAATCAATTACCAGGTTGCAGCTTAGGCAAATTCATTCACTTTCGCCGAAATCATTATCGTCAAACACTATACATAAAAAATAAATACAGATTTTTTATATATTGAGTTAAGCAGTTATAATTACCAGCAAAAATAATGAATTCGCCTATGCTGCTACCAGGTATTGATTCGCCTTAACAGCAAGGAAACAAGGCGACAGGTTGTTGTCTACGCTGATTTAGCCACTGCAGTCGAATTAAACTAATTTCTATTTTTGTTGCCGACATTAAACAGTTAAGTGGTATTAAGTTAATTGGGTTTGCTAAGTGATATCAGTACTACCTATAAGACATATAAAATAATCAGTTTCTTAGCTCTCTTATTCTGAAAAAAGAAAATAACAATAAAAATTTTAAGTAATATTTATTTATTTAAAGATGTAAGGATACATCTATAATAAAACTGTAACAGGATCATTTCTGTAAACGAAATATTTTAGGAACATTTTGTTGTTGGTTTGGATAGTAATTGATTTCGAATACAGAATACCTATTTTTGGAATTTTTGTCTCTCTGTCTGGGTTCGCATCACGTAAAGGTTACTGGATGGGTTTGAGTAAAATTTTGCGAGGAGATTCTTTAGAGCCTTGGTTCTAATATAGAATATTTTTTTCTTCGTAGAAAAATAGAATTACAAATATAAAAGCACATTTTATTGTTGTAGATGGAAAATTTTTAACACTGTATAGAACTCTACAATAAATATTTAAAACACATTTTTCCAAATTTGAATATATTTACATAAGTGTATATAAAACTACATTTCCTTTTTGTGTGGACGACATTTAGTTAAAAATTTACTTCTGTCCTTAATACTTGTTGGTTGAAGTACTAATACGGCTTGACCCCTATAATAATTTCAATTGTCGTTTCTAAGTAAAAGTATTTACAAATGTCGCATACAAGATACATCTGTAAATACTTCACAGGATTGGTTTTGGTAGATACAACAAAAGTGTATAGCTTTTAACATTTTTTATTATAGTAACAAGCAACTACGTGTTATTTGTACTGACACACGTTATTGTACTTATTATTGCTTCTTTTTTAAAGACAAATTTCCGCTAAAGGAATTTTGTTTAATTGTTTAGATAAACATAATGCAAGTAGTGTAAACAAAAGTTATGATCATCACAATTATTTGTATGTTCTTAAATTTATTTTATTTTTATTTTTTGGGATAAAACTTTCAATTAACACTTTTGGTAGGTGAGTACGGCAACGCATCTAATATATGGATGTATGTATCTCAATTTCGGAAAAATATTAATTTTAAAATATTCTACAAAATATTGCCTTTCAGCCGATTTACGGGAAACCGTCTGTTTGTCGGGAAATAGTTGAAATGTTAATACCTGCTATCAGTTTTGTAAATTGTAGCAAAAAAGTGCTACAGCAAGTTGTAATACTGCAGGATTTAAATAAAAAATTGTAGTCAATTGATGAAAATATATTTACAAATCATTAAAATAAAAATAAGACAGCATTTTGGAGGCTGCAAAATTTTGGGGCAGCAAAAAGAGTCCAAACTAAATACGAAACCTTTATAATTTACTTAATAACCATTCAGTATTTCAAGTTTCTTAATTCATTTTTAAGAAGTTGTTGAACGAAAATATAATAAAAAATCACATGTAAATTAAATAAATCAAACCCTTAAAATCACAGAATAAAAAACAGTAGTCGATCACATATTTAAATTATTTATTAACTCGCTAAAACTTTTTTTATAACAATAATAATAAAACAATACATTCAATTGTACAAACAAAGAAATCAATAGACATTAAATTTAAAATTACTTTTCATAACCGATAATAATGAATTTCTTACATGAATAAATACATAAATACATAGAGAAGGTACATACGTGCAAGTATTTATAAAGCTTAAGCGTTTTTACGATAAATAAATTTTTATAAAATACTACAAACATACATACGTAATTTGTCTTAACATTTTTCATTTTAATTGAATTGTTTCAAATTTTTGATTTATTTGGTTTAAAATTTTTTCTTCATGGCATGTCTGACTAGATAAAAAAATTTTAATTAAACTTATCTTTCTAATTTTGATCGAATTTGATAATAACAATTTTAAAATTACCATTTATTTAAAAATAATTGATATGAACTTGTGCTGTGTTGTGTGATTTCGTTTTCATATTTAGACAAGACGAATTAAATACTAGGTGGCCGCACGGCTACAAAAACCAAATCCTAATGTCATTTTGTTGTTGCAGAGCATCACGTTGATGTCAAAAACAGCTGACTAAACAAGAGGCAGCCGAATTTAATTTATCCTTTTATCATAATTTGGTGCTTTAAATGAAGTTGTAACAGTTGGTTTCTTCCTCCTACATGTGCAGCAATATCTCATATTTTATTTTTTGTTTTTGAAGTTTAAATTTATAAAATTTTAAATTTTATTACTTTTTCAAATTATTTTAGAATTTTGACAACAACGCCGAACATAAAAAAATAAGGTGGGCTATTAAGACCACCTGTAAATTAATGCGCCTTGATTATTAGATACTGGATAAAATAAGAAGACGCAGAAATCAAGACTAAGGAGAATTAATATAAGCGGACGGTCAGAATTATTATTATTATATTGTTTTTCAATAAATAAAAAGCAATGCAGAACATTTGTACTGACGCATGTGTCTAAGGGTTATAACACTTAAACCGGGTCTTGATTTAATTAACATAATAGCCCCCTCCATAAAATAGTAATGAACTACTTACTCTCTGTGCTATAGGTACTTGCAAAAAAATAAAAATATACAAAATTTCAATTAATACTATTTCTAATAATTAAATAAAATTTCTAATAATTAAATAAAATTCTAATAATTAAATTAGTTTTGTAAATAATTTTAAAGTTGGATACCTTTTGTACACATACAAAACCCTGCACTGTAAATATAAGACACAGTCTTGTTGTACAGGCAATGGACAATAAATAAAAGTAAATAAAATGGTTTTCATATGTCATTTACAAATACTGCGGTTTGAATAAATGCACTTCGTATTCTAAAAAAAAAAAAAAAAACAAATACGCACACACACTGTTCAAGTTATAATAAAAATTCCGCACTTTCAAAAGCAATGAGTTGTGTTGTTAAAAATAACAAGATTTTAAATAGATTTTTCAAAGAGTGCTATTTCTGTATTACAGGCGATTGATCAACTCGTCTGAAATATTTGTATGAAAAGTAGTCAGTTTTTTGAGCACATAATCTTCATTTTAAGGGCCGGCGAGGTACACATATGTCTGTACAAGTTGCAAGTGACTTAAGGAGTCATTTATTTCTTAAACATTCAGATAATGGCCACCAAGAAAACGTGCTTTCAGCTACAGTAATCAATATCGTTGTATTCTAATTTATTTAACTGGGAAGTTCAAACGTTTACTTAACGTAATCAGCTAAATTTATATCCTGTGTTTGAATCCTACTTAGAGAACCTTTACTTTGAACTTTAAATGCCAGATTATCTATCCGGTAGCTCAGTGGACAAATTAAGATTAACATGAATTCAATATATGTAATCAGAGAGTTAATAATTATCCAATAACATTCTACCGTTAGCTAAGTTGTTTTTAAGAGAAAACGATCCTGAATCGGGAGAAATTAATAAAAACTATTGCAAACGAGCGCTTGATTCAAACGTATTTTTTTTTAACAAAATTTCACACATGCATGCACGTATGTATGTATCTGTGTAACGACAGCAATTTTATCATTCTATTAATTGAAACTTGGAGTTTTTGTATTATCTATTTGTTAAACTATGAGTATTATATTAAAAATTCTATCGACACGGCTCATCTATCAGTAATATAGCGAAGAGAAGATGATGCTGCTTGACTTGAAGATATATCAGCTGATTTCGTTTCAAAGGAATAGCCCGATACAGTAGCATCATTTGTTTCTTGACTACATGCAGGGTTGGTTTTATGGCTATCAGTCATTTGATGTTTTGATGATGTCTGAGCGGTTTCTGAACTTGTAGAATGAAACAATTGAAACAGACTGGAATGCTTGACAATCGGAGGGAATATAAAACTGCTCACGGCTTTGAGCGGGCTAAACTTTTCATGATGTTGTGGTGTTCTATGGTAATGAGTTGATGGATGATGGAACGTATAATAATTTAGGTTATTGTTGTTGTAAGAATTTGGCAATTGATGAGATGTTACAGACATAGTTTGATTGGAGGAAATGAAGGTGCTGCTACTGCTGTTGCTGTCGGTGTTACTGGTGGTGTTTGTATGTGTTAAATGTGTTGAAAACTGTAAGTCTCCTCTTGAAGTCTTTGAGGCGGATGTGTCATTTACACATGAACAGGAATGCTTTAATGGTTTTGCATTTGGTAACACCGCATTTGTTGGTTGAGCTGTTTTCCGAAACTTGGGCTTATTACCTGGAGAAAGCGAATTCGAAACCGGATTTATAACAAAAATGGAAGGATTGCTTAAGCAGCCATTTGAGTTTGAAATTTGTGAGGGTTCGCGTTGTTTGGGCGTTAAAGGTGGAGAACTGGCTGGTGAGTTTAACATGTGATTTGGTGAAGTGGATTTTAATTTCTCAATCTTTGGTATTTCGCAATTGCTTTGCGAATTTGGTGAACTTGGAGCTCGATCATACACATCAGACTGTAGTTTATCGATCATGGCACACGCTATTAAAGTACTATTTGGCTCGTTGTGACCGCTAACTCCTGTTGGATGACGGTTTGGTAGAAAAGCCTCTTCGAAATCATTGCCATTAGAACTTGGTGTATATTTGAAATTGTTGTAGGAGTATGTAATATCGGATTTTGCTTTTTTCCTTTTTGAATTTCGCTGATGTCTAGGTGGTGGTGTCGGTGTTGATGAGCGTTCGTCATCAGGAAATATAAAGCTTACTTCTCTCAACTCTGCCCCACTGGCAGCTTCTACTATATTCCACATTTCTCTCTCAATGTCAGTAGTAACGGAAGCCACAGCTGCTACAGTTTGATGTATATTATTTAGACAATTTGGCACTACTTGCGATTTTTTTTGCGTTTGATGCTGCTGTTGTCGCAGCCAAATAGGAGAATCTAAATTAGTTTTTCGAAAGTTATCAATAATGAATTAATTTCTAAGACTGTTTATACTCGCAATTAACTTAAACTTACCTATATATATTCTTGTGTGCATGGGATTTCTCATACTCACATCCATTGATTGAAGACGGTGCTGCGATGCCAATGAATAACGATGTTGAGCCTCTAAAGTTTGATTAATTTCTACACCCATTATTTTTAAAATAAGATTTTTTAAAGCCAATCTAAAGTCCTTCAAATGATAAGCGTATAGAACTGGATTAACAGCAGAATTGAGATGCGAGAGTATAATGCAGAACAGCGTTAGCTTGGGGTGTATTGAACACGATGGGCAGAATGCTTTTATACAATTTATGGTGTAGAGGGGAATCCAACAGATCATAAAGAAGAGTACGATTATTGATAGATTTTGCGTAGCCTTGACATCACGTTTACGTGCAGCACCTAATACCCTTAACATAACTCCACCATGGCATGATCTTCCTGAATTTGTTATTTGTGCAATGGATGATCGACGACTACTCTCTCCTGCAGGGTTCATTGTGACAATTTGTCGAACTTGTTTAATGATAACTTTATAAATGTGCGCATAAAATGCCAACATTAATAGGGCAGGCGTTATTATAGTGGCGAAATATAAAAACACCAAATAGTTGTAATCCATGACTTCAACAAAGAGACAGGCCTGATTGTCATCGACTGCTGCGTGCCATCCAAAAAGCGGCAGAAAACCCACCATTGTGCCAGCTACCCAACACATTGAGATTATAACTAAAAAAAAAAAAAAGAAACATGATAAGAAATTGTAACATTTTTAATATAATTTTTATCACTTTCACATCTTTTTTTTCAAATCATAGCAAATACATTGCTTTCATTCTCTTAAACGACTGCTAACTAACCAAAAAAATAATTTAAAATTTAAAGCAGCTTATTTCAACAGCCTCTATTTTACTTTGCAAGACATTTAATTCTACTCAATCTATTTATATCTGAAGGATATTGTAGTCCCACTGATGTTGCTGATAGTGAAGAATACAATCAAATCAAATTTGGCAATTGATCACAAAAATCATTATTTTCGAATGTATGAAATACTTTTATACGAACACGTAGCACTAAAAAAAACTATTTATTCACGCACATTTTTTTTACAACTCAAATGACGAAAATTTTCACGATAATCGTTTTTGGCACTTTCTCGTGTTTTTCTGTGAAAAACATGTAACAGTTTTGTAACCTCGTAAACAAACAATCCCTGGTGAAGTGCGTAAAAATCTTAGTGGTTGTTGCTTCTTCTAGTTTCAATATTAATATCCTGGCAATACAGCTAATAAAAAATTGTTTGGACAAAAATCTTTACTTCCTTTAAAATAACTGTGAGAAGTTTCCTGAAGAGCTAAGCAAGCGGTGGCGAAATGACGCGCCTTCACCTTCAATAATCAATATCGCTGATTTAAACAATTTATTTTAAAATTTAATTTACAATTGTTTTATTTGATATTTTCTAGCATAAAACTAACAATAGTTATCTCGCTAGAATTGGAATATTAATAAAAAAATAAACTGCACACTTTCGTGCAAATTAATGTGAGGATTTTTCAGTCAAATTAAAAAAAAAAAAAAAAAAATGAATAAATAAAATAAAAAATATAATGCCAGTAACGTATTTCGATCATTCTTTTTATTTTTAATTATTTTCTGGAATCTAGTTCAACTTACCAATAGCAGTTTTGGTGCGAACATTTCTTGAATATGCCATTGGATATAAGATCGCCCAATAACGATCCACCGATACCGCTACAAGACAAAATATTGATATGGTACAGAGCACAACTAGCAAAGACATCGTAAACAGACAGGCATGTAAATTCGTAGGCAATCCGATTGATGCCATTATAGCAAATGGTACTCCCAGAGATCCCACTAAAAAGTCTGCAATTGCTAAAGAAACTATATAGTAATTGGTGCGTCGCCTCAGTTTACGTTCACGCTGAAAGACAATAATCACCATTAGATTGCCAATGATGGCACAAATGGCCACCAGTATTTCAAAAACTGTGTATGGAATATTTAGTTCGTGGGATATTTCGTCGACAGATGTTTTCTTTGTGGGTTGAAATGGTGCTATCGGTAGCTGGAAAAGCCTTAGCGATCGATTATTGTTAAATTCGTAGTCCGTAAAAGCAAAAAAACGAAATTCTGACATTTTGAATTTAAATTTCTTTCTAAATCTCTTTCAACAATGTCAATGTAAACGTTTTTGTTTTTAGTAAATTGATTCAAACAAATAATTTAGTCGCAAACACTTAATATTAACTTTTTAACTTTAAATCAGTATATTTTTTATCATTTTAAATTGTTTAAATTTTTCCTCTGTTTTCGTTGCAGCTTCCATTACTTTGCTTTTTTAAGGAAAAACTTGCAATATTCGTTTGTAATTGTTTGTAATTTTGTTATTGTGTTGCATTTGTGTTACAAGAATTGAGGTATTGTTAGATTTACAACCATCACTGTGGCATATTGTCGACATGATTAACATCTGTTTATACTTTAATCGGCCTTGGCTGGCCATTTTGTGTGTTGGCTGACAGTGAGGCGCACATCCGATTTGGGTTTTGAATATAGTTTCAAGTTGCGTGAATGCGTGAGTACACGTTGTTGATGTAATCTTGTTATTACGACATTAGTTGCACGTTCATGATTCGATTTGTTGCTCTGCTATGAGGAAATCTAGCAAAAAAGAAGAATTATAAGCTTTAAATTTCTTAATGGAGACAAAAATTATGGTTAAACATTGATATTTATAAAACTCAAATACTTAAGTTAATTTGATGATAAGTGAATCTGTTTTTTTTAGTTTGTTTTATTCACAGTGGAGCAGAGGGCCTCCGCACGAGTGAGTACATCGATTTTATTTTATTAAATTCAAAATTTTTAATGAGAATACAGTTATTAAATTCCAAAATGACCAGTTTTTTTAAAAGGGAATGATCATTTTAAACAAGTTGATTAAAAAAGCTACAAAGCTGATTTCCTAAATATTTACAGTCAAATTCATAAATGTACATTAAGAGTTTATAAGCCTTTAATAAGCAAAAGTTGACAAAAGAGTATTCATAAACGTTTAATAGCCTATTAAACCCTTTATAAACCTTTAATAAATATCAGTTTTTTATTGTAGCCTCTACCCTACTTTAAACCAAAAACTAAATGAATTTTGTTAAATTTAATTGTTTAAAACTTTATCCTGGAGTAGAAAAAGTAATTTTAAGAAGAAATTGTAAAATGAAAAAATCGTCGGTGACCCATGATTTTAAAGTTATTTATCGCTTAGGTGTATATAAATATTTTGTGATATCTTAAACACTTTGTTGCGGAATGGGACACTATGCATATGATATAAGATCTTATCGGAATTCCTTTCAGGCGCCATACATATCGCAAACAAATTTTTACTGGTTTGTAATGGGCTAACATATTTTTGTAAGGATCCTGATAGGTTATTTAAAAAGCTATCCGATGATATCTACATACATACAGTATATTGGCCCATTCTCCCTAAGAATATTTGATATATTGCAAATTTTATATAACGTAACTCTGGAAGTATGCGGTTTCCACGTTACTTTTTCTTTTCAAAACTACTTTTTCTAAACCCCGGACAACTTTTCATTTTATTTGCAGCTACTGGGCCAAGATAGATTTGTTGCATAAAATAAAAATAAATTAAAACAATTTTATTTAAATAGTGAAGTAAATAAAATGTAAACAATTCGATATAGATCTCGTTATTCGAATACTTTTCATTTTACCTGAGACCAAAATAAACAAAAACATATTTATTTATAAATTTAATTATTACATCTCTTGTTCGTATATTTTGCAGCAACCACAACATCTATTTATACTAAAAAGGTTGCTTTTTGGTGTAAAAAAAAATATAAAGAGATATTCGGTTTTCGGGTTAATTGAGAATTGGTTTTTAAAAGCACTAAGTATAAAATATTAATAGGAGTTGCCAGGTAAAAACGTTAGATTGCTTAAAGTGTAGAATAGTTATTAAACTGTAATTGTGTGTTTTTTAATACAAATTTTTATAAATGGTTTATCAAACGAAAAGTGTTCAATAACTATTGTTAACTTTAAACCTAAAATAGAAACTTTTTATGAATCAGATCATTAGATTTTTTATTTTTAGCTGCGATCTAGGCGGTTACAAAATAATCAGTCAGTCAGATGCAAATTTTAATTTCACTTAAAATATAATGGTAAACATTTACTATTGAGACAGGGCAGTGGCTGGTTAACTGGCCCACAACTGGACATTGTGGCTCAGTCAATTGGAAATGCGCACTCTTTGGCAAACTGGCCTTATCCAGAGGAGTCTTTTCCTCTGCATTTTTCGGATCTTCTATGTATTTTCACACCCACTGCTGTTTTTTATCTTTTCCTTATCTTATCTTCTTTTCTTTTTCTATATCCTGCTTTACTCTTCTTTTTCTTTCTCCCTTCCGACAGCAAGTAAAACAAAGGGAAGTGGGCTGTGGCAATACGGCTACCTGCCTAAACTAACCTAATCTAGGGCATTCTTAACTAAGTCCGTTTTGAGTTATGAAGCTAAATTAACACAATAAATAAAATCGTTGTGGTCATATATATAAAAGTAACTTGCCTTTTCTTTTTTTGCAATTTTTTCCTGTTTTTTTTTGTACTCATATTAATGTTGATATTTTTATATGTAAAACGGATTGCGTGCAAATAAATGAATTGGTTTTTGCAATTAAATATATTTTAATTTGTTTATACTCAACCAAATAACCAACGTAAAGAATAAATTTATAGTATTTTTTATTGTAAAAACATGTCACATTCAGTGTCCTTACAACATGTTCAAGGTTGTTGGTATTTTGCTGAATACAGTCAGTGATTGCTGTACACAGTTAAACTTTCTTTTAGTTGTTATTGAAGCAGTTTTTAATTTAATTTCGTTTTAAGAAACTTTTGGAAACTTATGTTGCAGAAATGTTAAAAAAGTCGAAATCACAACTAATTTAGTGTAAAAGCATAGACGAGTATTTGAATAAAAAAGATTTTTATTAAAATTGCTATTGATATAAAAGAATATTTATTGGAATTAAGATTTATTTTTATTCATGCGTTCGTAGTTATTTGACTGTTTTAACAGACAACTGCTTCTTATTTGTAAGTGTCGTTTATAATTGTTTCTTTGTTATTTTATAAACAGATCACGTTCCGATAGTAATAACGACGATTTTAACTTAAAATTTAATTACACATTTTCTGCCGTACTCATAAAAAATCAAAATAGATTTGAAACATATTTTAGGACAAATTTGTATGAAAATTTTGTCATAAAACACATATCAAAGTTATATTATTTTCTATGAATATGGCAGTTTAAATTTATTTTTTATACATACGCACACGCCTGAATGTACTATTATTGATTTATTTAAATTTTTGTTGGCGTTTGTGTTTCTGGTTACCGGAATTTTTTTCTTCTTTCTTTTAATTATGGCCTTTCAGATTTATTAAATTAATAACTAATACCAACAGTTGCAACGATTTTTAAAATATAATTTTATTAGGTATGTATGTATGCATGTATGTATGTATGTATGTATGTATGTATGTATGTATGTATGTATGTATGTATGTATGTATGTATGTATGTATGTATGTATGTATGTATGTATGTATGTATGTATTTATGTATGTATGTATGTACGTATGTACGTACGTACGTACGTATGTATGTATGTATGTATGTATGTATGTATGTATGTATGTATGTATGTATGTATGTATGTATGTATGTATGTATGTATGTATGTATGTATGAATGTATGCATCTATGTATGTATGTATGTATGTATGTATGTATGTATGTATGTATGTATGTATGTATGTTTGGATGTATGTATGTATGTATGTATGTATGTATGTATGTATGTATGTATGTATGTATGTATGTATGTATGTATGTATGTATGTATGTATGTATGTATGTATGTATGTATGTATGTATTTATGTATGTATGTATGTATGTATGTATGTATGTATGTATGTATGTATGAATGCATGCATGCATGTATGTATGTATGTATGTATGTATGTATGTATGTATGTATGTATGTATGTATGTATGTATGTATATATTAATGTATGTATGTATGTATGTATGTATGTATGTATGTATGTATGTATGTATGTATGTATGTATGTATGTATGTATATATTAATGTATGTATGTATGTATGTATAATTAGTATACATGCAGTATAATGTATTCTGTACATATTGTGTATAATCAAGTCATGAATGTGCACACGTATTTCTCTGCTCTTCAGTTTTATTTTTATATGATCACCCAGAAACAATTTTTCGGAGATTATCGATTTACCAACTAATTTTCATTTTGTGACAGACCTTAACTCGTTTGTGGTTGTTGTTTTTATCAATTACCCTCACCTCACATACACGTTCATATGCAAACATACTAAGGATGTGAAGTGAAGGAGAAAAACTGTTACAAAACTTATAAACTTTTTTTTTTTACTATTAAAACATTAACACGTTTCTTGTTGCTTTAGCTAAAAATTAATAGAGCAAAAGTTATACGAATACATTTTCACCTTTTTGACCTTCTGCGACCAAATTGTCGAAACATTTACTTCCAAAACAGAGAATTTGTTTTTGTTTATAATATTCCAAAGAGTTGCATGAAACAATTTTAATTACTCTGCGTAAAGATTGTTACATCAAAAAAAAAAAAAAAAAAAAAACAAACATCGTTCTACACAGTCTCAGAAAAGGTGTGCGTCAAGTGAAGCTTTTTTTATTACATTAACACATCAAGAGAATTTAAAAAGAGTGAATGTAGACCATTTTTATGTAATTTTGTCTTCATAATTTTTTCAGAATTCGATTGAAATGTGATATAAAAATTTTTTTATTTTCTTTAGAGTCATAGATAGAATGCGTGCTTAGCTTTAATTTAATCATTAGTGTATCCATTTTCTTATGAAATAGCAAGGCAATAGACAACAATGAAATTAAAAACAGTAGAATTCATTTAAGTGAATAAGTGAAAATAAAGAGGTAAGGAGCTTTTCTTGTTTTATGTTCTATAAAGGTGAAGTGAGATTTATTTAATTTCGTTTTTATTTCATTAATATAAATACGTTAAAGTATAATATCCAAGGATTAAAAGTGAAAAACTCTATATGATTCTGTGTCACTATAACATTTTTAATTCTCTTCCTTTTTGGTTTTCATGTAATTTAAGTTTTTGCTTTTGCACATTTATTTGAATAATAAAAATAAAAAACATTTAATTTTAGGAAGATACAAGGATTATTTGAGAAAGCAAACACCAACATTATCTTTTATACAAGGAAGTTTTAGCGTAGGCGTATGGTTTTTTTTTAGTTGTATTACATTTTATGTTGCCTTAATTTCTTAGGCAAATTACTGGTAAGAGTTTTTTTTTATTTGCATGTTAAGTTACATCATGCAACAATACTTTACGGTCTCGCTAGAATTGCAATACTACAAAATTACTAAAGTTAATAAATTAAGATAAAATTAAATAAAAAATTCAAGAATCTTGAAAACAACTAAAAATCGTATCAAAATTTTTTTTTCATTTGTATCATTGTTTTTTTATGCTGTGTTGTCAGGGCACTTATCCCCCAATCAGGGATTTTCTTTTTAAAATGGGGATGAAAATTTGAGTTTGGGGATTGAGAAATTCTTTGAGGGTATATTTTGTCCTTTGGAAACTTAAAGAGGTTTTTTTGGGGGAATTTTTTAAATTATCTTTTTAATTATTTTTTAATTAAATATTTTCTTTAATTAATTTTTTATTATTAAATAAATTTTACTTTTTTGCTACGTACAGGTTTCCAAGTATGGTAACAAAAACACGGTTAAAAACTGTGACAGGTCTCTCCGTAAATTTAAAAATTCAAAAATGTTTTCAATTAAACTCAATGAAAACCAAAATTAGAAATAAAGTGCAATACGCGCTGCTCGAATCTTTATTAAGAATTAATACAAATTTTAAAATTAATACAATATGTTGGGCACATTTGTTCCATCTGCAGAAATGCCTCAAATGTTTAACTTACAAAATGTAGGAATTAATTGCTTTAGACAACGAGATGAAACATTTTGATTCAGAACTTTTCAATTTTGTTAATTAACTTGAATAATATATATATATATATATATATATATATAGCTTGTACAAATACAATCGGCCTTATTACGGTTGTCGAAATCGACATTCGAGAGTAGTCGTAGTCGCTGTCGATAGTTAGTTTTTTTGGAACTATGTAAAATTTTCGACAATAAAATATTTTGTAATAGATCAAAACATAAAATTTTAATAAAAATTTTTTGCGGTCGTAGCGATAAATTAACACTTAAAAATAACAATAAAAACAAAACGACTAGCTCTTAATTCAATTTGAAAACTTTTGTATTTCATTTGCAATTTTCTTAAAATTCAAATTTAGAAAGATGTGTTTTTAAATAAAAAAATTTTCAGACAACAGTTTTAGTACGATTATACCGGTAAAATTGGGTGCTCTTACACTTGTATCTCTTTTTTCTATACAAAATATCTTATTTTTATGAAAAAAATGTATTCTATATTGGATTCAAGGTTCTGAGGGACCTACTTACAAAATTTTGTACAAATCCATACAGCAGTTTTTACATGATGTGAACACAGACACAAAAAATTTGTAAAATTAAGAAAAAACTTGAAGTTAGTGTAGAATAAAACGTACTCTGCCTATCAGTTCTTCTAAAAAATTTTTGTACTTCCTTAAAGACCTCTTCAAAAGCTTTTGAATGATGCCCATATTGATATTTTAAAAAATTTTAAAATTTTAGAGTCCCGTAGCTCAGAAAATATGGGCGAGCGCCAATTTTTAAATTGATGTTTTTTTCTTATTCTTTAATTCGCTATCTCCTTATATATTTATTTTTTTGGTTGCAGTTACTTTATTATTCAAAATGACATTAAAAAATAAGATGTAGGCGTGGTGTTTTGCCTGCTGTCTCGAAGGACATGGACCCATCATGCTGATTTCTAATAGTAGCTCTTTCGACTTTATATCTGATCGATTGACATATTTTTTTTTTGCAAAGTTGATTTCAACATCAACACGGACGGACAGACGGACATCGCTCAATTGACTTCGCTATGCATAAGAAGTCAGAACATACTTTATGGGGTCAGAAATGGATATTGTGGAAATTACACCCAGAATGACAAATTTGCCCTTTTTCCACTTTTTGTGATGGTATAGAAACAGCATGCAAAAAATAAATTAAAATAAGGATAATGTAAAAATCAAAAGTAAACTTATCTTTTGTTTGCATTCGTTTTAAAAATTTACGAAAAAAAAATTTTGTCGTGTACATAAATTTCAACGACAATATTTGAACAAATTATCATTCGAATGCGACAAACGTACTACCGATTTTTGTAATAGATTTGTTTTCCGAGTAACATATTTAACGAAACGACGTGCGTAGTGCCATTTAAAAAAAAACGTAGGATTTTCGACACGAGAACGACAACCGTAATAAGGCTGAATATTAAAAAAACTTATTTTAATACTTAAATTGAATTTAAATATAAATTGTATTATTTGTAGTGGGTATTTTTGGGGATGGTTGAAATGTTTTTTGGGGAATTGTAGGGATAAAATTTATCTAATTGGACATAAGACTCGAAAAAAAATTTGGATAATCCTGTGCTTATGTGAAAATAAAACCTTAATGTGATCTTCTTGTTTTACACACATATTCTGATGTGAAAAGAAATAGAAGATACTTGATTAAGAGAACATATGTATATAACGCAATTAAAAAAAAAATAAGTAAAATATGATATCCTAATATATTTCAAATGAGTATTAAATTCAATGTCTTACACATATACACATACATATATTTTTATATACATATGGATTATGTATTCTGGGTAGCTAAAGAAGGCTGTGCATTAATGTGCGCTTAATTTAATGTTTTATGAAATTATTAGTTCAACTGTTTGTAAATGTAACAAAAGAATTAAATAAATTTCGTCTTAAGATAAGCAATTCAAGCAATGTCATTTTGTCAACATTGCTTGCATCTCTAAATGCAGTAAACTCGTATTATATTGCATTTAATATTTTCAGAAATCAATTTTTTTTAATTTTTTATTTTTACAAAAGAGTAGCGAAATATTCATAAATAAATTAAATAAATAAAAAAAATAAAAAAATACTAGTTGCTTTGAAAATTAAAAAAATATATAATTAATAAAAAAGCTAAAAAAACTATATTAATTTAATGAATATTACAAATATTTGGAATGTTACTGTTAATGATTTAGTGTTATCGAAGATGTTAAAATGAACTGACAATAAAAACAGCGTAGGAGAAAGCAAATAAGTGTCTTTCGGAAAAATATTTGTAATTTTTTGCCCAACAGAATGCGTTTTTTAAACACTATTTTATTAGATTGATGACGAACAAATGCTGCTGGGCAATGATGCCATTTTTTTCAAGCTTTCTTGCCAAATGGCTTGTCGAATATCTCCAAGAATCGCCAATATATGAGTATATGTAATATAAGTTATCAAACACATATTTTATTTACTTTATTCGTGCTTGATTCCTTCAAATATAAATATTTCATGAAATTCTTTTGATATAAGACTTTCTAGTTTTCTATACAAAGTTTGGGTAAAATCCACTGATGATCTATTTGAGCAGTAGTGAAATGGCCATATGGATATGCTTTCCCCGCAGTAATAAATTTCATTTTTTAGTTTAATTTAAAAAATTAATATTTCATAAGAATATCAAGTAAATTAAATTTTAAAAGATTCCGAATAATAAATTTTCATATTGAAAAACATATTTATTTTATTTTATTCTTTATCATAAAACAAAAGAAATTTGGAAAAAAAAGTTTCCTCTAATGTGTTTCATAAATATCTAGTGTGCAATTAGAGTATTCAAATCTTTTAAAAACTTAAACAAAAGAAAATTTATCTTGAGATACAGAGTACAGCATTTTGAAATTGATAATTGACCATAAACATCTAAAATTTCTAAATTGGCATGTTTTCTGGAAGTCGATCAAAAATTTCTTTTAGTAACAATGTAACAATGTAACAAAACAATGTAGTCCATATTAAAAAACGAATGTAGTTAATGTATTTCCACTTTCAATTTTTAATAACCCATTCCTATTTTCTTTATTATTTTTTTGTTGTCGATACCATTTCTTATTTTCACAAATATGGGAGCCAAAGCAAATACATATATTTTCGGTCCATTTTCTGTCTTTTTTAAATGCAATGTTATCTTAGGGACAGCCAAAAATTTCACAAAGTATTTTAAAACGGCCAGGTATCTCGCCTCTCGCCATTTAAAAATTGTTATCGCCAAAAAAAATTTTTTTTGCCTTGTTTAGCGAAAAATCGCCATAACTGAAAACACTGCTGCAGGGTACTGCAGGCAAAAGTGTATTGCATAATACAAAGCAGATTGAAGGGAAGCTAATCCAAATATTCACACAAAAGCTTTTGTGATGTTGCAAGAGGAGGAGATACCACAACAGAGAACAATTTTATTTCAAGAACGTGACGTGCAAGACGCTTAAAAGCCCTTGAAGTTACGCTAGACACAAAAGGACCAATCGATAGACCCAAGTGGGCTGTGGCAACACGGCTGCCTGCCTAATCTACCCTAGACATTGCTACTGACCCATTTCAATAAAATAAATTTTTATATCTGATTTTTTCTATCTCCATTTTTTTCATCTAAAAATATTTTTAATAAAAAATCTTCATAAATTTATAACCAATAGATCTCTTTGTTTTGCATCTTGACGAGCATAATATCAGTCTACACTGCACTAATAGATATTGGATGAAAAAAAATGTGTTATTGATGTAAATATTCTAATTAAAACATATAAAAACTGGCATGATGTATGCAGTTTCCCAGCAAAATTTAAGTGAACAAATCTTAGGGAAAAATGAAAAAATTTCGAGGGAAAAAATCAATTACGATAAGGGGACTTTTTGTTTACGTGAAAAACTGTTCACGTGAACTATTCACGATTGCAATTTAGGGAAAAGAGAAAAAATTTCGAGTGAAAATATGTTCATGATAGGGGTGATTATCAGCTTATGAAGTTTCACACACAAGACTTCAGGTCTTATAGTACAGAGTGGATTTGAATGTTGCAGTAATAAATTAAAATTAACATCCCAGTAAAGAAATAATTGAGAGTAGTCATCAAAATACTAAAATATATTAGACAAAAACTTACACAGCAAAGAAAAAAAAAAATAATATTACGATCAAAATACATATGTGATATATTAACGCATACATATAAAATACATATGTATAATAAATAACAGTCAAGAAATAATAATTGATCTAGCAACAGTTTCATTAGTTTATCTTTAAATTTACGCGCGTTACTTAAAATTTTTATGCAATGTGGAATTGAATTATTTGTTTCATTAACTATGCATAGTGATTATAAAGGGTATACAAACGATTTAAAGTATCGAGGTAATAATAATATAATGGGCAATTCTGGAAATCAGTTTTTATTTGGAAGTCAAAAATAAAAAAAGATTTTATTTCTGAAAAACTATCAATTGCTAATAATTTAAATTATCAGGAGAACTCAATTAAATATGAGTTTTCTTGAGCAGTTTCTTACTAATATGAATTTCAGAAATAAGCTTATTAAAACCGCTTCGTTAATTGTTTGCCAGATTCATACAGGAAAAAATTACACCAACAGATTAAAACTCAATTAAAATTTGAAGCTCTGCAATTATAATCAACATTTGTGAAATAATATTGCGAGATGTTTTTATATTCCATTCCTAAATAAATTTATAATATACTTGCCATTAAGAAAACAAATTTAAATAAAACACAAATAAGTAATTGACGTAATGTTTATTAAAACACAGCGTATGATTTATTTTCGTTTGTAGTCAACATTAATCATACGTGTGAAACTGGACTGCATGGATTGTGTCTTGGTATTCATAATGTTCATTTTCATTGTCTCCTGTATTAGGCTATAAAAATGTACAAACAATTTTAATCAGTTTATTTCTTTCATTCCTTAAAGCTCAGTTTTATGGATTTAAACGATATTTGTCTGTTGCCACTTGTTCAGAATTTGTAAAGTAGACATATTTTTTGGAATAGTAATTTTATTGTATAATCAGACAATAAATGTATTTAATTTTTTACTTTTTTTCCGTTAAATACATACTAGAATTAACATCCAAACAGGAATAGGAAGTTTAACAGAAAATAAAACTGAGCGAAGCAGAAGATTTTCTTTTCTAATTTTTTAAGCTCTAGGTCAGTTTTTAAAATAAAAATATTGTTAATTTTTTTTTTAATATTTCGTCACACCATTGGGCGGACTCTTCAGGAAACAGGAATATTAATTTTAAGTTTTTTCCAAACACAATAATAAATTGAAAAAATTTGTCAAACAAACATAAAAATTCAATACCAAAAGACAAAAAATTCAAATATTATAAAATATACATTCTCGTAAATTTTCAATAATCAAAAAAAAAACATTTGAAGTTATTTCTAAAAATTAAAAATTCCAAAAAATAAAATTTTACAAAAAAAAAAAAAAAAAACATTATGCAAATACATTCATATAAATTTTCTTAATAAAAATCAAGGCATATTTAACCAGGTGGCAGCAATAGGACAGATGATAATTTTTTGCTTCAATTAGTTTTTTCCTTTGTTTACACTTTATTATATTATATATGTTGTATTGTATATGCTATACGAAATGTGTTTTAATTGTTTAAATATTAAATAAGTGACATAAAATAAATATAAATAAAATTTTGCGTTGAAATCTACAAATAAAATTTCGACAATAAAATATTGATGGCTTCCGTCAACGTTTTCTCTTTTAATTTTATTTTTGTTGTTACATGTTTCTGACACTAATCATTGTTTTTTTTGTTCTATTGTTATATTTGTTGTCGTCGCACTGCCACCTTATAGTTGATATGCCTTGATAAAAATGTTACAAGCAATTAGATACCTCCTAATGTTTACTATTTTTTATATACTAAATGTCTGTAACACTGCGCAATATTCTCAGTATCAGTCTTAAAGTTTATTCCTTTTTGTTGTTGGTACTTTAATTATTAGTTAAAACTCATAACATATACCGACGTTTATAATTATTTTCAATAAATAAAACTGATGCACCTTCAAAGTTTGGAAGATGATTTAATCTGGCACAATGGAAAGGTAATGCAGTTTTTTGTGGATTATTAACGTCTCTATATCTTTGATCAGATTTATATCCAGATATTCTAGTTTTTAGTTTGTTTTTTGTTTTACCTACATTAAACTCACTGAAATTCTCATTATCATTCGCATTACAAGGCATTTTGTATACTACATTTGGCAGAAGACATTTAATAATTTTTGTTATGAGTATCGAATTTTCAATTTGTAAAACAACTTCGAAAATAAAAAATAAAACTTCTATTTATTCTTTTTAATGTTCTTCATGGATATGATTGGGAACAATCAATCAACTTTATTTTATTAATTATTAAAAAAACCCGACATTTAACAGAAATTTTCTCATATTGTTATTATTTTCTATTAAACGTTTGTTATTAAATTTATTGGTCTGTCTATTTGTTTAAACTGTGTAATTAATTTTTAAGTAGATGTTAAATAACAGGTGCGACAAAGGCTTGACGCAACAAACATATCATCCACATTTGACTACGAAATTTAAAGAAATGTCTATGCAAAATAAAAGGTCCGACATGGACAATTAGATACTTCTGTAAAAGTTGGACAATCGCTCTATAAAGTAAAATAAACTAGAAGGCGAACAAATAAATTAAATAAATTAAATGTAGTATTTTGTAATATTTTAGTACAAACACATTAACTTTAACTCAAAGCCCTTTATGATTAATTCTCTTTTCAAAATTTCTAAGCATTAAGTAATTTTTAAAAATAAAAATTTGTGTATTATTTTTTATTTTTTCTAATATTTCGCCACACCGTTGAGTGTCATCTTCAGAAAACAGGAAACAAAAACATTAATGTTAAGTTGTTTTTTCAAAATCAAATTGATAAATTGTTTTTATCAATTTATTATTCTGTTTGAAAAAAACTTTATATTAAGATTTTGTTTCCTGTTTCCTGAAGATGCCACCCAGCGGTGTGGCGAAATATTAAAAAAATAATAAACAATATTTTTTATTTTAAGAAATGAACTAGTACTTAGAAAAGCAAAATTGCATAGAAATAATTTTTCTTGTGCTTATTAACGCACATACAAACTACAACTACAACATAAAAAGAAACATTATAAATGATGTTATTATTACAGACAGAAACAGAAAGTTAATTAATAAAAGTCAACAACAACATCGGTCAAAAACATTTACCCGGCGATTAATCAACATTTTTGTACGCCTTTATGTTGTCCATTTTTTCTAAAGGCTTGTTTCAATATCCTTTTCCATCTTTAATTGGAAAATTTTTTATTCTCTTTAAATAATGGTTTTAATACAAATAGATATGGAGGTATGTTAAAAATAATAATAATAATAATAATAATAATAATAATAATAATAATAATAATAATAATAATAACAATAATAATATTTTTTTAATTTCTGTAATCCTGATAAAAAAAAAATAATATTAATTTATTTAAATCGTGTTTGACTCCTTCAAATATAAATATTTCATGATGTTCTCATAAAATATTTATTATTTAAAACTACATTTTGCTTTTGATATATGTTTCTGAGGTTTTCTTTACAAAATTTGGGTAGAATCTATTGATGAGTTATATGAGGAGTAGCGAAATGGCCATATGGTATTAAATATGTATATAATGACGAGGTTAGACTTCAAATTTATGTAAAGTAAAATTAAAAAATTATAAAGTTACTAAAAGCCAATTTCAACTTATGAAAATGAAAATCTTCTGGTTATAATTATAAAGAAGGTATGTGTGTAGGTATGCTGATAGATCAATCGTATTTGGCGCCAAAATTGTTGTTGCTGTAAAAACTAAGGAATGCGTTCATAAATTTGTTATTTTAAGTGCTAAAAGAAAATTAAACAGGATAGCAGATCTGGTGTTGTGTATGCTAAGCTGTCAAAACTGTTAACGACACTCACTTTTTACTTCCATCTAATAAAGATAACCAAAATAGAAAACAATTATTATTAATTTGGGTAATTCACCATGAAGCTTTTACATTTGTTTCACTTAATTTACTAAAAAATATTGAAAGATATGAATGAGTAATTTTTTCATAAATATTTGCATATAAAATTATTTGCAATTCATTTAAATAATAGGTTCAAATTTTTAGAAACATTTCAGAATTTTAAATTAAGAAAATACTGTAAATATTTTTAAGCAATTTCGGCTGCCTTTTGTTATTTTTTTTTATATTAAAACTCTGATCACTTAAGTATTAATCATTTTTTGTCTTGAATGGCGATTGCTTATCCTGGTTAATTAAACTGTAAATTAATTAAACTGTAAATTAATATAAGAAAGATTTTTTATTTTCTTTTGTGCTGCAGAACACAATTGATAGTGTCTTCGTCTTGGAATTCGAAATGGAATCATACATATGAACACAGCTAAAGTCACAAGTATGAAAAAAATACAATAAAACGAAGCAGGCTAATGGACAGACACAAACAACTATACAATTATTTCTAAAAATTCTACTTTAATTAAGACATCAGGGAACCTCCGGTAAAATCTGTGGTCTGAGAAAATGTTATTTAATTAGTTTTAAATTATAAAAACTGTTGACAGCAGTTGCTACGTTTAATCAGATAAAGTGTGGAAACAATAAAATTCTTAGAAAAGCAACATGATGTTATACAAACAAACGTCTTATCTAATATCAACTGAAATTTACATAAACAACCGCAAATGGTCTCTTCTACAGAGACTTACTAGAGACACATAAAATATTACATTTGTTATTTTTTTTTGTGTTTAAAATCCTATCAATTACGAATGGCTGTTTGAAATTTTGCATGCTCAATTTAATCTAATTTATAACGTATAGTTCGCATGTAAAAAAAAAAACATTCTGTAGAGAATGTCTTTTAAGGCGAAAAGTTTAAGACGAATTCCAACAAACTCTTGTTAATGAAAACTTTAGAATCAATAATATTTATTTACTATTGAAATAATTTATGAACGAAAACGAAATACTGGTGGCCAAAATGAAATGTTATCTACAAATTGCTTCTTTTATCATACAGCTGTTATCATTTTATTCTTAAATAAATATATATAAAAAATATATATATTTACTACTGTTTGTTTTTTTATAGTTTAATTATAAGAAATATTAAAAAAAATTGTGCAATTTTTTTTTAATTAATTACCGATATTGATTATTGAGGGTCAAGACACATCTCGATGGCAATTTCGCTACCGCTCAATTACCTCTTCAGGAAACTTTTGACAAATATTTTAATTAAACTAAAAATTTTTGTCCAAACATTAAAGTGAACGATAATTGTATTTTTCTTTCTCTACTGTATACGGCTGACTTTTTTCGGTTCTTTTATACAGTTGAAAGAGGATGGAAAATAAAATATCAAAAAACACTACGATAATTTATTCCTATGCATAGGCACTTTGCAAATTATTAAATTAAATACACGGGAATATTACGAGTATTAAATTATTTAATTTTCCAAAAATCTTTGTGCTATTTTTTTAATCGGGATAAGATATATTGTCAAATAAACGATCTTAAAAAAATTTTACGTTAACGATTTTTGGGATATTTTAAAAGGTAATTTTGATAATTTCGAGAACTTTTCTGCAATCACGATTAGTTGCCAATTTTAGCGGGAACGTGAATTATTATAACTTTAAAGTTCTGTGCAGTTAAAGGACGATACCTCTTTATTAGATATAAATAATTAATAATTTTTTAAAATTATTATTAGCTCTTCATATTTTAGTTTATGACTAAATAAATATAATTTTAATTCGGCTTGAGTTCACACATATTTTTATTTCGAAATTTTTTACGACAAAAAAATTTATGCTTTAATTTTTCTTTTTATTTTTTATAGAATATGAGGAATTTTCATAATCAATCAATATTAAACTGATAAGACGCAGTCCACATATATTAATAATATTTTTCAAACGCTTAGAAATTTGAGAACATTATATATGAATTTAATTACGTATTTGAAATTCTACTACGGCAATAACTTAAACGCTTTATTTTTAAAAATCTAATATTTATTCCCGTGAAAGTCATTAATATTTGTAATTTTTTGGTAAACATGAAATATTTTTTTCAATTCTACCATACTTTTAAAATATAAACAAATTTTGCATTTGACACGTTTTAAAACTAAACAACAATGGTGATTACACTGTAAGTTTCATGTAAAATGTTATTTTTTTAGATTTCCAGCTTTCCGCTACAACACCTTAATGGAGTAGAGAGCGCAATATCTAGGAATTTTTTCTGGAATCCAAACTGTCGTGGAACCCTAGTGTCTGATTTCGGGTGGAGGATTCTGCGTACTTGGGTCTTGATGTTCACCGGTGCAACACACACACCACTCCATCGAAAGCCCTCTTTACTATGCTGCACATGCCGATCTCATGGCCAAACAACTGTCCATGAACACAGCAGTTAGGAAGAATGCAGCTATGGTATGTAGGCCAAGGGTCGATGGCCATGCGGGCATCTTGGTATGCACCTCGGCTATTCTCGTCAATATTGATTATTGATCGCCCAACCCTATGTCTGACATTGGATTCGTAGTATCAATGTCGAGTACGTCAAACATGATTCACATGGATCATCGGAAAGATATGCTTGACGGTTATACAGACGAATCAAAGTCAGACACTGAGGTCGTGAGAGGCGTCTTTCTTCCTAGATTTCAGCTCAGTACGAAGTTTAGGCTACAGGACCAATGCAGCATGATTTAGGCTTAAATTTCTGCCATTAGTAGGGCGCTTCTCTGGATGAGGTACCACAAGATATACGGAGTGGATATTCCGATCTGTACTGATAGCTAGGCGGCGATAAATTCCTTATTGGGTGTCTATAAGACATCCAGATTGGTCCTTGAATGACAGACATCTCTAGAAGAGATGGCGAGACATCAGTAGATGAAATTGCGAGACATTCGAACCTGGAACTATTTTGGGTGGCAGCACGCTCGGGCATACCCGGGAACATAGGTGGAACTGAAACTCGTCTGAGAGACGGGGAGATAGATCCACTCGTATGAGTCCCTTTAATCTGCTGTATGGCTTTATTTCTGCTGGAACTTTTTTGGGCCATGTAGACTAGATGGTCTGACGAGGTCACCTGCATGGTTTCGAGGACATTATGGCCTCAGTATGATAGTAGGAGATCTGCAAATCCGCTGAGGTTTCCTCGAGGACAGTTGGGAATACTGGTGGCTGTGCTGACAGGGCACTGTGTTATCGGCACCCATGCTTGGAGACTGAATCTTCTCTACCATGACTTCTGTAGAAGGTGTTAGGATAAGGAAGAGGTCCATAATTTCATTGCCTTGTACACCTATTGCTTTGTGATATTTCTGGGATAAGGTCGTTCCGGTCCGTTCCGGTCTTCCGGGTGGTTTGGGGTGAATCTTGATGATAACATAGGGACCTGAACTGATGCTTTGCACATCCCTTGCCAGGCAACACAATGGGACCATTTAGGACACAAGTGAGTCGGTTTTCTCATGCCGACAGCCTGTGCAACGTAACCTAACCATATCATCACTCTTGGCTGTAATTCGCTGGTATTTATATATAAAGCACAAAATATGTGTGTTTGTTGGAAGGCAATAGCTGCATATTACAGTGGACCGACCTTCTTGGAATTTTCAAAATTCGTTACCAGATATGCGGTTGGCGAAATAGCGTACTTAGGTTTTTAATTTTTTATGTGGGCGTGGCAGTTTCCACACATCGTGTTACTTGAAATAGGAAGCACTTTGCAATTGTTCAAATAACTGTCTTAGTAAAAAACTGGCTGGTGTGGAATAATAGGCGTGGTACCTCCCATACAAACTATAATAGGCAGAGTATTGAAAATCTTTTAATGGTGAATATTCAATTAAACAGCTGGCTGTATTGGATGAGGGATTGTGGTACGATTATTTCCATTTTGGCAGCGAAACGCACCGGGAATACCTAGAGTGTGTGTTTTACTTTTATGTTTAAACAATATTTAACGAATATTGATTATTTTTTTAGTATTTGACATTCGTTACATTTCTTTGGGTTAAAAACAGTTGCACAAAAATAAATAATATTGGAAGGGTCATTTGTTAAAGTATTTTACATGTTTCTTTTTGAAGAACCTAAAACCGTCAGGATATTAACAACAGTATTATTAACAGTAAAAATGTGTTTGTATACGTTTGTGCGCACATGAGTACATAATACGTGATGTTATTTGTTTTTATCATGTTTTGTGTTTTTTGTTTTCTCTTGTACATAACAGTTGTTGAATTTTATTTTGTTCTATGATATATTTGCTTAGGGATCATGGGAGCAAGGGAAGTTCATATTGATAAAGTGTAAGCGTTTTACACTTGTGGATACAAATTGAAACTGAAATATGAATAATCTGCAAGACTATTCGGCATAAGTTAAACAGAAAGTTAATAAATAGGATTGTTGAAGTTTAAAGAGGCTTTAAAAATAAAATCATATGAAAATAATTGCTTTAAAGTATATTCAATATTGTAAAAGTTTTTCAAGATTCTATACGAAAAAATAAAAAAAATTCAGCCGATGCGTTCCGTCCATCTCAGTAAAGGCTACCATTTAATTTTAAATTAAATGTCAAAAATTTAAAGTTATGATTAAAAGGATAAGCCACAATAATGGGAAAACCCATTCACATAGGAGGGACAGACTTTCTAGCGATAACAATGTAGTTTTATTTAAACCTTCCAGGCACAGAATCGTAAAAAAATATTTCTGTTAGTTTTTAACGGTGTTGTTTCGACCAACGTTTTTTTTTGCAGTTGTCACTAAATTTTAATGCATGCTATTTATGTCGTGTTAAGAATTAGATAATACCATTAACATTTCAGGAATTTTTAATCTTATTTTTTCAGAAAAAAAAATAAAAAATAGGAATTTCACACCAAATAATAAAGTTTAATAAAAAAAACTTTAGAGAAAAAACTAAAAACCCTCAATAATTAAAAAGTTCGCGAAAAACTCACTTTCTAAATAAAATTCTAGGAAACCAAAAATAAGAATTTCACTGAATATTCGAACAAGCGAAACTTGAAATTACAAAAAAAAAAAAAAAAAAAAAAAGACAAAATAACGTGAAAAACCTAAAAAGTTCCCAAAAGTCTCTATCCAAATTAACAAAAGTTAAATTATAAAGCAACCGTTTCTCCCAGGAATTTTTTTTGTTCCTTGGTCGATCCGTGGTTTCGGCAAAGCGAATTTGAATTTTTAAGTGACTAAATTTATTAAGTTTTTAAACTGAAATTTAACAAAAAGTTGCGTATTTCATACCATTTTTTAATAATATATTTGAAGAGTAAATTAAAGTCTTGTGAAACTTTTAACTTAAAACAAGGCGGAAGAGAAAAGTAATCAATAAAAATTTTTAACATGCAGGAATCTTGAAAAATGATAACTCGATATAGTGTTCTCTCTGTACAAGGCACGATACGCAGCATACAGTGTTCCTTAAGGGGCGTTTAGATTTCATTAAAAAAAAAAAATAATAAAATAAAATAAAAAACTATATAAAGTAAATAAACAAGCTTGCAAAGTAACAAATGTAAGATTACATTTTCGAACATTGATATAAAGGGTTTCCCAAATAAAACGCAAGATTTGAATTAATCATTAAATTAATTATTTGAATTATTAAATGATAAAGATCATAATTTCCTCTTGTAATACACGGGAAGTTATTTTGCTTGTTGACATAGACCTTTTACTTTAAATAGTAAGAAGAAACCTAATCGTATTAATTCACAAGCTTTAGGGAGCCATTTCTGATCACCTAAACGAAAGAGAATGTGAACCATTTTTGTTTCTTCCTGATGTGCTATTCTGCGGAGTTATGTTGTTTGCTTTTCAACTTACTTCACATATGCCTTCCTTAAGTATTTTACTTATATAACACTACCCCATTAGTTTTCATTGAAATTATTTTGAACATTTCTTTTATTGTTGTGGTAGTAGCAGTTTCTCTCATATTTATTTTTGTCTTTCTGTTCTTTTCCTTTTGCCTTTGCAGGTAAGCAAGTAAACTGAATTGCCTCGCGTTGACCAAAAATTAGATAATTACACTGTACAACACACCAAAAAATAACAAGGTCCGGGCTATAAATTCTGATAGAGGAGACAAAAAAAAGATACACGTGTATCGGCGTTTTGAAAGTTTACATCTGGATTTCATTTGAGAGGGGGTTAAAATTTCCCAGCTCTGGCACATTCTTATTGTTAAACGGCATAAGAAACCATGTGACCCTTACGTTTTAGGTAAAAAATATGTTCAGCAAATTGATGTAAAATGTTACGGAGAACATTTTTGTAGAAATGTTAACCCTCTAACTCCTCAAGATATGGGTCTTTTTTGTCCTTCTTTTAAAAAATAGCAAAAAACACCATTAAAACAGGGTTTTAGAGGGTTAAAATGTTCCACAAAAATGTTACCCGTTAAATTTTACTATAAGTCCCTGAATACACCAAAAAGGAAAATTCAACCATAAAGTCAGAAATAAGACGCAACAAAAGAGAGCTTAGGGTTAATTTCGCATTTATTAAGAATTTTGTTTTAAAGCAAATTTGGATAGCATTAATTACATTTTTTTTTTTAGCTCTAGGCAATTCCACTTCATTATCATACAATGTCCAGCATATTTCACCGATAAGCGAATGAATGCTTTTACCTTTATCTTACGAAAATTGTTATTACTTACTGCCCTTTTATAAACCACATTTTATTACGTGTGAAAAGGGATAATAATTGTGGTTTTAAAAAGTCTGTTATAGAAAAAACCAATTCGAGAATGTCCATAGACCAAAAAAACAAACAGGTAAATATAAAAAAAAATTTCAATTGAACATTAAAAGGAATATGTTTCATTTAGAATAACAAATTTGAAAAAGCAATTAAATTTTATGATAAATCAGGTCAATTAGGATGTACAAAATAATGTAATTAGTAATTGTGGTTGTTAAAATTTCACAAATTTTGGAATGTCCCTAAATAAAACCAGGTACTAGAATAACAAACTGTTAAACCATTTTTACAAGTCATATTTTAAATACTTGAAAAAGCTTTAAAATATTTTCTATAAATTATTTTAGTGTTCCATCAACGGGGCCATTCCTTCTATGATTGGCAACTAGAACGATTAACGATGGTGTTAACCATATTCAGCAAAAGCTAATTTTACTAACAGATTGTAACGATAATTTCTGCATACAATTTACATTTAAAACAAAAACCAAAAAAATTTGTTTTCAGTTCCCGTTTTGGATATAAATTATGTAAAGAATACTTAATTCTATGAAGTAGTGGTCCTAGGCATTTATTATATGAGTATTCCCCTTGAATCTGTATTTTTTATAATCGTAAAATAATTGTTTTCAGAATAATGATTAAACAACACCTTATTGAGGCCATAAATACATTTTCAATTACTTCGCAAAATTATTTCTCCTCTTAAAGATTGTAAATAACAAGTAAGAGCGCTATATTCGGCTATGCCGAATCTTATATACCCTTCACCATATAGTATTTGTAAATCTAGTTCAGTGAAGTAATTCCAATAAAAAAGCAAATATTGGGGTGACAGAGAATTAAAAAAAATTTGGTACTGCATATATATTATTTTACATAAAAATTTCATCAGCTCTTAATGCTATTTCCTTAAAGATCTTTTCAAAAGCTTTAAAATGATATCCATATTGATATTTAAAAAAATTGGAAAATTTCTAAGCTCCGTACCTCGGAAGATATGGGCGAGCTCCAATTTTTTCTCTTGATGTTTTTTTTTCTTATTTTTTATTTGTTATAATGGCTTAATTTTGTAGTCCAAAGGTAATAAATTTTTTTTTTTTTGTTCTAAAACTATAGTTTTATTTTTGAACTCACGGAGAAGGTCAACGAAATTCAATGCAGTTTGGTATTCCTATGCGGTGGTTAGATCCAGATGAACATAATGACGCTACGTGCTACGTGTGCCATATTAAAATTGAATAGATATAGGCGAAAGAGTTTTGTATACAAAACTGTGCCATGCTGCCATTTCCGCATTCTGACGAACTCCCAGTACCTGTGCTACAACTTCGAAGTCCTAGTCATTATGTTGATGGAACAATCGCTGAAATAGGAACCTTTTATTGCGTTCATGTGTCAACAAAAATTCATTTCTTAAATTCCCATATGTATTACTTTGAGAACCAGTTGTCAACAGAATCTGATGAGCATGGTGAAAAATTTCATCAGACATGCGCACTCATTGAAGGACGCTATAAAGGTAAAAGCATTCATTCGCTTATCGCTGAAATATGCCGGACATTGTATGATAATGAAGTGGAATTGCCTAGAGCTAAAAAAAAAAATGTAATTAATGCTATCCAAATTTGATTTAAAACAAAATTCTTATTTCTGACTTTATGGTTGAATTTTCTTTTTTGGTGTATTCAGGGACTTATAGTAAAATTTAACGGGTAACATTTTTGTGGAACATTTTAACCCTCTAAAACCCTGTTTTAATGGTGTTTTTTGCTATTTTTTAAAAGAAGGACAAAAAAGACCCATATCTTGAGGAGTTAGAGGGTTAACATCTCTACAAAAATGTTCTCCGTAACATTTTACATAAATTTGCTGAACACATTTTTTACCTAAAATTTAAGGGTCACATGGTTTCTTATGCCGTTTAACAATAAGAATGTGCCAGAGCTGGGAAATTTTAACCCCCTCTCAAATGAAATCCAGATGTAAACTTTCAAAACGCCGATACACGTATATCTTTTTTTTGTCTCCTCTATCAGAATTTATAGCCCGGACCTTGTAATTTTTGAAAAAATTTTATTTTGTTGTACAGTGTTATGTTTTTTAAATATAATAAAATTCAAAAGGAAATTAGACACTTACGTGCAACAAAATTCGTGATTACCAATCGTTGCTGTGAAAAAATACAAACTTTAGCGAAATAAACAATTTAACTGCGTCTGCCTTTGTTCTTTCGGAAGTGTTGAAGCAAGTGTTCCTTCTCCATTTCATTTTTGTTGTTTCTTTTGATCACAAACAGAGAAGCGAATACTTAAATGTGCTAAATGACGTAAACTGTTGGGAATCATTTTTTTATTTTGTTTTTATTCAACAGAGTCCAAATAACTTATTGTAACACAATTAGCGCTTAATTAGATAAGTTTAACAACAGTTCAACAAATCTATTTTTAATTTTAGTCATCGTTTAAAAGACTAAAACAATTTATTTAATGGGGTAGAAATATATTTTAATAACTTTTAGCCTTTTTATTTCTCAAAAGAAAATTTCTTATAATTAAAAACACAATATTTGAAAGACTTTTACATTAAACATGAATAACTATTAATTAGTAAAGCTTCATGTTGTTAAGCTTTTAACAAATTTAATCATTTAGCCAACAAACTCATTATGTCAATAAGTTAAAGTCTTTAGAAAAAATACGACAAAAATTCCAAACTGATGCTTTGTAACTTTGGACGTTAATTTTGTTAGGCGGATTATTAAGTTGATAAGCTTTTTCTATAACATTTCGTAAGTATTAAAACAAACAACGTGTAAAAAATAAATCTCAGTATCTTCTGAGCTTACAAAACTTTTTTGTGATTTTGTATATAAAAAAAAAAAAAAAAATGTGAAGCAAAAGGGGTAAGTGGGGAAGAGTAAAATGCCCGGAATCGATTTTAACAGTAAGCAGTTTTAATAAGGTGCGATAGGCAGAAGGAATTAATCAAATAAAAGGCTTGCTTGGAAAAGTGGTCGTGGTGCTATTATTCTCTTTGGGGTAGCGAAGGGCCCCTTATATATTTTAAAACTTTTTCCGTAAAAATTTTAAGTTTTAAGTTAAATGCAATAAAACAACTAATAGTTTATTTTCCATACAACTGTCTCTTCCTTCCGCTTTACAACTGCTTTAAAATCGTACAATCTTCCTTTTCGCGAATTACTTTGCGTTTTAAATTATCGATCGAAAAAATTGTTTCTTTTGTGTTTTTTATTCCATTTAAAATCATTTTACCCATTAGGGGGCTAAAGCGAAGTGTTTGGTTGATTGCAAAAAAATACTTAATGGATACACTTTTCACAAAATAGGGAATGTTAAGCATATTTCCTTATTTTTGTATTTGTTGGCAAACTCGTTTTAATGTTTTTAAGATATTTATTAAATAAGAGTCTTACAATATAAAGTCGAATATACTGACATCATTTTATGCTTTCCGATTTAAAATTTTTCATGTATACACATACATTTTCGCCACCTTTTCTGTAATACCAACTAAAATATGTACGTATATCGACCAGCGATATATTGTTTTTTATAAGAAGAGTGTGATAATTAACGACGCATACATTTTATTTAAACTCAAAATAAGTAAAAATATTTTTAGAAATGTCTGCTTAATTAAATGAACACAAAATATATCACGCAGCTGTTACACATGATTTTAAGCCACTACCAAAAACAGTTTTTTTCTGTCACACAAAAAAAATCAATAAAAATAATAATAATTTTTTGTAAAAAACGTAAACATTTTTCCTCTTTTTTTTACAAAAATATAATAGTTCTAATTAGTGTTGGAATTTTAAAAATATTTACTAGCGTCATATATTAGCGTTAATTGTGTAACAGTAACAAAGTTATCAAATATTTTGTAAACATCGAAATGATACAAGGACGTCGTGAGAATGTTGTTTAATTTCAATAAAAAGTTATCTATTGAGGTCAGTTTTACTGGTATCATTTTAATTTTTGCTTTCTAATAATTCTTACACATTTTTTTCAAAACTTTGACTTTCAAAAATAATACTTAGTTTCGGCCGGTTAAAGATTTTTATTAGTATGTAATAAAAGCAACAAAATTATATTAAGGATGTCAACAAAAGCCTTGTACAACGATGCTTGAATCTACGTTTTGAAATGTAAAAAAAAACATGTGCACATGAAGGTACAGGTCAGCTACTGCAGCAAAAACTGCTTTTATAAATATCAATTTTTAGTCTTTTATGCTAAAATATTACTTTTATGGATAACATTCAATTAACAGGTGGTAATCAAATAAAATAATTCTCTAATATTTTTTTGTCAGCAGAAAATTCTCTTTCTACAAATTAATCCAGTGATATCTCACAGTGACATTTTTCTTAAACATTGTTCGATCGTTCATTTTAAGATACATTTACTTCCTCACTTAAACAGTTACTGCACTTACATTTAGTTACTCACTGCATTATTTTGACAACGCACACGTTTGTGTAGAAAAGTCAATGTCAGAAACTAGAGAAATGCAAACACGCCACTTTATCGGATATTGTTTGTGTGCATTTAAGACTCTTGCTGTGTCAGCAACAATTTCTTTCATTTTCATAATTTTAATGACAAAAGAAACGACAGACTTATTTTACACTCGGCAAAAAGACGGACAGACAGGCAGACAGAAAATCATGAAGTGAGATGAACATAAAGACAGCAGACTGATATGATTGTGTTTTTGTGACTAAATTAATTAAATTAAAAGTTTCCTGTTAAAGCTTTAAGTAAACTTACAAACTGGCATATCAAAATTACACACACACACACACACACACACCCATACACACACTCGAGTACAGGTTAAAGCAGCGAACACACCTCTTTCTATTGTCTGATTATTTGGCCGCGCTTGTTGCATTTTTTTTATTATTTCTATTTTTGATGTTTTTTTTCTTTTATTGAAAACTACAATATTTTATTTTTATTTGCTACAAAGATAAATCATTCAAATTAATGACAAGAAAAAAAAAAACGTTTGAAATTGACTGAGTGCTCGTACGATGTTTGTTATTGTTGGTGTTTCTAAAAAGACTAGTGGTTTAATACCTTTTGCAAAGGGTGGTAATTGGGTGTATAAAAACTTGTAATTTAAAAATTTTTTTACGTTCTATTTTCTACCATTATTTAATATTTTATACAAGCAGAAAAGTAATTTCATAATGATTATTAAAATTTTACAATGGAGTGAAAAAAATTATATTTTACGCTGATCCAAGAGCAAAAGTAATAATTTTAGTTAATAATTTTATGGCTGTTTACATTCTTAGTTTTTTGGCTTTCAAGAACATTTAATCAATTAAAAGTATCTCCACATTAGACAATTTTTTTTACATTTTATTTTAGTTTTGAGACGAATAATAACTTTGCCATCTGGACTCTTTGTATTTATTTTTGCTGCTTTACATTTTCATTAATTAATTAATTAGCTCGAAAAAATAATGTTAAACATTAGAAAGTCGAATATATTTTTTATTTTAAATATTATTTTAAGTTTGTTGAACATTTAATCGAGCTAAAACCAATCGATTAAAAACTTTGTTTAAATTAGGAACTTCAGCTGATCAGACGTTTGTTAAAATAAACATTTTGAATATCTCAGATATGTAAATAAATGAATTGAAATTAACATTTTCGGCTTTGGTAATTTTTTCTTCATTTAACTTTAAAAAAATTTTAGAAAAAAAAATTATTACTAATTTTTACTAGCAGAATGTAATACCGCATTTTCTGGATCGCTACATCCTTCATCAGTATTCTTCGCATCTATCTCAGATATAAATATGTATCAATAAAATCTGTTCAAAAATTGTTCTGCAATAAACAACCTGAAATCATATGATTGTTACCTTTTACAGCATACTGTTGTTTTCTTGGGTAAAAGTGGATGCTGTGGACAATAAGTCTATTTTTAGATTAGTGGTTTTAAGAACTGTCAACTTAAACAAGCGATGAAAGTTTAATCTAAAAATTTACACATTCTGGATATAGAAAAAAACAAATATATTTCTACATTAAAAACAATTCTGCTGCTGTTTATTTTTATTACGCTGAATGTGTAATTTATGATAAAGCATAAATTTAAAAACATTGCATCAGTAATTGTAATGTATTAAATCGAGTGAATCCGCCACAGTTTCCTTGAATAGAACACTATTCATTTTACTTGCACTTTTTGGGCGAGAAAATTAAACAAAAATGTCTTCAATAAACCGAAAAGTTCGTCAATCTTGAACTTTTACGAAAAAATAAATTAATCAAATGCAAAATGTACCTAGAGGATTTTATGCACTCCGTTTTGGAGAAAATACGTTATATTTAAACTGAAAGCAGAATCACTAAACATACGGAGAACGCTTGGCTAATTTGATTAATAAAATAATTCAGGCAAAAAAAAAACCGGCTTCAAAAAAGATTTCATCTGTCTGTCTATAACGGTTCAAAAATATTGCCACATACATCAAATCATATTAACTATTGGGACACCCTCTAATTTTCAAATTCATGCTGTTGTAGTAGACTTAGCCATAAGGTCTTTGTACATTTAAACCGTTTGTCTATAACCGTTCAACAATTTAGCCACATACATCAAATTACATTAACTATTGTAATACCCTTTAATTTATAATCTAAAATATTTAAAATTCTTACTATCCTAAGCGTATGTTTCAAACATACGGCCATATAGGTCAAATAACATTAATTCTGGGAACACCGTTTAATTTATAAATTTGTTTTTTTTATTATATTTGTTGTTATAGCAGACTCTTTTTAAACTTTAAACGTCTATCTACAACTGTTTATAAGAATGGCCATATACATCAAACCAAGTGAACTATTGGAGCCCCCTCTAATTTATAATTTTGAATATTAATACTTGTTATTACAACGTTCATAGTAATCGACATTCTCTCCAATTTTCAAGCGTTTGTCTATAACGGTTAAAAAAATAGGCCCATATAAATACATTTACGTCACTGTAATTTTTAGACTCTTTTTTGTATTACTTTTTGTAATTGGAAGCTCTAGCATGCGCAGTCATTTTCAATTTCAAAGAAGTGCCCATTACAGTTCATAATACTCGTAAAAAATATGTATGTTATATGGGGACACCCTTTAGTTTTTAAGATTATGAACTGTTTTTAAAACGGGACTAATCTGTATGCATTATCTATCAAAGAAAAACATTTTCAAAATCTATTCAGAAATGACTGAGTTCCGCCGGCACAAACATTAAAAAAAGTAACATTCAGATGAATTGATAACCTTCTTCTTTTTTGAGGTCTGTTAAAAATACACATTTCATTTACCTTGTATTGAAAACAAAAACAATATACAAATAATTTGTTTTTGTTTTTAATGTAAATATGCGAAAGAAAGGTTCGTTCGCATTTAGTGAAATTGGCAGTAAGCTGTATAAAAATTATTTATAATTCTGCTTTGTAAAATTCAAAATTTAATTTACAATCTTCTTTTTCTTTTACAAAAACTTGTTCCATTAAATGCATGTGTGCTGCTGTTGTATGTTCATATATCGTAGAACACCAAAATAAGATAACACACCAAAATAAAATATATTTCATTGGACAGTGCAACATCATTTTCTAATTTCGATAATTTTTTATTCACCGGTTGATGTTTCCCTATTTTTTCGCTTTGATCATTCATTTTGTTTTCTCAATTTTTTAAAGTTTTCTACTTAATTTTAGTTATTTTCAGAGAGCTATTGGAGCGGTATTAATACGGCACTGGAATCTTTAAAAAAGTTAGCTGAGGAAATATTTTATTTTTACCCTCCCATTTAATTTGTTCGAAACGTTCTGCAAAATAATAACCGAAAGAAAATCTTTGTCAAAATTAAATAATACGATGTTAAAATAAATATAATTTAATTATTGATAATGTATTTGTTAAAATGTTTTGAATGAGGAAATCAATAACTTGTATATGTTTGTATTCTTAACAATAACACTGCTTTGTTCAAGTGTTTGATGTAGGAAAATTGCTCTTCAATGTGATAACCGCAAAAAACCACACTATCTCTTATACACACAGACACACAGTCATGAAGCATTAATAGCACTGTTCTGCAAAAATAAACCTCCTTTTAAAATAGGATGAATATAAAGAGTTTTTTCTTGTATCACAGAAAGATCTTTTTAGGATGAGTGGCAAATAATAAAGATTTTAGAAAACAAACTGTTTACAATAGAATCCAAACGAATTTAAGGTAATTTCCATCCCAGTATTTTAATATCTTATTTATCTAAATTTATTTAAATCGTTTAAACCATTCATAAGTTATGGTGGAATATACTGATGTGACCCATCCATTAAAGGAGTCACATTGTCACGTTCCTTGAATAATCTGTGCGTTTTATAAAACCGCTCATTGTCCACGATAAATCCCGTTATAAAATCCTTTTGTTTCTGGTGAGCTGGCTTAAGCAACCGGTGAAATTTTCGGGCAATAAATAAATTGCGTTTCTATACTTTTTACCACAATAAGCGGAAAAAGGGTATTTACATATAAGTCCATTTCCGACCCCATTAAGTATATATATTCTGACTTCTTATGCATAGCGGTGTAGATTAAGCGACTTTGCCGTGCATCGGCAAACTTTACAAGAAAAATATCTAAGTATGTCAGTCGATCAGATATAGTGTCGAAAGAGGTGCTATTGACCATCAGCATGATTGGTCCATGTCCTTCGAGGCTCTGAAACTAGATTTACATAGAGATGGTGAAGGGTATATAAAACATTCGACATGGCCGAATATATCATTTTATTTGTTTTTAAATATTATTGGATATTAACATAATATAATAAAAAAATCTGAGTACATTTAATTGTGTAGCTTTACCTCAAGAATATTTCTTCGTTCATAATAATTTTCAATTTATATTTTTATCCCGTTACTGGAAGTTCTAGTCTAAATTTAAGATGAAATTTAAATATTAATAGACCTCTTAATGAAAGTGCCTGTAAATAATTTCATATTTTATAACAAAAAGAAAAACAAAATCATTAAAATAATCTTCCAAAAGTGTAGTTCCTTGCGATTAACCGGGATTTATATTTTTAGGGTTCCGTAAACAAAGTGTAAAAGGGATCCTTTTCTTTTTGTCACAATGTCAGTCCATAAGTAACAGCCCTCTGACTCGATGATAGGTTGACTCTTGTAATTTTCACAGAAGATGAGTTTTAATAGCGGTTTCAATAACGAAAACAAAAAAAAATAAAAGGTTTCCTGAAAGTGACGTGAAATTCATAAAAGTATTTGTAGCAACATGTAGAAAATAGAAAAAAAATTAAATTAAAGGGTGTCTAAATATTGACGTGATTTTCACGTACATGGTTTTAACTTTTTAACCGTAGTAGGCAGATATTTATAATTAAAATAAAATAAAGGGTATTTCGATAGTAACGTGATTTTCACCTGTATAGGCTCATGTTTTTATACTATAATAGGCTGAAGCTTTAAATTTACGCTGAGTATTTATTATTAAGTCGTTAAAAAAGCAAAAATTTAACACTTAAATCAAAAGTTGTCTTAATTCATAGTAACGTCATTTTCACAGATCTTTATTTTAAATTTACCCAAAGTATGTTTTAATATATCCGCTGTAACAAGATTTACAAATATTATTAAAAATTCGCGTGTAAGTCAAACTCATACTTTGCGCATTTCTTTGTAAATTGTTATATTCTTACTAAATAAATTTGTCTTTATAAGTTCGATTTAAAATGTGGATTTTTAAAATTGAATTTTATGAAATTTTACAAAAGCAAGTTCGTTTGCAGTAGGTAAATTTTTTCAATTTATAAAATTAACTAGCTTATTGTAGCCGGCATTGCCGAAGGTCTATGTTTAGGGCCTTTCTAAGCACTGTGTAATATATTATAGCATTGTTTGCTTAGGGCATCTACTCCGAACACGTGAGAAATCCATCAAATGATTTTGAATTTTATATATGAGGAGATGTCTGTATTTCAAATATCTTTAAATTCTGATTTTAATAACCTCTGTTAATATTCATAAAATTGCGCGTTTATACTCTCCCTCTCGCCCTTCCTTTTTTCTTTTTTCTTCAAAATAAACATAAATAGAATATTCTACCCTTTACATAACTGTGTTATTTTATTTGGTACAGACATAATTGCCCGTTTTTCCCCATTGTCTCTTATATAGGTCCTAGCTCTGGGAAAAGATATGGATGAGATCTATCTATGTTTCGAACTTCGTTGAAATCGATTAGCCAAGACTTTCTTAAAATTGATGAAGATGAAAAAAATGCCTTCTTCTTCTTCTTTTTCAGCCCTCCTGGTCCGCTACTTAAAATTATCAATACCCTATCTCACTATGAGGACAAAGATGTGAGGTTTTACTTGGCGAACATGTGTTAATAATTATGTATGTAAGTAATAATATTATAAATTAATTAATTTGCATACCAAAAATAATTCAGGTAAACAAATGATACCAAAAACTTCTTTTTTTTGTTTAAACAATAGACTTTACAAGAAATTATTGTGGGTAAAAATTTTGAAAAAAACTTTCGTTCAGTCACGTAAAAGGTTTATTGCCATGTATTTTTCTTTAACACAATTGACAACATTTTATGTGAGTTTTGTGTAAAAAAAATTAAACAAAACTGAAGTTGTTGTAATTGTAGTTAAATATATTAAAATATTGTCTTATCTTTATAAAAATTATTATTAATAATTATTCAATAACTCACCAGTTCGTCGTGAATAACACAGCAATAAAAGTTTGCTCGTTTTTAATTATTGTATTTTTAGTTTGAATATTCTTTATTTTCTTTTTAATTTGCTAATAAATTATACTTTTTTCTTTTCTAAATTTTATCACTTGATTTAAATTTGTTGTTATTTAGTATATTTAAAAATGTACGTGTGACACGCCAACTAGTTGTATTTAGTTTTTTTCAAATGAAATGCAGGAAAACATATAATTTTAAACTTTTTTGTTTCACATAAAAAGAAAAATAATAAAACAAAACGATCAACACAATTCATGGAATATCTTATAAAATTTTCTATTTTTTTTTAATTTTTTATATTTAGCTATTTGAAAATTTAATTTTTGAACCCAAAATTTATAAATTATAATTTATAATAATTATTATTGTCACTACACACACACACACATTCATTAAAGAAACACAATAAATTGATTAACGCGGTAATTAAACAGGTTATTTCAAATACTGCACGTCTTTGCCTGTGTAAGCAGGCGGTTTTTCGCAATTTGAACTAAAAGCATACAGTATTTAATTTGATTTAATCTACTACAATTTGCTTTGGTTATTTATTGTTATTTTTTCCGTGACGCGTTTATGCGATGTGTTATAGTCGGCGGCAAATAGCAAAATGCGAGCTTATATTTTTGTTGAATTAAAAATCTTCTTCATGTTCGCAATGACAGAGTGACAAAAAAGTATAAACAAATCATTCATTCTTTAGTTTTCTCCCTACAATTTGATAACAGGTTGCAGACACACACACAAGCACACATACATTTTCTCATATAACGTCATACACAACAACCCTGCGCCACCCTCACATTTTTAGAAGCCAACACAACATCCCCTTTAAAGTTTGTTGTTATCACAAACTTCACAACTTTTTGTTGTTGTTCGGTTTGTTTTAATCAAACAAGTTGCGATGAACTCTTAAGAAAAAAATTGGTTGATGTATTTGATTTTCACACAGCTAAAGTCGTAGAAAATATTTCTTTTTAACAAGTGGCATCATGAGTCATTCTTTTTCTTTAAATGAAGTGTGGTGAGTTGTTGAAATTTACTTTTCGGGACTCAGTGTAGTTCCTATGTCCATTTGGCTAATTGCTCAATACAATTTTTCATAAAATCGTCATCCAAAATCTAAAAATTATCCGATTAAATGTGCGTTAGAGGCTGTTAACCCCAACTGCTACAAATTGTTAAAAATTAACAAAAAAAAAAAAAAAATAACTGAACAAACTCTTGATATGAAATAAAGAAAAACTGAAGTTTTCAAAGGTCTTTGACACGAATCAAATTACGTGGTTAAGTTTTTAAGAGGAAATAACTAAAAAAACACACAAATTCATAATTGCTTACTTTGGGTTTCATATGCTTTGACCTTGGGAGTGCTTGTTTGGATTTTAATTTTATTCATAGAAATATGAACAAGCAGTGAAATTAATTGCTAACACAAATATATATACATACATAAAAATTAATATTTGTATTTTATGCTTTGCCATACTGGTTGCGATACAAATTTGACGCCGATTTTTTATAAATGCAGTTTGACATTTCTTGTAACGGCGAAAATGAATGATTCGCCCTTGCCATCAGCTGGTATATGACTTCAACAAAAAAAAAAAAAAAAAAAAAAATAAATAAGTAAGGCATTTTTAAGGCATTACGTAAAGAACGTATATAATTGAACGAATCGCGCTACGGAACTAATTGCTTTTTGCTCTATTGTGTAGCATTTATAACCGTTCAGTTTTGAAAACATTTTGCAAGCCCTTTTTTTTTCATTTGTATTTAATCCACTAATACAAGATATATATTTTTTTTACATCTGACTTTTTAACTTAATGACTCATGTGTAATTTTCGTGTAAGATTTGTAATATTTGGTCAAAAACGTTTATGTTAGATTACATCTGTCATAAGATGTGATTGTTAGTAACGGCTAATTGAAATTATTTCATCTGACTTTGGAATTTGAATTTTGCTCTAGATGTGTATATGTCACGAATGTGAGAGAACGTGTCATATTTTAGGACCTTAAGGGTGTATTAAGAGTTATATTTTTCTCTTCTAGTCGGATTTGTTTTAGAAAATATGTTTATTAATAAAGGCAATGATATCATCCTTTTTTTTTTTAATTTTTATTAATTGTATGCAAAGGTTTAGTCGCGAGTAATATTTAGCATGAAACAGAGAACTGCACGAGTACACCGCAACTCATGAGTACACCGCATACTTACTCTATACATACTCTATACTTTTCATACTCGAGTATTTTAAACACCGCAATAAAAAGTTGCGGTGTTTATTTTACCCATTCTTGTAAAAACGAGTATCAAAAATATCGCAATCAGAATTTTAAGTATTTTTTATACTCGTACGCGAGAATTTTTTAATTCTCTTTATTTGTATGCAACGTTGCCACATTTTTACCCTATTAAAGTTTTTTACTGCCGTTTTATGAAATACTGCATTGTATGCAGATCTATTTATAAACAATAAAAAAAAAAAAAAACAAAATTTGATCAAATATATTGCTTAAACATTACAAGAAGAACAACAGAGAACAACCGTTTTCATAGGTATGAAATACAACACATATTTAATGAATACAATGCAATAAAAACCGCTTAAAGGCACAGCTTTTGTACAGTATTTAAAACAGGTATACTTATTTTGTTGCTGTTTTTTATGAACAAATATTTTCAGTTTATGCGCCTTGTTGTCATAAACGTGCTACTAACGGTATTTAGGAAAACAAAATGATAAAATGAATCCGTGAATAAAAGGAAAATTACTTAATTTTTTTAGTTTTTACAAAACTTTATATACGCAGATGTAATATTGCATTGACTAAATAGACATAGACCTCATAAATAATAATAAATAAAATAAAGTTTTTAGTTTACATATTTTATTTTGTTAAATATAATTATTGCTTCTATACATATTTATTAATTTTAAAAATCTATTTGCTAAACGAATAGAATTTTTAAATTTCTATCCTGTGTAACTTTAAAAAAAAACCCTAACAAAAACGTAATATAATAAACAATGAACTATTCTTGAGTTATTAGTAAACTTTTGTTGTGTTTTTAATAAATGAAAATATGGCGAATTTTACGGGTTCTATTAAATTTATTTTCTTTTGTATATTAAATAAACTTTCATAATTTCAAAGAAGTATGTTGTATGTTAGCTAATTGAGACATTGGCGACTTTTGATATTGTGTTTGATTTAATAATTCTGATCTGATAACTCTGTTTTCCTCTCACTACACACGTTAAAATCTCTCTCTTGGTGTTTGTTGTGAGTATGAGTACGAATAAAGTAAAGCCAGCATCGCAAACATTTTACTTGAGTATGGTAGACACTTATACTCAAATGGAATGGGTATAGTAAATACTCGCACTTAAGAAATGCGGTGGCGATCACACCGCAACCGCATTTAAGATGAGTATACTTAGAGTATTAAAAACAGACACTCTTGCAGTTCTCTGGCATGAAACCTACTTGAAAGTTTCTAGAAGAAGTTCTAAGCCAACTGTTGTCAATTAAATATTCATAGAATGATTTAGAAATATGCTGTTAGTTTGGCAACTAATAACTTTACATTCTTAAAAAAATTCGATTAATCGGGTACATGACTCTATATATTTAAATTTATTGACTTAACCAAAACCAGAATATGTTGGCCACTTTAGAATAATAAAAAAAAAAATCCAAAACTTTAGATAAAGTAGGTTTCAAGATTTTCTCAGTTCTAATTTAGAAGTATTAATTCGCACAGAGGCATATATAAGTCTAGAAAAAAAAAAACACTTTTAAACTCGGTTGAAAAAACCTCTGCTTCATGATAAAATGATTCATTTGTTCTATAGAGACTACTGCTAAACAATTGGAGGGTCTAATTGACAAATATTTTATATTTTTTCGAACTTGTCTTGGTACTATAGTGTTTTCGTTGTTGTCATTTTGATTTTGAAGATCTAATAAGAAATACAAATAAATAAAAAATACAACTTAAACGTTTATTAGATTTGTAAACAAATAATTTATTGTTGTTTCTAGACTTTTTACATTTTCCTTTCATAATTTAAAACTAAAATATAAATTACTTTAGTGTACAATTTCCGTAGAATCTCTAAATTTAATATTTCATATTAATAATATTTAATATTTCAATTTTACTTAACTTATTTCAACAATTATTATTTTATTGGTGTTTTTAGTTTTTTAACTTTCTGCTATTCATTGCGTAAAATTTATTGTAATAATTGTTTTATTATTTAAATAGACGATCCCTTGAAAAAGTAGACAAAATATCTACGAAACGTCGGGAAAAATTGTAAATAAAAGGTATTTTTATTTATAAGGAAAAAATTCAGGTCTAATAGCAGAAAGTTAAAAAACTAAAAACACCAACAAACAAGTAAGTGGCCAAATAAATACACAAAAATAATTATTATTTTAGTTGTGGGACTTTTCCAACAAAGATTTGACCAGCCAAAGAATAATAAAATTAAATTCACATTTTGTTAACATTTTTAAATATTTTATTTATGTTTTTTAGGTTTTGTTAAATAATTAATTCCTGGAGTGAATACGTTTTAGTACGACGTTTGGTGAGGTAACGTTTGTGGTTAATGTTCTTTTGATCAACTGGTTGCTGTTTTTGTAAACTGATTAGCAATTAATACGTGATTTAAATATAAATGTTAACATTTTAAATTGTAAAAGTTAATAAGTTTGTGGTAATAAAAAATATAAAAAAAGCTTCTCTTATTTTATTTCAAAAATTAAAGTAAAGCTTTTAGTGCAATATATATTTACCAGTTAAGGTTCCGAGATGAAATAAAACGTTTAAGTCGCAATAGCTTTAAGTTTATTCAAGTTGTGGAGCTTTAGCTTTTTAGCTAAGTATGGTACCAACATGTGTTACCATACTTATTAATGTTTGAAGGCAGTAAAGGCCTTTTTTTAAATTGATGGATAGATTTTTTTAGAACTTTCTAACACTGTGAATCAATTTTATTTTATTTTGCATTTTGTGAAACGTTTTTCTGCTAAATTTAAAATTAACCAGAAAGATGCACTAAAAGCGTAAATTAAAATTATTTTCTATTTTGCAGACCCATTCTTAAAGCTAAAAGCTTGTGTCGGATTAGACATTGGGAGCCATAAGTACTAACTTAAATTTATACACGAACATATTTTTCATATTTTTTGTGTTTTAAAGATTTGGCATTAAAGAAAATAAAGAATGACTTATGTATATATGAATATGTATGTAAGTATGTATATACGAATATTTGTATGTTTGTTAAAAAAAAACAATTAAATTTTTTCGTTGTTTTACTTCATACTTCACGAACAGCGATAAATGGAATTTTATTGTCAGGTTGCTTCTTTTTTGCGTTCAAGGAAACGAAAAAAAAATCTAAAGTCTAAACATAAATGCAGATGTACAGTTACATAACATAAACATAGTAATTATTTGATAATAAAAATAAAAACAACAACAAAAACTATGACAAAAACAATTAGTTTTTACTTAAGATGTTTGGTTGTCGGTGGATATTTTTCTTATAATTTTTGCAGTTATAAAAAATTATATTTTCAATTGCGATTGTGATTTTATTTGCTTAAACAAATTGAGTGGAAATCTATAATGGCAGCTTTTTGTGTTCATATTTTGGAATTTTAACAAGATGTAAATCTGTAAGTGTTATTATTAAAGATTTTTTAATGAAAATCTACAAAATAAGCATTCATCCATGAGTGAAGAATTTCTCAAAAACTGATTTCTATAGTTTCTATTATATTAATTAAGCTTTTTTCTTACATTCACCTGTACATGACAATTTGTGATAAAGTTTATTTATGTATGCATCTGTGTAAATATATGTTCGTGTAAAAAATTTATAAAACAAAATTCTAATTGTATTTTAATATATTATTGTTGTATTTATTTTAGGTTTGAATTGATTTAGATGAGAAATGCATTTGATGTCAATGACTAAACAATTATTCAATTAATTTGACATTGATATAAACACAAAATATCTACACAAATACAGACACACATAAAAACATGCACTTACATTTAAACAGATAGTTTTACAAACCAGTCAGAAAAGTTTCATTTTCAAACATCAATAGCAGATATTTCCCAGAAGAGTAATCATAATATTTACACAAGGCAACAGCAAACAACAACAATTTTAACATAAACAGAATTAAATACTACCCAGCACACAAGCTTGAAGTGTTATGGTTCTTGTATTTGAGTTTGAGTGATTTTTTCAAACCATTTTAAGTTCAAAGCTACAAAGAATAAAGCTTGAGTTTATTTAAGTAAAAATAAAAAGCAAATATGTAATTTTCAATTCGATATCCAATAGTATTATGGGATCATTTTTTAAATGTAAAAGTTACCCTAAATAAAATAATATCACGTTACATAACAAAGTCGTTTTTACGGTTACGTAACGTAATATTTATTTTAGTTTTTTATTTTATTTATGCGTAATTTATGAGTTTATTTTATTTTTTTTTGTTTCAAATGTAACGAAAAGAAACCAATTTTAAAAGGATAAAATTATATTTGGTTGCGGTATTAATAATTATGTTTAAGGGATGATTTGAATAAATGTTTATGGATTTCCAATGTCGTAGGTTTTTGTTACCAGTCGGGCTTAATCATATTTCCGTTCCAAATAAAGCGGGCAACCAAATAGGGTAACTTATTATCTTTTTTCTTTTCAAGTGTAAGTTAAATTAGTCCATTAAACGCATTATGCGCTTTTAAAATGTTAACCCCTTGTCCAATTGTATTGTTCTCAAATTTCTTGTTCCAATAAAGAATTAAGATTTTTTTGTTTATTATGTAGAAATGAAGTTATATTTTGTGTAATTATGAAAAATTGGTTACTAAATATCGAAAATTACGCTTTTGTTAAATGGCAAACTCTTATGTCGCACGTTTGAATTTATGTTTTCTGGGCAATTATTTTTCTACGTGAGTGTATATGGATTAGTTTATGTGAGTTATTGTGTCTACTTGTGTGTTTATTATGAAATAAAAATCATTTTTTGTTTTCTTGTTTCTTCTAGGGCTTAATTTTGTTCATTTTTGATGAGCAGAACTTTCAAAAAAGTTCTTAATATGAACTTTATTAAAGAATCCTGAAACCAAAGGCAAAAAGCAACTGCAACAACACCAAACAGTAAAAAAAATAATTAATTAACTCGATTTCAACAAATGAACTGTTTAGATCACATTGAATTTGGGTCAGTGAAATGACTGAATCTCATTAAAGTGAAAATGTGTCAATCTTAATTACAATTTTATTAAAGTAGCAAACAAAATATTGCGAACATTTAAACAAAATGCTCTGCTATAACATTATCTATTTTACTTTTAAATAGACTTCTAAGGAGTTAATCTCTATTCGTTATTTTTATATAACTAAGATTCTTACTCCAGGTGTAATTTCTACATTATCATTTGTCTGTCTGCCAAGACAAATTTGCTTTCACAAAAAAAAAAAAAAAATATAAAAAATACACATATATAAACACCATACCTACCTCTAATTTTTTCATATCTTTTAGAACAATAAAGTAACTCCAATCAAAAAAATAAATATATGGGGCGATAGAGAATTAAAAATAAAAAAAAAAACATCACGTGAAAAAAATTTCCGATCGCCCATATTTACCGAGTTACCAAAGGGCTCTGAAGTTTTCAAATTTTTTAAAATATCAACATGGGTATCATTTTAAAGCTTTTGAAGAGATCTTTAAGGAAATACCAAACATTTAAAAAAATGCTTAACCCATTAAGAACCCATTATATTTTTATGTAAAATTAGTTATATGTTGTACTCAAACTTTTTCTTATTTTTTTATGCTTTTTTGATTGGAGTTACTTCACTAAACTAGATTTACATATGTACATATATGATGAGGGATATATAAGATTCGGCATAGCAATCTTACTTGTTTTTTGTATTCTTTATTTTAATCAAGCGAAATTAGATTATTTAAAACGTCAAATTCAAATGATAAACATATGAGGAATTATTTGCATACATTCTTTCTTTTTTTTTCAGGTTGACATAATTTTAAATAAAAACAAATTATTTAATCATTTAAACAAGTGAATGTACTGCCGAAAGAAAACTTTCTCAGCATTGAATATTTAAATTTATTTCAACAAATTAAAAAAGCAATAAACTTTATCATTAGACTTAAATCCAATTGGACATGTTGTCTCTGTCATTTGCATGAAAATATATGTGCATATCTTTAAGTCTTGTATTTTGTTTTTACGTCATCCTTTTATATCGTGTTGTTTTATAAATTGGACTCAATGTTTGCAGCAATCAGTTCGACGTGCACCAAATTTGTAAATTACTTCGTGGTTATAACACTCACCCGGATTTAGAATGATCGATGGGAAATTGGGCTTAAATAGACCAGAATAAAAATAAAATTAATTAAATTTTTAATACAAAAAAGAAAGAAATTAAAACAGAAGGAGAATGGAATGCCGAAAGTAATTTTAAAGGACTATTTGTATCGAAAGCTTTAGTTTTGTATTTCTACCCTGTCCTTATAATTGTTAAGATTATTTAAATAATATTAATTTGAGCAGAAGATAGAATCTTGTTCTATTTCCCTGTACATTTGAACAAGGATGTATACATGCATGTGTGTGTGTGTGAGTGTCCCAGGACTGTTTAAGGATATCAACATTAAACCATTGCAGTGTTTACAACTTGTCAGACACTAAGTCAGTGTTTGACAGCTAAATGGCACCTCAGTATTGGTTTTCTTGTTTTTCTTGTTGCTCTTGTAACCCAGAAACAGTTAACATAATTGGGCTTAAAGGTTTAAAGAAGTAGAAAGCAAAATAAAATTACTCGATACATACATCAACGACTATTTGCAAGGAAAATATACTAAAAATCAATTTTTATTTTCCTGATTTCAATGACTTGTTCCTTCTTCCAGTTTTATTGTTGACTTTGTGATAGATTTTCATTTAGTTACATGGTCTTCCATTTGTTTTGTTTTTATTTCTTTTAGGTTTTTTTTCTAGTGTTTATTTTCTCCTCCTTATGGACAATAGACGAAGATATTAAAAACTTACATGATTGACAGCATCAGGATATTTTTGTGTCTCCAAACAAAATGCACCTTGTTTAACATATTGTGACCGATTCTTTCCTTGCAGGGGTGTCTGAAAAATACAAATCGTGTATAAGTTAACATGTCGGTGAATATATTAAAACTGTGAAACCTTGTAGAAATTATTGTGTCTCTTTTGTTTAATCTAAACTGACTAAGAACAATAATAGTTTAATAAGTTCATAAGTGAACTTAAGCCGAATTAAAATGATTATTTAGTTTATAAATTCTAGACTTCGTCTCCATTTTTTATTATTTTTATTGAATCTTCGAAATTATCTTAAACCATTAAATTAAATTTATTAATCTTTAAAAAGATATCGTGCTAATTATCCCGAACAAATTATTAAAATTGCAGAAATTGAAAATAAATGGTGAAAAAAATGGACATTTCCATACCGCTTGCTTAGCGGATAAAAAAAAAATAAAATCAGAGTTGATTATTATTGTCTTTCTTTAAACTTTGGTTTTTGTCTGCTTTATTGTTCGCACAAAATTCTTTAGTTTATTTAAAACGTTTGTGAAAAGTTTTCTAAAGAGCTAAGTAAGCGGTAGCGATAGGACCATTGAGACGTGCTTTCACCCTCAATAATCAATATCGGTAATTTTAATAATTTTTTCGGGATAATTAGCATGACTCTTTTAAAGATTAATCTTAAATGATATGCCCCATATATTCACTCTAAAAACATAAATCCACAATATTCCAATCCAATTCCAATCCAATATATTCACTCTAAAAACATAAATTAGTTTTTGGGTCTCCTGAAAAGTTTGATTTATGAACACACTTTGTTATTCGTAAACAAGTACGAGTGTTATATTCAGCTATGCCAAATCATCTGTACCCATTACTATACTGTATGATTTCCCATTGAAATTCTTTTCTACCATAAAGATTTTTTGTTCCAAAAAAGCGCTAATCGGAAATATGTAATTGTTTTGCTAAGGGTTGTTGTTCCAACTTAATATCATTATTTTTATCATAAACAACAACCACCTGCAGGAATATAAACCAGAGTTGTAGCCTTAGCTTAGTAAGCGCTACCAAGTTTTATCTCATTTTATCAAAAAAAATAATAATCACCTGGAATACAAATAAAAGTTGAAAAAAAAAGAGATGGAAAACATTAGAGGCAGGGGTGGTGTTTTTGTTTTTACTTCGAAGGACATGGACTGATCCTACTGAATGTCAGCAGCAAAATTTAAATTTTCCCTTTCTCACTTAGTTAATTTCAACGATGACGGGCAAAAAGATATCGCTCAATTGTCTGCGCTATGCATAAAAACTTTTTGGGTTCGGAAATGGATACTGTAGAAATTACAAACGCCATGACAGACTTAAATTTACCGTTTTCCACTTGTGGTAAAGGGTATAAAAACGTAGATTTTTATTAATGGCACTTATTCGATAGAAAGGCAAGAAAGCAGCTAGAATAAAGATTTTTTTCTTAAATGTGTATCAACATTTTCAATTTAAGTATTTGACATCAATCTAAGAATATTGAATTTTGAAATTGTTTAAAAAAAAGGGGTACCAATTAGTTTCTTTTTCCAATATTTTCTATAACTCAGCTTTAAAGAATTTGAGGCTATGAATAGATGTTCTTTAAATTGACAAAAGATCTCAAAAGAACATCTTGTCAAATATTTGTCTAATATCAACATAATTTTTTCTAGGAAATATTCAATTTCTTTATGTCAGTTTGCTTCTTAGCTTAGTGAAAATAATATATTTTGTATATTTCCTTCTTCTTTCTCGTCTAAAAATACATTTGTTTTTATTATTGTTAGAAATTTTATATTTGTAATTCAATTGTAATTAGTCAGCCACAGTCTGTTTCTTTGTTTATTTGTTTGTTTTAGCGAGTGTTGAAAATCATAGGCCAATATTGAGCACTTTCAATTTGTGAGAATTTGCTTTGTATTTATTTTTTTCTATAAGTATCTGTTCATAAAATTTTGTTTGAACAGCACTTAGTTGGCTGTAGTTGTGTTTTTTGTTTGTTTGAACGAACCTTAAACTTTTAATGGCATTTCACTGCCATACTGAACACACACACACACACACACAATTGTTTACAATGTTTAATGTAGTTGCTGTTTGTTTTTGTTCTTAATAATATTCTGTTGTGTTGAAATTTTTGTACACGCATTGTTCATGTAATTTTTTTTTTATCATTTCAATTCCTTTAAGGCATAAAGTTTTGTTTTTGTAGTTTTTGTTTTTAGCAGCTACAAATGTGTTACTGCATAAAACAGCTTCACACACACAAGGAATTTGTGAAAAAAGTTATATTGATGCACTGGAAATGAGGAATACAAATATAAGAAATGTATTGAAATATTTTCGAACATTGTCAACATCTACAATGGCAGGAGGAACTACAGCAACATCGGCACTAAAATGAGCATAAACAACAAAAGAAGACGATGACAATTGCAAAAACATTTTAAACAACAAGTTGTTTTGTTTTGCCTTTTGCCACTTTTGTTTCTACGTGTTGCTACTTTTGCTGTCATTTGAGAAATAAAACATTCATTTTATACATTTACGTGCATCGAATGCACCATAACCTCCCATTGCACAAATGTTTCAAAAGATAAAAAAAAAAAGAAAAACAAAAACAAAGACGTGGACAAGGCCAAGACAAAACAAGTAAGTAGGAAATTTTACTTATTGGCCTTTTGTTTTCCATTCATATTAAATGCATTTTTACTTTTGAAATTGGTCAGAATCTCATTTGTATAAATCTACTTTCATAAAAAGTAAGAAGAAATTTATTAAGGAATTAATAGCTGCAATGAAACACCGGATCCGTTGAGCCATAAGTGACAATATAAAAGTAATTTGTATAAAATATTGATGAATTAAAATCAAAAATTTATTAAAAAAAATTGTTGATAAATTAAAAGTCCAAAAGTGTTTCATTCCGTAATAAATATTTAAAATATTTTTGAAATACTCAAAAAAAATATTCCATTTATGCTGTGTGGAAAGAAAGCTTCCTCTTTTAAGAAATATACGATCTAAGGATGCAATATATCGTCTTTGTTCATTTATTTTGAAAAAGTTAGTTTAACTAAACAAACTAGGAATTGAGTTTTAGTATAGTTAACACTTAAGTGTGCATGTGCATGTGTATGACTGTAAATAAAGAATGCAATTTGAAATTGTCACATGTTTGTTTGTTTTAATTTAATCAATACAATACAAACAAATAGATGAAAATGCAAGAGCGATCACGTGCAAAGATTTGTCTTACATTTCAAAAGTGTTGCCAAAATCAGGGTGAGGATATGCACATGCATATGAAGGACAATATGCATATAGATGGGAAAATGCCCACGAGAAAGAGCTAAATTTTGTGTGTGACTACTAAATGAACATTCGCAAGTTCAAGTTGCTAACGCTCATTTTTTAAATGTATGGCACATGAATGCGCACGATATTGCACATTATTGTATGTGGAAGACAAAGAAGTACATTGATAACAACAACATGTTTCGTGTTTTGTTGTTATGGTATGTGTAAAATTTTTCCCGATTTGAAAACCACTTTAACTTTATAGTTTTACAAATAAAAAAAGAAAAATGAAACGCGTATAATGTTGTGTGTATGAAGATATTCACTCATGTGCCTGTATCTTAAACAATTTTTGGTTGCTCTTTGCACATGTGCGTGTGCTTCCATGTGCTTGCGTATTGAGATAATTAATTTTTGTTTATATTCATGTAAAAAGTACAATTTACTGTAAAAAAAGTTTGTTAGAAAAAAAGCACAGTTGTATTTAAATTACATTTAAGAGAAGACTTATGATCGTGTTAATAATAGTGAGAGCGTAGTACCACAGAGAACACAACAGAACCTTCGTTACGAAGTCCAACTTTTGCTTGGGTGATTTATTTTCTATTCACTATCGAATTCCACTATAGTTTTTAAATTGTTGTTGGTAATTTCTACAAAAACATTTTATTTTCTTGAATGTTTATTAAATGTCGTAGGACAGAATACAAAATATTCTGAGAAACAAATAACCTCATCTTCTCATAAATAAATTCATAATTTTCTGTTTCTTTTCTTTTCTGTCTTTTGAAATTTGTTTTTATTTATTTTTTAACAAACTTACACTTGAGAATATGAAATTATAGTTTTCCAGATGAATAGACTTTAGAACTTTAGAATATTTTTCTACTTTCTTAATTGTATTTTTTGTAGACTTGGCAACAACTGTCCAACATAACAAAGACTGTTCCTGTCGTATGAGTGATTTTATTTCATTTTCTTTTAATAAAAAATAAAATTTAAAATTGTTCATACGTTACGTTGGGCAAGTGAGTTTTTATTGTATTGTTTTATACTTTGAATGTTTGTGTATGTGAGAGAAATAATCTATATTGAGTACGAATATGTGCATTTGTGTTTATTCTCACATTTTTCATAAATATTTGTAACGTGTTGCAGTATTGACGTTGTTGTCTTTATTTTGCTTTATTTTATGTTTTTGCTCTTTTTGCTTCCTATTTTTTTCTTTTGTTTGCAATTTTCTGTTTTGTGTGCGTAGTCAGCACAAACTGCCTTTGAATAATTAAATTTTCATACATCATTTGTATGATTATTTTTTTATTTTATTTTTTCATTGTATTGTTATTTTTCATTTGCTTTCTCAAATAAAATCTTTAATGCGATTTCGGATTTGCTATCGGATATGCTATCTAAACAATTCTAGTTCATGGGCTTTAGATTTTATACAAAATATTTTTTTTATTTTATATATTTATGAATTTTTTAAGTTGACTAAATCGAATAGATAATGTATTAAATTGCTCAATTATAAGTAAGTTCAGCGCGGCTTTATCCGGAATATTTTCATATATTTTCCAAATATTTCTTGTTACTTTTTACTTTTCGCTTCCCTATGCCGATGCATTTAAACATGCCGCCTTGCATTGCAAATTAAAAAAAAATTAATTTTACTAATTAATCAAAATAAAAATTTAAACAGCAAACTCTCATAACGAACTTTTAAACCTTGATGTTAAAGCGCCAGTCAACACCAACAAGAAACTTGTTAGGCCGTTCATAAAAAGAATTTATGCCCTCTTTAAAGTAAAATCATGCAGAAGAAGAAGAAGAAGAGCAAACGCAACAACTGAAGCAAAAACAAATAAAGCACTGAAGCTTTAATTAAACGATTCAATCCAACAAACAATCGCAACATTAGAGCGTGCTAAGCAGGTAAATAACAAAAAACAACAAAAACAAAAACGAAAATCATAAAAGAAGGAAAAAATATGAATGAATAAATAAGAACGAAAATAAAATGGGCATCAAAAAAATTGAAAGATTCAAACTAAAATAGAAAATGAAGGGGCGAGAAAAACAGAAAAAGTTAACGTTATTCAGGCATCATTGGTCAATGAATTGCACTTATTTAAGCTTAACTTTATTTTTCTACAATTTTGCTCTTTCTGATGAAGTTTATATTGTTGTTGTGTTTGTTAATGTTCGTGTTCTTGTTTTTGCTTGCATTGTAGTTGCTTTCCAGCAAAGTTTATTTTATTTAGCCAAGTTTATTATTTTATTTTGTGTTCCTCATACAACCAAACATTTGCATTCAAAAAACAATCCTTTGTGTGAAAGACTGAAAGATAGAAATTTTTTAATATGAGAATGAGAGAGAGAGAGAGAAAATGGTTGTTTTTAATTAATTTTATTTGATTGGGGTCTATGTTGTTTTACTGTAAATGAACATATTCTAACATCATATGAATTTTTAAAAGTTGTTCCTAAGTTTTCAAGGGTTTTATTCAAATAAAGTGTATAATTAAATAAAAAATATAGAATAAAATTTGCAAAATGAAATAACACACAGATCTATGCACATATCGAAGAGACAAATGATAAAGTTTAATAAAATATTATTCCATTTTCTCTTTATTTATTAAATAGTTTAATAATAACAATATAGTTAAAATATCAATAAATACTTACCTCTTTCTTGGTAATATCGGGCATATAATTTGCAGTATAAAATTGAACACCTGGTTGATTGCTAACGACTTCTAACCATCGTCCAGATGTTGGATGATAAACTCTATTTAATATTGTTTCATTAATTTATATATTTAATTATTATTTGTTTATAATTACTTGGCTATAAGATTGAGACTTGTGCTGTCAATGCCTGCGTCAATGCAGAAGTTGTCGTCATAACCGTTGATGTCGGGCAGAAGTTTTTTTATTCGGTCGCCCAAATTTGTCATTGTTCTGAAATCATACAAAGTGCCTTCAATACTCTTTAACTTACCGGTTGGTATGGACTCTGCATCAGTTTCAGTCACTTTGTCTGCTTTTATCATGATTGAATGTTCATAAATGGCTTCTTGGCCTGCATTCTATTAATAAAATTGAGATAGTGTTAATTAGTTAATTTAATTTGATATTATATGAAATATTAATTAAACAAAAGTATTTAAGAGTTATTACAATAAAAAAATTATTTTCGTCTTAAATAATATAATTTTCGATACTTTGTGACACCACGTGTAACGATCGTTATTTTATTTTTGGGAATGAATTGCATTTTAATGTATGAATGAACATGCAAAATCGTCTCGTCACATCTTATGGATAAACTACATTAGAAAGAGTTGATCGGCGGAAGAACTGTTTTTAACTCTTCGTAAACATGCAGCACTAGAGGTGTAAAATATTTTGGCCAATATTCCGTCCGTATCATAGGACATAAACTAGGTGTGGTCGCACAAGAAGAAGACATTTATGTTAAATAAACACACGCCGTTTCTATATTTATTTCAACTTCAAAGTTTTCATATCGGAAAGAATTATAAAAAAATTAAATTATTTTTTTTTTATTTACGAGTATTATAACTATCATTAATACATTTAAAATATTTAAAATAAAAATTAAATTATTAAGGAATTAAAATCGAAAAAAATAATGGAAATTTTAAGAAAGACGCAATACATATTTTGCCAATTAATTTAAAATTCAACAAGAATAAAAAATTCATCTGAAAAATTATCTAAAAATTTAAAAAAATATCGTAAAAAACAAGAAGAAATTAATGAAAATAATAGAATTATATTTGTACAGAGAACAACGATGAAAAGCCTTGGGTTGTCTTTGGGCTTTGTCTAATCCCATTAATATTGATTGGTTATAAATTTTTTATAATTTTTATTCTTATTATTAGTTAAAATATTAGTTGCTTAGATGATGTTTACAACTCGCTTTTATTGAAAATATATTTAAAAAAAGAAATGATTTGAATATATGTTTATCAAAGATTGGTGATCTCCAAGCTGCAAACATTGTACAATGACATTTTTTATTAATAAAAAAAAGCGCAAATAAAATTAACTTTAATATGAAAACAAACGGATTGCTCAGTTTTGATAGTCCAGTTGTTAACGAATGTATTAGAAACTAACAAACATTTTTATATCTTTTGTATATCTTTCGAATAAAATCTAAAGTCTACATAAGAATAAATTGCTTATTCGTAACGAGTTTGCCATTTACAAGATTTCATATGGATCATAACAACTTTGGACTAAAAATCTTGTTTGTACATTTAACGTTATGGCAAAAAATACCAAGAAAGTAAATGTTTAAATGTGGAATAAATTGATTTCTTTTACCAATAAATTTTATAATCATTTTATAAATTCTTAAGCGTATTCGTTGTACTCGTATTGATCCCACACATTTGCTTCTTTGTATGAATTTGTTATTTCTTTCAATTTATTTGCAACATGGAGTGACAAACGAACAAATGTCTTCTTACAGAATATTGCGGCACTTCCGATAGTTTAAACATCATATTATATTTTCATTTCCCCTTGTTGCAACACTAAATTCTGTAACAACCAACCAACTAACCGAAGAATAAAATTGAATCAAATTTAATCCTCAACTCAATCATTTTCAGTGCAACGTCTGAAACCCAACTGGAAACCAAACATACATGTGTTACTTGAAATACCACAAAAAAATTGAATGACTTTGAACAAAGGAAGAAGAGGAAAGTACAAAAGAAATTTGTTTTTAAAACTTACATGTCCGGCCAAATTGAAATACGTATGATTTGTCATATTGACGGCCGTAGTTTTAGTTGTCTCTGCTTGCATTTGTACATGAAGACAGTTGTCCTCGGTCAATGTAAATTTAACAGTTGCGGTTACTTGGCCCGGATATCCTTCATGACCATCCGGTGAATAATGTTTAAGTGTTATTGCATCTTCGTGTACAGCTTCAACCTGCCAATGTACCTTGTCAAAACCAATAAAACCACCATGCAATTGATGTTTATGGTTTAAGTTGCGAGAGATCTCTATTTCTTGACCCTTCAATAGAAACTGACCATTGGCAATGCGATTACAAACTCGACCAACAGTTGCACCAAAGTATGGATTACTTGAAGTTTGGTAACCTAAACGCAATAGATGCAAGTAAAGAAGATTACAGACATGGAAACTTATAAAGTATTTCTTTTTATTCTTCTCGTTTTTTTTGTTCACTAGTTTTGTGTATTTATTTTAGAAGATCTGTCCAAGCTATTGCACTCAGAATTTAAAGCTTTTTTATATTTATTTAAATTCGAGAAGACATTTATTTTAATTTTTATAATTTATATTCTGCAGCCATTTACATGTAACTTTGCCCACACTTTGAAGTCCCATATTCTCTGTTTTAATAATTTCCAGTTGTGGATTGTGGCGTAAAGTGTTCTTGATTATTTGATTTTAAAAGAACGTACAACTGTCATTTTTAAGCAGGCTGTGAGTAGACTTCATTAACGCGAATTGGCAAGCTAACATCGGAGTATATTAATTTAGTTATAAAGGAGTTTCTAAATATGTAACATAGAACTGGGGAAAGACGTAAAAACTATAACTTTACCGCATGTAGATATTCAAAGTCTACTCCAAATAAACAGATTTAATACAAACAGATTTTATTCTGGAGGACATTGAAAGCTGCTTTATAGCAGGAAATTAAAATATTTGTTGGTATCGCAGTTATTTTCGTAAAAAACTATAGTTAGTGAAACTACGTGAAGTCAATCGCAAAAATTGTATGATCTCAATTTTACTCAAAGCAAATGTATGAAACGGTCATACGATGTTAAGTTATAAAATTTTCGCGATGCACTTTTTAATTCAAGGTCACTTGGAATTGCACATATGTTTTCTTCGAACTATTAACAAAACGATTTAAGTCTAATTTAGCAGTTTTTTAGAACAGCAAACGAACATCTAAAAATAATTTGACAAATAATTAATCTAAAAATTAAAAATATTAAAAACCAAATATTTTACTTTAGTGTGGACTGGTTGAAAATATTTTTATAGCAATAAGTAGAAAAAAATTAAACCATCAGATTAAGAAAATCTAGCATTTTCAAAGATGGGACACTACGGTTCTCAAGCACAATATTTTTTTTAAATCAGATTTTTAATAATTATTCTGTGTCCTTTTTTCGGTATTCGCATTTATTTGTTTTTGCTACTGATGGTGAAAAACTCCAGAAGGCAAAAAACAAATGGTTTATAATGCAAACTGACTGCGGGTGGAACCGCAACGTTTAGCTGTATTGCAACGGAAATGGTCATTGTAAAAACTTGGCGGCGATGATGGTTAATGTTGGTGGTAGAAGTGATGATGTTGTTGTTGGCGTTAGAAGTGGCATTGGTAATGAATCGCAACTAAAAGAGAAATTGTTTTTTTTACAGCTATCACTCGTTTTGCAGTTCAGTTAAATGTGTGTGTGTGTGCGTCTGTGCCTGAGTATGAAAACTGTAAAGTCTTTGTCATGAAAATAATTTTACTGTAAGTAAAATCTTTTCTTGTTTTATTTGTTTTAACAAATTATGTATTTTTTTACTTTTTCGCTTTGCAAACCACAATCATGCAACCGACCAGTATTTTTATGCCAGTGATTGTTTGAGTGTGTGGCGTAACTTTCTTTTTCTTTATGTCCATCTCTATTATGTTGTTTTGTCTCTTTGCCGTAACATTCCCAAGTAAAATCCACAAGTGGCAGAAGCCAAAAATTGACTCTTTGACATTATGTTCATCGTCATCATCAGACATTTAAAGATGGCTGGCAAGCGTGTCTTCATTGCTGCCATTGCACTCACAAAGTGACACTTAATGTTTAGCCCTCAAGTGTACTTTTGCATTTGGAGTGACCTCCTCCTCTAATGTTTTTCCTTCATGCGGTCGTTTTAGCAACTGAAGTGGTGTCTTTCCACAAATTTATACACACAAACATTTTCACATGGAAAAATTTGTTTTAACAAAAATCTCGGAAGTACATGGATATAAACAGTGCAAATTAGTCTTGCCATGTTTTTTTCTCGTCTGCTGTTTGTAGCGCTGGAAAACTGATGGCAAAAAGAAAAAAAATTATACACAGGGATAGAGGAATCGAGAAAATAAAAAGAGATTTAACAAAAAATTGTATTCATTTACTTGTGTGCTACTAATAACAGGGACATAGGGATGTAGATGGTATCAGGGTAAATTAACTTGTGTGTATACGTTTGTGTTTATTATAGAAATAAAAAATGTTTGTTTAAAGTATTTGCCCAAAAAACAAAAATTACAAAAATGATGAGCTGAGTTGTGTTTAAAAGTTAAAATGTTTTTTTCCACCTGGATTTTTATTTTGTATATTTATGCTGCTGGTAGGAGCTATTGGCATTGGCTGTTTTTATTTCTATTGTTTCTGTTAGCAGCTGAATGTTTGTGCTGGAATGGTTTTGGCAGTGGAAATATTAATGTAACTTTGATAAGATTAGATAAAAGAATAGTTAAAAAAAATCCGCAAATACAAACACAACACAGTAAGAAAACCCACAAATAAATTCTTTATTGTTTTGAATAATGAAAGCATCATTAAACTTCAAAATGATTTGTGGTTTCTTCAAGTCCCACAAGTTTTGAAATTAATTAATAATGAATTTTAAATTTTACACAGTGAATTAAATTATTTTTTTATTACGAATATTCCATTTTATTTTTGATTACCATTATAAAAAAAAATAAAATTTAATATTGCAAAAATTATGCAAAACAAAGTTGTGGTTGTAAAATTCCTACGAACGATTAAAAGCTAAAATTATATAAAAGGAAAAAACCATAGTAAGCAACTTAGCAACTTATAAGTTTCAACTTTTTGTACCCTTCACTCAGGGTGAAAATACCGGCAAGAAATAGATTTGTCACTTCGTTTGGTATTCTTGCAATAAGTTTTGCAACTCTCAGGATATGCGTAAATTCTTTTCACTCACGTAAACGAATAGGGCAGCTTATTGCTTTGTGTCGAATTTAAAAGCTTCAAAAAAACCAAAAAAATGCTGATGACGTATGCAGCAATCCAGAACATACTGTTTTATATTCTGCTATTTCTTTTATAAAAATAAATAAACTTAAGCCTAATTAAGATTTAAAATGAAAATTAAAAAAACCGTTAAATAATTAAAAACATTTATGTTAAAAATAAAATAAAAAATTCCATAAATTTAGTGAATGTGATACTAACCTGCAACATCATCGTAACCCAGTACAATATCGTCTATATGACCATCGGCATCCGGTACTTGAACACTTGTTATTGTCGCACCCAAAGTAATCACCTGTTTTGTATTCGTTTAGTTTTCGAAGAGGCACATTTTTTCAAAAACATCATTTTTACCGTTTTCATTGGATAACGTTATCACATTCCATTCCACAAATATTTCGTGAAAAGTAAACATAAAATTGAAAAAAGTTGTAAAGGTACCAAATGTAGATTTCAGTTTTAAATTTAAAATAAAAGTTCATATGAATACACAAGTGATTAAATGAATAAATACTTTTAGTTGCTAAAATCTAGTCATTTCTAATTAACTTTTTTGAATTCGTCTTGCTTCGAATGTATTTTTCTTATATTTAACAAAGTTCTAATTATTACTCTTGCACTTTTAGTCATTTCCATCACATTCAAACAGGTAATTGCAGTTAGACAAAAAACTCATCAAATAATAATTTTGAAATAAAATTTGAGTGCGTTTTGTATATGAATTGACTACAACCAACGTTATTAATAGTTTTTTACACATCTTAATTTTTAGTATTTTTTTTATATAAAACTTTTCTTTTCCGAAGGCTGCTGTAAATAAAGTAAAATACTATTTTCCAAAAAAATTAAAAAAATATATTTTTTTTCAAACAGACGTTAGAGGAAAAATTCAGGGGGGGGGGGGGGAAAGAGGGAGCTGTGCTTGTGGACATTTGATTTTATGCACTCTAAAAGTAACAGGAAAGACCTCAGCAAGGAGTCTATTTCACATACGAACTGTTCGGTTAAGAAATTAATTTTCATTGTAATGCGTAGTGCGATTCACTTGCCGGTAGACCATACAAGAATGCGCTCTTGATACAAGGCGCATTGCGCGTACGAAACCAGCATTCTCAAGAACAAGTTCCCTGATTTCATAACAGCACATTCCTTTGTAGTAACGATAAAACAGTGAAACACACCACACATTGCGTCGATGCTCCAGAGAGTCAATAGTGCTGGATCCACTATTGTCATCGATGAGCTTCTTCGTTTTCTCCTGTACGCGGTCGAGTAACTACAAAATAAACTTTGAAGCACCGGCCCATACATGAGATTGTATTCCATTTTCGGTCTAATAATGCCGGCACAGATAGCAAGGAGATCAGATGGAATGAAGTATTTCTTACACCGTTTCAGAAAATGTAGGCACTGGAATGCTTCTTTTGCGCCCTGAAAAAATTGCTTATTCCACTAAACATCACATCGAATCTTCATGCCAAGAATTTTGAGAGTTTCTGGTTCTTTTATATCTATATCACCCATAAGTACAGATGAGGTAACACATTCAGCCAGTGTGAAACAGAAAAAAAAACTAAAAGAAAACTATTCGATTTAACCTAAACTCAGTAAAAGTAAGAATTTTAATTAAAACTTTTTTTTAACTTGGTAAATTTTTTTGAAAACAAATAGTGTTCATAAATACTTTGGAAAATTCCATAAACTATTTTCGAGTTTATCGATTCGAATTGCAAGAAAAATGAAAAAATTATTACGTTATTGGGCGATTGTCTATTGTGTGTTATTCAAAGCTTAGGAATTTGATTGCTGCATTAGATTTAAAAAAAGAAAATCTGGGCAAATATGCTCGTTTGCTTATTAAAGAAAAATTAAAAAGAGATTTATATGTGATGAGTTGCTCTTACGGTCTCACCATCAAAATAATACCCATTGATCCGCTATAGAATTTAGAATTTCAATTTCTTAAAAGAATATCTATTAAATTAATTGGATTAATTCCGCCAGTATATATTAAACTATTGTTATAATTTTCGGTAAAAACTGTCGTCTCTGGCTGTGTACTTCGTACGTTTGGCGAGCGTTTTCGATGTGATAACATCATTTTCAAGCCACGTGTTTGTTAAAACTGAGACTAAATTAAGTAATTTAGTCTCCGTCGTTGCATTTTATTTTAACATTCGATTTTATCAATCAATTTTCAATTATCATTTTTGAAAACAAAAGCTATCAATCAGCCTTTTTTTAATATTATAAAAAAACACCACAAGATATCATGACTTCTTTTTATATTTTCTTAAGATTTTCTTATTTTGGTTGATCTAGATTTTACACAAGATTTTTACTTTAAAATTCATACTCTGAAACTTATAAAATATTTTGTGGTTAATAATATATAAAGTGCGCAATAATAGTGAAGGCCAGGTCAAGAATAATAACGAAAGTATAAATGGCGAATACATAATTGATGAATACTGTTTCGTTTCAACTGGTTGCAACAATATTGGTCATGGTTAAAGAATATGATATTAGTTTAACATTTGTGTTTGTTTAATGTTTATACTCCTTAAATTTTTCCGAAGATAAATTTAATAAATATTAAGGTTTTTACAAAAAAAAAAACAAAAGTTTTCATTGAAAATTTGTTTCTATTAATTGTAAGAAGTTGGGTTTTCATCTGAATTTATTGTAATTTTATAAAACCGAAAAGTAAATTTAAAATCGTTATCGAAAACGTTGAAAAGCCCTGTTCTGTGTAACGTGTTTAGACACCAACATCTTTTTATTATAAAACTTTTATCACTAAAAACTCATGAGAACACCAAATGGTTAAAGATAATTTTGTTTAAAAATGTTGAATAACAGTTCAAGCGCTAGAACGGTTATTAGATAATTCTCTCACATCACTAAACGGGTACACAAATATGGATGAAGACCAGTTCCTTTCAATGGAAGACACGAAAACTGATTAAGGCTTGTGTATATACCGGAGCTGATAGATAATCTATTTATAAAGGAGTATTTATTGTCCGACAAGCGCTGTGAATAGAAATAAACGCAAAAATGTAAAAAATATAAAATATTTCGAGAAAAAACACTTGATTATATTTTTAGTGTCGTAATATAACTAAATGACTGTTGCTGATTGTTACAAAAATTTCTTGTATAAACTCTGTAACAACTGTTTTGTCCAACTAAATGGCTTTGGACGTAATAATATTCTACTTTTTTTTTAATATAAAAGGACCTCTTCAAAATTCTTCCCGAGTTTAATTTACCAAAGTTAGTTTTTTGTTAAAAATTATTTAGTCTTATGAAGTTTCGTTCGGAAATTTTCGTAATATCCCAAATGCATGTTTTATTTTTGAAACGTGTTAAACAACCTTTCCGTAGTTTTGAGTTAATCAAAGAAAATTTCCTAGGAATCTTAGTATTAATTTTAAAATTCTAATATTTTTTCTCGTGAAAGTTATTAATATTTGTAATTTTTTGAAATATTTTGTTTTTATACTTTAAAAAAAATAATAAATGTTTTGCGTTTGACACGTTTTAAAACTAAACAACCATCAGCATTGTAAATTTCATGTAAAATTTTATATTTTTTATTAAAAACTTCAATAGTTTTATGAAAAATGAACTTAAAAAGAGTACGATATTATTGTCAAGGGTATATCGTCACTTAAAGTGCAAAAGGGCGTAACAAATAAAAAATTCAAAATTGATTTTCTGATTGATTATATTGAGGCAGTTTAAAAAAGCGACAAGCGGTTAAAGCTAATTTTAACCGCTGTATTAGGTTGGGTCTAATTTTTTTGCACTAAATAATTTTATTTTTTTGTTGTTTGACACTTTGTTTAACTAATCGGTTCAAATATGAACTGACATAAAAATATTTATTCATGAGATTTACAATATCTCACTTACTGGTAGAATCATGTGCGCCAAATCATCTGTTGCATGTGTCCGAATGGCTTTTTTATATACGAGGTGCGTCTTTGTTATGTTCTTTCCTGAACTTAATAACTGAACAATAAGTATAACATAAAGAATATTTTAGTTGTAAATGTTTGATATTTAAATGAAATAACGGTACGGCTCTTCTCTTCTTTTAATAAATATAATATAAAATTGAAAAAAATTATCACACGTATTTGTAATACTCTATTCAAGAAAGCCTTGTTCATTAACATTTTACCTTAATTAATTAATGATAATTAACGATAATTAATGTAGGTTTTACTTTGTCTTTTAAATTAATTATATTCTAATTTATTTTTTTATTAAATTAGGAGTTGAACTTTGGAAATTTTAAATGTACTAAATTTGATTTTTGACTGGAGTTGATTAAAAAAAATTCTAATTTGTAAAATAATTTTTCTTTCTAAAAATAAAGATATTTTGAAATTAAAAAATGAACTTTAGCCAAAAATCAAAATCAATCCATTTTTAATATAAATTAAAATAAGTAAGATTACTGATATTTTCGAAATATATTTATTTTACCGATCATATGAAATATAACAAGAAAGTAGTTGTTGCTTTCTCTCGACTTTTTACAGTTTTGTGTTGTTTTCTACATAACATTAATGGTTTCTAAGGTTTGTTATTTTATTATTGCAAAACATAAATTTTTAATTCACAAAACAGAATTAATGTAAACAATTTTGACTAATAAAAACAAATATAAGTCGTCATTTATCTTTGACGTCCTTAAATTTAATAGAAATACCTGAACTTTCATATTCATGCCATTTTCCAAAGTAAAACGTTTTATTTGCTCCTCGTTTTTGGTCAATGGATTAATCGCCGTTCCAAATTCATCTTCTGTTACACGCACCATAATTTAATTAAATTTTTATTTAAAAAACAATACTTGTTTGTATGAGAACGTATGTTAAAGAGAAACTTTTTCTAATTTATTAGTCTGTGGTATTTAATAATTTTATTAATTAAAATTTATGGAGCGTTAAAATTTCAGCGTACTGTGTGTGTAGACGATGCAAAAGTTTATGAAACTAAATTATTTTGCAAGCAAAACGAGTGTTTTATTAATTTGCTTTTATATTTTTAACTTTTTGTTTTCTATTTATTTTGTTTATTGTTATCAGTGGATGTTTTTTGTTTTTATTAATAAACATTTTGATGTGTGTGTTGCTCAGGCTGGGGGAGCAAAGTTATTGTTGTCATTAACATCAAAGAGAGTAGTAAATTGTGCTAAACGTATTAAAAGTTAAAATATAAAGTTTAAATATAATTGATTTTTTATCTATTTTTTAAACGCGATTTTTAATCAATAAATAAATAATTGCCTTAAGCTTTTGGAAAATTATCATTTATCTATTTTATATAACCTTCACCACAAAAAGTGGAAAAAGGGTATAATAAAGTTTGTCATTCCGTTTGTAATTTCTACAATGTCCATTTCCGACTCTATAAAGTATACATCTTAAAGTTCTTTCATAAATTTGTAAATTTAAGTGGACTATTAATGACAAAAAAGGTACTAAAACACATAACGATCATTATAAACGAAAAGAGAAATCGATATTTAAACTAACAACTGAGCTTTACTAGGGAGGTTCGGAAACTTCTGAGGCTATCAATGGAAGAGATTAGTTAGTTTTTTAAAAATATTTTTCTTTTCAGTATAATCTCCTGAAACTTCAATACACTTAGTCCAACGCTTTTCTAGCAATTCTATCCCTTGATTAAAATAGTTTTCCTTAAGGTCTTCAAAATAGTGGTTTATAACTGTAATTGCATCTTCATTTGAGGTAAAACGATTGCCAGCAAGGAATTTTTTTTAGATTTGGGAACAAGTAAAAGTCACTGGGAGCTAAATCAGGTCAAGCAACTCGTACTTTAATTCGTCGATTTTAAACATTGTTAAAACACTCTTGTGCGCTGTTGCGTTGTCTTGATGAAAAATGATTTTTTGTGTTGTAAGCCAGGACGTTTTTCTCGAATTTGTACATTTAATTGATCCAAAATGTTGCAATAGTACTCTGAAATTATTATTTTACCCTTTTACAGATAGTCAATCAATAAAGTACCTTTGAAGTCCCAAAAAACCGTTGCCATAACGTTACTAGCCGATTGAATTGTTTTTCTTTGGGGCACTTCCTCCAGCTTCAATTCATTGTTTGGATTCTTCTTTTGTCTCTGGAGTATAGTGGTGGATCCATATCTCATCAACAGTTATGAAACGACGCTTAAAATCCATTTTATTTCGCTTAAAACGATCCAAACAAGCTTAAGAAATGTTCATTCTTATGCATTTTTGTTCGACTGTTAACAAATGCGGCACCCATCTTGCATAAAGCTTTTTCAACTATAGTAATTTATGCAAAATTAAATGGACTCGATCATTTGAGATGCCCATGATATTAGCAATTTCACGCACTTTTATTCGTCGATCATTTAATACCATATCATGCAGTTTGGCTACAATTTCTGTTCTTGTTGCTGTTTTTGGACGTCCACAACGTGGTTCATCTTCAATGCTTGTACGACCACGTTTAAATTTAGCAACCCAATTTTTTTCTGTTGCACATAAAGTAGCACTTTCACCTAACACATTCACCATATCATTATGAATTTCTTGTCTCGACAAACCTTTTTAATGACAGCACGCATTTAAAATTTTTCCATTGTAAAAAAATCGCGGATGCGTCTTTTTTGAACACCTGTTTCTATGTGAAGGAGTTGCCAAATCGAAACAAAATTTAACACGTGTTTATAATAGAGATGGAAGTTTCCAAAACACTTAACATTTTTCTGTTTATACCGCGCTTTTTGTGCTAGGCTAAGAAGTTTCCGAACCGCCCTCGTACCTATTGGATTGAGGTGCGTACTAAGAGCTACAAGTTTGTAGAAAAATTAACAAACAAATAGGGTATCTTTAAAATAGATAGCGCTGATTGTGTGTTGCAAAATAGTTACTAAAGAAGATTAGTAAAAATTTGAACCCTGATACATCGAAATTTGCGCTAATTTGTTTTTTTAATTGAAGTTGTAAAAATTCCTGACACATCGGTCCATTTAATAATAAGTATTTTATTTTTAAATTTTTATTATTTTATGAAAGAAGTTCTCCGCCTATTTTTCCTTTTACAAAGTTGTAGTAGGAATCATACAAATTTTGAATTTAATAATATTAGAATATATTCAATTGTACTTTGAGTTTTTGAAAACCTCATATTAAAACTAAATATTTGAGGTTTTGTGATAAACTTAACCTTAATTTTTAAATAAGTGTTGATAACTAAATAAAAAAGACTCACATACAAACTATTTTTAATTTTCTTTGCGGTTTTATGCGACCAGTATCAAATTGGATTAAACTGTAATTTTGGTCACTTTTGATAAACAACTAATTTCACATAATAAGCAATAATACCCCTATAATTGTGGAATAATATACATAAATGCTCTTCTGTTTGAATTTATGCAAATAGAATGGACACACAACAGAGTTGGGCAGCGTTAATTACTATTACATGAGGGTGGAACAAAAACGCGAAGGAGTCAGAGGAAATCGAGTGTAATTATTGATAAAACCTAATTTTAATTAAACGAAATTCCAAATACGCAGATTAAGATTTAAGCATGTAATTACTTTGATTGCTCATATTTAAATTTCAGTCATTGCAAATTAACAACACATATTTTTCTTTCGTGATAAATTGTCAACAAACTAAAAAAATTCTTAAATGCCCTTATGTTGAAAAATGAAAAAAATAATAAAAAAGTTACTTACGAGTAATGGTTGCTGTGTTTTTTTTTGTATAAAAGATTTTTAAGTTTTTATTGTCTTTTTGTTTTATTGATTCAATGTTATAAGACTTTTAGATTTAGGTAGAATCCACAGATGAGCTATATGAGCAGTAGCGAAATGGCCATATGTATATGCTCTCCCTGCAGTAATACATTAAACTTTTTAGTTTCATTTTTATTTAAGGGAACCAAGCACAATTAAAGTAAATTAACGTTATCAAAACTTCTATACTTTCTATAAATTGATGTAATAATATCAACTTAAAAATTATATGTTTTTCACAATAGAAATGAATTTAAGATGCATTTTTAAAAAATTTAAACAAATATTTATCTTTGTGCAAAAAACAAAAAAATCATGAGTCTGACTAAAAATTGTTTGCTTGGTTATATTTAAAATGTATTACTCAATTGCTCATAAATCAAATAAGAAAATTGAATTTCTGATATAAAAACAAACTCTCTTTCACTAAATAAAATACATTCAAATGCGTTAAATGACCAAGTTTTTATTCATTTTGTTGATTATTCTTTAAAATTCAATATTTTTTTATACTTTTTTCTCACCCAAACTGGGTGTTTCGTTAGTGTCAATTAAAAATCTTGATAAACTATCAACTGGAAACAGAAAATATTTGCATCCATTGACGTCTACGCAAACTGACTAGTGACTAGGCTCAATTCCCAGCTCTGAATTATACCTGACAAACATTTATGCATGCGGCATGTGTGTTTGTGTGTTTAAATATTGATGTTGATTTGTTTTCATTCTCACAGAAACCAAAAAAAAAAAAACAAGAATGGAAAACAGCAACATCGAACAAGTGACAAACATTTATTTTGTGGTTCTCTTTGAGCTTTTTTCATTTATTCTTTATATTTGGCCTTTTTGCATTTTTTGTTTTTGTTATCGTTGTTCTTGTTGTCGTTGGTGACGTTTTTGTTGATTTGTTTACTTGAGGTATTTGCGGAACTTTTTGAATTTTTATGTAAAATTATAATGAAAGTGCTAACAAAAAGAAATACAAATAAGAAAAATGAAGTGATAGATAAAAAGTTTATTTAAGAATCATAATCAAAAAGCAAACAAAACACATTTTTAGTGAGAGGCTGTACTCTACAATAAATTATGTTTTTTTAAGTGAGAGATAACAAATCCGTTTAGTCTTAGGAATTCAAAATCTTTACTTTAATATTTATTTAAACAATTGTTATGCATAAAAAAAGCGACGTAGAGGTTGTTTTCCTCAAAAAGTCTTAGTAGCCATTTCACTACTGCTTACTTATCTTTTCAGTAAACTTCTCTTAAAGTCGGTGAATTTAATACTTTTGATTAGGATAATAGTACATAAAAAGTAGGATTAAAAATCAACTAACAATCCCAAATAATACAAAAAAGCACTTTTATATTTATATAATTTAAAACCTAAATAAGTTTTTATATTTGAAGAAATCAACACAAAATCAAGTCGTTGAATTTAAAAACATAATCATATTCTTAATTCTTTTCGAAACTAGATTATTCATCTCTGTTGAGTAAATTCGTTAATTAAAAAACAAACAAAATTTAAGTAAATTTGTGCACTTTGTTAAAAAAGAAAAGTGTAAAATGAATTGATTTCAACAGATAAACTAAAAATTTAAGTTTATGTCATACACTTGTTTTGATAAAGTCGCTACTAAATCCGCTAGAAGCAAATTCAGGTGGTTTTAAATTTAAAACTGTCTTTTGCCTATAAAATATACTTTTGCGTGTCTATGGTACACAAAAAGTGCACTTCAAAGAAAATTGTACTTTAGAAAAAAACAAAAATGAAAATTATACTTTATTTTAGACTATGAAATTGGCCCATTTATTTCAAACTTTTAAAAATTCAATAATTTCTTATAATTTTGTATTCCTGTTACGAATGTATCAAATTTTCAGTTTATTCTTAACACTTGCTAGAATGCAATGACTACGACTATGCCGTTTTGGTAGCAAAAGTTTCTAGTAAAGCTTAAACGTTAGTTTAATATTTAACTACTTCTCATGCACATCCCTGGTGTCTTCGCACACAAAGCTGCGTTATATTAAGCATACTTTAAGGCGCAAACAATTTTCATTTAATTTTTATAAAATTATTTTAATTTCTTAAAGTTTGAAAAAAAAAAAGAATTTATTTACAAATGAGTGCGAACGTTTTCCAAAAAAAAACAAGAAAAATCAGTCACCATTAGAATGTGATGAGCCTTTTCTGCATCATTAGATCCGCTGTCAGAGCTCTTCTAAGTAAAGCCTGGTACTCTGTTCAAATTTGTGAAAATTGTTGAGAAACATTGAATATTTCATGTGGAATATTTGACATTTAAAGTGTGGTATCATTGTTTTAAAAATGTATGTAAAAGACATACGATCAGCTGTTGTTTAAAAAATTCCACATGAAATAAAGCCTATTTGCTTTATTTCACAGCTTTGATAAAATGTTGCCAGAAACATTTCATATGTTTTTCCACAGTAAAAACAGAGTACTACTTCTGCAACATTTTTTCATGACTTTTTCATACAAATTTTTTATGTATGTAGTTTGACAGCATTCCGCGTGAAAAACAGAACAGAGTACCAGGCTTAAGACTGTGTAATTTGTAAACATCATCTATTTAACAAACTAATTTTGGCATATTCATAATCAATCAACTTTAAGTTTCCTAAACAATGCTGATGCTGTTTCAATATTATACTGATTGTTTTTAAGTAAGTAAGTACGTACGATTTGTCTTGTGTTAAATGTAATTTTTATGATTTTATATCAAATGAATTAGACTGCAGAAATTAAAATAAAAATGAACTTGTGCCGAAATTAATTTAATCATTTGCAAATAACTTTGTTTTAAATATGTAGTGGTTTCAAAGCTTTGATTTATATTATTTCTGTATATAAAATAAACGAAAGCTATTTTGATAAAAAAAAAAAAAACAGGAAACAAAACTGTTCAACGACTGTTGTTTATTTATTCTTGAATTCAACCAAAACCTTTTGCTTTCTACCAACTACAAAAAATTATATCAGTTACTACCAGTGCCATTTACATATTTATTTGGTGTTTAAATATTTATTTAAATAAATATTTTTGACTTATTTTCAGATAAAGAAAGAAATTTTGAATTTGTTATCAACCTCTAAAAGGTCGTTAAATTACTAAAAGAACATGTGTTAATGTAAACACGCAAGTGAGTGTGACACTCGTATTAGCATTTTTAGGTTTGTTACCTGCTGGTATTTTACCACAAAAACCAAACAAAAATAATATGGCATTTAAATAATTTTAAATAATCAGTTTTATTTGGTTTTTGTGGGTTCTACTACATGGATGTAACCAATATGAAACACACTGACATGTGTTTGACACTATTTATAGAGAATACGACTTAGCAAGCGGGAATATATTCAATATTGTATTGTATAAAAGATTTCTTGTTTGTTTTTCAAGTCTCATTTCACCAGGATATCATTAAACGTTAGCGCCATTGAGAAAAAGAACACTCTTTTAATATGATTTTAGTGTAAAATATATTTGATTGCAGTAACTGAAATGCAAATTATTGTCTGACATGTTTTCATTGTTGATATAATTATAAAAGTTTATTTGTTTAATGAACTTTAGCTAAGAATTTAGTAATCGAATCTTATATCTAACAATTACGACTTTAAGTCCAAGAAACTTCTTTTGTAGTGCTGTGTTCCTGTTAATATCGGGATGCTATTTTGGGATTTTTGTGAAAATTTAGCAAAGCAGTGTCATCAACAAATGTTAAAGTATGAATAGGAGTGTCAGTTAGCAGCAAGTAGAAAACGGGTCTTTCAATACTTCTTTAAGGAACTTCGGCCTTATTTATCTGAACAATATATATTCCCCCAATGACTTATTTATCTATTAGCTTTTCGATTTGCCTTTATTAGAAATCATTGAACAGGTTCAAAAGATGATCCGACTAAAAGCGAATAATTACGTTAAGTATAATGTTATTGAAGACATTTTTTTTAAATGAATAAAAAGTAATCCTTAATTTAATGATCTCACATGGTACATTAAGTATATTTTTATTACACAACTATCCAACAGGTTTTTTGCCAGTTTGGCTTGTTGTATTGTTTTGTTGTAATTCGATTCTTTTTTCTATACTTAAGGTTGTCTATACTATACTTAAGCAATGTCCGTCTGTGTTAATGTTGAAATTAAGTTTGCTAAGGCACTCCAAAAGCTGGAGAAAATTTAAATATGCCAATCGATCAGGCGTAGTGTCGAAAATGGTGCTATTGGAAATTAGCAAGATCGGCCCATGTGGCCTTTGAGGCAGCGGGCAAAACACCACACCTACAAAAAGTGGAAAAAGCTTATAACTAAGTTTCGTTTCCCGACGGACAGACGGACATCGCTCAAGCGACTTCGCTATGGAGATGTTTTGATATTTGTGCAATAGAAAAATACTATTGCTAGCGTCTGTTATTTTATACATGAGTTTTAATGGTTTAGAATTTTGAACACATCTGCTGTGATTTGTGACATGTGTTAAAGTCAAGTTCTGAATAAACCTGCTATTTCAGAGAGAGTGTATATAAAATGTATGTAATGTTTGGAGTGGATGCATTTTGACTGATGTTGACTATTGTCAACCGCAATTGATCTTCACCTTAAATTACACAGGTCTGCGATATAAAATATGTCTAAAATGTAATTAGTAACTTTTGTACAACATATTTTTAACACTAATTATGAAAAAATGCCATCACGTAGGGTTTAGTTGCAAATTAGATATTTAGTTTGCATGCAATTTTCTTAGATTAAATATTAGATTTAAGTTTTCAATCATAAAATAATATCTTAAATATAAATGACTTGTTTTAACTGAAAACTATATTCGAAAGGTAAAGCCGACTCTCATCGTGACTGTTTTCCATAAAATCTTTGTGCCATCAGCGAAGAACAAGAGGGACGGTAAACAACCATTGCACAATAGAAAAAGTGCCGTGACTTATAGCCGTTATAACTGTGTTGAAGGTCTATGCTCACATCATTTTTATAGTGTTCTTTTACAGTAAGATAATTTTACTTAAAATATAAATCCCTTGTAAAACAAAGAAACCAATTTAAAAATTGCGCTTTTGCTGTTTTTTATTCTTAGACTCCACTTCATTTTATGGGAATGCATTAAAATTACATATCACAATCAAAGCATTTTTTCAAAAGTATTTTTTCGCAGCCTTGTGTTATCAGTGGCTAATATCGAATACATTGTTTATTTCAGCGATAGGAAGTTAGTCTCGAACTTAATCTACATTTCATTAAAAAATAAATTCGTAGACAACGTCGTACCTTCTAAGTTAAAAAAAATTAAAATGGTGGACGGTTCGAGTCAGAAATTAGTCCGTTTTTATTTATCACTTAAGCGTTGAAGCTATCTATGGCCGTCGGATTGTTTTTTATTGCTACTAAAATACTCAGTCAACACTTTCGCCAGTTCCATTTTAGAATTAACATCAAATGCATAATTATGGAATGGGGAGGGGGGGGGGGTGGGGTATGTTGGATCCTTTAAATGGTGGTTGTAACGTTATTAACTGTTATCCATTTTTTCGGATTAAATTAAAATGTGTAAATATTGTCGCTTCAACCAAAAAGCAGACGCCTTAAAATAATTCTGTGCTTTTTAATTTCGCTGTATTTTTTGTGAATTTATTATTTACGTTGTTGTTGTTACTCGTAGATTTATTTTCCTTTATTCTCAATATCTGCAAATCCCTTTTAATTTATTATTTTTTTCACTGATTTGACTCTTTTATAGTTTTCTTATTTTCGTAATTTTTTATTTATTTCTTGAATTTCATTTGTGTGCGTAGAACCAATTGTCGCACTAATGAGAAACTGCTAGCAAAATGTATATTTCTCATTGTATAGAATTCTGATGAAAATCTGTTGGTCATTGCATTTTCTTTAAATATTTACAAAATACATTTTCAAACACATTGATTGATACATTGTCATATTGAAACTAAGATACAAATGAATGTCAAGATACTTACGTTTATATTGTTGAAACAACCTTTACGAAATTGAAAACTTTATATAAAACAGTTGAATAAATGAAGCATTTTAAAAGTTTAATAATGGTTTCCATACAAATTTTATTGTTAAATGCAAATATTGTTGTGAGTTGTATTCAAAACCTTGAAGCAATCGAAAATACTTTTATTATTTGGATAATAATTTCATGCTTTTTCTTTCAAATACTTTCAAACTTGTTTCGAACTTGTAGTCGTTGTCCAAAAAACTTTTTGCATTGTATTAATTCAGTTGAAGTTGTCGTGTTAAATGTTTGTTTAAGTGGAAATATAATACAATTTTAACTGCTTTTGAGGTCATTTATTTCAAATTGTGTTTTATTTAAAAGAAGGTAAAACACAAAAACTTTCCTTAAACACCTAAAAATATTTTCTTAAGGTATAAATAACAAAACCAATGTACACATGTAAAAGTGCTATATTTGGCTATGCCGAATCTTATATACCCTTCACCATCTATGTAAATCTAAAAAATACAAATATTGAGATGTCAAAAAATTAAAAAATAAAAAAAGTTTTGGCACTGCATATATAATTTTACATAAAAATAACATCGGCCCTTAATGTGTTAAGAATTAAAAAAAAAATTAAGTATTTCCTTAGAGATCTCTTCAAAAGACTTAAAATGATACGCATATTGATATTTTAAAAAAATCAAAAATTTCAGAGCCCCGTAACTCGGAAAATATGGGCGAGCGCCAATTTTTTCTTATGTTTTAATTCTTTATCGCCCCGTATATTTATTTCTTTGAACGGAGTAACTTTATTGTTCAAAATGACATGAAAAAATTAGAGGTAGGCGTGGTCTTTTGTCTGCTGCATCGAATGATTTCCAAGAGCACCTTTTTCATCACTACATCTGATCGATTGCTATATATTTTTTTTTTGTGAAATCAAGTTTGCCGAGGCAAAACAGAACACGGACGGACAGACCGACATCGTTCAATTGACTTCGTTATGCGTAAGAAGGCTGATTGTACATATATACTTTATGGGGTAGGAAATGGATATTGTAGAAAATTTCCACTTTTTGTGGTGAAGCGTATAAAAAGTACATGGAAGCTGGATATAGTTTTTTTGGAAATAAAAAAATTTTACACATTATTTTAAAGTCTTGGGAATTAAACACTTGTTCTCTGTTGAGCAATAATAATAATAAAAATAAAAAATAAAAATAAATGTAAAAATAATATAAATGAAAGATTCTAAAAGCCTTCTGTTTGTTTCGCTATCAACGCTCTGGGGTACAATGGAATAATTCGTTCTCAAGTTTCATAGAATGCGATAGTGTTCCTTCTTGGTTTACATTATTATTATTATTATATTTAGTTTTGTCTTCTTGTTTTTACGGTGGGAGTAAATAAAAACTATATTTACTGTTTTTTAATTACGACGTTCTGTTAGCAAATAAGCGTCTTGTACTCGTTTGTATAAAGTTTCAAATTATTACAAAATGTAATGTAATAAAAGTCATATACGCGTTAAAATAAAACTTAATTGACACATACAACATTTATGATTTAAACTTTTTAAATAACATGAATATGACAACTGTTGTGAGTTGGTCCTTTCGCAAAGTTTTTTTTTTTTTTGTATGACAAGAATAATAAAAAACTGTTATTGTTTGAGTTGGAATAATCTCCCTCATTCATATTTGTTTTCTATTTCTGTTCTGTGTCAATTATAACTTTACTCCTAAAGTTAGGAATAAAGTAAACTTTTGCATATTAAATAAAAAGGAGAAAAATTTTGTGCTGGAAAATTAGTCAGTTGCTTTCCCTCGTTTTGCCTTCAAGGTAAACACAAATGCCAGTAAATATTTAAGACAATTTAAAAAACTAACTATCATTTTGAATGCCTTTAAGAAAAATCATACTTTAAGTCTTGTTTTAGTGTTTTCAAAATTTAAATCCAAAATTAAAGGAAAGCTTCACAGAAAAACCAAATATTTAAGACAAAACCCAAAATGGTAAAATGAAAATAATGAACTGAAACCGAAACAGAAACAGAAAACGATTAATTAATTATTTTCAAGCATAAAATAAGGAGACATGATTGTGTGATTATAATTTGCAACAAAGTTCAAAGAGGAAAAAATATAATAAGGTCACAACAACAACAACACAACAACAACGTTCGTGCCAAATTAATATTAATGAAATTTTCAATTCAAAACTGCATTTCTGTTTTCCCCCTCCCCTTTATTACATTCCATACAATTTTGGTTTTTGCATGTGTGTTAAACAAAATAGTTGAAGATAAATTAATTAACTAATAATTGACATAGAATTGATGTTCTAATTTTATTTATGAACTTTTAATTATTATAAAGAGAAAAAACAAAATATTTTTTTTTTAATTTTGTATCATTAAATTTTGTTTTAAGTTTAAATGACCGTTCAGCTCATTTTCTATTGATTATTTGCAATTTCCTAAAAACAATTAATTTAAAAATTTGCAAATATATTTAATATACCGAGTGAAGGTTAAACAAATAACCAAAGAATTTCTTCTACCACAATCGAAGTAGACAAATCGAGGGTTCTTTGATTATAACTGTTGAAATAGAAACAGAGATGCTTAAAATGATCAAATTGTACAAGGTGGAGAATTTTGCTACAATAGTATTTGGCCATGATACACATAAAATTGCTGCATTATAATGTTGTATGTTTTTTTATTTTCAGCTTTTATTTCTTGCACTTGTTTCTATTTAAATAATTTTCAAAATATCATTATACTTGTGGCAGATAGATTTACATTAAACCAATGACATTAAGTTCAATATGTATGTACGTTTATGTATGCATCTGTATTTGCGTTTGTTCCAAGTTTAAATAATATTGCAATTCGTTTGCCAACTATGAAAATTAAGACTGTCATTCAGCATAAATCAATGCTAAAATCATTATAAAAAAAATTGAAATACAAATTGAGCAATATTTATTTAGATCAAGAAGTTAACAATGAATACTCATGCATTATAACACACAAATACACCCTCAATTCATCCCGTGTGCCAACTAGAGATTTAGAAAATTGTATTTTACCACTCGCATTTGACATTGAATTCAAATTGTGTTTTATTTTCATGTTTCATTTGTTATAAAACTGGGGGAAAATAATAATAATTCAAAATTTGCTTTGCTCTGAATGATGAGATAAAAATCTGAAATCTGAAAAGTGGTAAATGACATCAGTTGATGCAAAATGTGTAATGAATATTATTCATTTTTTGTATTTAGTTGAAAAGTTTCATCATTTATTTATGTTCAGTGTTATACGATGTTCCCTTCCGTGTATGCTGCCACTTATTAAAGTTACTTTTATTTTTAAACAAATTTAAAATTTTATGCTTTTTTATCTACTTTGCTTTTGGACATGTAGAGTCTGTGCTCTAATGCATAAGCAGGAACTTAAATACTTATTTAGAAAACTTTTTTGGGAAGAATGACGGTAACAACGCTAAGCAACCAAAAACAATTAAGTGCTACGGTCCGTTTAGTTTTAAAATATGTTAAGAAATTTATAATCGAATAGCATTAAAGTAACTTTTAAATTAATTTTTAATTTGTTACATAGTTTTAATTTGAAAATGACAGAGCATGTTCAGGTTTCCTTTTTTTCAGTCTGGCGTTCTTTGAAGAATCAATTCATAACGTTTCATAATTCAGTTTAGATAGGAATACGTTGGTTAAAATTGTTTTACCACCGTACTGGTGGCTAAGTGACCTCGCCTAAAAAAACATTTAGTTTTTTATTTCTTTTATTGTTTATTCATTATTTCATTGCCTTTTGTTAGTTGGTACCTGAATTTAAAAGTCAAAATGTATTTGCGATAAAATAAATAAAGAGTTGAGTAAAGGTTCAATTAGACGTACCATAACCACAGAAAACAGCTGTTCTAACCAACCTTATGGAAAACAATGTTTTAAAGGCTCAATTAGACGTTCCATACCATAACGCCCTAGCGTAACCATGGCCATAATCGTAATCATATTTACTGCCAGCGAATAGTGGTACCATAGCCATAAGCAACTCTTATTTGTTTTGCCGTTATAGTATAAATGTCTAATTGAACCTTAAGAAATTTATAAAAAACACACTCATGTAAAAACGATACGGGTTTATTTCGTAACACTAACGGCAAATCGTAATAGTTACCATTAAATTGAATGTGGAAAATGTAAGCCACTACTGGACACATGTTTCAAATTGTCCATTCTCATGCTTTAAGAAAATTTGTACTCAACGAACACAACAGATATGATGAATGAAAAGTCTCACAGTCAGTTTTTTTTCTTTATAAATCATCTTGCAATTGTAAACGGAAAAAAATCATTTTCTTTTGACATAGATATATTTTTTTTCTAATTCGTGCAAGCAAAACAGACTTAAGAGAGTTTTTTTAAGCAACGACCAGGAGATGCCATAAGTCTCCATCGCCATAAATATAAATTAAACCCTGAAATCGTTGAAAGTTGGCAGGTCTGCAAGGTGCTTATTTGTACAAGAGAAAGTAAATTGATTAACAAATTGTGTAGAGAATGCAACTACGTGTACAATTTACGCAAAAATGCACAAATTAAAGTTACTTAACAAGTTAATTTTCCAAAATATTTCTACTGAACATTTTTTTTAATGTTAAAAAGATATTATTGAATAAAAACAACAAAAATTTTAGTCCCAATTGTAAAACTATAATCCCTGATGTAGGTTTTTAACTTCAAATTCAATTTTATAAACACCAAATTTAAGTTCTATTCCAAGAGTAAACCTTGTTTTATAATTCCTTTTAAAATTGACAAAACTATGTGAAAATAAAAAATAACAAAACGCAAAAATACAATTCAATTCAATCTCTCAAAAAACATTAAATAAATGCAGTAGAAAATGAATTAGGCTGCTCTACGGCAGCCTCTGACAGTTTCATTGTTAAAGCTACACAGTAGTTGCTACAACCTTTCGATAGAATTGCTGCTACGGAGGCTTCAATAACATTGCACGGAGTTTGGTTTTCGAAAAAAAAAAAACTGTCGGGCTTAACATAGGCAAATATGGTAAAGGAAAAATCAATGCATAGGTTGTCTCGGATCTAAAAAAAAAAAAATGGTGTCGCAATTGTAAAGCTATAATGCAAGATATATGTAAGTATGTATGTATGTTTGTGTTTAGAAACTATTGAAAATCAGTAGGGTGCCTCTGTTATGCTGAAAATTGTCGAACACCAATATAAAATGATAATTTTAAGTGCAGCATTCTGTGTGAAATTGTGAGATGGATGTGTGATGGGTGATTATTTTGGTTTCTGCGAAAGAGAATCAATTCCATGAAAACACATTAATTTGCAAAAAATAATAATTGTTTTCAATCAATACCAAAAAAGAGTATTGTATAATTTTTTTAATTAAAATTTAATCGTCTCTCGTGCCGACACAAATGCGGTAACATTTGTTGGATTAATTTGAAGTCTTAATTTAAATGTTACAATGAATTGACGTTTTTTAACATTTTTTTCCAATTTTTATTCTGAAGGGAATTAAGGGTTAATTAAATGTGAACATGATATTCGCATGCACATGTTTTTTTTATTTTGTTACGAATTATTTTAAAGGCTCACAGCAAAAATTTACAAAGGAGAAGAAGCATGGTGAAATAATACTAGGTGGTCGCGATGGCGAATTCATCGAATTTCGCTGCAAATGTGAATGAAATGTCAAACACTATATTAAAATAATTATTTATATTTTTTATATATGGAGTTTGAAATTTAGGATTTCGGCGAAAATTAATAAATTTGCTATCGCGACCACCTGATATTGATACGCCTTGGGAAGAAGTGTTTTACGAGTTATTTGTGAAGAGACTTTTAAAATATTTTTCTAGTAATTTAATTTAAAACAGATATCTGGCTTTTCCCTAATGAAGATGTTGCTGCGATTTAACTTTAATTCCTTTGATATTTTGTTGTTCAATTGGAAGTGACTGTTAATAGAGAAAATATTCTGTTCGTAAATCAGATCAACACAGTTTTCTATCAATTTAATGGAAGTTTTTTGAAACCTTTAAATATTGTGTGTTTTTTTTTTGACTCAGCAGTTTTGGAATCGTTTATAAATTTAAAATCCATAAATATTTTATCATGCACAACTGTATCAAAACGTAGTTGCGTATTTTTGCGTATTTAAATTCGATATCTTGTACATATTTACATTAATGTAATTTTTTAAATACATAAATAAATAAACACATGCAAATGTTTAAGTTTTTCAATTTTGGAAAATTTACAAACAAAAGTAAATTTACAGTATTAATAAACATTCAATAAATGTTTGTAATATTAACATTTAATTAAACAGTTGATTTGTTTCACTGTTGCTGTAAACAACTCGCATGCTAAATGATAAAATAACAAAGTAATATTAAATTTAATTAGTTCTCTTAAATATAAAACAATTAGGAAAATGTATTGATATAAATTATTAAGAGCAAAAATTTAATACAACTCATTTTACTCGTTTCATAATAAATGTGGGTGTCCATTAAAGTTATCGATTTACAGATAGTTTTGTTTTGAAATTTCTTGACACTAATACTTGAATTTGTTACACCTTCCTGACATTATAAAAATATTTTCTTAAATGTTTAAAAATATTTCGAAATCTGGGCTGTAATGGTCAATGCTTTATGCGATCGATTTTAAAACATTCGATTTTGAAGTTGTTTTTTATACCCTTCACCACAAAAAGTGGGAAAAAGGTTTATGTACATATATACATTTTTTATTCCGTGTTTTATTCTACAATATCCATTTTCGGCCCCGTAAATTATATATTCTGATAATTTATGCATAGCGAAGGCGATTGAGCGATGTCCGTCTATCAGTTTGACCTTCTGCCCGTCCGTTTTATTGTTTAGTTTGCTGCGGCAAACTTGACTTCACAAAAAAAAAAAAAAAAAAAAATAAAAATAAAAAATTTGTCAATCAATCATTGGAAATCAGCATGATCGCTCCATGTCCTTCAAAGCAGCAGGCGAAACACCATTCGCTCATCCAAATTTTCCAAGCTACGGGGCTCTGAAATTTTAACATTTTTTTAAATATCAATATGACTTTCCTTTAAATGCTTTTGAAGAGATCTTTATGGAAGTACTTACATTTTCTAAATGCTTAATCCGTTAAGAGCCGATGAATTTTATGTTAAAATATATAATGCACCTCAACATTTGCTTTCTTATTGGAGTTACTTCACTAAACTAGATTTACATAGATGGTGAAGGGTATGAAAGATTCGGCATAGCCGACTATAACACTCTTATAAGCTTTATTATATTTTCTTGTTGTTGGTTTGTGCGTTAAAAACAATCGAATTTCATCTCACTCTTTAAAAACGAACGTTTTCAAATTAATCGATTTTTATCACCGGCATGAATATTTCTATTTAAAATTCAAAATATTTTGACAAAATTTGTAATTATATACTTTGTTGTAAAAGTTATAAATGTCGAGCTTTGCGAGCTAAACATCATTTATCATTAATTCTAGTTATACTACCATGTTTATATGTATGAATAACGTTCTAGCCCTGTTTTAACTATCTAACGAAACAATTTATTAAGACCCTGATTCGATATCATATATCTATTGCATTTCTTATAAAAAATCAAATAGAATTCTGTCGAGAAAATGTGTGTTTAGGTGCAACACATTCACTCAAATCAGAGAATTTATATCAACTATTGGGACAGCCTCAAATTTCCAAATCCAAGTTTTATACTTGTTATTATAGTGGACTAGGCAATGCAGCTTCTTTTTAATTAAACATATTAATCAAATTGCACCAGATAATATTAAAGTATTTATGTTTTATATTATACCAAACGCAGTAGTGGACTACAAGGAACCTGTATAGACTTAACTATACTGGTTCCTTGTAATTTTTAGCTGCCTGTCTATAACTGTTCAAAAGTTTAGCCAAATTACATCAGCTATTAGGACACCCCTTGATTTCCAATTCCGGACTTAGTGACCGGTAAAGTGAATTATACAAATAAAAATAGGTTGATGCTTTTTTTTATCTTCCACCTCACTCAAATCAAATCAATTCTTTTGCACCCGATTTTAGTTTCGTTATATGTTCTAGACCTAGTGGGCCTCAAGAGTTTTTTTTTGTTCTTCTGTGATAGATCTATTCTTAATTACGGAATTTTAATTATTAATATTCGATTACTTCTAAAATGGATGGGTGTGTTATTTGGTATTGGTGACCAGCAATTCCTTCAAAGAGCTACGGTATAAGAGGGAAATGCTTTTAATTTTATTTTATTATCACTCATTACAGTCTTAGAGCTTGCTGTTTCGGTTCTTAAAAAATAATTTACAAAATAAAAAAAAAAATGTAAAACAAATAACACAAAACAAAACAAAACAGAACAGAACAGAACAAAGAAATATGCTTCACATAATCAAAGTTATATTCCGATACATAATATAACAAATATTTAAGCACATACACACCTAAAATGTTAAAGTTTCAAAAGAAAAAATAAATAAATAAATAAAAGAGACCTTATAAAAATGTCCTCATGTTAAAAGTTGTACAGCCTAAAAAACATTTTTTTCATGCATAATTAATTCTAAAATTGAATATAAAAACAAAGCAAAAAAAAAAAAGAAGACAACAAATACAATATCAGCAATATTTTTCTTAAACAATACAAAATATTTTGCATCATTAGAATTCAACAAAAATGTTTCAAAATCTCTTTATATTTTTGTTTTGTTTTCTTAAAAAAAAAAAACAAAAAAAAAATAAGAAGGAAAAAAGCGACAAATTATAAAAAAGTTTCCCTCCTGTTACAAGAAATAAGTTTTCTTTTACACGATTTGGTGACAAAGTTTTTTATAAAGATTAAAAAACAAACATAAGAAAGACAAATGTTGTACCATAAACTAATGAAGTTAGAAGGAGAAGAAGCAGAGTCTAAATAACACACATCAGGACCAACAGAAAACGTTAAAACTCGGCTTTAACGAAATTAAATTAAGCCGAAATAAATCATAATTATTGTTTATTATCAGAAAAGAATCCTTTTAAATCAATTGAATAAGAGATACGTCGATCAATTACTTGGAAATAGATGCTGTTTTCCCCCATTAAACACAAGTTTATACTCGTAGCAATTCAATAATCATAAAAAATCGATACATTTAAATACTTGTATAACTTTTCAAACATCATGTTTTTGTTCAGTAATAAAGACAACAATTTGTTCATAAGCATTGATGTAAATTTATTTTAAGTTTATTTATTTAAGAAAATTGTATTAATAACCAAAAGATAAATAAAACTTCTATTAACTTATATATACATACATTTTAATACTCCACCCACTATTACTCTGATTATGTTCATTGACAATGAAATGATTTCGAACAAGTTTGGCTAATCTGTATCTCTCACACACTTAGATAGGCAACAGTAAATACATGTGTGATTTATATGAGTGTAGTTACCGTTACAGCAATTTTCCACATTCTCTTCTATTTCTCTTAATAAATGCATATTTATTTCCTATGGAGGATCAATTCTAAGCATTGTTGAAAGAATTTTTTCGAAAAATTATTAACAAACTTTATGTCTAAATAACGTTTTTATACTTTAAAGTCATAGGTTTTTATAAAAATGGCTTCATTATGATTCTTAAGAATTCATAATATAAAGGGCCAAGAATTTTTTCAATAAGATTTTCTTTAACAATATAGATAAATGCGATGAATTCGAAATTTTAGGAATGCGGTCTTAAACTTTTGTATCGCTTCTGTAATAATTAATTTAAAACTAAACTTTAACATATCAGCTCGAATTTTAGGCGAAGAGTCGTTTTGTCGAAACTCTTCTGTAAGATATGAGGAATACAAGCATGAATGAGTTCATATGTACGTGGCTCGATTTTAAAACACTCGTTTGCGTATTCAAGTTAAACGTTATCAAAAATATATATTTTTTAATTTTTTTTCAGGCAAGTGCGTCGGCCTATGTGCGTTTGTTGTTTGTGTATACAAAACTACACAAACATGCGTACATATGTATGAATGGATGTAGGTGTGTATGTATGTATGTAGGTATGTGTGTATGTATTTGTGTGTATGTATGTGTGTATGTATGTGCGTATGTATGTATGTATGTATGTGTGTATGTATGTGTGTATGTATGTGTGTATGTATGTATGTGTGTATGTATGTGTGTATGTATGTATGTATGCTGTGTGGGAGTATAAAGTTCAATTGAAGTTTTTTTTTGGAGGTACTTAAGATACTTGTTTAAATTTGTTCGTAACATTTTTTTATCTTCCATAAGAAATGTTTATTTCTTATGCTAATAATGTTTCCTAAATACTTACGCACACATACAAATAAAAATACGTATACACTTTATATATTAAATCAAGGCATTACTACGAAAACCCAAGAACGAAACACAACTACAGAAATACGAACATAAAACTCAGATGATGTTGAAGACCACTAAATGTGGTGTCAAAAGATAAATAAATGACTCAAAACTTTCCATTTTAGTATTTCCTTTGTTACTATCACTACATATTGAGTTATGAATCAAAACTGCTTTGTTGTTGTTAACGATGCGACGGGGGAAAAATACAAAAAGGAAAAATTGCGAAAAGTCTAACATTCATAAAAAATATAGAAACGATTTTTTTATTTTGGTATACACGAATTTGTTTACTTGCGAATTACATATAAAGTATTTGTGCGTTTAATTCTTTTATTTTTTACTTTACTGAAGAGGAAAAGAAGATGTAGTTAATTGATCGATAGTTCTCTTTACTCAGTGCGCCATCACGAGTTATGTAACTTGCTTCATTTCGGATGTGAATGTAAATCTTGAAACCATAAGTCGGTGCACCTTAAATTTACGTTTAAGTCATAACTCACGAACGCGACTGATTTTGTGCAGACTTTAAGTAAGCCATCAACACGACTATACGGAGAAACACTTAAAACTTAATTGAATTCAGTTTGACTGTTCCTGATTTATAAAGTTAGAACACACTTGCAATAATTTTATAAATTTATATCGATCATTTTTTTCCAGAACGTCATAACTCAAAAATTTTGATTTTGGAATATATATATATAAAGAACAATTCTATATGATTAACTCCAAAATTTGAAATCTTGAGTTATGACGTTGTATCAGTAAATGAGCGATATATATTTATTTTTCTGCTTTTTTAAGGAATCGCAAAATTTTCACCTTAAGCTCGGATAATTAAGAAGTACGACTTTGTTCATAAAAACATAAAATGTATATAAACTTAAGGGTTCATAAATCCAAAAAATACGATTTCACAGAATTGGAATTAATGAAAATGAAAAAAAAATTTATTACCATTTAATGATTTTATTTATAAATGCTTTTAATAATGGTAATAAAATTCTAATGAATTCGTTTCATTACTCATTGCAATTGAATAAAAAATAATTGTTTGTATGAAACACAAATTTTGATCGCAGAAAATTAAAAAAAAACTATTTATAAAATAATTAAATCTTAACATTTTGGAAAATAGACATTTATTCGAAAATTTTAATAATTTATTATTTTTAAGTGAGATATGTAGGTGTAAAACTTAATGTCTGAGATCCAAAGTCACCCAACACAACAACAAGCAGGTATTATAACTTAAGCGAAAACAAAAATTGGTTGCCGTAGTGTCACATTTGCCTTGAGAAAGTTAAAACACAAATTTTCAAAAAAATGTACTGATGTAAATAAAATTAATAATAATTAGTCAATGGTAATAATTTTGTTTTTTAACTAGTTATCAATGAAACCTTTTCATTAAAAAGCATTAGTAAAAGTAATGATAATGCTAAAAAATCATTAGTATTATTTATCACTCAATGCTAATGAACTCGTCATTTAATTAGTCCAATGTATAAAATTAATTATAAAGAAAATAAGAGAAGTCCCAATTTGCTGCAACGTTCTTCGTTTGCTGCATTTGTAAAAAATTATTTCAATTCACTCGATAAATCGAAGGAATTAAAAGATTCAAAAAAAGTATGATCATGTCATTTATGATGATGATAATCTCTTACAACTCGGGCTATAATAAATTGCTTCCAAAATAATAAAAAAAACTGGGGAAAAAATTTTATATTCAAGATTGGCCGCCAGCAGCCTCCTCGGCTCACTGTTTTTCACAGTTTATGCTGCATTAAAAACAAAGGAATACGTTTAAATATTACGAAGTAGACGATGTGATTCAGTTAAGCCTTCTATAGAAAGTGGTGAAAGTATTGTGCGAAAAGAAATAAATAATTGCATGTTCTCGTTTTTTAAGCGTTCGTGAGATTATTTGGGCTTTATTTCTATTGTTATTTGCCTTTTGTCTTCTGATTTTACATATTAGAAATGAAAATTATATATATTTGCGAGGTAAGAAAATAGAAATCTTAAGAATTCAACATTTAGAATAACCCCATTCATAAAATGTCTTAGTACTAAAATAAGTATGGTATATGAGCAAATAAGATCATAGATATAAACACTTGAGATTTTATCACACATATTAACAAACGTACTTTAAGTTGTATTTGTTTTGTTGTCACACTTGTTCTCAAACACTCAGACGCACAGAATACTTTAATGTGGGTTAAGTTGTTACACAAAATTATAAAGCAGGCTCTTAAAATTGCAAAAAATTCTTGTTGAAAGGAAACAAGTGGAGGCAAAAGAGATGACAAAAAAGATTTACTTTGCTCAAGTTGAAAACTTAATAATTTGCAATTAATATTTTCAACAAGATGATAATGATGATGATGATGAAAAAGAACAATTCATACAATTCTGTTTTTTGTTCGGCCATTATATTTTAACAAGCTGCTCAAGCAGTTTAATAATTATAACATCTTTGGATCTTAGAATTTCTTATACTCGTACCCTTGCTTAAGCAAGAAAGATTTTCATTCTAGTTGAGTTTACATAAATTACATATTTTATGGCTTCTTGACACATTCTCATTGGAAAATACTTTATGTTCGCACTCGTAGCTGTTGGGCTGCTGTTGTTGTATTTTTAATAACATGTCATTGTACACTAATACTCTTTCTCAGTTGAATTCTTTTAATGTTTTTTACTTTTTTACAAAATCAGTGTAACCATAGAAAGTTCATCGATTTTATTCTACTTATTTTGCTCATGGTTTAAAAAGAGCTCATTGACTCATGCACTTTTAGTTTGCAATTTTAATTTATATCTTTTAAGCATTTGCTGGTGTTTTTTTTTTCTGCACTGAATACAGACTTAACGTAAAGACTGTCAGTATGTTTGTCAACGGCTTAAGTTTGAGTAATTATTTTATGTTGGTATCTGAGGGCCTTTTTAGCAGAAATAAATGATTTATACCCATCAGCACGTACCCTCCATTAGACGGCTGTGTCATTGGAAAGTGAAACTTTTTTGTTTCACTAAGAAAGTGTGTTCCTCTTTTTTTACGTGTCTGCAACTGAAAAATCCAATTATTGTACACGTACCATTAAATGTTCTTCTTAAAATTTATTGGATGAGAAAACAATTGTTTTCGTTTTTCAGTATTATGAACAATTAGCCATATCTCCAATTAAAAGGTTGTGTGTCAAAATATGGCCAAATCTCTATTAATTATACCCTTAATGTATTTGGGTTGCAGTTAAATGTTTGGTTTCTCATTACAAATGTTGCATCAAAGATAATTCTTCCTACACGGTATTAAAGTGTTTGCTTATGCAAGTAGAGAAATAATAGAGAAAACATAAGGTCCATGTTATAAACTATCTTTCAGAAAATATTTGGTAACCGCAGCCGATTGTTCTAAGTGTGGGTATTTGACACTATGTCTTAAAAACTGTCCTTGGACATGATGATGTTTTTCAAAGCGACATAATCTCTATGGACATTATATCACTACTGAGTGCAACGTAAAGTCCATGGACATTATGTCCTTGTACACTATGTCATGCCACCTAAAACATTGCAAGTTTTCTTTTTTTTAATAAACGTTAACATTCAGTTCAGTAACTGTTTCACTATTTTGAAAGCTTTTTTTCTGCTTGCAACTGAAGAATTGGAAATGATTGAAAAGGTGGTGTAAGTTCTGCCTTTCTTCGAAGAGACTTGATTAGCGTAACAGCTACAAACGTCATTCTGCTAGTTAATATTAATATTATTCGCAGTATATTAGAACACACGATAAGTTTATATTGGCAATTAGCGTAAGATTTGATGGTTTGATAAATAAGGAAATATATTATTTGACCCCAATAGCGAAAGAGCGTTTTCTTGAGTTACTTAACCTAAATGTAGCTCTGGATTCTGAAACTATTGCAGACCTTGAAAAATTATTAAGGAGTTCGAAGAAGATAAGCCATTGACCATGCTTAGTTTAAATTCTACAAAAGGTCTCCTAATCAATTAATCTAGAGACTAAAATCCGCTTGTTTTACGGCACAATTCCATTTTAGGTTGTAACCAATCCAATGCCAGAAATATATGAAAAATAAAACAGTTTTTTACTTACTGAAAATTTTTGTTAATGCTCTAAAATTTTTGCATGGGCATAAAAACAGTTGTCATATTGTTCAAGAAGTTTCTGTTTTTGGCTTTTCTCAAAATTGAATAAAGGGTCCTGATGAGCTGGTTTAAGCAACAAGCGAAATTTATATAGATGACAGCTTTTGTAACCAACAACTAAACTGAATTTTTATTATAAAATGTTAGTTGCATAATATATTTCGATAATATTAATTCCTTAAATAATTTACAAATATAAATATTTAGTTTTAGTTACATCCGAAAGAAAATAATTGGTGATCATCCAATACTGACATAAAATCAGTTAAAAATCTATCTGGAGCATTTTGTTGAACTTTCTGGACATCTAAAATTGAAATAATTGGTGATCATCCAGCACTGACATAAAATCAGTTAAAAATCTATCTGGAGCATTTTGTTGAACTTTCTGGACATCTAAAATTGTATGCCTATTTAATTTAGTTAAAAGTTCAAACACAAGATTTATTTTTGAAACAGTATAGTACAATCTTCAATCTTGAACGCATCAGACTTGTTTTGTAATTAGCTACCCAAGTTTTAAAAATTTACAATGGATACTGTTTACACCATTTTACTTATTTTTTTTTTAGTTTAATACTAAAGTACTTATTATTATTACTTATTATTTATTATTACTTATTATTTTAGAAATTATGTTAAAAAAACGGGTTTAAAAAAAATTGTTGTTCAGTAAAACTTATTTAAAACCGTTACGTTTATTACTTTCCATTAAGTGGCTAAAATAAATCTTTTGAAATATATATAATTCTACCTCTAGACCAAGAAAAAATTCTCTCTGATTTTAAATAAAAATAATATTTCTAGATCTCCCCATTCGATTTCTTATAAATGGTATTGAGCAAGACCTTTAACTTTCTTTACAAAAAAAAAAAAAAAAAAAAAAAAGAAGAAATGAATTTTGAGTCAGTGACTTTTTATCCCACCAAATTAAAAAATTCAAATATACATACGTACATTTTTGTATATTGTATGTGCTTCAGCTTTAATGAGAGTAAGTAATGTGTTGGCATGTTTAATATTGTTGTTTGAAAGGGAAAGGCAGCGTTAGCAAATGTATTGAATGACAATTAAGATTTTTTTTCTGCTGCTTCGGTTTTATATTCATTTGTTACGAATGTTAGGAAAATGGAAAATACTGATCAACCCAACAACCATAAAGTACCTCCCTCTTTCGAGCTTTTACATATTTGAGTTTGACCTTACATGCTCTACCACTCAAATTTTATGAAATCACGCAGTACATTTTATTATTAAGTAGACGTTCAGAGTCTTTATGGCCATGAAGAGTGAAAATTATCTGGAGGCTTGATTAACTGTGTCGATGTTTTCTTTTAATAATTTAGGTTGTGTTTCTTTCTGCAATGTTAATTGATTAAATCTCGATCTGAAATTCCTAAAGGATACGAGTAGGTTGTATTTTTATTTTATGTCTTCCTTAAATAACAATTAACCCCTGCAAGTGTTCTTACACTTTGAAAATAAGTTTCAGTGTGTTTTTGCAGGTAAAAAGTTTTTTTTTATGGCCAATACTTTAATATCAACGGAAGAACAAATTTGTATTTTGCTTTTATATTAAAGAAAAAAATTAAAATCTTTTGCATCCCAAATACATATTTTTATTAAAAGTAATCAAAATTTATCTTCTTTTGAAATATTTAAAGTTTTACCTTTTTATTATATTTTTCTAAATTAGCGGAGTGTTATGTTTTCAAGTGTCTCAAAATATTTTCAAACTGAATGTTTCCAACATTTTTGCAATTATCTTTATTTATCGGTATTTAATATTGTGTCTTCATACTTAAATTGCTTACTTTTGAATTGGAATTATTTGGAAATGCAAAGCACTTTCTTTCTTGTTATCTGATTGTCCGTAATTGCGGTAAACAGGTGGTCTCTTGTTCAATTAAATGATTTAATACATTTGCTTGATAAAAGCAACAATACTCATCTCGCTTTAAATCAATTGAATTGAAATGAATAGATTTCATTTTAATGGAGCAGAGTACAAATGAAACATTGTTTGTGTAAATGTACATGTTGGTGATGGTTTTTGCTATTAATCACATCGATATAGATTTCTTCTTTCTATACGTTTTTCTAAATGGAGAAATTTTTTTCTATGACCCATTCATTCAGTTGTTTATTCCTGCTGATACCGCTCACTATCACCACTGTAATTATTAAGAATGAATTTTTGACCGAAATTTTATGTTGCAAAATTGTCTTTAATTGTATGTTTTTATACATTTTCCAAATTGGTTTGTTTTGGTCCTTATTTTCGTTTTTTTAATTAGTTCTTAAGTTTAATTGAAATTTAATCATTTTTAAAACATACAACAACATTAACAAACCAATTTACTAAAACCCACTAAACCAAATATTCCGATTTTGTAAATAGTTCTGAACGACTGGTCGACAAAATATTTTGTTTTCAAAACCGAAATATTACCGGAGTCGTAACGAGTTTTATATGAAGCAGTTATATCTGCACTTTATGTAGGTACGATTTAGTTAAGGGAATTCAAATGAATTGAAATTGATTTTTGGCTTCAGTTCATTTTTTAATTTCTAAAGGTTCAATTAGACGTGCCACAACTATAACCTTATAAAACAGCTGTTCAAACCAGCCTTTTGGGAAACGCTGTGGTCACATGCCATAACCATAACCGTAACCATAAATATAAATTAAATTTTAATTTTTACCATAACCATATACAGTTGGCTATTGAATTTAAGTATTAGCAGTTTGTTTTTTTTTATTTTGTTCTTATATTTTACGTTCGCTGCATTGTATTACTGAGTTTTAATTTATATTTTTCGTTGCGCTTGCAAATAAGATTTGCTTATGGCTGTGACACTTCTATTCGCTGGCAATAAATATGATTGCGGTTATGGCCATGGTTACGGCTATGGCGTTGTGGTATGGCACGTCTAATTGAATCTTAAAAACCTTTTTTTAACGACTTCGTTTGCAATTTCCTTCAAATTTTTTAATAATTGTTTATTTGAAATTAGTTTCCGTCATTTTAACATGATGATTTAATACGAGCTAACTACAAAAATTATATAATATAATATAATAATAAACAACAATTATAACTTAAATTGATAGAATAGGGTCGGCAGTAATTTTTCTTTGTAAATTTTTTTGTTGCCGCTTGCTTTCCTCTTTGTTTCTGTAGTTTGTTTCATAGTGAAATTATACACAAAAAAAAAAAAAAACATTTTCGACTTCACAACAAACGTGAAATCGTTGCACGGACCACAAAACCGCTTCAAAAGTTTTATTCTAGAACACTTCGCAAGAAATTTGTTATTATTAATGTATATTTATCATTTATTATAATTAATTTATATTTATTTTTAAATTTTTCTTTAAAAATTATTGGTTCGCTTATGTCAAGGAAGAGATTTATTAATTTTAAATGGCCCAACAATCGTAAATATTTTTTTCAAAATTATTTTATTTCGTTTAAAGGGAAGAAGAATGAATGAAGAACATAAGTTCTACTTAATAATTAATTATATTTTTAATAAAACAGTGTATGTATATTGTTATACTTTTTCGAGTCTTGTGACATGTTTTTTATTTTGTTTTTCTAAATACCTAAACGCACTAACATTTTTCAATCACTGGAAATGTTTTCAAAATTATTGGTTAGTTCAACTTGATTGATACGTATTTTTATAAAAAAAATATATAATTCAACTTTATATGGTTTTTACAATTGTAGGATGGAACTTAAAAACAACACAAATGAAGAAACTATATTAACAATTAACTGTTCTTTGGTTTTTCTGCCTGCAAAGGAATTTCTTAATTAAAATTTGGTTGCAATTAAGAAAAAAAGTCAGTTCTAACATTCGTACAAACATTTTTTTTGGATTGAAAATTCATTTAATTACTTATTCAGAGAAGAGCAAAACCTTTAACATTTAAATACACACTGCAACAAATCGTAGTATTATTTAGCCAATGCCTCCATTCGCAAATGAGTTTAACATGCAAATTGCAAAACAATGAAATCGCATAAAACCGCACTGAATGAATGAGAAAAAAAAGAAAAACAAAAAGTTGCATAAACACCACACAAACATTTACACAAATGAAAATATTTAATAAAATGTAAGTATTTAAAAAAAGGGAAAAAGTCAAGGGAAAAGGTTTTGCAACATTTGCAATTAAAACATTTTTAACACAATTTACAACCGAAACCACGAATTGAAGTAAAATCGGTTATTGTTGGAGAAGGATTTCCATGTGTTCAGTTTAATTCTTAATATTCATCGAAGTAGTAAATTTTTCTTTGAACAACGTAGCGTTAAAGCCTGTTAATTATTTCTCGTAGTTTATTGTCGATTTAAATGATTTTCTCATACAAGTGTTTATTGGCCACAAAAATAAATTAAATGCAATTCAAAATAAGGAAAATACTCAAAGTTCAGTGACTGTTTGTTTTTATACCCTTCATCAAAAAATGTGGAAAAGGGTACAACTAAGTTTGTCATTCCGTTTGTAATTTCTGCAATACCCATTTCCGACCCCATAAAATAGATATATTCGGAATTCTTATGCAAAGCGAACTCGATTGAGCGACGTCCGTGTCTATCCGCTTGTCTGTCTTTGTTAGTGTTGAAATCAAGTTTGCCAAGGCACTACATCAACTAGAGAAAATCGCTCAGACATAGTGTCAAAAGTGGGGATATTGAAAATCAGCCAGATCAGTCCATGTCCTTCGAGGCAGTGAGCAAAACGCCAGCCTACCTCTAATTTTTCCATATCATTTGGAGCAATGAAGTAAGTCCAATAGCGAATTAAAAAATAAGAAAAAAATACCAAGTGAAAATATTGGCGCTCGCCCATATTTTCCGAGTTACGGGCCTCTGAACTATTCAAATTTTTTTAAATATCAATATGGTTATCATTTTAAAGATTTTGAAGAGATTTTTAAGGAAATAATAAAGTTTTGTTTATTATGATTTATTACTTTTTTAAAAATTATTTTTAAATTATTTATTTTATTAGTTCTTTACGACTGTCATTGCCATTTTAATATGTTCCTTAAAAATTAACTACTTTCTAGTCGGTGTCTTTCTTTTTTTGCGTTACGCAAACAAGCAACATTTGCTATTCAAAGTATTTTTGTTTTATTTTTATACTGCACCAAATGTATTTTATTATTGAATATTGTAAATGACTCCAATTGTAGCATGATTGATTTAAATTTTAATCAAAACAGCCGAACAACATTTTATTGGGAATTTCTTCTACACAAATATAAAATTTCAACACACATATACACACGCACAAAAAAAAAAAAGAAAATTATATTTTTGATTAAAAAGAAAATCGTAAAGAATTTCTACTGAATTGAATATACAAATAATTCAACGAATGATATTTCCGAAGAATCCGTTTTTTATTTGAATTTAATTAATGCGTTTATTTTACTTTGTTTTCAATGATTCTGCCCATGAAATCTCTGTATGTTGTTTCTTTTTTGCAAAATGGTAAAATGTTTTGTTTTTAAGATTGAAATGTTTTGTTCTGGGTTTTTCAACTCTTAAGAAAAAGTTCTTTATATGAAACATTTTAAGCTTGACCGAGTTAAAAAGAATTAAAATATATTAATAACAATTGATGTGCGCACTTTAACCAATACCATACATGTGTTGTGTTTCAGTGAATAAATTATTTTAAGTCAACTAGGATAGAAAATGTTGAAAATTTCTGTTTTTCCGATAATTTCCGAGATACCAGTCCAATTAATAAATTATTGTTTTTTTTCTTAATAGAAACAAACAATAATAAAAAAATAAATTTATATAATTACCAGTATTTGGCGGTAATATGAAAAAAAAACATTTTTTATTTTGCTTATAATAAGTATCTCTTCTAATGTTCCTGGTGCTCGCATATCAATACTAAAAATTTGCTCAGTAAATAGGTGTTAAAGTAGATATGAATAAAAATTACAAAATTTGTCAGTTTCTTATTCCTCTCTATAAACTTTTAAAATATTAAAAATTGTACCTTTTTTACATTTTTTAATTGATGATTTTATGGCTTGAGAAGAAATGTACATTTTGCACAAAATAATCTGACCGTAAAAACTTAAGTGAGAAAACTTTACCTTTGACCCCAGTTTCACTTTGACTTTGTCGTCAGCAAAATGTGGCTTGAAACTACAACTCAAAGTGTAATGAAGAATTTAAATAAAAGTTTTTAGATCTACTAAATACAAACAACAAATAACAACAACTATCAATATTCCAAAGCACCCACACACAATTTGTTACGTATGAAGTAGTAGAAGTGCTAAAAGTGGTTGAAGACACATAAATTGTTAAACTGCACATATTTATTTAAAACAAAAAAAAACTGATAAAACTACTAACCTAAAAAAGAAGCACGAACCCAAAGTGTATTTAATACAGATATTTCACTTTGACACATTTTCAAAGATACACTGAAGAAAAAACCAGTAGAATATTGACTGACATTCTTTTGTATTGTGTTGAGAATTAATTTTTTTTTTGTTTGTTGTTTTTTGTTCAAAACTCCCCTTAAAAATTCTTGTTTGATAAAAATATCCATTGAAACCATTTATCTGTTTATCAGAAACTTTTTGCTTTGGATATGTTTTGTTGTTGTGTTTTCATTGCTTTATCGTAAATTTTTCTTTGCAGTTTATTGACTTTCGGTGCCCTGTCATATGAAAGTGTATGATTAACGACAAAACAAACTTAAATTGACAAATTAGGGTCAATTTTACTTTTCGTTTCTTTTTTTTAACAAAAATACAAATCATGAACTTTTACTTAAATAAACCAATTCTAGGGCATTTTCGAAAAACTTTATTTTCACCAATTTTATACCATTTTTTGTTGTCTTCACAGTTGTTGTTTAGTATTATCTTTTATGTCGACTGGTGATTGTGTTGACAAGTTTCCTTTCTCTACACATTCTTTGTTGTTTTTATGTTTATGAATGACCATTTTTTTGATTTTCTTCCGGAAATGTTACGCACTGATTGTTGGGCAGGCACTAAATGAAAAATGTACAACAACTATTACAACGACAACAGTAACAATAAAAACGAATTTTGTCTCAGAAAATAGAGATTATTTTTTATCACACAAAATAAAAACTTTTTTTTATTTTTTTTGCGAAACAGTGGCCGCAGAGATAAAGAATAAGAAAAAATATTACTTTTATGTTTTAGACAAAAAAAAAAAAAAATCATTAAGAATTATGTAAATTGAATGGTAGATTTTGTGACATGTAAGATAATGTCATATCATTTATTTATGTACGAGTATTTAAAATTATATTTCCTTACATTTTATTAATAATATTTGGTTTTTAAAATCTGGCAATCTTCATTTGACATTGAAATAAAAAAAATTCTTGGCTTTGATGTTATTGTAAATGTTTTTTGTCATTCGACAAGCCAAGTATCTGTAAATAAATTGGCAATAAAATTGGTTTCTTTCATTTGCTTTTTGAAGCTTAACAAAAAAGTTAAATCGATAATGAAATCGTCTGTGTAAATTAAAAATAACTTTTATTCATAGAATTTGTTATTCAACGTTGTTGCAAAAGTTTGAATTTATATAATAATTTGTCCCTGTTCAAGTTTCCTAGCTTCTTAATTGAAATAATGAAAATATATAATTTTTAACAATGGAACCGTCTCACTATAAAAATCAAGTTTATTTATTTTAATATACTAAATAAGCTTAATTTTCAGAAAGTCGCTACAACAATAATATACTTTTTCTCTTATTTTTCTTAATAAATTTGTTGCGGTAACAAGACTAGTAGCTGGTTACTTTAACCAAGGAACCAATGAATGAACTGCTTCTGTTTTCTTTATAAAGTCTGCATCTAAAATAACTAGATTAAAATGTTTTTAAGTTCATTAAAAATAATAACAATTTCGTTTTAATATTTATTTTAAAGAGAACTCTACATTTGTTTAAAATTAGATTTCAAATGAACAATATCTTTTGTGAGAGACGGTTCACCTTTACAAAAGTAGACAAATTATTATTTTTTCTGTCGTGCTGTATTTTGAAAATAGTTGGCTTTTAACTGAAAGCACTTTATCGAGTAATTTTCCAAAATTTTGTAATCTCCTTTTCGTTCGACACTAATTTTTCTGCCTAGCGATTTTTTTCAAATTTAAAAATACATCTGAAAATCTGAGAAATAAGGTGGATGAAAAGGTTCCACTAAAAAAGTTGGATTGAAATTTAGATGCATTATTTTTCGATTTTAAATTAATCAAATTGTGGCCGTATGTCACCTATTTAATTCCTTTAAATAACGTAAGTCACTAAACCATACGATACGTCTGTGCCTGCACGCATTATATTTCTTCTAAGGCATCATCGTATTATAGATGATTATGGAAGAACAGTCGAGAAGGTTGACATTTGCGAAAGTACTACAATTTCACTTAACTAATCGAGGATGATTTCAAACGCTGTTGCAAGTTGGTCGTCACGCCTCGCTAATTTAAATTTGAAACCTTAAGGTGTTAATGGCATTAACAAAATAACTTTTCTCCCACTTAAAAAAAAACAAAGAGAAAAGGTCTCTGTCTAAATCGATTAAAAAAATATTTTTGACAGATATCTGAAAATTAAAATCTTTTGTATAGAACCACCCTCGTAGGTTCACAAACACTCCCAAGGAGTCTGAGACAATTCTAAAGAACGTGTGTGTGTAGATGTGTGTGATTCTTTTGTTTGCCACTTGTTGTTTAACTACAAGTAGCAATATTCCCAATGGCGTTGTTGTAATTTTTTGTCTTAAACTAAGAAACTTTTAGCAGCCTTCCAAGGATTGCCAACCTTTTTCCGGCATACATACATACATACATATTTATGCATACATCCATTTGCAATTGTATTTGTTTTTTTAAATTTAAATTTCTTTATATCAACACGTGTTAATGTGTTAGTTAGTTTGCATTAGAAAAATGTGTGACAGTGTGTTTGCTAGTATTTCATTGTAAAAAATGTCCCTTTGCTGCTGCTATTAGTTTTGTCGTTTGAAATAACATTTACGTGCTGAAAATGGTCAATTGTGCTTAAACATGTTGCTGTTACTTTTATTTATTCTCTCAGCTGCTATTTTGTTTAAGATATTGGTGTTGGTGTTGTTGTTAATATTTTCTTTTTGTTTTTTTTTTATCCTGTTTGTTATGTTTTTTTTTTTTTGTATGACGATGGTGATAATGATAAGTGTTGGGTAATAAACATGAAAATTATATGTTATTTAAAAATGTTTCTCCGTTTGTCGTGTACACCCATGTACGAGTGAGTATGATTTTTATTTTTATAAAATTTTGCAACAAAAGAAATAAAGCTACAAAGTTAAGAAAACTACATCACGATATAAGAAAATAAAAACTGATTTAGAAACATATTTTTCTTAGACGATTACGGGTACGCTCAAGGGGATTTTGTCTCAATCAGTAACATTGTTGCCATTGGCGTGGTTATTATAAATATTCTATGTTCTATATCTGATGGAAATATTGAAATTTTTTCAAAAGCCAGAACAAAGAACGACATAAACTTAATATAAATGCCTCAAAAAATCAACCAACATACGAGTACATTCATAAATTTACGACACATTCACCTTCATAATAGGCAAGCAGTACCCACGACTTCTACAATGTGTCATTTTTAATTTTCTTAAAATTTAAATTCAGGAAAATGTATTTTTTTTAGTAATTACACCAACAACACAATTTTTCATGTACAGAAATGGTCCTGTTACAGTTTTATTATATGTATAAATAATACAGAAGGCGTAAATGTTGACCTCTTCGCAACATGAAAAAAATGTTTAAAAACAGCGTGTTTGGATTACGAACGTAAATTAAAAAATAAAATAAAAATTGTATATTTATTTCTAAAAATTGTTTTGCTCTGTTAAATAATTAATGCATGTTTTAAGAATTCATACAACTGTTATGAATTTAAGTTTAAAAATTTATAATTTATTTGAATCAACATTTTAGATGATTTAAGCGATGTAGAGTTAAATTATTGATAAGTAGTAGAATGTTTAAAACTTTGCATGATATGCTTTCTCGAATCTAATGTATTCCTTATAATATATGTAATTGCTAATGAAACACCGCAAATAAAACTGTATTAAGTTTAATGGATCGTACTAGTTGAAGTAGCGTACGTCTCAAAGATTGTTTTATTTCAATTCTGTAGCTGATGGGTTTATATCTGTAAAAGTTTAAAAAAGTAATTTCTGTACTTAATTCAGACATCTTCGCATATGATATTCCAAAGCTTCTCTGTGAATGGATGACACATAGATTATTTTTCTCATTATATTTACAATTTTTTTCGAATAGTATTTAATGTGTCTATCTACCCAAATTGGGATTTCAGTACTAATGTGCTGGGGTACTTCTCCCAATTAACAGATAAGATTTTAGGAAATACACAAGTCGTTCAAAAAAACTTTCTTTCTTAAATATTATTTGTTAGTTTTAAATGTAAGAATCTAATCAGTTTAATGTTTTATCAATAATGAAAATAAACTTAAGGTGCGGTAATATTAGTCAAATATTTTACCAAAAAACCGTAACCACTTTTTTTACAAATGTTTATTCAAACTGTCTTGACACGCATCAGTACGAATAATGATTTATAATAAAATAAACTCTAACTCGTATTTGTTTTTTTTTATATGGACAAAATTACATGTTGTCATGCAAAGTCATAACGCGTCGACGATTTGGTGCACTTAACACCTTAGATAAACCATCTTTACGAACTTACGAACAAACTCTAAACATTTAATTGAATTCGGTTTGACCGATCGAGAGTTATAAAGTAACAACACACTTGCAACAATTTAATATACTTATATGGATGTGATATCTTGCCTTTTATGTTGAGTAGGACAAACATTTTTTTCCATAGTTTAGTGGTTGATTCTTTTTGGTTAAATATTGGACTATTCTGATCGAACTTTTATACTATTAGTAATTATTTTAGTCAATTTGTTTTACCATTCTTTGTGTTTAGCCAGAAGTTGTTTGTCTTTTGGATTTTAACATTTATTTTATGACCGGTCCACCCATTGTGTTACACTCATACGGTGAATTTGTGACTATTTTTGAATATGTTTTTATTGCTTTGTCTTAAAAACGAGAAGAATATTTAAGAAGCTTTTCTTTGTACTGATCGGTTTTTGGTATTTTTCATTTTTTTGCTATTAAAATACACTTTTATTAAGCTTTCCATTAAACTTGATTTTTTTCTTTTTTTTTTTGCTAATAAACGTTCCTTCGAATCTTTTGAAGTATAAGATTTTTGTGCCAGAATGTAAGCACATATTACAAACACGTAAAAGGCTAAAATGGGAAACCGGAATAAGAAAATAAAATTTAAGTAAAAGCAAAAAGAAAAGAATTGAAATGATGAAGAGCATTGTTCGTCGTACCAGGGAATTACAAACAAAAAATAATAGAAAAACCCGAACGCAAAAACATAAAAAGAAAAAATATACATCAAAGATTTTTTAACGGGAAACACCCGTTATGTTGTAGTTAGTAGTAGTTAACTGCTAGTGTTGCCACTTTAACTTTTGACGGGAAACTGGAAAAACCATTAATTTTCATTAAAAAAAAATCACAAGAATAGAATGAAAATGAAAAAAAGAATATAAGAATATGTATGTACGTATGTATATAAAATTAAAAAAAAGTTTAAAAGTTTGTTTTGAAAGGAACAAAAAAATTTAATGATTTGCAACAATTAGATGGTTTTTGTAGTGTGTGAGTGTGTAAAAGGTTTGAACAACAAAAGGAAATCTAATTTTAAGGGAAATTATATTTTAGTTTAATTCTTTAAAGTGAAAAATATTATCTTTTTTGTGAAGGCGTCCAGATAAATATCATAAATAATAAGAAAAAATAAATAAATAAATAAAAAACATTTAAATTGAAACTTTAAAGTTTTTAGTTAATTTGTGTGCAATTTTTATATTTTTTCCCAATTGGGATGAATATAGACTGACTGTACACCATGCAATTTATAGTATAATTTTTTGAGTTATTACTTGCTTTTACGGCATATTTTCCAAAATATATAAGAACTTTTAATTAATAGGTTTTCTTTTGCGCAGTTAAGAATGTAAAATTTTAAAATATACATTAGAATTTATTACTTTTTAAACTTATCATTTAAATTTTTAAAATTTATTTACCCTTACATAATTTGTTATGATTGTTTTCCTGCATTTTTAGGTTAAAACTAATAAATTTGAGCACACAATTCCAAGAAGATTGCTTCTACGCAATGGATTGAAAAGATGGATCAGTGCAGCTAAAGAATATTTTCATATGGAAAATTTTTCATATAAAACAGTTCCTTAAAATGTTTCCATTATCGAAATATTTCTTTTGAAACTAAAAATAAAAATATACAATCAAACATCACACGTTTGGAGAAAAAATCTAAATAAACACTTCAAATATTAATCATCGGGTGATATTAAGAGTAGAAATACATTTCATTAAATCACCCGTATTTAATCTCCGGTTACAAAGTTTTGTTTCTGATGTGTTCGTAGTCAAGCCCCATGTCAAACAAGGCTTTACTAGGTTACCCATTAACTAGAAAGGCCCAGACAAGGTCGGGTACAGGAAGCTAGTTATACCTAAAATAGTTAAAGAACAAAAATGGATTTTTTTATATTTAATTTAAAATACTCAAACTTCAACGGTATACTAATGACAAGTGTAAGTATGAATTAATGAAAATGTTGCACGTAAAAAGAATTGTTATAATTAAAATTTCAAGAGCTCACTTCTTTAAATAAAACACTCAAAAACTTACATTAACGATGCATTTACATGACAACATGCATTTTGTAGAAACACCTTAACAGATGAAATAAACAATTTCTATTTTCATGCAAACATGCAGCGTTAAACATGTCAACAATTAAAAGAAACAAAATAATATAAACGAAATTCTGGAAAATTAGTTTTCACTTACAGCTTTAAAAATTCTGTCCGTATATTTCGTTGATCTGTCTCTCTACGTGATGATGTTACAAAAAATCAAATGAAAATTTGCCTTCAAAAAGTGTATTTTAGTCGAATAAAGAACCAACCTTCTATACGGTTGTACATGCGTATGTATGTATGTATGTACGTGTATACAGAAACAAAAGCAAAAATGATTTACGATTTTCATATGGACATAACATTTAAATTATACTTGGCACAATAACGATTTTCAATTAAAATAACTTTGCTTTCAATGACAAATTGTTGACACTTAAAAAATAGACTAAAAACAATAAACAAACAAGAAAACAGAAATAAAATGTTGTAATAAATTACATTTAATGCTGATGAAAAGTTTCTTTAAGGAAAGTTTACACACATTCGCACGACAACAAACATACATACATACATAAGTACATATAAAATTTTAGGATGTTAAAGCCCCCCGTCAATGAAACTGTTTATGTACATACTTGCATACACACATACATGAAAAAATGCATGTTCACATACATACATATATAAATTTCTACCTCATTAAATTCGACGCCTTTCGTATTCATGTTTAGAAAAAAAGTGCACCCAAAAGGGAAATTCGCTAGAACTATTCTTCTAACTGTTCATTGAGATGACTTAAAACACGGAATAGAAGTAGATCTTTATTTTTAATATTTCAAATAATAATAATTAATTATATTTATAATTAAGAATCTTTATATTACAATTTTAAAATATAATTTCTTAGCCATGTATTTATTCTTTGTAATCAATGTTTATGGGCCGTAGGGTATCAATATAAACTATTACGACATTTACATTATGCAATTTTTCATGAAACTAGCATGAAATTTTTGTGTGTTTGTGAAGCAGGAGGAGTAAGCAGTATGGCATTGCTTTAGTTTTGAGGGGATGTTACTGTTGTTAATTTTTACTTTTAGATAACGCGTAACGTTGTAACCTAAATAGAGAAAAAAATTGCATAGTGTTAATCGGGACTATATCGTGCTGGACAGTATAAAGTTTATCCTCATAATCAATTAACACAAATTAAAGCTTCACGGGTACCTACGTCTTTTTTTTTTGTAGATTTAAGTTACTCTAGAATCTACGGCTTTACGTGCATTATTTTTTAAATTTTAATAAATCAATAATTTTGGGTAAAATATATTGTTTAATGTTACTAATTATAAAGAGATTATAAAAAGTTAAATATTAATATTCATTCTTCATGTCTGCGCTTTAATGTTTAAGAAATAGTTATTTAAATCATAAAGCTGATTGTTGTGCGAAAAAAGAAAAACTATTTAAATCAATTATTAAACCCTTAAATATTAATTAGAATTTGCAAGTCTAAAATTGGTGGTTCCGATATCATTCAAATTTTATGAATTAATTTAAAAAATTTATGTCACATAAGAACTCTACTTTAGCTTGCGAAAAGTGTTACACAACTTGAAAAGTTTGACAAGTTTCTAGTAACTGGCGTCAATTTAGTAGAGATATGTTTTCGTTGTTGTTACCTATAAGTATGGAACATCGTGTTATGTTTTTATACCAAACTAGCTATTGCGCTTCGCTGCCCCAATCCAGCCAGTTTTTTTTATTTAATTATGCACTCTAATATGAAAGTTACTTTACGAAATTTAAAAACCCTTCCCCTCACAATTCCGTAGGTAAACGACAAAAAGTTGTCACTTTGTATGGGAAGTACCACGCCCACTCTGCCCACATAACGTACTTCTTCATATACAAAGTATACGAAAGAAAGGAACAAATACGCCCTAGCAAAAATGTTACGAAAAATTAAAAATTTTTTTTGTTGTATTGTGTTTTATTTGCTTATCAACGCATTTAAATAATAACATAATAACATACAAAAAAATTTTATAATAACGAAATATATATATATATGGTGGTTTCACTGGCTTGTGTACTCTCTCTCTCTCTCTCTCTGCTTTTCTTTTTTCTCATTTTTTTTTTGAATTTCCTCATATTTTCTTTTGTAAATCCTGTTTTAAGCATCTTAATGGATATCTTTGACGTATTCAGTATGCGTGTTGACTTTAGCTTTAACCGATTCTATGTAAAGAACAGAGGTGGAACTAAAGCACCTTTTTTAAAATACACATTCTGTTACTTCCGAAAATTGCAGCATTTAAGATGATAAGTCTCATCTTGAAAAACTTCCTTGTCATTCACCACATTGTAGTTGTACGAAGATATTATGTGTTTGTCGATGATCCGATGGATATTCACACGTTATGCCCCAGAACTTAAAATTCGTCTCATATCAGTTACCTGGAAAAAAGAACAGTAATAATTAAAAGGAGCAAATGCGAAAAATCCATAGCACAATTTGTAAAATATGGGACCCCAATATTTCGGCTTTTTTTCTGAAAGAAGCTTCACAGTTTGTACATCCTCTTTATTTTTAAGAGGAAACATAGAATGATGCTTCGAAATCCTTTTTTAATATTTCCTCTCCTGCACTGCCAATCGTTGCATATAACGCTTGCTGAATCCATTTATTCATTATATTGTTACTTTTCAATAAGAATTAATTTTTATTATTTATATTTTTATTTTTCAACAACACACCAGCACATACTTTGTAAATCGTAAGGTAAGCAAAAGCACTTTGGCGTAAATTACTTATTAAAATTAAACAGTGTGTTACACTGAATTCTTTACCATATTTAGCTCTCTGTCTATAGCACTGTATTATGTACATTATACAATATGAAGTAAACGAAAGCAAACTCTGCGTTACGTTTTGACTTCCCAAATATTAGTAACTGGGAAGATTCTTTACTTTATTCATTCTTAAAAAAAAGTTTGTCTAATAATTTAAAAAATAAAAAGTTATGTTGGTTTTTTAAACGGCTATGATTTGATATCAGAAAGTAAGGCTGATTTCCAAAATGTAAATTGCTTTGCATTCGAACAAAGTATACTGTTTCATAAAGCCGCTGTACAAAATATTTACAATGTATACGATTTAAAAACGTCAACAATGAGTATTTTTAAGGCAGTAAAAAAGAAACCAGGCATCAGTTTTATAGTTGATGTTTTGTTTGGTATCGGTTTGCTTACTTATAAAAAATAAAAAACAACCACAAAAAGTTTTTGTTCGCTGTCCCTTAATGGTTGCGATATTCGGATGTGGGTTCCATCTATGCAACCCAATACAAAAGGGAATGGGAGTGCACGACTAGACTTAAACTGTTCCACTGTTATTTGTTGGATTGTTGCGGTCGATGGGAATGTTAGAATTTTGCTTTTGAGTAGCAAAATTACTTTTATTGTTTTTTTAAATGAACTATATGCTGTTTCAGCTCCAACACAAAATCGATCACCCAATTCTCTAAAGCTATTTTGGTTGCTTAGCTTTCATAGAGTAAGGTATATCGATTTGGCTAATGGTAAACAAGGTCGCCCTTGCTCGTGCTTTGGCCACAAAGGCTCAAGCATGTCTTTTAAAGCCTATAAAAAATTTTAGAAATCGAGTGAAAATACTTCCTATTCTTTATGTTAAAAGTAGTAATTTTCGGCATTTTTGCAATAACTTGCCAAAAATTAACAATTGTTGGTATTGTTCTGCGCTGTAAGTGTTTCGGCTTCAGTTAAACATTCCTTTTTCTTTTGATAGATTTTATTACAGCGAGGAAATTTTGTGCAGAGTTTCCACTCGAATTTTCTGATAATTTAAAAAAATTATCAAATAAAAATTGTACACCCGACGTTTCCGTTTTTGTTTTTGTCAATAATAAAAATGGTGCATTGCAACATTTCTGTTTCATAATGAAAATGTAAACAAAGCATATAGTTGCTTTGTATCGGAACTTTGCATATAAAAAAAGTTTAAATACCGCAGTAAAACTGTATACAAACTTTGTATTCATACATTTTGGAAGTCAGCCTAATATTCATAAGCTGTAAATATTTCCTTTTAAGCATTAATCATTATTTATGTGGAAATTGACGTTATTAATTTCTATTTAGTTTTAAATAGGCATATCTAATAAATCTGGCACACATATATATATTATATAAATTTAATTTATGATTATAGTGCAATTTGTTCTGCTTAGGCAGTAAAACCCCATGTATTCGTACATATTTGTTATTACAGCTAAGAATCTAAAAGCTTACGAATAAAATTTATGTTGAACTTTCCAATATAAACACAAGTTTTCTTTTCTCTAAGTATTCTTGAACGAAGAAGATATTAAAAATGTTGTATAAAAATTATATCAAGAACTTAACTTTAGTTTTCAAGACCTAAGAAAACTAAACTTGTTTGTCGCAACAGAAGAAAGTTGTACATCATGAAATTATCCCGTGAAAGATCCTCAAGGAGCCACTCGTGTAAATATTAAACAAAATGTTTATCCATTATTAAAGCAACAACTATAAAAATGCTCATGTAACTGTACAATGATATTAAATAAAATTATGGCTTTCATCATCAACATTGTTGCAGATATGTTTTATACGCGACATTACACATTCATTATAAATCTTATTGTTGTGTTTTTTTTTATCAATTTGCTGTTTCTTTGTAATTGTTTCTTTTTTGACAGTTTTATTGGACAGTAATAAAATAAAAAGGTACAAAAAATTGTAGAAAGATGTTTACTCACCAACATGCACAAACACACATACACACACACATACCACAAAATTTCAGCACGAATATTGTTTATTTTAGGTGAAAAAAAAGCAAAAATAATCAAATAATATTTTCCTATGGCTTTGCTGGTCTGACGATATCCTGTTCTATTTTTTCAACTTCTTTTTAATAGATAAGCAATTTGAATATAAAAAGAATAATAACTACAACATGAACAGACACCAAAAATTATTTATGTAAATAAAAACTCTTATTAAATGATATTTTCTTGAGAGATAGAATGTAAAGATGCGAGTATATTTCTGTCAGTGACAGATAAATATGTATTTAAGCAAAACCTTATTTCACCTGTGGCCAAAGGAAGGGACAACAAATGTGTGTTTCCTGTGGCTACAAACAAGTACCGGACAGAATATCACAAAAAAAAAAAAAATCTTTTAAAAGAGGACACAACTAAACGAGAGCATTCAAATTGGGTACAAAACTAAACCGATAGTATTTATCTTAATCATACTTTTTGTAAGTATAAAATCTCAAAAGAATCCTTTAAACTAAAAAATGTACGTTCAAACACACATATGTATTGTGATGTATATGTATATGAAATGTGCTCATGAGATTATTTGTACATATGTCAGCACTTGGGTACGTGAGGTCGAATTTATTTATAGAATGCTACATCAAAGATGTATCTGTAGAACTGAATAAATATGTACATGTACATGTTGATATTTATGTGAGGATGTAGCCTGTAGTAATTGTCGTTATTCTTCTAATATGGGATATTTTTGATTTGTGCAAATGTAAGTGTAGGAGTGTGTTATGATAAATAATTCCAATATAACGTTTCAATATAAAACCTTACATGCATACAAATGTGCACTGACACTTCTTTCCATGAAAAATATGCCCCACATTATTTCCTTCATTTAGTACGCCCCATAATTCAGTCTCCCCTACCTTTTCCTGTGTTTTTTATTACAATCTTCTCATCTTGTGTTTCTGGCAATGAACCATTAGTTAGTTGGCTTCATCATTAGTTTGTATTGTTCGAATCACAGAACAAGATGTTCACAGTTGTCTTTTTGTGTGTGTGTGTGTGTGTTTGTTTCAAGGTTGTGTGCGGTTGTTGTTTTTTTTAACTTTAATATAAATGACAAGTGACATGCACCTTTTATAATGATAAATGTTATATTCGCTTAGGAATAACGATACGAGAAAAAACGACATCGTTGTATAACAACGTCTTGTGGGGAATCCAAATTAAATCATACAAATCATTTGTATTTGAAAACTGCAAACTTGTCCATATAAATTCGCTTATTAAATAGTTTTTGCAAAACCGATAGGCCGTACTGGTGTGGGAAAGCACCTACCTCAGCATATTACAGTTATACAAAAGTGAAGTATCAAGTGCTAATTTTAGGCTGTTGAACGTATTGTTATGTAATTTTTATAAAACGTTATTATGCTAGAAAATAAAAATTGATTTCATTCATTTTACACTCTATGATAAATGAACACATTACGAAAGTTTGCCTGTCACTGTTGCCGGGATTAAGGACTCTTTATACTGTCAACTGCAGCTAATCCTTTTCCAATACCAATATTAATATTTGTATGATTTTTCATCAATTTTAGTTTATAACCAGGTAATGACTATTGAAAACTACTGCTTCAAATCAATGTGCAATTTTACAAAATACGTGCACAAAATCATTTTAAATGCCAACGATAAATATTGCAGGTTGTTTTGTGATTAATGGGAATAATTAAAACAGCACAATATTCCAACGTTTGTTTTTTTTCGCTTAAATTGTATGTGATGGCGTTTTAAATATGTAAAAGTTTTATTAGTTTAGATTATAAAATTTATTTATTAACAACACAAACATACATACTTGGTACATAGAAGAAAGAGAAAGATGAAAGAAGAAGAAGAAAGAACATTTTAAAAATTTATAGAATATTTAAAATTTCATCATGAAAATGCTGCAACTAAAAATGCGCTTGATTTTAATCAAACACTTTGTTTGAATTTTAATTCTCGATGCTTTAAGTTTAGGATTTCTAATACAAAAACAGCCACCTTGTCGCTATTGTATTCTACTGGAGCCCTGAATCTATAATTTGGACGGGTAAAAGTAACTTTGTGGTGGAGTTCAACCTTATGCATTAATTCTGTATAATCTGGAGTTTTGTTAGTTGTTTAAACTGAATGAGTTGTAGTTCTTGTGTAAATATTTGTGTCATGCAAAGATTTAATTGAAGAAAATTATAAAAACTCTGACTTAGTCCAACTACGAAAGAGGCATGCAAACGAAAAATACCTTTTGGCCTTGCAACGGGTAGAGAAGTAAAGCTCTTGATCTACACTAAAAGCGTGGTCAAACATGTTTAGAGGTTTTGTGCTACATACGCAAATTAAGTGTATTGGTGGAGTTATTATCTTTAAATTGCTATAAATTTCTTTCAAGTAAGTATTTTTATTTTTGTATTTAGATTTTATTTACATTTTTAATTGAAGCATGTCCTGTTGTTAAGGGTATTATAATGCATCCTAAAGCATTGATATTGTGCAGAGAAACAATATCAAAATATTTGAATTTATAAGTTTAAGAAAAGAAAAAAAGGAAACAAAAATAATTAGAAAAAAGAGATACAAAATTACAATGATGAACTGATTTATTCGTAATATGTACTTATACATTTCCTCTTAAAATTATCTGATTCTCAAGAATATTTATTGAAGACATAATTGTTCTTAAATATGTATACCACTTTCTAATGTTTTGTTGTCGAAAAAAAAAAACGAATTTAACAAAAAAAATTGTTCATTCGATTGTAATCAAATAGTTTGACCATAAAAATAAAACTTAAAATGTTATAAAATAATTGGTTCACAAAATATTTCAAACAAAATATTTGACTTAGCAAAAAATATAGACAGTAGCTACAAATGGCCAGAATAATGCTGAGATTTTAATATTTGCTTTCTAATTGAGATTTTGGTTTATTAAATAAATACGACTAAGAATTAATCGACACCAAATCTGAATATTCCTAGATTAAAAGATTAAGAGAGAAAGTAAGAGCAATTAAAGTCGTAAAGTAAATATACATATGTATGTATGTATGTTTGTATGTATGTATTTTTTAATAACTTGCATATGAAGCAATTTATTTCTTTATAAAATAAATTGTAACAAAAAGTTTTTAAAGATTATTTTGTGTGTGATTTTTGGAAACATAATTTATGCCCGTAACATTTGTGTTGAAACAGAAGGCAATAATTCCATGTCTGCGTAAAGTTTAACACTAAAAGAAAAGAAATTGTACAAAGTTTTTAACAACTGTTTTTATGTAGAAATACATTCATAATATTTTTAAATTTAATACCAAATGATGTTTTTAATCTGATTTGAAAATGCAAATTTTCAAAATCTACTTATTGCATTTCGGCCTATTTCGATTTGAAAGTTTTTCTTACAAAATAAAATGTTAGAATTTTGCAACAACATTCTTCCCATTTTAAAAAATGCCACAACCCTTAAGCAAATTGAAAAAGAAAAATGTTAAAAAATTTTAAAATTTAAGTAAAAATTTTAATTTTTATTAAAACCGACTTATTTTAGGTGTTCTTCTACATAATTTATATAATTGAGAATGCAGAGTTTTATAAGAATCGATATTTGTAGATGCAGTTAAAAAAGTTTTAAAGCAGACATATTAAAGAAAATAGACAAAACATGAATAGTGTTAAGGGCAGCATGAAGGTTTACATGAAATTAAAATATTTTGGATAACAGCAATACAAGAATAAATCTATATATATAAAAATGAATGTCTGTCTGTATGTTTGTGCTTTATAGGAGGCCAAACCCTTGGACCGATCTTCCTGAAATTTTCACAGCATGTTACTGTGACTCTGGAAGGAATAATAGGCTATATGAAGTTTTAATTGGACAACGGGGCGTGGCACCGCCCATACAACCCAAAAATTTAAATCGCCATATTTTGGCCATTTTTTGACCTACGTCGACGATATTTGGTACATATGTTACTGGCATAATTAGGAATACGTACCAGGAGAAAAGTGGGTGGGATCCCGCCCCTTTTTAGAAAAATTAAAAATCGTAATATAGTCTTAACTACTGGACCAATCGTCATTAAATTTTCGCAATAGGATATTCTTGACGATATAAAGTTGGGAGTGGACACAGGGGCGTGGCACCGCCCATACAACCCAAAAATTTAAATCACCATATTTTGGCCATTTTTTGACCTACGTCTACGATATTTGGTACATATGGTATTGGCATAATTAGGAATACGTACCAGGAGAAAAGTGGGTGGGACCCCGCCCATTTTTAGAAAAATTAAAAATCGTAATATAGTCTTAACTACTGGACCAATCGTCATTAAATTTTCGCAATACTTTTAATTTTATTTAATAACGAGGGGGGTAGCGAAGCACACCGGGTTCATCTAGTAAAATATAAAATAAGTTGCCGTGACCAAAAAAATTGTAGAAATATAAAAATATTTTATTAGTTGACGTAAAGAAGACTCTGCACATTTTTATCCCGTTTCTGTATTTGCCAAATAACGTCAATTTATAATTAAGCAAAATTGGACTCAAGATATCAAAAATATAAACAACTTGTTTATAATTAATAAATTTGTTTTTTTTTTTTCTAAAAGAAAATAAATACTTTAAATGGAATCAGGAATTAGATAATGATTTCCGGTGATCAATTTTGTATTTATTTTAGTTATAATTTAAATTATTTCTGAAAAGGATTTAAAGTTAAAAATAATTTTTATTTTCAAAAATGCATTTCAGCCCAAAAACAATATGCTTTTCATATAATATTTTTACATCAATACAGACAGTTAAATATAATATTTAAAAAATGAGTTTGTATTTTTAAAAGTTGCGCTTCTTTTTTTTTATTAAAAATGTATCACATTTTGTTTTAGAAATAAAAAAATTATTTTTAGAAATAAAAAAAAAATTTAGTTTTGTTTGGTAAATTGAACTTTTCTTGGATTGAATTACTTTCGATTATGTTATATATTGATACCGAAAAATTTGAGCAGCATTCCAGTTTTTGTTTCATTTGCTTACCATGGTAAAAAAATACCTGGCTTCTGGGTTGCAAAAGTAAAGCAAATTTTCTTTGCTCAGATGCCTTAAATAACAGCGAATATATTTTGAGTGTAGTGTGTGTGACTGTGTTTGTTTGCCAAATATTTTCTTGTATTTTATACTTTTTGGTAAAGCTGAACATGAGGTAATTTAACTTTGAGGTTGGATTTGAGCACACAAATCTTATTTTAAATCAAAAGTAAACTAAAGTTTCGACTTACAAATTCATACATTAAGGACACAAGCCTACCAAAAAAGTCTGTCTGCTTGTAATACATATGTGCATACATATGTATAGAATATTATATTCTTAACTTATAAATAACAGTTTTTTGTAGTGAAAGTGGTTCTTGTGATAAATCAGAGTATACAGTTGATTATACCACACACAATTGCTAACTTGAAAACGAGTCGTCTGATGTCGGTTAATTAAAATGCAAAATTTAAACTTGAGTCCCTATACCATGCGGTAGTTTCAAGCAATAAATTCCTTGTTATTTTAAGCTTTTTAAGATATAAATATTGAAATTGGTACTAATATTTTTATTATAATAAAAATTAAAATGTATAAAAATTTAAATTCAAAATTGGCCAAGAAACCCCATGCGACAAAATCGATGTTGCCCTGTGTAATCCAGCGACCATAAATTTGTATGTTTATATGTATTCGATTGCAGGTGTGAAAATGAATAAAAATTTAAATTTAAGATATCTCTCATTACCAAAACTTTTGCAGTAGTATTTGTCTTTTTGTATGTAAAGTTAAGTTTCATGTTGAACAATTACAATTTCTTTAGGTTTTGACTTTGAAAAAGGCCAACGTACACACATCCAAGTGTATAAACGAATTTTAAAGTATAAAAAAATAGGTTTTTACAAAGTTTTTGAAACTTTTCTATAACAATTGAAATATCTTGAGGATCTTTAGAAGTGATTACATTATTAATACAAGTTTAATAAGGAACGTCAATGTGTAAAACTTTAGAAAAATATATGAGTCGAAAATGTGTAACGGCTTAAGAGCTCAACAAGAAAATTTCATACATAATTCAGTAAATTCTAATTTCGATTTAAGCGTTGAACACGTCATCTCTTTTATGTATTGCATTTTCTACAGCATAAGTTTGCATTTGACCACTTGTAACTTTTTTTTAGACTTGTTCTTCTCACAAAAGATATTTCTCGTCGTTGAAGTAAACTCTTTTCAAAAGTTTACACAAAATTCCCATTGTATGCTGTGTCTACACTGTTTCAATTTATTACAAGGTTTCTGTTGTCGAGAAAATGTTTGCTTTTAAACAAAACAATATAAATTTGAATGGGAAAACATAAAAAAAATTAATAGAAAAGAAGAACTTAGTTTTATTTTCCACATGAATAGTGTTTCTTGATTCCGCAGTAAAATTCCAAAATAATTCTAAACCATAATTTAAGCAATCAATATAAAGTGCACACAACGCTGAACTTATGTAAATGTGCAGGGGAAGCCAAAGGAATTATTAATCGCTACACTACAACTGGTTATTTTCATAAAATGTATAGACGAAGCCTGTGACTTCATAAGACTGCAACTTTTTAATTAAATAACTGCTTAAGATAAAATATTAGATGGTTATATTCTCAATAAAGGACGATATAACATAAATTTATTCCTTATAAATAAAAAAAAGAACGGAACTCATTTTCATGTAATAAATTTGTAACATTGTAATCATGTATGTGTGACTTTATTATAACTAACTGTATAAATTAAGATACGATGAATAGTTTTATGCAATTATATGATATTTATTAAACTGTTAAAGAGTTTTGAGTGTATTAAATTAATTGGGTTAAACAAGACAAATATCAGGGAATCTACCTGCATAATACTATTTAAACGGACAAAAATTACCTAAACCCACCACCTTTTATTCTTAACACTATCTATTTTTAACACTATCTCTTCAGTTTTAATAAAAACGCGGCTTGAAAATGATGTTATCACATCGAAAGCGCTCGCCAAACATCCAAAGTACACAGCCAGTGACGACGGTTATTACCGAAAATTATAACAACAGTTTTGAGTGTTTTTAACCAAACATAAGGTTTTTTAATAAAACAACCGTGTTCATCGTCAAAATGTGACTGGCTCTTTTATTACAATTATCTTTTTACATGCCTTCTTATATTTACTTTTTGGGGTGGCCAGGTGGCTAAATATTTGCAACAATTATTTCCAATTATTATTTCTACATTATAGAAATATTTATTTTACGCAATGGTAACTTCGGCATGTACTCGTATGTAAGAACTTTGCGATTAAACAAGAATTTTAATATGAAATATTATACAAGGGGAATCACTATTGCTCGCATACCACTTGTACGGCTTTAGTTTATTGATTAAGTTGTTTTCTTTTGAACTCTATAATTTCTTACAACTCAATCAGCTTTAAGCAGTGAAAAAGCTTGATTTTTAAAACAAATCCTTGAAGGAGCGATGCTTGTTTTGTTTATATTTGGGTTAATGACATGTGTATTTTGTGCGCATGTGTTGCTTGCAATCTCAAATGCGTAATTAAAATTTAATTGTTATTCTAATTTATTAGTGCACAATTTCGAAATTTTGTTCACTTCGACAGACACTATGTATTTCTAAGTCTGAAATCAGTCTCGCGTAATTTTTCTGATACATATTTTTTTGTTTATTTTATTAACTTAATTTAAATTTGTCATTGCAACTGTTATTGTAATCATTTTTATAAAAATATAGTTTGCAGTTTTAAACAGCTTTTCAATTTTTCTTATTTTAGAAGAAGCAATAACAATCCCTTAATATGTTTATAAGAATTAAATTTCTGTAAAAAAAAATTTCTTTGTTTTGTTTATTGCCTTCATGTTTATGTTTTTCATTCAAGTTTTTTCTTTTCCAACAGAAATAATTTAAATTATAAGCAGTATCGTTGCATCGGCTTTAAATGTTTACATCATTTATTTAACCAACAAAAGTAATCAAAAATAGTACGATATTAATCTTATTATCAATTATTTCTTAATTAAATATAATTATTATTAAGTTTGTTAGATGAAGTTTACACGCCGTCAGATACACTGCCTGCTATTTGAATAAGGAATCACCTTTTTTAAACTTTAATTAGGTAACTAAAGTGCAGAAAAAAAAATTATTTTGCACAACCAAATTTCAAGGTTTTAGTTTCCCTAAGAAATATAAAATATACATGTTTTTATTATGCTAAAATTATGCATTTATTCAAAGGCATGAATTTCGAAATAAAAAATTAAAACAATTTTTTTTTCTGAACTTTAGTTAAGGAAATATACTTAATTCAAATTTAGAAAATTTGATTCCTTATTCAAGTGGCAGGCAGTGTATATTTATTTTTAGTTTAAACTAAACGTCAATTAGCACGCTGATTTCGACTCTGAATCGTAGGATATGGACGATGCAATATCGTTGCAGTAATTTTTTAAAGATTGTGCAAAATGCACCGAAAAATTAAGTAGAAGAAAAAACCTCTTAACGGGACTTGATATCGTCGGGTTATTCTTACGATTTATGGCCTTTGTTTTTTAATCGAAGCATAAATAAATTTAATTTTAAGGAATAAATAAGATTTTTTATTATTTATAAATCATATTACGTTTTATTTTACAAACTAATTTTGAGATCTGTTCTCTAAAAAAAAAACGCAACGAAGTATAAAATCATCATAATCACACGCACACACAGGTTCTACTAAACAGAAATAATCCTCTGATTTATAAAAGATTTAAACGTTGAGACCGTCAGCTGCCATTTGGCGAATGTCCGACGGAAAACTAATACGTTATGTGTCTGATAGTAGTGCTGGTGAACGTAGCATCCTACTGCACGATAGAACAACTACGTCAGCGATTCCCAACTAGGAAGATTTTTGGGCGTTACTATGCAAACTTTAAATAAAAAATTAAATACAAATTAACTTGTATACTGAAGTTCTGCGCCAATAGACATTCTTTCAAGCAGTTAATCGTGACCTTAAAAACTGGTTGTAAAGAGGTCAAAAGGGGAAATTCCAGAAGGTATCAAACCTGAATAAAGGATAAATTGGCAATGATACTATTTAATTCAATGATGGGAGTAGAATTGTAGTACTGCAACTGCCGTAAAGCTTAGTAGACTCTCAGGAGATAAGATCAATCTAGAAACAACAGTCACACTGCTCAATTGGCAGACCTTCTCTTCCAGGGTTCGACTATAGATAAATTAATCGGACACGTCATGATTTCTTAATATTTAAGTTCAGTTAAACTGAGTTAATATTGGCAGACAACTACGTATTGACAACAGGTTGTGATGAGATAATAAGCTGTAGTCTATAATTAATTTTATTAACATACAAAAAATTAAATAACAGTTTATTTTTCTCAATATTTTTTGTCGAAAGTTTCAAATCCTGAATTTATAAGACTGGTTGAGTTAATAATATTCTTCAATATATTAATTATTTACTTAATATATTGTATTCCGTTGCGATAAGGAATCCTTTTATCATGTGCAAAATTTTTGATTTTTTAAATTAAAGACAAAAGAAATTAGATGCTGAAAATTAAAAAGACAGAAATAATTTTGTTCGATATTTTATTTATTACTGTTTAATGTCGTTATTTTTAATTCTTTAATTATTTTCAAAATATCTTTATATTTAAATCTAAATACCCGCTGTTGCATGCTGTTTGTTTATTTATAATTCTCATAAGAAAAAATGCAAAATTAAATTTTCTTTGGCGCATGTGTTTTAATAAAATATTTTTTTGTTTAGAGTTTGCAAAAACATGGATGCAGAAATGCATCATCTATTATTTGCAACGTTGATGTGAAACTTATTCTTCCTGGGCGTCGAAATAACTATCACATTCGACGTAAACTTTTGGCTGACTGAGAGCCAAGAATATTGCCATCATTCACACGCACTTTTAAGACGTTGATATGTCTTAATTTTTTATTGCATTTTTTCTTCTTAGTTCATTTATTTTTGCTTCCACTGATTTTTTTAACGTGCCAACATTTTAAGCTTACATCCGCTCTGTTCGTCATATGACATGTCAGTCAATTCCTGCTGTTTTCAAATTATGCAGTAAAACTTCTACTTCCAATTTTTGCACATTGTCCTGCAGTCCACTGCTCAACATTGAGGAATTTTTATTTGTATTGTTTTTTAAAGCAAATTTTAAATACGAATAATCGTAAGTCTTAAAACTGGTACCGTAGAGTTCTGACGGACAAGAAGTTATAGATGTCAAATCTAAGTGTGTACCAGAAATACGTGTTAAAAACGGAAGCTACTTTTCAAATATTAAGCCAAATGGCAAGCTTATTGTCGATTCAAGGAAGCCAACCAATCATTTGTGAAAAATATAAAAATTGTCCGTGTACATTTTGGAAAGCCATTTTTTGCAAATTTCTAAACTGGCTGGATATGATGGATTTTTTATCTGTATGTATGTATATGTGTGTAAAGTTACTTCATTGATATATGACTTATGCAAAGATTTTTTACTTTACAAAAACCAAAAACAATAAAAAAGTTGAAGAGAAAAAACTTTAAAAGAAGAAAAACGAATATGAAATAGAAAATATAAAGAAGCAAAGATAAAAAAAAATTAAAATGCATGTTTTCATCTTCAGACGAGACTTCATAGCGCCGTTATGACTGCAAAATCTTAAATTTTTTAAGCAAAATTTAAACGAAAAAAATACAAAACTAAAGAAAATCTAAAACGTGTAGTTGTCCTTGTATTAAGTAAATGCAGGGGTGACTCTACCAGTTTATTAGTTGTACAGAGAGAAAAATTATTGGTTTTAAAAATATTTACGTTGCCTCTGTTAACTTGAAAAAAATTAAAACGGGACACTAGCCAGCCAAAATTTAGGCGCCACATTACGAAATTATAGAAATATAAAATCTCACAATCGTAAAAACTTTTTAATAGAATTGTTTGCTGGCTGGGTGTATATGTTCATTGTATAATATTTGTCAACTTATTAGTGTAAATTGTAGAACAAAAAATCACAATGAATAATTATCTTTATAAATAGCAAATATGCAAATCTATATCTTATTTATTATACTAGATTTTTTATATTAAGAATGAACTGTCTCAATTTTCAAAATATTTTTTTTTCCAGTGTGTGGTTGTGTTTATCATACATATATTTAGTGTACTCAAATAAGACCTTTTGCTTAAAAGAAACAACATACATAACAAAATACACATATTAAATGAAAACTATTTTTCTTACAATTTGCTAACAAAAATAATATTATGAAAAAAAAATGTGAAAGAAATACAAAAAGAAATCATTCGTTATTCAATGGTCCATTCAAACCAACTGCTCTCCTATAATGACACATTCGACAATTGAATGAATAGAACTACTACTACATTCATAATCGGTCCTCAATACACACAGAGCCACACAGGCATTCCAACACTCATACACTTTCTGCATTACTGCTGCCATTAGATTCGTTCTTTATGCATTTTCTTCTCTCGTCTCAATGTTTATCTTGTGAACTGCTCGTATATTTATGTCTTAATGTGTGCGATGGTGTGAATGTATGAGCATCTATTTCTAAAAATAGCATACAATACACACTTACAAATAATTACATTCTGATTCCTTTTGCCCTTTTGTGAAGTGGCTTTTAAGTTGCAGTTTTATTTTCAATTATCTTAATATCTTGGCCAAAAAGAAAAATTCAAAGTTGTGGGTTTTTTTGTAAAACTTCAAAGAAAGTGGATTTAAATATTTTTGTTTAGTTTTTGAATATTTCCAAAATCTTAAAAGTTCAATCATCCTAAATTGTTTGCCAAAAATTTACAGAAAATGATAAAAATTATAAATATAAAAACTTCAACTAAGCAAATGACGAATGAAGTCATACGAGAGTTGTTTGAGCAGGATTTTATTGTACTTTAAAAATTTTGAAATTTGAAACTTGCCATTGCATTTTATACTTGAATAAATAAGAAGAGAATATTAACTGAATGTACCAAAGAGAAAATTCCAAAACCTGTGTGAATACTGCAAATTTGTTAGAGACTCAACACATACGATATAAATATTATTGCAGAAATATTTAAACTACAACAAACTTTGAGTGATCATTTTATTAGTGGATATATGAATCTGAAATGTGTTGAGGAGTTTAAATTTCTGAGAATTTTTTTACTTAGGAGCCCGGACTGGAATTATTGGTGATGTGACCATCTTCGAAACACAGCCTAGAAATAATAATAATAAGAAATATTTTAGTTTCTGCCGGATCTATACCTATTACAGCAGAATATACAAATTATCGTTAGTTATGATTAGGCAGGGTTGGGAAGCTCTCGAATTGCCACCCTTAAGCCACTTATGCCGTCCGTCTAAGTCGTCATCACTCTTACCTGACGCTATTTACTTACCCATACCTTATCTGACAGCATTATTTACGTAAATATATTTTCTCTTCATTATTAAACAAAAAAACATACAAATTAAGAGCGCTTTATTCGGCTATGCCGAATTTTATATACCCTTCACGATCTATGTAAATCTAGTTTAGTAAAGTAACTTCAACCAAAAAAGCCAATATTGGGGTGACAGAGAATTAAAAAACAAGAACATCAAAATGTCATCGGCTCTTAATGGGTTAAGCGTTTTTAAAAATGATTGGGATTTCCTTAAAGATCTCTTCAAAAGCTTTCCAATGAACCCATATTCGTATTTTAAGAAATTAAAAAATTTCAGAGTCCCGTAACTCATGTTTTTTTTTCTTATTTTTTCTCTATCGCCCCATATATTTATCTTTTTGCTTGGAGTTACTTCATTGATTTAAATAATATGGAAAAATTAGAGGTAGGCGTGGTGTTTTTCTTGCTGCGTCTAATAACATGGACCGATCTTGCTGATTTCTAATAGCACTTCTTTCGACACTATGTGTGATTTTTGTTGATATTTGTTTGCAATGGTAAACTTGATTTCAACATTAACATGGACAGACAGACGGACATCGCTCAATCGACTTCGCTATGCATAAGAAGTCAGAATATATGTACTTTATGGGGTCGGAAATGGATATTGTAAAAATTACAAAAGGGAATGACAATATTAGAAATACCATTTTTCCACTTTTTGTGATGAATAAATATTCAACTGAAAGGAACCTTAAAAGAACTGCATAGACATTTTCATAAAATCGAAACATAAAGTATTAAGGGTTTAAGTGGAAGAAAATAATGTTGTGCAGAATTATAATACTCCAAATCACAAATAATGGTTTTCAACAACTTTTTGAAACGATGAAAAGTAAACTGTTCTCATATAATTAGATCTAACTAGGACTGACAGTCAAGTTTAATTGCAACTGTTTTGCCGTATACGGCGATGTTATTTAACAAACAAATTGTTAATTTTGTTGTTTCATATCAATTTATTTTATTTCATTCAACAAACAGCCGCTGAACTTGTCAATTATTTGTAACGAATAAAATATTTAAATAGGATTGCAACAAAGGAGATTACATTTGTTTTCAGTTTATATAAGTTTAATTGAATATGGAATTACGTAAATACATGTGCACAGCCGATTATTTAAGTTATTTTACAAATAAAAATATTTAGTGAAACATCAAATTTTCATGAAGGTTTTATAAATTATTAATTTCAAAATTCTACAATGTTTACAGTTTTAGCAAATACTCCCATCGTCATCAGATTTTGTTATTTTTGATTATTTTAATACAAATTTTTGTTTTTGTAATTAATTTTTAAATCTATAACTCACTGACGTATTAAATTATTTTTAGTTAAACGATTTGTTCAAGTTCACACTATAAATGGTACAACTGTTTGCCATAAAAAAAAACAAAATACCTGGGGAATGATTTCATATTAAGTCACAGTGGAAGGGAAGGTTTTTTAGTTCTTGTAATTTTACAGTTTGAATGTAGAATTGGGCTTCTTACCCAATTCTTCTGTTTTTAAAATATTTGATCAGAACTGAGTTATTGTTGTCTTATTATCAAGTGAAAGAACTAATTTTATAATCGCTAAAAAATTATAATTTTCTAAAAGAAACTCATGGCCGATTATGTTCCTGCATTTACTTGTTAAAAAAAAAAAAACAAAATTAGAAGCTTCATTAGAAAATTAATGCGTATGTATTCCAGAAGCATGCTCAAATCGCTTCGAAGAATATAGACACCTGGGTATCTCTCAGGAAAACTTCAATAATAAAAAGTATTTTATAGAATTTTTACTCAAATAGTTCCATTAAAATCATTCTGTACACTCACTGTGCGAAAATTTTAATCTAAAATATTAAACGTAAAAAAGAACTAAAAATAGTGGCGATAACATCGCACTTTTTTTTCTATATACAAAACTATTATGCTGTTCACTAAGCCAACAAATAAAAAGTAAAAAAAGCAAAAATAAAAACAAAAAATATCTAAAACAAATATTTACTTGTATTTTGATCTTTTGTACAAATAAATAATTCGTTTATTTCAACATTAATGTTTCATGACCAGTAAGTCCATTATCGAAAAACAGCAGAAATAACAAGTAAGAGTGGCTATGCCGGATCTTATCTACCCTTCACCATGTATGTAAAACCACACCGGTTCACCAATTTTTCTTACGTATTTCATTAATTTTTTATTATAAACAAGTACTACCTGCAGAAATACAAACGAAAGTTGGAAAAATAAATGGAAATCGTGCAGGCAGGCGTGGTATTTTGCGCTCTTCCTCGAAGAACATGTACCGATCTTTCAGATTTCAAGAACAAAATTTTCAAGGCTATGTCTAATTGATTGGCGTATTTAAATATTCTCTAGCGCATCTAGTGCCTTGGCAAAGTTGATTTCAACACGAATACGAGTGGACAGACAGAGATCGCTCAATTGACTTCGCTACTCATAAAAGCTCACAATATATATATATATATATATATATATATATATATATATATATACTTTATGGGATCGGAAATGGATATTGTAGAAATGACAAGCGAAATGACAAACTTAGTTAAACCTTTTACAACATTTGGTGTAGGGTGTAAAAATATTGACAGTAACAATAGCAGGAGCAACACAACAAATAAAAATATCAATAATAGAATAACAATGGCTGCTGTTTGGGGAAAGTGTCAATACACTGCATTTCGTTATTATAAACCAAAGTTGTAAATCGAGCATTTCTCTCTTGTAACTTTAAATGTATTTTAAATTTGCCCATATTTTAACGCTGAAATCGTGAAAAATTCTATGCTTCTGTGCAATTTTGAACAGTCTGCAGTTTTATTATTCGGAAACACCAAAATGGCCTTAATGATATACTTTTTTCGCAATACCTCATATAATAAAATATTTGTTAAAAATTTTATTAATTATTTTTACCCTTCACAACAAAAAGTGGAAAAGAGTAGATCTAAGTTTGACATTTCGTTTGTCGTTTCTACAATATCCCTTTCCAACTCCATTAAGTATATATATTCTGAGTTCTTATGAATATCAAAGTCGATTTAGCGATGTCCGTCTGTCCGTTAGTGTTCGGGTTGAAATCAACTTTACCAAGGCACTAGATGAGCTAGAGAAAGTTTAAATAGAACATTTGATGAGATATAGTTTCAAAAATTTTGCAACAAAATCAGAAAAACCGGTCCATGCTCTTCGAGGCAGCAGGTAAATTAAATGAATAAATCGGCGTATGTGCGTTACGGGCCTCTGAACTTTAAAAAAAAGTATGATTTTGCACCATATTTTTTAAGGTATCAATATAGCTATCATTTAGAAGCTTTTAAAGAGACTTTTCAGGAAATACTAAATTTTAAAAAAATGTTTAACCCTTTAAGAGCAGAAGACATTTTTATGCAAAATTATATATTATTTTATTTATATTAAATATTTTTTTTTAGCATTACTTGTTATTAACATCAAACGATTTTGTTATATTCTTACAAAATAAACGGCACAAAGGATTGCTTATCCATATGGTCATTTCGCTATCGCTTACATAACCCGTCTATGGTTTTTACGCAACTTGCAGAAACCAAGCATAATTAGAGCTAATAGTTCAAACTTGTGTAAATTGTTAGTCAACTTATTTCGCCACGAATTGTTGGTTTTGAATGTTTTAAACAATACAAACAGATGGTAACAACACGCAGAGAAAAAACATAATTGTGATATGGTCACAATAACCATATGATGTTCTTTGTAACAATGTAAAGTTGCGGAGTCAGGATAAAAATTTTAGTTAACTTTTAGCGAAATTATGGTTACTCTGCAAAAAAATGTAACATGGTTGGTTTTAACTTAAAAAATTTCAACAACTACCAAACTTTTATAACTCATTAAAAATATAATAAAATATTTAATCATAAAATGTAACTCGCGCAAATTGTTAATAAACTTATTTCGCCACGAATCAGAAGAAAATTGTTGGTTTTATTGTTTTAAACAATACAAACAGTTGGAAACAATACGCAGAGGAAAAACATTGGTGCGATATGGTCACAATAACCATATTATATTCTTTGTAAAAATGTATAGTTGCGGAGAACTAATTATAGTTGTTTTCACGAACTTCAGTCAGGATAAACTATTAACGATATTATGGTTACTGTGCAAAAAAAAAATGTAACATGGTTGTTTTAACTTAAAAAATTCCAACAACAACAAAACTTTTATAACTTATTAAAAATAATATAAAATATTTAATCATAAAATATTATTATTAATCAAAGTGTGGTTGAAAGCAAACAGAACGATGTTCGCCTTAAAAAATATTTTCTTCTATTTCTTAACATTTTATTTTGTGAAAGTGAATGCTTTATAAGCCAGTATAAGATATATTTTTATATAATCTTGTTGCCTATGATCTAACCGTTATTATAAGCAAATAATTGATTTTTTGTGAATGTATGTTTTAAATAATTTTTATGACAAATTTGTAATATTTGTAATAAATAAAACAATAACAACTAAGCATATCATATCAGAAATATTTTGCATAATTTAATTATATAACATGATATTTTTAGCCATATGATGATAGTAAAATTTTACAATTTAATGTTTATACTTTAGAATGTTGCTAGACAACAATATGGTTGCAAATGTAACAATACTATGTTTTGTTAGCAACTATGTAATTCAACCATAATATGTTGCTCTTAGATTATGGTTACCTTAACCATGTTTTTTCTTTGCGTGAATTTCAAAGAAAATAAGTGCAGCTCATATTTGTTCGCAGTTGGAAAAAAATTTTGCTGGAAATATTTTGCTGTTAAAGAAAATGAAATCAGAAAACCTTCTTGACTTTTCAAAACTTTTAACAAAGTACAACTTTGGCAACATTATTTTTAACTTAGTTCACACAATCTTATTTTAGACTTTTGGAAACATTTTGCAAGAAATGGTAGACAGAATACCATTCTTATAATTTTAAATAATAAAAAATAATTCTTTTAATAAATCTATTTTTTTATTGAAAAAAATCCAGCACAAATAATACAAAAAGTTAAATAATTATTCATCCTGAACATTTAACATAATTATATATCACTAGTCACAAAGTTTGACTCTGCAAGGCAAAAAATATGTTGTAAGAAGTTTATATATAACATTGCATAGGTCGTCTTAAAAAATCATAGAAAAAATTTAGAGGATTGTAACAAAATTACAAAGCCACGCCCAACGCCCACTAACCGAAAATAAAAAATCTGGATCCGTCCTGCACCAAGTGAGCTAAAATATTTTATTAAATTCATTGGGTTGATTCCGCCAGTATATAATAAACTGTTGTTATAATTTTCGGTAAAAACCGTGGTCACTGGCTGTGTACTTTGGATGTTCGGCGAGCGCTTTCGATGTGATAACATCATTTTCAAGCCGCGTTTTTATTAAAACTGAAGAGATAGTGTAAAAAATAGATAGTGTAAAGAATAAAAGGTGGTGGGTTTAGGTAATTTTTGTCCGTTTAAATAGTATTATGCAGGTAGATTGCCTGATATCTGTCCTGTTTATTGGGGTAAATAGTTTAATATTTGGGTATTTTATTATTGGATAGGTAAGTGTGACCGTCTGTGGGTGTTTTTCGTTTGTAAGAGTGTTTTAGTAATTTTAGTGGTGTAAAAATCGTGTCAGAGGTTGTGTTTACCTGTTCGTTAATAATGTCTCTGTTAAACGTTCGTGTTTTGTAAATTTCCATGTTTTCAAGAATGTCTAGTCTTCGTCCTTTTTTACTTGGGTGTAATACTGTCATACATTCATCTATTTCCTTTGGTTCGTGTCCATGTGTGTTAAGGTGTTTTGCGAAATTGGAGTCTTCCCTTTTCCTTTTGTATGATCGTATGTGTTCTGTAAACCTTGTTTTTAATGTTCGTCCAGTTTGTCCGATGTATGTGTGGTTGCAAGTACAAGTAAGTCTGTATACTCCGCTGGTGCTATATTTTAATTATGAAAAATTTCAGCTTTCTGCGATTTCAGACGGTTTCAGAAAGCCCTGGAAAGAGAATTGGACATACATATATCCGGACATACAAAATATATAAATATGTATGTAAATATATTGTACAAAATATACTTCAATCTCTACATTGGTATGTCACTTATTATGTATGTACGTATTTTTAAATTATAGATTGTTTCGTTATAATTTATAAAAAATTCAACTTAAGCTTAAATTGTTTGAAAAAAAAACGAAAGAAATCTCGAAACAATGCGGCTTTAAGATATCAGATATGGAAACGCATAGTTCGTGCATGACATAAGAAAACTTGAATTTTATCCTTTAAATAGTGGGTGTGAACAAATCTTTCTTTCGTGAGATAAAAATGGAACAGCTTTTGTTGTGCCTTTTTAAGTGATGAAGTTTTTTGTTAAACGTTTCAGAAACCTTAATGTGTGTTTTTTTTTGTTCTATTTAATTTTTTTGTTTTCCATTTTAAATCTATACATGCATAATTTTAACACTCAATATTTGTCTAAAAACTATGCTACATGATAGATTTCTGCAAAAAGAAATATAAAACCTAAAAGCTTTCTCTATATAGTTTGTGAATAAAACCCCCCCCCCCCCCCCCCTTACTCGTATACTTAAAAAAAAAAATGTTGAAACATTAATCTATTATAAGGATTTTTGCCACGATTTTTGTATAAGAAAAATGCAGATTCAGGAGTTTGTTTGTGGTATTTCGTGCTCCTGGCGTTCATACACAAAAAAAATTTCATTGTAATTGTAGTCGTTGTATAAGTTTTAGCTTAAACCTTTATTTGTAAAGAGGTTTAACTAAAAAAAAACTAAAAAAAAAATAAAGTATATAAAAGAGCCAAAAACATTACAAATCCCTTTTCTTTCTTGCAATGAAAACATACATCGTACATAAATACATACATTTACTTTTGTAATAAATTTTCGTTTTCGCTTAAACTGACAGCATTAAAATGTTTTTTCCTTTCGTTAAATAAAATACATTTAAAGTGAAATGGAAAGAAAAGAAAACGAAAAATATGAAAGAAAGAATAAATTTCGGTTTAACAGAATTTGAGTATACCCTGTGGACAAACACTTCTTTCTTCTTTCTTCTTTCTTCCTTTTTCTTTTTTCTTAAACTGTTGGGTCTTTTTTTTGCTTAAGTAGTAAAAGTGACATTTATACAATCTTAAAAATTGATCAATAATCAATCAGGATGTTAATGACCAAGAAGGATTTGGATTTAGATTAACACATCATAAGTTCTGTCGACTTTTATTTTTATTATTGTCAAAGAGCAAGTGATGTGAATACTAGAAAAGTCACAAAGTGTTGCTACATGATTAACATCTTTATAACATTCTAGTGATATTCCGATGTCAATGAAAAGAAAAATTTTAATTTCTCAAATGTCCCATTGTAGTTTGCAGTACAAGTAACATTTTAATTTACACACACATTCAAGCCATTGTTTACATATAAACTTAGAAAAACAAGTGCATACAAAAATGTAAATAAATGTGTTCATGCATACATACATTCGTACGTACGTGCTAACTCAAGTTTATGTATATGTATATGTGTTTGAAGGGGTACTTCTATGTATTGGTGTGAATATATGAATAAGGTATGTAGAACAAGTTTAAAGCAACATTATCAACACATTTGAAAAAAAAATTTAAAAACAATGGAATGCAACAGAACTCGCGAAACAAATAAAATTAATGTGAAATTATTTTGCCTTTAACGACTGAATTTAAAATAAAATCTAAAAACAAACAGCATTAAATAAAATTATGCAAATATTATATTTTAAAACCGTGCCAGTCCTTAAATACGAACACTATACATAAAGAGTTTTTTCTTTTGTTTTTGTACATGTTCAAGGTAGTAAGTGTTTTTGAAATTAAAGGAGGCATCATAGTTTCTCATCGCCAGCCATTTGGAAAGTAAGCAAATGATATTTTGTTTTGATAAATTTCGTCTGTTTTATAGGTTTAGCAAGTCTAACTTTGGAGAGGATTAATGACGCATTCTATAAGCATTTGAGTTTTCATTAAAATATATTCTTATTCTTATCGATCTGTGTTTAGCAAATTTAGAGGTTTATTTATTACACTTTTCACATTTATAAAATCTATTTTTTGTTTGATAATAAGAACATAAATTACATAATAGAGCATTTAAATCTTGGTATTTAAGATAGACTGATAATTATCGCACACAATTTTAAATAAAATTAATTTGTTTCGTTTTTCTTTATGCACAATATGGGTGTCAGAAGGCTGCTTATTTGTCAAAATAGCTGACTAACGTACGGTTAAGGTAACAGTTGAAACTATTTACATACCACAATAAAACTGTAAATATAACAAAAAAGACTTCGATTTTTAGTGAATCTGTCGACTCTTATTTGGACATCAAACTGGGAACTATAACGAAGTAAAATAAATCCACCAATTGCAATGTTTGGCTCAAAAAAGAAGGGCATGTTGAGGCCACTTTTTTATTTTTACTTTATCTTTTTCTTATTTGTTGCTTTTGGAAATTCGAGGTATCTGCCTTAACTATATAAGACCATAATTGGCAAAATCATTGCCTCTATGGAAGCACCTTTTATTTTTAAGGTTTACTGTACAAGTTTCTTTTTATAGCGGACAAATTTGTACCTATTCTGTGGCAATTATAAACGTCTGCCCATAACTTTAAATTATCGTCACTATGGGGACATTTTTCATATCTTTTTATTTTTTTTTTATATTAAAATGATCAAAAAGTTTTATGTCCTTATTAATTATAGCAGCAGCATTAATTCACCATTAATTGATGTTTATTGAAATAATAAATCTTTAATACAATTAAAATGCGCTAAATATCTAAATATAGCCAGAAATTTGTTTGCACAAATATTTATAAAATTCTTGTATGTTGTTCGAAGGGCAACAAAGAATTATTAATTTGTTGCAACCAAATGCATATTTATCACGTCCACAATGGCACCCCGAATACTAACAATCGTTTTCTTTAAGCTCCACCTCATCACTGTTTTTAATCCTTCTTCCAACACCCCAACCTCGTTTTATATTTGATGTCACAATATGGCTTTTGTGTTGGTGTTGTCATTGCCAGCTATAAAATTATTGGTATGTTCTACTGCGTGTGTGTGTGTATGCGACTGTATAATGAATGGGAATATTTAAATGGATGCTCCCACGTTTACACACACATTCATTTATGTATTGAGAAAGTATGTATTATAAAGATACGACTACACTGGCAACACAAATTGTCGGTGATGTAATGAAAACCTCAACTAACAGCAAATAAACATACAACATGTTGTACAACAATGAAATGTTAAAACCATTGACTACAATATTCATTCATATAAAATAGACGAGGTTTAGTGGAAACTATTTTCAATTCAGTGAAATAAGACTAGAAAAGTTAACGTTCGCGGTTGGGGGCAGGCAGAAGTGGTGCGGTTTTCTTTATTTTTAGTTTTTGCATTTGCAGGGATTTAAAAGTTTTTCTGTTGTTTTAGATTATTTGGAACAAATTGTTGCGTTGGCTCATTAAATCTTATTAACGTGATTTTTTATAAATAAAAAAACCACACACACAAAAGTTGTGTGTAGTTTGATTTGATAATAGATTATTTGAATTTTCCCAGGGATGGGAGAGAAAATTTACTGCAAAATATTCACATGTATGTATGTATGTAAGTATGAATGTATGTGTGTATGTATGTGTGCTCTGACATATTTATAACGATGCATTGTATGCAAAACTTCAGTTATGGGATGGCGTATGTAAAACTACTTAATGATGACAAAAAACATTCCAAACCTTTGTTTTTATTTCAATTTGTGCTCCATTAAGAAAAAGTTAAAAAACAAAAATTGAAAAGTCAAACATCTTTAAAACTACACTTAGCGTATATATTTTGGGGTAATTTATTCTTCCTTTATTAAATTATACATAAAATTTTCATTTTCAGAAGATAAAAAAAGACTTCATTTATTGATGTGTTCATGCATTGTGCATCTAAATAAATTTTGGAAAGAAAAACTTTAGTCTATTTAATTGTGATTCATGTTTTCACCATCTCTTTATGATTTCCGTTTATTTCTAAAATATAACCACGCAAATATTTGTCTTTGGTCAATCATCGAAGGGAAACACATGCATTTATTTATTTAAGCTTTTCACCTTCACACATAAATATCACTAATACAAATTCAGTTGCACGTGAAAAAAGTCAACTCAAATGTCAACAATGTTCAGTTTGTTTGTTTGTTTAATTTTTGGCTTTTAATCTCTACTTCCACACAAAAGTTTCGACCGGCCAACAGATGAACGAAAACTGGATAAATCCATTGTTTAAATGGTTGAAATGATGACATCTATTCTATAGTTGGCAAGTAAAACGTTCATGTCTGCCATGTCATTTTGGTCTATTGTGGCTGATTTTATTCACAAAAGCAACAATTGTTCGAAATACAATTTAATGCTTTCAAATTACTTCAAATACATTAAATGTCACTTCAGAGTATTGTTATGATTATTTCTAGATGTTTTAAAGCGACGCCAACGTTAAAACACACATCACATCCATTCGTATGCTTATATATGAACATTTGGGTTGAACATGCTTAAACATGTCTGTATGTTTGCTGTATTTAAACACTAACTATTAACTGAGGCTAATTTAAGTCTTATATCACACATTAACATACAAACAGATGTGTTTATAACTATGTTTTCCTAGAATAAAATTATTAATAAGAAATTGTTGCAAATTATTTACAATTGACTTTTAATATGCACTTGCACGTTGCTAATTTAAAATTTAAGAGTACAAGGTTTGAAGATTTATAATTTAATCCTAAACTTTGTTAAAGCTAGTGATTCTCTCTAAAATTAATTCCAAAAATTTCGATTCACTTACAAACTAAAAATCGTTTATGCAATACAAGAGGAAGAAATGAACTGAAAAATTCTCATCTAAGTCTATTTTTTTGTTGCCAATAATGATTTTTTTCATACACGTAACAATTCAGAAAAAAAAACCTTAAACCAGACACAATTTACATATGAAATCGAGTGTTTAATATTTTATATCTTCTAGTGAATGTAATCACTGCTTGTAATCATCTGATTGTATGTGTGTATGTGCGTTTTAACAAATTTGTGATTAAACATGAAAAAAGTATTTAAAATTAAATATACATAAATATTTAACAATTTTGTTTTTAGGCGGCATCGAATTGCAAAAAGGGTGGCCATGTAAATTATTCAACAGAAGCAAAGCTTTAGATTACAAATGTTTTAGGACACGCACCGTGATGTGAAATAATCGCGCATGCAGAGTGAAGTGGTCCTCAGTTGGTTTGAAGCACACGATACAAATCATTAAACAGTTCATTTTCTGTAGTTTTTTATAATTTATTTCTGCACTATCTACATTCCTGTGTGTTTTTCGCTGTTCTTAAATTTTTATACTTCAGAGTATCATCTTTATTTTACCATCCTTTATGGAAATCTGAGTTTTTTTTTAACTTTTTGCAAAAAAAGTTTCTTAAGTGTAAGCTAGGAGCTCTATAAACCCCTTAATTGCTATTTCAGAACCACTGTCCTTAATAATTGTAACCGAAATAAATGAACATTTGAATTCAATTAAAAACATCTATAGTTTTTTATTCTTTATTTTAGAAATGTGGAATTAACTCTAGAGTATCGTTTGATACACCCATATAAAATTTATTAACATTTATGCAGTTGTTTGTGTATTTTAAAATACAAACATATTTCAACAACTTTATTTGTAAATGAAATCTCTATTACGGACACCACATGCAACGGTGTATAAATACATGTGTGTACAGGGCAGTGCAAAATTGATGCCCCAATAATTTTCACTTGACGACAAATGATTTAATTAAAAAATAATTAAATAGTACATTAATTGTAAGGCAATGGCAATAGCGTAAGCACCACAACCAATAAAAAACATCTACGAGAATGCAAAAATATTTTTACAAAGTAACTATTGTTAAATATTAAAACATAAGAATGTCATTGTGTCATTCTGAATATGCGTAATTCCAAATTCAATTTTCTTCTTCTTTGCGAGTTTATTTCACTAAGAAAAATATAATATTTTTCCAACAGCAGTATTGTTTTCATATTATAAATAAAATATCATTTTTTCTAGTTACGAAAATGTTTGATGTCAAAGAAGTTTAATAGTTCAGACAACGTCGAACAATATTGATTACAAAGATAATTGTCGTCTTACCAATAAAATACGTTTTCATAACACTGAAAAAGTGTTTTTAAACACTTATGAAGTCAACGCATTCTTCTGAATATTTATGGGATGCATGCTCTCTGAAATTTCTTATAGGTTTTTTGATCACTGATTTTGGTACCGGACACAAATATTACGGAGAAGATTTGCGTGAAAATAAGAGGACGCAAGTCAGCTAAAATGATTAAAAGAAATTAAACCAGATCGAAGATAAATATTCCTTGCGTTACGGTGCTTTGAATTTAGTGGGATTAGAAAAGAGTTTTCAATTGTGAGCGTTGAAACCAAAAGAGCTGTGCAGAAAACCATCAATCAGTTTAACGAAAACCTTCCTGCAGCTCTACTTAACCGCAGAATGACAGGAAAATTGAAAAGTTTATAAAAGTTTTAATTTGAATAAAATTATCTCATTCGGATATATTTATTATTTTTTATTGTCGTGCCTTGTTATCGGCTAGAATTATAACTAAGACATGCCAGAGTGTTATATCTCTTCTTAAAAAAACATTCATATTTCAATTGGACATCACATTATTAAGCGCCCTGCTAAATACTGTTCATGTTAGTTTGAAAATATTGCAAAAGTTTTGTTCGTTTGTGGTTAAATTTTGAAAATACGGATAAACATTTGAATGGTGCTTAAATTCATTTTGTTTTATTTACAAATAATAATGTATATACATACATATATGAGTAGCACGTACTCCAATTTCATAACGATTATAATGTGTATCGACTGCGGTAATTCTGTGAGATAAGAGGTTCATCATTGGTAAGCGAAAGAAAATAAAACAGCAACAGGCATTCCACATCGTAACATTATTGGTGATAGTGATGATATCATAAACAATATTAAAATTCTCAATGAATCGGTGGAGGGACAGATATTTAATTGGCATAAGGACTTTTAGTTGAAGCGAAAAATTAATCATATAATCAAAGTTAATTTACTTAACCGTGCTGGATTCTTTCAAATATCGGGTGGTTTTTTAAGCCCGATAGAACTTTAAATTGTAAAAAATAACACAAAAAATGAAATTGTTATAAAGAATTTTTTTTTAAACGAAACATTAATATTTAAAACTGATTTCGGGCATATGACCATCATGGCTGCTCAGGATGAAGCGCATTCTGGACGTCCAATTTTGGGTCACTTTTTCAAGTACTGCTGGCCGTATGTCACGAATAACCCGAATAATGTTGGCCTTTAAAGCGTCAATTGTTGCTGGTTTATCAGCATAAACCAGTGACTTCACGTGGCCCCTCAGAAATTATCAAGAGGTATCAAATCGCATGACCTTGGAGGCCTATTGACAGGTCCATTTCTCGAAATCAGCTTGTCGCCAAATTTTGATTTCGATAAGTCGATGGTTGCGGTCGCCATATGCCACGTAGCGCCATATTGTTGAAATCACATTCCGTCCGGATCAATGTTATACATATTTTCAAACCAAAAAATATCAATCATGGAGCAGTAACGATCTCCATTGAGCGTAACGTGAAATCCGGCCTCATTTTTGAAGAAAGAAGGTCCAATGATACCGCCAGCGTGTAAACCCCACCAAACGGTGATTAAAAAAACACCCGATATAAAAATTTTATGATATTCTCATGAAATATCTATAATTTAAAACTACAAAATGAAATGTATTACTGCGGCGAAAGTATATCCACATGGCCATTTCGCTACTGCTCATATGGCTCATCATATTGTTGTAATCATACAATAAAAAAAGGTGACCAGACGCAATGATGAAACTTATGGTTAATCTAAAATTAATAACATCAGTCAATATTCCGTTAACAAAAACTATAAGAAACAGTTTTTATTATTGATTACTCTTTTTTTACACTTCACACGTAGTAAAAGAAAAAATCCCTTTTGTTGTTGGTATACAATTATTTTAAAGATTTTTTTTGGTTGAAATTCAAATGTCGCATTTTAAAAATCACAAGAGTTATCTGCCTGTACAACGATATCACGAAAATTCGTATTGTCACTAAATTAAATTAAAAAGAAAGGCAATACAAAACAGATTGATAATATGTTTTCCGCGTAACTGAAATTTTATGTCTTTGTTTTTAAAATATTTTAATCAGCAAATATTTTTATTACATTCAATCATATTATCCCATTCTTAATGAAAAATCTGAACCATCTAATATTATTTAATAATTATATTTTATTGTTAAATTATTTGTTTGTACGTAGATCACGGCTGAACAGCTGCGCAGAGAGTGAAATGTGGTGGTGTCTTTTTTAAAACCAAATCCAATGGAGTGAGGGGGAAAACCCTTAAATTTTTTGGTCTCGGCCGACTATAATGAAATAACCTAAAGCTGCAAAAAACGGGCACTTGTATACACCGAAACCGATCAAAATACAATAAGTGTTAAGCATAAATCTGTAGATCCGTGGCATACTCTTATTTTATTATACCGTACCTTATTATGACACTAATCTAAATGGGGAAAAAGGCAAAAACGAACAATGTATGTTTAAAAATTACGAGCTTCTTTATTCGTACATGCTGTTTTTTTTTTGTTAAAAAACAATTTTTGCTGCGGTAACACTGGTGTTGACAGACTTTCGTTCACTGTGGATACGATAACTGTATTACAAATTGTCTTTTTTTTAATGCGAAATAAAAACAGATTAATTTCGGGTCAATTAACCTAATTCTTACAATTGTTGTTTCTGTTGTTTGCTGTTCGCTGTTTAATGGTTTAAAGGATTAAGTTGTTCATTGTTAATTAAAATGCAAATGATTAAATTTTATTAAATTTAAATAATTTTCCAAAGTTGAATAACAATTTTCGGTCGTAAGAAAACATTTTGTTTAGTGGATTTGAGAGTGTGTATGTGTATTTAATTGTGCATTTTATATCACTGTATGTGAGCTTGTGTACGCGTAGCATATATGCATGTCAGGATATATAGAAATATAACTTTGTATTTTTGAAAATGTGTACATATGTATAAATTTATATGCATTCTATCGTAGTTTTTTCTAACAAATTTGTTCTTGAAGCAAAAGTAATTTATACGCCAAGATTTAATTAAGGGCTAATAAGTTAGTATTAGGGCTGACTGAACATCATTTAATCAATGAAAATTTAGCAAACACAAAAAAGAAAACTTGTTAATATTATAATAATTTGAAGTAATAATAACTTCTGCATCGTTTTGGTGGCATGATATTAGAGTTTAGAATCTTACGAGAGAGAAACGTTTAATGAAGAAAACTTCCCAAGACGAGCAACTTGAATACCGAGACATTATTTCGAAAACTTTGTAAATGTATTTCAATCAGAGCAGCATGATTTAATAAAAACTAGAAGTTGTAAAAGAAATGGAAATATTGCCGATGAACAACGATCTATTGATGAAGTAAAATATGCAATAGATTACATATTTATTGGACAGCACGCTTCTGAAGCATGGATGATCATTTAAAATGTGAAGACATCTATTTAAAGTTATCGCCACTATATAATTGTTATCACTTTTAGATAGAAATACAACTGGTTAGGATTTTACGTCAGTTATATAAATAAATAAGAGCAGTCGATTATCTAATGGTATCCTTAAGATCGATTATTCTAATCTAGACATACCAAGTAGACCATGTAATGGATCAGAGCAATGAAAATCCTTTGTAGATACGCCAAGTTCGAATTTAATTTTGTATTTACATAGAAACTGGTCCTAATAAAAAGATAACCTTAAATTAATTTAATAATTTAGTCCAAATTAAATTATTACTAACAATATGTGCTGATACGCTCTTCCAGAGTAAAAACTGAAACTCAGAATACAGATTTTAATATCCTTAATGATTGAATTCCTATTCCCTAAATTCAATTGATTAATTAGAATATTCTTGCATTAGAATTTTGCTATTATTACAGTTTGTAGTTTTGGTGCCTAAATTATGTTTAAAACAACATTTTGATGAAATAATTATTTTACCAGCATAACAACATTTTGTGTGTTTGTATGTGTTAATAAACTGCAAATCTCCGCTTGAAAATTTGATTTTTCAATAACCACAAAAACTAATTTCCCAAATTTTCAATTTACTACTAATAAATGCACAATATTTTGCATCAAGTAGTTCATCAATTTTCGCATTAAGAAGATAAAATGTTATTAAATTTATGCATTCGTTGTGTTGCTACAAACTTTTCCTTCTTATTTTGTATTAGGGACAATTTCATTTAAAACTTTTTGTGTTAACAATTTAAGAGGAAATTTAAGAGCTGCAGTTTTTAGTTCGCACTAAATTTTGCTGCACTATAAAAAAAATTAAATAAATTGTATCTAACAGTTAAAAAGACATATCTAAAAGTCAACTTAGGCTGGACTTTGACTACATTTCAGATGTTTTCTAAATCACTCTTCAGTTGCGTTCTTACCTATAGCTGCTGAAAAAACAGTAATTAATACAAAAAAAATTCGTACTTTTCTATTTTCGTAGATTTTTCTCTATAACAGAATGAAAATAAATTGCAGAGCTCAAAAATTTGCTTCTTTTAGCCATCAAGACTTTGCTTTTCGATCTTCTATGCATTTAATGCAATCTAAAAATTTTCTTCAATTGATGTAAAAAAATTAAAAAATTCTAAATCTATAGACATATATTTAGAAATGTTGACTTTATAACTCACTAACGGTCAAACCGAATTCAATAAAATTTTTAAGGTTTGTCCGTATCGTTGTGTAGATGGTTTGTACGAAATCGGTCGATGCGTTAGTGATTTATGACAAAAACGGGCACTTACGGCTGCACCGATTTAAAAAAAATTTAAAACAGAGATAAATTTTTATTTAAAAGTTCCAAGAGGGTACTCGTATGCTTATTTAAAAACTGAGGGAAAGGAATAGCTAGTGTATTATAAAAAGATTTGTTAGGTGACAAGAGGTTATCAATTAAGCCATTATAATCAATAAAAAATGCTTTTAAACATATATATTAAATACTACTGAATACTTTAGATGTTGTGTACAACGTGTTGTGATTTAAAATGACGTGATCTTGTATCAATTCGAAACACATTGTTCTCATCAAGTTAGCTAACAACTAACTGAAATATCAAAAAGTTAATATGAACTTAAAAGTTTCTAAAATTTCATTTATCCCCCAACATGTTAAAAAATTAAAAAACACGTTATCCTTGTGCAATGCTCTTCCAATTTAATTTCTAGGCAGCTTGACTAGAGGGTACAATATAAAGTTTCATTTTTGTTAATAAATGCTTAATATTGATGTAACACAGAACTATAGATGTACATCTATGATACATTTTATCCACATGAATACATTCATAATACAACACATTACGGAGCAACATACAAACATATATATGAGCAATTTCATTTCCGTGTATTTAAAATTTTTGCAATACGAAGAACGGAAATTGATTATAGCACAGTGCGACTGACGCAAATATTTAAGCATGTATGTATGTGCGTATGGATATGTACAACACTGTGCCGTTATATTTTTTCAATACTCCTACAAACGTGCTCAATATCATATTGACTAGTTTTATTGCCAAAATTAGGTTGCACATGTGTTTTAGTTAAGGGCAAACTACACATACATATGTGTTCATGCATTAATACATGTGTAAGAGACATTACTGTACTTTCATACATATGAATTCAGATTTGAAACTATGCTTCTTTTAAAATTAAACTTTGGGCAAATTCGACGAATTTTTATTTTAAGACTCAAAAAGAATGAAAAATTCTTTCAGCATTTCGGATGAAAACTATAGCGAATGAATCTCATTTAATATATCGGTTGCTGGCTTGACATTAGTAGCGTGTGCTGTTTACTAATTGTGAAAGTACTGTGTTTTCAAATCAAGAATTAAACAGACTTTTCGTAATATTCTAAAAGAATTTCAAAACCTTAAATTGTATCAAAATAAAATACATTAGCCTGCGGTAGTTTTATTATTAAGTGGACTTTGTTGTCAATCACGGGATAGTAAATATTTATTTACCAATCAACGTTGTAGATACATATGTCGTAAAAAAGTACTTTTTTCAAGCGTTGTCTGAATTCGAAAAGCTTTACTTAAACTGGTTTCATTTTGGTTTCAGGCAAACATCATTTTCGTTTAAAAAATATTCTAATTTATTCCAAATTTTACCGAAATAACATAAAAAACTTTTAATTTTCTAAGGCATTAGAAAAATATATTGTTACGTTTTTCCCTTTTTAGAACAAACGTACGGAACTTTTGATTGCAAATACCACTGTGGCTAAATTCTTTATTCTTACTTTATGGCTTTCTCTTGCTATACTTCTTGATCCTACCGGCCTTGTGAACCCTTGGTCTCGTATTTATTAAACATGCATTATTACTACAAACACAGCCATCCACGCTACACTACTGTGTTACTCCGGCGAGATGTGAACTAGTCGATGCCTTGTTTAGTAACCTCAACCATCCACAGACAATTCCACTACTCCTTTTATCTGCTATACACTTTGTTCTTATACTGTTGCACTACCTTTAGCAACCGCTTTTATTATAAAGGGCTTCTTGACAATTATCTGTAGCTCTTATATTAAGTTGGACATCTCCACTTAATTATCTGCCATGGCTTCACACAATAATTGTCTTTTGCCTTTCGGGAGGTTTGTACTGCTGTTTATTAATTTTAATTGCATTATGACAATTTTTATTTTTCGTTGTGCGCATGTCCGACGGCGGGGATCGAACCCACAATCTTCTGTTTTACAGCACGCACCTCTACCAATGCAACCATCGAGGTTGCTCATCATTTATTAGCTAATTGTGGTATTATTTTATACACACACCATTTGTGGAAGTAATTTTATTCACCACTCTCTTACTGTTAACAGCAACAGGAGTTGCCAGATCTTACTTTCGTAACAATATATTTATATATGTATATGAAAAAAATATTTCATAGTAATTCAGGGGGACCGTAGAAATCGGTGGGGACCATAACACATTAACATCTGTCCCATTTATATGCCCGGGTTAATTTGTCCAAATTTACCATTTGGATTCTGTCGGTAATTCATCGATTGAACAACATTATAAAACCATTTTTGGACCATAATTTTCATTAATCACATTACGCATTTTAAATAGTTTATTTGATATTCCGATGAACTGCTGATATTTTGTGTCAATATTTGCTTCTTTCAATTATTTTTTCAATAGTTTCATTTTGTACCTGAAATTCAACGTACAGTATTGAATCATTTGAAAATTCAATATGATACCTGTCATTGTAATAATAGTTTTGATGGTGCTTTTGTTAAAATAGCAACTCAATTATATAAATTGTTGAATTTTTACTAGAAACTAATACAAATATACATATCTACTGCGATATTTTATATGTTGAGTTCAAACCTTGTACAGTTGCAGAGTCCATACAATTTTTGAAAGTATATAAACATTGTAGTTATTTTTGTGATAAAAAAATATATCAAGCTTAAACTAAAGATTAGTGTTAAACTTTACGCTATAAATTGTTTAAACTTTATTCATTTAATTCACTTAAAAGTTTTTTGAGGAATAAACAAATAAAATTTATTTATTTTTACCCTCATATTCGTATTTAGGAATTTCGACAACGTTTTTTATTAAATATTGATAACAAAAGGTTTAAACAAATGCAACTAACAAATTTACTTAGACATTCAAAGTAAAAGTAAAAAATGAAAAAAAAATCCGCAAAATCTCAAAATTACTTTTCTAATATTTGCATGATTAGGGATGCTATTTTTTTATTTATTTTTCAAAAACAAACCCAAATAATATAAAAATTCTACGAAAGGAAATAAATAACTTTCAAGAGTAAAAATAAGTTTTGAATTTTCTGTAAACAATTAATAAATGTTACAGGAAAACTTTATCTTTTGCCAATGGAGCACTACTGTCATACTTTCAACGACACACAGCTTCGTATTATTTTAATTTATTGTACTTTGACTACTGCAAACAATTCTGAAGAGGTTGTATTTCTACGAAAAATGTTCTATATCAAGAAAGAATATTACATATGTTTTTTCTTGTTCTGGCTCTTAAATATTGTTCTGACAAAAGTTTTTCCTTGCACATTTCAAAGATAGTTCGCGCAGCAGCCGCAGTTACAAAAAAAAAACATTTTAAATTTAGCATGAAACTTTTCTTAGTTCGTGGAATTTTCTTATTAAATTTAGTTTTTAAACAATAAAGATTATTAAAGCAGGGATAAGTTTCCGTTTCCGTTCGTTACATAAAGTTCAAAACAAATTATTGAATCACAAATTAAAATCTCTTCCAACAAAAAATAAAAAGTAATAAAAATATCAGAGTAAATAAAACAACAAAATGATAAACGTTCTATTTATATCCACTGAAACTCTTGTATTTTCTTATTTTATAGGAGCAATTTTTTGAGTAATTATGCAAATTATAAAATTACACATCTTTAATTTACTTTGAACTTAGATGACGCTTTAATGTTTCAAAAACGATAAATAGTCAATGGAAAAAAGAACAAGAAAAAATATTGTTTTTTTTTCGCAGTCACCATCCGCTAACTTATTTAGAAAAATGTAAACAATAAAACAATAAACATTTTAATTTTAAAGTATTGTAATGATAATTTCCTAAAGTCAAAAGTGTCATTTTGTATTCCTCAACAAATAGATTAATCGATTATAAATTTGCATTTTATGGTGTAAATATCAGTAACTCGTGTCTTCTTATCATGTTGGAATTACATTTTTTTTCCAGTGAATGAAAGCAATTTTATTGTCAACTCCATAAAAAATCTAAAAAGAAGAAAACATAAGTTTTTAAAACTTTATAAAGCAAAAGTCACTACTATAGTGCTGCAACGTCTTTGATTTTAATTGTATTTTAGCCCTAAATTTATTCTGGAATTTTGGATGTCTGTAATAATTGTTATTTTGTTGCTTATTTGCATATATTTTCAAAGAATGACATTTTAAACAAGCAATTCTTGTAGAAAAGCAGAGTAGAGTCAAGACTTACTCCGTCTGTACATAAAATGCAGCGGCATCTTGATTTGCTTAAAATATTTGTTGCTTAAATCGAACCATTTATTAAGTAGATTCTATTTAGAAAAGAATAAAATTCGAATAATGTCATCATTTTAATATTTGTTACAATGAACTTTTTAAGCCTTAAATTTATGTAATCTTCCCTTTTAATAAAAAAGCCAAAACTACTTATTAAATTCTTCCTTAAAATAATAACAAAAATTTATTGAATCAAAAAACAAGTTTGTAATTTGTTGTTGTGTTATTGGCAGAGTTGCAAAAATGTCAACAATAATAAAATAAAAATCCGCGAAAAATTCCTACAGAATTTATAACTTGTCCAAGAGAAATTTCCTCGAACAGAGTTTCTATCAACGTTTTGTTAAAAAAATCCGTCTTTTGGATACTAATGTCTTAATCTGACAACTCTGGCTGTTGCAGTCTGTTTATTTTAAGGAACTTTCTTAAGTACATAATTGATAAGTTCACTTGTGAGTTACTTTTCCTTGGAACTGTTTCTTACATTATTAATATATTGTTTCAAAAATAGGAAATAAAATATTTTCATGTCTGTAACAATAAAGCAATTCCTAATAGCAATTTCTAAAAAGAAGTAAATATTCAAAGACGAAACTCGCTCAATATTTGTTAAAGCGTATGTTTAACAAACAGTGCCAACTTGATAAAAAAGACATCATGAGTTCAAATCCCATTGAAATTGAAGGTGGTTGCTCTGTTCAAGGTTTTATGAAGTTTATTTAAAGTTACTTCAACGTAGTCTAAAATAACTAATCACGATTTTTAGAGCTGTTTTAGCTGTTTCTTTACAAATCCAGAAATTTTATACGGATTTTAGTTACATAACTTTACACATGTAACGTCTTCCCTTCATATACTTATTATAAAGTTCTACCAAAAAGGTATTCCAAATAAGTGTAGTTGAACTTGACTACTAAAATATGAATATTAATTCTAATTAAATATTTTTATTTATAAAATTATTTTCTATTTTTTTAATAATCAATAATAATTTTGTTTCCTGAAGAAGGTACGCAGAAAGTACCGAAATATTGAAATAAAATATTAATAAAAAATATAAGGACCCAAAGCTTAAAAAAATAGAAAATAATTTAATAAAAAAAAAGGGTCAAATAATCATTATTAAACTAATTTTTATTTATATTACGGCATTTACACCAAACAATGTTTACTTTTAGATAACGCATAACGCTCTTACTTAAATAGAAAAGTGAGAAAAAAAATGCCTCAACAAACTGCATAGTGTAAGTCTGGTCTAAGTCAGATTTTTATTATTTAAAAAGTTTGATTACATTATAAAAATAATTGCATTTGCCGACGATTACGGTCGAATGTGACTCACTAAAACATCTTCATGCACTTAGTTACTGTCAATTATTTTAAAATTAGTTTTTGTAATGTATCTGTCCTTATCTCTATGAGGAAACGTCCATAGAATGTTCACTTACACAAGTTAATCTTCTTAAAGAAAATTAGGAATTTAAACTTGAACTAAGGAGCCAATCATACAATCATACGCGAATATAAACTAAAAGGATACTTGCCAAATGAAAGAAGTATGAAAAACTTTAAGAACTTTAGCAACGTAATGAAAATAAGATTAAAATGGGTGAGAAAAAAAAACGAAAAAGAAGTAAGAAAAAAGTAAGAGAATTTTTTTAATGCAACAAATCTCAGCTTAAGGAAATTGAAAAAACTTTAGTTTGTCTTTCTTAGAATTTTTACATTTCCTTGTATTGTTCATTGGTTTACTTTTGTCATCTTTAAAATCACCAGAATTTATCAAACAATCTGCTGCATTTGAAATAAAATTTACAAAAACAACAACAAAAGTTTTACTTTTTATTCAAAAGGTGTTAAAACACAAAAGGAAATAATAATTTACTTTAATTACAATGAACTCCCTGCCCTTTTGCTTGTAAAACGACTGAGCTTTTCCCTTTGCACCGAGCTCGTAGGAGTTTAAAAATCTTATAATCTTTAGTAATTGGAAAAATGCTGTCACTTTAAACTTTGATTTATGAAACTTAAACGAAGCAAAACATATAAATTTTTTTGGAAACAACTTAAAAATTTGTTGAAACGATGGGTTGAAGGGGGATTTTATATTTTATGTGTGTGTATTGATTGCTTGAAGATACAACTTATTCATAATTCAGATCTTTTTGCAGCCATTGCTTTAAAATTAGTAATATCATTGCTCAAATTTCTAATTAATGTTTAATCTAATTAATTATTTTTAGTTGGGCACGAGTTCAAATGAAAATACTTTATACAAATTTTATAAAAATGTTTACTAACGAAGCAATGCATTTTTACGGAGTCCAGCAACGCTTTCACTAATTACTTAAGAGATTTAGATTTTTTAAGAGCAACCCTCATTATCTTATAATATTGCACAACACCAACAAAAATTGATAAGAACAAGGTCTACTGCACTAAGCTTTTTTCGGATTTCTTTATCTATTATAATTTTTTTTGTTTTCGATTTTAACCAACTTACTTTATATTATTATATTAAATGAGATAATATTGTTACGAAAATAAAATCTGGCAACCTCTGTTGTTGTTTCCGTATGAGCGTGGTGAATAAGTTACTTCAACACAATTAGCTAACAAAGCAGAGCAACCTCAATCGTTCCGTTGGTAGAGGTGCGTGTCATGAATCAAATAATAAGATTACGCAAAGACTCTCTCTTTCTCTGTTCATGACGTAATAAAAATAAGTATTTGGTAAAAGTGCAGTGATGTCAACTTAGTGCATTCGGCACTGTGTTTAGTGCTTTTTGATGCTAAAGAAAAAGCACTAAAATGGTGATTTTACAAATACTAATTGGTGCTTTTAGTAAAACAAAGAAAAATTTTTTTTTTTTAATTTGTAAATAAGTAATTAAAAAAAAAAAGAATTCTGAATATTTATATTATACAATTATTTTGGAATATTTACGTTTTCGCTTAGATTTGTCATCTGCTATTATTTGGTTAAGCTTTCTTATTTGGAAAAACATTCGCACACGGAAGAAAAGTGTTTTTGCCTTAACGTCTACATTTATTAAATTTGACTCGTCTAAATGTTTTTTGATGCAATTGGTAGAGATAATTAAATTTTCCCCATTAAAATTTTTTCATCTAAACGACAAAATATTAACCATTCTTTTCTTAGCTTAAAAACTTAAGCTTGAGTTTTTATTTTTAGTATCTCCATAATTATACACTGCATATTTCATTTTTACACTTTTTTTTAACTTCAATAATATATAATTTTACTACTTTCAAGCATAATTTACTATGATGAAATAAAATAACCGTATTTTAATTTTAGTGCTTCTTTCAAAAAATACGCGTTTTTTTCTTAGGTGTGGTGCTATTTGAAAAATATTTTTATGACGTCACGAAAGAGAATTTTACTCTCACGGTTTTAGTAAAAAATAACGGGACTGCTGTTTGCGTAATCTTATTATTTGATTCATGGGTGCGTGCTGTAAAACAGAAGATGTGAGTTCGATCCCGCCTTCGGACATGCATACAACGGAAAATAATAATTGTTATAGTGCAATAAAAAATTAAGAAAGCAGCAGTACAGACCTCCCGAAAGGCAAAAGACAATTATTGTGTGAAGCCATGGCAGATAATTTAGTGGATACGTCCAATTTAATATAAGAGTAACAGATAATTGTCAAAAAGCCCTTTACTACAAAAAATAAGAACGGATGCGGTTAGCGCAATGAAGTGTAACAGCATAACAACAGTGTATGGCAGAGGTGTGTTGTGGCTGTTGGATTAAAAGAAAATGACTGGCTTGGATAAAAGAAGAAGTGGTTCATGTCTCGCCGGAGTAACAAAGTAGTGCAGCGTGGATGGCTGCGTTTGTAATAATAATAACGCATGTTTAGTAAATATGAGAATACAGAATTTATAATGAGCCACAGTAGTATTGGCAATCAAAAGAATCCGTACGTTAATTCTAAAAGGGAAAAATGTAACAATATTAAATCTGAAAACTTTTGGCATCTCTTTGGATTTTAAATGGCTACTTATCCTCTGGTTTCTTAATAAAAAAACTTTTCTTATTCTTTCAAAAATAATTTGGATAGTTTTACAAATAATCTCTCGAACGGGCAAATTATGAATACTTATTTGCTTCAAAGGTCATTAATATGATTTTAATTAAAAAGTTTAACAAAAAATTATTTTTTTATAACATCATTATTTAAAGATAATGTGTTCTTAACTTGTAAACTTCTAAGTCTGGCATTAAGGATTGACAGAAAATAAAACGGGATTGAAAGAGAAGCAATGAACTAAAAATGGTATTTTGCTTGCTAACATAATTTGAGGTTTTTCGATTATTTCTTAATTTATGACGATGAAGCATTTGTGGAGATCAGGTAAAGCATTAGTGCTAAGGATTATGCAATAACTTATACATGCAAAATAATTAGGTAACTCATGGGCGAAAAACGCATAATTTTGGCATTACCTGGTCATTGGCTAGTATGAGTTCACATTTGCAAAACCTTTTGACACTCAAATGAATGCTTAAAACCAGTAAAAATTCGATAATTAGGACACGTTTTCTCATGTTTTTTTCTACAATTTCTTAAAAAAATGCAAGCAACTTCTAAATCTTTTAAACTTGAATAGTTTTCATTAATATTGATTTGTTGTAATAACATGAAATTAATTTTTTAAACTTTTTATTGGGACGGTCAATACATATTTTTAATCTTATTTAGTTTCAAAGCCAGTTTTTAATAACAGAATTTGCATGAATTTTCTGAGTTTTTCGTGAGTTCATAAATTATAACTTAACTAAAAAAAAATAAACGAAATTATTAAAATTGAATTTGGAAAATTAGTGCAAGAAAACAAAGAAAGTATCCATGATTTTTAAAGTACTGGGAAGCTTACATGGCCTAAAGTGTTTTATGTAAATAAAAAACAAGTTTTATCACATATTTCCTCAACGCTTCGTGAATTTTATGTTTACTTTCTCAAAGGATAGTAATGTGACATTCGGTTATATTACTAACAAAAATATTTTTTAAATTAGCTCTTGATTAAACAATTGCGAGTTTATAACTGGCATTGAAAAAATAAAATAAAATTTTAATCGCAGATCTAAAGTAATCTAAAACTCCCAGGTAGCAGATCTTATTACTTAAAAGGAAGCAAAAATATGTTGCTATAGTGTCTTATTTTCTTAAGAATTGTTACAACATTTATACTTCATCAAATGTTTATAATGAAAATGCAATTTTACAATAATGTTATACTATACTTTAAGTTGCTTATTTAGTGTACAAAGACCAGAAGTGATGTTTATTAATATTAATGCTGTAAAGCCATTTAATCATTAGTCACTGATAATGATTTTGTTTTTTAACTAAGTATCAATGAAAGCTTTTTATTAAACAGCACTAATAAAAATATTGGTAATTTAAAAGTAATTATCAGCATTAATTAGTCCCATGTATGCAATGAATGCAAATTGAAAGAATATTTTCGACACTTCATTATAATTTTTTTTAAATTTGTGGATTATCAAACTCCTCAGTTACATTAGATATGCTCTATAATTTTTTAAGAGATATTCAAATTGGCTTCTTAATATAAAATAATAGAAGAAACATGTATGTTTCTGTTCACATGCTCAATTTCGGCAAAATAAATACAATAAGTTTCTATTGTTGCTATATAAATTTAATAAAAAATGTATCAAATATATTTTGCCGAGTGCTAATTATCCCTTAATTTTTAATAAATTTAGTGTGTGTATCTTGGCAGTAAATTGTAGTAAAATATTTTGTAAAAACATTAATCATTTTCCTTCTTCATTATTTTAATATCCAAATTATTTCTTCCTAATTCAAGGAAAAGTTTAGTCAAAGTATGTGACGCTGATTGATGGATGAAACTTTGATAAATTTATGCTCCCCATTAGTGGCAAACAAAATTCCAAGTTTGTGTTATTAATTCATTATCATTTTACCTATGAGCAAAATAAAACCAACTCTAAACAAACCTAAATCTTAAACAATATTTCTGCGTGCATCCATTACCATTTTTATAATGTCTGAAATTTTTTATGCATAATTTTTATGATTTACTTTCTACAACTTTACGGTCTGTATAAATGGTTTTCATCTTAGTTTCAAGTATTTCTCGTTAAAACAACAAAACAAAATCGACAACAACATAAAGAATTTTTAGCAGACAAACTTAATGAGAAAACTTTTTTATGATCTGACAAAATGAACAGAAAAACTATATTGACAATAAACAAAACTTTAAAATCAATAATACATACATATGTATGTGTGTATGTATCAATATATAGCTACGTATGTAGAGGGATCAAATGAAGCATTTTTGAATAAAACTTCTTGAATCAGCATAAAAAACACTGCTACCTTTAAGAAATTATAAAATGCAAATAGTTTTTTTAGTTTAAAATTTATTTCGCTTGATGTAAAAAACTTAATTGAAATTCAATAAAATATTTTATAAAATTCTCAGTCAAATTACGCCATTTTTAGGGACAACCCTTAATCTTAAGTTTACTTTCTGATGGGAGCTATCGTGATATTTTCTGTCATGTGTGTTGTAAGGATCGCCCTATAGTTTCGAAAGTGACCCAACTGTCACCTTTAAATTACAAAAAAAAAAATGGTTCTGAAATGACTCATATAACTTTCCCTGTTCTGATGTCATTTAAAAATGAAAAAAATATTGCAATAATATTTCAATGGTAACTGATTTTTTATATGTGAACGGTTGTACTTTTTTTGCTTTCTAAACTGAAAAAAACCTGAACTTTTTATTTAAAACTGCGTCACTGGTGAGCACTAGCGAAATGGTCATATGGATATATTTTACTCAGAGAGATCGACTTATTTTAATAATAAATTTAAAAATATTTTCACAATTGATTTTTTTTGAAGGAATGAAAAGTAGCGTTAAAAACAAATAAAAAATATTATCATGTGCTTTTGAGAATTGACATTATTTTGTGTTGTGTAGTTTCAGAACTAAACTCATGAGAAAATTCTTTGAAATTAAAGCCGAGCAAGAATTGAATTTTAAAAATAGAAAATTTCTAAAATATATTTACAATCATTCATTATATTAAGGTTAAATATTCAATTCGACTAAAATTTATTTGCAAAATTTATAAAATAAACTTTAAATATTTAATGGGTATTTTTTAATCTGGAGAACTTAAAACTGGTAAAAAAATAAATGAAAAAATACTTTATTTTTGTAAACCCATGATGACAGAATAAGACACTGTAACTTTTAGTGAAAATATAATTACAGAGTTGGGAACACAGATTTCGTAATTATTTATGTTTTGTGTTTTGTAGTGACTTGAAAAACAAAATGGTCAAGTTTTTTTTAAGCATTTTAACAATTTCTTAAGACGGCTTAAATTTTTGTTCATTATTATTTACTTTATACTTTTTGCTGTGAAGCACCCATTTCTTTATCATTTATGTATAGAGTAGTGGTAGCAATGAATCCCATAAAAAAACATGAAACTTCGCATAACATTTGGCCTTTTTCACTGCTTTTATGTTGCTTGTTTTATTGTAATTTTGCTTGTTGAACCTTAATAGAACTTTGCAACCAGACAGCAGGCATTGAGAATGCTTGAGATTCATTTGATTTCGGTTTAATGGCTTCATACGACTTTTTATCTTTAACGTTTTTCCTTTAACAAAAAACCTCCAGTGTAATTTATTAAGTGAAATGTGTAATAAAAATTCCCAGAAGTTTTGAAACATATTAAACCACCTGTGATCTAATTTATGACATGAGTTGAGATGGAAGGATACAAATTTTTATTTAATAATTTATTTTAATTATAATAATGATTATAATTGTTAGAAATGTATGGCGACTAATTTATATTAAGAGATATAATTTTAAATAAAAAAATATTATACAAAAATATTAAACAACTTAATTGTCATTAAATATTGTCTAATTAAATGTTCATTTTTCAAAAAATATTTTTCTATTATTTTTATGAAATATTTTAGTGATATTTGAAAGTTGATATTTTACAGCTGCTCCGTTTATACACTTAAGAATAAAGGAAAGGTTTTTGCTGAAAATTAATATAACTTACGTGTGAGTAGAAGACACATGTGTGTCCTCGTTCCCTTTATAAAAATAAAATTTTTGAACAATTAGTCGACCGCTTAAGCAACATACCTCAATAAGACTTAACATTAAACATTAAATAAAAATGTTCAGTTTCCGTTTTTCTTTATTTTTTAAAAGTAAAGGATATTATTTGGTAAAAATGCTATTTGTATTTGGTTATTACTACTGTGTTGCTTTAAATTAAGTTCATAATATGATAGAATTTAAGATTTTATTTATAAATAAGCTTATTGCCAAGATACTTTTGATCAAGAATAGATATAATCGTGCCTGTATAATTTTTTTCATCGCGACCCTTCGAATTTTTTAGTAGATACAAAATGTAAGAAAAGATGCCCACTCACCTGCTAGAAGGGTTTGATCATTGTTTTAGTTATAATTCCCCAGAGTATAATAGTTGGCATGTCATTGCGTCAAAGGACATAATGACATACCACTTTTGAGTGCGACACAAAGTCCATGGACGTTGTGTCACTTTGAAAAACGTCATTATGGTTATTGACATTGTGTCGTTTGTAAACACTTAAACAATAACGGCTTCGCTTGCTAAAGATTATCTGCATAGACGGCCTTCGGCCAGACACAAGCATTTTCCCCTCTATGATATAGCCAATACCGGCTTTGCTTTCCATAAACGTTCTGCATAGCCGGCATTCGGTCAGACGCAGAAAGGATTCGCTTACAAACAATTTTCTGCAAGCCATTTTATAAAAACGTTGCATCTTTCTTACATAGAATATCATAAAATCGCATCGTAGTGTGACATTATGTCCTTGGACGTTGTGACATGCCACCGTATAATTCTGCAATTTTTATTGGAAAAAACAGGTGGCATATCATAGTGTCCTGGGCATTGTGTCATGGACATTCGAAATCGCTTTGAAAATTGTCATAATGTCCATAGACATTGTATCGTTTTTAGCAAAGACATAGTGTCACTTAGAAAGTGTCATAATGTGCGCACTTAAAACAACAACTGAACGATGGGCATTATGTCGCATAGACATTATGACCTTGGACGTTATGACATGCCACCGTTTTACTTACACAGGATCGAAAAAAAGACGCAGAATCATTAAACAAATGTGTCTGTTTAAAAGGAAATAAGGACATTATGCTAGAGAAAGCCAATTCAAATATTATGTTCTCTATATATTTGCAAAGAATTTTTTGGCTACACTTCTTATTTGAACAATTACATCGCATTTAGCAAATCTCTTCATAATAAACTAATTATAGTTTTTGTAAATAATACTAATTTACCCGTAGTACTTGTTTTTTATCACAAGCATCTATGTTTCGGCTTTATATTAAGGGTGGGATGCTGATGGAGATGGAGATGCTTATATTTCATTCCTTTCGCAAAACCTAAAAGACTGAGTAAAAGAAACACCAGCAAACAGCACAACATGCAAGAAGAAAAAAAAACTTAATTGTGTTTTAATTATTTACATTAGGTTTCTCTGTGTAAATCCAAAATTAAAAGTGACTCTGAATATCTAAGAGACTGACCCATTTAGTATAAACACATGTACCATATGTCTACAAATACTTTTTCAAAGAGCATTTGAACAGTTTTGTTGGACGTTTCTTTTTTTTTTTTGTTTAACTCTTTAATTTAACACAAAATTGTGTGTGTGTATGTGTCTTTGTGTTAGCATTTGTATCTAAATACTGCTTTTGTATTTTGTATGGACACAAAAAAGAAAACTCGTTGAATGTGTTTTTCTTTAGCATCCTTCATAATGTATGTATGTCTGTATGTATGAATATATATGCATGTGTGTGTATTTGAGTATGAGTGTGTACGAAATTTACATTTATAAATTTATGCAATAGGAATGAACAGTTGACATGTTTGCTATTTCTACTTATTTTAGGTTACATTTGTATCTTTGAGTAGTTAAGTGTGTGTTTTTGTATGTGTCTGTGATAGAACTGTGTACCATTTTGTTGTTTTTGTAATTGCGGCTTAAATTTAAGATACTCGATATGGACTTTGCCAAATACTATTGGCAACATGTATTTTTGAAGGTTTAGTTGTGTTGCGGGAGTGGGTGTATGGATGGACAATAAAGGGAATTATGTGCAACCGGATGTTTAATGTTGTGGCCACAAAAATGTAGCTAATGCCTCTTTTATGTACGATCACTTAAGAGGCATGATGGCCCTGTCATACTATTTATTGCATGCAAATAGCAAAAAAATGCATATTTAAAATCTAAAAATAATCCATTTATTTAATCCTTTAAATAGTTAAAACCAGATGTGAGTGAATATGTGTTTGGGTGTATGTTTGTGTGTGACACTGTAACTAAGTCTGCAATCTACTTTTTTAGCTCAAATATTTATCAAAATTTTAACATTAAGAAACGACTTGCGATCTATCTTTTACGGTTTGCATGTTAAAGGTAATTAAATCACGAATTCCTCGATTTGTTTTTGTTGTGGAATTAAGAAATACGATTTTTTTGTAGACCAAAAAATTTTAACCAAAATGAAAGAGAAATGTTTAGTATTTATTTAGATGTAAATGTTTGTCCTAAATATTCTTAATTATAGAACGCTGTAAGTTCTTTTTGCTTCTCAGTGCTTAGAATATTATATTTATTTGTGTGTGTGCATGTGAATGTGTGTGTATGTGTTTTATTTTGTTATGTATTCTTTGGCATTTTTAATATTTCAAATTCATGCTATTTAAATGAAATTTTACATTTTTAGCATGTGTTGCCAAAAACCTCGAATGCAATATTTTTGCGGTATCAAATACAATTTAATTTGCTGCAGTATTTCCACTTTTAGACTTACATTTATATAAACATTCGTATGTTTTGTGCAGATGTTTAAATATATATTCCAGTTTCTTATCCACAGATGAAAATTTTTCATTGTAGATATTCCTGTTTATTTTTTACATTTCACTTTTTTTTCAAGTCTTCGGTTTGAAGTTAAAGTATAATTTTGATTCTTTTTCTATAGAATTCATACACACACACACACACTCAAATGGTAGTTGACTTACTCGCATAAATGCAAGTATGATCATGCAGCTTTCGAAAGGTTTCCTAGTTTTTGTTTTGAACATTATGAAGTGCTCGTACATCTTTTGCTTGTATTTGCGGTTTTGTTTAATTAAGCAGAATTAAATCTAATTGTAAGAGCAGATGTTAAAGTAAATTGAGTCAGAAAAACGTAATGTTTAATTCGATTTAAATTTAAAAAATCTCATTTAATGGTGTTTTCTATGTGTGTAGTTTTATTAATTTTAAAAGAAAAAACATATTTATATATTTTTTTCAAGAAGAATAAATTAAAAACAAATAAATATTCCTGTCAAAACAAAAAAATGAACTCTAATCTTCTTAGTAATGTTTCATTTTGAACTATAAAAATTAAAGTATTTATTTTGTTTAATGAAAGATTTTATAAGTGGAATAAAAAAATTTTAAATCTGCATATGAAAATACATTTTGTTATTTATAGCAGACTACTTTCAGGGCCTGTGGTGAAATTACTTTAAGATCTTCTGATTTTATATTAGTGGCCCCGGCGAAGAATAAATTCTTTACTATAGTAAAGCACAACACAATATCAACACATACTTTATTACATTCTATTTAAAATGCAAAGCAACAAATCCTCTGTTGATTTCATCTTATTTCTGACTTCTTTGCCACAATCTTAATGTTTGCCACAAAATAAACCCCTTGATACTATAGGCAAGGCATGGCAAGGCAAGGCAAGGCAAGGTAAGGCAAGGCAAAGTAAGGTAAGGTAAAACTAAAGCTTAAAAATGCTTTAAGGTTGTTTTTGTTTGCATACGGCTGTTTACACCACAACATGTTAACATTTGGTGAAAAGTGATTCCATTTATATGAACATAAAGCCACCCACTAATCAACTGCCTTCCAAGCAGTTTAGACTTGTTTCTTATTCGTTTTTCAACAAACTTGCTTAGAATGTGCACACTTTTTAACGATTAGGCTTTTGATCTTTTGATATCCTTCAGGTAAATACATAATTTTTCACTTGGTATCACTCTGTGATTGGGTTTTTCTACTTCCTTCGTCTTGACTACTTATTTTCTCATTTGTGGATGTTGTACCGACAAACTCGTCTCGTTTTCTTATTATGACTTTAATATGAGAATGAGCCAGAGTCGGTGTCGGAGTGTTGCAAAATTTATTAAGATTTTTTGTTTGCAGTTGAGTGCGATGGAGTGTTGAAACAAAGTAAAGATTGTTTTAAAGAAAAACCTTTATTTATGATTTTCTGCAGAGCTTCTTGCTTTTTTATATTCCTTCTTTAGGAAAACCTGTGTTGATTTTGATAAGTTTTGCATTTTCTTGCGCCACTAGAGAGTGAAAGCAATTTAAGTACGCGGATAAAATAATATTTATCTAAGTATTAGTCAAAGTAGAGGCAATTGCCATAGACAAATTATTAACCTAGTTTTTGGAAGGAAAGAAAAGAAAATACAAGGCGAAAGAATGAACTTGCCGTGTTCGTTGTCACATGCCACATTAATAGTGCTGAAAGTGTGAAACGAAATTTTGTTAGTGTATGTGTAAAAGGAAATATTTAATAAAAAGTATTTAAAACAAATATCAATTTGTAAAACAATAGAGGAAATACACATTAAGTACCTGTTTACCAAAAGTATTTTATTTACAATTTTCTCCTCATACAAAATATATTTTAGTTATTTGACAGAAACCAAAACCTTTATTTAAATAGTCCTTATGTTAAATTTGATGTTAAATGAAAACATGAAATAATTTCTAACAAAAAATCATAATCATAACCATGGCCATAACCAAAATCATATTTACTGCGAGCCATAAGCAACTCTTATTTGTTTTGCTGTTTATTAAGAAAGCAGATCAATGAAGAATATAAATAAAAACTCGCCAATACAATGCAGCAAATATGAAAAATAAGAACAAAATAAAAATACAAACAGTCAATAGCTAAATTCAATAATCAACTGTATATGGTTATGGTAAAAATCAAAATTTAATTATGGTTACGGTAATGGTTATTGCTATGGCATTATGGCATGTCACCAATAATCAAATACAGTGTTTCCCATAAGTTTGGTTGGAACAGCTATGTTCTACGGTTCTGGTTATGGCGCGTTTAATTGAACTTTAAAAACATATATACGGAATATTGATTTAAATCTTAATTATAACAATAATTATTGTCATTATGAAGTTATCAATACATTTAATTATAAAAATTTAGTGGTCTCTTTTTTGTTCGGAACAAACGGAAAACTATTAGAAATGCGTCTAGTTGTGACGAGTGAGTTCCGAAATAAAAACTAAAGTAATCTAAGCTGTCGTAAATAGAGCATTAAAAAAAATATTTATTTTATCCCACAACATGTTATAAATAAAATAAATAAGTTGACGAAATTTCAAAATAAAATCTTTTTTTCGTGCTATTTTCTATTACCCCGATTAATTATTTAAATTACCGATATTGATTGTTGAGGGTCAAAGCACATCTCGATGGCCATTTCGTTACCGCGTAGGTAACTTCTGACAAACATTTTAAATAAACTAAAAATCAAAGACAAAAATCAAAGTTTAAGCAAAAACAACAATAACTAATAGTAATTTTATTTTTCTTTCTCCACTGCATACGGCTGACTTTTTTTGTGTTAATTTACTTTAATCATACTTGATTCCTTCAAATATAAATATTTCATAATATTCTAATAAAGTATTTATTATTAAAAAAATACAAAATAAATGTATAACTGTACGAAAAGCATATCCATATGGCCATTTCGCTACTGCTCATACAGTTCATTAGTGAATTTTACCCCAATTTTGTATAAAAACCCTAAGAAAAGTCTTATATCAAAAGCCACATTGATTAAATGAGAACTTCATTAAATCAACAAAGCAAAAAGAGATACGTTAGAAGTATTTTTCATCAACTGATCAAGCACTCAATAATAATTATATTATTATTGGAATTAAAGGAATCTCCAGTATCCCCGTGATTAAAATATTAAGAGAAAATCATTGTTTTATTTTATTTTATTTTTTGTTGAAATAACAGACAACTAAATATTTTCTTTATTTGCTTGAAGTTTCATGATCAACATTTATCAATAATATTCACCAGTCAATACACGTTTCTATGTACTTAGATTCTGAATAAATTATTTAGATTCAATGCCTTCAAGTGACTTAAATAAATTAATTAATCTAGTTTTTAATAAAATAAAACGTTAGATTTTGTTTTTTTTTTGGTTTTCTATTTATTTTGATTTCGTGCAACGTGCAGACAAACGAATTAATGGCTTTATCTGATTATTTTATACAATATAATCTCATGTCATATCATATTATATCTATAATCAACTATCATACATTTAAGGAATAAAAATTCCCAAATCGTACTGTATCTAATAAACTAATTTTGTTCCAAAATGAATCATTTTGCCTTTGTTTTTTATCTTCCCAGTGCAATAAGTTAGAAGAATTGTTTAGTAATATAAGGAAATTAAACAATTCAGACAGATCAAGAACATAAATTATTACATGCTGTGCAGCAACACATAAACAAAAGCCAACAACAATTGTGTGTTAAATAGGATAGTTTTTGTAAAAGCAGGAAATTTATTCAACAATAATAAAAACAGCAGCAACAGCAGCAATAATATAGAAACTACAAAAACAATATTACAAAACACCGGAATTAAGGACAAAAGCAAACAAAAGTATTATTTAACATTGCATTTGCAAACATTAAGATTAAGTGAGTGAGTGAGCGAGTGAGTGAGTCAGTGAGTCGGTGAGTATTGGAAATTAGAGCATTTATGTGTAGTTATACACGTATGTATTTAGAATCGAGTATATATTCGAGGCATTACATATTCAATACATAAAATATATAAATAAATATTTAATTTACTAAATACAACTGAATACAAGTTCTAAAATCCGTACACACACCTACATACTCACGTTATTGGCAGAATACTTGAATGTGAATGTTGTTCCTATTTCTATAAATCTAATAGTAAACACGTATGTAAATATCACTGGTCTCATGTAGAAAGGATCTAATTCACACAATTGTTATTTTACAGAAGAAGGAAAAAACATAATAGAAACTGCACTTATCGCGATGTTACATGTAAAATGTAAACGATTGCAAACCCGTTGTTTTTGAAATTTTTGTCACGAGTTGTATTTCTGTAAAATGTATTGAAATCATTAAAAAATTCAATTTGGAAAGAAATGCAAGTTAGGGCCTTTTAAAATGAGCCCAACAATATATAACAGTTGTACAAGTATAAAGTTGCCTTGAAAGGTATCTATTACCTGCTTATATAAATAGCAACGAGTACACTAATGCCTTATTTAATTGGCCGTTCATTAACATTAATATTTAAGCTTAAGAGCTCAATTGAATAAATTTTCTAGAGCGAAAAGAATTGATTTATTAGGCATTTTAATATTTCCTTAGTGCTTGGTTTATTTTAAAAAGATAGTGTCATGATGACCTATAAATTAAACATGGCTATAAGAGCGACTTGAGAAACTAAAAATTCGTCAAAATTCTGATGTATTGCCATGGAAATAGTTCTATACGAACAATTTTCAAAACTTCCGACAGATTAATTTTTAAGTGTTCAAATATATTTTTTTGTTCTAAAAATCTGCTGCGGTGTAAAAAGTTTCAGTGTATTTTTGCTTTTAATTGTTTAAGTATAAATAAGCATAATAACAAATATAAATATAAAAATTTAAATTCATATATTTAATTTAAGTGCATTTGTACTATTTTCCTTCTTGTAATAATGATATAATTGTATTTGAAAATATCAAGTCGTGCTAGTGTTTTATAAAGCTTTACAAAAACAACAAAAAGAAAAATAAATAGAAATACACTGTCATCAATTAAAATAAAAATAGTTTGATTTTAATAGTTTCAAAAATTAGAAAAGTAAAGAATATAAAATATTTTAATAATTTTAAAATAATTGTTGAATGCAGCTTTTCTGTTATTTTTGTGTTTAAAAATAAGGACTCTAGAAAATTTAGGAAATTTCTGAAAAATTTAGAAACTTTTGAGTCGATAAACAATAACTTAAATAAGTCCATTTTCTTCTTACCTCTTGCTTAATAAAAAAATCGAAATACTCGTAACCGTTCTCGAGTTGTGGTGAAATACACTAATGTCTTCTATTAGGGGAATTATATTTGCCACGACCCCTATAAAAAATGCATATTCATCCCGTTATCAACCCAACAGACAAAAAATATAAGTAGACGATTTTCTGTTTATAGAAAAAACTTGAAATGAGTTATTTATAGTTATGTAGAGATTCTAAAAGAGAAACCTATGAAAGTTATCAGCAGACAAATTTACCTGTTATGTAAATAAAAATATAAGAATAATTTTAATAATTACAATGATCAAACTAATTGTGATAAAAAAAAAATACCGTACGTAAACAATTAACTTCGAAAAAGAAGTTGGGTTATGAAGCTCCTTGCAATAACATTGACGGTCAAGTGTTGTTGTTAGCAAAACTAATGCAAGAAGCATTTTCTCACTTTTTAAATACCATAAACTCATTAAAGTGTATTTATCCCAGGTCAATCTTAAAAGCTATAAATTAGGTACAATGACCTTTACTGTCCCAACTCGTATATTAGGAAAAAATAGAGGAATGACTAAACCAAAGAGAGACCTTAACTCGAGCTCAGCAAATGTTTTTCCATTGTTTATGAATACAATCTAAACCGTCTATTTCGAAAAAAAAAAATAATTATTAAAAGGAAATTAAATTAATCGTAATATTGGTCTCGTTATCCCGACAACATTTTAAATGAAACTCTTATTTGTAGTGAAAGATATCAGGGGAATATTTTAACACAAATTAATACGTCTTTCAACTAATTTTATTTGTAAGTTTTAATGAAGCGTGTTAATACTATAATAAACAAATTTTTTTATAACTACAATGCAATAGAGTAAAAGTTTTTTTAAAAACTGTGTAAAAAAATCTCCACTTCATTTCCTCTAAATATTAGCACTCATTTAGCAGAAATCCATTCCTGTAGAAGTCGTATTCAAGTAAATGCCAGTATGAAATATAAAGATTTCTAATAAAAATCAGAATCCATATTTAATTAACAGACTCTACAGATTGATGCAAACCTCATATAAAAGTTAAAGAAACATTTTTTTTCTTTTGATTTCATTCTAAGAAATCTATTTGTTTTTCCTTTTAATTAGCTGCAGGAAATGATGTTCTTTATTAGTTGAATAAAGCTTTATTAAAATAAAGCTCAGTATTATGTAGACCATAAATTTTAAGAGAATACGGTAAAAGCGATAAATTTTACCAACTAACACAGTCAAACTGTCCGAAAACGAATAGCAGCACAATTACATTGATTTTTTTTTTTTTCAAATGAGGCTGTTGCTGGTTTTACAAAAAAAGATACAGAAAACTGTAATTATGAGAATGCAAAATCCTTTCGAAAATATAATCACAATCATCAGGAGATTAAAGCGAAACAAGGAATTGTATATAAATTATAGCCGTATTGCACTTGTAGATGTATTTTTAAACATTTATATTTTTTTAAGCATTTGTTTAATTTTTTTTTATTTGTTTTGTTTTTTAATTTAAATTTTGAACTTTAGTAGTTTTTTGTATTTTTTTGTGTGTATTGTTTTTATGAAATAAACAATTACTTGAAATTATTTAAAATTATTCGAAATTATTTGAAATTAATCTGACGGGATTAACCTTCGAAGCACAACACAACAAACATATTGATTTTGAATTGAATTAGGTAGCAATTCAAGTCAGTAAAACTTCTTAAAATTCAAATTGCAACTCCGTATTTCTAATCAGTTCAATGTAATTATTATTTTAACCCTGTAATGTTAAAAGCGATGTCATACAATTAATTTTAATTTTCGTTTTGTCGGACTAACAAAATACACTAGTATTTATCTTTAATAATCATTATTTTAGTTTCTTTTCAAATCGAATGTGTTAACTTGTCTACAGTTTTGTATGAATGGCCGAGTAATTACGCATTCTTTCTGATTTGCAGAGCATTAGAATTTTAAAAAGTGTTATATAAAAAAATATTGTTTTTGACTTCATGAAACCCGACGCGATTGTGTTTCGGCAGAAATCGTATAACTTTTATAAAATTTCGTCCACCAGCCTTTGGAGTCACATGAATTGTCGCACATGAATTTGCTAACTTCCATCAGTGCACAATATCTAACTTTTCTATTTGAAATTTATTTTACTGTTGCGAAACCACAATTGTTGGGCAATGACCTCATGGTATAAGAAACAAAGATTTTCCTCCGTTTTAAGATTTTTAAAACAGAAACGGTGTGAGGAACGTTGGGTATAGTACAAGAGTTCTCGCACACAACGCAAAGGAATATTTTGCATATAATCGAAATATAGTCCAAAAACCTCATCTCTTGGTTTGTTCAAACCTTTAACCTCGTTTAAGCTGCTTGAAATTAATGCGATCCTCTTTTATGAACACCTATAGCAGTCTCAGCAGTAATAACGGTTGTTGCAATGTGTTCTGGTGAATTAGTCCTGGTACTAAGCCCTTCACATTCACAACAGAAATCAATTTGTAGTCAAAATACTGCAAATAAAAGTGATCTTTAAAAACGCTGTAGTAAACTAATTGTTTTACTAGTGACGTTGAAATTGTTTCCTTCTATTGTTTTGTATGTTTTTAATATTTAAATCTGCTGACAGATAGAGATTTCTTTTAAAAGCATAGTGTGTGTTTGCTTATAATATCAAGTCGAGAAGACATGATAAATAAGATTTTCTCGTAACCTTTTCTCATTGCCTACTTTTTGTCTGAGGTCGTAAGGAATACTTTCTTTTAGACTTGATGTTTTATTTTAAATATCTTTCCAATTTCTTTCAATTACTTCCACTGTTTAAGTTTGGTTAAGGAATGACATAGAATGCGGAAAAGAAGCTGTAATAATACTACAAAAGTATTATAAAAAAAGCTGTTCAAAATGGCGTTCAAGTTAGTGTTGTCAAATAATTGAAAAAATGGTGAGGTAAAAGACGGAACGAGTCATTGACATGTTCCATTTCTTATGCAAAGTTCAATTTTTGTGGCCCATAAGTTTTAAACGAATGATTTCACAGTTTTCTTTTCTTAAAGAACTGAAATCTACCGAAACTGCCATATGTAAAAACGGTGAGTTGTTCCCAATTTTAACTAACCAATTCAAATATTTTCTATGGGTTTCAATTTAACTTTTCTGATTTTTTTCTTTCATAAAAAATATAACTTAGCCTACGATAAATATTCGTTGTTATTACAAAAGGTTATTATTTCATTTTTATTTAAAAGCGAAATTTTATCGTTGAGGCCGGGGCACTTTGAATCCGTCATACGTTAAACTTTAAAGTCAAAGTAACGACGGATGAATGAATGAAGGAGAACTTTGCTTACGGATATTAAATCAAAGTTGCTCTCTATTTTTATTCAGTTTTAAATTTAATTTGTATTTTATTCACTTGTTAATGAAATTTAATTTGTATTTTATTTTATGCATTAAGAAAAATAATCAAAATAAAAAGAAGAAGAAGAAAAAAGCAAATGATAGCTATAAAAGTATTCAACATACGTTAAAATTAATTTTCGTTGACGGACACGTACTGATTATGACATCGCTCGTAAGAAAACATGTGTTTTAACTGACTTGTCAGTTGAATTCGTCAAAGTTAAATGTATTACGGATTCTATGTGCCCCCGGCATTTAGGAACAAAAAACTTAAAGTGGTCTTCGCCGGAAAATTAAAAAAAAAACATGGCAGGGATATAAAACTGCCACTCTTCAATAGTATGATTTGCAACCTCTTTTCTTTTTAAATAAATAATGGATTAATAATTTGCCGACATGATCATGGATCGATCATTTAGAAAATTTAACCAGTTGAGCTTGCGGTACTTCACTATAATTTTATACCCTTCACTACAGGTGAAAGGGTATCAAAGATTGTCATTGTGTTTGTAATTTCTACAATATACACACAATATAGGGATTGTGATTGTGTTAATTTTCTTAACAATAAATTTGTTAATGTAAACGTTCCCTATCCGAAAGTTAACGTTTATGATGGATGATTTGTGCTATGTCTCTGCAGAAAACCCGTTTAGCATTCTTGGTGTAGATCAATTTGAAGTGCCTTAAAGTTTCTTCGCAGTTAATTCTAATGCGGTTGGTATGGATGGAATAAATCCAACCTTTTTGAAAAAATTAATACCTAAATATCTGCCCTCTATAACGCAAAAAAAAAGTATTCTTACGAAATCGATTTTTTCAAAAAGGTGGAAAACATGAGGAATAATTCTATCTCCAAAGCCAATAATGAACTTTGCTCGTTTTTGTCTAAGGTATTTGAGAATATTACTTGCAAACGTGAACAGTTATCTGTCTAGTACGAATTTTATTTCCAACAAACAATCTGGTTCCAGGAGGGGCAGGAGTTGTATAACAGCTTTAGCAGATGTAGTCGAAGATCTTAAGTTCAAACTTGACATTAATATTATAATTCTCGAACAGTCTGTAATCTAATATCCTTCTGCCTAGAAAACCGATCTCAAATTAAAGATTAATAACCACGTGTTAGATCCCCTTAACGTTAGTAGAGGTATTCCGCAAGACTTCATAGTCGGACCCCTTCTGTTTGTCTTTATTTCAATGACCTACCTGATATTGAAATTATCAGTAAAATGCATATGTATGCGGATAATGTTCAAATCTATAACTATAGTTACATTGAGAATAAATACTAAATAGTTTTAATACCGATTTGAACAAAATTAATAGCTGGGCAATATCCAACGGTTCACAGATCAACCCAGCGAAGTCAAAATGTATTTTCCGCTCAAAATCTAGAAGTAGTTTTGAACAATTATTAAATAAAAATTAATAATAATGCTATTGAGTATGTAATACATATAAGCGGCTAACTTAGGTATCGTTTTTAATGATAGACTCACTTGAACAGATCATATAACTGCTGTCGTTGGAAGAGCAAAACAAAACGCCTGCTTCTAATTTTTCCATATTATTTTTTTTTTTTCATTTCTGGTTTGTGCTGCTGCAGGTAATTGTTGTTAATGATAAGAATTAATTAAAAAATGGTCAGATTTCAATTGATACAGCAACGATTTCATTAAGAAAGTTAGGACAACAACCCAAAGCAAAACTTACAGTTAAAAATTTTTATTTATACTTTTCAATGGCCAATCTTAAATATGGCGCATGTGCCTATACCTACATGGTGAAGGGTATGTAAGATACGGCATAGCCGAATATGGTACTCTTACTTGTTTTAATTTATACATAAATAATGTATATTCCGTTTAGTTTAATTAAAAATTGTGTATGGGTTTGCGCGCCTATAAGTTTGTTTGCCTTCGATATTACAAAGTGTTTGTTTATAAATACAAATATTTATATAAATAATTTGTTGTAGTTGCACAAGAACTAATTTATTTATAACTATATTAGCATAAGCTTATGTTGTTATTCTATTTATACTTGGATTAATTTTGTATTTAATTAAATGCAAAATCAAGTAAAAGAAATGATTGGAAGGTGAATTGAGTAAACATTTGCAAATACTCGTATATTGTTTAACAAGCGCACTGCAGGCAGTTTCTTGAGTTGCCCTAAATATTTCTTACATAAATAATGTACATAGACGGAGAAGAAAGTGAAATGCTAAAAATGTGCAAATAATTATTCTACTTATAAGAAATTTTTAAAGTGTGTCTTTTGAATAAATAAATAAATAAATAATTAAATAAATAAATATTCACTTGATTTGTTTTACAGCATCAAGTCATTTAAATGAGTTTTGATTTGTTCTGTACCGGGTTCTATAATTCAAATGCGTATTCATTTATCCTGATAGCTTTTCTATTCTCTTATTATTCTAAATTTATTGGCCCAATTGTGGTTTCCGTTCTCTCATTAAATTATGCATTTTCTTCAAATGCATCCATACATACAATAATTAATTAAATTAATTAAACTTTGGAACCCTATTAATAAAAAAAAAAGATTTCAAATAAAATTAAGTTTGCAAATTTATACGACTTCAAAACGCAGATAATTTTTGTTTGTTTTAAGTATAAAGTTTTACGTAACAAAAATGCTCTGTAAAACTTCAAAAAATAAATGAGTTTTATTTTATCGTTTAAGCAAAAACAATGCATTTTAAAATAATGGTTTATTTTATTTTTATAAAAACTTTAAATTACAATAAATTGCTAACTAGATTTTAGCTTCTCTATTGCCTTAAGCTTTTTGTTGGTAGCCTTATCTGAAGATATTTTATTAGCCCTCTTTAGGTAGGTTCGGTAGTAAAATTCAAAAAATAATGCAAACATAAAGATATTTTGCATAAACCCTACGAAAGCCACTATATGTGGATAATCACAAGTATTATGTAAGATTACTAAGAGAAAATGTATTGCCAAGTAGCCAAATTGAACTAATTGCAGTTGAGTGATATGGCGTTTCCACCACAGTGTCTCCTTAACTGGCCGAAGCGATGTAATGAAATAATACGAATACATGACAGTGTGAACAAATAGATTAACAACTCCCAGCATTGTTGCGTGACTTCCTAAAGAGAAAACAGGAAAAATGAAGGAACAAAGTAAGTTTTCAAATTTTATATAAAATTACCTGCCATAAATGTCATATACACATGGACACCGAACACCATTCCAGCATGATGATACACGTGAAGAAAACTTATCTGTTGATTTTTCTTACGCAACACTATAAATATCTAAAAACAATAAAATAGATGGAATAGATGCTATTACGAATAGATATACTAATCAGTAACATACACATATTTTTAGCTTCCTAAAGTTCTGCTAGCGAAAAGAAAGTCATTGTATTTAATTAACATACACCAACTAAATATGAACTAAATATTAAGTGTTAAAGTGTTATTATATGTATGTATAATTGTAACAAGATAGATTATTTGTAATTTATAAAGTCGCCACAAACAACTTCATAAATATTACAACAGTAAACTATTTAGTACCAAAATAGGAATTGTACGTCAATATGAGTGTGATGTGTTTGAAGTTCTTTGTACGTGAAGCAGAGAAACATTTGTGTGCTTTGCTGTGTATTATGCAGAAGTTATGCATGGCTGCCTTTTAGAGTTTATTTATTTTAAGTTTTGTAAGATTTCCTAAGAAGAATTTAATTATGAAAAATTATAGCAAACAAGTGCTAAAGTACTAAATACTAAATTGGCCAAACTGTGTAAAAAAGAAAATTAAAAGTTTTTAATGAGTTGATGTAAGACATTAGAGGTGTTGCAAAGCTCTCTTTTGTTGCATGTTTTAACATTCAAAATCTTTTGTATTCTTGATTTATTATGTTACACACAAAAATTATTATTATTTGAATGCCTGGCATTTCTAATAAAGCAAAATTTTTAAACACAAAAAGTCATACGCATTAATATTTTATTCATGCTTTTTTATTGTACTTTTGCACTCTAAACAATTTAATGCTAATTATCGTTAGACCAACTTTGTATTTTTAAGCAGAAATAAATTTATTTATTGCCATGCGACTTTGCTATTGAATTGTTTTCTGCAAAAACTGATGTTTACATTTTAATAAAATAAAAGTATTTTTTAACAAAAAATACAATGGCGTAACCTTTAACTAGTCGTGTGCACACAAAAAATGTACACTGTTTTTTTTTTTTTTTTGTTGTAATGGATAAATATTTTATGTTGTATAAAAATATTATATTAGTACGTACCGTATCAAATAGATCCAAATATTTTGTTAAATAATAACCGTAGGTTGTGTAAAGCAAACGCATCATCCAGGGTTCAGTATTAGTAAAGTCAACGGGTTGACATGTAAAACTAAAATTCTTTTGACCGTATGAATTCGGAATGCCCTGAATAAATATTTATAAAAAATGATTTATAAAAAAAAAATTCTAAAATAAAATAAAATATGAAATATAAACAAAATGATTTTCAACTCACATAGGCGAGCAATATAGCATTTGCTATCACTTGCACAGCATTGTAGATTCGCATTATAAACTTTAAATGAAAGGCTTCACGTTTTTCCATCCATTTTGGACCATAATGCAAAACAAATGCCAAATAGAAAGATAAAATTATAGCTACTGGCAGAGGCGAATATACCAAAGGCAAGTGACTAACTCGTGGATCTGTGAAATAAAATAAAAAAAAAAAGATATATTTTAATGCAGAAGTTGAATAACATTTTTAATGATATTCTTTCTGTGTTTATTTTTTTTTTATTTTATAAAAATTTCAAATTATTTAAATTAACCTGCATTCTTTTCATAGATGTTGACCAGTAAACAGTACAAATATTTTATAATATAAAACATTTCTTTATCTTTATGTTTAACCTTTTATTTTATTTATGTTTGTTTTTGATGCACTTTTTATTTATTATGTGGTGAATACTATGTATCACGGTGTATGCTGGAGCCAAAAATAAATAAAACACTTTTCTTTCTTATCTGTCGCTCTCCTACACTTTGAATTTTTTTTTCACTTTTTACTTTATTTATTTCAAAAATTTTTTTTTTCGTACACTCGTTTCAATTTTTACGCGTTTTGTTCTTTAATTTGAATAAATTTGTTATTCCTTTCTTTTTTTTTAGAACAGAAGCACTAGAAGCAGAAAAGAAAGAAACGAGATGTGTTTCCTAAGCAGGTCTTATTTCAAATAAATTTTTTGTTTTCTCTAGCAACTTTTTTCGTGTGCTTAATTTTCTCCGCACTTGAAATAAAATTTGGTGCCTAAATTTTTATCCAAGAATTTAATTTACATTTAATTGAAATACTAAATAAAAATTTCGTAAGCAGCGAATTAAAAAAAAATGTATTAAAAGCACATACACACAAACAAATCTGTGTGCCTATTTACCTGCCATCCATTATTTTATTTATTTTATTTTAAATTCTCTAATTGTATGTAAATTGGGAAAATAATGAAAAGGAAATGTAAATATTTAAAAGTCTTTAAAAAAACCTTAATTCTTTTGCATAATCAAATTACTTTTCTATAAATATTTTAAGGCTTACACTCCACTTAAGAGTGCCTCAAATGATTTGTTAAAGTTTTTAATTGCTGTAGGGTAGAAAAATAAATTTGTTTAGAAATATTAGCAGCAATATAGAAGCGTACTAAATTTATTCCAACACATAACACAGACGTTATTTGTTTTAAAATTTTAAGGAGCAAAAAGTTTTTCACTAAAACATTATGTGGTAAAATGATGAAACTCGTAATTAATTATAAAATGATGTGGCACGTTTTGAGTGCTACATTTTTACTTAACGATTGCCTAAGAAATTTATTCGGCTTCACTTATTATGATACAGATGCCAAATATTGTCCCAGCTCGATTTGTTATACGATTCAGTTGCAAGAAAGGAAGATATCTTATGCCAAAGTTGGCAGGTGACTAGTTCCTGAGGAGTAGTTTGTTGGTTCTAGTCTAGCACTTCATATGAAGAGAAACTGTGACTTTTATATTGTTGTATTATATCTTCTATTCAAATTTAATAAAGAATCTTTTTACCACTTCTTGTTTCGTTTGTCAAATAGCAATTTTAATTTTACAAGTCATGCGATGGAAGCAACTGTAACAATTGATTTTAATTAATGGGCTTAACGCGTAATTAATAGCACTCTTTTAAATCTTAAAAATTTATAAACTGCATTGAAATACGACGTTGTCGGTAAAACACAATTTCCGATGTCAAAAGTTTTAAAATGCTGTCGGTGTTGACTTGAGTTTAGTTTCTCGAATAATTTTAAACAAGGGGTGTTAGTAAAAAGTCAAGCTTATTTGATTAGTTATGAATTAGCCATCACTTTAATCGGATTTAAGTGTTGTGAAAAACTTGTGCAAATTAATCTGAAATTAATTAGAAAAAATGATAATAAAAGAAAACACTTTTTATAGTCACTTTGAGCTGTTATATGCTGATACTGAAACAGACAAAAAGAGATCAAATTCATGCACGATCATGTCTAAACGGTTCTATACACATAATTTTTAGTGCTTAGCTTAGCTATTCAAAAAATCGAACTAGAAAAATATTAAAAAATGAAAATTTTCAAAAAAAAAACTTTCGAACTTTCAAATTGTATTTCGTTGTTTTAAAGTTTTATCGTAAAAACTTCAGTTGTCTTGTAAAACTTTCATTCGTATTCATACATTATTCTTGATAATATTGTAAGTTGTGCCTTTCCTAGATTCGAATATGTATCAACAAGCTGAATTTTTCTTTTAACTGCAAATAGTAATTTTTTGTTGTTGTAATTTATACGAGTAATTAGAAAAATCAATTCGGATCTAAAAAAATGTCTCCTTTTATTTTTAGGTATCGTTTTAATAAAATAAATCTTGAAATTAACCTTGAAAAATATGTCTAGAAAACGACAAAATTAATTTGCAGAAGGTCATCATATAAATTCGGTTATTTACTTTATTTTAAACAAATTGTTGTATTCAAATAAATTGTTGTATTTAAATCAGATTTATATTTGCATCTGCTTTGATATTGAAATGTTGTATTTTTTATATATTTGAATTAACTTTGATATTTGAAGAGTTCAATAACTTCCTAAGAATTTAACACAATAATAATGTTTTATTCAATTAATGTTTATTTAAATAAAAACATTTACTGCCGCAGTATGTACAAATTAAAGGATTTGCATTTTTAATAATTTTCTTTTTTTCTCCTAAGTTTGTTGATTATATCGGCGATGTTAAACTGAACAATGTAGAGCATAGAGAAAGATTGCTAAGAAATAATAAAATGCTATTTTTGCATTAAAGGTCACTTAGGTTTTGAAGTAGTGTTTATAAAAAACAACGCTTTCAATTATTGTTGCATTATGTTTATTGTATTTTTTTTTAATTCAGTCAGTACCATGACCTTAATAAAAAGAAAATGCTTGTCCCAAAATTCAAACAGCGAAAGATGTAATTAATTACAGCAATCATTAAAATTCTTTTTTTATATATTTGGTTCATTTTCGTAACAAAGTAACAATTCATGCAAATGGGTTTTCGGGCTAAGAGGGTTTCTCAATAAGTCTTGATGGATATTAAATCGCATCTGCTAAAATCCTTTACTGAAGATTATAAGAATTCGTAGTTGTTTCAGCGAACGACATGAGCGTAAGTATGGGACTGACTTGCCGTAACAGAAATCAAGCTGGACTCACAAGCGTAAAGGCAACTAAATTATAAAAACAATGTAAAAAATGTAATTAATTAAAATAATATTATTATTATTATTTAAAAATGTTGTTAAATTTTTTATTTCATTTTTCTTTTTAATAAATATTATAACTTTTTAATTCTATTAATGGTTTAATAGATCCCATTTTAATAAAAAAAAATATTTCTTTGTACAAATTTTTAAGTTAAATACGAGATTGAAATTTAAGAAATTTAATTCACACTACAAGTGACTTAAGTAACAAACAGTTCTAAACTTGTTTAAACGATTTAAAATGAGATAATTACCAAAAAAAAAAAAAAAAATTTTTTTTAAAAACAGTTAGAAAGTGATTTTCATTTTATTACTGTTTTTTGTAATTTTGCGAGTATATCAAGTATCTTTAATTTTTATTTATGTTTTAAAAATAAAATCCTGTTTTGAAAAGAAAAATTAAAAATAACGCAAGGCACTGCGTACTTTCATTCATATTGAACTCATTACAGTCAATATGATACTGGAGGAGCATTTATAATGTTCTGAGCAAAGAAGTATGAATTATTAAAAATAAAAATTGCATTTTGTGGCCATGCCGAAGGTTGGTATGAAACAAATAGAAATGTACAAGACGAGTTGCAGAAAGAACGACAAAGTATTGCTTTAGGTCATGTGTGAACTTGAACATCGTGGGAACCAAATTAATGTAAAGATTAGTTGGTTAAATAGATGATGTGTACAACTTACACAACCTTACGTAGGTAGATGCGAAGATGTGGCGGTCCAGAAAATCCTGCATTTCATTCTGCTAATTTTTCTTGTTTTCTTTGAAAAACATCTGCATAAATTTGTAAATAATTTTTCTTTCTAAGAAATTTTTAGAAATTAAATTAAAAAGGAACCAAAGCCGAATAATTAATACATTAAAAATTTAAATTTTCAAGAAATATTAAGGTATTTTAATTTCTTTTTGAAACAAAGTATAGTGTTGTGCAAAATAAAAGCAAGAAACTTTGTATTTAACTTTTACAAAAGTATTTTTTACAAATTTTCATTAAAAAAATTAGTGTTTGTATATTTTTGTATACTATTATGTTGGGTAATAAAAGACAATTATAGTAGTCCAAAATTTGCAATTCTTTTTTAAAAATCCACTAAAAACGTCTAAAGATAAAAAAGAGTGTGCAAAATAAAAGTAATATCAAATCATTTGCATCACCACAAAATAAGGACATATCTTAGTTTGTCATTCCGTGTGTAATTTTTACAATATCCATTTCCGACACCATTAAGTAAACATATTCTGACTTCTGTTAATCGATCAGATATAGTGTCGAAAGAGGTGCTATTGGATATCAGCATGATCGGCCCATGTCCTTCAATTTGTTAATGTCATTTGGAACAATGAAATAACTCCAATCAAAATAATAAATATATGAGGCGATAGAGAAGTAAAAAATTAGAAAAAAAAACATCAGCTGAAAAAATTTACGTTCGCCCATATTTTGTGAAATTTTCAAATTTTTAAAAATATAAATATGGGTATTATTTTAAAGATCTTTAGGGGAATAATAAAAGTTTTTGAAAATTCTTAACCCATGATGAGCCGATGTAATTTTTATGTAAAATTATATATACGTGGAACTTATTTTTTTTCTTCTTATTTTTAATTCTCTGTCACCCCAATATTGGCTTTTTTGGTTGGAGTTACTTCACTTAACTAGATTTACATAGATGGTGAAGGGTTTATAAGATTCGTCATAGCCTAATATAGCACTCATACATGTTTAAATTAGTTTCTTTACGTTTATTGCACTGGTGTAACTTATAAGAAGGGCCAAACATTAAAATCTTAAATAATTAATCATCTCGAAAAAGGAGAAAAGCAAGCTTTGGAAGTATAGCATTAACAGATCTATTATTTTTAGATTGTTTAAAATGTGTAAATCGAAAAGAAAGCTTAACGTGACTCATTCCGAGCGAGCAAATAGAGAAATATGTCATATTAAAAAAAAAAAATCCCTTTGCTACTTGAAGTTGTTAAAACTCTTAAGTTAAAGGTGCACGACAGTAAAACTCGTAGACGTACCAGGGAAAATAATTTTAAACGTTACAGACCAGCAAATCCATTGCTAACCAGGATACATATTCAGAAAGTGTACTCAGCTAACTTCTTTAATATTGTTTGTTGTTATTTGAATTAGTACTGTGATATTGTAATATATTATTTATTTAGATTCAATTTTGCTTAAACACGACTGAACTAGACCGTTCAAAAATTGAAAACCGTACTTTTCAGCCACGAATCTTAATTTAACTACAACGCTTGCCTGGCAAACGGCTTGAACCAAAAAAAAAAAAAACTGTAAATTTAATTTTAAGTACGGGGGTAGCAGCGTGATTGTGTGGATATGCTTCTTAGCAAATGGAGTTGGACCGTTTCATGTATAAAGAAAACGAAGATGGTGCCCTATGATGGGTGGAATATGCCTCTTCGATGGGTGTTTTAACATGTTAAAGATCCGAATCATCGAGGTTGGTTAACGAGTTTAGAGCAGCGAACGAGAATTAAGTACTCGATTAGACGGCACAATCGACCGATATGAATCTCATTGAAAACCTTTTTGGAAGACTAAAGAAACTTATTTCTGGAAAACGATTTAAAAATCGTAGGACACTCATCCAAGGTCTAGAAGATGAGTGAAAGCGTATTCCATAGAATGTACTCGATAATCTCATTGAATCCGCGCCACACAGAATGTGCAGAAGTTATTAGAAAACAGGATCTTATACAAAAAATTAATATGTTGCTTTTCTTTTGCACACCTTTTTATAGAGATCTGAATAGTTTATTTAGATTTTTTGATAAAGACATAAATTAAACTTATTATTTTGTACTTTGTGAAGTACTTAAAGTTTAATGCTGATTCAAAATGAATAAGTTTTTTTTTAATATTTGTAAAATTTATTGCTTTTGTTTTGCACATCACTGTATATTTAAAATAATGGTTTCATAAAAGAGGGCAGGCTTACATCAGCAATAGCATAACAAATTGAACTGCCTTGTTTTTAACACAAATGAAAAGTTGTTCCGTTCAGTTGCAAATAATTTCGGCTGTTTCTATCTTAACTTTTTCTGTTTTTGTTTACTTTTATTATTATTTATTATAATTATTTTTATTTAATTAATTGTTTGCAAAAATATTCTAAATAATTATTTATTGTTGTTATACTTGCGCAAATTAGATAATTTTCTCCAACTTCATGACTGCATAAACATTCAGATATCAAAAGTTGAAATAACTTCAACTTGCGACTTAAAAAAATAAATAATTAATAAGTAAAAAAAAAAAAATCGTTATTTAACGACATTTGGAAAATTTTCCTTTTTCTTCTTTAAGTCTTTTAAGATATAACTTTTATAATAGAAATTTGAGAAGAGGGCAATCATGAAAGAGTTTTGTAAAAATGCCACCAGCAACCAAAAAATCGGTAAGTTGCACCAATTATCAAATATTGGAATCGCAAAGGAAATGGCCAACATCGTGAACTGTATCAGTTGCATTCGAGTAAGAGTACGTTTCCACGGTTCTAGATTGATGTTCGGCTTAAAAGCGGCAACCAGATAGTACGAGTACATGCAAACATGTATAAAGCTATTGAGAACACCAGTCCCGGTAAACTGAGATGCTGCAAAATAAATAAAATTATTTCAGTCATATAAAATGATGCTTTTAATTAATGTTTTTGTTTATACTTACAAAATAAATTTACTAAATATATAAAGACACCAAAAACCATCATACAGTGATGGTACACGTGAAGAAATGTTATTTGATTAAATTTTTTTCGCAATAAAAATAATATCTAGAAAATAAATTATTATTTTAGAAAGTAATTTTGTATAGAGAATATTGTCTACTCTTTACCGTATCAAATAAATCCAGATATTTTGAAATGTAGTACAGAATAGCTGGTCGGATCAATTTCATTGTTGATGGACTTGTATCATTGACATCATACTTTTGACAAAGCAGTCTGAAGTCACTTCTCATGTAGGAATATTTCAATGATTCGTAAAAAATAAAAGCATTTAACACGATTTGTATCACATTATAAATTTTCATTACGCCATCAACTTTATATGGCTGTCGGTTGGCCATAAATTTTGGACCCCACTTTAATACGACAAGTAAATAGAGGCCAATTATTGTGATCATAGGCCATGGTTTGGCAATTAACGGGTAAGATGTAATACGTTTATCTAAAATTAAATAATTCTTTTATTTATTTTTACATAAGATTTATATTTAATATTTGTAGTACCTTTTTGAAAACTTTCATTCAATGACATTAGACCATTGTAAATTATTTTTAGCAGCAGCATTTTGTTCAATTAAAAACAAAGAAACGTATTTTACTCATCGAATTCTTTAAAATTTTTATATGTCCGCACCGCTTCACGTAGTTATCAAAACTGTATGAAATATAAGTTTATTTTAATTTTAATTTCAATTTCAATGTAAATTTAATTTTATTTTATTTTTTTGTATTAAAATGTTTCACAACAGGAATGCAAATTACAAAAATTTATTATAAGAAACTGGTGTTTTTCTGTGACAATAACAAGAAAATATAATTTGTTTTTATACTATTTTCTATTGCAAAAATTCATTTTTTTTACTTCTTTTACTTTAATTCAAATTAGTCGCCCCAACAAAGAATATTGCATATTTAATAACTGAATTCTTGTTGTAAAAAATTTCATTAGAATTTCAAATAAGTTCTTAATTTATTTTTATTTTAATTCAATTTCTATGACGGATTTCTATATAAATTTTTCTACTAAAGCTTAAATTACAGCGAATAAGATTTTCCAATAAAGAATATGATTACTCCAGTTTATGCAAGAATATCATGAAACTAAACTGGATAATTTGTTTGCACAGAATTTCGTTGCAGAAATAAGATAATCCTCTTTGAAATTTTTTCAATATTATTTATGATTTTTGCTTTATTTTGAATCATTGCGTCTACACTAATCATAATAACCGTAAAGTTTATTGCGCAATAAAATTTTTCTTATTTTAATAATAAATTTTACCTGCAACATTCTATAGAACAAAAATTCGTCTGTCCGTTATCTGTTTTGATTTTTTTTTTTTATTTTTTTTTAATAAAGGATTCCTTTTTTTTAATCTATTCGTCAAAGATTCACACGAACAGAAGTTGACAAACTTAGTTAATTGACAAACTTAGATATAAAAGTTGAAGCAATATAGAATCAAATGTTTCTATTATAAGTTTATTGAAGCCAGTGAGACGTATTTTTGAACGGTACAAACTTGTTTTTAAATCGCACATTATATGAGAATTGTATATAATTGTCGTTAAAACTTTTCCGATTTTGTCGCTATCAGAACTTCAGAATATGTTATAATAAGTTTTGAATTCAAATAAAGAATCACATAAATGTTCTTGTCATTTGCAAAAATTAAACCTTTTTTTTATATCGATATCAAATGATCATATTTAAAATATATTGTATATGTAGATTTTTTGTATATTATCGTATATATTTTAATTTCAAGGGCAAAAGGTTTTTTACATCAAACAAATCAACAGGTTTTCTGAAGATCATCAAACTAAAGCGCAGCAATTAATTGTTGTGTAATATAAAATTCACAGTTTAAAATAACAAACTAATTAATTTTTTACTCGCCCAGCAAATGGAATGTAATATGCAAATGAGCCAATTATTCATAAAACATTTTAAATATGCCTTTTCTAGTGCTGACTAGAAACGATTGATTAGCAAATGTGTAAATGAAAGGTTCTTAAGTAATTGATTTTATAAGAAGAGTTCTCCAGCAAACCGCTTCATTTTAAAATATAAGGACTTGGGTTTCTCTAAAATTTTCGTTTCCGTGATTTTTTTTTTTTTGATAATTATTTTAAAAATTTAACTTCCTCGTTAAAGGCAATAATTGGCAAAAAATTTTTAAGTATAAGAAGTAAAATCCCATAAAATATTAACATGTTAAGGAATTTTTCTTAATATAATTAAATAACCTACAACAACAATTAACAACATTATTAACTTTTTGCTCGTACGAATCCTTAACACAAACAAAAATATCTTTTAACAAACGGCATTATAGTAAATAGCGGTACTGTATTATGTAGAACTGCATTACTATTAAGCGACCCTGTATTACCACACTTGAACAAAAACGTATAATCACTGTATTATCATGTAGTTCTATATAAAATATAATTTTTATCAATGAAAATATAAAATTTTCAATTTCTAATTATTTTTCGTCATTAGTGTTAGAAATAAGCTTTAAAATTATATATCATTCATTAAATTTGATGCGGTGGTATGGGAGATATTTTCAACCAACAAAAAAAGTGCTTTAGAAATAATATACTGTGAGCGTCAAAATAAAGTGTACACAAACAGTTTCTTTAAATTAGTTTTTATTTCAGTCTTTAAAAATACTATTTTATTTAACATTTTATGTTTTTTTAATTGTTATTCAGTTCTCTACTCGAACTTAAAAAAACAACAAAAAAAAATTTACTACAACAAAAATTATAAAACAAAAACAAAATCTATTCCATATTTTACGCGTCAAAATAAAGTGTACATCTTATTTTGTAGCATTTTAGCGAAGTAGAATCGCAAAAAATACCGTTACGTTTTGTTGTTTATTTACTTTCTTGCATTCTTTAAAATCACTACTACTGTTTTATAATAGACAGACGCAATTTTCGGACTATAATTTCTTTGCAGAAAGAAATTTATTATTTTATTAAAAATGGGTAGACAAACATCAACAGAAGTCATAGAACTTGTGATAAAACTTCGAAAAGACGTTAAAACTTTTCGTGAAATCGGGTCTGTTATAAACAGAAGCCATAATACAGCAAAGAGAATAGTTGATAAGCACGAAAAATTCGGCAAAGTAGAAAATCGTCCAGGTGCAGGCCGACCAAGAGCTTGAAGTGAGTCTGAAATAAGGTCTATTTTGAGTGATGTGAAGAAAAATCCATTTAAAAGTGCTGTTAAAATATCGGAGGAAGTTTCAGCAATAAAAAATACCAACGTTAGCGCCAACACAACACGAAGAGCTCTACACGCAAATGGTCTACATGGACGGTTGCCGCCAAAAAAGCCACTTATATCGTTAGTAGATCAGAAAAAACGTATTGAGTATGCAAAAAAGTACGAAACTAAAGATGGTTCTTTCTGGAATAACATTTTATTTAGCGATGAGAGTAAATTTGAGATATTTGGCCAGAAAAAACCTGTAAAAGTATGCATACAAAAAATACAGAGTATGCTGAACAAAATCTAATATCTACGGTTAAGCATGGAGGGGTTCGGTGATGGTGTGGGGATGCATTGCGGCAAGTGGAGTCAAAAGCTTGGTTTTTATTGAAGATACCATGAATAAAACGGACTACTTAAACATTTTTAAAAACAATTTGTCATGTAGTGTGGATAAATTGGGCTTCAAGGGACCTTGGATCTTTTAACAAGACAATGATCCCGAACATACGGCAAAGGTAGTAAAAGAATGGCTCCTTTATCATACTCCTAAGACATTAGATCATCCTCCCCAATCACCGGACCTTAACCTGATTGAGCATTTGTGGGAGCATCTTGACTGGCAAATACGAAAGAGGATAATTACTAACAAGGATACGCTTAAATCCCTTATAATGGAAAAGTGGCAGAAAATTTCATCTGATATAACCAAAAAACTAGTTGAATCGATGCCCCGAAGACTAAGTGCCTTTATTAAAGCTAAAGGAAAAGCAAACAAATACTAAATCATACTAATTTTTATAATAAATTATATGTGTACACTTTATTTTGACGCGTAAAATATGGAATAGATTTTGTTTTTGTTTTATAACTTTTGTTGTTGTAAATTTTTGTTGTTGTTTTTTTAAGTTTAAGTAGGGCACTAAATAACAATTAAAAAACATAAAATGTTAAATAAAATAGTATTTTTTAAGACAGAAATAAAAACTAATCTAAAGAAAATGTTTGTGTACACTTTATTTTGACGCTCACAGTATATGATGATTTGTTAGAATTTGTTGCTCAGATAAAATATCTTCATTCTCATAAATGAATTGAATTTGATTTTGGCTTAAGTTCATTTTCTTTTAACGTTTCCAAAGAAGAAGGATGCTGATGAAGGATGTAGCGATCCAGAAAATGCTGCATTAAATTCTGTTGGTATGTAAATTTTCTTGTTTTTTTTTTTTTTTTTTGTTTTGAAAACATCCGCGTACATTTGTAAAATAAAATTTAAAAAGAAATGAACTTAAGCCAAAATCAATTTCAATTCATTTATAATATCCACAGATCAACTCCTAATTGAATAATGTATTCAATTATCTTCAATCTCTCTTATAATGAATTCGACAAAAATCACAATATAACTGTCCAGTTTACAAACAAACAAGCAAAAGTATGGTTTTGTTTTTAAAATTAAAGAAAAAGTCAAAAGTCTTCTTAATTTGTCGCCGTTTTGCTTGCTACTACTGCAATAATGTCAGAGATCAATTTCAGGGATCACTCTTAGGTATCAAAAGCCTTTCAGTGAATATGAATAAATAACTCAATTTGATTTTGAAACCAACCGTCGATTGTGATCTATTTAAATAAGTCTTACCATTTTAAAGTAATAAAACCTTGTAACAGAATTTAGCTTCGTATGGATGTCAAAATCTGTTTTGGTTTAATATTTTCATCATTTTAAGGATTTCGCTTTCTAAACAAAAAAAACATTAAAATTGTTTACGCTTTTTAGTAAACACCTTTATAAACTGTTAGAACAAGCGTATAATGTGCAAATCATGAATAATGATTAGAAATATTTACGTAAATGCAAAAATACATTATCTGTCGAACTGTTATGAATATTGCAGAATCCATGACTCGAGACATGTTCAATTAAAACATTCCCCTTCATCATCGAATAAACAAAAAAAAAAAAAAACAAAAAAACAAAAAAAAAAAGTTTCAAATTCTGATTTAGTATGACAGTTTTCTTATGGAATATTTGCTTTACTAATGATTAATGATGTAAGAATTTAGTTCTCAATGGCGAAAAAAGAAAAGAACAAAAGAACAAAAGTAACAAAATCCAATACAAAAGAAAACATGAAAATAAACCTGCCCATAAATTTTAATGATTTAGTTTATTTTTAATTCTAGCATCAAGATTACCAAAACTTTTTGTAAAAAAATAAAAAAAAAAAAACAATATTACACAGTCTACAGAATTAATAACGAGTGATGTTGTTTAGAAGGCATAACATAATGTGTTTGTTAAATCTTGTAAAAAAAATTATGTTTTGCTTAAACTTTGATTTTTGTCTTTGGTTTGTTGTTTGGACAAAAATCTTTAGTTTATTTAAAATGTTTGTCAGAAGTTTCCTGAAGAGTTATGTCAGCGGTAACGAAATGGTCATCGAGACGAGCTTTGACCCTCAATAATCAATATCGGTAATTAATTTAATCGGGATAATTAAATAATAAATAGCACAAAGTTTTTTTTTTATAAAAATTAAACATTTAAAAAATATTCCCGTGTCTTTAATTAATGAAAATGGTTTGTTAATGAAAATGGTTTGTTGACGCGAAACAAATATTCGCGAAAGGGTGACAAAAAATTGAATTAAAAACTATATGGAGCAGCATAATTTAATAAGAAAGAGAACTTAACTCTGTTTTATCTTAAGAAAGCGATTTCCATTTATTTATTTAAAAGTTTAATTTCAGTCTTTTGTGAAGATTTGTAAGTGTTTGTTGTCAAAATTACATTCGAAGAAGTAAAAAAAAGTGATTTATTAAGCTTTGGATTTACAATTTAGTTTTGTGAGTTTTTAAACAATTAGTTTATTTTTTTGTTTCCGAACGCGAGTTAAAAATAAATTTTAATTTAAACCGAAAATACACAGAGAAAAGAGATTCGTCATAAGAACCGAATTTGTCGCCAATCGAATTTGGTCGGTTGTGGTTATTATCTGAAATTCGGTTAAAAGGACTGAATAAATACAGTGCTTCCAACTATTTTAAAAATTGATTCGATAGTTGATAAAAAATATTATTGTGAATTATATAAATAAACAACTTGACATTTTCATATTTGTATTTACTTATTTAGGATAAAAAGAAGAAAAAAAAAAAAAAAAAAACAAATAATACACGCTTTTCCAGCATGAAGGAAATAAAACTTTTGAAAATCATATTTAGTTATATATGTATTTAACTCACCTTTTAGCATTATTGGAGAAATTTTTGCAACTTTCAATAGATCTTACTGCATATTTGTTTATGAATTTAAAACATTTTCAAATTATAACATTTTGTATATAAATTTTATTTTCCTTTTATCAAAGAATTCAGAAGAAGTAACGCAATCGATAATTGTGATTCTTACCACCAATATTAGGGTTTCGGTCAAGGCAGATTAGTATACTAGGTAGTGGCAGTAGATCAGTAAACTTTCTTGCTTACGTTCGAATTTTGTTTACACTTGTTACTTTTTTTTTCCTACAAAATTTTTTTTTCTTACAGTGGTGTTGTGGAAATGTATGTAAAATCTTTGTAAAACAAAAAAGTTTGGAACATGGATTTATTTAAAAATTGTAGGCCTCGCTTCATGATTTTCTTTGCTCATTTTATATATAAAAACCAAGAAGTTTGGTACAAAACGTGTTTATACACATTTTTGGTACTAACATATAAAAAAATATGCTAACATAATCACGAGGATGCGAGGTTTAGGAAGCTCCTCTAGCTTAAATATATGCATGTAAATAGCATCAAAGGAAAGCTTATGACATCTAGATTAATAATATTGTAATTATTTTTTTCTGTGCTACATTTTCAAAAACTGAAAAAATCATGTTAAGGTGGTTTTTTGAGAAATTAAATATCATAACGCATCGGGCTATTCCTACAAAATTTTAAAGTAATATAGCTAAAAGAGTTTTTAATCAAATGGTGATATAAAATTTAAATTATATAAATTCCCGGATTGGCTGTCAAATCCTTTTTGGAGTTTGTAGACAAAATTTGGAGACTTACCGTTTACCTTTTTTAATTGGTGCTTTGCACTTCGAGGAATTTTACAATAATTTTAAAATGTTGTTCTAAAATTGTCAATGTTGGAAAGAGCTGGAGAGGGAACCGTTGTAACTGTTGACCTAATTTTGCTGTTATTCGCATTTGCTATAGTTTGTCTTTAAAATGGTTTAAAACGAAAAGCGCTATGGGAACAAAACTTTAAGCTTGTTTATTTTCAATAATTGAGTAATAATCCGATAATTAATAAGCGTACTACGCCAAAAACACTATGTTAAGATTGGCCAAAATTAACAAAACAAAAAAAATTGTAATCCAATTTCTCCCTGCACTTTTCAAGGTCTAATTAAATTTAAAAAGCCTTGACATTTGAATTAAAAATAAACTTTTTATAAATTTTTCAAAAAAACACTCTGCCCTGCTTCTGTAAAATTTCGTTGGGATATAGTGAGTGGTTCATAGGACACCGAATCTTGTCCAAAAAAAATCGTTTTCAAACCACTGTGCATTAGCTGATTTGACATCTGAAAATATATTTTCGAAAAACAAAATACATGTTTTTTACTTGTTGTTGTAGTTGTTTATGAACTGCTATCACCTGTAAAATTAATGTGCCTTGGATTTCGGTACTGCTGAATAAGTTTTGTTGCATCTCCCAGGAAGCAGAAAAAATTTTAATAAAGACACGAATTGGGCAGGCAAACTTTGTTAACTGTTATTGCGACCAACGTTTTTGATTTAATATAAAATAACTAAATCGTCAATGATTATTCTTCGTCTCTGTACTGAAACAAGTAGACTGAAGAATGTTTATTTCTTAGTTTTCGCGGCAGTAAAAATGTAAATTAATTTAAAGACTTTTCGCTTGTTCATATATTTTTAAACATTATTCTATTCGACGCCCCACATTGCCAACAGTATAGAGGTTTTTAATGTAAAAAATTTCGTAAAAACAATAAAAATGATTAATTTCAAAACTAGCAATGGTATAATTTAATTTTGGAAGAATAATTTATTGTTTACCTATTGCGGTAACTTGTTACTTGAAACTGAAAAACTGAACTGAAATGACCAAAAATTCCAACGTTCAGTTACTCGGAAAATATGTTGTTGTTTGCGTTTTCTAAAATCATTAATAAAACACAAGCTGTTTTCTTAGAACTAATACTATTTGCAGACTTCGTCTGCATATCATTTCTAATTTTCTTAAAATTCAAATTTAAAAAACTGTGCTTTTAAATATTTATTCCAGAGTTCTGTACACAGTGTTAAATATTCTCCATTTACAAAAATAAAATGTGCAAACAACTGTTTTAATTCCATTATACCGGCAAAATTGGGTGCTTTCACACTTGTATCTATTTTCTCAACGAAATTACTTATTTTTACGGAAAAGAAAAGTATTCTATATTGAAATCAAGGTTCCAAGGGACCTCTTCACAACATTTTGTTCAAATCCATCCAGTTGTTTTTATGTGAAGCGAACACAGACAGACAGACAGAAAAATATTCAAAAAATATTCCATATCGATTAATATCTACACCAACATCAAAGTTTTCAAAATATATTTTTTGTACAGAAATGAACCCGTTACGGCTTTACTTTATGTATAAATAGCGAATGCTAGATGTACACTTTTGAATTGAAGCATATTGAGAAGAAAACAATTGTCCAACAGACCCTGCAGACCCTATTACATCCAGTAAAATACACGGTTCAGTGCGTCTTACATGCTGGTGCTTTCATTGGACCATATTTTATAAAAAATAAAGCTAGAACTCGCGCTTCAGTCAGTAAAGATCGTTACCGCACTATAATCAGTGAGTTTTTGCGGTGTCAACTTAATAGTGTTACGTGACATACGGCGACCACAATCATCGACGAATAAAATTAAAAATTAGCCGACAAGTCGATTTCGAGAAATAAACCTCGTTATTTCCCATCAAGATCGTACAATTTGACACTTCTCAACTATTTCCTTTGAGGCCCCGTAAAGTCACTGCATTTTGCTGATAAATCAGCAACAATTGATACGTTGGAAACAAACATTTTTCGACATATTATGCCAGCAATGATCGAAAAAGTGTCTTGAAATTGGATGTCTAGAATGCGCTTCGTCTTGAAATGCCGTGGCTTACATGTGTCCAAAATCATTATTTTCAAATGTTGATGGCATTATGATCTTTCGAATTTTTTGCGATATTTAATTTTTTTTTTGTGGAATTGCCGGTGAAATTGTCTCATAATTTCCTCCTGCTGCTGGATGTATTTTTTTTAGTCACTTCTGCTACAACTGAGCTGATCTAGTCACGTGTGAACATCTTTTTCATGCACAAACCACTGTAATCAGTGAAGTCTATTTAATATTCTTGCAATATTTCGTAAAAAAATCTCACTGTTGTAACACACCGCAGTCAACACATGTAAATTTAATCATTAAAAGCAAAACAAGCAAAAAACGAATAAAATGAAATGAAAATAATAAAGTTTGCGAGTAAGCAGAAAATAATTATCTTTGCAATCCGATTAGAGACATTAACTTAGCAAATCAACACTATTTCATGTATTAGACGTTATACAAAGATGCGCAGAAATTAATATTGTATGAGAAAAATTGTGTTTTTTTTTCATTAAAATAAGCACAAATGACACACGGTAAGAACGACTCAATGTCATCACTCTGATCAACATATTTTAAGAATATATAAAATTTTTGTAAAGTGTTTAAAGTTTAAGCTGCAATTTTTTGCTCAAATTTTATTTTTTAAATTGAAAAATTAAAAATAACAAGAAGATGAAAAAAGTTTATACTTTCAAGAGATAATTAAAATCTGTTTCAAGAGCATTTACAAACTTAATTCATATTGTAGTTAAAATGAAAAATATATGAATCAGCACAAAATTTTGCCAGCGTGCGTTTGTAATTTGAAAGCAAAGTAAACGAAATGGCATTAATGCGTTAAAATGTTTTCTATTTAATTTTAAGTTTAATTGCGGCATTACACTAATAAACGATTTTTTGTATATTTTGTATATTTGTTCAAAGAATGAAAGCGGGGAAGGTAAAGTGAGAAAAAGGACATTAATTTAGTGTCGGAAAGTAGAAAAACAGCATCAATTACACTAAAGACAGCCAAGAAAGCAAAAAATCTAAAAAAAAAAATTAAATACTAAAAAAAGTAGAAAATGTGTAAATTCAAAAAAAAAAAATATTAGTAGAAGGCATCTAAATCTATAGTAAATAGAACCCAAGGCTTAATGAGTTTTATTTACTTGCAGCGTAAAGCATTTTATTTTTTTGTAAATATTTTAATTAAAATTGGATTTTTAATCAGAAATACAAAATGACCAGAAAATAAATTGAAATTATAAATTAATATAAAATGTTAAAAAACACTTTGCAAATAATTGCTCATTGTGTATTTCTTCCAATATCCAGAATTAACAAAAAAGAATATTTCTAAAAAGTTTTAAAAGAGTACTAATACATTTTAAGAAAATTCGCAAAGACGTCATATTTCAACCATTATAAAATCAAATCTAAAATTGGAGAAATGAATATAATCGTGTCAACGAATTCAAAAATAGTGGATCTCGCACGCAGTTATTGGTCAGTAACCAGTGCACACGCCTGAAGATTTTAATAAAAGTATTGATGTATTTCTACTATACTTATTAGTAGCAGAGATGCTTAGGAGATATGATAGGATCTAAAGTTAGAGCTCCTCAGATACGCAAATGAGTGTGAAGTTAGCACTTTGTTTGTTTTTCGGCTTTCAAAACTTTTTACGGTTTTAAAGCTAAAGTTATTGTTTAAAGACAACATGTAAATGGGTTTTGAAATTTTGAAACTCTGAGTATCTCAAGAACTTATTTCAACAATTTAAATTTACTGTAACAATTTTTAAAAAGTTAAAAAAATTCTCTTTGTTAATTTCAAGAAAATAACGAAAATCAAACTTTTTATAATTAAATTTTTTTATGAAATTAGGAGTTGAATAGTGGATATTATAAAATAATTGAAATTAATTTTGGCTTAAGTTCATTTTTTAATTCCTAAAAATCTTAACTCATATTTAAAATGTCTGTCAGAAGTTTCCTGGAGACCTAATTAAGCGGTAGCGAAATGGCCATCCAGACGTGCTTTGACCCTCAATAATCAATATCGGTAATTAATTTAATCGTGAAAATTTGATAAAAATAGCACAATGTTCTTTTGAAAATTCAATTATTTAATAATATTCCCATTTCTTTAATTTAATAATTTGAACAGCATCCATAATGTTGTAAGTAAAAAAGTGGTAAAGTAATCAAGAATGATTAAAAATAAAAATTGCATTCGTGGCCAGCTGATGGTTGTTACAAAGCAAAGTCAAATGTATAAGATGATTTACAGAGAGCACAGTGAAGAAATACTTGGATTTGTGTATCGACTTCGTTTAACCAAATTAATATTGATATGAATACTTCTCATATTCTTATTTACACAGTTTACAATGTAGACAACCTAAGGTAGATAGATACGAAGAATGCTGATGAAGAATATAGCGATACACTCTGCTGGTTCCTTATATTTCTTGTTTTCTTTGGAAAACGTCCGCATATGTTTGTAAAATAATTTTTCTTTCTTAAAAGAAATTTTCTTAAAAATTAAAAGAATGATTTTAAGCCAAAATCAATTTTAATTCATTTGAAAACTATTTGTATTAAAAAGCTACTTTTGAAATTTCTTAATGAATATATTTTTTTTATATCCTTACGGATGTGATTGTCTTTTTCCCCTTGCCTTTTTCCAACTCAAATTATTTTCCAAGATATCGATTTACTTTTGATAATAATTTTGATTATTTTTAAAGTGTATTAGATTTACTGCTAATTTTGTTTTTTGAAAACTGATTACTTTTTTATTTAAAAGTTATTTTCAGATTATTTGTAATCGTAATCAAAGATAGGAAATAATTGTAATCTGATTATTTACTTAACCTTAAAAACGTAATCTAATTAATAATCATTATGAACAGTAATCGTCACTTAATATCTGTATATGAAATAACATGGAAGTTTTATTTAAAAAAATGTACTCTTATATTTTTAAGTACAATACAAATTGTTTGTTTATTTTTTGTATCTGTCAAGACTCTGCGCCAAAAATTCTTCGAATCGTCAAATCTCAGCAAAAATAAGAAAAATTGTTGTGTTTCAAGAAAAAATAAAGAAATGTTTTTGTTTGTATTGTAAGATTGTTGCTGTTGACATTGCAGAATGTTGTCGATGTCACATTATTTTGAGAATCAGCACAAAATTGCTTGGTAACCACGCTACATAAACACAAACCCAAAAACACGTCAGATTACACAGATTCACACAAATACAAAAAATACTTAACGCACTACGAATTGCGTGTGTATGTCAGGGGAGGTTAAGAATTTCAGATATAAAATTTCTTCTTGTTTTTCTATTCGTGCAGCAACAAATATTCTTAAAGAAAACAGTACATTCTTGCGTGGATTTTTTACTTCACCTTATCTATCTCTTACTTTCTATCATCATTTTTTAATGGTTTTTTTAGCCGGGTTAAGTTGGAGTAGAGATTTTGTTTTCCTTTTGTGTTGGCATCGTTTATATATTCTTACACAGTGCATCATGAATTGTTTGTTGTCTGTGTTGGTTCAATTAGTTTCCATTTCAAATAAAAATGTGTTAAGAAAAAGATATTGTGTTTTCTTATCTCTACAAGTGCAGTATCCATTTAAAAATTGCTTTCTCTCTCGTATAAAAACCCATTGACAGTTTCACGCACACACTTTCAGGAACCACAAACAAAAATACAAAAATACGAGTTACAGCCAAGAAATTCTTTAAAGATTTATTAACACCAACTTTAATATTGCTTCAAAAGAACTTATTAGTGCCGGAATAGAATACCTCAATTGCTTTCTACACAGTGCCAGTTAGTTTAAGGCACAAATTAGAAACAATACATACGTTTAGTTTTTTTTAAATACACAGTTTTAACTTCTATCTGGTCTATTATAAATTCTATAACATAAAACGAATAATTTTTAAGTTGTTTTGCAAAAGAAACTGTATAAATCCAATGCCAAACTCATCAAGCAGGTCTGACAAATTACTTGTGTACTACAAATTTTTACCGTCATAAAATGCCATGCGGTCTTACAAACACGATTCGTAAAACCCACAGCTGTGTGCTGTCGTACAGTCGTACTACTGCATATGGTGCAATTATGAGTGATATAGATATTAAGAAATCGAAAGCTCTCGGTGTTATAGGCATAAAGTAATCCTCTGACTTTTGGTCCTAATAAAAAAAAAAAAAAAATAAAAATCATAGCTGCCACAGTTAATGTCCATTTATGTCACTTTTTAGGTCACTTTTGTGACTTTATCTGGTTTTAATTCTTGATCATTCGGTCGTGTGAACCCTTATTCTCGTATTTACTAAACATGCGTTGTTACTACAAACGCAACCATCCACGCTACACTACTGTGTTACTCCGGCGAGACATGAACTACTCGATGCTTCGTTTAGTAACTTTAACCATTCACAGACATCTCCACAATTCCCGTTGATCCAAGCCACAACAAACGCCTGCCATACACTGTTGTTCAGCTGTAACACTTCCCAGCGCGAACGGCTACCGTTCTTACTTTTTGTTGCAAAGGGCTTCTTGACAACTATCTGTTGCTCTTATATTAAATTGGACGTCTTCACTGACTTATCTGCCATGGCTTTACACAATAATTGTCTTTTGCCTCTCGGGAGGTTTGTACTGCTGCTTCTCAATTTTTAATTGCTTTATAACAATTATTATTTTTCCTTGTACGCAGGTCCGAAGGCGGTATCGAACCCAGGACCTCCTGTTTTGCAGCACGCACTTCTACCAACGCAACCATTGAAGCTGCTCAACTTTCGTTAGCTAATTGTGGTATTATTCTATACACACACCATTAGTTGAATTAACTTATTCACCATGCTCATACGGAAACAACAACAGGGGTTGCCAGATCTTATAGTCATAACAATATTTTGAATAAAACTACTTTAGTGGCACAGCTCAAAAATTTAAATAGGAGTAATGGCGCTAAAATTTTGTACGTATAATATGGCACATATCAAATATTTGATGACAAAATGAGGTAATAACTTAAAAATAGGTATTAAAAGATGTGTAAAATTAAATGTAAAATAATTTCAAAATTTTAAAAATGCAAGAAGGGACGAGCGACTTCTTTTTCTCTATTTTAAACCTAATACCAGCTTCGCTTACCAAAGACTTTTCTGTATACGATAGTAACGGTTTTGTTTTCTTTTACAGCAATATTTTTTTGTGCTCTTGCTTTTTTATTTGAATATGATATCCATATTACTATATTCCTCCATATAGAAACTTCGAGGGCCGTAACTCGGAAACTAAGGGTTAGATCCAAATTTTTCCCTTAACATTTCTTACTTGCTTTCTATTTTTGAGCTGTGCCAATAATCTAGATTTAAGCACATATTTTAATTTAATTTTTATTCATAAAATGAAAAGTTAGCTTATATAAACATTACATCTTTCTTTCATTAAAGACTGTAAAAAATACCCATATTGTCCATAGACTTTATGTACGTGGACGTTATGACATTCGAATCAATAACTTTATACACAAATTTAAGCCAAATTATATTCCAATACTTTTTTCGTGAGTTTTAGCACTATTGGAAACTGTTTTTTTTTTTTTTAAATCGGATAAATAAATGAAACCACAATAAATTTAAATTAATATTTAAATTTAGAAACATTTAATTTAGAATGAATACGCATTTGTCACACTGTCTGTTCCTTTTTTGTGTTTATGAAATGTCAGGAAATATTAGCATTTGATATGACTTTTGGCTTGTGCGTGATTGTGTATTGGAATGAGTATGAGAATGTGAGTTGACTGGAGGCCAAAGAAATTGATATAAATGAATTTAAAAGACCTACATCAGCAAGTTTGTAATGGCTACAATAAGATAACTCAACCTGAATTTAAGTAAATTTCCGTTTGAGCTTTAAATTGTCATTAGTTTCTTTTATTTTGTTTTATTTTCTCTACGCTTTTGGGTTCTTGTTTTTAATAGAGAGCACTTAAAACCAAAATTTATTTTATATTTGCTTTCTGTAAATACGCATATTCCTTCCTTTATATTACATTTTAGTTACCGAAATTTTGTTGTGTCAGTCATGGGACAAAATAAATGTACGAATTTGTATTTTTCATCCTTTCTTATGGCCGTTTGTTTTTATTTTTGCTGCAATAAGAATTTTTCTAAAGCAACCCAAACTTTAAGAAAATTATGGAATAAAAAAAACTTTGGAAACGACTATTTTAATGTTTCTATAGTTTATGAAATAAGTCTCTTAAGATTTCCTCAACCAACCTAAAGCGTAAAAGTTGTTTTACTTATTGCTGAACGTTTCTCATCTTATTTAGCCGCACTCAGCAGTGCTTTAGTCCAAGTGGCGGTCTTGCAAACAGTGTGTTTATTTAAGTAGTTCCGTTCTCTACACATACATAATGTTATAGATAAAAGCTTCCTCAGACATTAAGGTATAATGAGTGGAAGTTGTGATATGTAAGACCTAATTTTATGCCGAATTCCAGTCCTTTAGCTGTAGTGGAATTTTGCATAAAATTAGGTCTTGTTGATGAGTCATTTGAAAAATTTATTTGTATTCTGGGATTTATTAATAAATGTCTACATACCAAAACATTTATTGATCGCGTAACGTATGTATTGAGACAGTAACTCAATTGAGTGTGTGGACTAATTTGTAATTACTTTATTATCACGCCCTAAAATTAATGCTTTATTAAGAACTCTGCTTATTTTTTAAGAAGGTTTTTTTTTCAGAAGAGTATATTTCCAGAACCTGAAAACTTTTAATTATATCTTATAATTTAAAGGAGTTTGATTCGATTGGAACCTAGACTTCTTTTGCATTTATGTTCTTGTGGTTAAGAGAACCAGAAAGTGAATTTTATTTTGCTGGTATCATAATTTTACTGTTATCTATTTAATGACAATTAATAACTAACTTCAGCGTTACTAAAATACGTTGATATGTTACTAAAAGTTACAAAATCTTAACAATTCATGGGGCAACAGTATGAATTTTTTTAATATAATAAATTGTCTACTTCTGCATTTTATTTAATATTGTACATTTGCATGTGTGTGTAAAAATTTGGGTTTTATTGTAGTCTTTTTTAATTTTTTTTTCAAAACAAACAATGTTCACGTTATAAATTCTGTAATTAAATTCAATGTATTTTTTTTTATTTATTTAAAGTATAAAACGAAGCAGTTTTTTGTTTCTTTTAAGACAACAACAAAGAAGCTAAAAAAACACAAACAAGCAAACAATAAACTTATCATGATGAGGTATTTATGTTATAAAATCTTTTTCCAAGATTTTGTTAGAGTAAGATATTTTGGTTAATTTTACTTTTGCATGAGCGGAGTTTTATACAATTTAAGTAAAGTTGTACAAAATATAAAATAAAAAAGGTGAAAAAGTGAAAAACGGAAATTTGTCGTTTCACTTACAACTATTGTAATTATACGCTCCTACTTTTATACACAGTTTAGCTTGTAATTTTATTTTTGCCTTTTTTACTGTTAATAAGCTGACATAAATTGGCGTGCAATAACTTGCAGTTCTCAGCAAAAAAATGTGTCTCTTTCACTATTGATTAGAAATAGAGCAGGTACAATTTAATAAAATGGTCCTTTAGGAAGGGTAAGTTTAGCAGCCCTGTGTCTGCAGAAGCTTTACAAGTTTTGAATTTTCTGAATTGGTATCCCGGATTAAATACAATATCACTTTAAAAAATAAAGAAATCCCGAAAGCCCTTTTGAAAGTTGGGAGAATCATTCAAAGAAATAATAATTTCAACTATAAAATTAACTAAATGCCAATCATTTAAGTCTGCAACATTTTTTCCCCAGGGAACAAGAATTGTAGTTTATTTTAATAAGCTGCTACAAATCTCATGAGTCAAAGTACTTAGTTTTTAATGTCAAATTATTGCAAAATAATGTGACAAACGTTAGCGCGAAAAAAAAAACAATTTATTTTAGCGACGTTTACTCTGGGGAAGGTGTGATCGGAATCAGTTATTTATATTAACTTAGGTCGTGCTTGACTCCGTCAAAATTTTTATAAGACTTTTTTGTGATATATTATTCTTATGAAATTTAAAACATAAAATTCACAACAAGTACGAAATTCTCTTATCATCGCTCGTCATTATTCGATCTGCCGAGAATGTAAATACACAAATCAAAAATTTTAAGCAAAAATCGTCGAAAAAGTACAAAAATTAATTTTTCGTTCATTATCAAATTAAATTAAACGGATTAAGAGAAAAACCAAAACAAACAAAATTTAAAATTAAAATACAAAAAGGACTGTGCACACGCTGATATGAATAGAGAATTATATACGCACTTCTTGAGAAATATAACAATTATCATTAATCGAGCTTATTATCTCGAAATTCCAGATTCACAGGTTTCAAAATTATAATTAAATTTTCTTTGTTAATTGACGAAGCATGCTTCCAACGAAAATAAATTCGAAAGTAAATTCGCCCTTAAAAGTTAATGATTGGAAACGCTAATAATGTTTAACTTCATAACGAATATTTATCAGCGAACAATTTGGAAGTGTGTTTGCGGGGCTGTGTCAAAATCTGTAAAAAATGTCAAATTCTCCAGCCGAATTAAGGCAAGACGTCAAAGGATATCTGGATGAATCTGCACAAGATATATAAGTGAAGTGGTCTAGTACTAACAGCGACTGTTCTAAAATTGCTTATTTTATTGGAATTAAAAAAGGAAAAGGCATACGAAACTACATACGGAATTTATTAACATACATGAAGGTACTGAATGAAATTAAACATGAAAAAAATAAACACAAGATGAATGAATCAATCGAAAACAAAAACGAGGTTAATAGCAAGATGCTTTACACAAATTTGCGACATAGTTTTCAATGATACAGTTGCTTCTGCAGCAAGAATAGGATTCATTCGTTTCTTACTGACACTTGCGTCAGAATTAGTTATCGAAATACATCAACTGGGTCTTGTCAGTACTTTTTTTAAATGGCCATATTTAAAATAGCGATATTCTTTATAAAGTAGAGTTTTTATGTAAAATGTGATACAGTCCTTTTAGTTAAAAAAAGGCAGCGGTTCAAGAAACTAAAGCTTAAACAGCAGATTCCAGTATTCAGATGGAAAAAGAAAGGGAACAATGATGATTCTTACTATTCAGGTCAATGCAGTAATTGTGGCATCAAACGGCCATCATTTTTATTTCTATTTATTTATAACGCAAAGAAAACTTATTGAAAACCTGGAAGCTAAACGTAAAAAAATTATATTTAATTCTTCAAGACAGCTAAAAGAATACTGAGGAGCTTAATAAGCGCACAAATATTAGGTTTAAGCGATCACAAACGAGTTTTTTATTTGCGGATACAGCCATTCATTTGGAATTACGGAAGTAAAGGACAGAAAACACAAAAGAAAACAATAACTTTTAACGACACTTAACATGTGGAACCTTTTTACAAGAATCCTACATTCTATAGAATATGAAGACTTGTTACTATTATATTTTTATTATTTCTTATAAGGACATCCGTTATTTTTTTATAACTTTGCTAACTTTTATTGTCATAAGTTTAATAAATAAACTGAAATTATTTTCAATCTTCAATAAAAAAAATTGTTCAAAAGAAATTGCTTTTTTAAGAGGTCAAGCATAATATATTTTATAATTAGTTACAAGCTTTCTGTATTTATATCACAGCAAATATATAAGTACATACATTCATATACATACACATAAAGAATTTGAAGGAAGATAGCTTAATTTGTGATCACACAAACATATTTCATAGAGAATCTTATTTTAAAATTTAATTAAAATATTTAAACCTCTGTATCTCTATAAACGCGTATTAAGAATAAATTTAATATGAAATATAATAGATCGATTTACAGATGTTGTGTGCGAAAGAGTGTGTACACATACATATGTGTTTGTTTTTCCAATTACCAGTAACAAACGAAACATTGGAATTTTTTTAATGAGTATTTATTATAACTGCAGGCTATTCCAGGGTTCCCAGATTTCTTTCGAATCATATCCCCAATAAGATAAGTTTTATCTCCACAATTCCCAAAAAAATTTCAACTATCCCCAAAACACCCCACTATAAAAAATACTATTTATTTTTAAATTCAATTTTAATATTAACATACATATGTTTTAATTTACTTTATTCGTGCTTGATTCCTTCAAATATAAATATTTTATGATATTCTCATAAAATATTTTTTATTAAAATTTACAAATTGAATGAATTACTGCGGGAAAGAATATCCATATGGCCATTTCAGTACTGCTCAAATAGCTCATCAGTGGATTTTACCCAAATTTTGTATAGAAAACTAGAAAGTCTTATATCAAAAGGAATCCCGAATAATAAATTTTCTTTATGACACATTCATATGTTTTTTAATATTGTATTTGTACAAGCTGTATACATATATTATATTATTACTTAAATAAGTTCTGACAATCCCTGTCGTTGTTGTCCGTATGATCATGGGGAATAAGATACTTCCATTAATCGTGTGTATAGAATAATACCACAATTAGCAAGCAAAAGATGAGCAACCTCGATTGCTGCGCTGGTAGAGATGCTTGCTGTAAAACAGAAGATCGTCTGTTCGAGTCCACCTTCAGACATGCGTACATCGGAAAATAATAATTGTTATAATGGAATTAAAAATTAAAAAGCAGCAGTACAAACCTGCCAAGAAGCAAAAGACAATTTTTGTGTGAAGCAATGTCAGATAATTTAGTGGAGACGTCTAATTTAATATGAGAGCAACAGATAATTGTAAAGATTGCCCTTTAAAAAGCTAGAACGGTAGCGGTTAGCGCCGGGAAGTGTAACAGCATAACAACTATTAGATAAAGGGGATGACTAGCCAAAAGGCTTAGTGAATTTGTCTGTGGATGGTTGAGGTTACTAAACAAGGCAGCGAGTAGTTCATGTCTCACCGGAGTAACACAGTAGTGTAGCGTGGATGGCTGCGTTTATAATAATAACTTATGATTAGTAAATACAAGACCATAGAATTTACAAGATAGAGGATCAAGAATTATAACCAGATAAAGCCACAAAGTAAGAATACACAATTTATAATGAGCCACAGTGGTCTTGTAATCAAAAGAATTCGTAAAAACATAACAATATATTTATTTAAATCTAAATCATAATATTCCATCTCGTTGTCTAAGCAATTTTGTGGTACATATTTTTAGAGTTACGCATTTTAAGCATTTCTGAAAATGGAACAAATGTGTCAACAAATTGTATTATTTATAAAATGTGTAATAATTCTCAATTGAGTAGTTTATATATATTTAAAAATATTAAAATTACAATAACCAAATACATAATTGAAAAAAAAATTCCAAAAAACTTGTTTAAATCCCCAAAACACAAAATATATCCTTAAAAGGACTTCCTCCATCTCCAAACTGAAATTTTCATTTTTAAATAAAATTCCCGATTTGGGGGTAAGTGTCCTAATCAGACAACACTGGGCTATAAAAATATGTGTGCGTGTGTGTATTTTTTTGTAGAAGAGTCTTCTACGTTGTGCAGTGGATGTAAAAATAAATATTAAGTTTTACTGCATACTCTAGCGCCACTAAAATGCTCGAACAATGAAAAAGGACCATAAATATAAAAAAATCTGATTGAAGTTACCACTTAATTTCATACAGCCATAAATATGTATGTATGTATGTATAATAAATTTACTTGTGTGTTCATTGCTGACTGGTAATTAAACGTTTTTAAATTGCAGACAGACAAAGGCGTACAAATTTTAATATGGGGTTTGCAAAAAATATCTATTTTGTTTATTGATTTATTTAATTACATATTTACGGAATTTTTTTAAAGACTCTAAGTATGTCAATGTTAATATTAATCAAACAGACTTAAAGCCCCTACGATATATGTTTTTATTTTTGTTGTAAAAAAGTAAAACTAATGAGAATAAAAAATTATTGCTCACATTTATATTTAAGATATTCAAGTCACCAATTTTTTTTTTTCAAACATAAAAACAACCACGCACTACTATAACCAAACGCGAAATAATAATAATAATGTACAGCAGGGAAGTAAAAAATAAAAACGAAAGATTATTTAATTTGAGATAATGATGAATCAATTAATAAACTATTTAAAAAGACACATCCTTTTGATTTGGCATTTTTAAGAATAAATAAAATTGTTTTTGTTTTTTTAGTTGTTAACGAAATTTAAATGTGTTAAAAACAAATCTGGTGAATCAAAAAGCGGCGCCTATTATTTATTTAACGAGTTGTTGTTGCTGAAATGGATGTTCACGTCAATTAGTGAACAACTTTCCTTTCTCATAATGGGCGACGTAAATGGGTAACGTAATTAAATACATCAAAATGTTTATTTTAGTTTTCGTATTTTTTTTGCAGAAACGAGCCAAATGAAGAACAGGAGAATTGGTAATAAGACTAAAACAGTGGAGTTTCAAAAGACCGCATTATTTTTGAACATTCGTCGAATGTAAATATATGTTGATGTAAATAATTGCACGTATTAAAGTTATGTGCACAAAAGGTACATCAAAACAACAAAATAACTAAAAAAAAGGTAATGATGAATTTATGAACTTGCAATATGTATTTATATGCTCCACAATACCAACGCTGCAGGTGCAAGTATTGCTTTTGTGTTTACGAAAACACAACTTATAACTCTATTATAAGCAACTGTATTTTTAAACACGTTCTAATTTGTATGTTTTGGATGTATTTGTATTCATTGTTTTGTTCTTCATTAATAATCTTTACAATTCAAATATTTACGATGGTATATATGACAATGGTTGCTCTTGTCTTGCGGTTTGATTTTTGAGAACACTTGAAGAAACTTTCTTTACGAGTTTTGATATTATGTTTAAAATGATTTGTGATGTTTTGTATATGATAATAAAGATATTTCGTACAAAATATAATTGGCACTGGATTATTTTTTTTTTTAAGTAGATTTTAAGAGGAAGCAAAATATGTTCTAATTTTAGTAAAGAATTCTAGATGAAAAGATGTTTTATTAAAATATATAATACAATTTTAAAGTCGACTGCTGTGCTATCTCTATGTTTGTTTCAAGATTCAAACAAATATTGAAGTTATTTTTATAAACATCACCATAAAAAGTGGAAGAAGGGTATAATTAAGTTCGTCATTCCGTTTGTGATTTCTACAATATCCATTTCCAAACCCATAAAATATATATATTCTCAATGCATAGCGAAGTTGATCAAGCGACGTCCGTCTGTACGTTTGTGTTAGTGTTGAAATCAAGTTTACCTTTACAAATTTAAATACGCCAATCGATTAGACATAGTGTCGAAAGAGGTACTACTAGCAATCAGCAAGATCGGTCCATGTCGTTAGATGCAGCGTGTAAAACACCGCGCATACCTCTAGTTTTTCCATATTATTTGAAACAATGAAGTAATTTCTATCAAAACCAAATACATGGGGCGATAGAGAATTAAAAAATAAAAAAACATCAAGTGAAAAAATTGGTGCTCAAAAGATAAATAAGCGTAGAAAATATTTTACGTGATTTATATTTTCAAACCGTTGAGGTAGGCAGTGGGTAGATTTGGTAGCGTTTTTAGTTAAATTATTTTGTGTGACACTCATTTCAGAATTAAAAAGAAAGAAGGAAAGTGCGGACTTAAATGAAAAGATTTTTGGAAATTAAATTATGTTTCACTAATTAAATAAAAAATAAATATTTTTAATTCCTGCAAGTGTGCATTTGAACAAAGTTTGAATAACTTGGATTTGAAATATTTTTGAAAATGCTGAACGAATTTTGTAAGATAATTTGTTTTTTGAGTTTTGACTCTTTAAATTTTAAGTATTCGAATTTTTTATATTTGAAAAAATATTTTAGATTGATTTCTAGAATATTTGTTTTGATTTTAATGCATACTAATTAATGACCTTGGGAATAAAAAACTAGTAAAATGTTACAAAAACTTTAGCTAAAATATCTCAACTCCAACTCACACTTATTGTTCAGTTTTGTTTGGCATTTTCTGAATATTTCTAAATTCTAATAAAACTGCAACTTTTTACATCTGCATTTGAATTATTTAAGAATAATGTTTTTTTCTTAAAATGTAGAACTTTTTGAGATCAATAAATTACTCAAAGGATATCATTTTTAAACTATTTAAATAGTCAGTAAATTAAAATTATTTATAAAATACATATTGAACAAACAGATTTAATTTTTTATGTTATTTTTTTTTTATTTTTTTTTTATTTTTTTAGCTTTTCACATCCATATTTTCAATGAAAAATACTTTAATATTTTAATTAATAATAAACGATTTTGCAAATATAAGTTATCTAAAGCCTTTTATGTAAAATGCTTATTCCACAATATCGTTTAGTGTAAAAAGTTTTCCTCATATTTACTTTATTATTCTCCTTTGGAGGACACGCCACATAAGTACATGTGTGCATGAAAAAACTAAATAGATTTCCAAAGGCGTCATAATGAGCTCCACATTAATAAATATTTCCATCACACTGTTTGAGGCACATAAATATTTTTAGTCAAATTAAAGGGAAAAAAACGTCTCTTTAATGTTGCCATGAAAATTAATGTTTGTTTATTGGCGATGTGTTTAAACGGAAAATAAATGTGTGTGAGAAAAAAATGTACAAAAATGATAAAAAGACAGCCACAAATATTAGGGAGTTTCAAAAATGCATTTCAATTTCATTTTAAAGTAAAACACAAATTAAAAGTTACCAGCATTTTATATCACCTCTAATAAAAGCATATAAAAATAATTGTGAGTGGGAAATTTTGAATAGTTGACTTAAGAAAGAAATTATTGTTAAGGTGGAACTCCCTAATGCACATAGTATGTGTATGCGTTTTCACATATTGTATATAGACTTGGGTAAATATATTTGCCTCAATTTGTGTGTGCTACTGTACGTTATTAAAATATTTTTAATGAATGCACACGAGTTACCTGGAAAATGTGCATCTTTTTTTTTCTTCAAAATAAACTACACATTTCAAGTCTCATATCTACAAAGACTTACACTGTAGAAATGTATCAGCATTATAAACTTTGGCTTGAACATATTTAAGGTCTAATTATTTCAATAGGTGAAGCCTCCACAATTGCATCGTGTTCGAAGTGAAGGAATACTCTGCACAGCCTCTAAATATCTATAACAAGAAAAGCTAAGAGTAATATAAAAATGCTTAACAAAAATCATTAAAGTAAGTCTTTTAAGACTACCCAAGAGGATTTAAAACTGATTAGTCAGTTGTGCGTTTAAAAAGAGACTCAAATGTACATAATTCCGACAAACGCAAAGAAGGCGACTTCTTTAAAAACTACAGACAACAAAAGCTTGAAATGTGGCTGTTTTTAGCATTATTTTAGTCATATTTTGCGCAGCCTAACAATGAAAAACATGTTTTATTTTTCGTGAAAAAATATGTCATTTTGTTGAGAAAATAAAGATACAAATGTGAAAGCACCCAATTTAAAGGTGCTAAAACTGTTGTCAGCACATTTTATTTTTGTAGATGGAAAGTTTGTAACACTGTTTACAATTAATATTTAAAACACATTTTTCTAAATTTGAATTTTAAGAATATAAGAAATGACACGCTGACGAAGTTGTGGACACTGCAATTTAAATATAAAAAAGTTAAGTAAATGTAATAAAAAATAAGCAAAGAAGGCTCGAATAGGGCGATTTATATCATTAATAAATTGCTTAAAAAAAAAGAGTTTCGTATTCGATTATAACTGCAATTAAAAACAGTATCGAAAGTGAGTAAAAAAAAGGAATCGTTTAGAAAAGTCGCGGCTAGGTTACCAATTTCCCTCTTTAAAACAATCATTTTCGACTCTAAAACGATCGCTTAAAAGATTATAATAATCGTGTAGAAGAGCTAAAAAAGTCTCGAATATGATCTATAATAAAAAAAATGCTTACTGTTACAGTTATACCCTGTGCAGACATACGTTTTAATTGCGCAATAAAGGAATTTACGCAATTAAGTCCCTAATTGAATTTAATTTACCATATAAGAAATTAATTAATAAATTTTTCAATTACTACTTAATTGAGAAATTAATTGATTAAGTTTCCTCATACAATCCTTGTGAAGAGTGTTCAGTGGGAGAAAATTTTATAAAATGACAAAACTAAATGCCATAAAAATGAAAAATAAAATATTTTCAAATTAAATGAAATGCAAAATTTTTGAAAATTTAATGGAGATTCAAAGCTAGCGTGCAGTCAGAGCTTGATCGTACTGACTGGAAGAGTTTCATATTTCAAATAAAAACAAGCAAACTTTCTTTTAAAGCCGAACTTCTCTTCATTCTTCTAAATTTACAAACACAAATTTCTAATGTAAAAATTAGGTCTGTTCAATAAATATTTGGCAGAAACTAGCAACGATAGAGTAAAATAAAAATTTACAACATTACTATTCCAAATAAAAAAAAGGAATAAATGCATTTTTGGAAAAAAATAGCAAAGTAAAGCCGAACTGACCATAATAACAAACAACCATAAAAATAAATATTTATCTTAAACAGAAAAAAGGGGTGTTCGATGCGTAAAGCATTTTGTATTGCAACAGTTAGCATTTGCAAGAGCTTTGTCATCGATTGTGAGCACCTTTTTTCGAATACTTTGCAAAATTGCCAAAATTATTCCTTCCATCTTCTTTTTAGAACTTTTAGTTTATTTAATTATATTTCTTGTGTTTATTGTTTTCTTATCCTGGCGTTTACTTGTACATAGTTTTCTCAGCTTTCTTCTAACTATTATACAAACGTTGGCTTCAAATCAAAATATTTTGTATTTAAAACCGAAAACTAAAAACTAAAAATGTTATGTATATTTTGTGCTGTGTGGTTGTAAAAAATTTCAGCTGTAGATATTCGGTTTTGAAATCGTAATACAAATTATGGCAAAAAAGCCACACCATTTTAGTCCAGCAACGATGTGATGTAAATATTTTCGTGGAAAGTGCTAATAAACACTTTCAGTTCAAATTATTTAATATTCATTAACTTATTTTGTAAAACAGAACAAGAATCAGCTGTTCTGTTCTTGCCAGTAACAAAAGTAGTAACAAATTTATTAACATTCACATCTTATACTCTTTTTTACTCTTTCGCTGCTTCGCTTGAGGTACTGAATTAAACACTTTCCAATAACAATTAGTAACAACTTCTTGTTATTGAACAGAGCTATATTCTACTGTCAAATTTTAATTAAGTAAATTAAATTTGATATGTGTGAACACCAAAACTAATTACTCAATTAAAATTTTAATTGTCTAAATTAAAACGTATGTCTGAACAGGGTATTACAGTCCTTCTATATAAAAAAAGGAAAGCCGGCAACAGGGACTCGAGTTAAAAGAAATCAGTTAAGCCCGTTACTTAAGCAACTCTTATTCCATATGCAAATGAACCTCAATGATTACTTTTTAACAGTTTTAAATATAAAATAATTGCTGAAGAGTAGTCGTGGTGGGTATGTTATTGAAAACAGAATTTTAAACCCCCGGAGTGTTGATTAGAAAGTTAAAACAATATTATGTTGGCGCGGTGAACGAATAATGAGGAGGTGTGTGCATATCAGAAGAGCAGATGCAATAAAGAATTAAAGTAACACCATAACAACAATGCTTGGCTGTAGGGGCTGAGTTGGTTAAAAAGGGACGGGTTGGTAAAACAGAAAGTCTTAAGGTCGATTCCTTCTGCAACAACTTAGGGGTGCTTAAGGAAAGTTTGTACAATTGTAAACTCTTACTTAAATGCCTTAATTAAACTTTTTTCAACAATTTACCAAAAAACAAAAAAAAAAAAAAATAAAAAATGTTTGACACTTTAATCAAAAAAAACAAAAAAAAAAACAAACTTAGTTTAAAATTTCTCCGAGTGTAGATTACGCGGCTGTACATTACATGAGTGAATAGAATAATCCCATGCTTATTTAAACAGTTAATATGTTGTACTTTAGTACGGTTAACATCATCATAGGTGTACTAACTGAAATGACACTTTAATTTACGCTTGAATTAAAAGTTTAAGTATTAATTTTTTTTTTTTTTTGTTTTTTTGCAACGAATACTAATGTGAAATTATGCAAAAATTCTTAACGAGCACTTCAAAAATTATCATCGCAAATTTGTTTGTTTTTTGTTCATATTTTTCGCATGGCCTGGCAAAGGATGTAAAAATTTAACGTTATTAGTTTAAAGTGAGTTCTTGCAAGACACAAAGAAGGACGAAAAGACAGTTTCAAAAAATGTATTCCGTTTAAGTTTTTTTTTTCTTTTTTTCCCTAAAAAAAAAGATTTTTAAATGTCAGTTACCCTTTGAAAAGGCTTTAGTTAAATGGCTGCTTATTAAAATACCTTGTACTCGTACGTGGAGGCAGGTGCAATATATTATGTTATACAATTTTAGCTTTTTTTAATCGTTTGCCGGTTTTGTTTTTAATTAATAATTTTATAAAGCAGTTAATTACACATGCACATATTTTCACGCGTGTGTGTCAAACTTTTAAATCTACATTAGGGTAGAACAGTTTTATTTAAGTATCACGTGTTAGATACTGAAATGCTTTTGGATAAATTTAAAAAACTTAAAGAAAAGAATTTCTTAATATGTGTCTTTTTTGTTTATTTAACTTATAAAACGTTGAACCTTTTTGTTATTTTATCTAGAGGCAAATATGCAAAATAAATAAATTTTTGGTGTGAGTTTTTCATATACATTTTTTAAACTTTTAAATGTTTAAATTCCTTAAGCTTTTCTGGCGGTATGAGAGCTTAAACACTTAAGCAATTTTAAATAAATTTTGATATCACTTATGCGCTACCTGTTATAAGTTGTCTGATTTAGTTAGCTCTTGTATTTTTGACGCTTTATAGCATGTTTTCACGGCAGAATGAAGCACTTGCTTCGCTCTCTGAGTTATGATTGCGAAGTATACCGTTTACACATTATACGCTACATGCTTCGTTTTTACTTCTGTATTAAAATTTTATTTTTCGTTAAAATTTTTGTGTTTGTAAGAATTTAAATTTTAAATTTCAAATTATAATTAAATTATTTGTTTTAGTATTAACTCATATTTACTCACCACCTTTAATATTGATTTACTGTTACTTTACATTTATATACAGCTAGTTCAGATAAACTTGCGATAAAAATTAGAGAAGACAGAAATTTTTAATGTTTCTGCTCTGCTCTCAAGAATATAAGGCACGTTGATTCGCTCATGATTGGACTGTGAAACATGAATGAGAGAGCGAAGCAAGAATATTGGATTCCGTGGAAAATAAAATGAAAAAAGTTTATAAATATATGAGTCCGGTGACACCATGAAACTCTTGATCAATATATTAAAATTTATATTGCTGACTTGAGAAGACACAGAAATCAAATAGTTTAGTAAATTTGTGTAAAAATTAAAATAAAACTAATTTGTTTAGGCGTTAATTTAATATTTTCCGCATTAAAATTTCAAATACTGAAATACATTTTAGTTTCTTTAAGTTCGGTAGCATTTAAAAGCAACTTTTTTGCAAAAATTTTAAATAAAAAATTAATTTTAGCTTTTAATGAAAATAAAGACAGGCAAAAAATTTAATTGTTATTAAATATGTATGTAGATATTAAAAGTTTTTATTTATTTATTTTTTATTTCCTGAGTGACTTTAATAACAGAATATTTAAAAATTTGCCATATTTCCATCGCTGTTGCCTCAAAAAATAAATATGTTTATTGTCAAATAAGTTTTCGGGCCACCTATTTAATAGGCCATTTAATATGCTGGCAAATATTATATTATATTAACACAGGTGTTGAAAAAAAAAAATATCAATTAATGCAATAACTTTTTTCTATGTATAAACAGGCAATGATTTTTCTTTTATGAATTTAACAATGAGTAAAAAAAATTAACTTTAACGAAGCGTAAACATAAATGAATTCAAATAAAATAAAAAATATAGAAAATTAAAAACCAAGGACTATTTACTCAGACGCACACATACTAACTATCACATGATTTAGTTGTAATGCAGAGAGCTGAATTCCGCGTCGACAAAATGGTTTTGTAATTTTAATAAGTTTACAGTATACAATGCCATAGACATTAGCATCTACAACACAAATGCATTACCTTATGTGGAGATGTAAAAACAGCGGTAATAAAAGTAAAAAAAAAAACAATATTGCAACAACCCCAACTGCGGCAGCTGTAAATGCAAATTAATGCCTCAGAAAAATGGCAAAAAGCGTAATGCGGAAATTAAAATGTGAGCAGCAAACGGAAATAAAGTAAAAAAAAAAAATAAAAAATATTAACTAAAGGAAAAAACAAATAAAAAACTTCTTTTTAAGTTTCTTTTGTCAATAACTTTTTTTTTGTTTTTAATTACAAGTCATCTTAAGTCTAAAGCAAAATTGCAATAACAATGTAAATTTAAACATTTTTATACATTTAAATTGCTGTAGCATGAGCTAACTGCAGGTAATAAACAGTGATAAAAAGCTAAATACGATTTAATTACAGCAATTAACAACACTTCATTAGGTGCCAAAACAGTTTGATGGCGTCAATTCCCTTATGCCTTGAGGGTTAAAAATCATATTAAAATGAATTTATGATATTTAATTTTCAATAATGGTGGCTTTTGTATTCACTTTAGCGAAGAGTTTATCATTTAGAAACCTTGAAATGAGTGGTTTTAATCTTTTATGCTAAAGAGAGAAATAAAATTAAATAGTTTGAAGTGTTTTATGTGTTGTTGTGCACGAATGCAAACGTACTGGCAAACTTTTTAATTATTTATAAAGCAAAACCTCGGGCTGAACTACTTGCACTTAGTCAATCAACAATGACTGATATAATGCCAATCTGCCCAAAAAAAGGAAGGCTAAAAATAAGTATGTGATATGAAGTTTACAAGTTTTATGTGCAGGGTTACCGCTGGAAATTTTCCAAAAGCTGTACAAAGAAAGTCGTTTTAGCAAATAAAAGTAAGTAGTGCAAAAATACAGCTTTGTATTTTCATCTTCCTTAAGCTATTTTTATACTTGAATTTCCATTCTTTCGAAAAACATCGCGAAGTAATACGTTCCATGGAAGAACATGTATCGTTTTTGAAATTTTCTGGTTCGAACTCAGTGGTTTTCTTTGACCACTCTACACTGCTCTTGGACGTTATGACATGGCACCTTTTATTTTTTAAGAAACATTATTAACAGCTATCAAGTAATTTTTTCATATCAGTGCTGCAAAAGCAATCTAAAATAATGAAAAATAAATATCAACTGCTTTTATATTACGGCAATGATAGAAATCGATATTCGTCCTCTTGACGATTAAAAAAGAAAAACTAAGAATAAAAAAATATACTATGCTTTAATTATAAGATTTTCTTCTGTGAGTGAATTAAAAAAAGTCAGAAAATTAGCCGACTTTAAAAGATCGAACACAATCGAGCTTTCTCAGAGATCTTAACATAAAAGCTGTTGAAGATTGGATTCCTATAAATTAGGCAAAGGCTTTTACATGAGATCCCCAATGCCTGCCCTACTTCATTTTTTAATTTTTCAGAAAAAAGATCAATAATGACCTTGTTAATATTTTTGAAAGGGGTCGTCTTAAGTTGTTGGATTTCTTTAAGCATTCTGCTTTTTTATAGTTGTAACCAATGACGACAATAAGAAAAAGCTTTCGCAGGGTCGGTTTATATATCCATCGTGATATTCGATGAAATATCAAATCCCAGAAGAAACTCAAAATCGTTTAAACCGTCAATATCCGACATCAAGAGCAATACAACTGAGGCGTCAATGTAATATATACAAGTGAATATATTGTTATACTCGATGCTCGGAAACGGTTCCGTGTATAATTTACTTTTGATTAAGAGCTCATAAATTTGTAGTCAATTGGTAAGTGAATTCAATTAAAAATTGTGGAAAAAACATTTTCGCCAATCAGTTTGTTTCTATGCAGAAGTGTTCTTGTATAATTGTCCGTGCAGGAACAATTAACTCGAATATTTATAAGCACTACTTTATTTTACTTCGGAATCAGAATATGAATATCTGGTGGCCATCAATAACTGCTAGTTTAATTGTAAAAAAAAGGGAAAAAATAAAACTCATAAAAATACACAATTTTATAAGAACATATGGCGAACAGAAACGTTCGTTTCAGTTAAGAACATAATTAAGAGTAAAAAGATGTTCTTATTACTACTTTTTCCAATTAAAAAAAAAAAAGAAACTTTAAAACCATAATTTTGCTAGGGATATGTTTTAAGGCAATAATTTTTTCTTTCATGTTTTAAAATTTATAGCAAACAATTTTAAGCCATCTCGCTGCGTTTCCTCTGTTCATCACTAACTAAGACAAATGGTGATTTAACGGTCGATTTACACATGATTAATTTATTAACAATTGAAATGGTAAAAATTTGTTTTTATAAAGAAAAGTTTTCATGCCATTAGTTGCTTTTTGACACTCTCTTTCTCTCTCTCTCTTCACCATTCTTTGTACAATTTTCTTGTTTCACAAATGCTGTATTTACTTGCAACCTTGCACCGACATATTTAAAGTGTGCAATTATTTATTTCCTGCAAACGCTTAATTTTCATTTAAATTAAAAAAAAAAAAAAACAAATACCAAAAAATATACTTTTGCAGCGTTTCAAAGGCAATTGTTTAATTGCTTAAAATACTACCGCACACAGATGAAGGAGACACTTGGAAATATTTTTCTGTTAAATCATGCGAGACCAATTTATCACTTCAGCCGCCTTTAGTGGTTATATAATACATCACAAGTGCATTGTTTTTGTACAACAAATAGAACTCTCCATTATACAAACGGTCTTTGCCGACATTTTTAATCCTTAGTTTTCTCATGTTGTCAGGCATCATCGGCAGTATGCTACAAATCATGACTGTACAACCAACCACTTCATCTAGAATGTTTTCCAAGTTTAAGGTCTGCTTCCAATTCATTTCGTTTTCTTTCATTTCCAACAACAATAAGCAAATGAGTTCTTTAATTAACTGTTTCACAAAATGTTAAAGTTTAAAGCGATTATAAAACAATGCAACTTTTATTCGGTTTTGAAACAAAGAGTGTAAATATAAAGTATGTAGAGTATTTAGTTGGCGCTGTACATTAGCTTTGCTTTTTGTTACAAACGTAACAAATTGCTAACGGAAGTTACGAAAACCGCATAATTAATGAAAATACGCTCGAGTACCCTGTGTGGCATGAGATTTTATTGCTGCATGTGTAACAGTGGTTGCTTCTGTAATCCTTCTGCATTCCATGACTGCGAGTGCTAAAAAATACAGCAACTGTTATATTTGTTATATGGATGTTAAATGCATTGTATGTGTTGTATAAAATGGTACCTTAATACGCAACTATATATAATAATTCTATACATATATATCTGACCACAATGACAACAAGTCCAACAAAAACAACTGAATAGAAAACACGAGTACACGCGCTGCAGCAAATAAAAAAAATCACCAGTCCACCCGAAGCCTCAAAGTTTACAAAGGAAATCCCGATGCATGCAAACAACAACAGACACTAAATAAAGGACCACAACAATGCACGGGTACACCATCTTTTAAATTCGCATAGATTGACAAAGAAAAATACTCATAACAGCAGCAAAACAAACCTGATATTTTTAGGAACGATCCATTTCGTTAATTTTGAATTTGTAAAAAAAAAATATTCAATTCGCGGGTATTTCGAGATTTCGAATTTTTAATTGTCTTAATTTTGGATGCAAATAAATTTTGCGAAAATAAAAATCTGTTTTACAGGACAGGGTCAAGTCACACAGCCAACCGAATTTTTATTTTTAGTTGCGAAAGCCCTTTTAAGTTTCTATATTTTCCTGTCACACTTGTTCTAAATTTTAACTCACGAAAAGCGAAAACACTCTTTAATGAACTGCTGAACTTCCAGCTCAATATTTGCTACCAAGAATTTCTTTTATTTTGTACTGCATCTTTTCTGTGATAATATTCTTGAACACAAATGAGCTCCAATGGACATGTAAAAAATACAATTTTTATATTATACTCGTAATTCCTCAGTAAGCCTTAGGTTCGTTTTTAAATGTGATTTATTGTCAAGATAAAAATAGATACCAGAGATCTTCGCTCTGTCCGCCAAGTTTGTTATCAAATGTAAGTTTTTCACTTTATGAGAAATTAATGTTTCAGCATAAAACAGGAAGCAAAAATATTGAAAAAAGAGGCAGATCTAAACTTAACTTAACTTAACGTGGTATCCTTTCAATTTACATATCATTTATCATTATCATTTTCTTCTTTACTTACATACAAAGACAATGGCGTATTAACAGTCATTTAGGACGAAAATTTCAGTTGGTCTTCATTCTGAAATGTACCACAGCTTCTAAATTTACCTGCGTTCCTTTTATCGTCTTGACTCTAAGTAGTTTTCTGACAAGGCTAAGACAACAAAACAATTTTCAACTCAATATTCAATTTTATCTGATAATTATTAAAAGAGTCAGCACTTCGTCCTGGTTTCATGCTAATCAGATGGAGATACCAAAGTTATATCTGTGTGGGTATTAGATTAATAAGTTGCGTAAAAGTTGGCGTCCGAGCATTCATTTGAGATTTTGAGAGTCCAATAAAATCGAATAGATTATATTATAATCTAAGATCGTACGTGTTGTGCATGTGTCAGTTCCAGTCTCCCCTTCTCATGATATGACGTACTTCCTTTCATAGAAAAAGCGTTTTGCGTCCTACTAAATTTTTAATTGACTCAATTATTTATTTAATTCCTTCTTTATAACCTTTACCACAAAAAGTGAAAAAACTAAGTTTGTCATTCCGTTTGTAATTTCTGCAATATCTTTCCGACCCCATAAAGTATATACATATATTCGGATTTCTTATGCATAAGGAAGACGATTGAGTGATGTCCGTCTGTCCGTCCGTGTTAGTGTTGAAATCAATTTTTAAAATTTTTTAAAATTTCAATATGGGCTTTTGAAAAGATCTTTAAAGAAATACTATAATTTTTTCAAAATGCTTAACCCATTAAGAGCCGATGACATTTTTATGTAAAATTATATATCTGTAGTTCTTATTTTTTTCTTTCTTCTCTTTAATTATCTGTCTCCCCAATATTCTTTTTTGAATTAGAGTTCCTTCACTAAATCAGATTTACATAGATGGTGAAGTGTATGTAAGATTAAATTAATTATTGTCTTAATAACTTCTATTATTAGAATATATTGTATTTATTTTTTAATTAAATGTGTAATTGAGTCATTTAAATTTTAATCCAAATTTCTTCTAAAAACAAATAAAGTATTAACTTTTTTCTGTACTAAAAGTTTTTTTATTATAGATAAAAATAACACTGTTCTGCACGAAAATCCTCCTTTAAACCAAAATATGCTTTCTTACTGTTTTCAAATGTGCTGAACATGAATTTGAAGTCAGATTCTGTCTATCACGCACAGTTTCTTGAGAAATTCTAGTTTTTTATCCAAAAATGTGAATTTTTTGTAAATTTAACGAATTTTTTTTTTTTGGCTCAAAACATAGTGAAAAATTTCAAAAGCCCGATGATTTTGAGCGCAATAAAGTATATTTGAACAAAAAAAATTTGATGGGAATATTACAAGTGGTTGAAGAAATATGGCTAAAAGTTTTTTTTTCCTGTATGTATAATCTTTCAATTTATTTTATTTTTTTATGGTGGTATCCTTTTCATTCAAATCCCTCAATACCCCAACTCCCCCCTCCCACTCAGCCGCTCTCTATTCACTATTTTCCTTAAGATATGATCAGTACTCTCGAGGCTTTCGCTCCAAGTTTCTCCTCTTTTCTCTCAAAATCATAGGGTGATAGAATTTTTCTGAGTTCAGATTCGGACTCAGCACACCTGAAAACATGAGAAACAGGCAAAATTGTTCAAGGGAGGGGAGAAAAGTTTTTTTTTGCAGAACAGTGTAATTAAACCCCAAAAATGGATAAAAAGGTAGCGTGAGGAAATGTTTGGTCGGTGTTATTATTTTGCTTTCTTGGTAGTGTTTTCAGATTTGTGATTTTATATAACTAAATAAAATTTAAAATTAACAATTATATTATTTGCAAAAAGTAGCAACAATAAATTGAAACTGAAAGAGAAATTTTATAAAAGATGCCACCAATAAATTTACTATTCAAAGGATAAAAAACCCAAAGTGATTTTATTGCTTAAAATATGTACAAAATGCGCTCGCTAAAGAAAGAACTGTTAAGAAATTTTATTTTTATTTTTACAGAATAGACAAATAACTGTAATGCAAATTGCTAGCAATTTCATTGCTTCATTATATAATCAATTATTGTCATGTAGACAGACAATGACTTTAAAAATTCCATTCTCCATTTTCATATTTTATTATGTCATATGGATATGGATGGTTTTTCAGAGCCGCTGTTTTATATTTTTCTCAAGTTAAATTTTTTCTTAACAACAATTTCTTTTGGTTACAAAATTTTGCCTTCCAAAATAAATAACAAGAACGAAAGATAAATTAAAGTGTTTGTGAATGCTAATGTGTGCGTGGCTTCTTCCAATATGCAGCCACAGTCAGGGTGTTAATGCTTTTTCCATGACTCCATGCTGATGACGATGATATTAATGATGCCTTTCGCTTTATGGTAGTGACTGCTGTAACCTTTTCCTTTCTTAAGTTTTTGCTCAAAAACGCAACATAAAAGAGAGAAGATGAAGTAAAAGAAAATATATATATTTCTACAAGATACATATGTACGTATAAATATATAGGGAATATATAACAATTTTTTTATATTTTTTCCAACATTGTGTCTTTCTTGTTATGTCGCTGAACATTTTCAACACGTATGGATGGATTTTCACAGTTTGTACAAAATTGTATCAGCTCGCTGGGCGTCTCCTATTTTGTGCTTCTTTTAATTTTAAATGCATAAATTTTGTATAATTTTTAATGAAACATTATGCACATCACCAGTACTTACCAACGAGAAAAGATATTTAACAATATTTAATGGTTTTGTAACATGAAATTTGCTAAAGGAACAATTTATAGTAAAAATGTCTGCTTATTTATCTAGATAAAGAAGACTGCTTCGTTTATTGTTTAACACATATTCACACACAATTGTCGTTCTGTTTATGTAACTTTTCATTTATATACATGTGTATGCTTATGTGTGTGTGTGTGTGTGTTTTTTAAAGTATACGCGTAAAAGTGTGAGAATAATTTATGACTCGTTTTAAATTTTATTAAAATTGACAAAACATCCTTTTTTCTTTTCGATCACTTTTTATTCTGTACACCGCATTGTGTGGTCATTAATGTTTTTAACACAATCTCCTTGGTTCATTATTACTGCTTCAATAATTCCTCTGTTTTGATTTAAATGCAAATTTGCCTTTATTTATTTTTGAACGTCGATTAAAGTAAATTTGGAAATAAGAATTTCTTTGATGGAAGTATATATATAATTTTTAAAAAATTTATCCAATTTAAATTATTATAAAAAATACGAATAACATGTAAGAGTGCTATATAAATCTAGTTTAGTGTAGTAACTCCAATCCAAAAAGCAAATAGTGGATTGACAGGTAATTAAAAAATAAAAAAAATGATTTCCATATTGATGTTTTAAAAAATTTGAAATTTTCAGAGCCCCTTAACTCGGAAAATATGGGCGAGCGCCAATTTTTTCACTTGATGTTTTTTTCTTATTTAATAACTTTTTATAGCTACATATATTTATTTTTTTATTGAAGTTACTTTATTGTTCCAAATGACATAAAAAAATTAGAAGTGGGCGCGGTATGTTGCCTGTTGCCTCGAAGGATATAGTTCGGTCACGCTGATTTCCAATAGCACCTCTTTCGACACCATATCTGATCGATTTACATATTTTTTTTTTTTTTTTGTGAAAACCAGTTTGCCGAGGAAACACTAACACGGACGGACAGACGGAAATCGCTCAATTTACTTCGCTATGCATAAGATGTCAGAATATATACATTTTTGGGGTCGAAAATGAATATAGTAGAAATTACGCACGGAATGACAAACTTATATATACACTTTTTCCACTTTTTGTGGAAAAGTATTACAAAATTGTAACATTTCCACAGTATGTTGCTTTTTCGTGAGTCAATTTAGTAAACTTATAATCACGATTGAAAAATCTATAAGTCTATAGGTTTGTCATAACTTGTGTTCGTTCAAAACTATTAACTTTCCATCAAATAAGTTATATATTTTAAGTCCGTAAAGGCAAGGAATTCCTTTCTCTTCGTCAGCTTGTTTCTTCGTAAAAGATTTTTGAAGAATCTCTGATAACTTCCAGGTAACCTGCCGCATATACAGTACTGTTCGAAACCTAAGCAACTTTTTCCCACTAAGTAATAATAGACTCATTTCTTTTCTTTAAGTAAATTTATAGAAAATATTTTTTTTTATTTACTACTACACAATGTGTCTTTAACCTAAAAATAACAACAAAAATTAAAATCCATTCCTTTGGAAGTTATGATAAAATAAAAACAAAATTAACTTAAAAATTGGCTGTTCAAAACCTAAGCAACTTTTAATATTTGCTATGATATCCTTTATTTCTTACGACCTCAGCGCATCTTTTGGGCATAAATTCAACAAGATTCGATAGAATAGATGTTGTTATAGCTTCCCACTCCGATTTTAGACAGTTCATCAACTCCTGTTTATTTTTAAAGCGTCGAGTTCCAACTCTCCATTTTAAAATTTCAAAGAGGTTCTCTATGGGATTCAAGTCTGGCGATTGAGGTGACCAATCCAAAACTTGAACCCCATTAGCTGATAACCAATCCTTGACTAACTTCGATGAGTGTTTTGGGTCATTGTCATGTTGAAACACCCATCGAAGTGGCATTTCCCACTTAGCATAGTTAAGCATGTGAGTTGCTAAAATGTCTCTGTAAACAAAAGGGTCCATTTTTGTTTGAATTTCTACAAAGGGACCAACACCACTTGCCGAAAAACAAGTCCAAGCCATCACATTTCCACCCCCATGCTGTATTGTGGCTTTTGAGTACCGAGGATGTAGCCGCTTTCCTTTTGGTCTTCTCACGTGGCAAACTCCATCTGAATTTAGTAAGTTAAATTTAGATTCATCACTAAACAAAACAGTTCTCCATTTGGATATAGTCCAATCTATATGTGCTCTAGCAAAATCCATCCTAAAACTACCAAAAAGCTGAGAAAAGCAGAGACTGCGTTGCAATCAATCAAACAAACCTCTTTTTTAAATGCTTCTTAGTCAGCATAGTCTTTTTAAATGGCATGAAGCTGCTTAAGTTTTGTTCCAATAAACGTTTTCTTACTGTGGAAGAACTAATTTGAAGTTCAAGCTTATTCGCTATGTCTTTCGACGAAATAAATGGATTTTTTTAACTAGACGGAAAATTTTCTGGTCTGTTCGCTCAGAAGTTTTTCGAGTTCGCCCACCGCTATTGGCCTTCTCTACTTTCCCAGTAGCTTTATACTTTTTTATAAGTCGGAAAACTATTGATTTATTAATATTTAATTGGTTTGCTATAGCAATTTGGGGTTTACCGTTATTAAAAAGTTCAATAATCTTTAGCTTAAAAGCTGATCCATAACGTGTTCGCGTCATGGTTGCACTTCTAAAGAATTGGTACTACTTAAATGCATAAAATCAACCAAAATTACTTTTTTCAATAGCAATCATAACAGGACTAAAATTTTTGTTTAAAATTTTTGTTGTTGTTTTAGTTAATATTTCGCAACAAATGCAACAATGTAAAAGTTGCTTAGGTTTCGAACAGCGAATTTTTAAGTTAATTTTGTTTTTGTTCTATATTTTCTTCCAAAGACATAAAATGTATTTTTTGTTGTTATTATTAGTATGTAGACTATATGTATAATTTGTATTTAAAGAGAACATATACGACCATGATTATTTACTGGGGAAAAGTTGCTTAGGTTTCGAACAGTACTGTATGTATTTTTTGAATTTTTTTTTTTAACTTTTAATTTAGGTAATATTGATTTATATAGTGGATTATATATTTGATCATGTGTAATATGAAATCACTAATCGCTCATGTGCTACAACATTATTACAACTTATAAGGTGATGGATTTTTAATTTCAAAACTGAGGTATCTTTTTCAGATTGTTTTTCAATATAATAACGTGAGCCAATATGGCGTTGACGAAATAACGTTAATTTTGGAGATTAATAAACCGGAAAAAAACCGGAAAATGCAAGACGAAAAGATGTGAAAAAACCTTTATTTAATTCAAAAATTTAAATTTCAACAAATAACTGAACATTATCAAAAACCATAAATTAAAAAAAAAAAACAATAATTCGATTTTGAAAAATTTTAAATTTTACCAAATGAAAATGCAAACATTTTAATCAAATAATTACAATTTTTACAATAATAATATGTATTAAAGTAACATTTGACACATTCGAGACAGCTAAATGGTGCCCTCTATTTTATTTTCTTCATGCACAAGTCACAAAGTATTTATACGTGTGTGTGTCTATCTTTTTGTTAAAAAAAATTCCTGCAGGAATTTTCATCAGCAATTTTTTGCGCACTACTTGTCGCAAAACAAGTGAATTTATTGAATATTTGAATAAAACAAAACTAACATTTTGATAGAAACTAGTTCATTGGGTAAATAGTCATGTAAAAATCATTTGGAAAACGGATATTATTGATAAACTGTTGGCGTACTAATAAATGGCTGGTTGAACACAAAAAAAGGGAGAAACAGCAGCCTGATTATTTGATTCAACAGAAAATAATAAAAAAAATTTTAACAAAATTTCTGTTGATTCCTTCATTTGTTGCTGGGGTTTTCAGACTGTTGCGGCATGATTTCCGCATTTAATGTTGTTTGATTATCTGTTAATATTAAATGTATTTTTGCATATTGTGTGGGTTATAAAAAGTTATATAATCAGCCACCTTAAACTGTACGAACAAAATTTTCTTTTTAAAAAATCTTCTTGCAAGTTTAACAATTTTTTTCTTATGAACATTTAACTAAATTTTCTTGCATGAATGTAAAAATTATTAACGAGTATGTGGTATGTATGTGTCTATTTATTTAAATCTATTTAAATTTGCACATACATTTATCTTGATACAAATGTGTGCATGTGCTTGTGTGTAACATAAAAAGAAGACATTAAAGGAGTCGTTAAGAAAATGATTAGGCGATTATAATATTTTATTAGGCACTTTCACAAAATGTCTAACAATTTCCAAAGAAAGAAAATAAGAAACGGAAAAGGTAAAAAAACCAAAAAAGGTAACAATTCATACAATAACAAAACAATCTATACATTAATGCGTACAAACTTACGCACACACATGTATATCAACCTTCATTTAATGTGTTAATATTTTTACGCGCGTGGGTGGCTTTTACCAGCACTCTTAAGGAATTAACTCCTAATAGTATTTTCATGCGTAATTCGGAAAAAGTAATTTGAAAATGAATATATTGAAATATGAAACATTTGCAGGAAGTCTTTAGTTTGATAATTCTTTAACTAATTATAAATCTGAATAATTTGAGATAACACAATCATGTTTAAATATAATTAAGCAAGGCGTTATCTTCATCATCTTATTCTTTAGTATTTAGTGAGGTTTTATTGCAAAATTTTTAACATAATCGCAGTAGATATGTAGATATCGTTACCTAAAAAAAACATCTTACTGACTATAATTAATAACTAAAGAACGTAAAAACAGTTTGAATTTATTAACTGGTGACTAAATTGAGAGATTTTAAACAATTCAAGTACACGTTACATCAACAATTAACTGCGTTCATTGGTACTGATGAAAGATAGAGTTCAATTGATAGTATTGAAGTGTTGCCGTTTGGTTACATTTTTTATTTCGTGCATACTTTAAAGGCTCCACGTTACATGTATAATTTTCTTATATTTGGCCAAATTTTCGTAACTTTTGCTACAGACACGAAATAAAGTAATTTTACTGAAAAACTATTTGTTTCATTATTTGAGACAATAACCTCTCTGACTGATAGCTGTTTTTCTTAACATAACAATTCGATTTTAGTAACACAGGTTACACATTTGCAAATGCTAACAAAATCCCACATCAAAAATTAGTTCGAAATAAACAAAAAATAATGCTGCTTAAGTTGTACTCTGTTGGACTCAAATTTGTCTTAAATAACGACATTTTAAAATTTATTAAAATAGTAAATTCTATCGAATCCCAATCTTTCAAAGAAATACGTTAAACAGATCTATTAAAAAATTTCTTCTTTAATTTTATTAAATCATGGAATATTAGTATTGAGTCCTAATTTTGCGTAAAACGTTCTTATATTTTTCTATTGCCTTTTTAATTTAGTTCTATTTTTGTTCAGTCAATGAATTTGTTCCCCTGTTATTTTCTCTAAAGTATGGAATAAAACTATTCATAACTATTTTATAAATTACTCTTTATTTATGGAAAATTTCATATGTAACTTTCAATAAAAAAAAAATGTAAAATTTTTAAGGAGAAGCGTAACTTTTTCTTCTCTTCCTGGCAACACTGAGTGTTGTTTTTTATGTGCCTTAAATTTCATTATCATGTCACATATGTATGTCCTGAAACCAATATTTATATACGTTTGTATTTGATCGGTTGTAAGTGTTCCGAAATTAAAATTTAAGTCACGAATTATATTAATTTTCATTCATTAAAAAATCATCCAAATTTGATCGATTGTAAAATTAAAATATTTTATTTAAGAATTTAAAAAAAGATACTACTCCACCTTAAACTGGAATTGATATTAAAAGGATCTTATGATCCGCTTTATGTCACGTGCGATATACATATATCCATATTTGGTTTGATTCTTTGTTTAATTTCCCTTCGAAAATAAAGTACCCTCTTAACAGAACATAACGCACTTAAATTTTTAGAGTACTGATATGCTTGCAAAATTAATTACATTTGAAAGGGGTACAACTATTACGTAAGGTACCATGGAAATGCCCATATGCATAATTTACAGGGAATATGATTTCCTACAGAGAATAAATTAAAACATAGTGGACCGAAACGAATATATTCAAAATGACATTAAATATTTCTGCAATACCTCTGAAGCAGAGGTTTAGTTTTTACTATCAAGGGGTCTTACAAGTCATTAAAAAACTTAAAATGTTAAACACTCGGATTAGAATTAGTTTTGTGATATAATTAAATCTTACTGCGACTTATCAAACAAAAGGTATAAAGAAGGCTTCTTCTTTGTATTTTGAATAATTCTTTTCAAGGACTGACTATTATCCTCATTTTTATTTTTTTTTTTAGCTGATGAAAGCCAAGAAAATGTAATACTCCTTTTCCGTAGCTTTTATTTATTTTGTGTTCTTTTAGATCTAAAGACAACAAAATGAAAAAATTAAATAAATAAAAAATAGAATAGAATAGAATAGAATGAATTCAAATTCTAAATAAGCCTTGTTATTGGCATGTATTTTGGAAATTCTTAAGTGTCTCATGGCAAACATTTACAACTATAAATTTTACCTATTCGTGTCCTTTTTCTAATAATGCCCCTGTATGATTGCCTACGTATGTATGTATGTGTATTATCTGTAAATGTATGGTTGTATGTATTTATGTCCCTGCATGTAGTAGTCGTTTTTCTTTGTTTTGTTTTTTTTTTTTGTTTGCTTGTCTTTCGTTCCCTTTCAAATTTATGATGCGCAAAATGTTTTAAAATTGAAAAATAAAATTGTTTTGCATATATTTTAAGAAATGAATTTCGTTGCTGCTGTTTCGGTTATGTTTGTATGTAAATGTTAGTGATTGTTGTTGTTGTTGTTTTGAATACCAAAAACACATGAATTTTGGGTTTTTGTATGTGTAAATAAGTATTTGGTATACATTCATAAAATGAAGGCTTTGTGTGAAAAATTGTCATGTATAAAAAATGTTTGAATATATTAAAATTTATGGCTTAATGTTTTTTAAAGTGTTCATTGAATGAAAATATTGATTGTCATTGTCTAAAGTGAAAAAGTCTCAATATTGGAATACCTACCAGTGTCACCTACACACACACAAACTAATTTTCTACTTACATATGGATGTATGAACGTACACACACATGCAAGAGCATGCAAAGGCTTGAAATGAAAGTATAATTTATATCCTTTATTACAAAATCGTTTATACAAATGGCTTTGAATTAATGTTTTTTTATTATTATTTATTTTTTAATTTGTTCAATAAATATATCTGTATTTGCTGATAGATTTAATTAAATATCGTTGTGGTATTTTTTATGTTTTGGTTTCTGCGCTATAAGTTATGCGACTTTTAATAACTATTGCAATAAAAATTCTTTATTATATTGATTTTTGCGACATTAAAATGTATTAAAGATCTTCATTTTTAGCAAAATTTCTAGTCTTTGCAAGTGCGGACAAATAATCCATTCAATAGTTAAATTTTACGTCAATAAAACCAATTTTCTGTTTAATGGTATAATTACATATTCAGAATTTGCATTACAGCACGCAGATTCCTTCGTCGGTACTTTTTCATAGCATATTAGCAGGCGAAGTAAAATAACTTATAAAATGGCTATATCTGTCTCCTTTCACCACCTGTCTTATCTCTCATCTATCCCTTTTTGAAAGAACGTTGCAGGTTACAAACTAAGAAGGTATTAATGCCTAAAATGCTACTTCTCTTAAAAAAACATACATACATACATACATACGTACAAGCATACATAAGTAAGATACTTAAAAGGAATTTCTTTCTAAATTAATTTTTAAAAATAATATAAGATATCTTAAAAAATATCCTCAGCTGCTTTTGTATATAAAGCTAAGATAAAGTAATTAGCTGTTAGGAAACCTCCCTGCGTCCAGTGAGTTCGATACCATTGTGTTGTTCAACTAAGAAAAGAAGAAATGATGGAACGTGAAATGATTGAAAATTAATTCTTCTCTGATTAAAAAAACCTTCAACTCAGGCCTGAATAGAAATTTTTTGTTTTGGTTATATCTATACATATAATAATAATGTAACGGTGTCATTTCTGATTTTAAGCCTATTTTTTGAAAATTTTGTTGTGGGTGTTGATAGTAACCGATATGTAATACAAAATACCTATATTTCGAATGTTTTGTCTGTCTGCCTGTGTTCGCATCACACAAAAATTACTTAGAACCTTAGTTCAAATATAGAAAAATAATTTTCATAACAATAGTTCATTTCGTGACAAAATAGCAATAAAATTGTGAAAGCTTCCAATTTTACCGGTATAATGGTACTAAAACAGTTGTCAGCACTTTTATTTTTGTAGATAAAAAACTTTAAACACTGTCTACAAACCTCTAGGATAAATAGTTGAATTTGAATTTCAAGGAAATTAAAAATGACATCCAGACAAAGTTGTGGGCACTGCTAGTGCCAACATATTTTACGATAATCAGTTTAATAATTTATTATCACTTATTGAAGTGAGAAAAAATTATAAAAAGAAAATAAATATACAAACTGGCAACGGAATGGTTGGCAGAAGTACAATAAAAGTGCATATGCATAATGATGTAGAAATCTAGAAATGTTCAACAACCAGCTGGTGGTATCAATTATTTCACATTTTCTTTGAAAATGAACACATAAATCTGATAATTTCCTTACGAAATAAAATTAGAAACAACAAATAAAAAGACGAACTTGAGCCTGAGCCTGAAGTAAAATTGACGGTAGCCTGTTTTTAACTTTAGTTTAGATTTACTTGAATTTTAGGGGAATTAGTATACTACAATATATTTTACCCCTTTTGAACCACTGTATGAAATTAACTTATATCCTTCTTAAATGACTTTTCATATTCACACTGTGGTTTTACAAACAAGTTTATGTTGTTGCCAGCCCATCTGCCTTCCCCTTTGCAATTTTTTTTTTTGGAGCATAGCATTAAAACATTTATTTATTTTTTATGTTGTTTATGAGTGGAAAGGAATTTTTATATTCATTTAACATTGTTTCAGCTGGTAATGGAGGAATAATATAAATATCACATTTTCCACTTTTTTGTGTAGATATTTTACATAATTTTTTTTTTCGTTTTTATTAAAGTTAAGTGAAGACAGCTTCTGCAGGCATATGGTTTTATAAGGTCAGAGCTGTTCAGCTCTTATTGTCAAACTGAAGACATGAAAGCTGTGAATATCGTTGTTAATATTAAAACATGCTGGTACTTAAAAACACGCTCTTTGGCGGAAACGATTTCATTTTATATTTTCCTTTAAATTTAAAAAATCATTTATTTAGTATTTTTTTAGTTAATTTTTACTCAGGTTTAAGGTTTTTATTCTCACTTAATTAAGTGAGAAAAATTATCCTTAAATGATGTGTTTATTTTTAAAGAAACCAGGAAAATGCATTTTTAAATCCAAAAGCCTGACTAAAAAATAAATTGTTTCTATTTCTACCAATAAATTAAAAATAAAAAAAAAGTATTTATAATTTTTATAAATTTTATTCATTAAATTCGATTGCCTTTAGGTTGTAAATACATTAAATTTTTTCACAGACATAAAAGCAACATTTATTAAGAACATTTAAGTTCAATTTAAAATTGGTTTTTTAAGGATCCATATTTGCATAACAAAACTGATGTTTAAATGGGATGAAACAAAAAACTAACTTTTACATTTGAAATTATATTTTGCCTTTAAATGGCACTTTAGAATTGAAAGCAAATACTAAATTTGTATTGATTGATTTTTCTCTTGTGAGATTTACACATTAATATTTCAAAAGAAGAAAGTTCAATAAAAAAAATATAGATTTCGAAGAAAATATTAGCAATAACTTAAGAAAGAATATCATACAATATCAATGTAACTCTGCCTCTGCCTACTATTCTTTTCATGTTCATTTTATTTTTTCCTTTTTACTGGTTTATTCATGCATATATTACACGTATTCATCGCGAAAGAAGAATTGACTGAAATTGTAATGGTGCAGTCGTACATAATAAATAGATTCAAATTTTTCTTTTCTATAAAGTGGGCTGTGCGATAAACTTGCGTTAATTTTAAAAGTTTTGTTATAAAAGGTTGACTATTAACTTAAATTATAAAATTATAATAAAGGAGAGAAAATGTATTAAAGTCATACATTCTTAAAATCAGCTGAAATGAGGTGGTGGTATGAAATATTTGAATAATTCCCTTTAAATTTTACTCAAATGTCTGTGAACTTAAATATCGGGTTAATAGATTTAAGCTTTAAAGAAAGGCATTGTTATGATATTGAATTTTAAATACAAGCCTGCCTTGCAACACTCATATTTTATCTTTTTGAGTATAGCTTACTCTTTCTTTTAATGTTTTACTTTACATCCCTTAAAATTATAGTTATATATTTTGTAAATCATTTCTTAATTTTTTTAGTCGTAATAAACTATTGAAAATAGAAAGATCGTCTTTTAATTGAGCGGAAAAATACCAAGAGGCATATTAAAGACACGGAAATATTTTTTAAATAATTTAATTTTCTAAAAAACTTTGGGTTATTTTTTCAAATCATCCCGATTAAATTAATTACCGATATTGACTATTGAGAGTTAAAGCACGTCTCGATGGCCATTACGCTACCGCTTACTCAGCTCTTCAGGAAACTTCTGACAAACATTTTAAATAAACATAAAATTTTTGTTCAAACACTTAAGCAAAGACAAAAATCAAAGTTTAAACAAAAACAACAATAACCAGCAGTAATTCTATTTTTCTTTCTCCACTGTATACGGCTGACTTTTTTCCGGCTCTTTTATACAGTTGAAGGAGGATAAAAAATTAAATATCACAAAACACTACGATAATTAATTTTTCTGCACAGTCACTTTGTAAATTATTTAATTAAAGACACGGGAAATTTTTTAAATTATTTAATTTTCCTACAAAACTTTGTGCTATTTTTAAATTATCCCGATTAAATTAATTACCGATATTTATTATTGAGGGTTAAAGCACGTCTAATTCTTCTTCGATCAGAACTACCTGACCATCATTATACGCATAATTTAACAGCTTTTGGAATGGCATATAAATTATTTTAATCGAACACACCTTATACCTTGAATGATTTAAAGTAAAAAACATATCGAAATCAAACAAATATACCATCACCTGGTCAATCGCCGAAATTTTGTGGTCAGCACTGGCTAATTAATCTAGAAAAATGCAACAAAACAAACTTTAAACACTTTCAAACAAAAAACTTGTAAACCAGTCTTGTTAAATATGTTATAGTACGGGACTTATTAATTTTTACTATTGGTGATCAGTGTAGCCAGTTTTTTCTCCCGAGCTTTCTCGCGAAATATCGCCAATATATAAAATTTGTAATATTAGTTATAAGAAACATTTTTGTTTAATTTACTACTTTTATAACAAAACATAAGAATTGCATTTTTTATAACAATCTAAAAAAATTTTAAAGAAAAAAAGGAATTCTTTTGAAAACATTTCTTTGGTTTTATATAACATTTAAAAACATAAAAATAAAAATAAAAAATAATTAATAAACAAAAAATAAATAAATAACTTAGTTAAAAAAAGAGGTCAAACAATGTACAGTATTTAACTAATCTTTATAATTAAAGAATAAACCTCGAGATCATAGTTATATATATTAATAATATATTATATATTTAAATAAATGTTAAATTAAAACTTTCTATTCATTTTGTTTAATGTTATTATTGTATTTTGTACCATTACTGCGGTATATTTCATTTATGTTAAATCAACTTAACATATCGTCTGTAGGAATGAATGTGTTACAACATACATAGTATGTTATTTACATTCATGTATGATATTACTACCAGCAAAGAATTGAAAAGTTCGAATTGCATTTTATTTCTCAATTTAGTTTTCATAGAATTCATTATAAAAAAGTTCTTTCGACACAAGCATTACTTGTGGGAACAACCAACATATTAAAAACGGCCATCGACAACTCTTTAGAGGTAAGTACACTGTTGGAGATCGAATGAGAGTAAAGCTGTAAACACATTCGCCGCAGCAAGATACACGAACACACGACAGCAAATGACGCTAGCAACATTTGTCGCCTAGTACGCAGCTACATAATTATTTTGAAGGCAGCAGCTACATAATAAAAATATAATTTTATTGTATTTCAGTGATGTCACTTTAGCAGTTTTTAAAGAAGCAAATCGGATTTAAAATTAATATATATTTCAATTATTATTATTAGAAGAGTAAAATAATACTCTTAAGGGCTACGTCGATTTTTCGCTTGGATTGTCTTTAAAATTGAAAATATATTGAAGTATATTGTAGAAGCAATAATAATCTCAGTATAAAAAACACGTGGTTGCTTGTCCACTTAAATAAAAATACAAAAAACAACAGTTCTCTGATATCTATTACAACCAATCGTGTTAAATATTTACAGATGTCCCATACGACAATTGAAATTAATATAAGTGCTAAGAACAGAAGTAAATTTTTAACTAAATGTTGTCCACACAAAAAGGAATTTTAGTTTTATATACACCTTAATACAATTCTTTGAAATTTTTACAATTATTCTTCGTATACTTCCGCCATGACAATGCGTCAGTGTGGCATTTCTAATTTTTTTAAAATTTAAATTTCGAAAAATATATTTTAAGTAATTATTAAAAAGTATGTAAAAAAGGTGAAAATATTTCTCTCTACAAAACTAAAATGTGCTGACAACTGTTCAAGTACAATTATACCGGTAAAATTAAGTGATTTTATATTTGTTTCTCTATTTTTCTACGAAAAAAAATCCATTTTTGAACCAAGGTCCTAAGAGTTCTCTTTACAAAATTTTACTCAAATCTATGCAGCAGCACTTACGTGAGACAGATAAAATTTCAATAGATAGGTATTTTGTATTCCAAATCAATTATTATACTTCACCAGCAACAATTTTTTCCTTAAATATTTCATGTACTAAAATTATCCTGTTATAGTTTTATTATAGATTTAAACTTAAATCTTTAATAAATAATTTTTATTTTACATTTTTATTGTTCTTTTCTTTTTTCATAATAAGTGATTTTAAGCACCTTTTATTTTTCATGTGTTATAGTACTGACATCACTTAAATGTTTATTGTCGCCAACAAAAATAGAAATTAGTTTAATTTGACTACTGCAGCGAATTCAGCCTAGACAACAACCTGACGCCTTGTTGCCTTGCTGTTGACAAAATAATCATTCTCATATAAACACATGCATTCTAATTTTGACATTTTGCAGTCGGTAGCTGCTGTCTCGAATGTGTTTACAGCATTAAACATAAAATAAAACATCTAGTTGTTTTTTGAACACACCTCGCACATGACACAAACTTAACTTGAACTCTACACTTTTAATTAAGCATTGTTTCTACATGGAATATTTTAATTTTATCTGTGTGTGTTTGTGTAATTTTTTTAATACACTATTGTTTGCATGCACTCTCTGAATTGTTAATTCTCTGCCAGACTGTTTTGTGCAGTATCAGCTGCAATGTTGTCCATTATTCCCAATCTACTTGCAAAGTTGATAATTAATAATTGGAATTGATATTGACACTTACAAAAGCAGGTGGCAAATAAAATAAAATATTATTAAAATATAATTTGCAACGCTAACGTCTTTGCAACAACCAGCCTCACAATAGTTTAATGAAGTGAAAAGAATTTTTTATTACACTTTTTATTTCAACGACTGCTTTGTAATTCAACAATGAATGGTATTATTCTCATAAAGACTAATTAAAAATCAAGTGATGCACAAGCCGCCTTTTATTATTTTTCTTTTTTATTTATTATAATTTGTGCTTTTAACAAACAAAAACATCCAAAAGTAACTTGATGTATGAATTCTATTCAAAGTCAAAACTAAAAGAATTTTTCTTTTCGTTTTTTTTTTTTTTAAAGATTAGCAGTCTTATTCACAAAAATTTTAAGTTGCTTAATAAGAGGTTAATAAGAAAAAATCGCTAAAGTAGTATTCACAAATGCTTAATAGCACTATTACGCTGTTATTAATCATTAATAAATTTCAAATATTCAATGTAGCAGTTACCCTTCTTTAAACCTTTAATAAGTCGGTATTTTTGTTTGAAAAGCATTTTTCTCGTAAAATTTGTGAAACAGTGTGAAAAAACTATTAATAAAAAAATATCACGAATATAAAAAATGTAATTTCTACAATAGGTAATTTTTTAAAACATACCTATATATAAATGAAAATATTTCATAAAATGGAACATTATTGGAAGTACTCTTGCCCAAAATGTCAAAACGTCCTAAAACTTTTAATGGCAGAAGTGATCCGTTTCAATTACCTAACCATCTATTTAATTCAAGATATAGGTTTGAAAAGGAAACGTCTCAAAAATTATAAACATGGCCAAGGATGAGATTAAATTAGATAAAAGAGGCTGTGGAACTTCAGCCAAGTTACAGGTTTTGGTGGCTTTGCGTTGTTGGGGCCGAAGAAAGGTAAGTATGCGAGGCGAATAGTTGTAGGTACTTACGAAACATATTTTATGTTCAGTGGCTAAATGCAGAGGCAGTACGTATGATTGCAAAATCTTTAATAAGTCAGTTATCAAGCAACGTCTTAAAAATGGCGATTTAAGAGGACGCTTGTTAGGTAACTCCAGGTATACTTATATTACAACCACATATATGTATGTATTTATTTACACCATTTAAGACCACATAATGCAAATGAAATCAAATACAATAACGCCCAAATTATTTTGTGGTTGCGTAGCAGCGTTTTCGTGGTCTATTAGATGGACTTGCAATTAGTTTTCCAAATGCAAAAAATTTAGTTATCGCTTTATTTGTTTTGCACAATATTGTAATTAAAAAAACGATACGTTCCCAGGTAATAAATATCAAATTAACAATTAATATTTTGAAAAAATATGTTTAGAATAGAGAAAATATCATAATTTAACTATTTCTTTTTTCATAATTAAAGCATTGTATTTTATTGATTTGAAAAATAATATAATAAATAAAAAATTCACAAATTTGTATCATAAATAAACAAAATAATATAGTGATGTACAAACAGTAATGCCAAGCTCGGTATTTGGATCCTTTTTTGCACTCGTTCAGTGAATCATTGCATAAAAAAGGTTTAACACCATTTTTTATATTACTTTTAAATTTTTTCTAATGCGAAACAAAAAATAATAATAAAATAATGATAATTTAAGTTATGTCAAATATTGTTATTGCTGATTTAATTATTCTTTTTTATTTATATAAACATTATTCAGGTACCTGGTTCGTTGTTGTATGCATCACTAAACGAAAATTTACATATAATATGAAATGATGTTGCCAACATAAAACTACAATACTATAAAAACTGTTTAATAGTTAATTTTGCGTTATTAAACGTTTGTGAATAAAAATTCTTATTGCTGGTTAATAAAACAAAAAGTGTTCAATAACTAAAGTACACATTAGGCTTACTATAAGAAATTTTTGTGAATAAGACTGTAGAAGTTTAGCAATAATAGGAGTTTATAAATGCATTAAGAAGCTGTCAGAGTTGGCTAAATTATATCAACATACGTTTATATTTATGAACGTGATGAATTTTCTAAATTAATGGAAGAACCGATCAAAATTTTAACCCAAAAAAAGAAGAAAATATACTTTTGAATTATTTTAGTTAAGTTTATTTATAATAGAATTTTAACTTACTTACTTTCGGAACTTCTTTTTTCAATTTGAAAACTTGTACACTTGTACTAAACATTTTCAATTTATTTCTTAGAGAAAAAATGAAAAACACAAAATCTTTTTTATTACTTAAACTTTGCAACATTTGTCTCCTAAAACTTGCACTTGTATGCACATGTTTAAATTGTAACTTTGTAAAGAAAAAAAAAAAAAAAAATTGCAACGGCAACAACAATATGATTTGTAACCTGTGTCCGTTTTGCTTATAAAACACTCTCGAGAAAGTGTAAAAGTTAAGAAGTATAAAGTCGTTTTAGTGTTTTGTTGTTTTTATTTTTGTTTTATTTTTTTTGGAATTAATCTTAGTGCATTATATGCACTCATGTCCTGTGGCAATTGCAAAACTGTCAACATCATCAAGCTAAACTTTTAAAGTGCTGTTAATGAATCCTGTAGGACGTTTTTAAAACACTAAGAAGAAGTAGAATAAGAGAAGAAGCAGCATAGCAAAATTAAACAATTCCTTACAAAGTGTACAAGCATTATTAAGTTAATTGTTATGTACTGCTCTCGCTCTTAAATTGTATTCACAAACACATGCAGCAACTCTAAAACAAAGAAGCACGAATGAAAACTCTTTTCATCCTTTTCATCCTACTCCTGATGTATGCTAAATAATAAACAATGTCTTATTATCACTGTCCTGGTAAGTAGTCATCGTCATCCTAAACACAAAATGTGTTTTAGGTGTTTTTGTTGTTTGTAGGTGCACTGACAATCTTAAGGGGATTGAACTTCCATTCATGGAATACAAAACACACACTTCAGTTGTTTCTCATACTCATCCCAGCAAATATAACTTAGGACTGGCATTTACATATTTACAAAAACTTATGCAGAAAAGTCGAGAAAATTTTTACAAAGCAGCATATGCAGTTTTTGACAAAGTGTTTACATGTTGATGTGTCATGTCAGCTATGGAAATCAACATTTTAGAACAGGTCCAGGAATTAGTGTTAAAAATAGTAATTTTATTTTTCAGTTGAAACAAGATTTTCTAATTTCGTTTAAAGGTCTCAATCATTATTCGAAAATTATTCTCAAATCGATAAAAAAAGATTTCCTTTTGCAAAAGTTTTGATTGTCGTGATAGTGGCATATTGCTGCAATTACATTCGATGTACCGTTTATTAGATTTTAGTTGATGAAGATCGAATTATTGTAAATAAACTCATAAGAGGCCAAGAAGCTAGATTGTTAAACATAAATAAAACAAAAATAAATTTTCTTTTTTATACTAGTGTTTGGAGGTTTAGGTCTTGGCAACAATATGTCTCTATCCAGCAATTTTAATTTAATTTACGTTTTATTTGTGGCAATCTAATTGTTCCTCTTAGTGAACCCTATATCATATACTAAAATTTAAAATATAAGGATTGGTGAGCATCACCTTTTTGCTCATGCACTTATACTGCAGAGGACACTTCTCACACTTCCAAAAGTAAACACACACTTACTTCAATTTTCCCACACAAACAAATATTTATTTTTCTACTTTAAAAGACGATGGTGCTGCTTAAGTCAACATTTAATTATTTGTTTAACAGAGAATGTCAAAGATTTTAAGTGCAATTTGTGATACTGATTTAATACAATCTTTAATTAATTATTACTAAACATTTGATAAATTACTAGGAATGAAGTGATTTTATTTGCCCAACAATATCTAACAAAGTGCATATAAAAGTATGACCAGCATAAATAGAAACCACTTTGTAATTACAATCTAATTTTGGTTTTGTCTCAATATTAATAAAAGACACACTTGCAATTTGCAAACACCATAATCGGAAGTTAAATCATTTTCAAATGTATTTAAATATTTGCAACTAATAAACGTAAGTTGAATGTTTAAACTACGAGGGTTAGTCATGAAATGAACACTTGGAATTTAAAGCAAAAAAAAATTTCTGATCAATTTTAACTTTTAAAGGGCTTTGGTAGAATTTCTTTTGGTTTCTTTTGAAAATCGATTCTTTTTAGAGCAGCGTCTTTGGCTCCTTTAATGAAAAGCATTTTTGGCTTAATGCGATTGTTAATAAGCAAAATTGCAGCAATTGGATTGAGACCAATTCACAACATGCCCTGCGGACTCCATTGCATTCCGAAAAATACACCGTTTGGTGTAGTTTATACGCTGGTGACATCATCGAACCTTATTTCTTCAAAAATGAGGCCGAATCTCACGTTACGATATGGTTGACATTGATCCGGGCAAAATGTGGTTTCAACAAGATGTAGCTACGTGCCATAAGGCGATCGCAACCATCGGATTATTGAAATAAAAATTTGGCAATAAGTTGATTTCGAGAAATGGATTTGTCAATTGCCCACCAAAGTCGTGCGATTTTACAACACTCGATTGTTTCCTGTGGGACCACGTGAAGTCACTGATTAATGCTGATAAACCAGCAACAATTGACGCTTTGGAGGCCAATATTTTTCGTGTTTTTCGTGACATATGGCCAGCAGTTAGAAGTGAACCATAATTGGACAAGCAGAATGGGCTTTGTCTGAACAGCCGCGGTGGCCATATGCCCAAAATCATTTTTTAATATAAATGCTATGTTCTGATCTCTTGTGTAAAAAATCTTCATTACAATTACAATTTATGAGTTATTTTTTACAATTTAAAATTCTATCGGGCTTAAAAAAGTAACCAATACATAAAATGGTTAAAAAAAACTAATGGCATCGAAGAGAGCTAGGACGTCTGCACGAGCGTTGTGAGTAATCTACAAATGTGTTAGTAAAATCAAGCGAAGCCGTTCATTTATAAATGATGGAGGATCAAAGAAATAATCTTAAAAATCTTCCCCATTATAATGAGTCGATGGCATGTTAAAGTGCACTAACTAGTTGAGACGACACGCCCTTTACATGACTTAAAAATATATTAGAATGTAAACGAAAAGACGACGACTTAAAAAATTAAAAACTTTCTAAAGAAGACGTATAAGAAGGAAAAGGTATATTATAACAAAAAAGCAAAAAATAGGGAGTATTAAGTGTCCACACCTCGTAAATAAATTGTATGAATATTTTACAATATGCTTTTGCTGCTCAAAACAAACCTCTTTCATATATTTTATTGTATTGTTTATTGAGTTTGAATATAAATGTCAGCAAGCAAATGTTTACGCACAGTATTTCAACTTAACATTTTTGTGTGGGTGTGTATGTATTTTGTGCTTCTATATCATTTTGTTAGGTTTCTATAAATTATTTATTCAGATTTTTCATAGTTAAATTTTCGTACAGGAGCAAGAACAATTTAAATTTTCCAATAAAAATATTGGCGGCTTTCGTTTGAGTTCAAGTTTTGTTTTATACGATTTTTATATTACGAATGGTGGCGAAGAGACCAATATTTTTTGTGTTCATACTTAGTTAGTTAGGAGTGGCTGCCTCTCGCGACGGAGCTCATTTGAGCACAACCGAATGGCCCGTTGTGATACCATAAGAAAGGCGGCGCTACTTCCCTTACCCAGCCGAGAACCATGAGGATTCACGGATGAACTTCGCTATGTCCCCTATAGAGTGAGATGATAGCTCCGTAAGAGTTCCAAAGAAAGGAGAGCCCAGAATTCTTAGTCTTCTTCGAGCCAGGGATGGGCAGTAGCACAGCAGGTACAGTACGGTCCCTTCCTCTTCCTCCGAGCCACAGCTGCGACAGAAATCTTAAAAGGGCAGACCGAGTCTTTCAGCATGCCCGCCGATTAGACAGTGTCCAGTAAGTACCGACACCGTGATAATAATGGATTTTCTGTCTAGTCTGAGCAGCTACCTGGTCCGCTTGAGGTCAAGTGTAGTCCACAGTTGTGTGGAGACACAACAGGAACTTTCCTCTACTCATAATTTGCGAGCCAAATTTGAGGTAGTGGTTCTTTAAGGCCATTTTTACCGTTGCCAGAGGAATTCCAACATCTGGTAGCGAGGAGACGTTAGGAAGCAATGTGCCTTGTTTAACAAGATCATCGGCCTCACAGTTACCCTGGATATCCCTGTGACCAGGGACCCAAATCAGGTTAATCCTTGATCGCTCCGATAGAGTGTTCAGTAATGAGCGACACCGCAAGCGCCCTGATTGCCGCCTGCCTGTCCGAAAATATCCGAATAGCAAGGCCAGAAATATCGTTCCTAAGCGCTATTTCGGATGTTTTCAGAATGGACATTACCTCGGCTTGAAAGACACTGCAGTAGTCAGGAAGTCTAAGGGAGAGTCTTGGTCCAAGGCTATTGGAGAAGATTCCGTAACCGACTCTGTCGTCCAGTTTCGAGTCATCGGTGTAGATGTCAACAGTACCACCCACAACCACTTCGTTACGGACCCATATCTCCCTACTCGGAATATGGGTCTGAAACCGGTAGTCCAGAGCGGGAGTAGAAGAGGTGTAATCCACCATTGATGGCAGTGGTACATCCCAAACGATAATCTTAGAGTGCCCTATATCCAGCCTGAGCCAGCTCGAGAGGGCCTTAAGTCTGGCTGCACAGCATTTAGCCTGTTGCAATACCAGAAATTTGATGGGTAACCAGTGGAGAAGAGCATACAGAGCCTTTCTCGAAGTAGTTCGGAGAGCCCCTGTAATCAAAATGGCGGCTGTTCTCCTGACTTTATCAAGAGGCTTTTGGTTGACCATTTTTTCAAGAACGGGCCACCAAAAAACAGCACAATAGAGAATATTTGGCTCTATGACTGCCTTGTAGAGCCAGGAGATGATCCGAGGCTGAAGGCCCCATCTAGCCTTTCGAGCTCTTTCGGCAATGTTTGCCTTCCATGTGTGTTCATACTTAACTCGGGCAGAAATGTACATTTTTAATGATTTTTGAATGAGTTATAAGCGTTAATATTAAAAACTTTAACAAAAAATATCAGTATTGCGATTCTAAGCACATATATTTAACTCATATGTATAATATCGGCTTTAGTACGTTACATAATGAGTAGTAAAATTTTTCGAAAGCCTCCAAGTTTTACCGGCTAAAGTATATTCGTATCATGTAAGGAGCTGTCTTTAATATATTTGTTTTCATGTGTTAGCGTCTAAGCGATATAGAGCTGAAAGGTTAATTTCTTGTTAAAAAAACTAACCAATTTTGATTAAATAAAAAAGTCTGTTTGTGTTTTAGAACACGTTGAGAAAAAAATCCACCTCTCGAAAAATCTTTACTGGGAATCGACGCGTTAGATCTTTCAACAACTTATCAAAGCATAAAGGACAAATGTACGAAACAAATATTCGCCTTTATTAAATAAAAAAAAATAATAATATCTTATCAAATTAATATCTTTAATGGTCAAGTGTAAATTAAATACAAACGAATCATAAAGATGCATTCGACAAAAATGTTGAACTGAAAACCAAACTTTCAGAAATATTATTTTGTACTTCAACATTTGACCACAAGTCTTATAAACTGATTCGAATTAGAATCATCATTTCATGCAAAAATTTAATGTATACAGTTCAATAATTTACTTTGCACACACATCCATACTTCTATGCCCACAAGCAATAACAACCAAACTCATTTTATGGAAGTCTCAGGCAGCATTTGCAATTTCAATATTGTTGCGTTAAATCAAGGAATATCAACTTCAGCTGCTAAAACTTTAAAGTAAAGAATTCTCAATTTTTCAACTACAAAGATAAAATTTTGAGATCACTACGCATTTGAATGTTGTGCTTCTTTTAGCAACAACTCAAATTCTTCTAACTTGACTTCAGCTGTTATTGTTTGTGTACACAGAGTTATAAAAAGTAATAATTTTAACATAATAACAAAAAAATATTTCTAAACAGCATTACTGTCTGTATAAGTTTCAAGTTTCTTCTATAGGTTTTAATGTTTTTGAAATGATGCAAAACAAGTATTTTACCTTGCTGTTTCAACCACTACTACGATACTACTACTACTACTAAGATACGATGTTACAGATAATAACTTTCATTACAATCTGTCAATTTCAGCATTGCTCACTGGTAGTGAAAATGGTTGAGGAAATGGAAAGCGTCCCTCAATAAACATTTACATAAATTGCAGTAATAAAATATTTTGGTAAAAATATTAAAGTATGAGTAAATGATATAAAATGTGTCATATAAATAATATTTCTTCTTCTTCTTTTTAATAATAATAATGTCATTATTATCTTATTAGGTCAGATCAAAGCGTAAATTTAACAGGTTTCTTTGGCACGAGTATTTATTTCTATTGAGAAATTTTTGTATCTGTTTGTGATTTAAGTGGACAAAAGAAGCAAAATCTAACTTTTTAAATCGTACACATCACAAATACAATTAAATGTAAAAAACACAACATTATTATTAGTTAAGAAGTATTTATAACAGTGGTTGGCAGTTGGTTGGGACAAGGTTCAAAAATAAAAAAACACAAAATACAAAATACAAAATAAGCTGTTTAATACCAAAACATACCGACAAATGCCATTAACAAATCAATTTTCCACACTGTTAAACATAAATAAACAATTTAGGTTTGTATGTGTTCGGGCATGTGAACACATACACCCACAAAAATACTTAACGAGGATTTGTGAGGATTTCTTCGAGCAAATCCACTGAAACTGCTATTTCATGTGTATTCTGTCCATTTCATAAAAGTATTTATACATTTCTTATCAGATAAGTGTAAAACGGCACACAAATCGAACAACAGCAACAACAAAACTATTGTAAAAATAAGTTTCACAATTTAGTTGGCAACTGGTTGCCCACAAACTTTCACACAAAACGAAAAAGGTCATTTTTTTTTTATAAACGCCAACATTTATTTTCATGTGAATATAAATTTTTGTTTAAATAAACTAAGAGTTTTGTGTATTTAAAAAGTTTAAACATGAAGATATGATTCCTTAGATAGAAATTAAGATCAAATAAAATTCTATTCGATCGCTTTTATAAATTTTAAACTGAATATAAATTCATTGACTCGAATAATTAAAAGAAAAGTATTTTAAATTATTTTTCGGCCTGTACTCAATTTGACCTTCTTTATATAGAAGAACAGCTTTTAAGCAAAACATTTGTTCGCTGTGCAACAACTTAATTTTAAAGGAAATTTTTCAAAATCATTAAAAAGATTTATCACACTCTAAACACTGGTGAATGATAATTTCAAAGAAAAATGATGATCAAAATGAGTTAAATATTTCATAAGAAATATTGAAACACACATACATACATATGTATAAGTATAAATAAGCTCATGTACACTTCCTATATCGTTGTTACAACAATAGAGTTGCGTACAGTTTTAATCGAAATCCCTGAAAAGCTGCTGTTTGATTAGTGAAACAAGCAAGTTACCTTATCACATGTACATATTTCTGGCATGTTAACTTGTGCTGCGAGTATGTTTATACATGTGCGTGTATGTTTACGTAAGTGTGAAAGAAGCACTTTTATGAAATATGAACCCACATGTTTAAAATATGATGTTCCTACTATTTGCTTAAATTTTATGTCTAAATGATTTTAACATAAAATTTTGGAAAGTTTGCTCTCGTAAAATAAATGATTATGAATACGTGAAAAGTAATTTATTAACACACCATTTCTAAACAGCCATATAAATATAAAATTTATTTTTAAAAGGAAACCAAACAAAGTAACAAATATTTAATCTTATGGGTCGTGAGTGTAATAGAAAAAATGAAACGTCTTCATTTAATATTTTTTTTTTTTGCTTGAAAGAAAAGAGAAACGAGCTAAAAAATATCACAATTAGATAAAATGGTGGCATCCAATAGCAAACTCAGCTGTATTTGTATATTTAACATACTTTATATTTATATATTTCATTACTTAAGAAAAATAATTTGTTACGCCAAACATTTTGGTTAATGGAAAAGATATGAAGAGAAGATTAACACGAATTGTTCAAAATATAAAAAGGTGTTTCTCAAAAAGCTTGTGAGAAACACAAGAACATTTGCTATGAACGGCTTTAACGCAAATGTTACAACTTATTTTAAAGCGACATTAAATTCAAATAAATAGGAGCAAGCCATCTTCTTCTCTTTCTGTACTTGGAAACCTGAAATGGCAGCATTTAGTCTGCATCCTTATAAAATCATACAAAAAGGAAAATTAATTGACATATAGGAAAAAATCTCTTTTATTTGAAATCCTACTTCAAAGGCGCAACTCATGAAACGACTGTAGCAGCTTTCCGGTAAATGAATTGAAAACTAGTCATTTATGTATTTTAAATATAATCTATTAAAACAACAATACAGCTTTGATAAGATGCCGAGGTAAAATACCCCAAATACTTAAAGCCAATGGTCATTTCACATGGTTAATTTTGTCTGAAATAGCCTCCGCACATAACTGATAAAACATGGCAAACATTTTCAAAATAAATCAAGCAAAAGTTGAAGCAATGAACTTTATGCTCAAAGTAAATGACCAAATGAAACCACGTATCCCAAACGGATTATCTGCCATGATGTTCGAGTAGAATTTAGTACATCAACTTTCTTTTCCGGATTTCTTGGAATATTTAAGGATTTGGGCGTCGGAAAAAGGATTGTATTTTGATGCATAAATCAAAAAGAATCAGCCTACAACCAATGTGTTTTTTTTTTGTTTTTAAGATTTTAATAACCAAAATTAGAAAAAAGAATATAGAAAAGTTGTAAAGTATTATTTCCAACTTATTGCAATATTATTACCGATAATGAGCTCTAAAAGAAACAAAAAAATAAACCTAAAACTTGCAATATTTAAATTGATATTTGTCGTTTGAAGGGTCCTAAAATCGGAATCTTTTTTCATAAACTATCATTCAATTAAACTTTAATTATTAAAGTATCTATATGAGAATAATTTTATTTTTTAAAGGCTTTAAATTTGTATGTGCATTAAGACCATATGAAACTCGATCAAATTCTTACAACCCATTTTTAAGTTTAAATATATTTGTTGTTTCGTAAAGATTATTTTGTTACTTTGATTGTTTAAGCAAAACCTTTGAATATACGAGGGCTGCTATATATATTTCTGGCCTGGCAACACTGAGTGCTGCCAAGTGCAATCTGACATTTCCATTGGAAAGTTTGTCATTTTTAAGCATAATCGTACTCAAAACGTTTTGACGTACGACCTTTATTTGTGTTGTTTACAGTGACTTGAAAAAATTAATATAGAAAAAAATGGAATTAACTCGTGAACATTTTCGTGCCATCATTTTTCACAACTTTTGACGTGGATTATCACGACAAGAGGGCATTGATGAACTTAAATCTTTGTATGGCGATGAAGCACCATCCTATAGCACTCAATTGGAGTGGAAAAAGTGCTTCGACAACTGGTTTGAGCGCATGCAAAAGTGTATAAATCATGCTGGAGAATACTTTGAAAAACAATAAAACCATTTTTGATTATAAATATTCGCATTTTCACTATTAGGCCAGAAATATATAGAGCAGCCCTCGTATACTGCACTTTTACTTAAAAACACTATCGAGTTTCTTGAGAAACAACCTTCTGGTGCGTTTAATTAAACCAAGTTTTGTTAAAGACAAATTCGAATAAAACATTTTTAACATTTTTGATTCTTCGTGATGTATATAAATTTACAAGGCTACAAAGTTTGCAAAGGAAATGTGTCCAAAACCAAGACTTACTTATCGAACAAACACCTTTACAATCACACACTTATGTTCTTATGCTTTGGCTTTTAAATAAAAATTTTATTTAATGGACGTTTTAAAATATTAGAAAACATAAACAAAAGCAGACACTAATGCTGATTGGAGACGATTAATAAAAATAAAAGAAAATTATAAATAATTTTGACAGATGTGAGCAAGTGAATGAGTACGAATTGCATTTTTATATTTATTTGATTAAAGAATAAATAAAATCGATGGCCATAAGAACTGATCAAATCGAAACAAATTGGCAGGAGAAACAAACAAGAACATTTTTTTTGCGAAAAGAAAAACAAACCCCAAATTGAAAAGGTTCTTATGTTGCTGTTAAGCATTTGTTGTCAAAAATGATTTCCCTAATGATTGAGTTACCTGTTGAAAACAGACATAATACTCGCGCAGTGCTGACACGCAACTACAGCAAAGCAGAAATTAAATTACAAGTTCATATTATTATTAAAATGCGTAAAAAATATAAACGAAAATAAAGAAGTATGTAAAAAGAACTCCTTCCTTCACACATTTATAATACTCGTATTATTTGTTGGATACCCTGCTGTTAACTTTAAAGATTTGTGCACGTGCATTATTAAACATTATTTATTTTCATGTTATATAAGACTTCTTTATATCTCAAGGAATAGAAGTCGTACGCATGGTCTCAGCTTTAAATACAACGCAATTTAAATCATTTGTTCTTTTAGAAATAAAGTTTTTCTAACAAAAAATGAAATGTTAATTAAACGAATTTAAAAACTATTTTTGATCTCTTTGACTTCTTTAAAAAGGAGATATAACCCTAAATTAATGAGAGATCAAGAAAATCAAGTAATAAATTGGCCCTTCGATGCGAATTTTTAGTGAAAGGATAAAAAAAGAAAAAGATAATTTAAAGATAAACATTTAACATTGGTATTTAAACCGAATATAAAGAATTACTATTTGGATATTGAAAAGGCAATTTTGGAACTAGGTCTAAAAATGACAGAACGAGATATAGCAAACACATTGCGCATAGAGCTGCCTAAAGTGAAAGTCACAATAATGTCACAATCTTTAATGTCGGATTATACCTTGTGTACCATGATACTAAAACTAATCTTTTAAAAACACTCAAAATATTTCTAATTAATAAACAAGCTGAACTGTAATCTGAGCGAAAACTTAATGTATTTCGAATAATTAATTTGTATTTAAAAGACAACGTAGAGTTATTGAAAAATACACAGGTTAGTGAATGTAGTAAATAAAAGTATTTGGGAAAAAATTATTATTAATTTTACTTTTTTTAATTAATATTTATTTATTTAGCAAGAATACAGCACAACAGGAAATATACATCTCATATCACGCGTAAATTGAATTTTAGTACAATAACAATTGCAAACATAACATATTATTTTAAATACTACAACAATAACAAAAAAAAAGGGATGTGTAAAATTGGTTGGCGCCAGTTTTAAAAATATTTATGAAGAAATAACATTAATTTTTAGTATTTTCCCAATCGGAATTTAAGCCGTGGATCTTATAAATGAATTAAAACTGACTTATTTTTGTCTTTGGTTCATTTTTTTATTTAATTTCTTAACATTTATAGAAAGAAAAACTATTTACAAATGTATGCGGAAGTTTTCCAAAGAAAACAAGAAAAACTAGACGCTAGTAGAATGGACCGCCATAGCCTTCATCAGCATTCTTCGCATCTATCTACGTTAGGTTGTGTAAGTTATAAGCATCATATATTTAACCAACTAATCTTTAAAATAATTTGGTTCACACGTTCACGAAGCTCTAACACAATCTAAAGCATTTCATTGTCGTTCTTTCTGTAACTCGTCTTGTACAATTGTTTTTGCTTCGTACTAACCTTCTGTCTAGCCACGAGCAGCAATTTTTTTCTTTTTAATCATTCATACTTGTTTGCTCACAACATTATAAATGCTCTTCTAGTACCATTTGACGGTTATGAGTTAGGCATGAATTTTAATACGCTGAGCCTTGTGTTTATTTTAATTTTTAATTTAACTTGATTTATAAAAATGTTTAGAAATTAAATAAAAAAAAGAACCAAAGCCGAAAATAAGTCAATTTTAATTTATTTATGAAAAAACATTAATTCATAGATGAATCAAAATATTAAATCTGTGTAGCAATTCTAAGTCATGAATTTTTTAATAGCATTTTGAAACTGCAGTACATTCTCTAACAATTGAAACTACAGAAAAATGACACTTTGTTATTGTTCTTTTTTTTTTTTTTTGCTAGAATGGACCTTGAAAATGTAGATCTTTAGAAAAGATATTTATTTTGTTTTGTAAAAATTATCTGATGCAAAAGATTATGGAATTAAAAATATCTTGCAAATATAACATAATTCTTGAGAAAAAAACCGACTTCAAAACCGATTTCATCTGTCAAGTGTATGGCCACATAAATTAGGTTACATTAACAATTTGGACAAACTTATACCTCCAAACTTAATACTTTTGCAACTGTTCATTAGTTTGGCAATATACATCAAATTGCAGCAACTATAGGGTCACTCCTTAATTTCCAAATTCAAATTATATACTTGATGTTGCAGTAGATTTAGCAATCAGGTTCTGCGTAAATTTCAACCGTCTGTCTGTAACGGTTCAACAGTTTGCCCATATACATCCGATTATATCAACTTTTTTAATTTATAATATAACATTAGTAGTGGATATTCTGTCTAAGATTAAGGTTCTTGTATACAACGGTTCAAAAAATACGGCCACATAGCACACATTTCATTAATTTTGGGAACACCCTTTAATTTCTAAATTTAAATTATAAGCTTCTTGTTATAGCGGATTTAGCAAAACATGTCCTTTGTAAATTTCAGCTGTCTGTATATAATGGTTCAAAAGTCCGGCCATATGTACCATATTATATCAACTATTGGGACACCCGTTTATTTCCAAATCCAAATTTTATACTTGTTGTTATAGAGTAGTTAGTAATACATGTTCTTTGTAAATTTCAAGCGTATGTCTACAACTGTTCAAAAGTATGGCCAAATACATCAAAATTAAAGAACTATTGGCGCACCCTTTAACTTATAATTTGTAATATTAATACTTGTTACTATAACGGCCATAGCAATCGACATTCTATCCAATTTGCAAGCGTTTGTCTATAACGGTTCATAAGATAGGCCAATATAAGTAAATATTCATCAATTATGGGGACACCCTTTAATTTTTAGATTTATTTTTGTATAATTTCTTATTTTTGGGAGCTATAGTACTACGCAGTCATTTTAAATTTTACAGAAGTGCGCTTTACAGTTCATAATACACGTAAAAAATATGTATGTTGTATGGGCACACCCTTTAATTTTTAATATTATGAGCTGTTTTTTAAACGGAACCAATCCGTAAGTATTATCTATCATATTATAACCTCCTTTTTTTGAAGTCGGTTAAAAATAGAAAAAAATATTATTATATTATCATAAAATAAAAAAAAAAATATTTTTTATATTTTCAATACTTCGCCATCATCCGGAAGCAGGAAATAAGAATTTTTATACTAATTTTTTAAACATGACAAATAAATGTATAATTCACAAGAATTTCAAACATTTTAGATACATACATTCTCATACGCTTCTAATTCTCAAAAATCATACAAATTATTTTAAAATAATATTAAGTTTATATTTTCTAATAAATTATTTATTTGACACACAAATAATTAACTGAGCTCTTGCTTGCCTAAGGTAATTTGTTTTGTGTATAAAATATTTTTAGCAAAAATATAAATTGGATTTATAGCAATCATTAAATTAACTTTCAATAGTATTTGTAATTAAATGAAAAATTAACGTATGCATATTTTTAAACTAAAATTTTGAAATTCTTTAGAAAATGGCAAAATGTTTGAATTTGTAGATGCAAAAGTATTTCACTGTATGTGTGCAACAAAGTGTCTAAAACATTTTGAACAATTAAGTCGTACAGATATTTTTATTGCAATGAAGAAAAAAAACCTCTTTGAACTTGGCTGACATTTTGTAAGTTGTATTTTATGGACTAAAAACTTTTTAAAATCACATTTTCATATATTTTCCACAAGCAAAAAACAAACTATTTTCTAATTAAAAGCTGAAGAATTCTTACACCGATTTTAGAACACATACAGGTAGCAGAGCGTAAGATTATTAAACAAGTTTTTAAGAATAAGCAGTATCGCAGTCAAACCTAAACTAATAGTGGAAAACAATATCAAGAGGCTTAAAGGATTTAGGAGAATTTAAGAACAACTAAGCTGTTTTGCAACAATATGCTTGAATTAATAATGCTGATGTATTCATAAAATTACGTGAAGTTTTTTTTACATTTAAACTCTCGTTTTTTATTTTATACATTTTTAAAGGAGTGAGAACAAAGTTAAAATAATTAAAACAAACCTTATTAGTTAAGGGCAATTTTTAAGAAAACGTAAAAGAAGTGTTTAAATCCAACGCTTACAACGACAGCCCAATAGGTCTGTGTTGTATTTCTATAGTCAGAGTAAAAAAAGTTTAAACTGAGAAAGAATATTTTATTTCTTTAAAAGTTGGGCGGTTTTGGCATAACATATCTCTAGAAGCTTAATCATCAGCACATTTACAAAATGTGCTTCAAAGTTACCACTTAATTGGTTGTGAGGTCTAAACTTTTTCTGCACTACTAAATTCGTTTTTATTATTTTTATAACCTACCGCGCAAAATGTGGAAAAATGGTATAACTAAGTTTGTGATTCCGTGTGTAATCTCTTCAATACCCATTTTTTTACCCCATAAAGTATATGTATTCTGAGTTCTTATGCATAGCGAAGTCGATTGAGGGATGCCCGTCTGTCCGTCCGTATTGAAATCGAGTTTGCCAAGGCACGAGATCAGCTAAAGCTATAGTGTCGAAATGGATTGGAAATCAGCATGAAAGTCGAGGCAGCGGACAAAACAACCCGCCTACCTCTTATTTTTTCATGTCATTTGACATGATAGAGATAGAGAATTAAAAAATAAGAAAAAACTATCACGTCGAAAAACTGGTGCTTGCCCATATTTTCCGAGTTACGGACCTCTGAAATATTTTAATTTTTTAAAATTTCAATATGGGCATCATTTAGAAGCTTTTCACGAGATCTTTAAGGAAATACTAAAATTTTTTAAAAATGCTTAACCCATTAGGAGCCGATATCATTTTTATGTAAAGTAATATATATGAAGTACCAATTTTTTTTTTATTTCTTAATTCTCTGTCACCCCAATATTTGCTTTTATGATTGGAGTTACTTCACTAAACTACATTTACATAGATGGTGAAGGGTATATAAAATTTGGGATAGCCGATTACAGCACTTTAACTTGTTTTTTATATATCTAAGAAACCAGAAAAGATAAAGTTCTTCTTTGTGTGAAATAAACTACAAACTTCCTTCAGACGAAAATAAAATTATAACTACTTTTATCCCATTTTACTTCGCTAAAAATTTATACATGAAATAAACAACAAGAAACAACAATATAAAAGGAAATATAATTCATGGATTTTCTTTGATGTCTCATTTGATATGTATTTTAGAGTTTATTTTACTTTAACTGTTATTTTCAATTTTTTTTTTTTCAATTTATGTGTCTATTGTATGTGGGTTCGATGCTATGTGTATGTGACATTCGTCGTCACATGTTTTCCTTTTTATTTTTGACCCGAGACTCATTCCTTAGTTTTCATTATTATTTTTTGAATGTTTTCTGTTTTGTTTTATTTATAGTTCATGAGTTAAATAGTGCTAAAAGAAGTTATTTCTTCGTTTTTTCCAAGTGTTCTTGACTTGTCATAAATTTCAAATTATTTTCTTTTTTCTAGGAATATTTTCTAGGCTCCTTAATCTAGCAACATATACACACAACCATATCCACATTAATACAGACACAAGGATTGTCAAATGGAAACAACACGTTTTTTCATTCTGAAGAGTTTTTTGCCATTAAATGCGTTAAATTAACTAAATTGCAATTACGTGACTTTATTTTTTTATACTTTTTTCTGATGAACACTTCTTAAAATTTTAAATTTCTGATGTGTCCTTAAGTTATTTTGTCAAATTAAAAGGATTGTTTCAAAGTCAACATTAAAAATGAAAATGTAACACGATTTAGGCGGAATAATTCGTTTCAGACATAAATAACAAATGTTTTTACAGAATTTTTTAAATTAATTTTTTCTCTGCTTCTTTTACGAAACGTGAGAATGATATTAATTTACGAGGAAATATCATTGTCCTGGGATTTACTTTAACACACAATTAGAAAAGTCAATGATAGTAAAAGAAAACATAATTTAAATTAATTTAATTGTGATTGATGTAAAGCCATAAATGTACTAAATAAATTAATTTCTAAATCAAAATTCGCCATTTCAGTAGAAATCACTTTAGATTATCTTAATCGCTTTCTTTACAGTTTCTGAATGTACTTTATTTTTACTCAATGCCTCCCAATATTTAACTTTGTCAAAAGTAATTTAAAAGTAAACTTTAATTTTCATACAGATATCTCCAAGCGAATTTACTATGAATTTTACTGCATTTTCATAATATTTTATTAGAATCTCGAACGAAAAAATATTTTACGAAAAAATAATTTAATCTGCCAAATATTTTTTGCTTTCACTTACAATTTTCATTCTCATGAATTATAAAATTGTTTTGAAAATAATTAATTTTATTCATTTTATATTTTCTAGCCAAATGTGGACACGAATTTTTTTTTCTAAAATTAAACGAAAAACTTGTTTCAAAATATATTTATTTCTATTTAATGTTGGTTAAGAAAAAAGCAAATAAGTAAAAACAACAAATGAAAATAAGAAACAAAAAGTTTAATGAGAATTTTTTATACGAGTGCAAGTCAGTAAGAAGAAGAAAAAAAGAAGAAAGGAATACCTGTGTAATGTAAAATTAAGTTTGTTCATGTCTTAGCTTCTTGTAGAAGTGACTTTCGAAATTTATTTTGCCGCGCCAATTCCTTGAAGTTGGGCACAGCAAAAAGTTGCTAGGGATTAACTCTTGAGGAAGGCATTACCTAACTTCTCCTCCGAAATATACCAATAATTCTAAACAAAAGTCAACAGTTATTTTCTTTTCTTTTTCCGAGTCGATCCTTCATAATATTCCATTAGCATCTCTAACATTCCAAATAACTTGAAGTTACTGTCGTTGTTAGCTTTGGGGTATTTGAAAATGGATGTCTATCTATTGCAAATATTTCACGACCTTTGTCTTATTTAACTTTTATCTCTCATATTGTTTTCTCATTTTCTTTTTCTTATTGCATTATTTACATAATTGATTGAAAAATTGTTCGCTGCCATTTTGAATTTGCAGTTTTTCAAAGACTTACGTTGTTTTAATTTGCAAATGTTTTCTTAAAGAGTTATTGACTTACCCTCGTTTTTGAATGTATACAAGAGATCGCTTATTCGTTGTCCTGTGTTTATTTTTAATGCAGACAATAAACTTCAATTTTACCAGTCTTAATGCTTATAATTACGCTGTAATGCTATTTTGCCTTCTCATTCATATTCATGGTTTTTATTCCTTTTCTTCAGCGTTGGGCATTTGTATTGTCTCTTCAATGCCACATTTCCTTTTTCCAGTTTAGGGTTTATTTTTTGAAGCAGTATTGCCACAGTTACTTAATTTTTTTTTTTAATTCCTCATAGAAAATTATACATAATTTTTACTTGTTTTATAAGGACAAATAGTTTTTTTAATATCGAATATGAGGAAATATCATCTCTTGCTGAATTCTAAGCTTTAGTGTTCAATAAAAAAATTAACCATTAAAATAAATCCGGTAGGTGCGACTTTTACTCACACACAAAGCAATCCGTAAGGCGATCGGTCACTTCTTATAAAAAGATGGTTCACTAACGCTTGACAATATCAACGAATATGTGAAAGAATAAACAAAGTAGAGGAGCAAAAGGATTTGCAGTTGTAGCGATCGTAATAAGAGAACTTTTGTAGAACATTAAGTGCATTATCGTATGTAAGTAATAGTTTAAAACATGATAATAAAACAAAAAAAAAGTTTTCTATAATTAGTTTTGAACAATTTTTGCAAACTTTTTTGAGAAAAATCCATAAACCAAAAATTAAGATATGAAAATTCATTTATAGCATTTCATTTATCCAATATATTTATTCAATAATATAATCATTACAATTAATATCTGTATTGTATGCCGACACTAACAATTGTGCAATTGCCATTCTGTCAAATTTGCAAGCGTTTGTCTATAACGGTTCAAAAGATAGGCCCATATAAGTAAATTTACATCAATTATAGGGGCACAGAAGTGCCCTTTACTGTTCATAAGACATGTAAAAAATATGTATATTGTATTGGGAATCCTTTAATTTTTAAGATTATGAACTATTTCTGTAAGCATTGTCTATCATATTACCAAACATTTTTAAAATCGGTTCAGAAATGACTGAGTTCTGCAGGCGCAAACATATAAAAAAGCAATATTCAGTCGAATTGATAACTTTTGATGTCGGTTAAAAATAAATTCATTTTGCTCTTCGCGTCTTTCAAAGCGAAATTTTTCGTTAAAAAAGTTTAAATTATATTGTATTTGTTTCAGTTAGTTTTAGGTTCATTATTAATGGTCATTAATTGTGAAGAGAACAGAACTGAGACTTTTTTTTATTAAATTTTGAGCTTGTAAATTATTTGCTGCACCAAAGAATAATTTTTTCTTTTTTTTCTTTTTTAGTTTTTGCATAAAGCGGCTAGTACAAGGTCAAACTCGTCATGTGAGAACGGCTTGATGATATGCCATCATTCTCGTTCATTCTCGTGTAAAAGGGTCAAATTCGTGTTTGTCAGCGTCGCTGGACGGATTTCATAATTTTTTGATATTTAAACTCTCTCTCACATACCCGTTCTTACATGCAAAGTTTGATCGTCCAATAGCCACTTAATTTTATTATTACTAAAATCATTATTACACTTTCACTTAAATGTATGACCATGTATTCTGTTTACAAATGTATGAATATTGTTATAGATCTGCAGAGAAAAGCAAACTGTTTATAAAAATTTGTTTGGTGTAAAACCTTTAGAAAGTAGTAGTGGTAGTAGTAGTACTAGCAATAATAGTAGTAGAAGTAGAAAAAGTAGTAGTAGTGATTACTTTCATAAGCTAAACAATCTATTTATATCTTGCAAGCAAACGTTTTTAAAGCTAGCTATGTATGTGCTTGATAACTACAAGTTTCTCAATGGTTCTAATCCGTTTCTGCTCTTTTTCATTACTGTGTTTATGTATTTAGTGATATTTTTTTCCAATAACGTTGAAATATGGCTACAGCCCCAAAAATTATTTGCGATTTTTTAAATTTAACTATAAATTTTTTACCCAATTTAGTTTATGCATTCTCTTCTACCTTTTATAAGAAGCTTCTGGCCACCAAAAAAAAAATTATAATAAAGTCGAGTCAACATCAACTTTCCACAATTGAGTGAAATATTTGATGTTGTTATTCTCATTTGTTAAATAAATCGCATGATTTCGTATAATTTTAAATTACCACTTTGTGAATAAAAAAATGGCAACAGTGATTTTAATAAACAATTCAAGTGTTGTTTTTTTTTTCTTATTTAAAGCTGCTGTTCATTTTTTTATTTTATTTCCAGCTTTGTTTGTCCGGCCTTAGGAAGATCCAATGGGATTTTATCAAAACATGAGAATGGTTCAGCACAGTGTAAACATTTGTATAATTTGTATATAAATTTGTAGCTGTGTTTGTTTTGGTTTTAATACAACAAATAAATAGACTTTAGCACATACACAAACATTCTTACACAAGTGCTCTTAAAAAAAAACAAAATAATTTGTAATTTTGACATCTTTTTTATTTAGAAATCGTGTTTGTTTTTTATTCTCTATAAATGTTCATATAAAATTCGAACCAACTGCTCCTTGGGTTATAGCAACACCATATATGTAAGTCCTTTAAAATATTCAAAATAAATATTAAAATATTAGCTTTCTTAATTGGTTTTAATAATTTTTTTAGTTTTTATTGATTTTTTTTTCCAACATTGTACGTCCTAGTCAGGTAAGAAAAAGTGTCATTTACCAATAAACGAACGATAAGCTTTAGGGACGAACGTCTAGAAAATCCCGCAAAAACACCTTACAGAAAAATATTATTAAATAAAATTAATTACTTTCAACTGAAGCTAAGATTCGAGGAACAGTTGGGTTTTGGAAACAGAAAAACAGTATATAAAAGAAAATTTATTTGAAATAAATAATGGATTCCAATTTTTTATGAACACTTCTTTACCCCTTCTGCTATTGTAACTGTCGTTAAGTATTGGAAATGATTGGCCTCGTTTGCTTTTTTTTACCAGATACTTCAAAATTAGCTTAGCACTTTTACGGCGCTTTAATACTTTTCTTTGAAGAGACTTTTAAAAAGCTAAAGGATACAGAACTTTAAAAACAAAAAATAACATAGAAATGAAGAAAAATGAAAAACATGTGATTATAAATTTTTTCTCCCTGAAAAAAAGTGACACCAAAATAATTAACATTTGCCGTGGCCTGTTAAGTATTTTGCTATGTACAGCTATATCCTGAACACATTTCATTTCATTACTGTCTGAATGTTTTGTTTTATGAAAGTCAGACAGCTTAAAGAATACATTTTTTCAAATAGTTATCAACCATAGTGTACATTTATATCTATTTTTACAAAATTAAGAAAGGGAGCGGTGGCATGTCACAACGTCCAAGTATACAATGTCTATAGATATAGTGTCATACCAGAAAATGAGATATGACATAATGCCAATTAACGTAGATTCATAACGTCCATTCAATGTGAGAAAAATTTAAAATTTTTATAAATTCGTATATGACAATAATTGCATATATAAAAAGTATACCTTTTCAATAGTTGTAGAAATATCTATACATATAATCAAACAGTAACGGGGTCATTTCTATACATGAAATATTTTTTGAAAATTTTGTTGTTTGTGTAAATAGTAATCGATGCAGAAAACAAAACACCTACTTTTGGAATTTTTGTCTACCTGTCTATCTGTGTTCGCATCACCTAAAAGTTACTGGATGGATTAGAACAAAATTTTGTGAGGAGATCCCTTAGAATCTTGGTTCCAATATAGAATACTTTTTTTTGTAGGCAAATTTAAATACAATTGTGAAAGCACACAATTTAAACAAATTGTACTAAAACAGTTGTCAGCAACAACTGTCTACAGAACTCTGGAATATATAGTTAAATTGAATTTTAAGAAAATAAAAAATGACACGCAGACGAAGTAGTGGGAACTTCTAGTAAAAATTGAAAATGTACTCTAAAACAAGCTTTATACCTGGTAGCAAAAATGTATCAAAAGATAACTTAGTTGACATCGACAAAGTTTTACTGCCCCCCTCTTCATATCAAACTTGGTTTGATAAATCAGTTTCTTAAAACCCCTAACAAAAATGAACAAAAATGCCGTTTTATTTAAAGAAATAATTGATAAGTTTCTTTGGAACTCTAAGAGCGAAAAGGACGAAAATATTGTTTAAAATATGTGGCAAAACTTTCATCGTCAACGTTGTAATTTGAGTTTGAAAGTTAATTTCCAGTTTGAAGACTTGAACTGTTTTCCTAAAAATCCTGCAGCGGTTCAAGAGAAATAGGAACAGATGTTTCACCAGCGATACCAAGGTAGATGATGAAAGGCTACTGCTGGATATTATAACAGCCGAATGTCCGGAGAACGCAGATTCCTGGTAAAAAACGAAGAGTTCACTTAAAAACAGCTGAGTAAGGTATTTTTTTCCACTTCTTGTTAACTGTTTTCCTCCATTTTATTCAATAAATAAATAATTTTTTTTTAAAATATCATTTTTACCTTTAACCTACAGAAACAAAAAATAAATAGTTTTTAAAATAAAAACATCTGTCAAAAAGTTTATTTTGTAGACCTGTGTAATCAACTAATATATTTAAAATTACTTCAGTTTACAAATTTGTTTTAAAGGAGAAACATCTGTGTGCGAGCAGATTTTCTTTTTTTCAAAAAAGTGAGGTTATAATAAAAGATGCAACATGCCCGTTTTATTCAACTAGCTTTTATAAAAATGCCATCGTGCAGGCTATGCCGATGCTTATATACCCTTCACCATATATGTAGGTCTAGGTTAGTGAAGTAACTCCAATTAAAAACACAAATATTAGGGAAACAGAGAATTAAAAAATTAAGGAAAAAAATTAAATACATAATAATTTTATCGGCTCTTATTTTCTTAAAGATATCTTAAAAAGCTTTTAAATAATAAACATATTGTTATCTTTAAAAATATGGTGCACAATGGTGCTTTTCTAAGAAAAGTTTAGAGGCCCATAATTCAGAAAATATGGGCGAGCGCAAATTTTTTGCACTTGATGCCTTTTCTCTTATTTTTTAATTCTTTTTCGCTCCATATATTTTTGTTTTTTTTATTGGAATATTACTTCATTGTTCTAAATGATATAAAAAAAATTAGAGGCAGGTATTGTGCTTTGCCCGCTGCCTCGAAGGACATGGACCGATCTTGCTAATTTTCATTAGCAACCCTTTTAAAACTATGTCTGACCGATTGGCGTATTAAAATTTTTTCTAGCTGATCTAGTGCCTTGCAAATTTTATTTCAACACTAATACGAACTGAGAGACGGGCAGACGGACATTCTACTTTTTGTGTTGAAGGGTATAACCCTTTCAGACCCTGATGCATCGATTGTGCGGGTGGGTTTCGGTCTCAATATTTTTATTTCTGTTTGCTTAATGTGAAATAGACTGGCATGCATCGATTGTGCTGATTGTTTTCTATGTTTGCTTCTCACATTTCTCTTCTGTTTAATTTACCGTTACTTTAATTATTGCGAAACTCTTCAGCCACATTTCAGTTTTAGCATTATGAGCCGTAGAAGTAAGTTGTGTCTTTAATGACAAAACTATTAATCGTTTACAAATAACTAAAAAAAAAAACTAAAAAAAGTATTAATTTAAAAATTTTAAACAAATTGAAATCCTTTCATGGAATACAAATGTGTTGTAGTTAAAGATACTATTGAGTGCATCAATTTTGCGTGTCAGACGTACATGTCCTGAAAATCCTTGAAGGTTATAAAAATGATAAAATCTATTTATTGAATATATTTTTATACGTTGTAGAGACCACATGTTCCAAAAACTATAAACAAATTCCCGGTTGTTTTGAGTCAGGTCTGAAAGGGATAAAAAACGTATTTTTTTACTATTTATGTTAAATCATTTCATTCATTGACAATACTTTTCTTCAAATTAACAACTCTGGTATAAAGTGTTGGCAATATTTGCTTGCCACCATTTGTATTCCCGACATCATTATTATTTTTCGTTTTTACTGTTGTTGTAGCTTTTTATTTTTAATTACTTATTCATTATTATTATTTTTATTAGTTTCGCTTTACGTTTGGTGGTCTTTCCTTTTGGCCACTTCGTGCTACTTATCTTATTTTACTTTTACCACAATCAAAATGGAAACATTTATCTTTGGTTTTTGTTTATCCACTTTTCTAGCACTCTTTTTCTTTTGACTTTTTTTAGTTTTTATCTTTTTTGCCTTTTGTTACTGCTTCCACTTTGGTTGTTATTTGTTACTATTGTTGTTGGGTTCTCAGCAGCACTTGTGGAAACTCAGTCATAAAGATTCTTATAAAAGGAGAGCCAGGCTGTAATAAGTTTCAATTAAAGAATTCCTTTTAGATCATGCAGCATAGAATTTATTTTTGTTTTAGCGAAAACAAAAGAGAAAATCTTCTTGCTTTATTATTTTTCATATATTTCTTTTAATTACGAAATAATTTTAAAAATGGAATAGCTACCTGAAGAGCCAAGTGCTAATAATTTTTTTTTTGTTTTTAATCAGAAGGAAATAGAGATTTTGGCAATGGAATGGTCAAAAAAAGCATTCTTTAAATTAAATTGATTGTTTTGAAGTTTTTCATAGTATATTAGAAGAAATAAAATCGTACACAGTAGATGAAAGGATTGATCGTTGTGGAAATATAGCATTCTATCGCTCTATCTGAAAATTTAGGATTTAAGAGAAAAAAGTGTAAACTTTATATTTTTCTAGTTACTAAACTACTTGCACGTTTTTTTTATATAGTTATGAATTCGAGGTGGCATGTCATAGTGTGCAAAACGTCATAATGTCCATAAGCGTTGTGTCGTTTTTTGTATTAACTTAGTGTCACTTATGAAAGTTTCATAATGTCCCCAACTAAAGTAACAACGACTTCGCTAACCAAAGTTTTCGTGCATAGGAGGTCTTCGGCCAGGCGCAAGGATGATCTTCTCTATGATATAATAATAATACAGGTTTCGCTCACCAAATATTTTCTGCACGCCAATTTATAAAAACGTTGCATCTTTCTTAAATGGAATATCATAAAATGTACGTAAAATATCCATAAAGGTTATGACTTTACGTTGATGGACAATATGTCCTTGGACGCTATGTCATCCCCCGGAAATTAAGTATAAGTTGAGCAATTTTAGTATATAACTAAATGAATTATTATTAATCCGGCTTGGTAAATCGTTAAAGTTTTGAATAAGAAAATCGATCAAATCCCAGGATTAAATATTTTGTTATCATTTTCATGGTATAAAATACAGTTTTGTTTAAAATTTTTTTAATCAACCCATGTATGGTAAAGTTTATATTAATTTATTTAAGAGAATTATATTTCAAATAATCCTTGCATATACAACCATCAAATCTCCAAGGTATTTAGAATTTCAGTCATGTTTAAATTTAATTTCCTTCAGCGGTAGCTGCAGAGTTTAAAAAAAAAAAAAAAATCAAAATAATGACCTCTTCTTTTAAAGTCTTTCTAAAATTTATATTACCGTACGATATGCTTTAAACATTTATGTATCACAAACGAGTTTTCTGAAATGGGTCTTTCAGTAAAGCTGATACCCATAAGGTTTACTTACAGGCACATCATATGTCATCCGAATTGGTGTAGAGCTATTTGCAAAGAAATCTGTAGCAGAGCAATTGATTTAAATATCAAATTTATACATACGTCAACTATTGAGTTGTGCAACCAGAATTGAAAATTTTTGTTCTCCAGCTGAAAGCAAAACAGGGAAGAGATGCGAACAAAACAAAAAAATAATTTATAAAAACAAATGACGCATTGCGGTTTTATTCTTTGTTCGAATATTTTTGTCCATTAAGGCAGACACTTAATGAAAACATAGAAGTACTAAATCTATGACTTATGAAAGCAAAACATAAAAAATACACTTTTCAAAAAGAAATATCATTCATATAAAATACACATTTAGAAAGGACAAAACGAAACTGAGAAGTTAAAAAGAATCTAAACTTACCCACAAAATTACATGTAAAACTTCTGCTTCTAACAATAACAAATAATAAAAATATTTCTTCAAACATTTATAAAATTCAGTTCCTATAAAAGTCCAAATTCAAAACACAGTGGCAGCCAAAGTTTGTTTACAGTGGTTTTATTTTATTTTTTAGAAAATAGATTTTTCTAAATCCAAGATACCAATTGTGTCTATTTGTTGCAAAAATTGCGTTGCAATGAAATAGCAGATATAGAAAAGAGTATATAATAATATTTCAAACTACACTGTTTTGGCCTGTCTGCACTACTGTCACATACTTTCTCTTACCGCATAGAAAGCAAAAAAATTTCAAACATCTGAGCCAAATTATTTTGTGTCTGTCATGTTCAACAACTGCAGCAACAATATCCGTAACAGCAAAAATATCAGTTATACTTGCAAAACAGTGACACACATACACAAACAAAGTAATGAAGAAACATATCCAAACATAAACTTTCATTATTATGTACTGCTGTGACTAGTACCACTTCAACTATAAGTAAATCTACTACTATTTTAAAACGGAAAAAGGAAATGTATTTGTTTACTCTAATCAGTGCTTTTTTGCAACAACTACCAGTGTTACAATCGCAAGAAATATTGAAACTCTAACACACCATTTTACATATTAAATAAAATCATGAATGTTTATGGACAGACTATTGTTGCTTAAAAACTTGTTTGATTTCATAAGGCAGAATTAAATTTTGAACAATTTATAAATAATTTAAATTTATTAAAATTAAAACTTTGAACATGAAAAAATGGAAACTAAAGTTACCTGTTGCTGTTCATCCATCATAAAAAGTTTGGGTAACTTTAAATTTGTATGATTTTATTATTACTCGTAATATTTTTCAAGGTTTATGCATAGCAAAAACACCTAAAAATAATTTTAGAATTTGATTTTTATTTTGAAAACTCGGTAAAAAAAATGAAAATCAAAATTATTTGTCAGATTCTCTAAAAACTACTGCCACAACACGTTTACTTATAATTTTAGACCCAACATTCTTAAAAAAAAATTGTTGAAAGCATAATTAACGCTATACGTAAACGCAGAATCACTAAAGTTTTAGAGAAATTTATAGAGAAATTATTTAGGATTGTTTTAAAACTATGCCAAACTCCAAAATTATTCTTAAGTTATATCAAAACTGCAATAGATTTAAATTGCAATAAAAAAGCTTAATTGCAGTAGTGTACACACAAAATTAAATAAATAGAATGTTAAAATTAAACGAGAGACAGACAAAAAGTCCCGTTTTGTCTCGATAGAGGTAAAATCTTAAAAGAATCTTTTTTTTTGTGACGAAACTCTCAGTTTAAGCCAAATCTATAAAATTTCATGAATGGGGTAAAAACTCAAATATTTTAGTTGTATTTAGAACTGCACTCTAATACCCGGAAGTTGACTTCTATAAACACAACGAATTAAATGGTCAATATTGATAAATAAAATAAAAATAAAGTAAATAAAATAAAAAATAAAAATAAAAGCGCTGACAACCCCATACACATCTATATAAACCCAATGCACTATCATACCAAAGTTCATAAATTACTAGGGAATTCCAGCATGCTTTGCTACGCATGAATTTTAACATTGAATCAAATCTATATATCGCAGACGCTCACAGGCGCCTACGCATTTGTTGTTGATTTTTATATGGACAAAATCACATGTTGTCATGAAAAGTCATAACTCACGAACGCGTCAACCGATTTTGTGCAAACTTTAAATAAACCATCTACACGACCACAGGAACATCGAATTCGGTTTGACCGATCGTGAGTTACAAAGTGACAACCCAATTCCAAAAAATTTTCATATATGTACAAAGATTTGACAATTTGACATTTACACAAATTAGTTTATCCTCGGTTGTGAAAAACTAGGACACCATGTAATGTGTCCGTGACCTCAAGAAATTTCTGATCTTCCACACGTAGCTTATCATACAGTTTAATAAGAATTTTGTTTCTGGTTTTCGAAGTACATACATATTTATATTCTCTAACGTACCGTCTTCAAGGTAATTCGTAATTTTTTTATTTACGAACATATTTGGTTTTATTTAACAAATAGTAGCGTGAAGCTGATGACATTCAATGGAGGTAATTTATTTCCTTGTCACATTTCTTTCAATAAGTTAAAGCTTTTAATTAATTTATATATCTAAATGAATTTTTTAATTAAAAAAAGTGTCAGTCGATTTAAAAATATAAAATTTTAGATGTTGACTTTTAAAATTTTAAAGTTTAAAACTGCTTAAATTCCTAGTGCGTCTTCAATGATTTTAAAAGAAGTATTTACATGCATTCGTATAAAGAAAAGTTCAAAAATAAAAACTAATTTTTATATTAATCTATTATTTATGTCAGAGTTTAAAAATTTTAAAATTAAAAAACAAATTTCGAAATTATATTTCTTTTTATCCAGCATCTCTACCGTCTTTTTACATCGTTATAAGAATGATAAAAATGTTGTCAACACGTTGTTTACATTTTTAACTTGTGAAATATTATTTGACACCCTGATATCTATTTAAATTCCTTTTTATATTCAAAGGATTATTAGTAGAGTCAACTTGCACCTAAGGGTGTATTCCTTCCGCATAAAACGAAATATCTTGATTCGTTTTTAATGTCAACATTACACGTACCGCACTTCCCTCTTTATGATAGATGACACAAGTACATGACAACAGTTTTTTTTCTTATCTTGCAATACTTGCTTGCCAATGGCAAGAATAATTATTTTAAATTTAATCTCAAAGCAAACAAAACGAAAAAACACTTTAACTAAAACTAAAGCTACTTTAGTTTTAATAACATTTTCTAAATTTTCTTGCACATTTTTCTAATATTTAACTTTTCTTCTTATTTATTTTAAAATATTTGTATATTGTAAAATATGTTATTTACATATTGATATTTAGTTTCATAACTTTCTTCTATCGCTCAGTTAACAGACATGAATACTTATAATTTTCTTCAATTTATTCTATTTGTTTGCTTGAAACAACAAATATATTTGCAATTGTAATTTAAAACGAACATAAAATTATTATTTAAGTTAATAATAATAATAATAAAAAGGTCAGACAAACAATATTGCTTACTTAATATCTTCAATATCCTGTTTCCGTTACAAAAATAAATATATTATTAAAACAAAAATAAAAAAAAGTAAAAAAGCATAAAGGAGGTAAAAAAATAGAATGAAAGCCTGAGTTCTGAAAGAGATGTGAGAGTACATAAGTAGTCATAATCCACTATTTGTATGAGCAATAATATAAAAGTAGTTTAATATAATCACAGAAACCTTCTTCTCATCTACACACGAAGCCATAAACTTATATTTATAACTTGTATGTATGTGTGTGTGTGTGTATATATATCTAATGTTTGTTAGAAGAAAATCCAACAGATTTCATTTTCAGATTTTATTTATCTGTTTCTTTTTGTTTTTTTTTTTCTTGGGATTTGTGTAGAAACCTCTTTGCACCCACAAAATATGAAACAATTGTCTAAAAAAAAAAAAAAAAAAAAAATGTTAGAAAATATATAAATATATAAAATATAAATAATATAATTATAAAAGGTGTACAAAAAATCACCTAAGATTTTAGAGCCCTGCAATCATACAATAGCATTTAACAGTTAAATTTTAAATAATAATAAAAAACTCTAGTCAAAGCTAAAGTTTAAGATAAAATATCTCAAAGGTTGAACCATATAACCATTTCAATTCAATTGGGATTCCGTGAAACTATATGAAAATAAAAATCATTCTCAATGTGTTACAAGTGGGTTTTTGTGCTGGAAGCCCTATGGAGCAAAAATATTCGTAAATAAGGCTGCTCATCCGCTTAATCCTACTGGTGGTCGATATCACAACATGAAAGCAGGAGAATGTGGTTTGAAAAAGAAAGTGCTACATTCCATTTCGGAGATCAGAATCGGTCCTTAAGATCGTGTGACTTCTTTGTCATGGATTATTAAAAGAATACATTTAATAATAATTCTACAATCATTCGACTTTTGAGGGATGCATCAGCGAAATTCAGCCAGATTTATACAGGGTAGCGAAGGCAATTATTGAAAAGAGAATGCAAATATGATAGTTAGTTCGTGACATTCATTTGACCGTTCTGTTATTCTATTCTTAACATAATCCTGCGTACTTTGTTGTTCAGTATAAAAACCTAAAGAAAAAACAGCAATGCGATCCGGTTAATTTAAATATTGCATGAATTTTGAAAAACCCTCTTTTTAAGACCAAACTAACAAACTTTTGATATACGTATCCATTTTTGTTTCTATGTGTGTGTGTGTGTTTGTAAGTACATTTGTTAAGCGTATCAAAAATAGACTTATAACACCACAAACATCAAAATTCCATTCTAAACAATGAAAAAACTTGATTTCACTACAGACCCTTATTTCCTGCCGCCTTCCCTTTCGCATTTTTTGCGTTCTTATTTAGTTTTGTTTTCTAATTTTCAATTCATTCTTAAAAGCATAATATTTTTAGTACGTATTAATGGGTTGTATGGTTAAGTGCTATTGAAAAAAAAACAAAAAAAAAAAATATTAAATGAGAAAGAAAAACTAAGGCAAGATTTAAAAGAAAAGTATCACGTATTACAATAAGCTTTTGATTATAGACTCCCTTCTTGCATTTTTTTGTTTTTCTATTGTGGAGCGTAATAAAATTTGTACGTGCTTTAACGTGTTGACTATTAAAAAGTGGGATGGATGGATGTTTTTTCCCCTTTCGGTTGAATTTTTTATTTTATTTTCATTTTAGTCTTTTGTTTTTTTTTTTGTATATTGTGTTTACCTTAATGCAATAGTCGGAAATACTTAGTAGATACATTCGTATGTATAAAAGCGATTAAGTCTATAAATTTCATAATATTCGAAAAGATGCCTGTCTTCTGAAAACAAAAATTCAGAAATAAAAATGGAAATAATAATATGGGCGTGGTGCGAATAATAAGAACACTCTTAATATATCAAGCGTATTATGTGAGATAAAATAGTTATTTATTTTGAAAGTGAGTAACTTGTACTTAAAAAGTTTGCGTAACCAAGAAGTTTTCCATTCAAACCAAGTGTTTCGTTTGCAGTAATAGTTGTGTTATGAGCTTAAGTAGCAGTGAACTGGGAATTGATACAAACATTTATTCAATTAGGAAACTTAATGTGGTGTTGTTGTTAATAATATTAATTCTTAATTGCGTTGTTATTAATGGCAGAGACAAATAACTTACATGACCTACTGTAAGATAAGAAATAAAAAAACCTATTTGAAAATTTAAATAGCTTGCTGTACTCATACAAAGGGTTTCTATTACACAAAAAATAAGAGTAAATCATTAATCAAAAACCTAGACTGCTGTCAAAGTAAATTAAATTCGAAGAAAAAGTTTGTGAAAAACTGCTTAAAACTAATGAAAAATTACTAACAACTACATGTGAGTGCTTTTAAAGTCAATGTAAGGGTGATTTATTTAATGGTATTAGCCGCATTATTCTTGGAGAATCTAATAATCGTATTAGCATTGTAGTTTTAGTTTTAGATGATTTTATTTATGCAGGATTTGGTTCAAAAATAAAACAAAACTTAACGAAATAATGTTTTTCATTAATAACCCGATTTTAGAAAAAGGATATAGACATTTTTTAATTTAATTTTTAAAAGCAAAGAAAAAGGTTTTTGTTGTGTTTTATTATTTTTTATATTTCAGTAAGTCTTAAGAGCATTATGAACAGTTTTTAATTAAATAAACTCAGTTTATTCAATTGTTGCTATTCGAGTCTTAGAAGGTATGCAGATATTGTTTTAAAATTTTAAGAGGTAATTTTGAAACATGAGAGTAATTAGTTAGACGGTCCAATAAATTGTTAATTAAATATTATTGTTTCTTTGACCTTTATAATTAATTTTCCTTTCTATTTTATTCAAGCACCAAAAAAACTTATTACAAATATTTTTGTTTCCTGTTTCCTGAAGATGCCACCCAAACTTGTAGCGAAATATTGACAAAATAAAAAATAACAAACAATATATTTATTTTTAAAACTGACCTTGTTCTTGAATTAAATATATAAATGAATAAGAATGCCAATGATTTTTTTGCAATACCATTATTTTGAATAATGAAGAGGTTTGAAAGCATTACGACTGGTGAACGTCATTCCTAGTCTTCGTACACTGAATAAACAAATTAATGTATAGTACAGCATTATTTTAACATTCTCAGGAAATACGGAGCACAATAAGATGTTTTTGTTTTAATTTAAGTAACAGGATCTGCTGGCTGAGGTGTTAGGTGAGCTTAGATCACAGATATTAAGTTTTAAAACTATCGTACTTTAAATTGATAAATTATTAAAATTTTCACATACAGATCCATCTAGAGTTGAGTTAAGGTTTGTTTAATGTATGCATAGTTCTGTTTGAAGGTTGTGCTATCCTAAATCAGTGTTTAATGATAAAATTTATTTTTTTGCTAATTTTAATTAGTAATTAAACGGTTTTTTTTTTTAAATTTAGTTGCAATTAGTTAAGACAATTATCGCTGAAATAAAATCATTAGCCTTTCACGGATGTAAATGTTTTTGTCATTGTCAGTATTTCAAATAACGCCAATAGAATTGGAGGTGTCCATAATGCCCGCACTTAAAACAAGCAACACTGGCTTCGCTTATGATTCTACTAAAGACACGGGAATATTTTTGAAATTATTTAATTTTCATAAAAACTTTGTGCTATTTTTTAAATTATCCCGATTAAATCAATTGCTGATATTGATTATTGAGGGTGACATTACGTTTCTACGTTGACATAATGTCCATGGACATAAAGTCACTTTCTAGTGCTTCCTTTTTGATGGATATTATGTCCCTGATGCTATGCCATGCCGCCAGAATTTCTGGTCTTGTCAATTGTTTAATTTAAAATACAAATTTAGCAACTGGAGGAATGCAGTGCATTTCTTGTTCTCTTTCTTTTTAATGGGACGCCTTTTATTCTTTCTTTAAAGGATTACGCACGCAGTTTCGAGATTTCACCGAGGAAAAATTTCCTTAGATTGACAAAACATTCCTTGTTCAGTCGTAAGTGAATAACCTAATTCAACCTCCAATAAAGTTTGAACAACAATAAATATTCCGACAAAAATATATAGAAACAAGATCTACTAAACCAATTGCTAATATTGCCTGCTCAGTAACAGAACGAGTATTAGTCATAGTTACCTTTTTGTCTTCATGTATACTTTGCTTCCAATTTAATTACTACTGGTATTTCAAAATAATTTAAATAGAATATTACAAAACAACATTATCAACCTCACACTTCTCACAGACAGAGAGGAAGGCCGACTTCCTAAACGCCTGTTGCAATGCATAATTGAAAAAAATGCGTATGCAATGCTAAACATGTCTTAAGTGCAAACTTGCGTTGCAGAGACATTCTTTTCATTTTATTGGCATTTAGGAACGTCGCTATGCAACTCATACATAAAACAAATGTCAAAAACATGGTATAAGTTTGAATAAATATTTTTAGAAAAATTGATTTGCTATAAATACCTATTAAAAAGAAGAAAAAAAAACAAAGAAGAGACAACTTTGTTAAGGACAATAAAAATCCCGGGAACAAGTGATCAAAAATAAATATTTTTTTTAAGAATTCATTGAATTAATGGATGATGACATTTTTCATTCACATTTCATTTTAAAAATAAACAAGAAAATACTTAGCCATTACAGCTCAAATATTTGCATACAAAATAAAAATGATGCGTGATTTTGATTTCTGATACTCATTAAAGTGAGTTGCCAAACGATTAGGAACATTGTACGTTGTCAAAAAGTTTACATATGCATTTACGAAGTGTATGCATTGTAAATATGCATTGCAACTTGCGTTTAGGAAGTCGGCCGAAAACTAATTTTAAATCGAGGTAAATTCTTCGTATTTCTACCCAAAATCGGACTTTAAAACCTTGGACGATTTACACCTAAATGCTTGAAGTAAAAAAAAATGAGATTGTTTCTAAATATCAGACTAAAGATTTACTGAAAGTAGAATACAACTCCAGATTTCAGTCGCCACACTTAACTAAAGTCAAAATTAGTGGAACTTCTTCTTAAATTAAGAGATCTGTAGCTAATTTAGGTTGATGTACGTGTTTCATTAATTTTTATATTGAAAATGTTAGATTTGAAAATATTAAAAAAAATTATTATAATAGATTTCCTTACGATCCTCAAGATCAATAACAATGGTCCATTGACTATTTTAGTGTTTAACCTGCATTAAAATGCGAAAATACACATCATGCAACAGTTATGTAGTTGAGAGGCAACCAAAAAAACAGTTATGTTTTGTTATTTTATATTTCTCTGAAATTTAGTAGATTTGAGTGTAAATCATAGTAATTATTTACACAGTCTTCACGCACTATAAGAAGATGAAAAACAGTAAGCTAAGAGAAGAGAAGATAACAAAAAATTTAAATTCAAGTTAAAGGTCTTAGAGATTTTAATGGTAAAACTAAATTAGTATTCAACAAAAACAGAAACAAAACATGTTGTAAATAACAGAAAATTAAAGAAGACTTTGAATATCAGCTGCTCTTTAAAAGGAGCACAAATACTCTTTGAGATCCATGTTTGAAATTAAAATAGAAATTCGAAAGTTTCTACATCTGTTTACATTTGAATTACAAATTATTTCTGCAAGTAGTAACTCAACAACTCAATACTAAGTGAAATGTATTAAAATCTTGATTTCAAATATTTTAAACTTAATCAACTTAACATCTCTTTGTTGTTAATTTTAACAATCTTTTCGTCAGTTGTTGCACAATACTATTACAAACTTTATTCTTCTTGTCCAAACCGTAATTGTAATTTTATGTTAAATAATATTGATTGCAGCCACTTTCTAAAAATATTTATTTCATTTCATTTTATTTTACTTCAACTGCACAATCACTGAACCACTAAAGTGCTGTCAGTCAATGTGTTCTAAGGCACTTGAATATTTTCCTCGTTCATATTTATTTATTTATTTATTTAGTTGTTGATTATCTAGTGCAGTTTCAATCGAACTGGATTATTTTGTGGTTTTCAGTTTAATTTTTTCAATTTTACTTTACACATTCGTATACAAATGAAACAAAAACAGTTGAAACTGAATAAAAAATGCATAAAAAAGAAATTTCTATTGAAATGATTTTCGCTTCCAATATTTATGTGAGTATAACATGTCGTTTTTATATAAATTTCAATGGTTTCAATTTTTATTGTTTATTATCTTTAAATACACATTTATGTTTGTATTGTTGTTGTTTGTGTTTTTGTACTTACCAAAATTATTTAAATTCTTCTGCAAAATAATAATCGCATTAAAAGAGAACTTTCTTTTGTTTTCAATTTTTCAATGATTATTTCAAATTTCTTTTTATTTTATTTATATTTGTTTTTTTTTTATTAAATTTATGGAATCGTCTTTAATATATTTTTATTTATATGTACTCGTATGTATTATTAATTATTTTTATTATTTTATTTTTACATACTATATAAATTGTTTATATGTATGTGTTTGTATGTATATATGTTTGTTAATTAAATTATGTTAATACTTAAAATCTACTTACTGATGGATGTGTTTATTTTGAATAAAATCGAATTTTAAACTATACATTTTTTTATATTTAATGATTTTATGTATTTTTTTTTTTTTTTTTTCAAAATTCTATAATTTTTATATTAAAATGTGATGGAGTTTTATGTATTTTTGGTTTAAAATATCTAAAGTGAAAGAAGTAAATTTAAATTTATATTTTTTATATATTTTTTTTTTTTTGTTTTCATTAAATAACAATTTTTATTTTATATTTCCCATTAAAAACAAACCCAACGGCTTTAATCAAATTAAGTAAAAGACTAAAATGTTTATTAAAATATTTTGCTTTTAGTTTTGTAGGTATGATAATGCAATTTGAAGTTATTTGATTGGGAATTATTTTACAATTTTTTGTTTATTATTTTTGGTATCTTTTGTTATTTGAATTTATAAATTATTGCAACAAAATATAAATAATAACTTACATCTCTATATGTACATTGTAGTAATTAAAATTGTTATAAACTTTTGATATTCATTAATTAACTGTTTGAAAACAATTAGAATAAATTTCATTTTCTAAAATTGTTTGCGGCTTCAGAGGTTTTCCTTACATAATTAATGGTTTAAGGCAGGGATGGGCAATCTGTTAGTAATGGTTTTGCAGGTAAATGAAAATTATGTGTTTAGAAAACGGTGGAGAAAATTTTTAGAATTTGAAACAAAAACAAAATATTTCTGATAATATATTTATAATACTTTTTATGACTGCACTGTAAAACAACAAAAAATTAATAATTAGTTGTATAATTATATTAATGAGGTACTTGCCACTGCTTCTTGGTGGATCAGGTTTTTATGTCTGGTTCAATTTTAGTTAACTGTTAAGCTATTTTCTATATTCCCGTCTGTGATTCGCGATCTATACATTGATTTTAAAAATAAATTTTCGAAAAAAATTGTTCGCATTTATATGTATTTCCGAACAATTAAATAATTGTTTTTGCGTTATTCAGCCCAATTATAAACAAAAATTCCGTGCGAATTTTATCATTTTTTAATTTTTCCCTTTTTTCTCATTCTAAATTTTTTCCCTTCTGATTGACTGCGGAAAGTTAATAAAACTCTGGGGAAAAAGTAGGTATTATGAATTATAAAACAAAAGTTATAATAACATATATAATAACATATACAGAATAACTTTCTTAAAATTACGACGATGGCCATTTTTTAATATTTTGTTCCCACGGAATACATAATTGGAGGAATCGTTCCTCGAGAAAATTTTTTTCCGTGGTAAAAAAATTCCGTAAAAATATTCATGATTGTGCTGATTAATTCTAAATTTTTATAGAATTCAATTTTTTTGATAATTTCATAAATTAAATTTTTCTTGCAGATCAATTAATTCCAAGTTAAAATTTTCGGGAACTTTATATCAAAATAGCATTCTTTACTGCTGAAATCTATTAATCTTTCTTCAAATTCTTGATGCAAAGCAAAAAAAAATATTAAAATATTTTAATTTTTCGCAACTATTTTAAACATATTTTTTCGCTCTGATTTTTAGAGACTGTGTTATGCTGTTGTTCTTCGTTCGAATACAAGACAAAAAACTATAAGTTTTTTTTAAGTTCAGCTCAAGGGCCGGCGTCCGCATAAATTTTAAATATGATCGCTGGCCGCAGCTTATGTGCACGTGGGCCGCAGGTTGCCCACCCCTGGTTTAAGGGTTAAGAGAAGCAGGCATTAAATAATTAAGAAACTAACAAAATCCATCCATTCTTGCAGTTGCGTTTTTTAATCCATCAAAACCATAAACTTTGATAAAAAGTCCTCAAGAATTTATTTTCCATACAAACTTTAAAAAAAAACCAAAAATTATAAATTTTCTCTTTAATGCTTTTTTCTTCAACGACGAAATATTTGTGTGTATATATATATATATATATATATATATATATATATATATATATATATATATATATATATATATATATATATAATATCATTCGCCAATGCAAAAAGAATAAAAAATAAATTTAATTTTTCCATTTTGTTTTATTTTTTTATTTGGTACAGCGTCGAAAGGGAAAAAATTCATTTATCATCGGTTAGCAGGTCGGCTGATGTTTAAATATTTTAATTAAACTTTTTGCCGATTAAACGGAAATTTATATCTTAGCAATATTTATATATTGCGTCTGTCTGTTAAATCTTCAGTTAGTGAAATAAAAAGCAATTAAGCAACACAGCTCCATTTAAAGATTCATAAAAAGTTTTCATTTGGTTGTCGGAACAAAATAAAACCTTAGAACTTCATTTAGGCGGTACAAAAACAATAATAATATTAAAAGTAAAGTTCAACGTGAATAATAACAGTAAATTTTCCTACACTGTATAACTTTTCATTTTTAGCAGAACTACGATCGATTTTTTAACCCATGGGATCATAGTGTTCACTTTAAACCTCTTCTAGTTAATAAACTGAATGATGTTTTTAAAAGCTCACTAAATTTGAATTTCAGTTAAAGTTTGTTTATACTTTTTGTGGTAAAGATTTTAAGTACTACTCGTAATAATTTTGTTATTAAATTTTTATAATAAACTTTCTAGTTCTAGTTTAAATTGAATTAAATTAAATTATCTATAGCAACTTTTATGTTATGCCTTTCTTGTGCACTAGCAACACCAGTTTGGAAATTCCTCTTTCGCAATATCTAAATTTCGTAGAAAACAAATTATACATTTTGTTTTGAAATAAAGCAGACTTAGCAACTTTATTTAGCATCAAGCTACTTTGAATAATAAGAAAAATTAGCTTTATGTGTAAATCATTATCTGCATGCAAAGTATTCTGACCTCAGATATGTGTAGTTTTCACATCGAACAGAAATTTGAAAGTAACGAAAATTTTTTGTTGGAAAATTGAAATTATTCAAAATATAAGGCGAAATTAAAGCAGGTTAAAACGATTAAGAAAATGTAAATATCTGTTATTTTATTTTTTTTTTTATAGAAAAATACAATTTTTTTCTAAAATAAAAATGTTTAAAATTTAAGAAAAATGAAATTTTTCAAATCGATTACAAAGTAGTTAAATTTTATCTGTTTTATTATTAGTAGAATCTTTAGGAAATATCGTATTCTTCCAAAACCAAGAATTGCTATAATTACTTCAAATATTACAAAAAGAATATGAATGCAGCAGAAAATCTGTTGTGTTAAATAATAAGGTACCGCTGAAAGTATTAAGATCATAAAAATTTAAATCTGTGCAAATTTTTTTTTTTTAATTTTACCATTTAATTTTCAAACTGTTATTTGGTATTAATGACAAATCATGAAAATGCTTCTTAAGATAACAAAACCAAAAATTTTAAAGAATTTACTGAGAGCACGTATTTGAATGCATATTTTAATTTTAAATCATTACGTATATTATTAAATACAACTATTTCTTTTTAATATAAGCTCATCTATTTATTGTGACCCTAAACTAAAGTATAAAATTAATATTTAATTGCAATTGATATAGATTTGTTCTTCCATTTATTTTTATAACACCAATTAATTTGTACTTCTTGCTAATTCTTACAATGCAAACAGAATTTCTTTATATAAAAAAACACATGAATTAAAAAAAAAACAAACAAAACAGGAAGACCAAAAAATTTAACAACTTGAAATTTTACATTATTATATTTGCAAGGATATACCTCAATCAATCAAGGACAAAATTTTACATATTTGCAATCTTTTTTTTACAACTAGTAAATAAACCCTTGAGATTTTTATCAGCTTTTGAATTTGTAAATTTTTATAGTTTTTTTTAACTTTTAAAATATGGTCTATTTGCAGCAGTGTAAACAATCCACAACTACAAAGAACCACTTATTTCTTTTTTCTTTTAAATATAAAACCAAAGTGGCTATTATTAGTATTTAATATTTTAATTAAAAAAAAATTCAAAATTTGTTCCTTAAAAAGAAACAAAATTAAAAAATAATCCTCTTTAAAATATTCATGATATATTTACAAAATATAAAATGTATAAAAAAAATATTTATTTTATTAAAGTTATTAATATTTTTTTAAATCAAAAATTATAAAGAATAGAATTTAAAAGTGTATAACACATCGTGCGAGTGGCTTTCGTAGACCACATAGAACCCTGTACTAAAACAACCCAATGAAAGGAAACCCTGTTGATGTTTATCACTCGTATCAAAGAATCAGCTTTGATTCCTCAAAGAAAAGTTCACCAGTAGAATTGCACACTCTACTGGGCTCCAGATAGTGAGAGTTACTTTCCACAACAACAGGCCGAGTTAGAGTGAAGTATCTGTAATACCGTCTCAGAAAATAAAAACACTTGAATTCTTAATTTGAGACGTAAATGCCTGATTGTTTAACTGAATCACCAATTACAGATGAAGCGGCTTGTTCGGTTAGGCACCTGTTTAAAAGTATACAACATTACTATGCTCATATAAGCGTTCAATCCACACAGTTTGCATAATCCCTTTAGGAAATTGTCTAAAGGTCATGGCATGAACATGAATGAAAACGATTATATTGGATTGAAAGTTTAACAGAGAGGACGTTACGCACATGTTATAGGATCCAATGTATATACCAGTACAAGGGTAGATCCTAGCGGAAGCTCAATATGAGTCGAAAGAACCTATTAGCGATACCAAAAAACAAAAAAACAAAAAAAAATAAATGTCATGGAAATATTTGCTGCCACCACCGAAACCTGAATGGTGTTGCGATTTAGGGAGGCCTGAACTCTGTTAAATGCCGTAATATAAAGCAGCTTAAAAACCTCATCAAACAAAGACACAGTCCGTGTTTATACCGATAGAATCGAACTTTGCATTAACTTTAAGAAAATGACGATTGAGCACTGTAATATAAATTAAAAAAAAACAGATTATTATTAGAAAATGACTACAACACAAAAATATTTATATGAAGACAAAATATGTTTTCTTTTAAACGGACTCGTTTATAACTTATAAAAGTAATAATTAAATTAACGATTAATCGGAATGATTTAACAAGTTGATGTCTAATAAAAAGAAATTAATACAAATATAATTGGACATCGGACAATTTTTTATAAGAAAAAAACAAAAATCGTTAATTCATCTAAAACTGAGAAGCAGTTACAATGAATAGAATTAATGGTTTCTATTTACAACTTTTGATTTCGTTACATTTATTTGATTTTGCTATAAAGTAAAAGAATTAAAATTACGATATTGATTATGTTTGTGGCAGCAACCATTAAGTACTAATTACAATTTCATTATTACTGTTAAAAGATTAAGAGCCAAAAATGTTTTTATCTTGAAATGTTGAAATACTAAGACTAAGATTATTTTTGGTTACAGCACGGCTCAAAATTTAGGCAAGAATTATTTAATTTTTCAACAAATTAATTCGCTTTGAAATGACTGGAAGGCAAATATTGCGATACTAGCTTTTCAGGCGGTGCTGTAAAATGTCACTTTTTATTTTCATTTTATTTTGAATTTAATTTATAAATTTGATTGTTATTTCTTTTTTTAATGATTTTAAAGTATTTTTTTTTTTCTTAATGTCTATTAAGTACGTGATCTATTGTGGGTGTGGGTGTGTGTATGGCAGGTGTATCTATTGTAATTAAATAAAAACTATTTATTATTATGATCGTATTTCTAATGTTACTAATGTCAAAGCTCACTTTCTCACTATTTACACTTGGGTCCCGTAATACTAGAGTGAAACAAATTCACCAACTGTGTTCATATTCTTTGTGGTTGCGGTTGCTGATTTAGATGTTGGGGATGACGATTGACAGCCTTGTTGTAGTTTAGTTGCTACTTTAGAGGCAGGAGTCTTCGTCAGCGCATTGCCATCATTGAACAGTGTTTCATTTTCTAGGCGCTCTTCATCCGGTAAAGAAAGCGTTGAATTGCCGCTGGCCGTTATCCGTCTACCCATATTGTCGTATTTTAAACACGCTGAGCCATTTTGCGTTTTGTATAGGGGTCTAAGGGGAGTGGCATCATTAGGAGGGCTTGTGCAGGCCGTTAATGGTTCTAAAGCTGTTTGCATGCAACCTGAACAAGGCTTGGAGGTAGCGTTAGATGAATGTTGGCTATGGTGGCATTTTAATGCTGGAGGAGGAGGAGGAGGTGGCAGATCGACTAATTCGGTTTGATGTTCTTGATAACCTTGACTGTATGTTGTTTCCAGGTTGTGATAAGAGACAATTTCATCATGAGTGTAGAGATTGGGTTGCGGTAACTGTTGAAGCTGTTGATGCTGTAAGGAGGAGTCTTTTTTAAGAATTCCCCTTCTTTGATTATTGCGCGGCAGTGTGGCAAATGAGTTAACATTTATAGAAGAATTATTGCCAACTACAGAAGACAGTAATTGCGTTTTCTGTTGCTGTGATGGCGGTGGTGGCGATCTCGAATCCCCTCCATGCGAGTTATGTTGACTCGGATTTGTTGTCGCCTGAGTAACGACAACTGATGACATGCCATTATCCTGTATTCTTTGGGGTATATTCAATAAATCTGGATACATGCTTATATCGGCTCCATCCAGCATATCTTGTGTCACGGAAACACTAATAAAGATGTTGCCATATGTTGGGTTCGCAACAATGTTTGAACAGAATTCTGGCGGCGGGGGAAATACTCCAACATTAAGAGGAAATTCTTCTGATAAATGATTTTTATGTCCGTCTGAAGTAACTGCTGAAGCGATTGAAGTAGGAATGCCTACTACACTGCATGATCCATCACTTACAGCCATTAATTGTTGTGGATGATTGGATCCATGTGATGCAGCAGCACTGGCCGCTGTCAGATGGGAGTGATTACGTTGATGTGACAATTGATGATGAGTTCCCATCATAAGTGTATGATGACCATGATTAGTTGATCTATGATTATCTGATGAATGGATTTCAATGGGTTCGAAACCCATAACTGACTCTACCTTGCTCATAGCCGTAGCAGTACTATGATTGTTGTCTATACAGCTGTCTACTCTATCGTTAGTTGTAGTTGTGATACTCAAATCGAGTAGTTTTTTCTCCTGGTCATTAAAACTGACGCTGGGCTTGACGCCAGTTTTGCTAGGATGCCTTCGCTGGCGAGTTGTTCTCTTGCATAGGCAAGCCACAAAAGAAATTAGAATCAGCAAGAATATGGTACCAAATGTACCCATTATTAAGCCAAAATACCAAAATGTTTCCGGAGTCTTAACGAGAACATGTTGAACAATTTCCGTTAGATAAATACTGATGTTTTGAGAGCCTACGCCCACCACATTAGTGCCGGAGCAAACATATGTGCCCGCATCTAAGCTGGTCATATTAAAAACGGTCAGGTTACTCCATGTTTTGTCGGAGGCAAATGTTTCAGCCTCAAACATTACGTTTTCACTATCAAGAATTTTACCATTGAGTTCCCAATAAATTTCTGGCAAAGGATCTCCGTACACCAAACAGCTAAATGTGGCATTACTGCCGATTTCAATATTTTGGACATCCTCATTATTAAATATCTCCACTTTGGGTGAACAGCCAAAAAGTTCTTCTTGAACACTTTCCCATGTTTTATCCTTGTGTTGTGGAGGTCCCTTGCAAAGTAAACTTTCGCTGTACAATTTACTGTTGATACACCAAGTTCGAAATTTTCTAAGTTTACAATTACACTGCCAGGGATTGTCATTAAGCACTAAAGTCTTTAAATTGGTCATGTGTTGGAACACGTACTCACTTAAACTTTCCAACAAGTTATTTTTTAAATATAAAAACTCTAGCATATTAAGATTTGCTAATGCCATGGGATCTATAAATGACAGCAGGCAATCATGTAAGTCTAATGTTCTCAAGTGTGGCAACACAGGAAATTGGTATGCCACTAATTTTTTAAGAGGATTTCCATTTAAATATAATATCCTCAAGCGGTCGTTGCCCATAAATGTATCCTTATCCAACATTTCTAATCTGTTGTCCGACAAATCGATTTCAACCAAAATCTTTAGATCCTTAAACGCCTCCTTGTGTACGTATTGCACCTCAGACTTTTTCAAATATATTCTTTGCAAATTCAAAAGTTCCAGATTGGCAAACTCTTCCCGATTAAGGTACGGAATATGGTTATCATTCAACACAAGCACCTGCAATTCAGGACTTAACGTTGTTGGGATGGCAGTCAATTGCAGTGAACTGCAGATGGCTGATTTTTTACCATTCGTCCATTTGCAGGTACAATTTGAGGCACACGACAGTGACCAATCATCGGCCTTAACTGAGTGCAGCAGCATCAAGGTGATGTTGAGCGCGAAAGCAACTGTAACGAAAGCCGAAAAAGTAAAAGACCTTCTTAATATAATTTTTTTTAATTTTTTATATTAGTATTCGGTAATTAATACACAATATAATCTAAAAATAATTAGGTACGTGGTTGCTGTAGAGATCTCATTAGTATATCAGTTTAAATAAATTCTTTAATCCCATAGAATTAACTGATTGGAATAGCCTACGATTTTAATATGAAATTTATTTGCCAGTTCAATTCGAGCAAAATTCTTTTAAAAATCGCATTCAGGATTAATTATTGGGCACTCTTCTTTTAACTAAAGAATTGGCAAAAGTTAACAGATAAAATAAATAAAAATACATAAGTCCTGGAAATTTAAACATTTTTTTGGCGATAAAAAAATAATAAAGCCATTTTAATTCAAACAATTGCACTGACCAACACAAATCAATTACCAGGTGGCAGCGTAGGCGAATTCATGCATTTTAGCCCAAATCGTTACTGTCAAGCTCCATACACAAAAAAATATATACAGATTTTTTATATATGGAGTTTGGCAGTAATAATATTTTATTTTTGTTATCTGAGTCTATGGAAAAAAAATCATTACAGACTGATATACATATGATTTTTTAAAATTAAAAACATTTAATTACAATATAATATTGCGTTTAATAATGTTAACATTTATAGAAAAATCAATTAAACTATAAACATCGTTGGCATAATTTTGGCGAACAAATTGAATGTAAATTGGTTTAAAATTAAATAAAAATCAATGTAAATAAAAATGTGACGTTAAGCATAGTTCTTCGGCTTTATAGAGACGGTAGCTTAATTTCTGCAAGTCTGGTTTGAGATGACGGTAAAATAGAAAAATTATTTCGGTATACACTTCGTAAGCAAGATAACAGAAATTTTTTTTAAATAGACTCATTTTTATTACTATGCACAATATTTTGTAGGTCCCAAACAACGGACCCATATTCTAAAATTGGCTTTGCTAAAGATGTATAAAGCTACTTGGTGATGTGAATGTCAATAAATTCCCTGGCCCATCGTTTGATGAAAGCAAGTTCCTCACCGGCTTTATTTGATATCATAGCAATATGTTGAATAAAGTTTAAATCAGCATCTAATAAAATTTATAATGTAATTTAATTTAATTTAAAATTTAGGATCGTGTCAACAGTTTCCAACTGATAACCCTAAAAAACTGGATGTATTTATCAATTCTTCTGGAAAAGTGCATATGTTTTCACTTGTTCAAATTACCAGAAAATAATTCTTGCGAAAAAAACCCGACTTCAAAACAGATTTCATCTGTCTGCCTATAACAGTTCAAGTGTATGGCCACATAAATTAGGTTACATTAACTATTCGGACACACTCATATCTCCAAACTTTATACTCTTTCAACTGTTCAATAGTTTTGCTTCTTAGCAAAATATGTCCCTTGTAAATTTCAGCTGTCTGTCTATAATGGTTCAAAAGTCCGGCCATACACCATATTATATCAACTATTGGGACACCCGCTTATTTCCAAATCCAACTTTTATACTTGTTGTTGTAGAGGAGTTAGTAATACAGGTTCTTTGTAAATTTGAAACGTCTGTCTACAACTGTTTAAAAGTATGGCTATATACCAAATTAAGAGAACTATTGGTGCAACCTTTAGTTTATAATTTTAAATATTATCAGCTGTTACTATAACGGCCATAGCAATCGAAATTGCGTCAAATTTACAAGCACTTGTCTATAACGGGTCAAAAGATAGGCCTATATAAGTAAATCTACAGTAATTATGGGACACCCTTTAATTTCTTAATTTAAATTATAAACTCGGTGATGTAGCGGACTAAGAAATACAGGTCCTTTTTAAGTTTCTGCGTTCTGTCTATAACGGTTCAAAAGTACGGCCACACACTTAAAATTACATCAACTATTGAAACACCCTTTAACTTCCAAGTCCAAATTTTATACCTGTTGTTATAGCGGACTTAACAATATAGGTTCGTTGTAAATTTCAAGCGTCTGTCTACAACTGTTCAAAAGTATGGCCATATCATCAAATTTAATGAACTATTGGGGCACCCTTTAATTTAAAATTTGTAATATTAATACTTGTTACTATAACGGCCACAGCAATCGACATTCTGTCCAATTTGCAAGCGTTTGTCTGTAACGGTACATGAATTATGGGGGCACCCTTTAATTTTTAGATTTATTTTTGTATAATTTTTTGTTTTTGGGAGTCATAGCAATACGCAGTCATTTTAAATTTTACAGAATTGCCCTTTAAAGTTCATAATTCACGTAAAAAATATGTATGTTGTATGGGGACACGCTTTAATTTTTAAGATTCAGAACTGTTTGGAAAATGGGACCAGTCTGTAAGCATAATCTATCATATTACCAAAAATTTCCAAAATCGGATCAGAAATGACTGAGTTCTGGAGGCACAAATATAAAAAAAAGCAATATTCAGCCGAATTGTATGATCTCCTTCTTTTTTTGAAGTCGGTTAAAAATAACAAATTAACCTACGCTGCCATGGTATCGCCACTGTCAAGAATATAAATTATATATCCATAATATTGTCAGTAAACAAGTAAGAGTGACTAAACAAAATTTGCATTCGTGTTCAATCGATGATTGAAACAAAAATAAAAAACAAATGTACAAGACGAAATACAGAGAGAACAGTAAAAAAGTAAATTTCGTCTAACCAAATTAATATTAATATGAATATATCTCGTATTCTTATTTACATAGTTAGTTGGTTAAATAGATGATGTTTATAAAATACACAACTGATGAAGGTCGTAGCGGTCCAGAAAGTGCAGAATTTCATTCTGCTAGGGTCTCATTTTTCTTGTTTTCTTTGGAAAACTTCCGCATACATTTGTAAAATAAATTTTCTTTCTAAAAAAGATTTTTAGAAAAATAATGAATGAAGCCATAATAATTTCTATTCATTTATAATATTCACAGTTCAAATAATAATTTAATAAAAATTTTTTTAATAATGATTATTTGACCCTTTTTTATTAAATTATTTTCTATTTTATTAAGCTTTGGGTCCGAAATATTGAAATAAAATATTAATAAAAAAATATAAGGACCCAAAGCTTAATAAAATAGAAAATAATTTAATTTAATAGAAATTAAAAAGACGTGAAAAATGCTTTATTAAAGCCTTTAACATCATCAATACAAAATATGCCCAGTTAAGTAATGTGAATGTTAGTAAAAGCTCTCCATTCTCTTAAAAGCATAATTTGTGCAATCCCTTTTACTCTTCACATTTAAAAAGCGATTGGATAATTATTATTGCAATAGTTTGCACATTTTACAAGTTCTTGCAAAAAATAAAAATTCTCAAACTATAAAAAACACAAAAAAGAGATTTCAAATATCTAAAACTTACCTGAAAAGCCAATTGCAAAAAAATTTACACTCATACTGATAACATTCGTATGAATCCTGTTACCAGTCAAGCGAAAATATTTATACTTTAAAGCATTTGCTGCTTAAACAGCAGATGGTGGCAGCAGTAGTTGTTCAAGCAGTTGTTGGGTTTGTTAAAGCAGAAGCTATAGTTGTTGTTGTTAACGTTCAGGTACTGATGCCAAATGTAGGGAGAGCAACAATATCAGCAATTTCAGGCACTATACCAATAAAAAGAAAACCAACAGATTACAACACTGCCAGAGATATTTGTGATTTTTTTTGAATTCTTTTGTTTGATTGTAGATGTTGAACGAAGAATAAATTTTGTTGCAGGAGGGACTTGTGCAGTTGGGTCGTTAATAATGGCATCTACAAATGTTGCAGCTGTTGGTCCAATAGATGGTGATTATAAAATTTGTTTCTCTGCTTGTTCACAATCAAAAAAGAAGCGAAAAAAAGCGTTTTCAATTTATTTGAAAAACTAAAAGAAATTGTGATTGAGGATTGTTTAAAGGCGTAGCGATGGCTGGCGTATTTGCGAAAAGTGAAAATGAAAAGTTAAATTATATACTCGTGTATAAATTGAAGAGAACAACTGCATCCGTAAGCAGCATAACAAACGGTATTCATTATGCGGGGATAGATGGTGTAGGAAGTTGAAATACTTTTTACTTTACTTCGTTTTATATTTTAAAATCGTTTTACTTTTATTTTGTAGTTTGGGTTGTCGTTAAAGCGCCTTTATGTGTTTTTTGTTTGTTTTATAAATGTCACATGTGACACATTTAACATTTTATTTTGATGTACAAATAGATATCACAACACTCAATATTAACAACACATATTGCTATTCACTCAGGCACACATACACTCACACACACATGGACACTTATGCTCAAGTTAGGCGAACAATTGCAATTGTTGTAACTGATATTGTTGCAAATATTGTTGTTAAATGGTTTTCACCATTTTTCTGCACAACGGCAAAGTGCTGCAGAATTCAACAAAACATTGTTTGTTCAGTGAAACGATTATTTCGTTGTGTGTATGTGTGTGACACTTGAAACGTCCAAGTTTTTGTTTAACTATTTGAGTTTTAAAACGTTACTAGGGTGCGTACTGATTTCTTTTTCAGTTTTTTTTTCTTTATTTATTTCCTTTATATATTTAAAGGTGTGTGTGTGTGTGTGTGTGTGTGTTTTTATAGGTTACTGCCGTTTGCAGTTTTTTCACTTTTTCTATTGTTTTTATTTTTATAGTTCTTGTTTTTGCTTACACTTCGATGCAGTTTTTGTTCATGTCTGCGTATAGATTTTTATCAATTGTAATGTTTCACGCTATGACACCTTCTTGCACATGTTGCCACCAGTTAAAAGCATTGCACGAAATTATTGATTATTTACAAATTAAATTTTTTCTTATCTGATCCTGCTTCCTCGTAAGAAATCTTATATGCGGAGACCATTCAGTTGCAAGAATAAAATATGTTCCATATGACTGGTTATTTATTATAAAGTTCAATAAATGTATGTATGTTCCATTTTATACGCTTCCTTCTCAATTTCTATTTTATATCTATTGGACATGCACCCACAAGATGTTTAAATGTATCTGTTTACATCAATTTACAATGTCTCTTAGTCCTTTTGCCCTCAAGTCTTACGCACTCGTTTGATCCTCTTGTTATTTGTCAACATGAAATTTCTGAATTGCTGCAATAAAATAAAAAGAAAAATAAAAAAATATTATTTTCCATTAGGAATTCATTGAAAATTTAAAAGGACAAGTTCTTCTTAAAGCACATGTCTCATGTATTAAAGATCTTTGTTATTGTATTCTTTTTTGTAAATTTGAAATAAATACAAACTTAAAGATAATATTCCACACTAAATGGATAATAAATTTATCAATCCCACATACAAGTAAGTGAATCGATACAAAAATATTAATGCAGTTTCCGAAATAAGTATTATGGTAACTTCAGCTGATTTCTCTAAAACGAAGTGTTTTTGTTTTTCGTTTTAATATTCATCGGTTCCTGCCATTTTAAAAATATCATATCATTACATTGTTCCTAAAAAAATTTAATATTAATTTTTCTCAATATTTTCTTCGCTTTGGCGATTTTATTTAATAAATTGTTCCACAGTAATTGTTTGCTTAATTCAATAATTCATAAGTATTTATTTGATATAAACAAAAGTTTTGTTTGAAATGCAAATATCGCTACGACGAGCGATATGCAGTGCAATTGGCCATAACACTCCTTTTTGTTTTGAATGTGCGCTCACACTTTTGTCAATACTTTTTTTGTTATTTAAAACCAGCCACATGCACAAATATATTTGTATGTATATATATTTATTTATTTTTTAAACAAAATCGGTTGTAAAATTAAAGTATTTTTTTATCAATTTTTTTTTATTATTTAATGAATGATTTTTTTTTTTTTTGTAATTTACAAGACCATGTAGTTGTTTACAACTAAAAAAACAAATGTTTTTAAGTGTTCAATTTCTATAAAAATTAATAGAATTTATAACAGAGCGAATAAATAAACTAGTGAATTAATTAATATAATTTTTATTTTTTGTGAAAAGTTTATCTTCATTAATTTGTGCATTTAATAGATAATATAATTAAAACTAGGAATTATAACTTTTTTAATTAAATACAATAGCATAATTGTTTAATGGTGTTGCAATTGTAATTGTTTTTTATATTAATTAAGTATGCAAATTATAAATAAAATGTAATTTTTACTTCTATCGCAATACAGTTCTACAAAATTATTATTGTTTTTTTTTTTTAACTCCTGGGATTTATATGCGTATTTTACATAAATTAGTTTTTTTGTTCGCTCATACTTTTTTACTTTTAGTCTGGATGATTTGAGCCAATAAAGTCAGTGATGGAAAGTTTTTCCGCTTATTAATTTAACTTAGTTTAACATGCTATTTTTTTAAATTATTTTTCTTATTTTTTCTCTCTTAATTCTCTGATTCATTCTTTTTCTATTTTCGTCGAATGCAAAATGTTAGGTTTTTCTTTACTATTTTTTGTTTTATTTTTTTCTTAATAAATGTAAAAAATACTCAAGTGTTAACCAACCTTAAATTCACATCTCTTATAATTCTTTACAAATTGTTTTAAGGTCAAGACTTGTATGAAGAAAAAAGCTTCAACTATAGATCGCAACAAAATTGCAATACTTCGATTGTGAGAGAGATAGTTGGGGAATGGGTTCATTTTAACAAAATTGCTAATAGTGTTATTCTCAATTGCGTGACAAGAATACTTTAGTAATAGTAAAAACATTTATGTTGTTTCAAAAAAAGCTTTTTGGTTCTGGTTTAAAATTGTTACATTATAATAACAATAAATGAATAGTAATTGTCACGAATTCGAGAATAGCACTTTAAGAATAAGTTAAAACCTTTTTTTAATGACAAATATTTTATTACACTAATAAAATCACGTTTTTATACCCTTCACCACAGAAAGAGGAAAAAGGGTATATGTAAGTTTGTCATTCCGTATGTAATTTCTACAGTATCCATTTCCGATCCCCTAAAGTGTATATATTCTGACTTCTTATGTATAGCGAAGTCGACTGAGCTATGTTAATCTGTTCGTCTATCTGCCCGTGTATGTCAATCGATCAGATATAGTGTCGAAAGAGGTGCTATTGGAAATCAGCAGGATCGGTTCATGTCCTTCGAGGCAGCAGGCAAAACAACACGCCTACCTATAATTATTTTATGTCGTGAAGTAACTTCAATAAAAAAAATATTGGGCCGATAGAGATAAAAAAATAAGAAAAAAATCAAGTGAAAAAATTAACGCTTGCCCATATTATCCGAATTACGGGGCTCTGAAATTTTCCAATTTTTCAAAATATTAATATAGGTAACATATTAAAGCTTTCGAAGAGATCTTTCCGGAAATATTATTTTTTTTGCAAAAATGCATTACCCATTAAAAGCCGATGTCATTTTTATGTAAAGTTGAATTCATATGTGCAGTACCAAATTTTTTTTTATATCTCTGTCACCCCAATATTTGTTTTTTGGTTGGAGTTATTTCACTAAACTAGATGTACATAGATATTGAGGGTATATAAAGTTCGTCATAGCCTAATATAGCACTCTTACTTGTTTATAAATAATATCACAAACAAAATTTCACCTTAAAATCGGAAGTGCATAAAACAAAATGAATAGTCAAGAAATTAATAAAAATATATTTAAAGCGAAATATGAAATTAGAAAAGAAGATATTTTTCATAAAAATCAGAGGTATGGAAATTTGTAAATAAAAAATTACTCCACTCTACTTATATGACACTTAAGTTACTACAATGAAGGTTTTATTTAGAATAAAATTACATAAATTAGAATCATCAGTGGATATTTTGAAACTGATTTTTATAGTTAATAAAAATATACAAAAATCCTTCTCTTGTAGTGTGATTTTTTTTTTTTTTTTACGAATTTCTTACTATAATGAAGAGAATAACAGGTAATTGCGCTTTGTCTGGTCAAGTTTCTAATTTTTTTTTATCTCTGCTGACATCCTGAATTAGTACTAGTGCCCGTTTCTGCAATGTAAGTAATAAATCTCCTGTAGTATTCTGTGAATGTATCAAGATTTTCATTTAAAAGTTCTGGCAATTTTATAAATTATTTTCTAAAACTATTTCTTGGTGTTTTTCCAGCCTCAAACTCCCTTTAATTTATTTAGTGACGAAAACCATAAATCTTACTGCTTGATAAAAAGCAAAATGCCAGTGAGGCACAAAGAAGTACTGAAAGAAAAAAATGACCTGATTCACATAAACTCAATTCGGAAAGTTGTTCTTTTAAGGGTTTCCTTGATCAAGGGGCTCTACTAGTGTTAACTCTTTAGTCTTCGATCATAAAAGGAAACAACCATAAAAATCGACCTTTAATAAATCTCCTTTAAATACCAAAAATTTGCTATAATAGATTTAAGTTAATTTTTCTTATTCCAGTTCTCTGATGAGTTTTACTCGAATTAATGTAGAATGAAGTTGAAAGAAATTCCTTATATAAAACATGCCAATAGTCAATTACTAGAGCATAGAATACCTCTCTTAACATTCAACTGAAAATCTCCAACAATAATTATTTCATATGCAGTGTGAAATTAATCATTTTTGCGGATGGGTTTCCCCAATGGATTGCCATCCTAATGAACGTAACAAAGCATGTGATTTTATGACCAATTACTGAGAATTTCAAGTTTCCGAATTTCAAGTTTATTTTCCCAAATAATTACAAATACAAATCTTAACAATTAAATTAAAATAAACAGTCAAAAAAACAAAATTTCTTACATACTAAGGTATTTTTCAAGAACTTCCTACTTCCAAACTAAAAGTGCGTATTCTTTTGCACATCTCTCAAAAAATTAAAATACAATTTACAAAAAATTTCCAAAAAAAAGGGCTTAAAAAAGGAGGCGCTCAAAAATGTACTTAAAAATAAAAATGCTTACAAACTAAAACTTAAATAACTAAATAACAAAGAACAACAACAAAAAATAATAATTATAATAATAACAAGAATAAAAAGGTAAACAAAACAAATTCATATTAAACAAAAAATTATGAATTTACAATCAATATAAAATACTATTTAAAAAGATTAAAAAAAACAAATCCATATTAATATAAAAAAAATATGAATTAACAATTATATAAAAAATAAAAATAAATAAATACAAAATAAACTATTGAGCCGTATTGTAAACAGTGCTCCCTATATCAAATGAGCGCTGCCTCCTATGGTAGAACATGAGGTCTGCATCCTCATAGAGAAGGCCAGCTCCCCTAAGAGTCAATCAATTACTGAGAATAAATTACATTAATTATTGTAGAAAGTAATGATGATCATTAGTAAGTATTTTGAGGTATTCTCTTCGAACTTAAAGAATTATTTCAATTACAACTTCCTTTTTTACGAATTAATATAATGCAATTACGAAAGCAAGTCAATATATGTTAAGTACTATTTCAAGTAATATCATATTTATATTATCCATATCTATAGTCTCACGTCTCTTTATTATTAAATAACATTTAGTTGAAGTGTTTTGCACAACTGCATTTGGGAATAATTTTATTACGGCCATTGCTGTAGTTTTAAAAAACTTTTATTTTGCTGTTTTTTTTTCTTTGTTATTTTATTGCACACTTTTGAGTTTTTGCTGTTAACTTTTACGTTTGTCAATTTTTATTATTCTTATTCTTATTTAATTTCCGTTTCTTTGCTTTGAAAACAAACCAACAAAACAAAATGTAAAATTTTCTTTAATTCAGCTTCAAGGTAATTCTGTCGAATCTGTTACAGTTTTAGTAAAATATCTTTGTTTTTCTCCAACGGCTTTAAATTTTAGAATAATAGTTTTTGTACAAGTAGCAGAATGAAAATTTCAATGGAAGAAGATACTAACAAATTTGCCAGCAGGCATATTTTAATGCGTAAAATGGGTTTGCATAGAACACTTGAATATAAATACTAAATTCTAAATTCTAAAGAAACTTAGTTTCCTTTTCAAGTACATTTTCTTTATCGCTCTTTTGTTTTAAAACCAGAAAACCAGCGAAGCACTTTGCAAAGTATTTCCTTGTTTACTCGCTCCCACAAAAGTATCAAAAAGTTAATCTTAATGAGTTACGCAAATCCTTCAGTAGGCAGCCAAGAAATTTCTTTATAAAATACTAAATATATCAAGTGGTAACACTTGAGTAGAATTTGAATAAAAACTTTGAGATTCACAATTTGCGTGCATCTTATTATCAAATCGTTTACTTTTATACGTTTTGCTCCAAATACCACATAACTATGCTCCTTTTCAGACTTTTCATTGTAGAATGTTGATACTTGAAGGACCTTTTAATTTTTAATTAATTTTAATTCATTTTTATTTTATTTATGATTATAAAAGAAAATATAAATTTTTATTTTAATTTTTGCTTTGATTTGTTTTTTTTTCCGCCAAGCAAAAATGATTTGACCCAAAATAAATTTGTCCCCTTTATTAATTAATTTTTACATCATTTCTTTTAGTTGTGTTTTAACTGAACCTAACATTAACACATATTTTGTGCAATTGGCAAAAAAATAATATTTTCTAGAGGGCGAATAAAAAAACCTCAATAGAAAGCAATAGAAAAATATACGAAAATAAATTGTTAGGAACTCTAATAACACAATAGCCATTGAAGGTGAAACTGCCCACTCTAAAATAAATTCATTCAGAAGGTGTTCCTGTTTAGTACAAATTTTGAACTGAAGATGTTATTGAGACATATTTATTTGAAAAATTAAAGTGGTTGAGCAGATTGGTTGTGACTGTTCTTAATTTAAATATCGCAGTATTCAAGCAAAATATTGAATTAAAATATTAATTGTATTTTTTCAAAGCTCTTTTCTTTGTACTATTAAAAAAATAGAAAATATATTTGTGGATACAATTTCTACATTTTTATTTTTCATTACAGATACGTTAGTACACAAGTGTTGCACGAAGACTTATTAAACACTTTTAAAAAATTCTTAATAATTCTACAAACATCATAGAATGAATTTTTATTCAAGTTTTCTTATATTTAGATAAAAAATATTTACTCCTTCGTCAGCACTTAACTTTTAACATGGATTTGTTGTGTTCAACACGTATCAACAAATCAACACATCGATAAACAACCAAGTGAACTGACCAAAAACTAATGTGTTCTTCTAATGCAAACATTATGTTTTTCCCTTTTTACAACAGTTTTTTTGTTCACTCTCACCGGCTTTTTCACTCTTGAATTAAGTAAATGCTACGTGGTTTGTTTGATGCTGGCAACCACATTAACAACAACTACAAGAAACATAATAGTTTATGTTTGGTACTGAGAGGAAATTCATTTATTAAGTGTGACAGCTAAATAGCATCAAAGATAAGAATATTTAATAGTGCTGAATGGGTGGAGTTGTTGGTGAAAATCTGTTTTTGCGTTGTGGGCATACACCACCCTAACATCCGTTGAATCCTTGCAAAGGCAGTAAATATATTCACACGAGAACAGGCTGACAAGTTCTTTGAAAATTTTATATTTTTAGAACAAAAATTTTCAAAGTATTTTAAAATATTTAACTGCCTTAAAACACCCTTTCATAAATTTTTCGAGAGCCTTGTCTTTTCATAAATTTCCCCTGGAAGATTTAAAACTATTCAGATTTTTGTGACTACGATGGATATTTTTAGGAAGGAATATCGTGATTCAATATATTCCATGGATGTCATGTCTATTAAATTAATCTTTTTTTTAATATGTAGAAAATTTCTTTTTTTTACAAGTTATTTAATTGAATAAGAATCAAAAAAAAAAAATGGCGAATTAATACAAGGTAGTATCGATAGCGAATTCATTAATTTTCGCCGTAAACGCTAAATGTCAAAATTAATTAAGCAAAACAATTTGCTTTTTTTTTGTTTCTTGTTTTTAATCAGCCCTTCTTCTTCTTCTTTAAAAAAATATTTATATTAAGCAAGTCTTGATAAAACTTTGGTTTTCCTTAAAGTTTTTGGAAATTGAAATTAATTCCTCGGTTTTTAAAATTGCTTTTTCCTGAAATTGTTAAATAATACCTTCTGCGTACGCACATATACACATACTACTACACAGTAACTGTGAAAGTGTTTGTGTTGTATTTTTATTAACATTAGGTGCATGCAAGTGCTTATAAATGTATGCGAGAATAAATGTGTGCAGTTTATGTAGATTACACCTATTGCCACAAGGATTTACAAGTGCAAAAGAACATTTTAAGTATACGAACAACCAGGCGATAATGAACCTAATGTAATGAGCAAAACATAATAAGTACAATGAAGACGATAATGTTTATGCTAATGTAACATTCCAACATTCAAACATAAACACACACACACACACAGATACATACGCAAAAGCCACAATATATAAACAAAACATAATATGCTTGCAGAAACATCCTTAAATCTATGTACGACAGTATATATTGTCTATGTAAAGAATCATGTACAATATTCACATAATAAAATGAAACACATACTTACGTACATGAATTTAATAATGTATTTATGAATGTTTATGTTTATGTTGATGTAACTTTGCTTGTCCTAAATATTTAAATGAAAAACAGTTTAGCATAATTAGTTTAATATTTAGTCACTGTGGTAATTAGCTAATGGTATTCCATGTCACAAGATCATTAAAACACCAACATTGAATAAGTCTCCAGTTTGTACAGTTTAGCAATGTTCCTAAATACAAACACACACACATTCATAAATACATATTTATACTTGTTTCTGCACTTAAATATCAAAGTTTGGTTAATGTTTTTTAATAAAATTTGTATTAAATTATGTGTGTCATTCCTTTGTAATTTTAACTCTCCCGCCATTTGCGCAACTATTTTAAAAAAAATCTAAAAAAAAAACATATTAAAAGGTAAGCAAATCCGCAAATAAAATTCTGAATAAGACATGAACAGGCATGTCTTGGTGGGTTTTTCGGTGAGTTTTCGTTTTAAATTAAAAAAAAAAAAATTAAATTCATTTGTACAACTGTTGTGTATCGAACTTATCTTCGATTTATTTAGGGAATTTTCTTTTCCTTTCATTTATAAATCTGTGTGATTCAATAATTAATCGATTTATCATAAAAAACTAAAACGTGGATATTTGTGAAAGTTTCTTTCTTAATCGAAATTGCAGCATTTTTATTTAGAAAGATTTTTTTTACAGTCACGTACGCATTATTTTCTTATTTATTTATTTTTTAACCGATTTCATTCATACGAAGCTTTTTACACGACTTTCTATGGAAAAATATTTTCTTTCTATGTGTGATATAATTTACCAAAAATTAAAAATCCATTTCATTTTTAGTTTGCTTTAATCTAATTAGGAACATACTTGCGAATTTTTCAATATAAAAAGTTTATAAAAGATTTAACACTAAGAGTGAGTAGATGGTAGCAGTTCACATTATGGCATCAGCCATGTTAAAAGTTGTGTACTCCAGCTCGAATCATACAGGTTATCAAATTTTGATTTAAGAAACGACCGAGATCTAATGTGCGGAAAGGAAAGAATTACTACAGATTCTTTTTTATTACCACACGATACTGACTTACATTCTTAGCTTGACTGCATTTCATTCATATACTGAACAAAATTTCATAGGTAAAACAAACGAAACAAATTTGTAGTGAGAAAAAAATTACTAAGAAATTACGTATAATTTAGTTTTAATAAACAAAATTTCAGCAAAACCGATAAAGTAACATATCGTAAAATAAACAACAACACACCAAATTTATTAATCGTTTGGTATATACGTTTAATAAATTTAAAGTGCATAATTTATCTATTGATTTGACTAAGATTTCTTTAATGTTCTTTTCTTTCTTAATGTTCTTGTTTTTGTAAAGACCTGTAGATTTGAAAATAATCTTGTGAAACTAAACTAAATTTCAGCTTTTAAACAAACAAAAAAAAAATAAATTTTGCTTCAATTTTTTCTTTGTCACAACATCACACGTTTCATAATTCAAATGAGTTACAGTTAATTACGTGTAAATTATTTTAGTGGTAATTTTTGGCGCACTTGAAACTGGAAGATTTTCCGACTCGGTATATTTTCCTATTCAGTAAAGAAGCGAGAAGAAATTTCTTCAATATAACTAATTTTCTAAAATTAGATCTTTAAAAAATACTTATGTAGAAGAAACCAAAAATTTTTTGTTAAAAATATTTGAATTTATTTTTCAAGCACAAGGTCTTTTTATCTTTTATTTTTTCAATATTTCGCTCCTCCAGGAAAAACAAAAATAAAATAAAAAAATATATTTGTTTTTCCTAATGGTGCTACACAAAGGAGTAGCGAAATAATAAAAAATAAAAAGAACTTGTGCTTGAAAAATATATTAAAATATAATAAATTAAAAGGTCAAATAAAAACTATATTAATTTTTGTTAAATGTAAAAGAAAGTTTTTTCTTTAATTTGACACCCAATTTCACAGTATTTATTTAATTTTTTTGGGTCAATGGATACAGGTTTTTGCTGATTAATCAAATGCGTGCGATACCAGAATCGTTTTTGTTTTTGCTGTGCAAGAAGACATGCACATTTACCTTTTAATCTCGTCTTGTAGAAAATATTTTTTTATACGCAAACATATTAAATATGTTTGAACGAGTTTAATATTAAATACAGAAAATATAATCTTTCATTGAAAAAAGTCTAGATTTTTTTACACCTGCAGAATAAAACAAAAATCTTATCTGAGAAAAACTAAAATAATACTGATATTTAAAACAAAACAACATAAAACTCTAAAACAGAAAAGAGTAAAAGAGCAAAAAGTAATGCTAGCAAAAGTGGCAACCAACAACTCAAATTATTCAAATTGACATTCCTATCACTTGTACCTTTTCACCTTTTGCTATTCAAACTTATGCAAAATGATGTTGTTAAATGATGATATGATGCCTACATGATGATAAAGATACAAATACAAATACAAATCGATGAGACAGTTTTTTTTCATTCTAAATTCTTTGCTCCATCAATACAGTAAGTGCCAATAATATGGAAACGAAGTAATAAGTTTCAATAGAATTGAACAAGTGAATTTTAATAGAATTGCTCGCCCAACAGTATTATTTTTGACTGGAAAAATCTAATCTTCTACGACTTTGGCCCATAAGAGCTAATTTATTGGTTATCAAAATAAATACATAAGAAAATAAAATAAAGAAGAAAACAGGGAATTTCTTGTTGAAAATACATTTTTACAATTTATGTTATCGATGTATGAAATCGAAGTACTAGAAGATATAAACGACATCCGCAAGCGCTTTCAACCATTTGCTGTAATAATTTCAATCTAATTTATTATTATAAACTCTTTAATAAGACTTTACTATTTACAGCCGTAAAGTGTTCTGATTAGGAATAAAATGTCAAATTAAATTTAAATAAAAAAAAAATTATTTGTTTTCGAATAGAATTGCATAAAGCTTCTACCTACACAAATTCAAACGTGCGTAAAATTTTAGCTTAAAATCGAACAGAACAAGTTTTTGAAAAATATCAAATTTTAAACAAAAACACTAAATGCGAAGGCGTTACTTTTTTTGAAAGTGTGTCGCTCTTCCGACGATAAAACTTCAAATTCACATCACCATCTATGCCGTAATATTTAAATAAAAAAAATAAAAAATTAAAGATCATATGGCCACAATGATCAAATAAAATATAATAAATTAAATTTAATTGTCTTGAAAATGTTTTTTTTAATTTTCAATATTCTAAGCTCCACAGATTGGTGACAAAAAATATGTTCATTAATTGTTTTTATTGAATTTAAATTACGTTGTGGTAAATAAAATCTCTTAATTTTTTTTATTATTTACTCGTATAAGTGAACACAAAGTTTTAAATAAATGTGAATTTTTATTTCAAAATTATTTCTAAGTGTTTTATTTTGAAGTGAGTGGCAGCATAATTTAAAATTGGTTTTTATTTGTTAAATACATAAAATTAAAATAATTAACATTTAATTGATTTTTAAGTGGCAGATAGTTATTTGCTTTTTGTTTTCAATAAAACATTTAATTTTATAATTATTAAACATTTAAACTTTGATTTGGTGGCTGTTTAACACGTCAACATATTTTCACCACATGGCGCACATTAAATGAAAATTATTTGAAGCAAAAGTCTAATTATTAATGAGATTCAGTATAATAATTTTCATGTCACATCAAAAATGTTAAAAAATCTAGTTAATTGAATTCTGGATATTTTTGTCTTAATTAAACATTTCTGCAAACGATTAAGAAAACATTTTAGGACGAGAACAATTAAAAAATGAAACTCAGAATTTCAGTTCAGGAAAGTGTTACTTTTGACTCAAAATCATGATCTTGTAACTTTAGTTGCAAAAATATATAAATTTTTAAAATTTTGCCCATTAATTGCCCCCTAATTATGCTATTAAATGTTAAAGTAGAACCCGTTTTAAAGTATTTTTCTTTAATTATTTTTCAATCTTCCAACATAAGAATACAAAACGAAAAAAAATTTTTTTTGAATTAAATCGATATGACTTTTTTTGTAACAAAACAAAAATATTATTTAAACACGACTTGATTCTTTTATTGAAAATGAATAATTCGTTTTGTTGCGCATTTTTCAACAAGATTAATTTCCAACGCTCTTTAGCAGTGTAAACTTTTTCATTTTAAAAACTTAAATTATGTAAATTTTCCACTTTCTTCTAAAGTCATCAAGCAACATCAAAAAGGGGCAAAAAGAAGAACTGCAAAAATTTTGTAACAAAAAAAAAAAAAAGAAAAAGAAAAACTCTTGAGTTAAATACATCAGTTTTTCATTTTGCTGCATTTCACCATATAAACTCGTTAAGCACGAATGCCTGACATTATTCATGCATTACCCTGATATTTATTATTGCAAAATAAGATTTGCTATAAGATTCAAGCCTGACTATATGCAGCAATAACATTCCCCACAGCCACTATTTTCTTTTGCAACATGAATACAACGACAAAACAAAAGCAGCGTAAATGGTGCAGAAGAATGTAGATATTTTTTTTTTTTTTATGTTCAACATAATAAATGTGTGTTACAAGACAAGACACATCAACGTTTTACGAGTATTATATTACTGCTACTGCGAGTATAAATTGTTTTAGATGTTGATGTCACGTTAGTTGTCATGTTCTTCACTCTTTCTTTCTATAACTGTCCCTCCCTTCACTGTATGTTTTTTAGTAGTTAGTAGTTTTTTTCCACACTTTTGTTATGAGATGTGTGTGAATGTGTGTAAATGTGTATGAATGCGTATGGGTTAAGATGCAAGTAAATCTGGTAAATGGTTGAGCATTAAAAGTAATTAGCAATCTTGGTAGGAGTTGAAAATGTTGGTCGGAATTGACAAGTCGTTAACTACAACCACAGCAAAAACAATAACAAACCGAAGGAGAAATTTGAAACGCTGTTTTCTATTAAACAAAAATCCGAATAAGAGTTTTGAGTATTTAATCTGTAATGGCACGAACATTAATTAATTATCCTTAATTAAATAAAATTTTACTCAAAACTTCCAAGCTCATCTAAAAACTTCACCCCTTTTAAAATCTCGTTTGCTTTTGAAACTGCAATTATTGTGATACTTTGACACAAAATACTTTTCTTTATCATCACAGGACAGGTGACAAAGTATTTATCTTAAAACATCCTTTTTCCCTCTATTCCTCTATCACATCATCACTTTATTGTAATTATTTTAAGAAAAGGCATTAGTGGTGGCAACAGAGTAATCGCTTTAAAACTTATTGAGCATTGAAAGATGTGTACTAAACAAAGAAACAACCATTTTTATGCTTTGAAATATTAAATTATCTCTCAATTTATATTTTTACTATAATTTCATTTAGTTTCCTTTTTACTTCAAACGCATAAAAGCTAAAATGCAAACGCGAATTTTGTAGTCGAACTGTTATATTAAGTAACACAAAAACCTTTCCCACAAAACACCTGTTTAGTCATGAACGTGTAGAAAACGAAATTGATAAAAAAAAAAATATTATACATGAACAACGTATTTTTGTGCGAAAATGTATGAAAACAATTTTTATTGTGGTCTACATGGGTTTTATCCTCAACAAATTACACAGCGCATGTCTCTTTAACAGCTTTCCAACACAACTTTGGCTTTCAATTATTCAAAAATTGTTAAATCTATTATTTGGGTCAAATAATTGATAGAGTCGATATTTATTATTTTTGTTTTTTTTTTGCATAATTTTGCAATCAGTTTTTTAGGGCAACTATTGCTGTTGTTTCTTTAGCAGGAAAAATTTTAAATTTTTTTTTAAATCATTTAAAGCAATTTAATAATACAACTGTTTGGTTTTGTCTTAAGAAATTGATTTTAAAAAATATTTGTGGAAATCATTAGTTTTAAACCTCAAACCGGTTTAGCATCATTAATATTTATTTACATTTTCTGCATTTACAAATTGAAAAGAAAGAAAGAATTCTTTTTTTCATACAATCGTTGAAGAACATTGAAAACCAATAAATTTAATAAATTTCCTTTTGTTACCACAAAGTATGCAACATTTTTCTTTTGGTTTTACAGTTACAAAGCAAAGCGAAGGGACACACCCACACACACATACACACAACACTTTACTAAAATGACACAAATGTGAGTTAAAGTTAAAAGTTAAATTTTGTCTGTTATCTGTCCTGTTTGCTTTTATTTGTATCTGATTTGGTGATACAAGACATAAATCAACACCGAACAGTTTTATCAAGAGAATTTAATCAATAATAACCAAAAGCAATAAGAAAGATTGAATCTTCTTTCTGTAAAAATTTGTTGTTGTTTTTTGTTGTCTATTATTAAATCGATGTTGTGGTTTGTTATCAATTTTATGCTGTTTCGTTATGATGATGGTAATGATGATAGTGGCGTCGTTGGTTTATGCTACAAAGTCATTATGAATGTATGTATGTATGTAATTATTACTTATGTAACCTGGCATTGAAATCTTGCATTATTTCTAGTATTTATGAACATTAGTCTGTCTCTTTTTAAAAATAAGTATTTATGTGATTCCTATGAGAAGTATATCACAATTACAAGAAACAGCCAGCACCCAGCACTGCGTATAGTTTTGGTTTAGTACCAAATTGCAAAAGAAAGTTTTCTCACATATTGGTATTTAACAGAAAATAATTCATTATTTTTTTCGATAAAGTCATAAATTATAATGTACATTACAATAAATTTCCAGACACAGGCTGTATTTATTATAAATCAAAGGAACTGTTTTAACAAACTAAATGTATGACTTGTCTTATATAAGAAACGGCAAAGGATGGAAAAGTCGTTATAGATGTAGCAGGAAAAGTAAAGAAATAGAAATTTGCAAAAATTAATATTTATTAATCAACACAATCTCCTTAGGTACGATATATTCCTTAATGTGGTCCATTAATTAAAGATTCTGCTTCTAAGTTTTACGAAATACATTTTTATTTTTAAGACGATGAACAGATCGCTAGGAGAAGCAGTTGCCACACAAAAGGTTTTAATTTGCATTTTAATACTTTACAATACTCTTATGAATGTTAAGATGTTAGTGTACCATGTAACTTCAATAACGAAAAATAACTGCCTGTCCCACGATTTCACAATTCGTTCATTTTTAAAACCATAAAAAAATTGTTTTTGTTGTACATGTTATTATGTGTACGAACGAATTCTTGTGTCATATCATACACTCTTTAGATTAATGAAAAGCATGGTATATATTTTTTAATTGTGATGTGTTTAGCGCCCATAGGATTGCCCATCGAATCAACCAAATCTAAAAGTCTTTGATATAGCGAGGTACGGAGTCTTCTATCAAGACTAACTGCCGTTCTCGGATTATATTGAGTCTTTAGGCATGGCTTTAATCTGTCTGTTACAATGTTTTATTATAATTCAATGGTCGTAGCAGTTAAGGTTGTATGCTAACACTCACACTTCTTATCAGGCAGGCTACTCTATCAGTAAATATATGTGTTTGATAAGTATTGAGGAATCAAAAGCTCTTAATATTTACAGCATTAAACTTCCATCCAATACTCGACTAATAATTTTGTCAAGTCTTAAAGGAAGCCTTCAAAAGCTTTTTCAGACGGTGTAAAATTTATTTCACCCAATTTGAAGTTGAGTTTGTGGACACTCGAGCGCATAATAGAGAAGGCGAAGATATAATACCACGCTTAAGCCTATTGACCTACAGGATCATGGACACCATGTAGACTTTTTCTGTCTGATATTTAAATAGCTTAAATATGGTCTAGTTAAATTCCACAAAACTTGTGCTATCTGTATGCAGTAAGATCTCTTGCAATACATATTAAGAGAAAAATTCCTTTTTTACTGAATATGTACTTTGTATATGAGATCTGTTCTGGAACTTTTAGTACATATATGAAAACTCAAATAGAATAATGTCAAATGTATTTAAATACAGCAGCTTATCTTATCAGTATTTAATGAATAAATCACAATTTTTTATTTATTTTTCTGTGTTTTAAAAAATTTTTATTTCACCAATTTTTTAATGAATTTTAACAATTTATGCCAAAAACAAAATAAGAAAATCATTACCAATAGACAATTGCTGTAAAAAATAAAATTGAAAATATTATAATTTATGAATTTTTAATATTTTTTTTTTTTTGTGTTTTGTTTCATTTCCCTTGTACATGCAACATTTATTTTATAATAAAATTAATTCCCTGCAGTATTTATAACAAATAACAAATTGTTAGAAAAACAAAAAGGCTTATTTCATAATCTGATATTTAATTAATGGTGGTATAACTAAAAAAAAAACATTGTACAAAAAAAACATTCTAAAAAACTGTACTGATTCAATTCATTCACAGAAATATAAAATTTGCGTTTAAAAGGAGCAACAAACAATATTCAATTCAATTATCGACAGCATAAACACGCAAGTGATTTTTATGAAATACACAAACATCAATAACTTTTTGAATGAATTTAAAAACTGGAAGACATTAAACTTTATTAAACTATTTAGAGTTTGCAGAAAAATATTTTCCAGGTTGACTAAATATTATTGATAGTGTTTCCACTTGCTGTATTGTATTGTGTCGGTAAATGTCAAAATTGCTAATGTCATCCAACTGTCAAAATTTGCAGTATGGTTGCTTTTTAAAGCAACGTCATGCCACAATATTTAACTTTCTATAATAAGAAAGATAAACATTTTACTTTTTGTCAAGTTCGTAGTTTATGTTATAAATGCCAACATAAATTAAGCAGAATCACCAAACATTGGGTAGATCACGAAGATGGGAAGTACATACGAGTATGAATTAAATCCCCTCCACACATATTTGAATGAATTAAACATTAAAATAAACACAGTTTGTCATCGCTGTTGCTTTTCTTATTTAAATATATTTTTGTATCATTCCAAGGGTGACCAGTTTTGGTATAATTGTTTTCTTGACTAAACGAACTACTTGTACCAATGATATGAAGAATTAACGTTCAACTAGATAAAGAATTGTAGCAGAAAAATTTTGCAAAATCTTATAAATTTAAAAATAAAACCGAGTTAATTAAGTTATTGGCTGTGCACATCTGCAAACAATTATCTTAAAAATGGCATTTTATTAAAATATGTTGTATACTGCGAAAATAAATAGTAGAATAAGAAATTGTCTGTACTATTAATAGATACTCAATACAATATCTAAAAATAGTTGCTTTCCGTACCTGAAAATAAATTTAGGGCAAATTACTACTGAATTAATTTTGAATACAATTTCTTATAAGTGACGTTGTGATTCTAATTTCTATAGTTCCACGAATATTTATTAGCAAACGAACAGAAAAAGAATTTTCTATTTTGCAATCTCGATCGCATTAATTTTAGAATTGAAAAGAAAGAGAATTTTTAATGTTTGGCCTGCAACGGCCTGCACCCAACGAAAAGAAATTAAAATTTTTTGTCTTTTCTAGTTTTTTAAGCGCTAGGCCTGTTTCTAAATATATAAATATTCAGGCATGTCACAAATTCCGATCGGAATGGTTTGAATTCCGTATTAACAATTCCAATAGATTTTTGTTTTTTTAAAACCGCAAACAAAAAAATTTCAAAGAAAATAAATTCCACTTTGAAATTGAAATGTGGTTTCATTCCGAAAAATATTTTCGTTCTTCGTTTTTCGTTTTCTGCAGAAGAAATTTGCGGAATTGTAACCACTTTCGATCGGAATTGAACTCTGTGACATGCCTGATTGTTTGTATAATGTTTTTTTTTTTTTTTTTTGTATATTTTATGTTTTTTTTTCCAATGTTTAAAAATAACTTGAATAACTTTGAGTATTGATAATTTATGAGAATGTACATATTCAACATATTGTTACGTTTTTCCTTTTTAGAACAAACGTACGGATTCTTTTGATTGCAAATACGACTGTGGCTAAATTCTGTCTTCGAACTTTATGGCTTTTTCTTTGCTATGCTTTCTTCATCCTACCGGTCTCGTGAAACCCTTGGTCTCGTATTTACTAAACATGCGTTATCACCACAAACGCAGCCATCCACGCTACACACTACTGTGTTACTCCGGCGAGACATGAACTACTCGATGCCTTGTTTAGTAACCTTAACCATCCACAGAAATCTCCACTACTCCTTTTTACCCAAGCCAGGTATCTCCTTTAATCCAATAGCCACAACACACGTCTGCCATACACTGTTGTTATGCTGTTACACTTTCCTTCGCTAACCGCTATTGCTCTTACTTTTTATTATAAAAGGCTTCTTGGCAATTATCTGTTACTCTTATATTAAGTTGGACGTCTCCACTAAATTGTCTGCCATTGCTTCACACAATAATTGTCTTCTGCCTCTCGGGAGGTTTTTACTGCTGTTTATTAATTGTAATTAAATTATAACAATTATTATTTTTTCGTTGCACGCATGTCCGAATGCGGTATTGAACTCGCACCCCCTGTTTAGCAGTACGCACCTCTACCAACGCAGCCATTGAGGCTGCTCCGCTTTTGTTAGCTAACTTGTGGTTTTGTTATTCTATAAACTCACCATTGGTTGTTGACTTAACTTTATTCACCACACTCATACGGAAACAACTATAGGGGTTGCCAGGTTTTATTATTCGTAACAATATTTTATTTTAATTTTTTGTCTTTTGGTTTTTTTATTTTTTTTTTTTAATTGCTTGACAATATTTTGAATTTATTGTTGTATTTGAAAAAAATTAATATCATGGCAAAATTATACAGATTTTTGCCGTAAACGCTATAAAAAAAAATTATAAATATTTTTTATATATGGAGTTTATCATTTAGCGTTTACTCGAAAATCAATGAATTGGCCATCGCTACCAACTTGAATTATTTTACCAATATTTCGCCCCTGTTGGGTAGTGAAAAATAAAAAAATTATAAACAATACTTTTATTTTAAAAACTGACCTAATTTAGAAAAGAAAGAAAATTAGAAAAGAAAATTAATTATAAAGGTAAAATCAACATTATTGTTCAGTTAAATATTTCAAAATTGTAAATTGAATTTTAAATTTTAAAATAGTTCTTTTTATTTGAATAAAAAAAATATATACAAGTTAAATACAATAAAAAATTAATAAATAGTGTTTAACAATATTAAAAATAGCGTTTCAGAAGAATATAAAAAAAAGAAAAATTAAAATTCTACTTAACTTCCTTTAGTGTTTAATATTATCACAAAGCTTGTTATTACGAGCAAAATTATTGATTATTTATGTATTTATTAAATGAAAAAAAAAAAAATGTAAATGGATGAAAGGAATTAAGTTTCTAATGCAGATTGAATAATGTGAAGGAACCCCTATAAAATTTGCTTATAATTTATTTTTTTTTATTCCTGCAAGCATAAATGCTTACCCATACAAACATAAACATTTTGTACATACACGTACATATCTAAAGGAAATGATTTCACTGTATTAAATTAGAAAGGAAAAGAAATTGTTAATAAAATTTATATCAAATCATTGATACGAACGAATAAGCACGCATCCATAGACTTTACATAATTTCATTACGAAAGGAATATTTATTTGATTAAATAAATTTGAAAGCAGTAATAATAACAAAAATAAAAAAATAATAATAAAAAAAAATATTTTTTAACCACTTTCTCTTTTCGTGCAGTGTTGTGAGAACGTTATCTAAATATTCTTAAAAAGGTTTCTTGTTTTGAATTGTTTTGTTGTGTACGTGTGTGTATATTATTATTATTAATTCCGTTTCGATTTGAACTTGACATGTTTTCATTTGGAATTGAATTGTTTACGGAAATGGAAATTTTATAAATATTGTTTTTCTTTTAATTTGAGAAAATAGTTTGTTTTTTTTTTAACAACAACTTTCAACGAACCATTAAACTTCAGTCTTTTTTTCCAGTTCAAGGAAAAGAAAAAGTTTTTTGAATAAAATTATAAATTCTTATCCCTGTCGACATAATTTCTAAGAAAATCATTCTTTTTATTTTTATTTCTTTGTTTTTCATTTTTGTTATTCATTCCTAATTTAACTCAAAAAATGTTTTTGTTTGTTGGTATTTGAAAACTTGAAATTCATACTCATAAATTGTTAGTTTACAAAATGAGAACGATTTTAAATCAAAAAATATTCTATTATGACAGTACATTTAAACATTTGGAAATTGCAATTATTATCAACTTAATCTGAAAAATTTTTCTTTAATTGGAATTATGTGAATTAAATGCATTAATTTAGAAACCATCTTCATTCATTTTTTAAGCAAAATGAAGCAACAAATTTTGAATTAATTTTAATATTTAATTTAACAGTTCGAAACTAATTCTTAAATTGAAAAAAATTAAATTTCATGTCTCTTTTGTAAGTTTTGAAATGCTTTGGAAAAAGCGCTTTATTTGAAAATGTGAAAAAAATTTTTTTAATATTTTTGTTTTTAAAGTTGAAAGTTATTTCGAGTTTAGTTATGGAACTCAGATCTTGTTTAGCTTTGGCGCCATATTCAAAAAAAATACTAAATATTCAATCAGTACTCTTATGTTCGTACGAAATTCTTATTTAAAAAATATAATTATAATTTCATGACTGAAAACTGTTTCATATTAAAATTATTATTCTAAGTCATGGCAGTACTTCTGTAGTCCATTTTCCGATGATTTAATGATGGAACATCTAATTATTTTCCGGTTTCTTCTTTGTTGATTTTTTTTTTATTTACTCATAACACAACTCATTTATTATGGACGATATATATTAAAAATTCAATTAATGTTCCAAATAAAAATTGAAATAATTTTTAACCACTCAGTCACCCACATAAAAAACTGAATATATTCACAAATGTTATTTGACACGGTTAAGCTAAAAACTTATTTTTATACAGTTGATTTAGTTGATTGATGAACAGTATGGAATTCAATTTTTAACAACATTTTTTTTTTGTTTTGTAACAACATTAAAATAAATAAATTGAAGAAGGTAAACATTGCGGATTAGGAAGCAAAAGTTTAATAAAACAATCACGTCCTTTCACTTAAAAAGCTTGACTGACATTAACATGCCTTGATTTGAATAATTTTTCAAAAATAACAAAAATAAAATTTTAAATGTATTCAGCTCTTGAAAGCGAACAGAAATCAAAGACAAAGGATTTTAATAAAAAGCGTTCGCAAGCATATTTTACTGAATAACGAATTTTAAAGAAACTCAAAGAAAATCGAATGGGAAAATTACAACATAATAAGCAAAAAGAAATTCTGAAGACGTGCTATAAATCGACAAAAATTAAGAAAATTTGAATAATTTTTGATGGTGCTGTAACAAACACATTTAAAAAAAGAAAATTAAATAAAGTATTTCTAACAAAAACAAGTTGAATTCAAAATGTTGGCAATAAAAAAGATTTTTTTTATTCAAGGTTCTTTTATTCTTATTTTACCCCCATACGAAAAAGCATACACAACACACATACACACATTAAAACAAAATATGTTAAACATTCATTTTTTTTTTTTGGGTAAATAATCTCTCACACAGCTCTTCATTAACAGACAAAAACTCACAAATAGAAATTCTTGCAAAAAGTTAAGATGGAGTTGAGTTGTTGAAGTAATTTTAGTTGATTGCTTGCAACAAAATGTTTATTTATTTATTTGTTTAATTTAATTAGTATTCAGCGTATTTAGCAATTAGAAATGTGTGACAAATTTACTCTACACAAATTTACTATATTTAAGTTTTGCTGTTTTTTTTTCTTTTATTTTGTTTTATTTAAGCTTCAGACTAACAAAGATCAATGCAAATAAATTATCTAATACATTTTCTAATTATAATTTGAGCGATGGATGTACAAAAATGCACTTGAACTTAAGAGCAGCTTTATATGATTATCACAAAAACCAAAAAAATATTTCCAACGTGTAATAATTGAACTTTACTTTTTGAAAAATGAAACTTTCTGCACAGTTCGGATGATGTAGAAATGCTTTGCAGTAAATTCATTTACTACATCATACATTTTCATGTCGTTTACTACTTTACTGGTCAACATTTTCTTAATAGATTGTGCATATTATTGCATATCCTTCTCCTGTGGTTCTTTGTGTTTTGTTTTCTGTTAATCAAAGTCCAAAATCCCCCTACTTTTGTTTTGTTTTCTATGTCGCAAAACTTTTTTACAACACTTTACAACAAGAACTAAGCTCAAGAGTTTGTATCCAAACAAACAACCCTTTGCGTATTGTGAGTGAGCTTTAAGACACTATGGAAATTTAAATCATATAAAAAGTTCTAGGGAACGTGTCACATTAGTTAAACCTTTAAAAGTTTCCCAAAATGTAATTAGTTTTACTCAGACCTTTATTTGTTTGTAAAACACTTCTTCAGTATGTGTGAAAGTCAATACACTTTAATCTAAATATGGAGAGCAGCAAAACGAACACAAAGTGGCACTTGCTTCTTTCCTCCCAAATAAAATTCAGTTTAATATCAAGCGTTAAAGCAAAAGAGAAAATTTAAATATAAATAAATTAACTTTAAATGGTTAAAATATTTCTGCGTCATAAATTGTTGTCTAATCTAAAATATTAAAATGCTTAAAATGAAGAGATATTTTTTAATGCCAAAAGAAAATATACATTCGTCTGTAGCGAAAAGGCACATCAAAATTCTTATAGGATGTTTAAGTTCGTCTGTGTTTAAGTAGACGGATGTAACAGAATGAAGATTTTATTCTGTATTTAAATGACTTCCTTACATTTAAATGTCAACTTTTAAGCTTTTTTTATATTTTCACCCTTGTGAAAATTAAGTTGAAATAGGAAAGAGTCTTAAAACAACTACACACTGTATGGAAAATTTTTCAGTTTATAAAAGTTTGTTTATGCAAGTGTGTCTGTATGTGCCTGTACGTAAATACATTTAAACGTTGTATTACGTTTTATAGTTGTGTTTTTTTTTTCACTTTACGCTCAGCGTGTGTTAAAATACTTAGAAAAATGTAAACAGTGGATCATTTAAAAAAATGTTTGCTGATTTTTTCCCTTATCCATATTATTTCCTTCTTTTTCTTTTCGTTTACACTTAAAAAAAGATGTATTTTTTATATAAAACTTATTTTGTTTGAACATGTAAATTTCTAAAACAAAGATGCTCGAAAATGAATCACATCATCGAAGTTTTTTCAATAAATTATTTCCAAGTCTTTAAAAGTATCCGATATACATTTTCTTTGAGTGTACTTTAATATTATGCAACCTTTATTAACTGTTAAATACGTGGCTTAATAAAGTTTAAGAAAATAAAGAAAACAAAACTATAAAAAATACAAAATTTACACATTAAAATGTATGAAAAATGCTGGCACTCGTTCGCTTTTACGAATTAGATTTTTTATGGTTTATAATGCAAAAAAAAAAAACAAATACAAAAACTTTCGTTGGGATTTAATAAACAATTTAGTAAAATGGAAATGGGTTTTTGTTAAATTATTGTATTTGTTTGCATAATTCTCATACTCTCCGTCATTCCTCTAAAAATTTACTTACTTGCAGGCATTAAAGTTATTCTAAAATTAAAAAACTAATTTAATAAGTTAATTAAAACTAGAAATGGAATAGTGAATGATTTTTTTTTTTACTCACAATCACGTTTAAGCACGCTCACATGAAAGTAACGTTTTTTTTTTCAACATAAAATTTTGTTTAAAATTCAAAAATAAATGAAAGGCAACATAACGTTATTTCTAGCTGATTGTCAGAAATTTTCTATAACATTTACGTATAAAAAACATTATAAAAATTTCAGATGTGAATTCTGGAATTTCCCAATAAAAAATAAACAAAACCTTTTGCAGAATTGTGTGTTCTTTAAAAAAAATATAAATAAAAATATAATTTATGATGAAATTTGTTGTGAGCAACGAGAGAAAAAGATAAACAAAAACTTAATCATTAAGCAGCCACACAAAAATTCTACTCATGCACGCCAACTCACGATAATTCTTTTATGACCATTTTCATTCACGATTACTTAAGTGAAATGAAAAATTTAAACAAGTTTTGGAAATAAGAAGCTAATTTTCAGTCTGATTATGTATTACAAAAATGAATATTGTTGAAACTTTAAATGGCACTTGTTAATTCTAACAACTTTTAAGTACCTTTTCTGCCTTTATCACTGTGGCTGCCAAATGAATGCCATTCACAAGTGAAAGTTAACCTGAGAAGGAAAACTATTGAAAACTATTATTGCTGGCATTTAGTTAATTAAAACTTTATTTAATTTCAAACTAAAATTTAACTAACGCCACCAACAAAATATTCTATATTATTGTTTTATTTCTAATGCATTATAACAACAACAAAACGAATTTAAATACACGCAAGTAACAGTGTGTAAGAGTATAAGTATGTAAATCTAGTTAAGTGAAGTAGTGGGGTGGCAAAGAATTAAAAATAAGAAAAAAAAGTTAAGTACTACATATAATTTGAAATAAAGATGTTATCGGCTCTAAATGGGTTAAGCGTTTTAAAAAAAATTTAGTTTTCCCATAAAAATCTCTTCAAAAGCTTTTAAATGATACCAATATTGATATTTTAAAAAATATGGTGCACAATCATATTTTCTATGAAAGGTTCAGAGACCCATTACACGGAAAATATGGGCGAGCGCCAATTTTTTCACTTGATGTGTTTTTGTATAATTTTTAATTTTCTATATTTTTTTTATTGAATTTACTTTATTTTTCAATATGATATTGAAAAATTAGAGGCAGACGTGGTGTTTTGTCCGCTGCCTCGAAGGACATGGACCGATCTTGCTGATTTTCAATTGCAACTCTTTCTTGCAATTCTTAGCAACTTGTGTATGCATAAGAACTCAGAATATGTACACTTTATAGGGTCGGAAATTGATATTGTACAATTTACAAACGGAATGACAAACATTATAATGATGTGTCAAAAAATATTGTCACGATTTCATATTGATGCAGAAAATTTGAAAAAAATTGTTTTCGGAGCAGAATATTAAAATTTTTTTTAAGATTTGAAATCAATAGAAATGCTTTTTAATGCATAAACTCCACAAAATAGGGTTAAGTGTGGAATAGTTAATCGGAAATGTAAATCCACAATTGTTTATAATCCGATCCCGCAAACAGATGGAGAAATTTTCTCCAAATACTTTAAGGGTTGCAAACAGTCATCTTTTTGAAGCCGAGTACGGTCCACATCAACATCATCTAATGAAGGTAGAAAGAAAATAAGTACAATGCCATGATCAGAAAGATCCCTTCCAAAGAACAACAAGTTGTTAAACACCGAAATACAGCAATTTTAAACAAAAATAAGTCGATTTCAATTTTGTAAAATTCTAAAAACAGTCGACTCAACGAATAGACTTTACAAAGTTGTATTGCCAGAGGCTTACGAAATATTTGAATAGTTTCACAAAAATCGCTTACGTTGAAAAGTATGAAAAAGCTTTCACAATCAGTGTTCGAAAAAAAACTGTACACAAACCATAGCGTACGGCACTGATAAAATACTTTAAAATTCCATTTTATTGTTTGTGAACTTGTATGTGTACCGATTACGTACACAACGTCTACAAAAAGAAGAACGCAAACTCTAACAAAACGTACTGAACAAAGTTCACAAACACTATTTTTTAGTGTTTGTGTACAAAGTACGCTAAAATGATCAGTACAAAACGAAAAAATTGGGTTTTAGTGAACTTTTTTGCGTACACTAACATTTTTTTAGTGTACGCGAGATTTTTAATTTGTTGTTGTTTGTAATAATAGAAATATTTCGCCTATTATGAATAATAATAATAAATGTCGTTTAGTGAAATGCGAATATATGTTCTATATATTCTAAAAATTATTATTTTTCTATTTGTAGTATTTTTGAAAAATTTTATCATACCTACTTAAAGTGTTCAAAATGACTCAGCTAGACTTTTGCATGTTTTTAAAAAAACTATCTGAGAATAAATGTAAAATTTCAACACTTGAAAGAAAATGTTGTGAATTTTTTTTTATTGTAAAAGGATAGTGAAAATTTCATCAGGTAAAAAAGAACATTATGGAAATTTTACACATTAAAACGTATGCAAATTTTTTTGTGACCGATTGGCGAAACAGTGTAAAATAAAAAATAAGCCGTTAAAAAAATGGATTTGTGAAGCAACAGGTACCGGAATTATCTAATTAACCCTTAATACTCATCATAAAAAATTGAAATTGATTTCCTAAATGTCTCTTTTTTTAATCTTTATTTAAAAATACTACAAATAAAAAAAATTAATTTTTAGAATATATAGGACATTTATTTGCATTTCACTAAACGACATTTGTTATTATTCATAATAGGCGAAATATTTCTATTATTACAAACAACAACAAATAAAAAACCTCGCGTACACTAAAAAAATGTTAGTGTACGCAAAAAAGTTCACTAAAACGCAATTTTTTCGTTTTGTACTGATCATTTTAGCGTACTTTGTTCAGTACGTTTTGTGTACATGTTCGTAAACACTTAAAGAGAAACGAAGTGTTTTGTTCTTGTTGTAGTGAATGTGTTTGCGTTCTTTGTATATGACGATCAGTACAGTATATAAACGTCGCGTACTTTAGAGTTTTTTTTCGAACACTGTTCACAATACTTAAATCACAGTTAATAATGCATATGGAATGTTTAAATTGCAATCCATATGTAATTTTTTGTGTATGTCAAAATCTATGTTTAACAGACGGTTTATATTTATCATGTTTAAACTTGCATATGTTACGTATATACGACATAACCTATAATTGTTGAAGAGAAAACTAAGATGCTTAAAACAGTGATGTCAACGGTTCATTTTTTAAGCAATAACAATTTAGAAAGAACAACGACAAGCACTTTTACTTATTATTATTTATATCAAAATTTCTATATATTAAATTTGCCATAATATAAAATTGCACTTGGGATGTACTTATTGTAAGAACACGTCACACGCTGAAAACTGCACTTTCAATTCAGGTACTTGGCGTAATTTGCATGAAGTACATGTTACAAACTTAAAATAAAGGCTTCTTGTTTATTTTTACATTTATGGTTGTTGGTTGCCCTAATAAAACAATTAACATACAAGTCTTGCTTATTGTACACGCAAAATAATAATATGTATGCAAGTGTTATTTATAAGTTGTAAAATAGACAAACATTTTAAAAATGTGCATTGAATAAAAAATTGTGGTAACCAAATTCGTATTTGCCGAACTTTCCAACTTTTCGCTACCCGTAAGGGGCATTGTATTAAAAAAAAAACACAGCACGCAGGAAAATTTTAAGCTCATTCTGCTATTTGTTAGTAATTTCTAAATTGGAAGGTTCACCATTATTATTTTTTCTTTTACGTATGTATGTACATAAGAAAACTTAAAACAATTTTCAAATACTCGTCGTATAAAACAAAGTGGGCCAAATTTTTGGAGTACATTTCCGCTAAAATAAAATATGAATTATTAGTTAGTAATAAGGGCAATCAGCCATAAAATAAAACTAAATACTAAATCTTAATATTTCTTTTGTGTCATTTTTTTTTTCTAATACATCAAGCACTTGGTCAATTTTTAAAATAAAAATATTGATAATTATCTTTAATTTTTTCAATATTTCGCCATAGCGTTGAGTGGCATCTTTAAGAAACAGAAAACAAAAATATTAATAATTAGTTTTTACAAACATATTATAAAAAAGGTTCAAGGCTTTATGTTTTTTCTGTCGTATTTAAAAAGTTTTTGGAAATGCTCAAAAATAATTTTTTAGCCTACGATCAATTAATATACACCTGTCCCTCGTTTTACACGCTACTCGTTTTGCACGTTTTCGATCTTACAAGTTTTTTAAAATAAAAATTTAAAAAAAATATGTTAAGAATGTCTAATTTTGTATACAAGCGAATTTATTTCTACTTAATTATATATAAATCTGGCAACACTTTGACGTACACCTCTTGTACTCTCATGAACTTATCGAAAAAACACAGAAAATAGGAATTCCCCTTTTACTGTTCAAAGCAAAATTTTATGTGTCCAAATACAGATAAGTTAATTGATTTTAAACAACAAAACGAATATCATTTTTCATAAATTCGTATTAATTCTTACAAATTTTTAACTGTTTAATATCGTAAATTATTTAAAGTTTCGTTTTACACGGTTCTTTTTATACAAAAAGTATTTTTTCGAGTTAAACGGTTTTATCAGAAAGGTATCTACCGTGTAAAACGGGGGATAGGTGTACATAAATTCCCTACAAAAGTTAAAAAAATATTTTATATTATTATCAGAAATCTAACTTTTATTGTAAAAATATTTTGAGGGGAAATTTTAAAAGTGAAAGTTAGCTTCACTGAAAACATCTGTTGTCATATGGTTTTACATATCAAAATAGAGCGTGCTCTAAATAAAAAACTGACACATGTTATAACACATTGGAAAATAACATGTGTTTACTCGGTGTGTATTGATTTACATATGGAAAAGCTGACATTCCATACGACTTGTACACGTCGTCTAAACACAGCATAACTAACGGGCCTTAGCTACACATAAATTTGAGCACAAGATAGTAATCTCTACCAAAAAAAAAAGAGTTTTAAAATGGAATTAAATTCTTTATTATTGTTTTATGTATTTAATTTTATTGCTAAAAAATTGCTCTTATTTTTTCTATAATTTTTAATATTTACAAAAATATTTTCATCTGATACCACTACAAATTGTTGTTGCTTTCTTTGTTAATAAACGAACATAAATTTTAACTTGAAAATAATTAAATATTTGTAACCCTTTTAAGAAAATTCCTACAGAGTTTCTTGCCAACATTTTCAGATTAATAATAAAAAACACAAAACAAACAAAATTTTTTTTTGTTTGGTTTATTTTATCTCTTTAATATTTGAATAGATATTTTATCTTTTCTGTGGGCAGCAAAATAAAAGGCAAAGGAAAAAGTTATGTTTACCCTAATTTAAAATAATGAATTTATTGTTTGCTGCTTGTTCTGCCTGCCCAACAACAAAACAGAGATAATTAAAAAATTAATTTTATGAAATTATTTTAATTTTTCTTACTTTTACTACGTATGAGTACGTCGGCATTCAAATAAATTTGTACAAAAATGTTTTAAGGGCAAAAAATCTTGCGCCTGCTTCCTTTCTCCATAAGAGATAAGCGAGTTGGGTAAAGGGTAAGAAAAAATAAAAAAACACATTAAGAAAAACAAATATAATGGCAGGTGTTAATTACAATACATTTTTCTTTTGTTTGTTGTTATTGTTTTTTTATTCGAGTTGCTTTTGTTTTAACTAATTTACACAACAGTCATATTTTGACATTGATAAAAAATAAAAAAATAGTCACGCACATTGAAAACACACAAGTGATCACTTGAATGCAAGACAAGTTGTTATGTACGTCTCACAGTAAATATTCTTCTTAATTAATGTTTAGTATGAGGAAAAGTCAATATGTCTATACAAAGCACATAATTTAGGAGGCACGAATAAACACATAAAAGAAAAAGGCAGGTTTCCTAAAATATTTCGATTTAGAAGACCACTGGGTAATTGTAGAAAATTTAACTATTCAGGTTTTAGACGAAAATGAAGCTAAACAAAAGAATAATTTTTTCGCTCTGGAAGTAGGAAATTTCTCCACTGTCTACTGCTCTGAAATACAAAGAAACTCGTGGCCACATGATTTAGTAAAAAAAAGCTGTCGTGCAGAGTAGGAAAGCAGAGATTAACTGAAATTTTGAGAACGATTAAATATCGTTTTTAAGGGGTTTTAACGCAGTTCTGAGGACTTTCTTCTCACTATGAAGTTGCCCATCACGATACCAGAAAAGTAAACAAATATCGACTCAAAATCAGGACCTGTATTTTTTCTGTTCATAGACTTTATGACATGCCTTCGAATATTTATTACATTTCAAAAATAATAATTAATAGACAAAAAACTTTGAAGATGTCACAAACTGCAATAAGCACAATTCTCTAAGCAAGTTTTAAGTTAAGATTTTCATTTCAGTTAATTATGTTTTTTATTTTGACCTTATTTTTGCACAGAAAAAAATTCCCTTGCTTTTCAATAAATTTATACAAAATATTACTTAAAGTCAACAATAAAGAGAATAGGGGCAAATGTTTCCTAATGTCATATAAAAGTTTTATGAAAATTTATTTGGTAACAAAGTTATTCATCTGACATGTAGACAATACAGTGTGACAAATATTTAAAATAATTTTTGCATCATTTTAATTCTGTCGTCAATAATATGTAGGGGGATATAATTACAGATAATAAATTATTTTAAAAAAATAAACCTTCATTTAAGCTGCCAGTCGATGTTACAGCATGTGTAAAGGAAAATGACATGAAAATATTAAATTTTTACCATTAAGTATGGATTAGAAAACACATCATATGCATATTCCAATTTGTGCCTTAAATTAAGCTGGAGTAGTTTCCCATTACAAATCTATATAACACACTCGACATGATGGGGAAGGCCCACAACGCCTTACCTTTGCTAAGGTAAAACACAAAAAAAATGAAAATTGTTTTAACAGATTATGATTTTTTCAGTACAAACACTGCATAGAATAAGGACAATCCATGAAAATGTACAGCTGGGATAATTCGTTATCAGTTTACAAAAGTTGTTTTAGTCTTATTAAAAATATTAATCCTTGAACCCAAATAACTGTATTTAAAGTGTAATAATGCGTTTTAAAGAACAAAATTTGTTAAAGTAAATTTGAAAACAAAAACTGACTTGTTAAATAATATTTGTGTTAACCAACCAGTTCAACATTTTTGGGTGCTGTGATTTTTCATATTTCAAGTCAAACAAAAATACATACATACATACATATATGAAAGTATTTTCTATCAAAATATTGTGTTTTAAAAATAAAAACTGCTAAAACAAATTTCCAGAATTCTGAAGATACGTTAACTACATTCATATCATGAACGTGGTTGAGCATGGAACACAAATACAATGTAAACAAACATGCCACAATCGTCATGTTTGAAACCAATACAGATTTTAAAATATTTTTACTAAAGAATATGAAGGCGAACACGACTGCAAGTGGATGTTTGTACGCAAGAAATAAAGTAAATATTTTTGCTCCGTGGGCAGATCACTTCAAAATGTCGTTTTTTTTTTCATTTTTTTTTGCTTTTTTCTTTTTTGTTGTTTTTATTGAAGTTCACGTGTAAATATATGTTGAGCATGTGTTTGTTGTTGTCCGTATAAAAAGCAATTTTTAGCTCAATTTACAACTTATTTGAGTTTCGTTCCCTTTTGTAAACATATACATACACTTTGTAAACAAACACACATATATATTTTTGAAATCATGTTCGTTTGAATAAATTGTTTATCATTCTATTAGATTTTAAAGCCACATTCTTTGAAAACCCCCGTTTTTTTAACAAATAATTTCTTAAATTTATTTTATAATTTTTACGCATTTAAACATCATAAAAAATCTATGTTACCGTTGCTTAAATACAATTGTGGTAAAAATTACCTTGATGGTAACATATTGCGGTATAGAAATGTTTTAACAACTTTTCAGTTCTTTCTTTTCTTCTTCTTGTATTTTTCAATTTTATTTGGTTGGCACTTGTTTCAGCATTTAGCGATTAGAAAAATGTTTTTAAAACGGTAAAACTTTACAAAGTGTAACAGCTGGAATGTAGGAACTTTTAATTTTATTATTATTAGTAAATTTGTGTTCAAATTTAAATTACCAGGACACAGAAGGGAAAGCAGATGTACAAACACACATGTTTAAGTGTGTACGCTTCATCCATCTTTTTTTTTTTTTCTTATATCCCAAACTTTTTAGCGTGACTTTTAATGCATGAGCTCTTATTTAATACTTGTCACCTTTAGAGTTTTATAAATTTTTAAACAGAACCTAAGCCGGAATAATAAATTGAAAACCAAAACATGTTCAATAAAGAAATTTGCTTTAAACACCAGCTGCTGCTTTGGAAATGAGGATACAAAATTTGTTTTAATAATAAAATAGATACAAACAAATATGTCATTCGAAAGAGATTAAATAAATTATTAATCACACAAAACTTAATACTAGATGTAGAATCTAACTTAAATGCTTTTAAAATTCGGATTAATTAAAACTGAGAATTCAAAAAAATTTGAAAATATTTTAGGGAAAATTTTCTTAAACATTTTTTTAAGCGTGTTAAAGAGTAAATTATAAAATTTGGACGTTTCAATTTTAGTACTTCGATATCGGCTGATAAGTTGGTTATTTTTTTATGTATAAATGAAATTTAGTAGCAAGTAGACAATATTGCAACGGATAAAAGCAGCTGTAGAAGAATATAAAAAAATAGCAGACATAAGATAAGTTACTATTTTGTGGTCTTTAGTTTGTTGTTTATAAAAAAATATAAAATATGGCAAACGTTTGAGATGAAACATTGATTTATTTTTGAGAGAGAATTATCCAATTGTGAACCCAACCGAAAAAACGTTTGATTATTGTCTTTTTTCTTAATTAATATAATTCAGCCTTGGTGCATCTTGGCAGTTCGTTCATAGTCTAAACATCGCGTTATTTGCGTGTTTCTGTTTTCTGATGATCAGAAATTAGTTAAGCTTTAACTTTGGCTGCGGATCAGTCAATTGCATTATAACAATAATTATTGTCCAACATTTAGCAAGAAAATCAAAAATGTTTACCCAGACACTTCATGGTCGAGACAGTGGAAATGGGCTAGTTAAACTAATTTCAAGCAATGCCTTACAGTTGGCGCGATGTGTCCTTGTCTTAATTAGTTTTTAGTTCCATTGACTGTTTTTAGAAAGTCATAAAAAGAACTTCGAAATTTTTGGCACAACAGAATTTTTTTTTATATTTTTGTTTAATTAAAAACCAAAATGCCTTTAGGCAAAAGCACAAAAGTTTCGATTGGGAGCAAATTTTTTTTTTAAATTTCGCAATTTTATTACATGAAAATTTTACAATACTCATACCTCTTGTATGTCTGGGCTGTAAAATAAAATATTTTTGAATTTTTAAAATTTTTTTTGTCACTGAATGGTCGCTTTACAAACTTAACTGCAATTCTGAAACAGTTCAAATAGAAATGGTTTATCAATATAAGACACTTGAGAAAAAAAATTGTTTTTTCAAAATAATTTCTTAAATAAACAAAAACTTAAAAAAAACGAATTTATGAACAAACATAAATTTATGAATTATAATTCTCATTAAAACTTTTGTTTAAAGTTTAAATATTTATGGGGCCTTCATATAAGTGTTATTGTTAAACTAGCGGTTCTTTTAAACAATAATGTTTCTTTAATGTATTATATAACATTTATATATTGTTTACAAAAAACTGAAATAATATATTTCGTTAAATACAAAAAAAAAAGATAATTCACTTCCTATTTCACTCAACATAAAAGGAAAGTAATTTTATATTCCTTTAGTCTTTAGTGCTTAAGTTGAAAGCTAAATGTCAGATTTTTATTGTCTAAAAGCAAAATAGAATAAAAACCCCCTCAGTGAAAACATTTATCTACATAAATAAATTTTGTAAGTCAAGATTAAATTTATTCTTTGAGAACTGTTTAAATAAAATTAACATTGTTAATACACACAAAGCATTTCCTCATCTTTATGTTCATCAAATATTTTACATAAAAAAAAGACAACAGTTTAAATCCTGCCAACTTTATAAAATATTTATAAAACAACTATAAAATAAAATGGAAAAACCAACCATTTTCAATGCCTTAAGCCTTAAGATGGAAACCTGCTGAAATGGTTTCTTTTAATTTCATATTTCCGGTACAAAACACAAAAAAAAACATCCAAACTCAAATGTTTATAACCTTTAATATTCTTTTATCCCAAATTAGCAATGCTGTAACTTAACCATTAATTTGAATTTTACGGGTTCATTCAATTCTCCTATTCTATATATTTAGAAGCTTAAATGTGGAATTTTTTTTTATGTTATTAAACATATTATTTCTCTCACATACAGTCATATTAAAAAAGGTTTAAATATTATGGATTTTCATCTAAATTCTATTCTAGGAGCCTCATTAAAATTTTGCAGCGCACGTACATTAAGGAATTTTAAATGGGTAATAATTTTCGTTATTTTTTGATATCAGGTACATGTGGGAAAACATATGCCTTAAACGTATGCGAGCACAGTAAAATGTTTAAATAAATCCCGTTTTTATGTTTAAAGAAAATGGGTAAGACAATTTTGGCTTTTTATTGTTTGCTCATTCAACATTTTGTTTTTGAAAGTGAGATAATTCTCTTATTTATGCAGCTAGTTTTCGCTAATTAGAAGCGCTTATTGACTTTCGTTTTTTTATAGCATTTAAATCATTTTGCCTTTTTAATTTTAATATCATTGAGTTTTAGGCAGTCAGTAATAGTTGCTCTAAATAAAATGCCGAATTACCGTATACACACTTTTTTTGAATTATTTATTGAATCATCGAAATTGGTCAAATTTACAACACAAAGTAACTGTTTTCAGGGCCACAACCATTAACTTCGTGTAACTTATATTGGATTTTGCTTTGATTAATATGCCTTTTAAATGCAAGTGCTTGAATACCACTCAGCATTATTTTCGTTCCGATTGTTAAATAAACTGGAAAGCCAATTTTCGCAAAAGTATAGAACTTGCATTTCTAACCTTGGAATTTTGGTTCTCACTTCAATGTGCTTATAATACCATTTTGTAATGTTCTGTTAATAGAATATCGATTTCCGAGTTCCAAGAAAATTTTATTTTTCATATCTTTTTTTTTAATTTAAATTTAAGATAATAATAACAAAAGCAACCCCTCTTTGATGGGTCTAGATACTAAGAGAACTAAAAAGTTGATCAAAATTAGATAAATTTTTATTGCCATCTCTTATAACACAAGCAACTGTATTACAAGTGGTTGACAACCAGCCGAAGAAAATTATTTTAAAAAAAAAACTTCATCACTAACACTTGAAAACAAAGTTCTCTAGCTATTCTTGCTCATCCCAAATACATTTTTCTTAATATTTGTTTATATCAATCATACGTCTGCGTCATGAGCAGCAAAACATTACGCTTTCCAATATTTTAGGAATTGGCACATGAGACAAAAATATAATTTTTGAAAAATAACTGGCTTTTCGCTCTTCTAAGTGCTTGAATACACTAATCGAACAATTGCGAGCTAATCAATCAACAAGTTTTTCTGAAACATTTATTCTCACATCGTTTTATTACGAATTAAAAAAAAGAGGTTATCAATTCGTCTGAACTCAGTCATTTCTGAACCGATTTTAAAAAAAATTTTTCCTTTTAATTTATAATTTAAAAACTTAAAGGATGACTCTAAACAAAAAAACATGCATTATTATTAAAAAAAAACTTCGTATTATTACAGCACCCAATAGCATAAAGTAATACAAAATTAATGTCAAAATTAAAGAGTGTCCCCAAAGCTGATATTATTTGAGTTTTATTGTTCTGCCTTTTGAATAAACGCTTGAAAAATGGGCAGTATATCGATTACTATGATCGTTATAATAACAAATATAAGTATTCAAACTTATCCGCTATAACATTAAGTATAACAATTAGATTTGGAAATTAAAGGGTGACCCAATAGTAGATGTTATTTGTTGTCTTTGCCTTAACCTTAACACGATTTAATAGCAAAAATTTTTTAAGAACGTATGTTACTAATGCCACTATAACAGAAAGTATAAATTTTGGATTTGAAAATTCAAGAGTGTCCCAATAGATTATGCAAATTGATGTATGTATTACACCTTTCAACCGTTATAAACACATTTAACATCTTTTTTGAAGTATTTTTTTTTTGCAAGAATTATGCTCACGAGCAAAATCAAATCCAAACTAAAATAAAAAATTTAATTATAAAAACTTTCAATTTTTAGTATTTATTTTTGCTGAATTTAATTGCAATATTTTTAATATAAATTTTAAAATTTGTAATTTTTGTGATTTTTATTAAAAATTTGATTTGGCAAAGCTTAAGTTTAATTCCAAAAAATATTATTTTTTATCTTTGGCTGTGAAACTAACCACTGTGCAGTGGTTCTAGATAAAAGGCAACAGCTGTATTAGTCAAACAAGCAATTAAACAAGAAGCAAATTTGAAGTTAAAACAAAAAGCAGAAAAAGAATGGGTTTATACAATTGTTAATTAACAACAACAAAAGTACTTTTTGTAACGGTTTAATAATGCCTCTTTCTAAATATTTTATGATTTTTTGCCACCGCTCCTGCTCTACTGTAGATGTGGCTGTGGCTGTTACTGCTGTTGTTATTATTTCTCTTTTTGTGCTTTCTATTTTTATGCCATGGAATTAGATTGAGTTCTATGGAATGGAAAAAAAGAAAAAAAAAATACAAAACACACTGCTTCAGATGTGAAAATTGTAGAAATTAAAATAAACATCAGCAGCAACAAAATGAAATGAAAGACAACAACAACAATAACACTAATAGCTGATTCCATATTAACCATGTTGCTGCAAATTTAATTATACTACATTTCTTCTTTATCCTTTTCTGTGTAGTTTAAATACGTTTGTGTATGTATACCTGGGCGTTAGCAATTTACATTAAATCCTTTACGTACACTGCATCTTATTTAAGTGCCAGCATCTTCTTTCTGATCTTCCAACTCTTGGTTTTAATTGTTATTTATTTTTTCAAAAGAAGTAAAAATTTTAAAATTTGTTATACTGTTGTTTCTGGTTTGATGGCAAATTTGAAGCGTGTATATACTTTAGCACGTAAATTAAGGATTGTATGTAAAATGCAAACAAAAATAGAATTATTTCATCCCCTTTAAAAACTATTAAAAACAAATGTGTTTTTCTTTAGCCATCGTTTTTTATCTGTGTTTAATGATAATAATTTTATAGACTTTATTTGCATTTTTAGTTGCTTTTGTAGTTTTTGTAACAACATTTACTATTTTCCACAACATGCTACATAAAGTTCTGTAGTGTGTGTGTGCGTTGGTGTGTGTGTGTGTACAAATAAACTTTAATTAAGCTGGTATTATTGCTGTTTTATTGAATTAAAGCAAAATGTAGCAGCAACAATGATAAATGTCATAATAAGCAAAACGTTTTTAAAGACAATGAACATTTATCTACCACTCGAAAAAGAAATAAAATTCAAAAACATAAACTTGTTCGTTCAGTGGCCGTAATAATAAAACAGTGTAAAATAATTTGTCTACTTTAAATTTGACCACAATTATGACAAATTATTTTGAGATTTTTCCCAAAATATATTTACGTAATCAAACTTGACATGAATACTTTTAAGCTTATCATCGTTGAAGACAATTTGCTTTAGGAACTTTATTAACAAAAAGGTTTGAAGCAAAATTGTTGTGGCGAGACGAAAGTTACACGAAAATAATAAACTTGGTAGTTAATGCAATGGTTTTTAAAGTGGCGGTAAGGAATAATCTTAACCTAATTACCAAATAAGTTTTGTGAAGTTTTTTGTTACGAGTATTCTTTTGGATGGGCGGGAAACAGAAATTTATTTAAGCGCAAAGTACCCAGAGCTCTTATGTAATAAAAGGTTAAATTCACACTTTTATCACTTTAAGCAATTTAAACTAAAGCAATTGATGTAACAATAAAGCAACCAGGATATTTGTATTAAATAATTCTACGTTGCTTCACAACCACTTATCTGAAGTAATATTAAAAATTAAAAATATTATTTTAAAGTAAAAGCTTAAAATTGAGAAATTGTAAATGAAAAGTAAGAAAACATAAATAAACAAACATAATTCATTTTTTTCCCTTTTAAACAAATTAAAACACTTGGTAATAATGTTTATGTCTGTGCAAAAATGTTGTCGTTGCAAATCTTGTAAGTAAAATGTCAACAAAATGTTCAACTTATAAAATGGAATATAAAGATAATTGCTACTTATGTATATCATGTAGTCATGACAAGAAAGAATTGTTAAAGTAGCTTAACGATGAGATGATTTGAGAACTTTTCATAAGCGTTAGGAGTACATTATTAGATTGCAGTGATAGAAACAGCAATTTCATACAAACACAAATGAAAACGTGTACAACGTCATTTACTGGATGGATTTCAACAAAATTTTGTCAGCAGGTCCCTAAGAAACTTGATTCCAATATAGAATACTTTTTTTTCGTAAAAATAAGTCATTTCGTAGAGAAAATAGAAATACAAACGTAAAGGCACCGTTATAATGGTACTAAAACAGTTGTCTGCACAGTTTATTTTTGCAAATGGAAAAAATTCAACACTGTCTACAGAATTCTGGAATAAACAGTTTTTAAACTTTTTCTAAATTTAATTTTTAAGAACATTAGAAATAACATGCAGATGCATTCGTGGGGATTGATAGTAACAAATATTATAAATACAGCTAAAAATTTCTCGCCTTAAGATTTCGACTACAAATAATAAAAGAACAATAGTTAGAATTAAAGGGTGACCCATATATGGTACTAATACTTAGAATTATACACGCAATTATTTGTTTTATTTTTTTTTTTTTTTTTAATATATAAAAATATAGGATTCTGAAAAATATTAACTGTTAAAAAACGGATGGCAATCGAATTATTATTACAAGTTTTACTATTTTTACAGAATGTAGGAAATATTTTTATGCTGTTAATAAACAAATGCATATCCATCAATCATCAATAAATTAAGCCAAACAGTTTATGGCACCTGATCGCTATAAATGTATGTTTGTCTACTACTACTACTAATTAAACTACTACATAGTATTCAGAAAATTTTTTTGAATAATAATTGTTAATATATCTTCTACGAGTATCTATCTATATCTATCTATATTTTATATATACTTATAAAAATAAGCTGCCCTATGTTCGTGATTTTATAACTCGAGAACCACTCAACCAATTTTCAAACGAGTACATGCGTTGGAAAGGTCTACCTTTACTGATGGTTTATAAAAAAAAAACTTATTTAACTTCTGTGTGTTTACTTATTGTCATTTAAGATTGCAGTGCGAGCATTAACAATCAACAATGCGGCGACGAAGACGTTCATAAAAAAACTTACTTGGAAGAGTTGTCGTGGTATGAGTATTCTCATGGGCGTAACGAAGCGCCCGGGAACGACTATTATATATACATATTAAATTGTTTTCAGTGCGTTGTGACTTTTTTTAGGGTTTCTTCGTATGGTCGCGTAGAAAGTTTATCTAAAGTTTGCACGAATTCTTCGTGAAATATGACTAAAACGGGCATTTACCCTTAAAAAAAATTAAAATAGAAATAGATATTCCTTCAAAAGTTCCAAGAGGGTATGCTTATTAAAAAAAAATGATGATAAGGAGGGGTAAGTGGGGGAGCGGAAAAATGCCGTAATTGATTTTAACAAAAAACAATTTTAAGAATATTTGAAAGATGAGTAAGACCTTTTCATAAGGTCCAATAGCAGAAGGAAATCTGTTCTAATCAAATAAAAAACTCGCTTGGAAGAGTGGTTATGGTACGATTATTCTCATTTGGGTATCGAAGCGCCCCGGTTTATAGTTTTGTTTTAAATTTATTTTTTCTAAAACAGTTTTACACAATTAAATATGCTTCCGTTCATTATTACTACTCACCAATACGTTTTGATAATAACAGGGTAATTAGTTTAAAAATTTAAGCATCTTATAAAATTTGCTATAAAATTGAATGTCTTTAAAAAAACTCTTTAGAAATCAATGCTTTTCATCACTTATAATAATTTTCTTTTTATTAGAAATAATTAGATTTCTTCAGCCACCATTATTGCCAATTATGACATCTTTACACTTCCAGATATAAAAAAAAAATTTTGTGTTTTATGTTGACATTGAACACAGTCGCAAAATTGAAGCGTCATTAATTTAAAAGGAAATTTACTTTCAATTAGAATTGTGCATGAAAGTCAATTTAGTTGTCTTTTGGCAAGAAGTGTAGATGCGTAGAAAATTGCTTTTCCAAAAGAGTTGTTAAATTAAGTACAATGAAATTAACGATTTGGAAGAATATTTTGTTCTCTTAAGTCTTTTACTTCCTTCTTCATACTGCCAAGCATACGTCAATTAACAGAAATAAAAGTCAAAATTGAGGAAAAGAAATAAGGAAATAAAATTTTTGATTCAAAGAATTTGACCCCAAAATTGAATAATAAGTGAATAAAAAAAATAATAGTTTTCCTTTAACATTTCGAACTGGCAATTTGTATTCATTCTTTAAAAAAAGTTATACATTTGCAGTAATAATTTTAAATAAAGTGATTTAGTAATTCAACAGCCATCACACAAATGTCACAAAGATAGAATAAGAATTTGAAAACATTCAATATAAAAGAAAAAAAAAAATATGTTTAATAAGTATTAAATTCCATTCAATCATTCATTCATACATACGTAAATTGATACATACTAAAATGAAAAATATCTTTTACTTGAAATAAATCAAAAAATATTATGCTCACAATCTTTAAATCAACAATAGCGAACGGCTATGATCCGTCTGTTGAACTTTTTCCATTTAATAAAATACCTATAAATATTCGTTTGATTTATACAATTACTTCGTGCTTTGAGTGAGTGAGGGTGTGACCATAACCAAGTCTACCCAGGAGGGCATGACATGTGATACTTAAATTAATGCCATTTTAATTAATTTGTTTACACATTTTTATAACTTACAATCATATATTTCTATTTTTATTCCTAGAATTAGTTTTCATTGATCCTTTCCTATTAATAAAAATACGAGGATAGCTCAATATTTCATTAAAATGCAAAGCTTTTAACTTATTAGGACGCCTGTTAAGTAAAAAGTACTCAAATCAAAAATAAAACACGAGATTAATAGAATATTTAAACCAATGTTTTATAATAAGAAAGTGTATTTTCAAATTTATCTAGACTTATGGACTTATCCTCGTATTTCGAAATTTTTTTTATTTCGCCAAACAAACATTTAAAGCAGAAAATGGTTTGCTGTTATCTTTCCAACCCATTGCTATTTTCTTGACATTTCTCTATAACCTTGGCAGCAGTTAGTGTTAAGTTGACTCTAGCGCTTACCACCATTTCTAAGTAGGACGCCAAAAAGCAATTAAACACATAAATAACTGTATTAACTATTATGTGTTTACAAAAACAAATATCGATAAAAATATTTTAACATTCCAAACATATGCATTCAACAAGCATCACCTACTCATTTGAACAGCCCACCAATTAAACTGCAGAAAACCATAAAATATAAAAGCAAATGTTCTGTCTCGCAATCATTAACGATTTATTTCAACGTGTGTGTGTCTACCCTGAGAAAAAGTGAAACTAGACTAGAACAGCAATTTGCTATAATCTATTTTTATATCCCCAAAATACACATTCATTACCAGTTACAACAACAATCACGTTATGAATAACGAACATATTTTATGATTAAAGCAAAATCGACGAAAACGAAAATAACACCAATAATAAAACAGACATTAAAATTACGCAATGAAAGTAAAGAGCAAAAAAAAAAAGAAAAATTGGTTACATTCTTGAGCCAGTAAACTACGGCGAGACTATAAAGAAAATTTTGTAAATAAAAATTATTATCGCTGTATAATACCTGATACCTGTATGAATCGTTAATCTGCTAAATTTATATGTAAATGGAAGGGGCAAAATAATCTTTAAATCAAAGAAATGAAAAAGGAAATTACCAACAAGGTACTTAAAAAAGCATACACATCCACACATATGAAATGGACAGCAATAAAAAAAACTAAACGAATTGTAAATCAAATATGAAGCAAAAAAAAAAAAACAAATAAAGCTATTTAACACACACGTATTTGTATTGATAAAACGATTTTTTCAGTTTCCGTTTTTTTTTTTTCGTTGGAAAATATTTCTATATGGAATTACTTATTTATGATACCCAAACGTCCCCTACAATCTTGTTTTTTGGAGTTTTTTTTAACTGTTCTTTTTATTTATGTGGGTGTTGCAAAAGAAAAAAAAGTTATGTATTGACCCTTGTCTGCAGTACTCGTATCATAAATATTTGTACAAATATGTTCTCCTTGTATTTAAATGACTCGTTACACGCATACAGTGTCGGACAATATGCCGTAGTACATTTCTTTAACAAAATTTTAAATCAGTTTATATCATGCAATATCATTTCTTTCACACACAGGCCACCACTCATACATTTTGATTTTATTATAAAATAATTTATGAAAAAAGGTTCCGTTTTTTACAATTTATTTAAACATTATTTTCTATACTCCCTCTAAAAGCTTTCTGTTAAATAGAAAACACAATTTTAGCTTGAGGTTATTTTGTGGAGAAATTATTTGTTACAAAAGTATAAAATATATTTTGTTGTTACGCTTAATAAATTTGTTTTATTTTTTCAATTTTAAAGCATTTTTAGAAATTTATTCATTGGACTTGTGAACTTCAAAGAACAACTTTAAATAATAATGGTAGTCTTGCTAAATAAAATGGCCGTTGTCATATTTTACAATAATATGAATGTAAAGATTTAAAAATATTGATTCTAAAAAAGATAGGCACCTTAAGATGGACAGAAAGTTTTAAATCTAGTTTAAAAACAGAAGCTAAAAATTCTTTTTAAATTTAAGATCAAAACTTATAAATAATATTATTTACATAATTATTTTCATTAAATTTTAGCTTTTTTTGGAAAATGTTTGAGTTAGTTTACACTTATGGACAGAATTTTCTTCTTTTTTGGCACGAATCATGATACACATGTAAGAACGTTGCTACGTCACATTTTCTACTTAAATGTAAAGCAATTAAAATTTTTGAAATCGGATAATATTTATGAAATTTGTATTGGCCCACTGTAGCTTCGTGCTTGCTTAAGCTGCGAGGCTAGCGAGACACTTTTTAGAAAGCCTGACTTCTCCTCTAAAGATATTCCATTTTAAAAGTTCCAGATTTATTACCATTTATTTTGCGAAAGTTTCCACTGTGCCGTGTTCTGAACTATAATAAAAAACAACATGTCGTTCTTTTCTTGTATTTTCTTTTTTCTTTTTTTTTTTTTTGTGAAATATTTTGCACTAAAATTTTTAGTTGAGGACATTTCCATTATTTTTGAGTATAAGCAGAACAGAAGAAATTTTAGCTGAATGTATGTTAGAAACTAAATTAGAATTAGGAGTATAAACATTTGTAAGTAATAGGGGCAAGTCCGAAACTGACACTTTAAACAATTTAACTTTTACGGTTAATAAAATATGAAATAATATTAATAACAAGAACTTAAAACAACGTCCTGAGTATTGAGATGATAAAACTGTAATTAAAGTGAATATTTCAACTTTATTTAAGACTCAATCCTGGCAACTGATTAACATATCCCTTTTAATAAAGTGTTGAGTATGAATTATAAATTGAGGAAAAAAACAAAAAAAAAAAACAACATGTTGTCGTATTTTTGGTACATGAAAGACGTAATATTTTTAATTAATAAGATATTAATTTTACTCCACTGAGAACAACACATGTTGGCAACAGACGAAATATTTTCACAGAATTTCTTTGACACACATTCAAATAACTATATGTATGTATGTATCTTTTATATACATGTCATTATATAAGCATATAGTTTTATTTAAATTACACTGACGTGTTTTGGCATATCATCATATGATTTTAGCAAATTCAAATGAAAGTGTTTATGTACTTCGTACATATTTAATATATGTGTATGTGTGTTCCTTTCAATGTATGTGTGGTGTCAATAACAGAGTAAGACTTTTTATTTTATTTCTGCTTCTTTTCTTTTTACTTTTCATCTTCATCTTTGTCTTCGTCTTCAGCTTTATATTAATATTGTTTTAACTTGTAAAATATTATCTTTATTAATACACACAACACATAAAATGTCTAGAAAAACATCTTTATTACGGCCATTCTTTTATGAAAATGGAGCCAAAAATAATGAATTTAAACCAGACTATTGGTGTGTTGCCATTGTCAGAGAATCAAAATTAATTTAAACTTACCAAAAAGATAATGTTCATGACCAGTGAAGAGGCAAACGTCAGCTTCAATAATAATGTTGTGCTGTAACGAAAGCAAAATTATTTTTATAATAATCATCACTTTCAAAATGGTTTGCAATAATTTTTAAGAATTATTTTCAAAGTTATTAAAAATGCTGAAATACAGAATTATAAAACATTTATATCGGGTTTGTTTTTTCTAAGCCTGATACAATTTTAAATTGCAAAAAATAACAAAAAATATTAAATTGTAATGAAGAATTTTTTATACGAAGATCAGAACATGGTATTAAGATTTAAAAATAACTTCAGGCATATGGCTCGTGACGAAGCACATTCTGGTACAATTTTTCAAGTACTGCTGATCGTGTATCAGGAATAACACGAACAATGCTGGCTTCCAAAATGTCAATTGTTGCAAGTTTATCAGCATAAACCAGTGACTTCACGTGGCTCCAGAAGAAATAATCGAGAGGTGTAAAATCGCACTACCTTGGAGGTCAATTGACAAGCCCATTACTCGAAATCAACTTATCGCCAAATTTTGATTTCAATAACTCAATAGTTGCGGTCGCGGCATGGCACGTAGCGTCATCTTGTTGAAACCAAATTTCGTACGAATCAATGTCATCCCTATTTTTTAACAAAAAATTATTAACCAAGTAAGATCCGGCTTCATTTTTAAGAAATAAGGTCCAATGATACCACCGGGGTGTAAACTACTCCAAACAGTGTATTTTCTGGATGCAATGAAGTGTGTAGGGTATATTGTACATTGGTCTCACTCCATTTGCGGCAATTTTGCTTATTAACAAACCCGTTAAGCCAAAATGAGCCTTATCGCTATTTGGCGATAAAACAAAAGGTCAGTTACTAACTGCTATTGAGGCCAATTAATTTCTCTGTCTCCGCACTATTAGCTTTTTTGATTAGAGTTACTTCACTAATCTAGATTTACATAGATGGTAAAAGGTATATAAGATTCGGCATAGCCGAATATAGCGCTCTTGTTAAGAATATTTTTTCCTATTTATTTAAATACAATCAACCGACTATCTTTTGTAATTCATACACACGTATCTACATTAAGAAGAGCAAAACAACGTAATGTCATTTATCCAAGGGAATAAAGCTCCATTATTATTTAAATATTATTTTGTACGAAGGATGATTGTCGTTGTTTTTGTGTAAACGCAACTAAAAAAAACATTTCAATATTATAAACTGTTTGTGTAAAAATTACAAATACCTTTGAGTGCCACACGGTTGAACCGATATTTTGTTAATGCAAACATTATTTTAAAATACTGATTCGGTATAAAAAATTCTAGTAAGAGGTTATAAATTGCGAATTGGTATATTTACGGTACAGTTACAATTAAAATTGCTTATTGCAAATCATCTAATCCTTTAACATATTTTCATACCTTTTCTGAAAAATATTATTTTATAAGCTTTAAAGGTGCTATAGCTTTACAAAACGGTACATTTTTTATATCAATAAATTTAAAAATATCACGAAAATATTATTTATATATATATATATATATATATATATATGCAAAACAAAACACACACACACACAATTATAGACATGACGTTTAAAAAATCCCAAAATAGGAAAATCTTCCATTCAAATTTTTAATATTTTGTGAATCATAATAAAAATTTGGTTTATTTGTCAATTAATTATTTATTCAAATAAAATATGATCGTGTTTTATCATGCATAAATTTTTTTTTTCTTTTTTAAATACAATTGTTGTTGTTATATTAAACAAATTTTAACTTTTTTAGTTTTAATAATTTGCAGCTATTTTGTGGATTTTTCTCTTTTTTCAGGGTCTGAATTAAATGAAAGTAACATTTTTAAAAGCTGTTAAAAACTAATGACATGGCTCGTTTCATTTCAATGTCAAAATTAAGCTGAGCAACCACAAAACTATTTTTAAATAACAATAGATTCAGTTTGGCTGTAACAGCGAAAATGCATTAATTTTTTATTTCATCGTTCTTCGTTATACATTTTTAATCGTTTTTTACTGAAAGAAAAAATAAAATAGAGGGGAAAATAGGAAAATAGAAATCGTGTATTGTTTTTGATACAATTCCATTAGAGATGCAACATTTCTGATCAATTTAAGTAATTTTAAACGATATATTTTTTAACATCTCTCTGATATAACTTTTGCTTGTTTACAACAACTGATTTTTCTTTGCATTTCCTGTTGCGGATTGAAGACCAGGTAGGCTAGCGATCAGCTGGCTTCGCCGCCAACGGATAAATCATAATGTTAAATACATATGTATGTATACATACATTTAAATTTAAATATTTTGGTCAAATATTTCAGAGCCTATTAAATCACGTGCCTTGAAAAAATATAAAATAATCAATTGCCTATTAAAAATTTGCAACACAGCATTTTAAACTTTTTCTTTGGTTAAGATTTAAAAAGTTTCGTGATAATTTAAGTCAACGATGTAAAATTACAGGGAAGTACAGAAATCTGGGTACACAATATATACCATTCTTTAGGCGAAGTTTTGGCAGATTACTTTTCATAGGAGTTTTACGGACACAGAATTATAGAAGGATCATCCGCAATATAAAAATTTTTTCGTGAGAAACTATAGAAAAAGTAGAAGTTTCTCAATTGTACGTTTAAATGTTTTCCACTTATCATTGGCTCTTGGGAAGAGACATAGTGAAACACAAGTAAGAGTGCTATATTCGGCTATGTCGAATCTTATATACCCTTCACCATATATGCGAATCAAATTTAGTGCAGTAACTCCAATCAAAAAACAGTTATTGGGGTGACAGAGATTGAAAAAATAAGAAAACAAAAGAAAAAAAATGTCATCGGCTCTTAATGGGTTAAGCATTTTCTTTAATTTAAGTACTTCCGTAAAGATCTATTTTAAAGCTTTTAAATGACACCCATATTGATATTTTAGAAAATTCGAAAATTTAAGAGCTCCTTATATCCGGAAATATGGGCGAGTGCCAATTTTTTTGTTTAACTATCATTAATACATTTATAGTATTTACAATATTTACGTTTTCCGAGATCTTACTTAATTAAGTATTGCAACAAATATAAACTTAATTCATTGTGTAAAAATATCTATAATTAAGTATTTACATTAACGCAGTGTTAGGATAAAAGGTAGGGAAAAACCTAGTAAATTTGTGCCAGTTTTTTCACTCAATGTTAGTGTCTTATTTTTTTATTATTTATCGCCCCATATATTTATTTTTTTGATTGGAGTTAGTTTATTGTTCGAAACGATATTAAAAAATTAGTGGTAGGCGAGTTGTTTTGCCCCCTGTCTCAAAGGACAGGGACCGATCATGCTGATTTTCAATAGCACCTCTTTCAACACTATGTCTGATTGATTGGCGTATTTAATTTTTCTCTAGCTGATCTAGTGCCTCGGCAAACTTAATTTCAACACTAACATGGACTGACAAACGAACATCGCTCAATCGACTTCGAAATTATAAATGGAATGGCCGTTTTTCCACTTTTTGTAGTGAAGGGTATAATACAAAAAAAAAATACATTTCGAAAAGTATGGTATCTTGATAGGGTATATTACAGTCTATCCCTGTATAACGTTATAATATATACATATTTGTAATTTACAATAATTAATTAACAGAACATAACTTGAATAAGCTGAATACATCACAAAGAGCTTGAAGGGAGCATAAAGAGGCCTTGTTTTAGTTCAATGTTAACTAAATATCTACAATCTTCTGATTTTATCTAAAAGCCAGTTTAAATCCTTAAGGAAGTTGTGGTTGATTAGCAATCATTTGTATAATTTGGAAAATAAATTAAAATAAATCACCAACACAAGAGAGATGGAGAGATAGAAAAATTATAATAAACGACATTACAAATATTTAGATGATTCAAATAGAAATTATTTCAAACAATGTTTTCGTTAAAGACACAATCATTGTTAAACATAATTGCGAAGGAACTTCAGCTTATTCTAAGGGGAAATATAAAAATTAAAAGAATTACGTGAAACATACTGTTACAACTGTTAAGTAATTTGAAACGTAATAAAACTTGTTAAGCAATTTGTAATTATTATTAATTTAAGAATTTCGCTGAAAAGTGTTTTCAATGAAGGTGTACGTAAAAAAGATTATTAATGATTTTTGTTTCAATTTTCTTTTTTTTTGTTTCAATAGACAATCTTTATTTTATTTAAAGCAACTTATGAATCACAGACTTTTTTCTTATTCATCACTCCTCACGCAACATCGATTTCTACATAATTTATTTGTGATGTTATTTTGATTGTTACTTAAAACGGAAATGGATTAAATTATATCCGTTACAGTGGTCGTTGTTACAAATATATATGTATTGTAATTTGTTTATTGGGAGACTGAATTCGCTTGTTTAATCTTTTTATGGAGTAAAAAATTTTTGAAGTGTAAAAAAATAAATTCAAGTTTCCTGTACATGCGACACATTATTTTTAAATCTGTAATTAAACATTTTTATTCAATTTGTATTTTTCATATCTATATATGTATGTGTAATGTAAATAAAACTTATTTCTCTTTGTACAAATGAATAACAATATATGTATGTATGCATGTATGTATGTATATTTAGGTCAATTATCTTTATTTATTTGCATGCAGGCAGGCAGGCTTAAATTTAAATTTGCCATAAAAATTTATAGCAATAAGAATCATTGGCATTGTATTGAAGCAATAATTAGTGAAAGTAGGATGTACAAGAATAACATTTCATTCCAACCCATTCCGACTCACTTGACATGCTACAACATTGTGGTTTGTCGCATTGAAATTAATATCTTAAATAGATTGTTCATGGCGACAATACTCGTAATAGTAACAACCAAAAATAATTAAAAGAAAAAATCCTATTATATTTTGCGTTAATACAGAATAAGTAAAATGAATGTAATTTTATTCATTCATTATTTGAACCGTCATTCGATATTTGTTGGTATCTTAAATATAAGATAAACACGTATGTTTTTCTTTCCAACACGACCATTAATTTATTTGTGGTACGTGTTCATATAAATTGTGGGGATTTGTTCATATTTATAACTTAAATAACTTCAGGCAAAACAAATTTACAATTATTATACCTTTTGTTTTTGATACTTCTATTATTCGATTAAATATCTGTTTCTATTTGTTTTAAAGAATCATAACTTTAATTAAATGCAAAATATTACATTTTTACCTTTTTTTATTTAATTCATATTTTAATAAATTATTCATTCAAAAGTTTTTAAACAAAACAAGCAAAAAAGCTAAATGTCGTTCTGTATTTTGTTCGTTCTACTTTAATATTTTCGCCTTTATTTGTGTTTGTGTTACTGCCACTGCAGCAGGATTGTGGTGAATTTTAGATTCAATTAGTTTTTCGCATTATTGTTGTTTATTACTGAATAATTAATGTTGCATTAGTGACATTATTATGAATGCAGTCAATTTTCGTAACAAATTATTATTTATGATCAAAAGCAACAACACAGTTAAGGAAAAATTTAAATTTAATATGATGTTTTTATTTAACTAAACAATCTTAATTTGTTTAATTTCAAAGAAAGTTCTACGAAGGGCACTCTGTAGCTTGTGTTTTGACGGCAAGTAATTTTTTTCTAAATGCATAAGACTGGGAATAAAGTTTTTTAGTTGTTAAAAAAATACGCATTTGAAACTTTAACTCAATTAGTTTAAAACATATTAAACATAGTTTTTTTAACATTTTTTTTTCTTTGCTTGGGGGCGGTTTTCTCGTCTTTGGACAGGACAACACCTTTGACATTTCTCGGCAGGACTCTTACAGCTGACGAAGAACTTATTGATTTAAGAACAAACGTAGACAGATGAGGATTCATTGACTCTGCATCTGTACGCGTTACATTGAGGCGTAGATCAAATAAGAGATTCTGTGGTATAAACGGGATATCTGATCTTGTACTGAAAAGAAAGAGGGAGATTTCTGTTTAAATGAGCTATTGAGTTCTTTTTCCTAGCAAAGATAAATGACGTTATAATTGGCAAGGACATTTTAAAAAGAGTGAATCTGTACTTGACGGAACTGATGGACTACTTTACAAAATAGGATCCTAGCTTAAATATAGCGAAGATCGTGGTCATAATGTTTACGGGTATGCGAAAATATATTTACCCGAATTGTAGACCATACATAACTTGTTTGACTATTGGAAGAGAACTGCTTAGGACTTCTGACAAGCTCAAATACCGAGGTTTAACCTTCTATGAGAATTTTAAGAACTATCGAAGAACTAACATTAACAATATTCTTGAAAAAGCCAAACGCTTATACCCTTCATAACATAGTGTTTTGAAGAGTAGGGGAGGTCTCGATAGGATAGCATATCGCCAAATCTTTAGCCCTGTCATCTCCTATGCTCTTCATCAGACGAAGAGGCTTCGGCGTTGGAGAGAATGATTTTGATTGCTTGCCTTGGCTTGAAGCCTAATAGGACTTAACGGAGTGTTTCGCAGGCCATCATATAAGTCAACCTATACCGAGATAAATTTTGAGCGCACAGATTTTAAAATTCCTGGAAGGCGCACAAGCCTCAGAGAACTCTATAACAGGGGCGTGCTTCTCTAGAGTCGGGAATTAAAAGGTCTTTCTCTCACCTGTGAACCTGTTACCTCTCAGGGGAGCTGCTCTTCGCTCTTGTTTTTCCACAAAAGGCTGCGTACACTTAATATAGGGAACACGGTTTATAGCACTAATCAGTAACTTATTTCGAATCTATTAATTTTTTTTTTATTTTTTTAATTGTAATTCCTGTTGTTTTATGTAATTTTGAATTTGCTTAAATTTTACAGGTTTTTCACATGTAATTGTTAATTTGTGTTTTTTTTTTTTATAAATACGGATTGGTTGATTTTTTTTTATTATCTTTTTCTTATTTTTATTATTGTTTTATTTTGATTATTTTTATTTGCTGTTGTACTTGTTTTATAGTTTAAAGTTTTAGTTTTTAAGCATTTTTAATTTTAAGTAGAATTTTAAGCGCCTCTGTTAATAAGTGTTTGTGCTTCGAGAGATGTAGTACAAAATACGTAACATTAATTCTAGATTCGAAAGTTCTTTTGACCGCCTATTTTAAATTTAATTGTTAAAATTTTTATTTGAACATTTGAGAAAAATAAACTTGAATTTGAAATTGTTTGATGTTAAGCAGTCAATGCTTTACAGATTCCGTTTAAATATTTGAGTCAGTCCACATCAATCAATCAATCGAAAATAGCGTTATTAGCGACAATACTTAATAAGTTTTATTTTTATCAACAACTTAAGACCATGGAGCAACATTATCAAAAATTATGGAATTAAAATAAAATAGGCGGTTTTTTTTATTTCTTTTATGGTAATTAATATACGAAAATCACAATAGATAAAACTGTTTTTAATTTTAGATATTACTTTCTGTAAAATAGATTCCTTATGCTTTATCTTTTGTTTTGTTTCAAAAATGTGTACTTTTTCGATTAAGTAATAAAAATAGTACTTTTAAGCCACTTTATATGTATTTTACAAAATAATTTTTTGAAAAAAATTTAACTTTTGTGTATAACGATTTCCTAAAGGTTATACAAATGAAATTTTTTTAACATATTCCCTCGCAAAATTGTACTATTTGCTATTTTTGTATTTAGATGACCATAACACCTTAAATAATTAAACAGTTGTAAAGTATTTTTTTGTTTTTTCTTTTTTGTTGCAAAGTGTTATTAATTAAATAAAACGCCTTAAGTTGATTTTTTTTAATAAAAATTCCAAATTGGATTTAATATCAAAATAGCTTGCGCAATAAGACACATAGACATATGAAGTTTCCTGTGTATGGAGTGAAAAAATGCTTTTATATATTACAGTCATAAATATTGTCACTCACGACATGTTACTTTGTAGATTGTAGTTGGCTTTTTTTTTGTATATTGATGATGCTGTTTTTCGATATTTTTTTTTTTTTTTTTTTGCTAAAATATTGTAAAGGCGCCAGCTTTGCTGCTCTACTTAATACAAGCAACATCATCATGCTGCAGTTTGTATTTGGCTTTTACCGACTGCCATTTTTTATTATGGCATAACATTATTTTAAATTTAGTATTATACTAGACATATTTGTAGTAGTTGTTAGAGTATGTTACTCCTATCTTTTTAATCCTGCCAAAATGAACAAAAAAACACACACACACACAAAAAAAATAGATCAGAATGGCAAACTCACACTTCCAGTGACACACACACACACACATAAACATATAAAAATTCAAAGTATTACATCAGTCTCATGTCCTTGTTGGCATGAAAACACTTTGTTATGAATAATAAAGCTTTTTTAATATTTTGTGTACGAACTCCCAAAAAAACACTCTAAAATAACAGAAGAAGAAAAAAAAAGAGGAGCAGAGGAAAGAACAAACGAACAAACAACCTCAACCAAAATGACAAAAACAAGACAACACCATCATGTTACAGGCCAGAAATCGTTTTTGCGTCACACAGTCATGTCACAATTTTATCAAACGTGTTGAATGTTTGTTACAAACATGAATGTTAAACATGTCTACTCTTCTGTTTTCATTATAAACGAAACATGCCCAAATTTGTAGTGAAACCAAACAAATACCACTAAACTACAAATACGTGTATTTGGATATACATACAGTCGGTCAGGTCAGCCAGCCAGCCAGTTGGACGGTCCATCAGTCTCCTAGCCAAATACCGTATTAGTATTAGTGAGTTAACTCGTGTTTAAAGACAAATCACACGCAGCAACTAAAAACACTTTAAATAAGTTAGAATTTTTTATATTTGACCTTTTAACAAACTGACACATGGATTTTTCCTTTTCCAGACTGCCTGCCATATCTCCAATTTACATAACGGTATAAGAGTGTAAGAGTGTGTAAAAAATGACCAGATATGTATAAATAATAGAATGAACATGTCATTGGCTTGATGTTTGTGTTGGCTGGTTTGGCTTATTTGGTTCTATTTTTAGTCTAAATGATTTATAAGGGTTTAATACTTAAAACAAATATATATTTAAAATATCAATCTCATCCAATTTAATGTAATTACTTGGTTTTTGCAAATGAAAAAAATAAATTAATAAAACTGTTTTATCATCAGTTTTTAGAGATAAGGAGTTCATTAACACACAACACACACTGTCAATTAACAAGAAATTTAAAAATTAAAATTAATTATAGACTCCATGTAACTTGTCATACGTCACGCAGCAGTTTAGAAGATCCTACACAAATAGAATTTTATTGTACAGAAAATTTCCTCATGCGGGTCAAATGCGCACGTCTGAAAATGCTGTCTCATATGAAATTATGTGTAATAAAGATATAAAGAAATCAGAAGATTCAATGTGATATTTGGTGGAGCAAGCATATTTTTCAGGTCGCAAACGATGTAAGAAATGCTTGACTTCATCTGATCTCCTCGCTATCTATGTCGAGGACTTCAAACCGGTGCTTCAAGGACTGTTTCGAAGTTATTCGACCGCTTGCAAAGCGGTAACAGAAGGGTATCAAGCTCTATTGATTCACTGGAGCATCGACGCAATGTGGGTTGTGTTTCAATGTTTTATCTTTACTACAACGGAATGTGCCCTTACGAAATTAGGGAACTTGTTCTTGAAAACCGTAATTTCGTACGGGCTACGCGCTCTGCATTAAGAGCACATCCCTTTGTGGTAGATTGGCCAGTGAATTGTTCTAAACATTACATGGAAATTTCGTTTTTAAGCCGACGTCTTTCCTGTCACAAAGCCTCAAATCAAATGTCCACAAACACTACTCCCTCTATTCTATCCCTTCCCAGGGGGTCATCTCCTGAGTGCTGCTCGTAATAAATATTAAAAATAAATATTAAATAAATGTTAAAACAATAGAATTTATTTGTGCCAAGCTTATTGAAGGAATGGAATGCGAAAACTAATAAATGAAAACATTATCACTACAAAAACGTTATAACACCAATGCGTGAATGTCTGTTATCTCTTGGAATAAATAATTATTAGCGACCGCAGAATAAGTCCAGATAGCGGGATCTCTAATTCAGTGTAAATTTATTGCATTTATTTTTCTATTAAAATTGCCTGTTATTTAAACTTGTACTGGTCGGTTACTCAAAACCCCATCATCGATTTTTAAGAAACTTTGCTAATTTGACGCTCTACATAGAAGTATTTTGCCAATCTAGCCGGACATTGTTTTGCTTATATTGGCTTTAAAAATTTCTTGCGTGCCCCTAAATTAATAGACTTTGGCAAGAATATATGTTGTGGTTATAGGCTGCCAAATGTAGAAAACAAGAGAAATCGGACCAAAGAAAAAAAATTACCCTAAAAAGAACTCAAAAACTTAAAGTTGGACTCAAGAGATTCAAAAATGCTATTTTAGCCCGCCTTAAAATAAAATATTATTTGAAAAAAGAATATAATTATTTAATGAAATGGAAACTAATTTATACTGGCAGGGGGAGGTATGCCTCCAATCCCCCCCCCCCCTTCCAATACCTCTATGTGATAAAAAAAATTTAATTTTAAAAAAAGTTTTAATTTTTTAAATTAATTTTTAATTCTTTTTTTTTGCCAATTTACGAAAAACAATGCCTTCGGAATCCCCGACTCCCAAGAATATTATTAAAATAATATTTTTGCAATTTATCACTTTATAGTATTTTAGTTATCTGAGAATAAAACATTTATTCATAGTAATAACTTATTTCTGATTATAACGGTAAATATTATTAAAAATTATAAGAGTTAATTTATTTAAAACATCCTCTCCTTTGCACTAAGATAAGGATGAGTGACATGGTCCTTCTTCGCCTGATTCTTCAAATACCTCTTCTGAATCTGAATGCTCTTCAGTGTTATGTACAGGTGGAAGCATGAAGAAAGGTTATAACCTTTTATTTTTTGAGTGGGTCTTATACAAGTAAACAGTGGGTTAAGCGATAAAACGTGGGTTAAGCGATAAAAAAACCTTCTTTTAATTTCGAACTAAAATTTTTATCATAAAAATTTAAGAAAAAATTTATATATGTAGCATTTCACAGAAAAAATTAATACAAAATCTTTTTTCATTCAGCTACAAAAAAAACTGCAATCCTCTCAAAATCATATAAAATCAATAAAAACGTATGAGTCTCAAGCAAAAGGCTTGTGAATTCAGCTGCGTACTTAAAATTTTACATTTCTCAAAATTAGTTTTTGGCTTAATGGCAAAATACCCGTATGTACGCTCTGGTCATTGTTCATCATTGGTACAAATTTTACAACTACAGGTACTGCGAAATAATTATCTTTTTTTATTTAATTAATTGTTCCATAAAAATTTCTTTATACAGTTTTTGCATATGATCAGAAAAATATTTCAGAAATGCAGCAAAAAAACCATCTTTTGAATAAAAACATATTTTGTGAGAAAACAACTTTATTAGCAAGTGTTTAAAATTCTCTCTAAACTGATAATTCCTTAAAACTAAAAACTTTAGTATTAATGAAATTTTACTTTATTTTCGGCTTTTTGGTTCTTTTTAATTGATTTTCTAAACATTTTTAGAAAGAAAAATTATTTACAAATGTATGCGGACGTTTTCCAAAGAAAACAAGAAAAATTAGACGCTAGCAGAATGAAATGCAGCATTTTCTGGACCGCCACATCCTTCATCAGCATTCTTTGCATCTATCTATCATTAATATATAAAATCGATGGTTCGAATCCTGGTCAGGGTGAAAATTAAAAATTATAAAAACTTTAGTGTTTTAGTGATTTATGAAGTTAGTTAACAGTTTTTTTAATCATAAGAAATATCTTTTGACGGGCTTAAAAACTTTTTAGACAATTTAATATTTTATCGGATTTGCTAATGTAACCATGTGTAAAATAAAACGCAACTACGTAATACAGTCGATATTGTTTGTTAGTAAATTTCAACAGAAAATAATTTGTAATTTTTTATTTTAAATTTAAAGGAAAGAAGTTTTTATTATCTTAAAATTATAAGATTTCACTTGGTTTGACTCGTCCTAAATTCATTCAATAAAATTTGTTAAGAGTTTACAACTTTTTTCTTTTCTTTTGAAAAAAATAATTACAAGCTTTTGTAAAGAAAACAAAAACATCTTTAAAAAGCGTCTCAGTAATGAATCTTTTGTTTAAATTTTAATTAAAATTGTATAAAAATTTATGAAACATTTTCATTTCATTCGAACTGAAACTTCTTGCTTAATAATATTTCTATATAAAATTATCAGGCCAAACACAAAAAACTTGTTATTGCTACTTATATAACTTGCTCTTCAGTTTTTTTTTCCTTCTTGCCTTTTCGCAAATATTTTTATATGAATTATGAAGCGAATTTAATGATTTTTATCTTTTATAACTTAGATTCTGAAAATATGAATCCATTTTATATCAACTCAAAAAATATCTAAAGGAAAAAAACAGAAAACTTGAAAGAAAAAGTTTAAGAAAAACAGGGCTCGTGCCAAATACTAAAAAGAAATTTATATAATTTTATTTATTTGTCCGAAATTCCACACAGAAGATACACTGAAGTCGTATGTTGTTTGTTTTTTGCTTTTCTTCAAATCCACTTTGGCTGTTGTAAGAGAGAGTTGGTAATTACTTCAAGTACTTACTTATACATATGTGTGTGTATACACATATTCATACACATGTATGTATATTCATCGCTATTTGCAAGTAAGTGTTAGTAAATGGCTGTAGTAGTACTACTTAACTCCAATGACATTCTCTTGTTAAAATAATGAGTGAACACTTGTAAAATTTCCCTCAACTCAAGCTCGCTACTTATTTATTTGCTAATGAGAAATTTTAAGTATTTTGCTTTGGCTCTTAGAGGTCTACGGCTTCATCCCCTCCGACTCTTTGGCTTGTATCTCTGTTTGATTCTATAGTTAAACATTCTTGTTCAGATATTTCGCATATAAAAATATTTATTTTCTGCTTCCGCGTATAACTTTAGGGCAATATTTTGCTCTTCATTCCATAAAAGAAAACTGGGTCAAACTGCATTAAATAACTGGCAGTACAAACAAACAAACAAACAACAGCAGTAAAAGCAAAACATTAAACAGTAAAAGAGATAAAATGATAAAAAACAAATGTTACTTTTTTTCTAAAACAAAATGTGCAAAAAACGTTAAAATAAACTTTGACTCGCTGAAGAAGAAGTTTTACAAGTTGTATAAGTTATTGCACCTAAATTACAACAACGTGCACAAAGACAAAAATCTAAAGCAAAAAAAAAAAAAAAAACTAAAAGGAAAACATTGCAATTCCTATTGTAAATTGGGAACTTTTTGTTCGCAAATTCCAATTAATTTTAAGTCACGTCGAAACAACCACATTTTAAAAAAATATAAAAGGAGATAAGCAAAAAACAAACTGCTTCTAATCGCTTTGACAAACAAATTGAGACGAGTCTTTAAACAGCATTTTTCCTCTTTTATATTTAAACAAATGTCTTTAGACTCGATAATTAGTATATTTATATTAATTTTAGAATTGACAATTTTCTCTTACATACAGCTTCATTTTTTAGGAAATTTCCTTTTAATTTTCTTAAATATTTTTTCAGTTTTATTTCTAAACCAGCCACTTGCTGAAAAAATTACTTTGCCAAGAATATGACCAATCTGAAAAACGTGAATTGTATTCTAACTGCAGCTAAAAAAAATACTTATTAAAGGTTCTGCTATTCTAGTAGATTTTTAGGGCATCTGCTCAGCAGCGATTATGATAAAAGTTTCTTTTGCCTTTTTGTAGATTAATTAGCTGGAGCTATCACAAAAAATAACATTTATTTCCATTACGGCCATTATGGCCATTAATCAATTAATCATAAAATTGTGATTTTTGATATATTCTTGATTTATTCTAGAAATCATTAACTAAAAACCAGGGGTGGAATCGTTACATTCGTGAATGTAAAAATACATTTTTTGGATTATTACATACGTTAACGGATGATAATTCACAATAACGCAGATTATAACATACGTTATCGTATAAATAAACGTAGGTTTTTACGAACTGTTACACATTAACAAAACTTAGTTGGAATAAGAGGAAAAATGCAACAAATTCGCTAAAAATGCACATTAAACAAATTTAATTTTAGTTTATGATAAAGTTGTTATTACAATAAGTTAAATCTAGGATTGAACACATCAATTGAACACAAAAATGTGGCAAAAGACATGCTTCCTAATTCAGCATATTAAAATGTACTGTTAACAGACTATCGGATGAGCTTTCTAAGTGTATGAGCGCACTAGTACCACCAGTTAATGATGTAGATATTTTAAAATAGGTAATTCGCAATTTATAAGGCTAATCAAAAATATGTATCAAGCGAAGAAAAATAATTTTTTTTTTAAATTGAAAAACCAGTTGCTGGTGCCAAGTGAAGAAGTGTTAATTGAAGCAGCAGTCCTTGAATCGAGCGCTATAGGTTAAAAATCGGTTTTGACCTTTGGAAACAACAAAATTTAAAAAACCGACCAGCCTGAATACTCTTCCTTTAGCTCTAGAAATTTTAAATTTGGAAACTATTGTGAATCAATGAAAAAATGACGATCCGTTTACAATCGTATGTCATAATGCCATTTAGTTCATACGATAAACGTATCACGTAATTAATATAATTTTTATTTGACCTCTTAATTATTTATTTTTTAATTTATTATCCAAGCACAAGGTCTTTTAATTTTTATTTTTTATTTTTTCAATATTTCGCTACTCCCTTGTGTAGCATCATCAGTAAAAAGAAATATTTATTTGAACACAAAAGCAACAAGAAAAAAGTTATTTTACTTTACTTTGTATTTTATTTTTTGTTTCAAAAATTCCTTATATGATAAAATAATTTTTTGTTTTTTTTATTTTATGTTAAATTAAATTAAAAGACCTTGTGCTTGGATAATAAATTAAAAAAGTATCATGTAATTTTTTTCGAACGATATTTCGATACGAACACGGATGTAACGATTCTACCCCGGGGCTGGTTCCAATAATATTTTGTTTTAAGGGCGTACTCACACGCCAAGAGTGCCTGCCGTACATGTTGTTTTTTTTTTTTTTTTTGTTTTAAATTTTATATTTTTATGTTTTTTTCGAATTTTACATGTCTTCTTCTTATCTTACTATTTAAAATACAAGAAAATGTCAGGACTTTGCTTTAATATAAATTTTAATTTTTGTGAAGGCCCTAGCAGACATAGCAATACATACTGTGTGCAAATTTCAAGCATCTGCCTTTAATGGTCTAAAAGATAAGGCAAAATACCAGCCTCTATAGATACACCCTTTAATTTTTTAGTTTATTGTCCACAATGATTTTTCGTGCAAACATATTTGTAAATATTCTGTAAAATTAAAAATGTCTGCCTGCTACCGTCAGATAACTAAAGCAATATACGTTTAAATCTTGTCACTATAAAAACCCATTTTATATTTTTGTTTTATTTTTAATTCGTTTCTACATCAACATAAACAAAATATGAACATGATATATTAATTTGTTAATTTTATTATTATTTTTTTTTGCAGCTCCTGAATTAAACGTGAACGTTAGCAATCTGCAAACGCCAAATTAATTTGCAGTAGTTCTGGTAATTTTCCAGTAATACCTAACGAAGAACACCTTCCAAGACAGTAATTCTCCCAGTGCGTGGTCTAGCACATTTACGTTTTTTTTTCGCTAGAAATAGTTAAAGGTGACATAGAATTTTCTGTAAAACAACTTAAGTTAAAACTAAAAGAGAGAGCGTTTTCAGCACAGCTGGGACCAAAGTTTTCATCAACTTCTGTAACTTATTTTGTTTACGTTTTTAACAAAATATTTAAATTGAATTTTTTAAATAAACTTTCTATACTATTAACATGACAAACTTATCTAAATAACAATTATATTTCAAATAAAATATCGTAAAAGAATTGTTAACAAAGCTTTTGTTGCAAATATTTAAAATTATTTTTTTTTTTTTCTTCTAAACTGTCAGTTACAAGGACGATTTTTCAATTTAATATATTTTTCTATTGTTTCCTTTGCTTTGTGAACAAAAGTATGTTTTTCCTTTTCTTTAACTTCTTTACGGAGAATATTAAAAATGCGTAGTAGTTACTGCAAAAGTACCGTAAAACTTTTACATTACGCTCTTTGTGTTCAGAATAAAAATCGTAGGATTGCTGCTGGTGTTCGTAGCGACTGCACTTAAATTTTTCTTTTATTTTTGTCTCAACTGTGTAAAATTGAACACAATTATTTTAAAGAATATTAAACAATTTTATTTAATGTTGCCACTTAAACAAAGAATATATTTGTTCCAAGTTAAACGCGGTGAAAACCGTAAATTGAATAACAAATCTTTATCATATTGTAATCCTACAACAGTGTCATATCTGTTTACTATTTTACAATAATATATAATATTTTTCTGAGGCTTCGAACTAAGTTCATTTCATTTACGAAACTCGAATATTTTTTAATTACACGAGGCCTTGTGTACTGAACAATTTCTAAAAATCATAATCAGCCCATTCATGAATATTCTCACGGAATTTCTTTCCCACGGAAAAAATGTTTGCCTTCAATTATGAATTTCGTGGAAACAAATTAATAAAAAAAAAGTGGCATCGTCGTAATTTGAAGGGAATTATTTTGTTTATTTACATAAAATTTTTCTTATATAATTCATAATAAAAAATTTTTTCCCGAAAATTTTTTCACTTTCCGCCGCAGTCAATTAAAAGCGGAAAAATTTATAATGGGAGAAAAGGGAAAGGTGAGAACACTCGCCCGGAATTTTTCTTTATAATTGGGCTGAATAATTTTTACATACTTTTCCAAAATTTTTACTTAATCGATAGAAAACTTCCTAAGTATTTTCTGAGTTGAGAAAAATTATTTCCAAAACTTAAAGAGTCGCAAGTATCAGAAACATTTAGTTTATTAAATCCTAATGTATAGATTTCTCAACTTCTACTTTACGTAATGAATTCACTAATTAAGTCTATTAAGTTTATTTTATTTCACATTAAACATTTTGCTTTTTTATTCCACATAAAATATTTTTCCTTCTGAAAACACAAACACAAACAGAAAAAAAAAGAAAAATTATAAATGACTTTGAAAATGTTGTACATAATTTGCGGTTGACGTGTATGTGTGTGCATAAGAATTTTAACACAAACACATACAAACATTTATGCTTCTGTCACATTGTGCAAAAAGTGATGGAAATATTTTTTGCTATTTAGTTTTCATTCGTTTCTTCGTTTGTTGTGTGTAGTATTTTTCATTTGAAAATATATAATTTATGCATTTAGTTTTTCTTATTGCGGCTGGTATCTAATGATTATAGTTACATGCATCAAAAATAATTTTATTAAGTGAACTTGTTACTAAAGCATAAATAAAGTCACATAACGTAATTTATGGTTCAGACCACTACACCATCAAAAAGTTCTACAACAATAAAACGAATTTTATTTTGATCCACAAAAATGTAACTGCCAACTCTTCATTCATTATGATCACAATCTCTTACTTGCAGTTTTAATATTTAAAATATTTCGAATTAGAAAAATATGAAACTTGTAGTCATAGACAAAAGACGAAAATTATTGTAGTTTATTTGCAACAAAGTAAATAAAAATTTTTTTTTTTGCAAAGAGCAGAACAACGGCGATTCCAGATATGAGTGAGTGAGTTTCTGATAAATGTAATGTCAAGTTTAAAGAAAAATTACTAAATTAGTTTTCGATTAATCAGTGCTTTTTACAAAAGAAAAAATTTTAACAAAAATGAGTAGAAATCAAACCGTAAATAAATTTATACACGGTCCTGTTTACATAATCATCCAGATGAGTGTTGACATCTGAGTGGGTGACATCTGCAGATGTACGAAAAATTAATTTACTGCTTTACACTAAATAATAAAGAATATTAAGCTGAAATACATTTACTAGATTAATTTAATACAAAGAAAAAACCATAAATCGGCAATTGGGCTTTAAAATGTTCATAAATTTACCGTAATTGACAAATTGAAAAAATAAAAATAAAATTAAAAATTAAGAAAAAATAAATAAATTCTATTATCGTTAAAAATTATTGTTTCTATAAAACGATAAAAATTTAAATACAAATAAATTTGATTCTACATGTAGAACCTCGTATACTTTTCCTTAATTAAAATTTTTTTTTATTAAATATATTTGGATAAATTCGTTTCCTATTATTGAAAACATGTGACGTTTAAGGAAATTAATTTCATCAACAATAGTTTCCAGGCAAAATAAAGTTTATGTTGAATTATAATCAGATATAAAACCGATGACAGCTGAGAAAGGATTTTATCAAATTTTTCAGGAAACATTAAAAAATCTGCAGCTACAAGCAAATCCTTAATGGAAAATAGAAAATACAATGTTTTTAATATTAATCATAAATATTTAAATATATATTTTTTGTATTAAATATTAAACTAAGTACAGTATATCAAATGAAGGCTGCATTTGGAAAATTTTTAACCTTAAGAAAAATGTTTATATTTATGTATATCCCAAGTGTAATTTAATGTGGACCACACTCACTCAGATAAACAAGCTAAAGTCATCTTAAGTACCAGCCTTTTAGAAATTCATTCTCATTTTTTTATTTTTTGCTGTGATGTTTTAAACATTAGTTGTTACATAAAGAAACCCTTGAGTTTGTAGAGTTGTTTGATTAATGGTTTTTCACTATTTTTTTATTTTCGTTTTTCTTTCTGCCATTAAAAAAAAACAACAATAAATGTGTAAATGAGTTAGTGTTTGTATTTGTTAGTCAAATTTAATTAAGTTTTATTGACGCTGTGTATGTTAAAATAAATAGACAGTCTTTAATTAGAATCTAGTATTTAATTAACTCATGTAAACTCGCTTGAACGTGGAAAATTAATCTATAATTAAAATATTTCAACAAAAATTCACTTTGGAAAAAATTCAATTAAAGTTTATGATTTTGTCAGTATTTTTCATTAAATAAACCGAGTTAATAATAATCATAAAACCAACAATAACAACAACATTTAGTATTTATTTGATGTTATAGTGTGTATTTTGTTCAAGGTTTTAATATTTATTACAATTCTTACTTTATTAATAATTAATATTTTTTATAATTACTTTGAATGGGTCTAAAATAATCGCCTACTGCCTTTAAAATCCATATGCGAATATTAGTCCCATAACTACCGTAAAGTTGTTTCGTAAGATTTAAAATTAAAACCCCTTAAAATTGACCCATTTAAGGAATTTTGTTTTTCATTAAAATTAAACTAAGAAATATAATTAAAGTTACTGTTCAGTAAAATATTTTAGACTGGCACTCTAGTGTTTCAAGAAAGAGCTTTATCAGGGATAATGTTTTTTAATGTTTATTTCTTACTCAGTTCTAAAACAACAACAACAAGTTTAATTTTGTATAAAGTGGCCTTTATGAATGTGTAAATGTGTGTTTGTATGTTTAACATCATGTGGTCGATGTTAAAGGACCATAAATTTGGTTTTTCTTAGTAGCAAGAACATTAATAGAAGTTGTTGTTGTTGTTCTTGTTTGTTTGCCTCTATTTAATTATTATGTATTTCTTTTGCTTGCTTGTGGTTTTTTCCATTTTTAATGCTCCCCATGAATACATTTTTTTCATATATATGTGTGTGTGTGTCTGTGCGTGGTAAAAGTATTCCTATGTGCCCTTTCAAACACAACGCTGAATTTTTTGTACAACTTATGCCATTTAAATAAATGTTCAAGGCTATGAAATTTTACGTTCAGTGTTTTTTTTTCTCTTTATCTTTTCGTTTTCCTTTTGATTTACTATATTTTATTTTTTAGCCATTGATATACATAAATATAAACATTTTTCTTAAGGTTAAAATCTTTTTACAAATGCAGCCTTCATTTGATATACTGTACATAGTTTAATATTTAATACAAAAAATATATATTTAAATATTTATGATTAATATTAAAAACATTGTATTTTCATATAAGAATTAAATAAAATTAGATTTTAAACTAACATTTCCTATTTAGAAACATTAATTAAAATTTACATTTTTAGGACATCAAAATGTGAATTCGATTTAATTTTAGGAATAATTTTTTTATTACTTAAAGTTAATTACTAGAAAAAAAATAAGCCCAGAAATATTTTCTTTATCCCACTAAATATTGCTTACTTCAATCAATAACATTTCAAGCTGATTGAAATTTTTATCAGAATTGAAAATTTAAGACGCAAAATTTATATTTTAAGATCCAAAGCAAAAATGAAAAACGATGCATTATTTTCTTAATTTAAAATAATTCCCTCAGTGCCGTGTTGATATCTTAAAAGTCAATTTATTTCTTTTTATTCTTTCTAAATCTCATCATCTAAATAAAACTTTGAAAAAATCATAAATTCCTTTTTAAATGAAGACATTGGAGTAAGAAGAATACGAAACAAATTACGCTCACATTAAATTGCTGTAACAAACTGTTACATTTCTACTTACATCATGTATACATTTGTATTATTCGTGCCTGAATTATGTTAATAATTTTAAAACAACTTTTTTTGTCTCCTACAAAATCAGGTGAACTGTATCAACCAAAATCTCCAGAGTATTTAAAGCTTTACACATAAACAGGCGAACGAAATCCACAAACAATTAGTATTGGAAAATATTACAAGAAAACAAATAAAGAAAACCAAAATGAAGTAGAAAGACAAATACCGAATCATCAAAAGTTATCAATTTATAAAAGATACAAAGATTCAGTTAAAGCAATTTCTTTAACATACACAAGCACGCACTTCTATGTATATAAACACATACATACATACATATCTATACAAAACTGATTTTATAATCAATGACACTCTCACAAATATCATTTGAGTTATTGTGTATGGATTTTTGTCTATAAATTTAATAAAGCAATTTTAGAAAAATAGCAACCCACTTGACTTCAAATGAATAATTCTTTAATCAAGATTTTAAGAAATTGCGAAAAGTTAAGAGAGATATAATGTACATTTATTGATGAACATGCGAACTGTTATTAACTACTTTTAGATTACTAACATTGGCTAAAACGAATTAGATTTTCTTAGACAAATTATGCTATTTTGAATTTTTTACCAAAAATATTAATTAATTTTCAAGAGCTTAAATAAATATAAAAATTATGTTAATCAAATTTCTGTGTTTTCATCGTGTTAGGACATGTATTGTGGCGCCAATTTTTATATCAAACACCTACTCATATACTTCGTAAATGATCATCTCATTTAGAATACTTTGAGGGTTAAATAATTGGCTTATCTATAATGTTTCACTCAATCTACTCGTAATTCAACAGCACAAGTAAACCAAAGAAACGCTACTGTGATTTAGTTAACATTTATAACTTGAAGATAATTATTATAAGTCATTATCAAGTTAATTTTGTCAGGCATATAATTCGTTTTCGTCAAATCAAGGGACGAAGATTTTTCGATATAAAATTCTTTTTGAACACTAAATTTTGTATCAGCCGAACTACATATGATGAAGAATGATTATTCTTCATTCTGGTACTTTAAATCAAATGATGTTTTTTGCAATAAAATAAAACAAAAGAATCCTCCACTTCAAGCTTTTCATATTTATTCTCGAATATTATGTGCAAAAATTGATTCATTAACGAAAAATTTGGTCAAGTGGGAACAAAAAAAGAAAACAACAACAACGAAAAAAATATATAGCAAACCAACATGTGTGTGTTAGTGTTGGTGTTAGTGAGTATGTATACATTCTTAAAATTATAAACACACAATTTTTCGTAGACATATAAAGTTCTTCAGATATAAAAAAATACACTCTTAAACACGTACTCTTGAATTTTTGTTGGAAGAACTTTTAAAGATTCTTTATAATGAACTCTATCGGTATTTTGTATTTCAATTTTTTATTTTTTTACTTCTATTTTCTGATTTTCTTTTCTGCACTTTTTGTTTTTCAAATAGCCGTAGGCTTTTAACATTTACCAGTTACCACCATTTTGATTGCTATCAAACAGAACATTGTTTGTATGTTTGTGTGGCCTAGTCGTATGTATGATATGTGCTCGCCCTCAAGTGTACAGCAAACATTTAAGTTTAAAAAACATTTTAAAACTTTTATTCAATAAAAAAAAATATCTCTCAAAAATTCTAATAAATAATTGAATTCTCTTAACGATTAGTTTGCACTTCTTAATTTACCCTAAAGGAGAAGTAATTTATAGAGAATTAAGAGTTAAATGTGTAAATCCATTAAATGATTACAGTGCAGAATTGTATCAATCTTTTTTGTTTAAAAATAAAAATCCAACCTTTTAATATCGATAATTCCAACTTAAAGAAACTCTTAATTCAAAATAAAGTAGAGCTATTTATGGAAATTTCCCCGAGGTATTTAAACAATCAAACGCCATTATTTTTTTATATGTTACCTCAGAGAGTTGTTGGCATTAATTACTGCGTTATTACAAAAAGTTAAATGTGTTGCTTGAATATATTTGTAAACAGGCAAAACATTAAACTTTCTTGCTCAATTATTATTATGATTAAAAGTTAACAAACTATAAATTTTTCGTTTTATTTACTTTACTTTACTTTATATTACTTTTATTACTTTTTTATTACAGTTTGATTCTTTTATATAAAAACATAGAATGATACTGCAATATACAAATATAACATAAAAAATGTTGAAACCCTATTTGTAAAATTGAACCATTTTGGCTTCATATTCTTACGAAAATAAGATCTAACAGCCCCTGTCGTTGTTATCCGTATGAGCGTGGTGAATAAGATACATCCACTAATGGTGTGTGTATAGAATATACCACAATTAGCTTACAAAAGTTGAGCAACCTCAATGGCTGCGTTGGTATAGGTGCGTGCTGTAAAACAGACGATCATGAGTTCGAATAATAATTATAAGGGAAAATTAAAAATTAAGAAGCAGCAGTACAAACCTCCCAAAGGGAAAAGACAAATATTGTGTGAAGGCATTACAAATAACTTAGTGGATACGTCTTATTTAATAAAAGAGTAACAGATAAGAACGGTAGTGGTTAGCGCAGGGTAGTGTAGCAGCATAACAACAGTGTAGTGTATGGCAGACGTTTGTTGTGGCTATTGGATTAAAGGGGATGATTGGCTTGGATAAAAGGAGCAGTGGAGATGTTTGTGGATGGTTAAGGTTACTAAACAAGGCATCGAGTAGTTCACGTGTAGCCGGAGTAACACAGAAATGTAGCGTGGATGGCTGCGTTTGTAATAATAACGCATGTTTAGTAAATACGAGAAAATAGGATTCACAAGACCGTAGGATCAAGAAGTATAGCCAGAGAAAGCCATAAAGTAAGAATACAGAATTTATGATGAACCACAGTGGTATTTGCAGTCAAAAGAATCCGTACGTTGTTCTAAAAGAGAAAAACGTAACAATATATAAAGACTTATTTGAACTTGTTATGACAGAACTAAAACAGTTGGAATTCGAACAGTTGATGTGGCACCATTAATGCAAATAAAATAAGACTTTAATAAATATCCAGTAAAGAAAAGCATTACGGATATAAGGACGTGGCAACTTCTGATCACACATATTATAATCAAGTGATACCAAAAAAGTAAATTGATTTAATGAGCAAAGTTATGGCCGACTTAAACTGAAGCGATGCTTCTCTCTCGTCACCTCCAATACAAGATTTTCTTTAACGTTGTGCATTAATTATTTGTGAGATTGTGTTCAGTTGTAATAAAACGAATAAGAATTCGATTTTTAACTAATAAATTTGGTTACTTTTTTTTAAGTATCATGACGTATGATTGTTTATATACCATTTAATATTACTCATACGCAAGATCAATATGAAAGCCCTATAATATCAGCAAGTAGATAATAACTGGACATTAATAAGCAAAAATATATATAAAAAAAAATAAAGATAAAGATGCGAAACAATTCCGCAGTCGCCGCATAAACTTGAATAATATTTTTCAAATCGAACATAAAAAAGAGTGTGATTTACTTACAAATTATTAAAATATTACGGCTAATAATTCGGAATACTTATTAGTATTAAATGACAATTTGAATAAATTTATTCTCTACAAATTTACGCAATAACCTTTCTTATTATAGTGATTAAATAAAAAATATTTTTGCTTTTATTGTAATTAAATTTATAGACTAAAAATAAGTTAGGAAAGTTTGAACGTTATAATATTTCAAATCAAACGTCCACTTTCTTGCTCACAATTTAATTGTAAGGTTACCGTATGTACGTTATTATTTATTCATATATAAATTCTCATTTTAAAACCTCTTAATCTAAAGTTGAAAACTCAGCTGAACATACAAGAACAAATTTAATTTCTTCTAGTTTTATGAACATACAATTTCAAGACTTTATTACAGGTTACACGACATTTATGGCCTTCTTAAAATATTTGTTTTTCCAATAAAATTTCATCTTTAATATTCGATAAATAAATACATCCCTTGAATAATAAAAATGTTTGATTACAACGTATTTTTGCAAATCTTAAGGACGATTACTTAAAAATTTCTTTTGTGTCATGTTTTTATGTAGAAAAAGTATCTGTTTAATTTTTTGTTAATATCACATTTAAGTATAAAATACAAGTAGCAGATTTTTTCAAAAGCTTCAACAAAATTTATATATTTTAAAAAATTGTTTGTTGGGTGCAAATAACGAAAATTGAAATCACCAGGGTGGAATTTATTGCAAATCATACGCATCTATTGGCATTTAAAATTTTTTCTTTTCATTTTGAGAATCATGCCACAATCTGTATTTCGAGCTAAAATGAAAAAAATTTATATGGTAGAGGGAAAACCAAAATGCATTTAGCTGTTGTTAAATTAAAAGAAAACCTTGTGAATAACAAAGTTGTTACCGCGAAATGCAGAAATAACATAAAAAGGTTCATTTTATTTTTACTACTTTAAAAAACATAGCAGTATTTGTACAGCGGATAACATGAAGAGATATTTATTAAGTGACTAGTTATCAACACAATTTCCTAAAAAATTTCACATCAAGGCCACTTGTAATTGTGATAGCAGTAGATCAATCATCCTCGCAATACCGTAAAAGTCAAATAATATACATCTGTGCATTACAGTCCATAAAAAGCAGTTGCCTAAATAGACTTATAAAATAAAAAAAAAACAATTTAAAGTTTCAGTTTTGCTATAAAAATTTTTTTTAAACATTCAGGCTGCCTAATTAAAGTATCCGAAGTTCTCTTGCAAATGTTATATTATTTTCACTTCTATTGTTTTTGTTATAGAATTTCATAATGGCTTTTTTTAATTTTCCATTCGTTTAACTTCTCTACATAACAGTCAATTTTTCTTTTAAAATGAAAATTTCAAAGTTTACCCCTGCTCTCAGTCATTTTTGCCATCAGCTTCGTATGGCTTCTCTTGCGACTTAAACTCATTAAGTTGCAAAAAGGAAACGGTACTAAAATGAAAATTAAATATAGACTTTGAGGATTGGAGAAAATGTCAAAAATAATTCAATATAAATAAATTGAATTTACTTATCAATGCTTTTCTTTTACATTTGCTAAATGTTGTTCCAGATGGCACGCCATCGAAAATACATTTAGGAAAAATAAAACGCGCAAAAGAAGCAAAATAATGACAGCTGAGTGGGAGTATTGTTTATCTTGTATGTCGTTGCCACAGTAAATATTTCCATCTTAAATACTCACACTTATGTACACACATACATTGAATATTATATTTTTTTTTGTTATCTTCTTCATTTCAGATTTACGTTTTATTTAACTCATGTACTGAATCTTTTTTTTATTTATCTTATTGTTATTGTTGTTTTTTAGCTCTCTACACGTTTAATAATCGTGCTGTTGACACGTTACGTTTGATTGACTTCAACACTGCTACAAGCACCAACCAATTACCATTTTTGTGATGGTGATAATGATAATAATGATGTTCATATTTAACATCACTAACAGAATGTTAAGATGTTGCAAGTAACAGCAGCAATAGTAATAGCAATAGCAACAGCAACAGTAATGCCAACAGCAGTATCGCTATAATCATCAACATCATTTAAAGCAGACAGGTGCAGTGAACTTATTTACCAACAGCATCATCACGATTATGATTTCAAATGACTTCAACCACACAAATATTCACTGTTATGCAGCCGTAACTATCTGGAACACAAAGCAACACACATTAAGAAAATTGACACATTATCACAGAAATACGTTTACAATATTTCTGAGGCCATAACTCTGACAGTTTGTAAATGTGTGAAAACGTGTCGACTAAACAGCCACAATTTCAAATTAAAATCTGTCAGACAAAAAAAATTGTGTTTAATTCTTTGTGCTTTAAGCCGTTCTTTTTTTTCTTTAAATTATTTTCAGCTGCAACCCATTTGAATATTTATCTGATTTTAATGATGTGTTCATTATTGCGTTATTTTATTAAAATTACTTCCTATGAAAATGTGGATCATCTATTCTATCACACCGTCACACGAAGATTGTTTCAACGCATGGAATAAATATTTTTAATTTTAGTGAAAATGAATAAAGTTATGAATAAATGTGTTCTAAAAATATTTCAAATTTATGAAATTGAAAAGAATTTAATGTTTTTGTTTTATAAAACAAGTTTTTAGGTTCACAAATTGGTTTCATTTAAATCAGTTGCAAAAAAAAACTTTATTTAGTTATTATATTGTTTTCATAAATAATTTTCACTTTTAAATAGAAAATTCCATTAATTTCTCAACTTTTTGCAAAACATGTGTAAACACATACACATACTGAACTTTTTACAATTTAATTTAGTTTGTGCAAATTGCTTTATCGTTTTTCTACTCTATTGTCTTGGTATTAATGATTTTTGTAATGAATGATATTTATTAAGAAACGTACAATGGGTGAAATCAGTACAAATTGCTTACTGTTCCAATAACTTTTCACCACATATTGTTTCCTATATTTTAAAACGTGATTTATGTAATTACAATAAATTTTCTTTTTTCACGAGTACAAAAGAATTGGTGTCATATTTGTTCGAAGGAAAATTTCAAATTTTTCGCCTTTACAACAAGTTTTTGACAATCATCTCAGTTCATCTAGTTTTGCCTTGCATTTAAAAATTAAACACGAATTTTGTAAACGCATTGTAATATTTTTATTGCATTATAAAGTAGATATGCTTCGATTAGTTATTTTAGCAAATATATTTTATTAAAGTTTTAATCAATAGTTCTTTAATTTTTTTAATATATATTTTCGATATTTCGCTACTCCATTGTGTAGCATCATCATGATAACAAATATCTATTTAAATAACATGAAACAACACAAAATTAAAATAAAAAATTTTTCAAACTAACAAATTTCAAAAACAAAAAATTATTTTGTAATACGAGTATAATAAAAAATTTTAAGACAAATACAAAATTATTTCTTACACACAGAAAAAAGATTGGTAACAATTCGCTTGATATGTTAGAAATTCAATTACTAATATAATAGTTTGATTTTTATTATTAATAACACATAGTCTTGATTTATTTTTTATATTAAAAGCTAAAAAATTATATTTTTCTTTAAATGTTAGTTGTTACACCTCTTAGAAAAGTTAACCCGACCACTTTGTGTCTTTACTAAAATCTATTCTATTAACTATAAGATGCAACTAAACTTATTCAGCACATTACTACTGAAAACCAAATTTTTGTAGTAAGAATCATAAGACTCAATTGTATATTCTGAAATCGAAAAATGTTCGACACAATAAAAATAAAATTTGTATACATTACAAAAATCAAGAATATTTTAATTAAAAAATAAAAATTTTTATTAAAAGTGGGGAAAAGTTCCCAATATTGATAAATGGTAAGTGCAAAATTATTAATTAATTATTATTTTAAAATATTTAATACATTTCGCAACGGCAAAACGTGCGATATGAGATGGCAAGTTGAAGAAACTATGTGGAAAAGAAGGAAGGACAAAGTTGAATTCAATGGTTCGAATCATAAAATTTGTACTCGTAATGTATAATCTTATTCTTATAATTTATTTTTAACATAAAAGTAAATATTAAATATTATATTGTTTTGTTTAATTCACAATAATACTTTAAGTCACTTAAGAATAATTTTTTTAAACAGTTGTGACTGCTATTTACATTCGGTTACTACAACCGACAAGATTCGATTGGCAACAAACTCGGTTCTTATAACGAATTTCTTTTCTCTGAGTATTTACTTAATGTTTATAAATCTAAGCTACATTATCTGTGTCTGCCTTAAAATTAATTCTGAGAACTATTGGTGTATTAATTATTATTTGTAACATTTCTAACACATAACGCCGTTTATAATTGTTTTCTATGTTTATTACTGCAACATTTTTAAAATTTGTATAGTGATTTGATCTGGCACAATAAGACGATAATGTATTTTTTGAAATTAATATTTCTATATCTTTGATCAGATTTGTGGCCAGCAATTCTAGTTTTTAGTTTATTTTTCGTTGTTTCTATATATACTTTATTACAAGTCTTATTATCGTTTTCGCTACATGGAATCTTATAGACTAAATTTTATAATTCTAGAATCGGTATTTCATCTTTAGTTTTCCTCAAAATTATTTTTAATGTATAGTGTGTTTTGTATGCCATTTTATATTTATTACAATCAAAAATTTTTGATTTCACTAACCGTTCTGATATTCCTGGTACATAAATCAAAACTTATCAATCATATTTCCTGTATTTAAATTATTCTTATTTATATATTGACCAATTAATCTATTTGTAAGTTGAATTGGAAAATTATTGTTATTCAATCTATTTCTAATATTTTCCATATTCTTTTTATGAAACTCAATATCACTTATCAAAAGTTTTATTATTATAATTCGTTTACTGTGTTAAAAATAAAAGTTAATGATTCTTCTAGAATCTGTTAGTTTTTGGTACCAATCTATTAATAAATTATTTCCCCTCCTAACGAGTAAAGTATCTAAAAAAGGAAGTTTTGAATCAGATTTTATTTCTATTGTAAACCTAATGCAAGAATTAAATTTATTAAAAGTTTTATGTAAATTATTAATGCCAAATACTTGGCTAATGGTCAGCAGGACTCTGATGGTTCCTTTCATAAAATCTTTAACAGATTTTTTTTGTTATAGGTATAACGCCTTAAAGATCCCAGTGAAAAATTATACGGTTCATGTGTAGTTCAGAGCAAAGTTTCGTCAAATGATTTAGTTTAGAAATGTTAAGGAATCAATCCTGCTAAAACCAGAAAGCTCTTTAGTTTTTAAAATCATTTAATTAAAAATTAGACACTGAAACGTGGACAGGAATAAAAGACCAAAATAGGGATGCAGTGATCCTGAAAATGCTGTAGTATATGATTCTGGTGTCAAATTTTTTCTTGATTTCTTAAATTTCAGACGGATGCAAATTACTCATTTAGTTATAATAAATATTTTTACTACGTAAAAATATAAAGAGCCAATAATTTTTTATTTATCATTCGTCCAGTAACTGCTGAATGAAATCGCCAATAGTCAAAAAACAACTGTTGTTGTAATCATAATAAATTCAAAAAATAATTTATGAATTCTTAAGTTCGCCAACCGTTTATTTGTTTAAACTCAAAACTTGGTAATACTCTTTATAAAAATCATTTAAATCAACAGCCTTTGATTTACTTTCGTTATACTTTTACCATACTTTTACTTTGCTACGCAAAAGTACAAAAACGTTGGAAAGGCGACAAGATGGAACGACATTGTATTTTTAATTTTTTTTTTCACTTTTTGTACTCGTTTCATGTAAGATCATCTTTAATTGTTATCTGGACAAATATCTTTAACCCCTCGTTATTATCTAGCAAGAATGTATTTTATTTCTAAAAGATTTTTCAATAAACTTCTGTTTCGGTTTTTTTTTTTGCTTTTTGAACTATGAACTAATCACTGTGGTTGCCTTTTGAATAACACAAAACCCCAATTTGAAGGCGAATACAAACGAAAATACAACAAAAGATAAAATGAAATTTTGTAAAGACAAAAAAAAAACAGAAAACTGTTATTGGATTCTAATAAAAGGATAATTGATTAAACAAAGAATCGTTAAAAGAAATCCTAAAATTGAGTAACGTAATATCAACACATTTGTTTCTTGTAGAAATAAGAGAATGTGTTTGATTGTAATGTCATGTCACGCCTTTTAAAAATAAAATCCACGGATAATTGATCTTTGATTAACGAAACTTTTATGGAATGAAAAACCATGTAAACTAATTCGGGAGGCAGGTGCTATTCATTTTTCCAATTGAACTTAAATGAAAACTCATTTAAAATGTTATAAATGTTACTTAATTAAATTTATTTTCTGGTGTTAAATAAATAACTAGTTGCACTTATTTTCATTGTTTAGGGGGGGATAGTTTATATGAATTTAAAACATATTCCTCAAATCAATTCGAAAGAAAACTATACGAATTTTAAAATAATTTAAACTTAAATTTTATTCAAAATTAAAGACAGCAAAATGACAATAAATATTTGCTGAAATTAACAAATAGCTATCTGTTAGAAATTAGTATTCAAATAAGCTGTGAAAGAATGAATATTATTTTAAAAAGGAGAAGACCGCTAAAATCGAATCACTTAAGAACAAAATGTTACAGAAAACAGGCATTTAAAAACATAACATATTGTTAAAAACTGCTGACATACTTCTAAAATATTTGATTATAAATTTAAAAAATATATGAAGAGTTATAATAAAATAAATAGAGATCGTCCGCCTGTTTTGAATGCGAAAACACTTAAAGCAGTAAATAAGTAAATGGAATTCAAGCGAATGTGAAACATTCAGAACTGTTTATTTATAGTTCTGAAAGTTACTTCAGCATTTAATGTTAAAATAATGGACGAACCAAAGCATGCCAGCTTGTAAAGACTATGAATATCCTACATTGTTTAGCGATTAAAATATTGCATGAAAAACAGGGTACAAAATAACGGGAAATTAAAATGTTGCCGTATCCAGCTTATCCTGAAGTTGTTGCTAATTTTCAATAATAATTCAGCTGCAGAAAAAAATTTGAATTGAGTTAATAAGACATTTTCAACAACAACGAATTTTTTAAACCTTCTCTAAACTTTATTGTTGGATGTCTTAGTCAAATTAGTGTTTAACTGAATGAATTTAATTGAGATAAAGATGGACAAAATTATAAAAAAAAAACAAAAATTTAATGATTTAACTTAAATACAAGGTTTTCTAAATTATATTTTGTAGATACCTTTTTACTTTCCCTCGCATTGAACAGTTTTAAGCTGCACAGTTGAATAAAATTACAAGAGAGGCTTTCGTACACTTAAGTATGTATAATTAAATACTTTTCAATGTATATTATTTTGAGTTTGCGGTATGCAGAGCAAAAAAATCAAAATACATTCATAACATATCTGTTAACATGTTTACATGTTATATATTTACTTGGATTTACAAAGATAATAATGTTTCCTAAAAGAATGGAAATTTTTTTGCTTAATGACTTTTCAGAGTAAACAGCCCGTTGTGTTTTTTTTTTTTTTTTTTTGATATGTTTCCGTGAGATGTTGGTTGGACTTTGTTATTTTATTATCATGCAAAGACAAGTTGATCGGATCATTCTGTAAGTTGCTTAAGCTAAATCGCCATCTCTAAAATTATTTAATTTTAACAAAGCAGTGTTTTGCTACAAATACGACATTGGAACATATAACCCTATACTTAACACCCTCTTATTTATTGAATAGATACCGATTAATTAAAGAAAAAAAATGGATAAGTTCAACATTTAAGCAATTTAGCTTAAGAGAATTACAGAATAAGGCCTCAGCTTATGCTATTTTGTGTTGCCTGTAGTTTTAATACAGTTGTAATTCTTTAGCTCTTAGATTATGTTTACAGATCCGACTGAAAGGTCAGTAGCAAACAATTAAACAAAGGATTCGTCAGATTAGAAGGACTAGTTTATTATTTTCATTTATTTAATACACTTTATTTAAATTCCATAATTCTCATTTAGTTAAAAAAAAAGTTATCAATTATATAAAATATATGTGAAGGTGGCGTTGACTACAGCAAAATGGACACTGCAACTTGTATTCCCATTTTATAGTTAAATTAAGCGATTAATTTATATTCAGCCATTTGGATAACTCGAAAAACTTCAAAAAAATATTTCATTAAATAAAATAGTCTTTAGCCAAAAATCCCTTTTTAATTAAAATATTATCACATTTAATTTATGTAACAAACAAAATTGATGAACAAACATGATGAAAACTATAGATTCACAGTACGCAATTCCATTTTGGCTTGGATAATGTTGAGAAAAGCAAGTACGAGGAACATTAATTCTCATGTTTGCTACCAGGACGCTGCTGTATTGTCAGCTTAGACGAATTATTTCTAAAGCAAGTTTGGTGATTTTTTTTTACTATAAATTGTTTGAGTATTTTTCAGAGATTTGTATTTTCATTTTATATTTTACATTGTTTCGAGGGGAATTTTTGGTTTTTTGGTTATAAAATATTTAGCTGAGGGATTTGACTCGAAAAGAATCTGGGAGAATTAATATCTGAGCTCTGATTCTTTCGAAAATTTTGTGTGTTGTGTCACTGTGGCCTTTGTAAAAAACCTGTGCTACCTCCTTAAAAATAATCATAAAATATATTCTGATGGCTTTTATAAAAAAAAAAAATGGTACAACCTGGACGTGACAAATGTTGGCACGAAATTAAGTATCTTAGAAAAGGACTTAAACCAGTTATTAACTGAATGAATTAGCATATCGGCCACATTTCTACCACTCATTCGTTCGATATGAGTCACCCTAACCACTTGACACTTACACACAATATTAGAGTTCTTGTGCAAAAGTGACCCTTTAGCAAATGATTTAAACCAATGGTATTGATTCCATTAGAAAGTAATTAAAATCAGTTTTGGACTCAAAGCCGTTATTTTAATCTCCGTGTTGTTTATGTGACCTTTCCTTCAATTAGTTATTGATTTCTAGCACTCTACACAAAAAGATAAAATTTGTTTAACTTAAAAGCAAAAATTTTGAAAAAAGAAAACTTTAATAGAAAATATAAAATTGATAGAGTTTTTCGTTGTTCTTTTTGTTTTCGGTTTAAACAAATACATTATTGTAAAATACATTGGTGACAATAAATCAAAAGCTGACATTAAAATGTTGACATTCGATTAAATCTTGAAGAAAAAATCAATCAAAAAGAAAAGTTTTTTTACAATCGGAAAGAAAGTAATCAATTTGTAAGCTGAAAAATAATAAAAATTTGTTGTTTTATTTTTAAATCACAAACACATATACATGTATTTATTAATCGCAACAGCAAATCTTGAGACAAAAGCTGTCATTTAAATTTTTCAAGAAAAGAATTCAGATGTGATACGCGGTTGCTTGATACTTGTTTAACAGAATGAATAAAACCTGTCACTACTTTGTGTTTAATACGTTTCAAGTTCTTTAATATAATAATGTCTGTTTAATCTTTTCCTTTGTTAAGCAGCTCGCATTTCTTGTCTTGCCAAGATATGAATATTATTACTTATATTATCTTTTAAATACTCTGCACAATGGGACTGATCGCAAAATAAATAGTATTTGTTATGTTTAATAATTTGATAAATTTTGTTGTAATTAAAAAACAGTTTTTTTTAATGAAATTAAAAAAAGAGTGGAAGAAGTTCACGTTGCTAATAAAAAGAGATAAAAGGCAACAACTAAATTAAAAAAGGCAAAATACAAAATAAAAATAAAATAAAATACAGGAGAAATCATGCTGAGATCCTTGTTGAAAACTGCGTTTAAGTCGTTTGTAGCACCCTTCAATATTATTTAGTAAAAATGTAAAATTTAACGCTAGTTATGCAGCTTTGCTATTCGAATTTTATATATAAAATATATTAAGTTAGATTTTCAGCCAACATCGTCAAATATAAAATAATTATAATTGAGGTGTTACTTTCCCTCATAATTGTTTTTAAATAATTAATTTTGATACATAACCGCATTTTCTGGCTAATTTTATCATGGTCGGTTCTTCTGTCTCTTTTTCCTTTCTGTCACCAATGTTTATTTGTATTATGTTAATTGCTGTTTGTATTATAAGCGATCAATTCGTCTAAAAAAATTTTTATATAGAAATTACAAAAAAATCAGTATTCGGTAAAGTTTTAAAATACACATGTTTCTTTAATCGCTGGTAGATAAATCTTTTTTTTTTTTGCTCAATTTGTCGTTACTTAATTATTTTCTAATTGACAAACGTTTCTCGCTACAGTTTTATTTCCTATTTTTCTTTAGTAACTTGACTTTTTCTAAAACCTACGCGTAAAAGCGCATTCTCTCGATTGTTTACAGTTGAATTTTATTCCTATTTTGTCGTTTAAAGCAAAACGAAAAATTACCAAGTGTTAAGCTATAATTTATTTTAAGAATTTTTACTTTGTGAAATTTCATTGCATAACCAATCACGTGATGCTGAAAATTATTTGTTCATTTTAGATAAAACAAGTAAGAGTGCTATATTCGGATTACAATATCCATTTCCGTCCCCTCATTGAGCGATGTCCGTCTGTCCGTCCGTATTAATATTAGTGTTGAAATCAAAATTTTACGAGGCAAACAAAAATAGAAATATGTGAATCGATCAGAAATTTTCAGATATTTGGTGCTATTGAAAAAAGGCATGATTGGTCCATGTACTTCGAGGCAGCACGCCTATCATGTCATTTGCAAAAATAAGGTAATTTTAATCAAAAAATAAATATATGGGGCGATAAAGAACTAAAAAATAAGAAAAAAAAGTCAAGTAAAAAAAATTGGCGCCCGCCCATATTTTCTGAGTTACGGGGCTCTGCCATTTCCAAATTTTTATAATATCAATATGGATATCATTTTAAAGCTTTTGAAGAGAACTGTAAAGCAATACTAATTTTTTTCTTTTTTAATTCTCTGTCACTCTAATATTTGCTTTTTTGATTAGAGTTACTTCTCTCAACTAGATTTACAAAGATGGTAAAGGGTATATAAGATTCGGTATAGCCGAATATATCACTCATATTCTTGGGTTGAACGTTTTTAAAAAGATTTTAGCATTTTCTTAAAGATCTCTTCAATAGCTTTTAAATGATACCCATATTGATATTTTAAGAAATTTGAAAAGTTCAGATTCCCGTATTTCGGGAAATATGGACGAGCGCCAATGTTTTCACTTGAAGTTTTTTTTCTTGTTTTCTAATTTCTTACCGCCTGATATATTAATTTTTCGATTGGAGTTACTTCACTGTTCCAAATGATATGGAAAAATTAGAGGCAGCCGTAGTGTTTTGCCCGCTGCCATTAAGGGCATGGACTGATCTTGCTGATTTTCAATAGCACCTCTTTCGCAACTATATCTGATCGATTGGCGTATTTAATTTTTCTCTAGCTGGTCTAGTGCCTCAGCAAACTTGATTTCAAAACTAAAAAGGCCGGACATGCGGACACCACCCAATCGACCTCGCTATGCATAAGATTTCAAAATATATATACTTTACGGAATCGGAAATGGATATTGTAGAAATTACAAACGGAATGGCAAACTTTTTCTACTTTTTGTAGTGAATGGTATAAAAATAATAGCGAATGATTTGCTACAGACCTCTTTATAACCACTGGAGATTACTCTGCAACAAACAATTATTAAAAAAAATTTTATACGCTAAAGCATAAAAAACTGTATGCCAATTTAATATTATCATCATTTTTCCCCAATACCCTTTAAGCATCGTCCTTACTTATCGTTTGTAATAAAAACTAAAACTTGTTTCTCTCTTCTTATTTTATGCTGAATAAAAAAAAAAAAAATAACATAAAAAAAAATAAATTTCTACTATAAAATCTTCAGCCATAATTGCACTCCACATGATCTATCGTACAGTGGACAATCAATTAAAATCTAATCATGTAAATGAAATCTAAATACTTATATTTTATGAGTGTTATTCCAAACCATACATACATACACATGTATGTATGGTACATGAATATGTTTATATGAACATAATATAAACATAAGTTCATTTTATGTTCGTATTTAATTGACATAAATAAATTTTATTATTGACAAGACATAAAAATGTTGTTCTTGTTGTTGTTTAAAATTTTATTTATTTCCTCTTATTTTTTTCTTCTTAGTATTTCATAATTACATACTTATTTTGAATTTAGACGAGAACACTTTATAAAATTCTTAAAATGTCTGCAGACTGCAATTGAAAAAGCTCTCAGTATGATGCTGTGATTCTATAAGTGTGTATGTACGTCGTTTTGAAATGTTTTAAAATGTCTTGATTGGTTATGTGTTTTGGTTTAGGCTGCTTTCAAAAGCTGACTGTGTCAGTTTACATACAAAAACACAGACATCTAGCAGCATGATTGTTCGTCCGTACGTCCGTCCGTCAGTATGAATTTGATGTTACAAAATAATAGTTGCTTGTTAGAGATTTCTGTAATGGATATTTGATCCTTTTGTCTCTTTTATTCATCTCTTCAACTACTTTAGTGAATTTGTAGTGAAATAACATAAATACGGATATTAAGGGATTCGTTTAAATTCATTTGATTCTTTTGATGGTCTCTTTTTTCTACTCCCGCTGCTTTGAACGTTGTACAACAAGACAATTGTTACACGAGTCCTGATGATGACAATGTCTTGACATGTGATGTGATTTCATACAAATTTTATTGTTTTTGTTTTTCCATCGTTTAGCTTGTGTTTTATTTGTTAAAAACAAAACAAAAAAAATCAAAAATACGAGTAAGTCAACAATGAAAAAGAGAAATTCTATAAACAGATTGAATCAAAGTTATGTAAATATTTTTCTATTGTATTGTTTTAAAGTTCATTTTTCAGCATTTTTTTTCTTTCGTTCTTTTGACATTCTTGATTGTGGATACTGGTAAAAGTATATTATATGGTTCATGACAAATCAGCTTCAATGTTTTTTTATTTTTATTTTCTTAAGGGAGTTTAAAACTAAAATAAACGTTTTGGCTTTTGAGTATCATTATGACTTTTTTGTTGAAAAGTTCACGTTAAATACAAAAGCAGATTGTAAGTTTCCTGTGAGTGTTGATAAACTATCTAGTTTTCAGCTAAAAGCATAAGCGGCCTTGAATGAATTTTAGAATAAATTTTAATCAATCAAATACTAACACATGATACAAATTCAATAAATAAATTATAAAACAATCATTTGGAATATCTTTTGTCTAAATTTGAAATTTAGTAAATTATTTTTTAAGCCAATATCCTTACAGTATTCCTTTTAACATCTTAGCTCTGCTATTTTATATTTTTGCTTTATTCTTTTTTATTTCTTTTCTTTTTTTTCATCATGGGCATTGATTTCTTAAAAAATCCCAATTTTCTTTTGGTTAATAATTTAGTAAATTGTATTTGACAATATTGCCTTTAACTATAGATACAATTACCAACAATGATATCTCTATTGAACAGATTTTATAAAAAACCAGTGACCAGTTATTAAGTTTTTCTTTAATTTTCCCACTCTTCTCGTAGTGCACAAAGAAAGAAAAAATTTTTTTGCAATCGTTTGCAAAAGAGACAAAAATCGCTGATACACTGCTTCAAAAAGGTTTCCCGTTTGTTTTTTTTTTTTATTTTATTAACACTATAAACACAATTGCGAAAACTAAGCAAAACAAAAAATTTCCGAAACTATTATTTATCAAAGGATGAAATTGTATCGACAATATTGAGAAACTTAAACTAATAAAAAGGAAAAAAAAATCAGTTGAATTCTTTCGACTTTGAAATATATTATTTTTCCCTTATTTTAACATTTAATTTTTTCTTTCTTTTGTAAAAATAAATTGTAGTTTGAAATTAATTTTTTATCTTCATCAAATTATGAAAGCAGAAAAATGTATTGACTTTATTGACAGTAGATTAAATGAAAATTGTTTAACTTGTTCGCTAGATTTTTATTTTATTATTTACGATGACAGCAATTAGGAACAGAAAATAAGTTCATTAATTAAATTAAAGTTCTAAACTATTAACTTGAAGTTTTGTTTCAACTTCAAGTGAAATTTCATGTGCTGTCGAATTTCACGGAATAGCGAAGTATAGTTACAAAAAAATTTTTTTGTTTAGAATTTTGTATAAACAAAAAAGATTTTTAAGAAAAAGTTTTAGAGAAAACAAATATCACTGAAAATGTTATGAAATTATTTATTTCATATCGTAATTTCTCATAAAAGTTGTTTCCATTTATGTCTTGTCCAAATTTAATATTGTTTAAATCAAAAAATAATAATAAAAAGAACTTTAAATCAAATTTAGAAATAACGCCCTGAACGTTTCGTTAAATCTTATTAAGATGGAAAGTTAACATCAATTGTTTTTGCTGTTAAATTATATTCATAATCAGTCCTTTAAGCTTAGAGTATCCTTAAATTAATAAGAATATCCTTAATTAAAGTTTACAGATTATGGAACACAATTATCCGATATCATGATTGGAAATTTTCCATCACTCTCTAAGAGTTAAAAAGAATGTCTTGATGAACCTTTGAATGATCGTATTAAAACATTTTTGAAATAAAGTAGACTGACGAGAGAAAAAGTGTAATTTTTCAAGTACGGGCCAACTCAAGGAAATCCTGATACAACACGGTCATAACAGAAAAGTGAAGTTGAAGAAAACTAGTTTTTCATTACCAACAAGATTAAAAGAAGTAATAATAAAGAAAGGATACGTTTAAAAGTATTAAACAATTTTATGTATGATTTTACATCCAAACATATAAAGCTGTATGAATAATTTTGTCCACTGGAATTCGCTCCAAGAATTCAATTTTGCTTTATAACTTCGCTATGCAGCATAATAATTACAAGTTTTTTTTTATTTTTGAACAAAAGACATGTTAATAAATTATCTTGTTAGAAGCTTATCAGCATATTCCTTATTAATTAAAAATATGAAAAATTGAGATTAAGGTTGGTGCCTGTGTAAATAATTTTGTCCGGCTCTGTGTATCCAATTCTATTTTCCAGAACTTTCTGCGGCCTTCTGATATCGCAGAAAGCTGAAATTCGGCATAATTAAAGTATTTTTGCTCCGTTGGTGTAGGACAGAGCAAGATTTTTTCGGTTTGTGGGCTGTAGGCGTAGCTTTGGAATTTTGTTACAGTCTTCTAAATCTGTCCTATGATTTTTTTAAAGAAAACCTTATATCATCAACATAAAATGTGACACATTTAAAGCACTCTGTGTGTAAAAGACCATCATTTTTTAAAACATATTTTTTCCTGGCAAGAATAGGCTTTGTGACTAGGGTAGAAATAAATTTTAAACAACATAACATTTGCGTACGATAATCAGATGTAAATTACAAATATTTGACAAATATTTGAATTAAAAAAAAACAAAATATTTGTGCTGGTGACTACACATTCAACTGATTTTACATATTAAGCCTTAAAATTAGTCAGCTAAATGAGTAAGTAATGAGCTAGACATTTTTAAAAGTGAACGGTTTAAATTAAAATAAATTTGTCTACGAAAACTATCAACAACAAGCATTAAGCAATAAGTTGACAATAAAGCCTATAACATGATAACAGCAACTTGTAAATTGAACAAATATGAATTAATAAAACCACTTCAACAGTATTTCCCTGAGATATGCAACTTTGAGGAAAATGTTTCTATCAACTGAAAAGGTTCAAAAGTCAAAATTTTTTATTAAACTAACTTCTCATTTTAGGCGACAAAAATTTTAACAAAATTAGTAAACGCTCTAGGATAAGCGTTTGAGTAATAAACTGAGGTAGAACAAATAACGTCTTGCATTAATAAGGAAAAAAAATTCACTAATTTTATTTAAACGCGAAAGCCAATGAACTGCAACAACAATTGTTAAATGGATAACAGCATTGCCAACGCATATCGAATTCATTTGGTAGCAGCTAAAAATCCACATATTTAAAAAATAAAAAATTTTGACATGTGCTTAAATTATATAATTTATTAACAGAAATTTCATATTTATGGAAAATACAATTAAATTATTAATAACCAAATAGACCATGTTCTGATTATATGATTCCCTGAATCACTTGATGTTCCAAAAAAGTATTAAAATCAAATATTAAACATTTTTAAAATGTAAAGAATGTCATGTAATAAATAGTTTGTTATTGTTTTGGTTTTCAATTTAACGGTACAAATTATTGCTCTTTTTGTTATTATTTTATTAATACGAGTTTTATCAAAATAACTGTTAGAAATAAACTACAAAAGTTGACACGTGTTGGCATTTTAATTTTTGAAGTGTCGCTAAGACGCCCAAGGACGTCTTTTGTCTTAAGTCACGCAAAGGACATTTTTAATTGTTTTGTTTAAATGCCTATGAAGTTATTTTTAGTTTGTTACAATATTTCTTTCTGTCACTTGTATAAGGATAACGATGTAATTTTAACAAATATTTGAACTTAAAATTTATATATTTTGAGAATGTTTAAAACGTTCTTCTTAATTAAACTCTTTAATTTTGGTTTTTTTACAATATAAAAATTTAGCATCCATTTGAAAAAAATGTTTATTTTTTTTCAACATTTTAGGTTTTTCCGACTAACAAGCTTTTGGGGACTTTACTTAAGTTTCGGTTCAGCTTACAATTTGGTGCATAATGTAAATGAATTGAAAGAAATTTTAATAAAATCTGCATTAACCTTAATTTTACATAAATCTGGTTAGAAACATTCAAAACGTGTTGCAGAAAAAAATGCAGAATCAAATTTCAAAAATCCATTTATAATTGGACAAGATTTTCATAAAATTGTTATTTCCCAACAGACCTTAAAATCTGTTAAATCTATAATTAATTTATTTCTATTAGAAAATGTCATACAATTGTCATAATTTCGCAAACTGTTTGCACATGTTTATTCGCTTACACCTAAATATTCGCATTGATTCCATACAATTAATTTTTTAGTCTTCATAACGTAAGGAATTATAATTAAAATTTATTCTTATTTTTCAAGTTATCATCTCAAGAGCTTATAAATACTTGATTAAGATAATTTACTACAATTGAAGGAAGAGTTAGTCTTTGATATTTTGCATGCAAATGTGAAAGATGTTAAACCAAACAGACGAAATGTCTAGACACTTTGACTAGCTTTTTGGTTTTCTTTTTAAATTTATTTCCAACTGGGATAATCAAAAATTTTTTCTCAACTTGTACTAAAAACAAAAATATAGAAAAAAAACACGAATTCAATTTGCTCTTTCGTGTAATGAAAAGGAAATTCCAGAGACTTAATATGAATTGCAAAAAAAAAACATAAAAAACTGTCATATAAAAACTCAATAACATGTTTAGCACACACTTCAACATAAATATAATGTTACAAATAAAAAAACAAGAAACAAGTACAACAAATCGAAAACAATATACTTCAACGGTAAACTCTATATATCCTATGAAGTTAATCCCAAACAAATCCACTAAATCATCACATACAAATACTTATGTAATAATACACTAACAAATCGACACACACACACACACACAAACAAATATATGAACAAAATCACATAAAATAAGTACAGACGCATTTTTACAAGAGAAAACTTAAATAAAAGTAGAAACTTGAAGCTTAACACACACAGGCCCACATACACAAATACAAACACAGCAAACATGGTGAAATGTAAATATGTAATTTAATACAAAACTTTTTTAGAAAACAAAACACAGAAATTGAGACAAAATCGAAATAAAAGAATGAAAAAAAACTCATAACTTATAATTATGTTTGTTGTTCTTTTTTATTGTCATTCGTTGACACAAATAATAAAAACAAATCTATAATATACTGACTTTTTAAATGGTCATCGAACAGTAGAGTCCTTAGCTAAAAATTGTAGTGTATAGGAACCTCTCAGCTTAAGAAAGCTGTAGCCGAGGTAAAGTTTAAAAATTGGCCCCAATAAAGACGGCACGTCGTTATCTCTAAAATGATCACATCGGGAACTTGTAAAGAAAAAAACGTTATAGTTAAAAAATTTATCTAGCTGAGCTCGACAACAAATTTTTTGGTAAAAAATATTATCTGTTTTCGAAAAAAAAAAACTTAATGTAATGTTGTCGAAAAAGTCCCTTTTTTGCTTTAAAGTTTGAATCCATTTAAAATGCTTCTATATATTTTTGCTACTTTTTTTGAGTTCAATGCGGCTAGGAAACTAGAAAGTTTGATATTTGGACATCCTTTAACTCCCTTAACTCCACAATTTTATCTTTTTAAATTGTAGGTGTAACATTAGTCCATCTTAACAATGCGACTTTCTTTGAAGCAATGTAGCACCCGCCTTCCTTAAGAACTATAAGGTTCAAATATAAGACCTTAGCTGTACTGCACCTTTACTAAAAGCAAATAAAATAGGCTCAACCGTTAAAAACTGGAGAGTTATTTATATATTTTTTACCAAATTCTCCACTGTGCTTTGCAAAATCACGATCTTAAAGCTTTTACTTTATTGACTTGTACGCCCATACAAGCGAACATTTAATATGCCTCTTTATAGTTTCATTTTTTTTTTTCTTTTTTCTTTTGTTAGTCTCTTTCTTTCGTGTTAAGTGGCAATAAGTGCAAATTATAATTAGACTTAAGTAGTGCTTTTTTGCTTTAATTTAGGTTTTTAACTTCGAAAGTGAAAAGCGAAGAACATATTTCTTTTCTACATTTACTAACAAATAAATTTGCTCAGCAACTAAACAACGGATGTCCTGTGGATTGATAATCTCTAACAATTAGGATCTTGGATTTCATTTATTCTACTGAATAATGCTAGTAAGAGACTTAAAAAAATAATCTTTAAATGGGAATTAATATTCCCAAAAAGAGATTTCCAGAAAATGCCCTTATTTTTAAGTAATTATTTTTAAAATATGTGGAATAAGCGGGAACAGACACCATTTTTGTTTTCAATTGTAAATTAATATGACATTTTTTGCGTTTTTTTTTTTTTTTGCTTTTTTCAGAACTTTATATATATATTTTTTTATTTCCTATTTCCACTCAATAGCGTGGCGAAAATAAAAATATAAAAAATAAGTAGTTTTTTTTTAAATATTTTTAAACACAAAACAGAATTATATCATGATAAAAAGAGGACACTAAAGTACAATCTTCATCTAGAAGATTGTGAAAAAAATTCGAAAATTTAGAACAATAAGGAAATCTAATCTCTGTCGAAATTTCTTACAGCATCATGAGTGTGAAGTTAAATACCAAAGTTTGAAAAGTATAATCAATAGCAATTAACATTTACATTAAACAAATAATGAATTCATTACTTCGTTAATCGTTCCTTTCTTCCTTCCTCATTTTCTTTCAGCTAAAGTTAATACAAATATTTATGCTTTGATGTTATAATTGATTGATGGACCATCCGTGGTGGCAACATAATTCATGACCAATTAAGTTTATACGTGACTTTGTGTTATAAACAATTTAATGAAGGGCCTTTGTATTGGCAATAGAGAACGCAATGAAACTTAATTATGCAGAAAATACTGAATAATTAATTACACATTATAAGGATTTTAAAAAAAGTATAATATTTTGCATATTCTATAATTCGACTACAATGAAATGAAAATGATGGTCTCACTCATGGCCGTAATTTATTTTTTATCTCTATATTATTATTAATAATAAAATAATTCTACTTAAAAAGTAGTATGCTGTGTCTTCACCACATGCTTGTGGAATTTTTGCAAAAAAGAGAAAAAATAGTTTAAAGTGATTTTAAATGCTTCCGAAAAAGTAAAAGCCGATTATTTAAAAAAGGTATTTAGTTATTTTCTATTTTATTAAGCTTTGGGTCCTTATATTTTTTATTAATATTTTATTTCAATATTTCGGTACTTTCTGCGTGCCTTCTTCAGGAAACAAAATTAATATTGATATTGAAAATTAATATTGATATTGAATCAATATCAATATTAATTTTGTTTCCTGAAGAAGGCACGCAGAAAGTACCGAAATATTGAAATAAAATATTAATAAAAAATATAAGGACCCAAAGCTTAATAAAATAGAAAATAATTTAATAAAAAAGGGTCAAATAATCATTATTAAACTAAAAGGTATTTAGTTTTAATTTATTTTTTTTTTGTCCAAAAAGTGTTATGGTTATCAAAAAAACAATTAAAAATAAAGCTCAAAAATTTTTTTGTACATTTAATAGTACTCTTATTTTGTTGAAAAAAGCAAAAAAAAACATAAAAAATCCGAATTCAAAATATTTCCACATTAACATATTTGAGTTTTGAGACTCTACAAAAAAAAATGATAATAGAAAAATTTTAAAATTAAAACTTAATTAATTTCTGGGGACTAACAAAACAATGAATAGCTGTTTTAATTCTTTAATGATTGTGACTTTATATTATAATGGGTAAAAATAGCTGATTTGCTTTTATGCTGTACATGAATGAAAACAACTAAAAAATTTTAAACAATCATTTAGTTAATGATTCGGACTTTGTTGAAAATCCGTACCTTAAAATAAAATAAACGAACTGTATGTCTACAACTTCAGCAGGCAGAAAATATAAAAGCAAATGATCCATTCTGTAGAGAAAATTCTTAAGGCAGCCACATTTTTCGTAGAAAATACAGAACTATTTTTTTTTTTTTATAATTATTATTTCTTCACACGAAAAACTGTAGTGATTGCCGGCTCATACTTTGATTGTTTTATTGTGTAATATTTTCGCAACTCTATTGATATTTTTAAAAAGAAGATGGTCATGCTTTTGTTGCCGAGCCGGAAATGGGCAATTAAGGTATAATATTTTTTTGCAAATTATATCGCAAAATTTATTATAATTAATGACAAATATTAAACAAAGCGATTGAAACAGGATACACGGATACAGTAGTGGTTCCATTCAGTGTCATCCTACATGATTAGTTTTAACTTTAATGAGACGATTTATTTATGAATTTATAAAATTAAGTAATTAGACGAGAGTTCACTTTGTAAGAACCATATGAGCTGGTTTTTTGAAAGTGGTATAATTACATTTTTTCATGAGATATTTAAGGGTTTGCGTTTGAATCAATTTAATAATATTGGTCAACATTAATGAATTCGAGTAATATTTTTTACACTACACAGCTTTTAAATTTTCTTAAAAAATAATAAATACTAAAATTAATTAAAAAAAACAGATTATTTGGCTCCACATGGTCTTAAACCACTTTCAAAAATTACATTGTAAGACATTAAAACGGGAGCAAATTTAAGTCCATATTTAAATTGACATAAGCTTTACTAAAATAAATTTATCTATGGTGAATAAGCAGTATATAAGGTAAAAAACTTATATCGTTATATTTCTCTCTTGTTATGTTCGATGAAGTTTTATAAAGTGGTAACATATTAATTTTTCTAAGGCTTTTTGGTCTTTTTTACAAACAAAAAAATTCTTTTGAATTGAGCATTTTGATATTAAATTATTTTTCTTTTCTTATTTTTTAATTCTGTGTCACTCAAATATTTGCTTTTTTGATTAAAGTAACTCACTTAACTAGACTTACATATTTGTTGAAGGGTATATAAGATTCGGCATAGCCGAATATAGCACTCTTACTTGCTTTTTTCTTGATTTGCTTTAGCTTTTTCCAGATCTTTGTCTCAATTAAAAATCATTTTTTTTCGCAAGCTAAAGAGGAAGGAAGTACCCACCGTATCTAATAATGCGATCGAAATAAAGACGAAATTTTTTTCAATTTTAAAGAAGGACACTAAACGTACTTATTAGTCGTGGGAAATATTGCTTTAGATTTGCTAGTTTAGCAAAAAATATTAATTGTTAAAAAACAAAATAAACATTTCATTAAGGCAAATCGCTTAAATTAACGAACACTCGCACATATCTTTACGTCTCTCAAATAAATATAAATAAACTTCACAAAAATTAATAACTACATAAAGGAGCAGTCAGATTTTTAAGGTTCATGGCAGTTATCCGTTTTATATTTTGCAGACAATAGTCACCATGTAAAGATGTGATGCTGCTCACATTTCATATGATCATCCTTCACACTCAGCTCTTTCATGACGTCTGGTAGCCAAACTCAAGTAGACTCGACAGTGCCACTGTCAATCAACAGATCAAAACTGGAAATGACTTTGTAGATTTATTTATTTGTAAAGTGTTGTTTTAATTACTTATTAAATATAAGTTTCATTCGCCAACACAAGGCAGCTTGTGTTCATTTGCAATATTGTTTCCACGATAATGAACTTTGGCTGTTGGAAAGTCTGCAGATTCGTTTAATTGAGTTTATTACAAAACCAAATAAAAAAGAGTTTTAATGCGAAAACATAAATAAAATAATCCTACTTAAAAAGTAAGTATGTACATACATATTGTTCTACGCTGTGTGTGTGCACAGAATGCAATACATACAGTATTCACCACATGTTTGTGGAATTTTTGCGAAAAAGAAACGTTTTTTTTTTTGTAAAAAAAAAATGAACTTTTAGTCAATTTCAAATGCAATCAAACACAAAAGCACGCAGATATTCTTTGGTAATGCGATACGTGAAAGTGATACGTGATTATATTGATTTTCTATTCGACAACAGGGCACATACTTCGATACTGCTGCTGAATTCTACACAATAACTAACAAAATTACTTTGCTCTTATTTGTTTTGAAAATTTAATTTTTCAATAAATTATTTATCAACAATAAAAATGTTGCAGATATTGTAAGTGTCAAGGTTTGTATGTTTGTTACTAAATAAAATTAAAATCGTTTAAAGGAATTAAATGAAATTTCAATAACCGATCGATTTCTTAAGGAGTTGCCACGATCTCAGCCAAAATTTCTTCAAAAATAACTTAAACCAAAATTTATAAATAACCAATTTTAATGAAATTTAGGCGGATAGATTATTTTCAAAACCCCCTTTTAAAAAAAAAAAAAAAAAAAAAAAAAAAAAAAAAAAAAAAAAAACTTCAGGCGGTGTTATATTTTATAGTTAATAAGACAACAAGCAAATTGTCTGAGTATATAGTCGTGATGGGCACGGCTAAAGTGATTATCGCAAGTTTCCCGTAATTCATTTTTTTATTTTGGTTTTGTGAACGCACATTAGCGTGAGAAGAGTAGAGTTGTTGCATCCGTTTAAAACAGGTCCAATTTGTATTAAACAATATTTATTGCAAATTATTTCAAAAACTGATTAAACAATTTACTAACAGTTGAATTGCAAAAGTGAGTAATTTTTTTACACTCATATGAGCCTGCATGAGTAAAATGTCTTTCTCGTGAGCCTTTATGATTCTGTTTTACGTACAAACAAATTTTGTTATGGTGAGGCAGACGATTAGCCATCGCAATGTATTCAATCAAGATTTTGAAAAATCTTAAATCAATCATCAGTGTCTTGAGCAAAGATGTAGAAGCAAGAGATATTTTGTGCATAATTTATAATAACAATAATTCAGAATAACATTGCAATAGAAGCAACTGCAAGAGATAACCAGCCAATTCTAATTTAAAAAGAAGTCAATAGTAAACACAGTTTGATTCTGAAGCAACGAATTGCCGGGTATAAGAAGTTAAAAGAATAAAAGTAAATATAACGAATTGTATGTAGTTGTATATATGTTTATTAAAAAAACAGTAACAAAAATTCTTATTATTTTTAAACTTTATTTTTCTAATTTGAAGAAAACGCCTGAGGCGCTTCTGCAGTAGATGATGTGAAAGTAATTTTCGTTTATTTTAAGATTCTTACCTTTCTTTCTCAAGTTATTTTATTTACTAAAGTATCCAAGAATTTGATATAAAAAATGTATTTTCATCTTTTTATTTTATTTTATTTTGATTTTAAAATTAATTTTTGTTGAATATTTTGTCAGCCATGTTGTTTTTTGATATCAAACAACAATAATTAGAATATTACAAATAATATTATTTTATTTTATTATTCTTTTGATTTTTCTTAAGTTTTCAAGTCACTAAAGTCAAGTTGATGAAAAAAGTAATGAATTTAATTAAAGGATAACAAGCAAACAAAGGAAGAAGATGTATCACTTTCAAAATATTATTTAATTTTCCATTAAATTTTTATGCGAATTTTTTTAAGCATTTTTCTTTTTTATGTGAACAATTTTTTGATCCTTTTTCTATTTAACAAATAAAATTTTTTATTATCTATAAACCCTTTTTGCAATTTTGATTATGTTTTATGTTGTAATGAAGCCACTTATGTATTTTTAAATTTAAATCTATATCTTTTGTGAACCCAGGAATGTTCTAAGAAAAAAATATTGTTTTGTATTTTCTAAAAGTGTTGAAACTTTGTTGAAATATTTTCTTTTTTAAAACATAAAACTGTGATCTTTACACTATTTTTTATGATTCAATAAATTTTTGCTTTTATAAAAGAGGCTTTCAATTTTTTTTTTTTTTTTTTATTTAGTAAAAGCAAAATTTTTTATAACTTTTGTTTTTAAATTTACTTTAATATTTTTTATTACGTGTTTTAAATTTGATGGCTTAATTTTTAGCGCCCAATGTCGTAAAACTTTAAAACTTTTTATTTTATTCCGTATGCAAGTTTAGGCGTTTCTTATATATTTTTTTTCAGTTGACTTAACTTGATTCATATTCGTGCACTTTTGGTGACCGTGTACATAGATTTTTATGTAGGTTAGTGTTGTTCAACAAATCCTTCCATTCATTTAGGCTTGAGCTAATTAAAAACTTAAAGTAGTCACAATAGAACACTTATTAATTCATTGAGAAACTTTTTTTAAGGAGTAAAATTAAATTTTACAACTTTATTTGAAGATAAAATCACTTAAAAGCTGCTCGAGTTCCGTTTTAGTTTTTATTTCAATATTCTTTGTTTGTTAATCTTATAAGCCTTCATTTAGACTGACGCAAATTATGTGATGTGCTGAAAGGGCAACAGTTTAAATAAAACTAGTTGCCTTTAGTACATAGAGAATGTGACGAACGACTTTGCATAAATGAATGAATTCGAATAAAGATGCTGAGCTCCGAAAATAAAATCACAACCCAAACACTTAAACAGCATACTTTTTCGAACTTTGTTTCTTTTTTTACTTCACTAACGCAATAACACAACATTTTATATAAAAAACAAATACATAGACAAAGACTTATTCTCTACTCCGAAAATTATGCTGCACTTTACACAAACATAACACACAAAAGCCTTAAGATTTGATAGCACTCAATTACCAGAGAGCTACTTACTCTCAGAAGTTTACCAGGCTTTTGACTTGACGGTTCCCACTGAAACATGTGCAAAATTTACCGGGTGTTGCAGGGCGCATGACCGTTATCGTTATTATAAAGTATCTACAATTGAATGTATCTTTTGAAGAGAAAAAATAAAAACTGAAACAATTTAAAAACACTTTGTGTCTGTGTGTAAGTGATTTATATGATTTTAATACGTTGGTTGTTTGAATTTTTTTAATTCCGAAAAATGATTCGGCTAAAGCTTTTATTTCATCGAAAATATACTTTTAGGCAAAAACAACTAACCTTTGCAATTTTTTTTTTTATTGTAATAAAAAAGAGATTTCTTTTTTACTGTTGTTTTGTTTTCTATGAAAATATTTTGTTTCCTTTGATTAGGTCAACTTCATGGCACGTACAATGCTAACAATTTTTTTTTTTACTTTACTTACGTGTGGCAGGTAATGCACGACTTTTTCTATTTACTATTTTAAATGTAAAGGTTTCCATATAATATATACTTTTTGCTGGCTTATTTTTAATAACAACTACAATTATTTTTATTTTTTTAGTTAAAATTAAGATGAAAGCGAAAAATTAGCTGCAAGCTGTTAATGTCTGCATGAAATGTCTGCCAATGAAATCTTTAAGGACAAAAAAACTCAGCTATGAGTTTAAACCCAACTTTGGTTGAAATTAACAAAAAATATAAAAATGTTTTGGGTTTCTGCATTGAAAGTATTTATTTCATTTTATAAATGCATTTCGATATTAAGAGAAAATTAATTTAGTTTTCACCCAAATTTTCAACAGCTCTTTTTACATTTTAAATAAACTATACGCGTTGCATACAAAGTAATAAAAGATTACATGTGCTGTAAAGCCATAACACTAACCGACATTTTATTTTTTTTATTCATGTTTTTATTTAACATCCATTAATTCTGGTAAGACTGTGAAAACTTTATTATTTTATTCACTTGCTAGGAAGAAAATTCCCATGGTATTTTTTGTAAAAAAAGGGAAAAATTACTTTTTTCAAAAACATTAACTCGTGAGTATTTTAAAATTCTGCCAAATATTTATTATGTTAACAAGTAAGAAAAATGTTTGCGAAAAAAAATTTACACCGCAACTGAAACTAACGGAATAAATTATGCAAATTTTCTGGGTTCTCACTATCAAAGTCTTAAGGAATTTACAAGTAAAACAAAACAGTCGCCACTTTACTTTAAGAAATATATTTAACTTGGATTATTTTGTTGTTGTAGTTATTTCTAAATATCTACATTTAAAATTTTCATTTTTATATTCTAGTTTTTTTATTAAAAAATTCTTATTTAGCCATTATTTACTTCATTTTTTAAATAAATAGACAATTTATTCACAACAAACAATCTTATACAAACAAATATCCTTAAGCAAAATGAACGCTTGCTCGTGCTTAATTTTTTTTTCAAGCAAGCAGGGGCACAAAAAATTACAAAAAGTTTTATTTCATACAAGCAGTACCAACGATTTCACCTGCGTGTCATTTCTAATTTTCTTAAAACTCAAATTTAGAAATATGTGTTTTTTTAATATTTATCCCAGAGTTCTATAGACAGTGGTAAAATTTTTCATTTACACAAATTTTATCTCCAGACAACTGTTTTGGTACCATTATACCGATTAAATTGGGTACTTGCACACTTGAATCTTTAGGAAATGACTTATTTTTACGATAAAAAAAGTATTCTATATTGGAATCAAGGTTCTAATGGACTTCCTTACAAAACTTTCTTCAAATCCATCCAGTAATTTTTATCTGATGCGAACACAGACAAACTGGCAGACATATAAAAATTCCAAAAACAGATGTTTTGTATTCTATTTCGATTACTATCTACACCAACAACAAAATTTTCGAAAAATGCTTCATTTTATGAAAGGACCCTGCAACAGTATTTTGTCATAAACGACATAACAAATAGTCTGAACTTTTGCTAATATTGAATTTATATCTGGAATTTATATGCAATAACAATGTTTTATGTTGAAGCTGAGAACTAACTTCTTTTGAAAACTGAAAATAAGAATTATTACCGAGCATAAGAATATCGTTCTATCCAATATCTTGCCGGTCTATATCCAAAATGCAACAGTTATTGAAAAATAATTATATCACAAATTAAAATTTAAAATTGCTAGTTTTAATTCTGGAAAACCCACGTTTATATCAACACAAAAGTACGGCACAACAAGCACCAAATGAAATTTCTCATTGGTGTAAATTGTTAAATAACTTTATTTTTAAGCTTTGGTATATTGCTGTTACTGAGAACAACTATTCAAAAAAGAACAGTTACATAGAAAGAGATACAGAAATCAATATTTTCAAAACCCGTGATAACCAACCAAGTCAGAAGTAAAAATCAAATGTTGTTTTATTTTATTCAGTTGATGCAGAAAAATATAAAATCCTTGTAATAAGCGACTAAAACCACCAACGTAATAAATGACGTATGAGTAATCAAACATCACTCATACATTAGTATTTTCTGTGCCCACAAAGAAAATTGCTTAAGTCGACTTAAGCATGAAAATTTTGTTAAAATGAACAACCATTTATTTCAATATTAAAGTTATTTTAACGTTAAACAATATTTTCTTTTGTTAATAGAAAGATTAAAAAATGTCATAAGCTTCACTTTAATGGAAATAATTTTACAGAAAATCCTTTTTAAAAGCGTTAAAGTGTTCGACATTAAAATTTATTTAAAAAATATAAGCTGTTTTTCCTCATAGCCACAGATATAATTAAAGATAGGAAAACCACAGATATAATTAAAGATAGGAAAACAAATTTAAATGAAGATACATAAAAGCGATTTTAATTTTTATTACATGCTTGACAGTAATTCAGTTCAGCAATCAGTTCAACTTATGATTACTCTTTCCAATACGGAAGACGTTATTCCGACAATTAATAACTAATTTAACCCCGAGTTCGCTTAAAGTGATTGATTTGTTTGTGTGGAGTAAGGATTGCTAGAACCAGTTTAAAGTTTCAAATTAATTTGACACGATCGGCATGCGTGAAAAAAAAAACATTTTGATACTGTAAACCTGAAAGAATCTTGAAAGTTAAAGAGTGGACTCAACTATAAATTTTTATATTGTTATAGGAAATTTTCCCAAATGGAACTAAAGTCTCCGACATGGATTCTCCGAGATGAACAGTAAGTGATGCTAAGGAGGATTTATTCTGTCTTGGACTGGCCTGAGCACTTCTGATTAGTAAAAGCTTATGTTACCAGTAAATTCATTGTAATGAGCCATTTGACAAACCAGGAGTTGATATAAATTTATTACTTCAAGTGCGAGTGTGTATCTACGCTACACGTGATAAGATATTTTGGCTACAGATTTTTGGTAATACAAAAAGGCAATTGATGTACCAAATATGCTATTTAAACAGTATTACCATTCAATCTATTCACGCATCTTTAAAAGATTTAATGCCTTCCTTCTTCTTGCTTATTATCGCATTTTCCCTTCCATTATTATGACACCATAAATTTCTTTAAAAAAAATTTTATTGTACGAAAGTAACATTTAAAAATATTAATTTCTATCTAACAAGTTTTTTATAATCGCTAAACACCTCAAGCTACTCCCAGCCAAAAACATTTTTATTTTTCTTTGCAACAATTTATATTGCTTTCATCGTTGTACTATAAATCAAATCCCAAATTTCTTAAGAGAATAAAACTTCAACAACAACCAGTTAATATATTTTGCCCTAATTCATGACTGTGCTTTTCATTATGTTTACTGAGCAAACAAATCTTAAGGGTTAAAGGCATATTGACGACGATTTGTTCCAAAACAAATTTTAGCATCTTGAAACGCTCCAATTCTTACAGTCATACAAATGTTTCAAATGGTCTTCATAATCTAAAATATTTCTAAATATTTATCACAAGAAAAATAAATAAATAAATGAATAAAAATTATAATCGCAAAATAAAATAAACAAAACTTTAAACTAAACAAATACAAGAACAGATACTTTTTAACAGCAAAAAAAGAGCAGCAAAAAAATAAAAAAAACGGTTTTTGTTATGAAACAAGCATTTCAAGTTTACAGATTGTTAAGTACTCAGGCATATTGTAATTTATACAAGACAACACAGGGTTATGAATACACTAAAAGCCCTAAAGGTATCTTTATTAAGATTGTCTCTTAACTATATTCCTGTTGATTGTCTTGTCTTCGCATGCAAGTGCTTCTACGACAGAAATATTCACAGCAAGATATAACTTTTCAAAATGAATTAGTTGCTGCGAAAGCTAAAAACGACACAACCATGTAAGTTAAAACAGCCGGTATAGCCGCATTTTTTGTGTGCTACTATAAGATGTTAGTTTAAGGTATTTGCAAAAAAGGATTTAAAAAAAATTAGCTTTCACTTAATTTTTAAGTAATTACTTAATTTTTTTAATTAATAATTTGAAATTCTACAATAATAAAAGTCTTCATTTTGTTCAAAAATAAATAAACTTAAGCCCAATGTTAACGACGACATAGAAGAAGAGCAAATTATTAAAATACTGAGGCAACTGCAGAAGAAACGGGCAATTGATTCCACGAACGAGCAGCTCGTATAATAAACTATGTTTCAAAAAAGAAAGAAATACACTCTGACAAATAGAAAAATTGAATAAATCTAAGAAAGCTAAAACACAAGGTTCGTTTGCATTTATGCTTTCTCAAGTTTTCTAAATGTGTATCTATAAATAACCTTCGCAGACTTCCATCTATCTGGAAAAGTCAACGTAATAAAAATAAAATTGAATAAATGTAAAAGGTTTTTCGACGATAGGGAAAATCCAGTTCATAGGATGATATGGCGTCCATGAAGTTTACCTCAGTTTTAATATTTTTAAATGCAATATAAAGATTTAAATTAAGCAAACCGTACAAAAACTTTCTCTGCTGATACTTGTCTAAAATTTAAATTTTTACAAAAATAATTATTTATTAAGTTAACATTCAAGTTATTCTCCGTGTGATTTTACATATGGTGAAATTTTGATTTTGGCCTTTATTGTCTTATCCATTCAATGAAGTTCTGATTTAATCAATTTGGCTTTTGCTATAAGACTCTAAGATTTTTGGTAGAATCTACTGACGAGCTATATTAGCAGTAGCTAAATGACCATATGGATATGCTTCTCCCGCAGTAATACATTTCATTTTGTAGTTTTAAATAAAAAGAGAATATCATGAAATATTTATATATTAATGAATCAAGCACGTTTAAAGTAAATTAACAAAAAAAGATTCCGAATCATAAATTTTTAATTTATCTATGAAAATTTGAAAGTGGTTTAAGTCCACTTTCTGAAAATACTAAGTTAACGGTAATTTTAGTGAGCTATGGACTTCTTCTTATCATGGTTAGAATCACAATTTCAATAGAGTTTTATTTTGACACAAAATTAACAAAAAATGTTTTTCTGTACAATTTTATCACACAAATATATATTTTTTTTTTTAAGTGGAATAAGACCATTCCTAATAAGTTTAATTTAAACAACTTTCATTAATTTCTTCTAAAAGAAAGATGTTTTGCAGTTGTAGGAACAGCATTAAAGGAAAAGACAAATTACACTGCCCAGGACCATTATATTGCAATAAAGGCTTGCCAAGAACCAACAGCTTAATTGAAAAGAGGACACTTTGTCTTAACTAAATATCTAGAAGAGACAATATTAAACAGAAAAAAAATTCGGACAGATATAGTGTAAAAAACATCACCTGAATTCATAACACTTGGCCAATATTTTAAAATTGATTGAAACGCAAACCCTTAAATATCTCAATATATGAAAAAATAGACTTATACTACTTTCAAAAAAAACCAGCTCATATTGTTCTGCGCTTTTCATCGACGTTTCTCAAGCATTTGACAATGAGTGTCATACAGAGTTTATTATTCAAATTGAAGCTGGTTAAAAGTTTACATTCCACTTTGTCGAATGTGTTAAATAGCAGAAAATATATTTTCCAGCCCATATATTTTTAAAAATCCTACGAGCAATTACAAATACATAAGTTTTTTTTTAAGAAATAGAAATCGTAAAGCATAATTAAAATACTTTTAAGCATATTTATTTAAATTCTTAATTTATATGTATAAATATATACTAAACTACATTAGCGGATTGACCAACTTTATTATACTTCTGTTTAAAATACAAATAAAAATAAAATCATTCTTTTTATTGCCGCTGCTGAGCTTTGAGTAAAATATCGGCGAGATGAAAAAAAAAGCAAACGAAAACTTCATTAGTATTTGTGTTTATTAAATAAACAAGTTTCAAATAATAATCACCAACAACAACAACAACAATAACTTAAACAACATTATAAACTTTAGTCTAAATTTGCTCATGCCAAAGTGGAAGCAAATATAAACATTCTTATCCTCTCCATGGTGATGGAAGAAATCAAATTAATTACTTTTTGAGAAGTTTTCATTAAACTCGTCCCGCGACTATTTTGCATCTTTCTTGTGTTTTTAGCACTCCTGTTTAGTTGATAAAGAAGCTGTGCAAATCATAATAACTTCTTTATTTGCCAAGAGCTCTTTTTTGCTGCTGCTAAAGTTTTTTTTCTGAGAAAATTCGTTTGCATATTTTTAATAAAAAAAGTACTCTTTTTTACTAAAACTCTAGTTGCTTTATTATTTAAGGACCTCCTCTGTCTGCTCTTTAGAAAATGGTTTTCGTCGTATTCTAACAAAATATTTTTTTCCCATAAATCTATCATCTTGTATGGAAAGTATCAATATTAAATTGAAACCTTTTTTTAATTTTATCTTGTTTGTTTTTACTTTTGTAGTTGTTGTATTTCAAATTTTGACCTTTTTTCATATTAATATTTTTGTTTCCTTTTTGATTTTATTTTATTATTGATTTTCGTTCTCGCGGCTGTTTTAGTGAACATTTTGCTGTCAATTGTTTTTGCATAATTGAAAAATATTGCCTTTTTAATAATAATACTTCAATACTTTTTTGCTTAATAATGCATAAAAAAGATTTATGGTTTAAAAAATTAGTAAACGAACTTTTTGTGTCCCTTTTTCCGTTTTTTTTTTTTTTTTTTTTTTGCTGGATTCAATTTTTGTAGTTGAATGTAAAATCACGAATTTTGTATTAAAAAATAAACACCAATGGGTGTTTGTTTTAGAAATATGTCCTCTTTAGTTTAAAAAGAAGCAAATGCCGACTGTTAAAAACAAATGTCATTTAAATTCAATTCATGCCAATAAATTATATTATAACAGAGACATTTCGTTGACGATTTTTGTATCTTAACAGGAATCACAAGTAGCATTTTCAAGGAAAAGAAAAAAATGAAAATCTATATTAAGACCAGCCAGTTCTTTCTGTAGATAAAAACTTTTTAATTTAGTGAAAAAGGTTAGTTCGTTATATTAACATACGACAAATAATGAACATTTTTGAGAAAACTTAAACCGAAAACTAAAGGCCAAACAAGTATATTTTTCTTTTTTAATAGTACTTTCTTTTTCGTCATCCAATAATCAAATAACTTACTAATTGTAACAGAAGAACCTTCCGAACCACCATGTTAAATTAGTCGTTACAAAGAATCGGGGCTAAACTCAAATAACTAGCATTAATCCTATTTTTTTAGTAAGAGCTTTTTTTCAAATTTATATTAAAAGTACCGCTTGTTTTTAGAGACTTAAAAGTACTTCATCTGCAAACGAGGTGGAATTACTGCAATCTTTTACATCATGTATTTGTTTGTGTGTGTGTGTGTATGTGTGCTTGAATTGAATCTGTGAATATTTTAAAATGAAAAGGGTTTCTTTAAATATTGAGTTTATAATTTATTCATCAATTTGTAAAAGAAATGAAAAAGGATTTATATCATATTTCTTTTCAGCTTTTTATTCTTTGACTTTTTTAATTTTATTTATTTCCTTTTTTTATATTTTTGTTATGATATAAATTTTTGGTTTCTACTGAAATCTTAAAACGTAATACATAATACATATATTTTCTTTTTCGTCACTTTCTTCGCTTGTTACCGCAGTGAGAAAAGAGGAAAACAAAAAAAAACAGATTTTAATTTTAACGCTAAAGTCCCACATAAAAAAAGGTATTCATCAAATATGTTTTCTTTTTTACGATAAATTATAAATCGTTGATCATTTTCTACAAATTTCGACTTCTTTTGATACTTTAGAATTCATTTCAGATAGTGTAATAAATATCTTAAATTTATTATATTCACTTCAAATAATGAATATTTTTCGCTGCTGCTTTGATAAAGTCGTCATTATTACTTCATTTGTAATTTAATTTTCAAAAAAAAAAAAAAAAACAAAATGAAGAGGATTTAAACATTTATATTTATATATGTATGTATGTATATATGACACATTAATTTATTTCTTAAGAAAAAAAAATAAATAAAATAATAAAACTTTTGAAAATATACTTTTGACCTTTAATAAATATTTTTAAGTTTTACGTTAATCTAAGTTTCTATTTCATAAGTGAAATCCACAATACTTTAGGCAAAAATTATTACACATTCACAAAAAATATAAAAATAAATAAATGAACTCATCATTCATAAATTCAATTTAATTTACAAAAATAGGATATTAAGCTTTTTATTATGAAATGTTCAGTTTCTATTGCAATTACAGACATCTTGTGCATAAAATTAATCTTAAGAGTTGGTTAAAAAAGAACGAAAAATTTTAATAAATATATTTAATTTTTACAAAAAACTTAGTGTTTTTTTTAAATCATCCCGATTAAGTTAATTACCAATATTGACTATTGAGGGTCAAGGCACGTCTCAATGGCTATTTCGTTACCGCTTATTTAGCTCTTTCGGAAACTTCTGACAGACATTTTAAATAAAGAATTTTGTACAAACAATAAAACAAAGACAAAATCAAAGTTTAAGCAAAAACAACAATAACCAACAGTAACGGCATTTACACTATGCAATTTTTCATAAAACTGGCATGAAATATTCGTTTGTTTGTGAAGCAGAAGAAGTAAGCAATATATATGAAGGGATGTTACTGTTGCTAATGTTTACTTTTAGATAACGCATAACGCTGTAACTTAAATAGAAATTTGAGAGAAAAATGACTCAAAAAATTGGACAGTGTAAATCTGGACTAGTACAGTAATAATTTAGAAATAGCACGAAGTTTTTTATAAAAATTAAATAAATTAAAAAAATATTGCCGTGTCTTTAATTAAATAATAATAATAAGAGCATTATAACAAAAATAATAAATAAAGTAATTTTAAAGTATTAATAATTTCTTTAATTGCTTTTAAATTTTTCAGCTAACCTAAAATGAAAATTATACCTTAAGTTTAAAAGTATTCGAGTAGACTATACATATCTTAAAAAAATTTTATAATTTATAAAGTAAAATGTTTATAACAAAACCTATTCTTTGTTTTTTCTTCTAACTTACTCGAAGTTTTTCAAAAAGAACTCATTTTGATTTTTTTCTATATTTAAATATTATAATATTTATCCTAAATATATAAGACTCTACGACGATAACATTTTCCGACAAATAGCCTTGACTCAATTCAAAATTTGTTGGCAAAAAGTAAGACAGCGCTTTTATACTCTTCATAAAAACATTTTTATTGTATAAAGTTTTAGCCAAAAAAATTTAAAAATTATAAACTGGGTTAATAAAAGGATTTTGTAAGCAAAATGTTAAAAACGTTTAACACAGCCCTTGATTTTTCGAACCATAATAGACAGACTCTTTAAATTTTTACAGAGGAAATAATAATAAATATTCACAGTACCGTGATTTTCAGTTACGTAAAATCCCAGATAGCAGACATTTTAAGTTTAAGTATTTTTATGTCCGCTCTAAGAAAAATACAAAAATTACAAATAAAAGTGACGTGATTTTCACACATGTGACTTTAGTTTTTCAACCGAAGTAGGTGAAAATTTTGAATTTACACTGAATATGTATAAATATGCGGGCTATAAAATATACTTGTGAACAATTAAACTTAAAATTAAACCGTTATAGGCAGAGGCTTAAAAATTTGCACAGAGTATGTATTGTTATCTCTGCTATGAGAACAGTTATAAAAAAACTCAAATAGAATTAAATGATGTGTATACAAATAGCAATAGACAAATAGTGATAGACTATGACCATAAATTTATGCAGGGTCAATTTTGGGACACCCTTTAGTTTAAAGATTTATTTTTTCTACTTTGTGCTATAGCTCAAAATTTGACGATCTGTCTATCACAGTTTAAAAAATAACAATTTTTTATGAACATCACGTTATTTTCGTAACATTTTTAAATTTTTAATATTTGTTCTTATAGCGACTATAGTAATACATATTCTGTGAAAATGTAAATATTTTATTTAGGTAGATAGATAGAAATATAGATGGATAGATATATAGACATTGCGAAAAATGGTTATGTTCTTATACTCCCTCAAACAGATAAGGCACGAAAAAATAATGCCCATCCTAAATTATTGCAATTAAATTAAATGTTAAGTTTCCGTGTCTTATAATGCTAATAGCAATTTTTGAAAGGTATGCAACGTGTGAATTGCTGAAACTTACAAAGGCCTAAAACAGTTTGTATGAAAAAATGAAAAAATGAGGTACCACTAAAAATACGAAAAAAATTATTTTGCAGCTTTCTAAAATAAAGTTAATGAGAGAGACCACGATGAACCTGATTCAGCATGTTTAATTAAAGCAGGTTCTTTATATATCATGAAATAAATCAGGGATACAGCTTTCGATAAAGCCGAGTTAAAAAACGTGAGTACGCATGAATTAAGTCAGAAATCAATATTGCCCTCACTGCTTCAGAAAGGAAGATGCCTTACATTTAAGCGAAACTATTTTAAAGTTGTGCAGTTTCGAGATCAAAACTAAAAGATTTGCATTTCGAATTACTTCGGCAACATCTTGTTATAGAGAGATTCCTTTTTCCGATTCTGTACTCCAATTAAAACAAAAATTGATTTGAATATGAAGTTTCTCTCAATGCTTTTAAGCTTATTAGAGAAAGCAGAAAATAGTCAATAAAAAACTTTTATACGTTTTTTGAGCTTATTGTCTTCCTCTCGCAGTTACTATTTATTACGAATAGCAACGTAAATATTTAACAAAAACTTTAAATTTTATCATCTACAATTATGTTTGCTTCATTCATTTTACATAAAGTAAAGTAAAGTACAAATATTGCTGTTAGAATTCATAAAACTTTTTTTTAAAGTTTTGTAACAAATACCATTTCGCACTCAACGCTCAAATAAACAAAATGTTTTTGTTTTTTTATTTTTATTATGAAAACTTTTTAATATACAATGTTGCAAAATGTTTATTGACTATATTTAGCAACATGTTGCATTAATTACAAACGACTTTGTTATTATTTCATATGAAACAAATTTTTTTTATGACTAGATGTGTCATGCCTATTAACGTTTGTGTGGATGTACGTCTGAATGGATTAAAACATTTTTAAGTATTGAGAACTTTTATAGTTATGGTTTGTAAATTATTCGTAAAAATTTCTGCCAACGAATTTCTTTTTTATTTCCGAAAATGTTTTTTTCTTTTTTTTCACGTAAAATTAAATTTAAGTTAAATTTATCTTTCAAGGTAAGAATTAATCTTCAAGTTGTATACTGTTCTGTTATTGTTGTTTATTAAATTAATAGTTGTTGTTGTTTATTAAATTAATAGTTAACATTTAAAAGGTGTTATTGTTGTCCTTCGTATCATTTAAGGGATTGTTGTCACTCTAATTTTTTCTTTTTTTTTTTGGTAAATGATATTTCTTATGATAAAAACGTCTTTAGCTTACCTAAAAATGTGGGTAACGGTTTCCTTACAAGTTGAGTTGATTATTTTATAGAAAAAATGGAAATATCAAGCAACTTGATTACTCATCAGTAATCAAATATAATTTCAGGTTTTAACACATTCCAAAATAAAACAAAATCAATTTTTTGTTGACCTTAGTGAAAATTTATTCGTATGATTTCAATATCTATTAAATTTATTATTCGTTTTTAAATTCGATGTTGTCCGTTATTTTGCGTTATATATACAGAAATATGTATTTCAAACGAAAAGTTATTTGGTACGAAAGCCCTGAAATTGTAGAAAAGCCTCTTTTTACATATTGTGAGAAGCGGTAAAGGTCCTCATTTATTAACATTTATTGTAAGATTAATTTTCAATAACTAAATAATAAAATACATAAAAACATTTGCCGTATTCACAAGCTCTGCTAAGGTGTAGGTAGTATTGCATACTACCTTTTGTTTACTTCTTTCTGAACAACCATTGTATCAGTGTGCCATTGTAAATTGTACTTCATACGTCAAAAGGTAAATAAGAACAAGAAAAGTGCTATTCATCATTTGTTATTTATAAGTAAATTAATAAATTTTTTGTGTGAGGATGAAATTCAAGACATTTTTAGGATGAACCTAATGAACTTGCTCTCCAGTCGCAGAATTATACATTTAGGGCTACCAAAATCATCATTATGGCATAATCGGGTTTTAAGATATTTTGATGAAAACAGATTTCTTCATATGATACGACTACGGCCAGAGGAATTTGCCTATATATTCAACCTTATAAAAAATGACGATGTTTTTCACACAATTGGCGAAAGGCTCTAACTACGCATTGACTTGCAGCTTAAAATTGTACTTTACTGCTTGGGATCTTCAGGAAATGGTGCTTGTGTTCGTAAGGTAGCATCTCTTTTTGGTATAGGTGATGGCGGTACCATACAAAATATTAGAAATCGAGTCATTAAAGCAATATTAAATCTTAAAAAACAGTTTTTATATTGGCAACTTTCAACTTTCAACTTCAACTTTCTAATAAATCAGTAAAATCAATAAATTAAATATATAAAACTAATAAAAATATCTTTTAATACAATTTGATTTAATATAATTCACACATGAACACAAAAATAATAATTCATTTAAACATAAAAAACTTAAACAAATACAACGTTTGAAAAACATATGAGAAAAAGTACTAGATGTTGTATCGCATGCTTGCATGAAAATTACCAACAACACAGCTGCACCGTTGTATTTTGTTAGCACTTAGCACCCCCTAGGGCTTGTGAATAGGTCAAATGTAACAAAATAAAATATCTGTGTTAACAAAGCTAAGTGCTATAAAATGGAGATATGTAAAATAATACGATTTTACTAAATGCGACCGAACACGTTTTTCTAATATTTATGTTGAAAAAGGAACAAAAAATGTCTATCTATTGTCAGATGTTATTGCCAGGTTACTAGAAAATCCTATAAATTCCAGAAGCGTTTAAGTTCTGTTCAAATTATGACTTTAATAAAAGATACCGAGTATTGTGTCAATAGCATAAAGTTTCATATTATACGTTAAGAGGGTTGCAAATCTTCCAAGGTTTAAATCAAATTCTCTGTGTGGGTTTTTTTCCTGCAGTTCGTGTGATCCTTTTTATGTACGTACACATTTGATGGTTTTTCGTTCCCTTAAACGCTAGAATGTGCTCGTGCTTTAAAGCCTTTTTTACTCAGTTCGCTTTCAGTCGTTTTTAACAAACTGATGATTCATACAAATGAAAAATAAAATAACGAATAAAAAACGTCAACAGTTGTCTGGTGGGCAGGTGTTCCACAGCGCTCCTTATTAGAGCCGGTTTTGTCCAATATTTTTGTTACCGATATTCCGCAGCCCCGTGCGGGAGATCTACCACGGCTACACCTTTTTGTAGAAACTAAAGACGTGCACAGATATATCTGTGTATATCAGTTTTTGTGTGTCTACTCTACTAAGTACCTTTCCTCAGTAAGCCTTTTGGGTCTGCATTTTGTAGGTCTTTTATTTGGGGGTGCAGGCCTCTTATTTTATCAGAGGAGAGTGCAAAACAGTAGAAAGTAGTTTTAATAAATAGGATATTGTGTTAGGTATTATATATCGCATATTTTAGTTTAAAAAAACATTGCTTACTTCACACAAGTCTATAAGGGTTTAGGCCACTGACGCATACAACATAAGAATACAAATGGAAATAAAAAGAATGGCTTGATTGCAATTAGAGAAACACTAAAAAAGAAACGTTGAAACGTTACAACATTTAAGATCTCACAATATTTAAAAGTTAGAAATGTGACAAATAATTTTGCATTAAAAGTAAGAAATAAATTGACTTAATAACACGGTTTTTGAAATTATATTTTACTGATGAGTAAATACTTTTCAAATGGATAATCTTTAAAAATCTGTAAGTAATACATTATTCATTAAATCATACTCAGTATGTTCAATTCCAACCATCTATATTTATGTATGTATATTCATGTATGTATGTGTGTATGTATATAATATACATTTTATTTTTTATCTCTATTTATTGAATAGTAAAAAGTTAAAAAAATGCATACTTTAGTTTGGTGACGTATAACTAGGTCTTTCATATTTCAATGAAAATTTCATTAAATTTTTCTATATCACATGGTATTGCTTTTTGACCAATGCTGTTCGAATGGAAGTATTTTTGCTTAAATACAAACACACATTTTCACACGTATGTGTGAGTTTAAGCACTTAGACACTGCAATAACAAATAGAAAAAATAATGAAAATTGTTCATTGCAAAGAGCCAGTGATTTATTTGAATAGTTTCGAGAAATTGTTAACTTTTTTATTGTACGTAGATAAATTTGTAAATTTGTATGTGCCAGTTTATGGAGTAAATGTGTATGTGAGATTCTTATATGCGAAACAATTTTTGCTTATGTAAGAAAGGCATGCAATATAGATTTTACACTTTTTGGATTATGGATTTTATTTTAGTTTCTATGTGCATATGTGTGTGTGTGGCTGAGTGTATCATATTTCTTCTTCCTTTTTTAACAAGTGACAATAAACTATGAAGCTTAAACTATGAAGTGCAACAGCAACAAAATTTATGAAAAAAAAAATAGCAATCTGTGTAACTTTACTCGTATTCTATATACCAAATTTATTAAAATGTGCGAACTAACGAAAATGAAAAGGCTTAAAAATAAAATGCTTAAAGTTTTGATTAACCATTTACTGCATGCATAACATTTACATTCACTTTAATACATACAATTACAAACACTGGTGTAAGGGCTAAATTGACAGTAAAACTTTTTGATACAAAAAAAAAAAAAAAAAACACACAGACACACACAAAATCGCCTCTAAATAGAAAAGTTATTTAAATGAGTATAAATAATTAATTAACAAATTAAACTCTTTTGTGTTTATTGAAGTTTGATTATAAAAAGGGTTTTTTTTATAATATTTATTGTCGTTAAGCAAATAATTGCTAATATTTAATTAAAAGTGAAAGTTTACATCAGTACAAAATTTGCAGGAACAACGCCTATCAAAGAATATTCTACCAAGTCGTTTTAAAAACTTAATAATTAATACTTTAAATGGAACACATTCTTTTCCATGTCAGCATTCTTCTGCTTAAAATGGAAACAAATGTCGCAAGAAATGTCGTTATTTTTCGATCTAATTTTTAGAAATTACTAGAGACATAATCATAATAGAAAACTAAGATATTTTTGTTTTTGGAGTGTAAAAGCAAAATGACTAATATTTTCTTGGTTACCCTTCTGATAATGTGTCCCCGGTTACTAATTGCGGGTTGACACGCACACTTTAGAAGCAGAAAAGAATCCAGTATTGCATGCACGAAAACTATATCACGCAAAACGCCTTCAATTATAGATGCTGCTAAGTCCTGTCATTAACCACCAACAAAACAAATAAATTAAAATTTATTTTGTATCGAAAAAAGATAGTTTTGAAGGTGGCAACCGCACTGATCTCCTCAGCACTAAAATAGACTAAACGAATGCCTAAATCAGCTTATAAAGCCAAGAAGTTCCATACCTAAAACAATCTCCATATTTATTGTGTTATTCAAAGCAACGTAACCCTTCACAGCCACAGAAGATCGTCTTAATATATTTAGAAGTACAGGACTTTACTAAATACCATGATATCCAAGTCAGGAATAGACAATACGCATGTTGAATCTTAAGATGTGGACTTTGACGACTATCGACTATTACATCCATTGTCAGATTTTTTTAGTCTTCAACCCATGAACAACTGAATTTATAAAACTACTGCTTGAAGGATGTAAAGCTGAAGGATACGAGTTGATAAGAATCACTTTATAACTTTTTTCAACACAGATTTAGAAAGAACAAAAATAACACAGATCAGCAAATAAACCTTTAACTGAACCAAACAAAAACAAGTACATTTACCATTATAAGTTTTGCAGATTTATTAAAATAAAGTACTCGTACCGTCGCACATTGGGTTTAAATTGCTAAAAACGGCTCTTAATTCAGGCGATAAAGATAGCCAGGGGTTTTGTTTGTCAGCTCATATTAATTCTTAAATTACTTTTGAAGTTCCATTTTTAAAGATAAATGAATGAAATTTGGTCATTTAGGTTAATAGCTCAACATACAAAAATTCAACAAAATCGGTAAATGATTTCGTATAGCTCCCAAACAAAATTTCCTGCAAATAGGCCATATTAATCTTTATTTATTAAAAAGTTTTCATTAATATAAATTTACATTTTATGTTTAATACTATTAGTCTTCTTATTCGCTGTCACTAAATATATATTTTTTCTGGAACTTTCAGGTAATATTAGAAATTCCAATACCTGCTGTGGTAACACGCTAATTTTCTTTTCGTAATGTTTGCTCATATTACTAATAATAGGATCAGAGTTTCTTAAAAATCTATTGAAAATATTTTCATTGGACTTTTCACGACTGCATTTCCGTGGACAATTTGTTGTATGATTTAATTCCGCAGAAACTTCGGGATTTTGAAAAAAACATCTGGCTCTATTCTCGTCATTTGAGTTTCCAAATCCCATAAGTCCGGTTTTTTGTCTAAAAAATAGGAATATTAAGATTCAGAAAATCCACAAAATAAAAAAGAAACAAGCATACACGAATTTTTCTTTGATGGTAAATTAGAAAACAATTTTTTTCCTTCTTATCGTAAAAACCCCGCAAAATTTTGTATATGATTTGTAAGCAGACATATCATAGGTAATTCCAAAATTTGTATACCAATTTTCCAAAAAAAAATTTAAAATATTTTTATATCAAAAATATTTAACTGAGTTACACATTTGAGTTTCAAAATACCTGAAGTTGAAGGTTCCATTTTTTACCACTGTTTTCAAAAACTTAAAAAAAACTTCAACTTTGACAACGCACAACTCGAAAAGTAGATAACGAAAAGTAGATAAAATAAAAAAGATAATTAAAGATGCACAATTTTGTTTACTATAACCTGAAGTAGATTACTTTTTCAAAATATAAATTTTCAATTTTCAATTAAGAGCCTTTATTGGGAGTTTCAACCCAATGTGTGTAGCTAATTGGCGAAACGATTTTAATGAAATATTGAACGTTTTTTTTTAAATTCTTAAGAAATTAAACTGAAAAATTTACACAAACAATATTTTTATTTTTTGTTACACCTTCTTCGTTATCGCTGAAACTACTAAACTAATTTAGAGACAATTCATATATAACGTACACATGTAGGACAAACCATACACGACCACTGCAAAAAAGAGTCTTTTATCTTTTCTCTTCTTCTAATAAATAAATAAATAATACCTTACCCTAATTGATGAATAATTTTGTCATGTACAACAATTTTGAAGAGGATTTTATTTCTCCAGCACCCAATGGCGGATGCCTGCTCATAGTGACTGACGTCCACAAAATATAATCTACTTTTATATATATATATATATATATATATGTAATGCTCCCGATATCTGGCTTTTTGTGTGGCTGTCCATTTAATTGAAACATACCCGTTCTTGGTTACGTTGCCTATGAATAACATAACGCTTAACGGAAAAGGGTGTTTTTAACACGTTTAAATGGTGTGTGAAATAAACTCCATGCAGAAGTCTTTCGTGATAATCTCAATACCTAATAATTTAAATGAAATTCTATAGGCACCTTACCCTCATACCTGGAGTTCCCAATTCAAATATAATGGCTTACATGAATTGGAGCCATCCCCTGGGTTGTAGCTCAAGCTAAAACTAATGTAGTGTAATTTTACTAATCTACATTTTTTTAAATTGAAAATTATGCAAAAAAATATTATTAAAAACATTTATAACTTTTCATTCACATATTTCTATTTCCTTTTTCGTGTTTTAAATGTTAAGAAATTTTTTATCTCTGCACGAAAGTTTGTTCAACCTTAAAAAAGGGCTTGGAATTCAACTTAACTGATGATGGTGCCGTCAACCCACCAACACGTTCACATTCTTAATTAATCTAAAATTATGCAGAAAAATTGTTATTTCTCTTGAGGATTTAATTTATTTAATAGGTATTTAAATATCCTCTGCTCTCTAGCACTATTCCCCTACCGTTTGCTGGAAGCAATCGTTATTCACTAGAGTTAAACTATTTATAAACATTAGAATATCATTTAATTTTTGGCATCAGTGCCAAATGCTGCCTACGTATTTAAAAAATCATTTTATTTTAAGATCTTAATTTGTAACACGTTTTTTTCTTCCCCTACCAACTGACGGTGCACAACCATCCAGTCAATCAAACACACACACACATACACATTTTAGTTAAATGTACATCTCTGTATTTATTAAAATGCTTTTGTGTTTTTTCTTCTTCCCATTTTGCTAATTATCGGTCAATTATCAGTTGAAAGTTAGAAAGTCTTTTCGAAAATACCACCACTACACTAAACTAATTCCTGCTGTTTTTTATATGTATTTGTAGTTGTAATTATTTTTTAAATATGGGTGTAAGCAGTAAAAGAAGCATATTGACTTTTGTGTTTGTGTTTGTTTATTGTTGAAATGAACAGTTCAGTGATGATTTTGTGGCCGATTTTAATGAAGGTAAAAATAGTTCGTACACACTCTCATACACACACACACACACAACAATCACACAAAAATTTCATTTTATAATTATAAAGATGAGATTAGGCAAAATGAAATTATCGGAATTTTAATAACATACATACAGACAAACATTTGATAAAAGATAGTTTTTATATTTAATATAGTTTTTTATTTGACCTTTTTAATTATTTATTTTTTTAAATTAATTATTTTATTTTATTTATTTAACGAAAATACAGCACATACTGGGTACCTATTGCCAATTAATATAACAATAAAGTTAAGTGAATTTTATTGAGACTTGAAATATTCATATTATAGACTTGATTTTTTAAAATTTTATAGGTAAGAATTAAAAACTTAAAACTTTGTGCATGATTATAATAATTTACACAAGAAACCGCGTCCTGCTATAAGAAAACGTTTGGATAAAAAAACTGTCAAGATAATGAAGAGAAATGCGCTTTCTCCCGCCACTTCAATTACAGGAATGTTGAAAAAAAAAAACAAACAAAAACAATAAAAAACAAAATTCCAATTTTAATAACAACATTATTACAATGATGTGGAAAACTTAAGATAAATACAAATAATTACAACTATTTCAAAAACTTATCACATATAATCTTAATCTACTTATTACTGAGTGAATTTAAAATATTTTGCTTTTCTTAAAAAATCTTTTAAATCTAATTTATAATTAGCCCGGGTGGTAATTATGGTTGCTATGTCTATAAATTTCAGGTAAGAGTGAAAGAGTGTTGAATTTTATTTTCTACTGATTCGAACGGAAAAGAACAGAATTTAAAAGTAATAACAAACCACATATAAATATTTTTTATTTAACAGAAACTGATCCGTCACGGAATGGAAAGTAAAGACTAATACTACCTTTACAGAGATTGAAAAAGGCTTAACCTTTAAATTAAGGCAAAAAAAGTGTTGTCCATTCTCAAATACTTATTAAGAAATATAAGATCCTACTCATTATAAAAATCACTTTTTTTTGAGAATTGAGAATTGTCGTACCACGACCACTCTTCCAAATAAGTTTTTATAAACGTCTTCGTCGCGGCGTTGTTGAGTAATTTTTTTTTATGCAAACGATTTTAATTTTAAATTAAAGATTACAAATCTACAGCATAAAAATATCAATGCTCACACTGTAAGCTTAAATGACAATTAATAAACACACAGAAGTTAAATAAGTGAAATTTTTCGAACAAGCAGAACCTTAAACCGGCAAAATGTAATTCTTATAAGAAAAAAAATTCATTTTATATAGGGAAAACACATCATCATAAAAGTAACGCATATTCGTAGAAATTTTTCAATATTTTTTATAAGCAATCAGTGAAAGTAGACCTTTCCAACGCATGTACTCGTTTGAAAATCGGTTGTGTGGTTCTCGAGTTATAAAATCACGAAAAGGTCCGTAGGAACCTTTAGAGACAGAGAGAGATAAAACTGATTGTTAGATATAGAAATGATTGTATAATAAATCTTAGACATTTTAGACTTTGGCTTCTTATACAGTTAAAATGTAGTGAAAGAAACATCATTAATTTTTTATTGTTGTTTTGTTTAACCTTCTGATGAGTGACAGTTCTGAACTACACGGCCGTGTGAAAAGGTTCCTACGGGCCCTTTTTGTAAACCATGTTTTTTTCATATAAAAATTTTTGTTTTTTATTTTTGTTTTTATTGTTTATAACTAAAATCTACATACAAAAATAATTTTTTTATTTTTCTTTTGCTTGAATTTTCTTAAGACTACGAACTGGTTTATTGCTAGTAGTATAAAAATAGAATATTGTGCCTTTAAATTAATTGGGTTGATTCCGCCAGTATATATTAAACTGTTGTTATAATTTTTGGTAATAACTGTCGTCACTGGCTGTGTGCTTTAGATGTTCGGCGAGCGCTTTCGATGTGATAACATCATTTTCAAGCCACGTGTTTATTAAAACTGAAGAGATAGTGTTAAAGATAGATAGTGTTAAGAATAAAAAATGGTGGGTTTAAGTAATTTTTGTCCGTTTAAATAGTATTATGCAGGTAGATTCCCTAATATCTGTCCTGTTTATTGGGGTAAATAGTTTAATATTTGGGTCTTTTATTATTAGATAGGTAAGTGTGACCGTCTGTGGGTGTTTTTCGTTTGTAAGAGTGTTTTAGTAATTTTAGTGGTGTAAAAATCGAGTCAGAGGTTGTGTTTACCTGATCGTTAATAATGTCTCTGTTAAACGTTCGTGTTTTGTAAATTTCCATGTTTTCAAGAATGTCTAGTCTTCGTCCCTTTCTTAATTAAATAATTTTGCAAAGATTTGACAATTCCGAACCCACTTAAGTATGTTTCTATATATTTTAATTTTTAATAAAGATTATCAAAAAGTTATTTCATTACATGTAAACTTACATATTTATACACACATACATAAGCATATACGAGTATGTGTTAATGTTTGTATTTTGCAAGATCCTGTACCTGAAATATCTTAACAACATAAAGTGTACAACCGTTTTTACAATTTGCAGACTAAAACATGAATAAATGAAGGTTTATGATAAGATACAGCTTTCATCTCTTGAATAAATTTTAATTCATCATAAAGGCCAACAATTTGGCGTTTTAAATTTTACATTCTTTTATTATCAAAGATATATACATACATTCACATATGCATACACACATCCATATATACATACACACACCATATATACATACACAGATTAGTGAAATATTTGACCAAAAAAGCAACTACTTTTTTTACAAATAATATTTATTTAATCTTTCCTCTCACGTATTATTACGAATGACGATTTATAAAATTATAAATGTAATAGTAGGATCTTATATTTCTTAATAAGTATTTTAGAACGGTAACATTAGTGAATCTTTGGAAGCTTTTATAATTCAGAACGAAAGAAACCCCAAACCCAAAGTCTGGATGAGGCAATGACGGTAAATACATCATATAAAGATATTTTAACATCAAATCAACTTTCAACAAAATTAAACAATTAAGAAATGATCTTGAAAAACTACTCCAAAAGAGTGAGAGTGAGTGGCAAAATTAAGAAATACAGAGTTTCCATGCGTTAATGCCAGCAGCAAACAATAACAAACATCTGTAACGGTCTAAGATCTTCTGTATTCAAAGGGTAAAAACGTAACTCTATGTTTATCTGTTTGTTAAAATCTCCATGATTATGATTTAATACAACTTATATTATTGTTTTTTCTTTTTTTTTTTTTGGTAAATGTCTCTTTAAAAATGTTTACATGCACTTAGGCAAATAGAACGAAAACTTTTAAGAAATATTTGCAATTTGAGTTAAATTAAATTGCTCTTAATCAGTTAGTTTGGCCAAATTGAACTTGTTAACGTGCCATATTAGTTCCAATATATTGTGGGATTTCTTTTTAGTAGGAAGCAGCTATTTTTACTTTGCCCATGCATACACACATTTTATTAATATGAAATTTAACAACATTTAGATTTATATTAAATTACTTTAATTGTGCTAGATCTCTTCAAATGTGAATATTTCATGATATTATCATGAAATATTTATTATTTAAAACTAAAAAATGAAATATAGATTTATAGTTTGTAAATCTAATTTTTGTTTCTAAACTTTGTTTAGATACTTTTTTATTAAATGATTTTTTGTATAAAATTTTACTTTTTGAAATTCTTGTATTTTTTTGTGAATAAAACTGATGATTTAATATTTGTAGTGCGGTATAAGAAATACTCTTAAGATGCGGTCAGATTAGTTAAATATTTGACCAAAAAGATTTAACCACCAAATTATGGAAAAAAATTTTGGTCCCTCTTATTAAAAAATATAAAATCCTACTCAATATAAAAGGAAAAGAATACATTCGTTATATTATAAATTGTCATTCGTAGTGATACGTGTCAGGAAAGATTGAATAAGTTTTTGTAAAAATAGTAGTTACGCTCTTTTGCTCAAATATTTGACTAATCTGACCGCACTTTAAGCTTAAAGAAATGTCCAATAAAAAACAAATTACTTTACCTTAAATACCTGTTTCGCTTTTTCGTGAGGGATGAGAGAAATAAGTTATTTGGAGTATAAAGTATGTAATTTTCAAAAACATATTATGGACAACAGCAAAAGTTATTATCACTTACACACACATGCACTTACAGCTTTTCGTTGTGACGAAAGTATTTTTACAATTCCAAAAAAAATGTTTTATCTTCTTCTTGATAACGATTGTCTACCGATTTGTTTGTGGATAAAATTTAATAGGTACATACATATTTATTTGCACATGCATAAAAATGTTGGTACGTGATTTTCTTAAAATGTGTACGTCTGTGTATTCCTTTAACTTTTAGTTTCAACACTATCTAGTAAAGTTATTACCAAACTGTCACATTATTGGCTTCAATTTCGAATATTGTTTCCGAATTTTCGGAGCTATTACCTTCTTGCTCTTTATATCTCTCTGAAATCCGAATTTGCTAAAAGCTTTTATATAGAACACATGATTTGTTACATTCTATAAAAAATGTTAAATAAAAGAAAAACAAATTCAAATTTTTAAGCTTTCAAATTTTCTTTGATTTTTAATAACAAATTCATTGAAAATCACGTCATCATACACACAAACTACCCACACATTCATAGTCTCGGCTTAATCTAGATTTTTTTTTTTAAATTTCAAATGACGACTGTGACATCTGTATGTCTTTCGATGCGGTTTGCCTTCCATTTTCCTCTTCATTTAAAACTTTTTTGTTTCGTTATCAATTTGTTTGTTTGTTTTTATGCGTATTGAATTGTAGTTATCGAAGCAAGCATTCACGTCCATATGCATGTGTGCTTTAGGTTGCTTGTGTCATTGCACTTTAATATGTTCGTTTGCCACTAAACTATTCAACCACTAAACATTTGGAAAATTAATCTTTGAACACGGAACTGATGTGATTTACAGCAAAGTTTACAACCCAAATAAACTGTTGGTCGCTTCGTTACAAACAGTTGCAGTGCACAGTGGGAAAAACGCATCAATTTTACAAATGAAACATTTCTTAACAAGTGCTTCATCTTTCCAACACTTAGAAACTAAAGGGTGTTCTCATAATTGACGTAAATTTACATATCGCTCCTTTATTGCAACATAGTCATATCTCAAAAAATAAAAAATTTGTAGTTACTGAAGCAAAACTGCTCTTTTAGACCTTCTGTACATGTTGAAAAAAAATCAGTTTTATATCCCAAGCTGAACCGAAGTTATAGCAATTGGCAATTGCAGCAATTACATCATAGGACATATGTCTTGAAAACTTAAATCGCATTTTGCCAAGTTCAAGTTATAGACAGATTGCAAATTGGACAGAATGTTGATTGCTATAACCGTTATACAAACAAGTATAAATCAGAGAGTGTCCCAATATTTCATTTAATTAGTGTATATGACCATACTTTTAAACAGTTGTAGACAGACGATTGAAATTAACAAGGAGCTGTAGTGCTAAGTCTGCTATAACAAGTATAAAGTTTGGAGATGGAATATAAAGTTGTCCCAATAGTTAATGTAATTTGATGTATGTGGCCACACTTTTGAGCCGTTATAGGCAGGCAAATGAAGTCGGGTTTTTGGCATTAATTTTCCCCTTGTATGAACTCTAATAAAAACATTTTTTTTTTTTTTTTTTTTTTTGAATCGTGATAGCCTTAAAAAATATTTTCGTTTTTCACCCCTTTAATCCATGTTTTGAAAATAAGCAATTCCTACTGCATCTTTATGATAAGTATGGCCGACTTCCTAAACGCAAGTTGCAATGCATATTTACAATGCATATGTAAACTTTTTGACAACGTACAATGTTCCTAATCGTTTGGCAACTCACTTTAATGAGTATCAGAAACAGTGTGACCAGATCCAAAAAATTTTTGGAGCTAAATTTGTACCAAAGAAGTGCTAAAAAGTGCTAAAAAATTGTTTTAAGTGCTAAAACATAGTGCCAAAATTGAAATGTCAGTTTCAAGCAAATATTTTCTTGGAGAATTCACAGTTTTGTCATTTATGCTTATGTTGCCTTAGAAATATTTATTTGCATTAAAAAAACCATACTTCTTAAAACAATAAATCATTTATTAAACATAAAGAGTCTTAAAAACACAATAAAAATAATATTTCACTTTTTAAATTAAATATCACCTACATCAGTGATAAAATACTTGACTATTTTTAATGCATATGTAGTTGCTTAACTGTTGCTGTGGAAAAATGTGCAGCAAAAGCAAATGCAGAAAAGAAGGAATCGCATTTGCTTTTTTTCTGCAAAGCAATTACTTTGAAAACGTCTGCTGTTGCTTAAGCAGTCAGTTATTATTCATTTTTATTTTTGCTAGTGCTTAACTCTTCACTATGAAGTTGTTGCTAACTACGACTGCTTTTTCTTGCTCGTACTTGCTGAACTCGCTGCTTTTCATCTCTTTTAACATTGGAAACGTATTTATGTATTTATAGCTTACAATACATAAGAAAAAATATTTCAAAAACATTGTTTTTATTACACCATTGAATGGTGTTTTCGTAAAAATCAACAGCAAACGTTTTCAAAATAAATGCTTTGCTGATTGCTTTGCTGCAGAAAGAAACTCATAGTCAGCTTAAGCATATGCGTTTCTTCCTTTTTTGCCTTTAATTTTTGTTACGTTTTTAATGAAATGTTTTGTAAATGCTGAGACATTTATTTAGTTTTTTTATATGCTGAAAAAAATGTAAGCAAAGCAAAGATTTTGGTGCTGTTGCTATTTTTAAGCAAACAATTTAAACCCTAACATACACATGTGTACATACATACGCGTTTATTATTTACTTAGGCAAATTTATTCTAGGTATCCTCAGTAGGATTTGAACATACAACTTTTTATTTCGAAGATAACAAAAAGTGCTATTATTGCAATTGTTACACGCGAAAAGTAGTGTTTTGAAGAAAAGTGCATTAATTACTTTGTGGAACATTTTGTAAATAGAATTAATTAAAAGTGCTAAAAAATGCTAAATAAAGAGCTGGTAAGTGCTAAAAATAATGCTAAGTGCTAAATCGGTAATTTTGCTGCTAAATCAACAAAAGAAGTGCTGAATCTGGCACCGAAAGTGCTAAAATGGTCACGCTGATCAGAAATCAAAATCACGCATCATTTTTTTTTTTGTATGCAAACATTTGAGCTGCAATGGCTAAGTATTTTCTTGTTTATTTTTAAAATTAAATGTAAATAAAAAATGTCATCATCCATTAATTTAATGAATTCTTAAAAAAATATTTATTTTTGATCACTTGTTCCCGGGATTTTTATTGACCTTAACAAAGTTGTCTCTTCTTTTTTTTTCTTTTTAATAGGTATTTATAGTAAATCAATATTTTTTGAAAGATTTCACATGAGATAATTCCTCAGCACTTGCCAACAAAATGGATAAATAATTTTGTGTAACCTCTATTTTTCTACAAAAATTTATTTAATTTTACAGAAATAAAAATTCAGCAACAAACAAAAGAGGCTCATTGAATAATATATGGCGGAACCATTTGACAAAAAATTAAATAAAAAAAATTTCCAATATGTGCAAAAAACTAATGGTTTCTGATTTGAAGCTACTTCTCTACGATCTATCAAACTTAAATAATCCAAGAAAAAAATTTCCAACTCTTTAAGAAAGATGATTTTATTGCCCGTCTTAAAAAAAAAATAAAAAGAAGGATAAGATTAATCTAAATTATCACATTTTATGTATGCGGCTTAGTAAAGAAACATTTCGTTGTACCAAGTCTATTTCATTATGGAATTATTTTTACTATGATCGAAATTTAATACTGTGACACAATAAACTATTAGCGAGTATATTCTTTTAATAAACAAAATTTCTTTTATATTCATTTACGTATATAAATAAGATAACAGAAAATATAAAAATTAGAAAATAGGTTTAAACGAGTTGTATTCAAATTCTTTACATATTTAAATTTTAAAAAATATACATATAAAGTACATATTTTACAGTTAATTTGTATTTACAAAGAAAAGAAATATAATAAATTATGATTTAACTATTTACATCGAAAAGGTCGCAAGAAAACATAGATTTTGTTTAACCAAAATGTAAGTTTCTTACATCAAGAAATGCTATCTGTGTCATAACGTTTTGAAGTCAAATCAGATTTTGTAGAAACATTAATATTATTACATATAGCTTTGTTCCTGAGATTAACGTCCTCGGTGAGTAAAAGTAGATTTGGAATATGCTGTTTCACTTGTAAACAACAGTTTATTATACTGTCGTCAGCGGAATTTATATCAACCAGTTGAAGACGTTCGTCCAAAGCTGATTGAGCTAATTATTAAATAAAAACAAAATTTTTAATATAATTCAAAGTGTTAAAATGATATGAATGAAGTCTACCATGTAAATGGGGTGAATTGTTTTCAAATTTAGAATTTAAATATTTAATAGCATAGACTGCGCGGGTTTTTACTCCTTCTTGGAAACCAGAACGCATTTTGAGTTTATCTAATTCTTGTAAAACTGAATACGGTATATACAACATACTGCCATTGGTACCTGAAGAAGAAATAAATTAACAAAAGTTTATTTTACAACTTCTTTTTTCTTATTACCACATAATTTCATTTTTGTCAAGTCTTCGACAAAGGTTAAATCTCTCAGTAAGACATTTGTATCCACAATGAAATAGTAAAAATCCTTACGCCACATTTCGCTTTTGTTAGTGGAGTCCTTTTGTTTTTCCGCCGACAAGCGCAAAAGATTTTCATTGACTGTGTCAATGATATCACCCATTATTTTACTTTCATTGGAATTATTTTTTCCGAGCAAAAGTTTTTTCGATTTTTTTATAATAAAAGTTGATTCCGGACTTGATTCCTGCGGATATATATAAATAATTTATACATTAGTAAATAATAAAAATAAAATACTAAAGATAAAAATTAGATTACTTCAGTCGGATCCTCATCTTTTGCAATTGGTTGCCAATCCATTATCTCTACTTCTGTAATAAAATAAAAAAAATAAATAGGCTATTAGAAATACAAATGTTGGACAGTTGACTGTTTACCGTCATTAGTTGTATCATTTGCAATGTGATTTGCAGAATATGTAGAGTTATTGTGATTAGTATAGTGTTCTATTGGCAATGTTGTAGTTGGTAATGTGTTGTTATGCGCCTCCGATGAAAAATTCAAAATCTGATTCGAGGTACCTAATATTGTTGTTGTATTAAAGGGCTGATGTTGTTCATGTTGTTGTAGGAGTAAGGATTGTTTTAATCGTTGCAGTCGCGAATTGGCTATAAAATAAAAATTCAAGTATTTAAATACGTAGTTCTCTATTAAATGTTTTTTTTAATATTAATTAATTGTGTTACGTTAGAGTCAATTTCTTAAATTACTAATTCTTTTGATTATATGAAATATAATTATATAATATATAAAATGTTAAGATTATTTCCTTACCTGATCCTCTTGGATACGATAGAGTATTGAAGTTTTGTGGTGTGTCTAACTTTAATGTATTTGTGAACGAATTGTTTTCTAATTTAGCATTTTCGTCTCTAATCAGGGTCTTAATTGCCTCCTGCTTGGCTAACGTTGAGGAGGAGCATTGCTTAAGTTTTGTTTTGTTTCTAGTAGCTTTGAAGTTAGTGCACGATTTCTCATCTTTGGAAAGAAACCTTTTGTCAGATAAATTTTTAGACATTTGAAATGGTAGTTTGCAAATTTCTTTTATCTTTTTAACGATGCCAGAACGTAAATTATTTAATTTTGAACTGTTATCCTCATCGTTGATTTGTCGACCGGAAGCTTTATTATTGGTAGTCGATTCTTTTGTCGACAAAATCTCTTTAGGGGTTTCTAATATTCCTGAATCATTTGTCGTTAGCGTAGGAATAGAAGGTGGAATGGTTTTCAATGAATCTGAAATATCGAGGTTTTTAGGAACGTCTGATGATGAAGGCTTTGGGTCCTTCGCTGAATTATCTATTTGGTTTGAAAAAGTAACAGCAAGAGATCTTTTTGATTCTGTTGTGGAACATTTTGTAAGACTTTTTGCAGCGGAACTAGTTGAAGGCTGATCTTCTAACCTATTTTCCTGTTCATTAGCCTTGAAATCAGCAGCAGGAGTTTTGTTATGTGATGTATGAGGTTTTGTTTGAGAAGACTTTAAATTATTCTGCAGTCTTTTTAACCGATCTTGCGCCGGCGTTTTAATAAATTTTTTGTTTACTAATAATAGAATAATAAACTGAAAATTTAACAAAATTACATTTTAACTTACTTGATAATTTTGGTGGCGATTCCTTCTTTTGCATTTGTGTTTTTTGGGCTTTTTTTATTGGCAGCCATTGTGTCTCGCCTGTGCCTTTATTAAACAAATAAAAATGTCCCGGATGGGATTTAGATGCCATACGAATCCAGTCATCTTTTTTCTTTTTATTTTTATCCATTTTACGAATGTAAAAAGTGTAACAAATATATCTGTAATTTAAATCTCGGAAACTAAGTGTTTCAACTCGATTTTACACAAAATTTTTTCAGTTTTCCTACTTCTGAAACAAATATTTTGTTTTTTTTTTCGTAACAGATGTTTATCAGTGTCAATTGCTTTGTTGTACTTCTCTCATTCACCAGTGTTGTTTTATTTTAGGCCTCTGGCAGTGTTGCCAGAAATTTATTACACATTATTGTCACTACGTTAAAATAATATAGCAACTAAATTGCTAGATGCAGTTTATACAAACCACCTGTTATCTTTAGTAAGTTGATAATCGTTAAGAAATCAAATATGCATTGCTCTTTTAGGCAAGATTCAAAAGCCATTCATAGGAAATTAACGTGCAACGTAACATAAAATCCTGATGGAAATATGAATGAATGAAATGAAATAAAAATTAATTTTGAAAGCCAAAACGAAACATGTAGTATTTGGCGTATAAACAATATTTTCCCTCGAAATGCTTTCCCTTTTCAAAAATTGCAATCGTGAATAGTACACGTGAACAATCTTTTACGTAAACAAAAACTCCGTCACGTCACGTTTTTTAAATAAAACTGTAAGCTCGTATCTAAAAATTTTATTTATTTATTTTATAATTTTCGCTGATTTTTAACAGCTGTTTAATGAAGGGAACCAATATTTCGTGGGAAATTAATATGCCAACTTTCACTTCGAGGGGAATGAAAATTTCATGGGAACAAAAATTTCAGTTCTTATTCACGACAAAGTCGTGAGGGATTTAACATATACATTAAAAAGCAACAAAATTATTAATTAATTAAAGAAATAACAAAAATAAATTGGTTTATTCTTTTTATGACAGCTAGATAATTATTAAATTTAGGCTTAAATCTAGTTTACGAACTTAAATAAAGTTAACCAAGGGGTAAAAAATGCGATTTCAAGCCAAAAAAATGTTAAGTAACAAATTTGGGGCTTGCCCTAAGTTTCGGAGTTATAGACCTTAAAAGTCGTATGTATTATATGGTTCATATGGAGTATTTTATGGCAGAATGAGACAAAGGGGGCATCGTTGCAAAGGTGATTTCAATATCTATTTAATTAAAAAGGAAAATACTAAAAAAAATGAAAAACTTCAGGTAAAGACCAAAAAAAAAAGCTTTTTTCATATAAGCTACTATAGCAAAAAGGTTTAGCAAAAAAGGTTTAGCTTTACTGTACGAAAAAAGATTTAGAAGAAAACCATTAGTCAGAGAGAATAATCATTGCGCCCGGCGAGGGCTTGCAGGGAAACTGTAGTATCGAAGCTAAGTCGGTGTTGGTCATACCATTAAGGAGAAATTTCTTGCGCCCGGCCGAAGGAAACCAATGCAGGGAATCTTTTGTAAACGAAGCCGGTGTTGGTCATACCACAGAGGAGAAAATCCTTGCGCGCGGCCGAAGGCAGGCAATGCAGGGAATCTTTAGTAAGCGAAGCCGGTGTTTGTAATACGACAGATGAGAAAATGTTTGTTTTTATTTAATATTGTTTTCTTAAAGTTTTTTCTTAATGTTATTTATCTGTGATTTTAAGAACCAAGGCAAATCAATTACCAGGTTGCAGCATAGGCGAATTCATTAATTTTCGACGTGTACACTACTGTCAAACTCCATACATAAAAAATCTGTGTACAATTTTTTTATACGAAGTTTGACATTCGTTTCTACCAGCAAAAAAAAATTAATTCTCTAACGATGCCACCTGATAATTGATTCGCCTTGTTAAGAACTGTATCATGGCGAAATAATACAGGTGGTATCGGTGGCGAATTTATTTTGTTAGTGTAAATTTAAAGTGTATGTCTCAATAAGCAGTGAACAATAATAGAAAAAACTCAGAAGAAAAAGAAATTTATAAACAAATGCTACTTCATTTAATTTTTCCTTTAGTCTTTTAGCATATCAAACAAAGTTTTACTCCCTCGCTCGTCTTTTTTTGCAAACCGGATTAATATTTCTTCATATGTTTTCAAATGTATTTTGTAAAATGTGTATTTTGTTGAAAAAATAAAACATTTTGCAAAATGTTTCTCAAAGACTCTTTTTCTTCTTTAAATGTGTTTTTCTTTTGTTTTACTTTATATTTTAGCTGCACTACTTCTTTTTACTTTTCAAACAACGGCTTTTTCACACTTTCACTATTTTATAAACAAATTAATTATTTAAAAATATATTTTTAATTTTAATATTGAAAATTTTTTAAGTTTTTAAAATGGCGCGTCAACAAAATGTAATTTTTTTTATTGCTAATAGAAAACAAACAATTGAAATTCCTAGAGAAAACTACCACAACATGGAACCGTATTTGCAGTTCCTGATGTGTATAATCAAAATATGCGTAAAAAGACAGTGAAATTATTGTTAACACATTTATAATTTCTTGGTTTTTTTGTAGAAGATTATGTTAGTCTTCAAATGGTCAACGTGCGAGAATGGAACGATGCATGTGATTTGGGCAAACTAGTGGTACAAAAGAATTTCGGTCACTTTTACTGTATTTTTATTTTTATGTAACTTAATTTTTATAATTTTCTTATTCTGATAATTGCAACCACTTTTTTTCATCAAATATATTTTTTTTTATTTTGTTGTAGCCGTGCGGTCAACTGTATTAATTCGCCTTGAACTGTATTTTACATAATGTTTAACGCTACGTTTACATTAGATAATGCTGTCATGATAATAATATAATACACATTAGTTGTCAAAAATGCTGACAATTGCTTCTGTAGTATAGGCGTCCAGACAATAATTATGATAATTCATTATGAGCATGCTCTCGGAAAATTTAAAATAGCTTTAGAGTTTCTTCCTGCTATTTTTCCATTTCTATTATATGCAAAGAAAATTTTAGTAATTAAAATAATAATTTAATTAAAATTTCATTTAGTTAAAGCAATTATAAAAAAATCACTGTCTTGTTTACTGTATTCAAGATATTCAAGACAGTACTTCAGACAATTGAAATGTGTACATGCATTAGTGAAAAACTGTGCATGGATTGCTATTGTCATGACAGCATTGACTAATGTAAACAGGGGGTAAGTAATCGTTAAATTACCACCTCTGGATGTTAGTGGTCATCTGTTTTAAATCTCGCCATTTTTCATCACCGCTTAGTGTTTTTCATTCAACTGGTGCTCCCGGGAAGTGTGATTTGTGATTTTTTAAGGGAAGAAGTGACTGCTGGTTAAATTTCTTTTTTAGTCATCAATATTTATTCATAATAATGATAAAGGTTTGTGCAGTTGTTATAAAAAGTTTTTGTTGTTCCATTGAAAAGTTTATTTTCTTTCAAGTACAAAGTCCATTACCAAAGTTTAACATTTATCTCTTATGTGCCCTCAACATTAATTAAGATTTAGGAACAGGAAAATTTTTCTTATCGTTTGCTTTTGTTTTATTTTTAGAACGCTGTATCTTTAGTTACTGGTGGAGCCTCTGGATTGGGTCGTGCCACTGTTGAACGTTTAGCTAAACAAGGTGGTCGTGTTGTGTTGGCTGACTTGGGCACCTCCAAAGGTAATGAAGTTGCCAAAGAATTAGGAGACAGCGTTGTTTTTGTTCCAGTGGATGTAACTTCTGAAAACGACGTTACCGCTGCTGTACAGACAGCCAAGGATAAATTTGGCCGTTTGGATTTAGCTGTAAATTGTGCTGGTACAGCAACAGCTGTGCGCACATACAATTTTAACAAAAAAGTTCCACACAGACTAGAGGATTTTACCAAAGTTTTAATGGTTAATACTGTTGGTACTTTTAATGTAATTCGCCTGTCAGCAGGTCTTATGGGCACTAACGAGCCTGACAAAGATGGTCAACGCGGTGTCATTGTTAACACTGCCTCTGTTGCTGCGTTCGATGGTCAGATTGGTCAAGCTGCTTATTCTGCTTCCAAGGCTGCCGTTGTTGGCATGACTTTGCCCATTGCTCGTGACTTGAGCACTCAGGGTATTCGTATATGCACTATTGCTCCTGGTCTATTCAACACTCCCATGTTAGCCGCCCTTCCTGATAAAGTTCGTAATTTCTTGGCCAAGTCTATTCCATTTCCCCAACGATTGGGTGAGCCATCTGAATATGCTCATTTGGTACAAGCCATTTATGAAAATCCCTTAATGAATGGTGAAGTCATTCGCATTGATGGTGCTCTCCGCATGCAACCCTAAAGAGGTTATTTTTATTATTTTATTTTTTGTTTATAAAGAATTGCATTTTTAATTTCTCTTTGTTATAACATTTAATTATTAAGAAGAATTATTAAAACTAGTTGCAAAGCGAAATTTATAAAAGTTGTAAAAACAAATTAGATTTATATAAACGAATATAATTTTCATATAAAAACTTATAAGACGGTGTAATCCTTCTGTTATCAACGTGATTGTATAACTATTACATGAAGAGACAATGGCCTCGATCAAAGGTGGGTTGGTTTTCTATTTTTTATGTTTTGATTATTTTTTTGTATTATTATTTTGATTTATGCTCGTGTTTCATTTAGTTAACAAAGTTTGTACTCTTACGTTTTAGCCTGTGGCTTCAGAAAAAGCCACGAAGAATAATAAGCAAGATACAAGCATGAATTGACTAATGTCTAGTATTTGCGGGGACCAAGGGATGTTAGTTGTCAGGCCTTATTATTGCATTTTTAATCAAAAATTAATAAATGTTTTTTCATAAACTCTGAAAACTAGAGGACTTCGCAGGCTGTAATATTAAAATTAAATAAACTCTTTTTTTATATCACGATTTTTAATAACAGAATTAAGACCTATTAAGTTGGCTTAAAGATAAAAAAATGAGTTCAATACATAGTCTGCACGTAATATGTCAAATGAACACTGTTTGGTCAGTCATATTAATCCTATATAAAAAAAAATCATCGAAATTGTTAAACTAAATATCTTTTGATTTTAGACAACACTATCATTAATGGCCTGAGGCAGCGGGCAAATCCACGCCTGTATCTAATTTTTCCAACTTTCGTTTGTATTCCTGTAATGAAAAAGCTACAAAAATTGATGAGCTTTCATTGACACAGCAACCTTTTCATTTACTAAGTTAGGACAACAACCATAAGTAAACATTACAAATTTCGAAAATGTTTGAGATTTTTGAATTCAAGTCTAGGCAGAGATGTTAGGAGAAAGATTACTTAAAAAAAAATCAAATAACGAATCTCTTTTATATATATAAAATTGGTGTAAAAAATGTATAGTAATTCATAAAATGATAACGGCTGGGCCGATTTCTGTAAAAAATCCCTCCGGAAAATTGGAAAAATCGAAAATTGATTTTTTTTAACGAAACTGTGTGAAATTCCTTAATGGCTTTCCAAATGAAAAAATAGAAAGTTCTTGGTGTAAACCGTGGAAAATTGCGGAAAATGCGGAAAATTAGAAAAGTCGAAAATTGATTTTTTTTATGAAATTTTATTTATCGGGCCTTTTATCACAATATTTGATAATAATTGATAATTGTGTTGTATTACTACTCTAAAGTTTGACTGAAGGCTTAAAATTGGGGCGAGGCGAAGTTCGCCAGGTTCGCTAGTTTATTATAGATAGTGTCACAAAATGTGAAATTCTAAATCACTACTTTTTACAAATCCCAAAGATTGTGAGACAACAGATACAAAACTCATCTGTAATTTCATGTAATGTGTTACGTTCGCCATTTCTAGTCTCTCTATTAGTAAGAGTGCTGCGCATGATAAATTATCTCCTCAAATTTTTGTTGAATGTAAGCATGAGATTGCGCCACATTTGCTGAGTATTTTTCACAGTATTATTGCAACGTCTGAATACTCTAATATTTTAAAATTTTAAAAATATAGTGCCAATCCCAAAAGAACTGAATGCGATTCGGGAAGGCATGTATGATAAAATATTTCAAAAGATCATTCACAATAAGCGACTACTTTATGACTGGCAGTTTGGGTTTAGGAAAGGAAGTGGTACTAAAAATATTGTTGCAAATGCAGTACACTTTGTATGTAGTGGTTTGATCAGATTTGTAGAGGCGTAGCTGGAATATTTTAAGATCTTTTAAAGGCATTTGACTTTATACTTTACCAAACATTAACTCAAAGCCATTTAAATTATTTAATTTTAATATATGGTAGCAAGAACAGTTCAGAATTAAAAGCTCTAAAGAGAGGGTACAAAACAAAGCACTTAAGACTTACCGCTACTCTACTTTATTTTTGTATAAAGATGTTGCCAAAAATATTTTGCCTAAAATTGGAATATAAAAATTCCAATTACTTTGTGTTTAAAGCATTACATAACACTGATCATAACACAATACATTTTGAAAGAAATCAGATGTTTTTCAACACTAGGAATAACTCAAATTTAAAACCACAGAACGGAGTAAGGGTTCAATATGTTAATAGATTAGAGTTCAATAACTTACCTCAAAGTAATAAAAATATTTACGAGATCTCAAGTATTAAATCTACTTTTAGAGAATTTATATTAAGCGATATTGTACTTTTACTGATATAATATTTATGTAATTTGCAAGTTCCTGTGCATAAAACAAAAATAAAATATTGTAGTGTTTTTGTGATATTTAACTTGTTTTTTATTTTTTTAAACTGTAAAAAAGAGCCGAAAAAAGTCAGCCGTATACAGTGGATAAAGAAAAGTAAAATCATAGTTGATTATTGTAGTTTTTGCTTGAACTTTGATTTTCTTCTTTACTTTATTGTTTGGACAAAAATCTTTAGTTCATTTTAAATAATTGTGAGAAGTTTGCTGACAAGCTAAGTGAGCGGTAACGAAATGGCCATCGAGCACGTCTCAATAATCAATATCCGTGATTTAAATAATTTGTTCGGTAAAAAAGCACGTTCGATGTATTTACTTTATTATTTTTTTATTTTAATTAAATGAAATGTTAAATAAAAAATGTAAATAATAAAATAGGTTTTACTATAATTAATTGACTTTTATATTGCCAACTCGACTCAACAATGTCCATCGAATTGTGAATATTACTTTTGTACTTTAATAAAAAAATTTTATAAAAAATCTTATATACCCTTCACCATCTATAAAAATCTAGTTTAGTGAAGCAACTCCAATGATACCCATATTGATATTTAAAAAAAAAAAAATAAAATTTCAGAGCCCCGTAACTCGGAAAATATAGGAGAGCGCCAATTTTTCACTTGATGTTTTTCTTATTTTTTATTCTCTATCGCCCCATATATTTATTATTTTGATTGGAGTTACTTTGTTGTTCCAAATGACATGAAAAAATTAGTGGTAGGCCACGCCTGCTGTCTCGAAGAACAGGGACCGATCATGATCATTTCCAATAGCACCTCTTTCGACACTGTATCTGATCGATTGACATTTTTTGTGTGAAACCAAGTTTGCCTCGGCAACTAACCCGGACGAACAGACGGACAATCGACTTCGCTATGCATAAGAAGTTAGACTATATATACTTTATGGGGTCGGAAATGGATATTGTAGAAATTACACACGGAATGACAAACTTAGGTACACAGATAAATAATTAATTATTTATCTGTGCTTAGGTATACCCATTTTCCACTTTTTGTTGTGAATGGAATAAAAAAGTGATGTTAGATGGCAGACATAAACTAATGATCTGACAACGCTGTTTGAACAAGAACATGATATCGACAACGATGGTCTACACAAGCTATTTTAATGTGCGCTCATGAAATTGTTCAATGGTTAAACAAATCAATGGCTCGTGAAGACGGTGTGTAACTATTATTATTATTTTTTTAAATTTTTTCTTTAACTATTACTTAAAATTTTTATTGGGTCTGCTTAGTTTTCATTGTGATAACGGTGACTTAATGCAAAAATGTATAAGCGAAATAGACAACTACTTATCAAGTATCAACTCACAAATTTTGTTTATTTTACTGCGGATCAGTTAAATATGCACAAATTACTTGGTATTTTATTATAATTTTGTAGGGAATTAGTTACAAAGTGTAAGCAGAAACCTTTAGAAAAATTTGAAATTCTACGATCTAATTCCATTTCTTATGCTTATATTGAGAGATACACATATGTACATAAATGGAAATTTATGTCTTACGACTCCTGTTATTCTCTTTTGTGATCGATCGACAACATTTATTCAGTTTTATGCCCCTATTGTGGTTGACAGCTTTTAAAATAATTTGGTCGTCGTCAACTCAAATCATTGTTGACTTTTAAGTTGTGTTCACTGTTTTATGTGGTTGTGTCATTCGCAACTGCGCACATGTTTGTTTGACAATAAAACGATTAACATACACAACTGCATATTAGTAGTTGGGTTTTTGTACGTTACAGTCTATTTTAATATTACACGTCCAGAAAAGTGGAGAGATCATAAGTAAAAATTTTTACTGTAATTAAAAGTTATACTTTGCCGTTAGTAGTTCAAGAGGGTCGGATTTATAGCAAATTTTCCTCCTTGTAAGTGGCACATCCAAACTTTTTTTATTCAATTTATGAACTGAACATAACATGCATATTTTTGTATAGAACTTCTTCATAATTTACATGAATAAATTTTAGGAATAAATTCATAAATTATTAGAGCGTTTTTACTAAAATTACAAATTATGTATTTAGGATTACAAACTTTTCAATAAAATCATATTGTATTAAAAACAAAAATTTCGTCCTTTTTTGCAAAAAAAAAATCTAAGTAACAGTAATTTTAATGACATATAGATTCTTTCTCTCCATAGTTACAATCACATTTTCAATAGAGTTGACATGAAATAAACAAAAACTCTTTTGCTGTACAACTATTATAATGCAAAAAAAGGCTTGCTGAAAAAAAGAAGCTTAATTTTTTATTTTGTATAAAATGAAACGAGAAGACTTTGTCTCAACTAAATCTCAAGAAGAGGCAATATTTAAAAGAAAAAATACGTCTGTCCGTCCGCGTTTGTGATAATATCAAGCTTGCCAAGACTCTAAGATCAGCTAGAGAAAATTTAAAACGCCAATCGATCAGACATAGTGTCGAAAGAGGTACTATTGGAAATTAGTATGATCGGTCAATGTCCTTCGAGGCAGAAGGCAAAACTCCACTCATACCTTTATTTTTTTTATGACATTTGGAACAATGAAGTAACACCAATTAAAAAAAAAAAAAAACAAATATGTGGGGCGATAGAGAATTTAAAAATTAAAAAATTTTACAAAATAATTGCCGCTCGCCCATATTTTCCGACTTCTGGGCTTCTGAACTTTTCAAATTTTTTAAAATATCAACATTAAGAGCCGATGAAATTTGTATGTAATATTATAGACTTGCAGTACCAAATCATTTTTTTTTTGTTATTTTTTAATTCTCTATCACCCCAATATTTGTATTTTTTTATTGGAGTCATTCCACTAAACTAGATTTACATAGATGGTGAAGGGTATATAAGATTCGGCATGGCCGAATAATAATTTTAGTAATTATTATTTCATAATAAAATTTGAAAGGTGTATTGTGTAAAAAATTTCATTCGAGTTCATTAAAGCTAGATAATATCTTTAAATTAATTCAAACGCACACCCTTAAATATGTCAATTTTGAAAAAATGGACTCATACCACTTAAAAAAAACCAACTCATTTGTTGTTCTTATGTTAATTGAAGCATATATTTATTTAAGTTAAAACACAAAAGTAATAAATAACAAATAAAAAAACACACGCACACACAAATACAATATATATTTTTTTTGGACTACTTCATTAGATGATGTTAGGAACTGTCTTTTTATTGTATTCTATATTTCATACACATCTTGCATAGAGAGATTATTTTTTTTTTCGTAAAGTTCTACTTAAATCGTAAGACAATTTTGTGCCAATCTTGGCTTATAAATATAACGCATCGACTGACTCTATATCCTTGGACAATATATTTTATTCTGTTCAAGACGTAATTATGAATTGATCACATTTGAGTGTTCCTCTCAATACGAGGATTCGTGCATAAACATTTAGGTGTTTTTTCTATCGGTGCATATTTTTAAGAAGTCTACCGCAAGTTCGACAAAATTCATTATTTGTTTTAAAATTATGCGCTAGCTTTAGATATAACATTAAACCTCTTATATTTGCACGTATTTCATTTTACACACAAAGCACTTCATAATGAATGATATTTTTAAAATTTACCAATTGCCGTTTTTGAAGAATAAGAAAGGAAACAGACACTCGCGGTCAAAAAAATTTTCTAAAAAATTAAAATTAAAAAATATTAACAGAATTGGATGTAAATTTTTCTTATTTAAAGTTTAAAGTATATTCTCACCTCTTCATCTCCATATGCCAAGGCACATGTTGTAGTTTGCACGAAAAACAGTGCTTGCACTACAAATTATTTTTGTTGTACTAGTTTATGCGCCATGGCCACAATTCGGAAAGGCTCTGTGGTGTATCGTTGTCGTAAGATAGGCTTCAGTTTGTAAAAGGAACAGGGTTTTTAATGTCTCGATATTGGCAACTTCTAAATTTTTTTTTAATAAAAACAATTTTATATCGCCATGTTTGTCGCAAAATCACTTGATCTGAAATCATTGGTTTTTTGCGGTTATTAACCTGTCTTGTCCCATTTAAAATCATTTTATTATTAAGTTAATGAATGCATTTCTTTGCTTGTGTTTGTAATTTATTTGTTTTCTTAATTATTTTTCTTTATTGCAAACTTTCCTATTTATTTTCTCTAGACGATTGATCTTGTTTAGTTTGTTCAATAAACACATATTTGAATGACATTGAATGCTGTCATTGTTCTGTTTTTAATTACATTTTTTCATTCATTATCGATTATATACTTTTTTCTTATGATGCTTGACGACCAATATATCTGTAGAGATTTTCTAATATACTTGTCATGTTGAAGTTCGGTTTGTATTAACATTTTCTCTATGTTCTCATTTTTGTTTGATTTTTTGAAACCTATTTTGAGAGAAGCGTAATTTAAAATACTCAGGGTTATAGTTTTTAATGCTTATTCCAAATTTTAGGAGTATATTGTCGTCAGGCTACCTTAATTCTTTTTATGGTATGAGACTTGGGCCCCTTTTTTAATACTCGTATTCAATCCATACGAAAAACTTTTCAATAACGAATAATTTCGAAAAAAAAAAACTACACTGACAGGAATGAATTTATTAATTGATTAGAACCATTTAATTTTATGTTTTAAAATTTTTTTTATCGACCTTTGAAAAGGTTAATTTCTTAAGGTTGCAAATTTGAATTTTAAATATTTTAAAATTCCTTCGTTCTTTTTACCGTTGTGACACTTGCCTGAATACCAGCTTGAAACGTGATTTTTAGCGCTGAGCAAAGCAGTTGGATGTAATTCGCAAGTTTATTCTTTTTTCGGTTGAAGTTGAAATGGTTACAAAAATTTCTTTGTAATTCTTTCCATTAATTTTGTGATTTTGCCCAATATTTATTTGCATTTCCTTTTAAAATGTTTTATTTCTCCTTTTAGTTCTATTCATATTGTTTTTTTAATTTACAATATCATATCAATTGTTGCATAAAATAATGCACACAAATTGTAATGTTATGTACACAGCAAATATATGAAATTAAATTATCTAGGCGTGTATTGTTGTAGCTGTCGTAGTAATAAAAATAATTATATTGATTATTTTGATAATTTGCCAAAAACTAAAAGAAAGAAAGAAAGAAAGAAAATGCCCAACAATGCATATAAAAATCGTATTGTATTTAAAATTTACACAAATTTAATAGCAACTGACAGCAACAAGTTAAAACTTTTTCCTTTCAAGCAGCAGACACAAACTATTTTATGTCCTTTTTCATAAAAAAGGAATTGTTCTTAATTCTTTTTTTTCTGATACGAAAGTGTTTAAGTGGCAGGAAACACATTTATTGTTTTGTATTATGTTTTTAAAGTTTTATTGAAACACTTAAAAATAATCATCAATAAACAGTTTTTCAATTTAAGTTTTAAAATAAACAACAGAACAACTACAACTTCTGCTGTCACGCAAACATTTTTACGATTTACGTCTGTTAAATACGTTCATTTACTGGCATTTTCGTAAGCAAATAAATTTTTTGTTTAAATTTGTGTTAACATCAAATGAGAATATTCTTGAGTTTAAATTTTATGTGGTCTTTCATCAAAAAAATAATTTCTGTGAAGTCACCATGAAATATAGAACTTAATCACTAAAATTATATTTTTCATATCGTCATTAATAAAAAGTTTTATTTCATGATTACAAAGTCAAGTAAAAACATACATTTTTGTATGAAATTGAAAATGTATTTTATAAGTATGGATTAATAATCTCAGGTTCAGTTCATATGCTATATTATTGTTTTGGCCGTGTTTGTCTTTATATTACAGAATGATGTAAATAAATAAAAAAAGAAAAATTATTTGGAACCTATGTTACTTAATTACGTTAATTGTGTTTGGTTTAGTTGTTGTCAAAAGCTATTAAATATGAAATGTATCACTGCTACAGAAGCTTTATTTATATGGTCATATCGCTACTGCTTATCTACAAAAGTTCTGTATATAAATTCAAGATACTTATGTATCGAACTATATTGATTATATAAGAATTATATTTTATCAAGAAAGCAAAAAGAAATAATTTTATAGAAAACACAGTGACCATTGCGAAACCATTTATATATTTCCTTAATTTTTCTACACGAAAGTAATTCCATGTCAAATCGAAAAAAGATTGTCGTATCTTTCGGTGAAAACTGTCGTTACTGGCTGTTTATTTGGTACGAGACAGTATAATATTTACTGGCGGAACAAACCCAATTAACTAAATACCCAAAAAAAACATTGTTTTCAAATCCACCATTCCAGTTTTTTACTACCTGAATCCTAAAAAAAGGACAAATTTGAAAAATTTTAGAAATAAATTTGTTGAAGAAATTAGATACAATATGAAGATTTTTTAAACGAAACTTGTGATCTCAAAATGATTCTCACTTTAAAATTTTAAAGATTTACAATCTTTAATAAAACTTTTTTTAATTTAAGAAATTTTTTTTTTGCTACGATTGATTTCAACTTGAAGCTTATAAGCTCTTACACAACTCAACTGCAAAAAATCGATGAATGTTTCAATAACAAGTATTGATTATAAATTAAAGGGTGCCCCAACAGTTCATTTAATTTGATGTTTATAGTCATACTTTTTAACAGTTGTAGACAGACTTGAAATTTACAACGACAGTGACAACAAGTAAAAACATTGGTTTGGTAAATTAAAGGGTGTCCCAATAGTTAATGTAATTTGATGTAGGTGGCCAAACTTTTGAACTGTAATAGACTGACAGCTGAAACTTAAAAGGGACCTGTATTGCTAAGACCGCTATATCAATAAGCTTGTAATTTGAGTTTAGAAATTAAGGGGTGTTCCCATAATTGATGTAAATTGACCTATGTGGGCCTATCTTTTAAACCGTATAGACAAACGCTTACAAATTTGACAGAATGCCGATTGCTATGACCGTTACAGTAACAAGTATTAACATTCAAAATTATAAATTATAGGGTGTCCCAATAGTTAATGTAATACGAGTATAATGTAGGTGGCCAAACTTTTGAACTGTAATAGACGGCTGAAACTTATAAGGGACCTGTATTTCTAAGTCCGCTATAACAGTAAGTTTATAATTTAAATTTAGAAAATAAAGGGTGTTCCCAAAATAATGTAATGAAAATTACACAGCATGTCCACTATTTTGTTTGGTATAATAAGAATTATAAATACTTTAAATGATAAATAAAAGGGTATTACAATAGTTTAAGTACTGCCAAATTCTTGAACCTGATTGCGAAGTCTACTACATCAGCAAGTATAAATTTTGAATTTGGAAATTAAAGGGTGCTGTAGTGCTAAGTCTCCTATAACAAGTATAAAGTTTGGAGATGGAATACAAGGGTGTCCCAATAGTTGATGTAATCTAATATATACGAGTATGGCCATACTTTTGAACCGTTATAAGTCAGTTTTTTCTCAAGAATTATTAAAAAAAAATCAAATTTTTGAAAGGTTGAATTGACGTTGAAGACATGTTTTGTGTGCAATTTTACACAGATTTTACTGACATGGTTATAGGTAGTGCGAAAAGTAGAAGTTAGTGCATAATTATTTTCGGTGTTTTGTTGTAGTGTTTAAAACAAATTTTGCACTTTCGCAATTTCGAAAGATTAAAGTTAATGGCATGAATACCTTTATTATTTATATGTACAAACTGTGTATGAACTCTTTTGTGCAGGCAAGCCACACATACTTCATGAATCGCGTAGTATTTAGACATTATTTATTTCGTTGCATGTTAAGGAAAGCGTACGCTAAAGTCCACCTAAGCTCTTACACAGTCGTTAATGCTGTGCAGATTTTTGCATTGACTGCAGATATTCTCTATTATTACGTCGTTTCTACAAATTTCTTAACAATTTTTCTTTTTGGTCCTCTTAATATAATATTCTTCCCTTTTTTTTTTATTCAATCTGTTTTAGAACTTTCGCTTTCGGTGGTCGACAAAATTCTTATACTTGTTAAATTTTCTCTTTTTATTAATATCTCGTTTGAATGAATCCTGTCTATTTTGCTCTTTTGCTCATAACTTTTATTTTTTTTTTATAGAGCCCTAAGATGTAAACAAAAATTGTTACGAAGAGAACTTTGTTTCTTTTTCCTTTTTATTGCTTTATGAACAATTGTTGATTAAAACACGAGGAACAAATAACTCATTCAACAATTTTTAATCATTTTAATGTTGTTGGTGGTGTTTATCAGTTTGTGTATACCACTTAATCTTTAAGCTTTCACTACTACTAACCTATTTACTGCATTCCTGTATAAGAGTAGAACTTCTATTGGGATGTAAGTCCTTTTCGTTTTAATTCATGCGTTAAAAGTTTTGTAAGCACATGGCTTACTCATATCCAAGGTTGCCAATTTAGCTATTTTTCGACTAGATTAAGCGATGCATTTCGATGTGGTTTTAAATAAATGCCTGAAGACTTAGCCATTTTTTCTTCTCTAGCAATTTTGTAATAGCAAAAATACTTTACATATGTTTTTTTTAATCTTTATATTTTTTGATACTTAACAATTATATTCCAATTTGGTTTTTTCATCCATATTTATTTCAAAATAATACTGACATACCCAGGTTTTTATACGAAAAGTTAAATTTGAATTATTTGATACGGCAACGGTTAAGTAATTTAGTAATTTTTAAGCAGTTTCATTCCTTTATCTAGCCATTTTATCATCTGAAAAAGTTGGCAACATTGCTCCTGTTATTAACAAATAAAAGCTCCATTCAGATTAGGGGATTTATCCCCAAATCGGGGATTTTATTTTTAAAATGGGGATGAAAATTTCAGTTTGGGGATTAAAGAGGTTTTTTGGGGTATAGTTTAAAAACTTTGTTTTTGGTTAACTTAACTATCATTAAACAAATTTTACTTTTTTCCTACGTACAAGTTTCCTTCTATGATAAAACAAAACTTTGTAAAAATTATGACATATAAGTCTCTCTATACATTTAAAACTGACTTCGCCTTTTTTTTTAGCAATGAACTAAATGAAAACCAAAATAAGAAATAAAATGGATAACGAGCTGATCGAATTTTTATTAAGAATTAAAACATATTAAAAAAAAATACCATTTGTTGTGACACTTTTGTTCCATTTTTAGAAACGCTTCAAATGTTGAACTCTAACAATATGCACCAAATAATTGCGTTAGGCAACGAGATAGAGAATTTTGATTCAGAACTTTTCGATTTTGTTAATCAACTTAACTAATATATCATTGATAAACAACAAGGCATTGACTCAAAATTCTATCATATTAAGCAAATTCACTTTTTACAAATTACCTTTTTGTTGATATGAAGGTAGTCAGTACATAATCACGAAAAGAGTTATTGGATCGCGTTGAAATCATTACAGTAGATGAAATATCATTTCAATCAAATTTTCAGTTAATACCCTCTTGTTGATGAAGATTATTAAAAAATATTTTTACTTAAAATTAAAAAATAAGTACACCGAGGTCAAACACGTCAATTTTTCTTGCAGCAATTTTGATTTTTGATCTTTTCGGCAAGAAAAATTGACGTGTGTAAACTCGGAGATAGTATTATTAACAGTGGAGATTTTTGAGGATAGTCGAAATTGTTTTTGGGGAATTGTGGGGATAAGTTTTATTCAATTAATGATACGACTCGAAAAAAATCTGACAACCCTGTTATTTACCTCTTGGAACCAGGAGCTTTTTTTAAAGTTAATTTCAACAGAAACTTATGAAGGGTAAAATTTTTTGTTGTTCCTTTCTATGTGTTTCTTTCAGCAAGTGACGTACTTGCATATGACCCCTTTAAACGATTTAAGAGATTTAAAAGCTTATTATTCGCAATATTATGCTCTTTTAGTTTAACGGTTTGTTTATTTTATTAAATAAAGAAAAAAGCTTCCTAGGAATTTTGTTACTTTAACTAGCTTTCAGAGCATTTATTTGACATTTTTGTCCAACTTTATTTGTGTGGGAGAGAGAGAAATTAATAAAAAGCTCAAGGTAAATAGCATGCAAAATTTCGCATTTTTTGTTGTTTTCTGGCTTCATTCCTAGACTCTCAAGCAGTTTCTTCCTATTTTATGTGATAAGTTTCGCTTGACTTCGGTTGTTTTGGTTCTTTCCAAACACTCAAACAATTATACGCTTGAAGCAGAATATTGGGGTCTCCACAAATGTTTGAAATTAAAGGCAAACAGTTGTCGGGTACATGCCGCGATGCTAAGATTCGTAGACGCTATTAAAAGTGCTTGTGCTTTAAGAATTATCAAAAGAATTACCGTTAAATGTAATATTTTTTATACAACTTAAGCTGATAAAAATTGTAAATTTAAAACCGCCACCACCACACAGACGCTACGCAACGAAAGTGAGTTAAGCAAAAATTAGAGCATTGTATTAATCTAATCTCTGCCTTAAGAAAAGAGATTCGTTTTAGAGTATAAAAGGAAAAGTATGCACGAATATAAAATATTAGAAAAAAAAACATGAATTTGTAAAGAAAGTTTTAAGGTGTAAAATTTAGTGCTTGCTGGTGGTCGGTCGGTGTCTTAAGGTGATTAAAATTTAATAATAAAACCTTTTCCCTTCATCTATATTCAATACAAATGTCAATGCAAATTTTATTTTCAAATTATATTAATGAGAAATTTCGAAAACTTGCAAATAAAAATAATAAAATGTCAAAATCCCGAGTCAAGTCGATTTAAAGCTAAAATTTTGAATAAAATCGAGCGTGTGCTTCGTGGTTAAAGCAAGTCGTTACTCTTCGTGCCAAAAATGCTAAACTTCGTTTTTATTTCTTAACATTTGAAACTTTTTGTTTTCCGTTGGTCGGCTGCCGTTTTAATTTGTAGCGATAAAAAATAAAAATAAAGTGTATTAAAAAAAAAAAAAACAAATATTGAAAAATTTGTGCAACAACAAAGCAAAAAGAAATAAAATAGAATTAATAAAAATTGTTATTATTCTGGTGTGACGCTAATCTATAAATTATGAAATCTTTTATTTGAATTGAATGTTTGGGTTTTCTTTTTCTGAGGAATAAAAAAAATATCTAAGAACTTTGTTTTTTGATTATTCTTAACACAAACCTAAGAACTGGAAAAAGGTAATAAAACATATTTTTTTTATATTATTGCCTTTTTAGTATTTTTTAAAAATATTAGGATATCGCGTGGTATAGTTTTTATTTAATTAAAACGTTCGACAGAATGAGGTACATTGTATTAGTGTGTAGTGAGTGTGTGTTGCTGTTGGCTGTGTCCTTGAAATTTGGGATGATTTCTATACTGCAAACTAGAGAAAGCGAAATTTAGAAAATGCACTTTACTTTTAATTGCTAATTAAATCATGAATGAATTAAGGATTAAAATTAATATCATAAAGTATAACATGATTAGCTTTTGCTGGATAACCGTTGAAATTCAGAGCTGAAAAATATTCCAATTCTAAAAATATTACGTTTTACGATTAAATTTTATTAAAAATGGGGATTAAAAAAAGGTTTCATAATAAGAATATTCAACACAATTATCGTTTACTCTTAATAAAACTCCTTGACGTATCTGTACAAATTTCATATGCTGAAAGGTATTATGTCGTCCTTAGTATATAGCGCTTTAATTAACTTCGTTAACTCTTAAGTTAATTTATTGTGTCAATATTTTCAAAGCTACGCCAAGTTTTTAAGTTGTTTTTCTATTATAACTCCTATTTTAACTTGATTGAAAATTATTATTATTAAAAATTATTTTTGAAAATAATTTACGTACGTTAATTGTGTTTTAGTGAAGAATATTTCATTAAATGCTTCTTTCAATCAATCTCAATCAGCATAAAAGTAAACTTCCTTTATTCAAATAAATAAAAATGTAACTAATTACGGAAGGCGAATTTGTTAAAGATGGCAGCGTCAGTGTACAATACAACAATAAAAAGAAAAACAAGCACTTAAGTGTATGAGAAACATCTAAATGCAAACAATTACTGTACTTTTTTGTTACTCTTTTTAATTACGATTTGAGTAAGCTTTTTTACATTGATTGAAAACTTATTATAATTTTATTTTAATGAATATTAAACGTTAAACCTTTAATGAATATTATAAAAAAAACAAACTTTTCAAAAATAAAACTAAACATTTTTGATAGTTGCTCTACACTTAACAAAGTTAATTTGTCGCTTTGAATTTTTCAAAATAATTTAGACGTAGAAGAATAAGAATTCGTTTTGTGATTTTTTAAAGTAATAAAGTAGTTCAAATTTTGAAAAGTGTTTTAAATAGGTCATTTTTTCGTATATTATCGATAGAAATGGATGTCGTCAGTATTCAGATGCATCCGTTTTATCATAAAATAATTTAAATTCCTGAACAATTGTATAAGTAATTTGTAGATGCATGATTATGTTCAAATTAAAAAAGGATTCTAGTTGCCTTTTGAAATATGATAGCTTCCAATAACATACTTTAATTTTAATTGTTTTTGTACCTTTTATAACTTAAAAAAAGATACATTTATATATTTTTAAAAAGTAATTCATTTAATTTGATATTCCCATGGTTAATTTTAATTAGCAAATATATTTATTTGGCAAAATATTGAGTAGTAAATATCGAGTACCGCATATTTAAACTTTTTTCTCGCTATTCAATACTGAAAAGTAGTTACTCGACACTTAAAGAGTTGTGTGATTTGACCTGATTTTAATGGAATATTTTAGAGTTCAAATACAGCTCTGTTAGATATGTACACAATCCCACCTGTCTGTTAATTCAAAATAAGTAGATGTACAAATTTTAACTAAGTTTTCGAAGTCGTACATATTTGCTGAAAGTTTAAATTTGAATGAAGCTTGAGTATTTTATTATGTTTCTTCTGAAACATTATATACCTTCTGATATCACCTACAATTTACAATAGATTATGAATTCAGCAATTGATTAAGAATTTAATTTATAAAATATAAAGCAATTGTTAACACATACTTATTGATAAATATTTCATTGAAATATGTTATGCAGAAAAATGTTGTTAGTATAAATAAATAAATATATAATCACTACTATCCTGAATAAATTATCATTATTTTCCACTCGAAATGAATATTGGTATCGGGAATTTTACGTGAACAATTTTATCCACAACTTGAATATTGTATTTGTAAAAATAAAAAAAAGTTGTTCACGAGTTATAAAATGCAAATTTAAGCTAAAAATGTTAAGTGAACAATTTTGGACTGACCCTTAGATTCGGCCTTAGGGACCTCCAAAGCTTGTATGTATAATATGATATAAATCGAGGCAATTAACTTAATACCTTGCATTTTGTTAGGAAGAATGTCACTTTGAAATTTATTTACCGATTTTACCCTAAAATTGCTTTTTATCAACATAAAACTTCTTGTTCTATTTAAGTGTCTTCAACTTATTAACAAAGTACTTTTACATCCTTTTCTTGGTCTCCTTTTATTCCTGCCATTGTTTATTAATATCCGAATGAAAGATAATTCATATTTACTTATTGTTCTTGTTGTAGTTCTTATTTTTATTGCTGTTGAAACATTAAAGAAAAAAATACAATTTTAGTTAAAATATTTTTCGCCATGAAAGCAAAATAATTTACGAAAAAACTTTCTAACACACAAACGAAATAATGATGATACTTAAAATCTACTTTAATACTTAACGGCAATTAAAGAAAGTTTATTTAAGTAAAGGAAATAACAACGAAAAAGAGTATGAACGAATATACATACATGCATAAATACTTATCTATGTATGTATATTTCAATGAAGAATTACGAGGGCATTACCAACAGGCATTTTAATAAGATACTGGCAGCTCTAATATATCCCACGTTATCGAAGGTAGAATTAACAGTTCCCATTTGCTACTCAGTACCAACATTATTTTCAAATAATAATTCGATCTTGCTTGCAAATAAATATAATCTAAGTGATCTTTTTATACGGTATTATTTTATACCAGTTCATCTTTGTCTGGATAAAATAAAAGTGCAAAAAAAAAACATAAAAGCAATTTTTGATTCAGTAACCAAATTGATGTTCTGATGTATTATTGTTCTCCTATTTTAAAGAATAATCAAAATAATGTTGATAGGGTTAAAGTTTTGTTTAGAACTTAAATTTAGATTTTCATTTACATGATTAGTAGGCAAAAGGAAGATTATATAATTTTGTACTTTCTCGCATGTCTCCTTTATGTCTTTGTACGAATGATTAACATCAAGCACTTAAACGATTGGTCTTATAAACTGATTTTTATCACATGTAACACATTCACTTTTGTCGCATTTTTTCTTCTCTTAGGAAATAGGGACATCCTTTTCTGCTTCTGCTTTGCAACTTAAATTTGTATCGCATCGGTATTTCACAAGCCCTCCCGATTCATCACTCTTTATTAAAATTAGTTGCTTTCCATTTACTTCTTTTTGGTAAATAATTTGCAAGAACATCTTTCTTTTCCTATTCACACTTTTATATCATTTTGCTTTATTATTTCTTTCTTATAATTTGGTGCTTTTTCCTCTCTCTCTCTCTCCTGCTTAAACCAATCAATTTTATTCTAATATAACTTTCAATTATCAAATGGAAAATTTAAATTTATTATCCCACATACGTTTTCAACAATCAAAGCAGTTTTCAACAAAGCAGAATATTTGCAAGCTTATAAACTTATGTACATTCAAATTATATTTTTATATTTAGTTCACCTAAAAAAAAGTTGAATTTTTGTGCTTGTTGGGATTTTAAAATCCTGAGTGTAAGTATATGTGTGTGCAACTGAAATTTTGGGATGACAGAGAATTAAAAAATAAGAAAAGAAAAATAAATAAAAAACTATATAAAAAAGTAAATCAATATTAAAAACTTCATACATATATATATATATATATATATATATATATAATTTTACATAAAAATGTCAGCGGCTCTTAATGGGTTAAGCATTTTTAAAAATTTTTAGTATTTCCTTAAAGATCTCATCAAAAGCTTTTGAATGATACCCATATTGATATTTTAAAAATAATTTGAAAATTTTAGAGCCCCTTAACACGGAAAATATGGGAGAGCGCCAATTTTTTCTCTTGAAATTTTTTTCTTCTTATTTTTAATTTTATATCGCTCTATGTATTTGTTTTTGTTTTGTTCCAAATAAAAATTTTTAGATAGGCCTGGTGTTTTGTCCCCTGCGTCTAAGGACATGAACTGATCTGGCTGATTTCTAATAGCAGATACTTTGTCAAAATATATATACTTTATGGAGTCGGAAATGGATATTGTAGAAATCACAAACGAAACGACAAACTTACTTATACCCTTCTTTAACTTTTTGTGGTGAAGGGTATAAAAAAACGATCTGTTCAGAAAAATGTTTTTGCAAGACTAACAAAAAGAAATTTATGTTGCAAAAAGTTAAAAAATCTATTAAAAAGTCTATTTTGTTTTTATTTAAGAGTTAAAGGCTGGAATAAAGTGTATGTCCCCGTGAAAATAATGTTTAATTAATCTTATTTAAAAAATATGGCATATTTGCATATCTGTCTTTAATGACTTGTAGAAAAATAATTGGAATTATAACCGAATTGCAATTATATTTAAAATAATGCAAAATACAAATTCCCGAAAATCCCCAAAAACATTTAAACTTCTCATAAAAAATCCACAATTCCCAAACAAGAGTTTTCATCCCGAATTTCACATAAAAATCCCCTAATTTGACAACACGGATCCACCTAACAAAAATGCTAAACTAATTGCATCCAAAATGCGAGTCCTTAAAAAAATCTATCTGTGACCCAATTTAATTAGAATTGCTGGCCTTAAGGCGGGATTAAGTAACAAACATCCGATCTTTCACAATTATAATATTAGTAGATTTAGATTTATATATTTGTGGCGTTATTTCGGAGTGTTAATACTTTTATATGTAAAATAAGAATCTCCAAAAAATGTCAATCTGTGGCGCCAATATTTTTCAGTTTTGTTATTTTTTTGCAAGGCAAACTTTTCATGACTTTAATTAAATTTGTAATTATATCCTAATGTTTTTTTGTTTCGACAATTTTTATTTTAACTTTTTGCCATTTTTTCTTTGCAGATTATTGCAAATAGCTCCCGATTTTTGCAGAAAAACGAAAGCAAGTAAAAGCAATTTAAAACTATTTAAGAATGATAAAACTGACTATTGCTAATAAAAGCAAAAAATTATTAAGAATATACAAAATTAAAAAGATAATATAAACCCAGTATAATGTGAACTTAACTAAAATTTTGAACAAAATATGTCAACATATCATTAAAAATACAATAATTAAAATAATATAGTTCAAGCCACAGTAACGAAAGTAATAAAATAAAATTAGACAAGAAATTACAAATAATTTTACAAAATTTAAGAATCAGCAATTAAAATTGAACGCAATCTAATTAAGAATTTTAAATAATTATTTTTAAATTTATTTATTAAATAAGAAAAAAAAAACGTCAATATTCAATAAAAATAAAAAAAACTAAAAAATAAAAACTTCATGATCCTAATTTATTTTTTATGCAACATGAAAATTGTTTTCTATTAAATTAAGATTGTTTTAATTAATTTTTGTTTCAAAAATATCAAAGTGTATGCGAATCGTGTATGTGTGTGAAGAAAATTTTCAAACAAAAATCATGTTTATCGTTTGTTAGTGTGTATGTATGCTTGAGTGTGTAGAAACAATAAATATTTGAAAACAAATAAACAAATTTATTAACAAATCTAATTGCAATAAGTATAATAATAACGTAACACATTTACTAATAAGTAAAAATAATTAATAAATAAAATAATAATTTACGGCCAATAGAAAATAAAACAGCAAACAAAAGCAAATGGGTTTTCTTTAAAATTCTTCAATAAATAAAATGATGTGCAGCAATAAATTAAAAAAAAAAAAAAACAGAAAACAAAATCTAAAACAACTGCAACAACATTTTAAGATAATCTATTCTTCTTCGTAATTTTTAATTGTGTCGTAGCTGAATGAAATTCAAATATTTTTAGCAACAAGAAAAATAAGGTGAGTTGTTATTTTTTTTTTTCAAATAAATTTTAAAGAAAAACAAGCATTTTGGTTTTTTTTTTATTTTTGCTGTCTCCTTGTTTGGAAACAAAAAAGCAGAGCTCTCTTTAATAAATTATTTAATTCCATCACTCATTTAATAAAATATTAAAAACGCAGCAAAATATTTTTAATAGTAAAAGACGTGGGGCAACATCTTCCATAACCGAAAAATGGACACGAAGATATATTTTTGTTTGAAACCTATTTAATTCCGTTTTTTGACTAAAATTTTGAACATTCTAAAAATTTGACGAAATATGAAGATCAAGATCCGGTTTTGAGTTATGTCTAAAACCATGAAGTTTAATTAATTGATTTTATTTAAAAAAACAAAACAATGATGATTTTCAGCCTGGTGGTGTTTTTCAAATAATCATGATTTTTATTAAATGACCCATTTGTAATTTTTTCACCTACACTTTTTACATTTGTAATTTTTTAAATTTGTAAAATTTTTTCAACTTTGCAATTTCGCAAAATTGTTGTCGATCTTAATAAAATATAGAATTCATTATTATATTTTAGATTATTTTAAGTTTGAGAGTGTACTAAAATTTCTGAAAACTATAATATAATCGACTTTGTCTGATCTGCGACATACAGATGGTTAGTATTTGCGATATTTGTATAAATAATTTTGAGACACCAGAAAATCGATCACAGACTTGGTAACGAACAGAGTTGTTTTGATTTATATTCAAAAAGAGATCAGAAATTGTCACATGCAATTGTATTAATGCCCGATACAGAGCGAGACACATTAATAATAACAATAAGTAACAGAGAATAAAGAACGAAAAGTACGAGAAATATATATCTATTAAAAGAAGTGCTCTTTAACATCCGATATCAGCATACCGTACACTAACATTGTAAGCTTTTCCACGAGTCGCTGAAATTTCAAAAATGGTAACTGTTATTTTCTTGTTTTTCGTACTGCTGAAAATTTTAAATATTTATCCCTATCGTATTTGGAGTAGGCGTATTTCGACTACGACAATTTTGTAATAGATTAATGATAACTGTTATGAGCTGTCTTTAATCTATTACAAAGCTTTTAAAAATCGCTAAGTTTTTTCTACGAAAACGCCAAACAGAATGAGGGTGATTATTTGTCCTCCATACAAATTTTTATTATACAGTTTTCTTTAACGTTTGAAAGCACTTAATTTGTCTCGTTTAATTAAAGACCAAGTTTGTTTTTCTCAGATCTCATTCAGAGACAATCTGTAGAAAAACATTTGGTATGGAGTTTAAATCAACCACTTATAAAAATCTTTAGGAGATTATATTAAATGCTATTGTAATATTCTCTGTAATGAACCTTTAAGCATACAGTTGCTTTGGTTAGTTTTATTTATACAAATTCAGTCGGTATTTTTAGTGTGTCTTTGCCTACATTTATTTGTACGCATTTTTTTTTTTTTTGATACTTCGAAACACATTTATGCTTCTACATACAAACACAGAATTTGTTGCTTTTTGACCTTGAAATATACGACCGTTTTAATTCACAAAACCAAGAAAAAAAATTAAAAAAAAACACTCATCTGTTTTGTTTTGCTCTGCAATGCGAAATGTTAAATTTGTATTCGTAACCTATCTTAGCGTTTTAGTTTATTTTATATTTCTTTGCTTTACATTACATTTATTGAAGTCTTTTTTCTTGTTTTATTTATTTTTTGTTTTCTTTTTCTGTTTGTACTTTGTGTAAACATGTTAAAAATGCGTAAGGTTCCTTGTAAAAATCTTCGCTATTTGTTGAACTACTAGATGCATAAAGAAACTCATACATACATACACACGTACATACATGTATACATAAATAAAACGGTACGTTGGGCCTAAAAGCAATAAATGTTATACAAACATTTAATAAATCGATTAAACGCGAAAGAAAGAGAAATAGTCATGGAGTCGGTACGTATTTAATTTCTATTTAAATCGGATTAAAATTATATGTTTTGGAGCTGCTCTAATTTGTTTAATTTTACACTAATCACCCACCATTCCACCCTTTAAACGCGGTTGGAATTAAAAAAGAAAACAATAAAGCTAAATCGAACAGCAAGGAAACTCAAAACGATAACATTTTTGGTTTTGTTTAATGTTCGGAAGAGAGTACGAGTAGTTTCACAGCGTTCTAGCCCTAACTTTCTGTCAAAATATATTATTAACTATTTCCTTCAATTCTAATTCTTATGCGAATATAGATAAAGATCAACAAATGCTTTGATAAAAAAAAAATAATTTTTTGATTGAGTTCTATAAAGTAGGCAGTTCGCTTTCAGTTTTATTCATTTTGTCGTAAATTTAATAAAGGTGGAGATGCCTTAGCGTCGTTTTTCTCGTTAAGGAAAATATATGTTTTCGAAAAGTGTCATAAAAATACACTTCTACAAAAAAAGCACTTATAAGAAATAAAATAAAATACCTTCGAAGCTTAAAACAAACAATTAGGGTAGATATATGATTTGATATGTTTTGTGTCTAAATTCAGTTAAAAATATTTCCTCAATTGAGTACAGTTGCTGTTTTAGACATCTAAGATCAAAAGAGTACATATATAAAAGATAAATAACTCTCGAACTGCACTCATCTCATAAATTATTGCACCATGGGCTGTTTCTTCGAATGCGGTTAAAGTTTTTAAGTAAAATATCTTTTATAACTTAAAATTAATAATAATAAATATTAAAGAAGACAAATATTCCCACTGTGCAATGTATGCAAATATACTTCATTTAACATTTAACATTTTTCTTTCACTTTATTTATTTATTTATTTTTTTAACGTTACATATAATTAGGTTTCATATTAAAGTGTTCAGCATCCTTGCACTAAGCCTCATTAGTTGCTATGCAAAATTAAAAAGAAACTTTGTTTCAACACTAACAAATTGATGGGAAAACACACAGGGATTTAGCGATAGATAAATAGAGAAAGGGATATTAAGATGTCGTACACTGTTGCTATACGTTTGTAAAATAACAGTTACTAAAGCAGCAGCAAGACAACATTATCCTTTATTTGAATTTATAAAGCATATAAAAGGCACATTAACTCGACCTCGTTATTTAGGTTTCGACGAGAGTACAGAAATACTTTGCCTTATGAATTTATAATTAATTTTATAACACTACTGATATTATTATCATTATTATTAAACTTAAATTCAAGTCCCCAAAGTATTAAATCATCTGTCTATTGCGGCAAATATTTGCCCTATGAACTTCCTTAAACGGAGAGCGAACAAGACGTCAGTTGTCATTGTAAGATTTATATTTTTTTAATAAACTGAAGTTATTGTTCAAAAACTTTCTATTGAAAATCGTATTTTCTTTAGGGTCAGAGGTTTTAATCTCTCTTTTCTTTTCTGCTGTGTTATGACCTAAATTTGTATTCGTCGAATTACCTTTTGTAACCCTTTAATTCACCCAACATTTATTTTGGTTTCATTTCAATTGACGTGTGTTTCTGTAAAAGCAGAGGCAAAGTTCTATTTGGGATCACAGTTTAATTATGTTGCTGTGTTATTGTTCTGATTGCTTTCATACTGTTTCGAAATTATTTGTACAACCGACACAATATTAAACTGGCGCACAGTTCAGAAGAAGTGTAGATATGAGAGCATACATTTTATTCTTGCTTCTTAAATACTTCTATTTAATCCTTTTTAATGTTTCTTCTGACCTTACCTTTACCTTTACCTTTTTTTGTTTTTTATTTTTTGTGGTTATCAAATCTCTTTAATGTCGTTGCATGAAATAATATTGTAGATTTTCATATGGTGCTTGCTGCTGTTAAGCACTTTTTGTGGTTTTTGTGCTTTGTAAAAAGAAGAATTAAATAATAAAAAGTAAGGGAAAATAGTGAAACATTATTATGAATTAAAAGGGGTTGTTTAATTGCTTTTTGTGATGGTTGCAGCTTTGAGTTCTTTGCTTTAATTTTGTAATAAAAGTTTTTTTTTGCAAAATGTTTGATTAAATTTCTTGAAAGTCCATAATTAATATATTCACATGCATACAAAGTCTTACGAATGAGAAGTAGTGTACGTATGATTAATTTAAATAAAATAATAGTTATTTATAATCATACGACACAAGTTGCAGTAATTTTAACTAGACTTGCGCCAAATCGTTCATTTCAGTGAGTCTCACATTCTTTCGACTATTAAAAGCGAACTAGTTCTTTCATTTCATTAATTCGTTCGTTCATTTTATCGATAAACGAACGAAAACAGTACTCTGTGTACTGAATGGTAACAAAGATGTTCGAAAGTAAGCAAAAGATTTAAGAGAAAAATGCCGCAAAATGTATATTTGTGTGAGAAAAGAAAATTTTTTGTGTTTAAAGTTAGTTCCTCTTTATTAGTTAAAATAAGTATTAAATGAGAAGACAAGTAATAAATAGTAAAACATCATCTATCAATTGCGGCTTTATCCAAGTTTCATAAAAAATTAAATGTTAGACCAAAAAATTAAATTTTGTCCCTAAAAATTAATTTTTTTTATATGGAAAACTTAAAACTCATTTATCTCGGTAACTATGCGTCCTAGGAGGAAAAGGGCTTTAATTTGTGATCACTTAAAAAAATTAATTAAAATTACATTTTTTTTGTCCAAAAACTCAATTTCTTATATGAAAATACTTTAAACCAACCCCTTTAAAATTAATTTTCCCCATTTCTCCCAAAATAAAAAAACGAAAAATTCTCTGATTTTCTAGTAATTTAAAAGCAAGTGTTATAAACCTGCTTTTTACATTCTCCTGATAATGAAACTACTTTAATACAAATAAAACAGAGTATGAGCGATGAACATTTTTTTATAAAATTGAGTGGCGCATTAAGCACCAGCAAGGTGGCCGAATCATTTCAGTCAGTTTTTTGATCCGTTCCGGCAAAGTATTGTTAACTTTTATTTTTTAGTCACCGTTCGACACCTAAAAAATTACGCTTTTTAGAAAACATTTTTCCTGTTACAATAAAACGAATAGTTGAAAATAGTTTTCTTTCTTTTAAAATAAAATTATACAAATTTTATTCATTTCGTTTTCGTTTCGTTGCGGCTAATGCCGCAATTTTTCAAAATTGTCCACAAAATCTTATTAATAACACAGTTTAGCAGTAAGATCTTGAACCCATTGAGACCCCTAAAATCTGAAAGCTTATAATGGTAGAAGAAAAACCTTAGGGTTTTGAATTAGCTAAGGGGTTTTGTAAAATTAATTTTAAAAGTTTTCGACTGAGGGATGGATTTAAGTACATTTTTCAAAAAACATATACTGATTGTCACTTTTCGCAAATTTTTACGTCTTATTCATATTTTAAAATTTTACCTTAAAATAAAAAAACAACAACATCTTATTTCTTATCTTATCTATTGTTTTTTAAACTCTGCCAAAAGATTATTTAAAAAGTAAAGTTTTAATTTGTCGTCTAAATTTTTTCCAAACTTCTTTCTATAACTAAATGTCTGGTCCTTTATCTACACCTGCTTAAGGAAAAAAATCCTTAAAAAATAAATAAAAAGAGTTAATAGATAAGAATAAATTAGTTAAGAAGTACATTGCTACCTTTAATTTTTTGAATATTGAGTCTTGGTAGAAAATTTCTTAGGGCAGTAAAATTCGTTGTCCTAATTTTGCGTTCGCAACTAAATGTTTCAATAAAAAACTCAAAGGGCCCCAAATATTTTCATTTTTTATATCTATTTCGATTTCTTAGTCCTTTGTTGAAATTTGCATGACTTTGTTGGGCTATAACTATGTAAAGGAGTCATCGAATGAACTCGGCTTATGAAGAGGAGTTGTGTGTTTTACTTTTGGCTATTTCTTTCACTTGTTTTTAGCAAAGATGTTGTGAGAAGATGAAGGAAATTCTTACAGAAACTCGAAAAGTTTAATTTTTACTTCGTATGAACTGTATTAGATTCTTATGCAAATGAAATGATAATTACTAACGTTCATCCCTTTCTGAGAAATTAAGGGAAGCAACTTTATATTAAAAAAAAAAAAAAACAATATTTCCGATGGCATCTAACACAAATTAATTAAAATATGTTTTAAGATTCAAATAGCTTTTAAGAGATATAAAAGCATCTTTTGGTGACATCACAACAAAAATAATTCAAAACAAATTATAAAGTAAAGAGGGGATTTCTAAAGTTCATCTTAGAGGTCATGTAAGCTTATACTATGATTTGGTTACTTGAAATAATATTGATTAAAAAATAGTTTTAAACAATTTCAGGAATTCAAACGAGAATATAATTAAATATTTATTTGCTGTGACTTTTCTACACATGTTTTTCGTTCTTATTTGCATTTTTTTTTAATGTTTCAATTTAAAAACGATATTGCTTTTTAAAAAACTTTTACCAGTTTTAAAAATATAAAAAATTAATTTTGCACTGTCACCAAATTATTTTATTTTAAGGCAAAACAGCTAAGGAAGCCAATGAAAAGTGCATGACACTTTAACTTAGATGAGGTATATTGCATTTTTTGCATCAAAATTGGTACAATAAAAGTAGCACCATAAAATTAGATTTCATTCCTTTCTGGGATGTAAATGCAAGTGAAGTGAAGTGATTCTACAGCTGTGCTGAAACTTCTCCGTTATGATCCTGATTAATTCATGCCACATCACAAAATTTGTATTCATCACTTTATAGATAAGGCCATCTTCCGCATTTACCGAACGTGAGGAGTTAAATCATAATCAGCCTTAAAAGACATTATTTATCATATTCAAGCCTATAAAGTGAAAAAGTCAAGACATCTTTAATTAGCAAAAAAGGAGAAGAGTTTCTGAAGCAAAACATCACGATACAATGAAGGAACATTTTAAGTCGCCTACTTTACAGATTTGACTCGAATGGTCTTTTGCCAATTTTGAAAAAATCGGCGTGATTAGATGGATTTAAAAAAAAATCGATTTAAAAAAATTCAAGTTTTTGAGAGGTCATCATGATATTAGTTTAAGGTGTTTTGATCACCACTGTACATCTGCAACACTGTGATAACATTAGTTATTTATATAAAAAATAAATATTTTTGTTCTGTTGTGGATGATGTTTAAAATATGGTCATCAAAAACTGCAAATGATGATGATGGTAATTTTCATAAAATGTCTGAAGGTTTGAAAAGGTGACTGTGTATGTGATAATGTTCTGCATCAAAAATTTTATGATTCCCACAGCAGACTTATTTAGTACAAAATTTAATATTGTATCATTTTTTATGAACAATTAAATTATAAAAATGTCCAAAATTAGATTGGCAAAAATTAATCCTATATAATTTAATGCTGCAGCTTTAAGTTCTTTAACTTTTGAAATACTAGCAATTTAAAACAAATATTACAGTTGATGTGTAAAACAAAACGACAAAAACCGCAGAAAAATTTACAAACTTATATAACTGTCAATTAATTAAACACATGTCTTCAATTCATTATTAACTACAATAAGCATTGGCGTCTTATTTCCATCGACTTTGCTTAATCAATAGCGTTCATCTATTTTGATTTTGGCTAAGAATACTAGATTATTTCCTTTTTAATCGGATCTGTAAATAGACGCCGTTACGCCATATGAAACTTTAAATGGTTTAGAGTTTAGCGAATAAACTGTTTATTCTGGAACTGTAAACGAATGCACTACGTGTTGTTTTTTTTTTTTTTAATTTATTCCTTTTGATGCTTAAGATTTTTTAGTAGCGGACATAGTTTTTTATTTTTCAAATTTTCACCGCCTTTACAGGACTGTCATTGAGCTTATGCAAAAATCTTTAAGGAAAAGTTTGTGTTACAAATTTACATACGAGTACATCACATAAACTTTTGAATCGCTTTTAATATTTTATTCTGATTATGGAAACTTGTTGTTGTTGCAAACGAAAAAAGAATACATAAAAGTTAATACATAAAAGTTAATTGACAGAATAATTAATATGAAAGCATAAATAAAATTAGCGCAGAGCCAGAAGCCTAACGAAGGTGTCAAGTTCAATTGTGAAGCGCACAGATTATTGAAATCATTAAAAAATAAACACAAACGGTCTTGCATTAAAAACAAATTAAAACCAACAATAAAAATTGAAACGCATTCATTTAATTTGAAAAAAAAAAATAAATAAATATTAATAACAAACATTTTTGTTGTTGTTTTGGTAAGAAAAAGTGAGAATTTTTATTTCAAAGTTATTTCGAATAATGACCACAAAGCTGCTACTGCAGGCGCTGTTTTAAATGTTTTTGTTAATTTGTGTCATTAAGTAATTGTTGTTGTATTAACGTGATAAAAACTACCACATTAGCATCCATTCGCACTCGCACATCATTACTAACACAATTGCACTTAAACGATGTAATAAACCGATGTTTACTACGGCACCAACACATCCCCAAATCAATGGGTGGCCATGATGAATGCTATATTGTTTATATTCTTCTTCTTCTTCTTCCCACCTCTATTTTCAGTATTTTGTACACATTTTCTGTTTATTTTGTTTTTGCTTTTATGAGAAGCATTTCCATTCGGGTCATGGAGATTTATTTAATGTCAAGTTTTCTTTTAGTATTTGACTTTTCTGTACGGTTGATTAACAAATAACATTTCTAAACAACAATATCACATTTAGTGTGAAAGCATGAGGAACACAGTTTTTGAAACACTTGATTTTGCTAAAGTATTTGTAACAAAAAAAGTTAAAATATTAATGCTACTTCAGCAATTAAGTTCAATAAGGAGTTTTCAGTTTGGATTACATTTTGTATCTTTGATTAATAAAATAACGCTGATGAATAATCCTCTAATTAATCAAATTATTATCTCACATTAGCATTTGACGTGCGAAAGCATTTCAAATGGTTTTCTTTATCTCTGTGATATTTTTAAATACAGTATTAATTTTTAAATTTTTTCCTATTTCATAATCTTTGTCCTTTCTAAACACTTTTATAATCCCTCAGGTCACATTTTACAAAGTTTTTAGAGACAAATATACATTTACATACATAACATATATACGGACCTTTACATACAGAACTTTTACTTTCTTTAGAAAAAGTGCAAATAAAATAATATTCCTTTGATATTTCCTACTGAAATTTTTTTGCCAGAAACATGCATGTAGTCAGTATAACTTACCCAATTTGTATTCGCTTTCCTGCAGAAAATTATCGAAAATCAGGTTGAGAAGAAAGATTGTCTTACGGAATTTTGTTTTAATTCTGAACGAAATTTCGACAACTCCGAGCAACTTTTGGCAAAACAACAGCAATGGCTGTAAAATCATGGTTAACCATAAAGCATAAAGAAAGGGCTGGTCAGAAACTAACTGTAATATGTTGACAGCTCTGCCAAACAAAAAAAAAAAAAATAAGATTGTTCCACGACTCTCACAATTATCAGCACGCAGAGACTTGTTAAACAAAGAAATATGTTTTTGATATTTATGTACAAACTTACCGAATTTTAACGATGACAGGGATTTTTTAAATAAATCATTCACATCACTATAGTGTTTACACAACTCAGATCTCAGAATGAATGTTGCTCAAATTGGTCCTGTGTTTTTTTTTTCAACAATTGGTTGACCATTTTATTATTTCGCTTTTTGGCTTTAATTTTGTGAATAGAAGTGTGTGGGAATATGTTTCTGCTTACGTAATCGAATTGCTTAAAATTTTTCCTTATGTAACAAAATTGCACTGAAATGAACCAAATTAAACGACTTTGTCATTATAGTGATACGAAAAGAAAAAACTTTGATTTCAAAAATTATTAACGCGGAATTATACGCGGAGTAATTATTGGAAATGAAGTACTTTAATCAAAAGCACTTTTTAATAGAAGAGAGACATACTTCACTTCAGTTAACATATCAGATATAAAAATTTCCAAAAATTCTAAGTGACATTACAATATTTTTTTATTATTCTATTGTCAACTGATTTTTTTATTTAAAAGGTAAAAAATTTTAGTATTTATGTTTCTTCCAAAAATCTTTTAAAAGTTTAATACGATACATACGTAGATACAAACTTCGGGCTCGAGTAGAAATGCAAATATTCAGGATTTGTCCCATAAACAGTCAAATTGTTTTAAATTCTCTCTTTAACATCTTTCAACAACCTAACAACTGAAGAAGTCGCAATACAAACGTTTTCTATTATTCCCTGATAAACGAAAATTTCGGGTACAAAACTGATACGATAGAACCACACGTTCAAGCTTTGTTTACTCAAATTATAAATATTTTAAATTTATCTTTCTCGACAAAGTCACCTTTAACGCATTTTATGAACAAATTTTTAACTATCACTTTTATTTTAATATTTTCTTTGTATTTCATCAACCATCAGTAGAATGTAATAAAGAAGAAAAATGAATTCTTTTAAAAATTTAATGCACCTGCATCACTTTGTGGTGGCATCCAAAACGTAATATAGAGAACGAAACGTTAGTTTTTGTTTTATGTATTCTAGTAAAGTAAAACATAAATTGGATTCATGGCTTAAGCGAGAGAACATTAAATAAATATTATCATGGGAAATAACACTAACACAAAATAAAAACTGCAATAACTTGAAAAAAAAAAATGAAATATTTTAGTATATAAAAATTATATTAAGTTTTTCTATATACGAGATAATGTTAAAAAGTGTTTATAGCAACAACAAAAAAGGTCAATACTTTAAGTTGGTTTTAAAAATAAGTTTACATTGCAGAGAATACATTCTCGATTGTAATATTTCTAGGAATTAAAAAAATTAAATCTGGCAATATTGTCTTTTAAACCGCACAATTATTGGCTTGGAGTTTCAACTTAAGCCAAAAAATGTATTGATATATCTGCTATAAGAGCAGGTAAAAAAAAAAATAAAATAAAATTAAATGAAAAGTACGCCAATAGTAACCTGAGGTTTACATGTATGTTCTTATTTTAAACCATTATAGGTTGAGACTATCAATTGAGGCAAGATATGTATTGATGTTCGATATAAAAGTAACAATAAAAAATTAAAATGAACATGTGTCCCAATGGCCACGTGATTTTCACGTGATAACTTTAAGATGTATAATTACAGGGAGCCCCATATGTGATACGGAACCCCTCTCGTGCCAGTCCAACTCGCACCTGGGGGATTTTTTATTTTGAGTGATAGAAGATTTTTTATATATTTCCTCGAGTCGTAAAATTATAAATAAAATTATATTTTGCATTCAAACGAACTTAACCAGACCGGGTTAAAACTCGTAACAAATTAAGGCGGTTGCAAAAAAAAAAAAAAAAACACTGAATAATCGATTTTTCTAAAAGACTGCTGCTGCTAATCATGTTTTGAAATCATAAATTTTCATAATGTTGTTTTTTTTTACCAAATCCTTAGTTTCTTTGCATGTCTATCTCTCGTATTTTAGTGCTAAAACACAACATTTATTGTCCGAGCATGAATAAAGAATAATAAAATTCACGTCCTAAATTAAAATTTAAAATTTATAAATGTGCAATGAATGCAAAGCAATGTTGTTAAACTTGAAACAAATTTTTATGCTTACACTTGCAATACATACACATACATACGAGTACGCTTATAATAAATACTTTAAGAAATACTTCTTGTCCAAAAAAGTACATGTTTTGTTGAATACAAGTTACAAAATATTGAAAAAAAAAATGAATAAATAAGTTTGAAATGCAGAAAAAATTTTGTGAATTTCAAAAATCGTGTGAGAAAAGTAAAATGATATAAAATGTAATAAAACTTTTGTAATTTTATTTTAAAATGTTTGTTTCGTACAATTTCTTTTTAATGCCATCCACGATGTCATTTCATCTGTAAAAATTTTACAAAATAATTTATATTTCACATGCATAACATGTGTCCCCATTTAGAAACTGTTAACTTTACGTTTGTAATACACTTTAGTAATAAAATTCTATTAATTTGGTTTAAATTTTTTTAATAGGTTAATGAGCGGATATTTAAGCAAATGAAGCAAAATCCTGTTTCCATTCAGCTGGCTAATTGTTTATTTACGACCTTGATTAATACGATATCAAAAAAAAAAAACATTTTTAATTGCATTTTACAGGAAATTGTTGTCAATTTAGGCTCAAGGATAAAATGCGAAAATTAGTTGTAATTAAGTTGACGTTAAGACGAATTTTGTCAACATTAGAAACCAAACAAACTTTAAGTTGTTAAGGACTATTGACAGAAGTGAGCATTTTCAAGCCACCATGAAACACTTGCTGCATGATGAGATCAGAAGCAAAACAAATAAATAAGAAAACTGAGTGAAACACAATATTAAGGAATTTATAATTTTTTTACAGTGAAGGATGCCTTGCTATAAAGTTTTTACCTTAAAATAAAATGCGCGACATTTTAATTTAAGATTTTGAACATTTGTTGTTGAGAACTTAAAGGTCTGTCGACAACGGCTTAAAAGATAAAGAAACATTTGCAAATTAAGATCTTCTAGGTAGACACTCTTTCATTTCTAACATTATTTTTTATACAAAAGGTTGTATGCCTTAAAGGGAACACGGTGCTGCATTCTCTAAATAAAATTTAAATATCTGCTCATGACAGTTTAAAAGAGGATGCCATATAAGTGAAAAACGTTTAATATATTTCATGTAAGTGAATGTACGAGAAACTACGCTAAGGGATTCTATTCACACTATAAGTTATAATCTAAACGAACTTATCATTTGGAAGGGATTTACAATTTAAATAGGTATAATAACTGAAAGTCAAATAAGTCCTATAGCGGACTCCAATGAATACAAATTGATACTTATTTACATATAAATGTTGAATAATTTGTCTAATTACACTGTTCTGCACGAAAATCCTCCTTTAAACCAAAATATGCTTTATTACTGTTTTCAAATGTGCTAAACACGAATTTGAAGTCAGATTCTGTCTATCACGCACAGTTTCTTGAGAAATTCTAGTTTTTTATCCAAAAATGTGGGTTTTTTGTAAATTTGACGATTTTTTTTTTGACATCAAAACATTGTAAAAAAAATTCAAAGCCCGATGATTTTGAGCGCAATAAAGTATGTTTGAACAAAAAAAATTTTGATAGGAATATTACAAGTGGTTGAAGAAATACGGCTAAAAGTTTTTTTCCTGTATGTATAATCCTACAATTTTTTTTTATCTTTTTATGGTGGTATCCTTTTCATTCAAATCCCTACCTTCCCCCCTTTCATTCTCAACTCCCCCCTCCCACTCAGCCGCTCTCTTTTCACTATTTTCTTCTAGGATTTGATCAGTACTCTCATTTTAATATAATGCTCCACTGTACTTAAAGATGTTTATTTAGTGTAGTTAGTTAGTTAGGAGTGGAAGCCTCTGACGACGAAGCTCACTTGAGCACAGTCGAATGGCCCGTTGTGATACCACAACGGAAGATGGTGCGACTCCCCTGTGTAGTCCAGTGTAGTCCACAGTTGTCTGGAAAATCAACAGGAACTTTCCTCCACCCAAAATTTCCGAGCCAAATTGAGGTAGTGGTTTTTTATGGCCATTTTAACCGTTGCCAGAGGAAACCCAACGTCGGGTGGCGAGGTGACGCTAGGAAGCAATGTGCCCCGTTTGGCGAGATCATCGGCCTCACAGTTTCCCTGGATTTTCCTGTGACCAGGGACCCAAAATAGGTCAATCTGTGTTCGCTCCGATAGTGTGTTCAGTAATGAGCGACATCTCAGGACTAGCTTAGATGTACTGTATGCACCAGATAGCGTTCTGATTGCCGCCTGACTTTCCGAAAATATTCGAATGGGAAGGCCAAAATTTTCGTTCCTAAGCACTATTTCGGATGTTTTCAGAATGGCCATTACCTCGGCTTGAAAGACGCTGCAGTAGTCAGGGAGTCTAAAGGAGAGATATTTAGTGTAAAAAGACAGAAAATATATTTAAACCATTTAATCATTAGTCATATTTGTTTTTAACTAATTATCATTAAAAAGCATTACCATTAGTGAAAATATGGATAAAGTTAAAAAAAAATCATTAGCATTATTTATAATTCAATGCTAATGAAATCATCAATTATTTAGTCCGTCTAATTAATTACTCCCATGTATGAGAGTTATGAGAGCTATTTTTATGTAGAGCGAGAAAAATTTCTACTTCAAAACTTGCAGCTTGTTTTTATATGAGCCAGGCTTAGAAATAGCCAACTACTTTCCGTGCATTTACATTTAAGACATGGCCTTATTTTTTTGTATAAAATCAATTGATTATGAAATTAAAAATTTATGGTCAAAATTTAATATTTGTGTACTTTTTTCTTTTGATTTATTGAGTTTAATCAGATCCATAAATCAGGCCTATTTTATCCTCTACATGTTTTTCTTTTTATTCAAACAAATTCTCATACTCACAATAAAAAAAACAATACTTTCCCATTTTGAATGAAAATTTCTTTAAATACTTTTCATTTTTTAATACATTTTTGCAGAGGATTTTATGGTTGATGGAATATAAAATAAAAATGTTTTATAAAAATCAATAAATTTATGTTCTTTTATAAATTGTTGGCAAAACAAGCTAAACAGTGCACCACAGATCGCTGTTGCAAAATAATAAGATAAAATATATATTTGCTGCAAACATTTTGCAATATTTTTTTGATATTAATTAATTACGAAAATACATTATATTTTATATGAATTTATTAGCGCATTATTAATCCAAATTGATTGATTGAAGGAGGCACAAGTCAAAACAGCTTGCATAGAAGCCTTCACCTATTATTTTTAATAAGCTTTATTTCTATATTCCAATAATTTTCTTTCACAAATGAGACTTCAGTAAAAACAAAATGTAATAAAATGCACAGTTCAAGGTAGATTTTTCAGGTGGTGTTGGGAACGCAGCTGATTTTTTCTCTTAACTGTTTTGTGGTTTGTGTTAACAAATTGTAAAATGAAAAAATGTTAACTTAAAATATTAAAAATAAAAATCAAAGATTTGCAGAGCTGCTAAAAAATTTCAAGAGAGACTGCTGCTGGAATGCTTAAACTATTGATACAAATAGACTTTGAAATGGTTACTTGAATTATCAATTCTTAAACAAGTCGTGAAGCAACAACAAAAAGCAGTTTTTTTTTTGTATTTTTTGTAAGGACGCTTTAGTTAATATAAATATAAATTTACCTTGAATCCACATATTTTGTTATTTTTACACTGAAAAGTGTTTTTTCAGTTTCAAATGAAGTTGAAGTAGATCGCCAGTAAACATGCGTCGAAACTTAAGTTAATCGACAGTGACAAACTTTCTACACCGAATGAGAATTTAGTCTATATTAACAGCCCGATTCTGTGAATTCTTGATAAATTTTTTATCAAGATATTTTGTCAAGATTTTTTTCAACTAAAAATTCGATTGATATTCTGTGGAAACATTGATAAATAAAAAGGTTTTGAAATTCACCAGTGTGATGAATTTTTATTGACAGTTGATTTTAATTAAATTTATTAAATTAAATTATTGGGAAAAGCAAAAATATATATACACCAGCTAAGTAAGTATTTTTAACCGACTTCAAAAAAGGAGGTTATACAATTCGACTGAATTTTACTTTTTTATGTTTGTGCCTGCAGAACTAAGACATTTCTGCACCGATTTTGAAAATTTTTAGCAATATGATAGATTATGCTTACAGATTGGTTCCATTTAAAAAACTGTTCATAATCTTGAAAATTAAAGGGTGTCCCCATACAACATACATATTTTGACGTATATTTCGAACTGTAAAGGGCGATTCTCTTGAACCGTTATTGGGAGACAGATGAAATCTGTTTTGAAGTCGGTTTTTTTTTTGCAAGAATTATTACAAATTAATTGACTATAAAGAAACGTATAAATTTGTGTAATTCATTAACCCGTAAAGGAAACCGAAATATGATCGGCTGCAAGTCTGCAATTAATTGCCGAGCAAGAACACTCAGGCGAAAATTTTTTGTTAATTCTGCCTCCAACAACTGAAAAGGATCGTTTGAGTCATGTTATCTTTTTAAGTCACACCTACGCCCTCTTTTTTTCCGTATTTTCTTCGTCTTCACAAATCAGCATGAACACAATTATTTCTTCTTCTATGTTTCTAAAAGGATACGTAAATTTGTTCACATATTTTAAAAAAGAATCCATTATGTTGCTATTTACATGAAGCGTGCGCTATTTACCGAATTTGAATACACACACAATAAAAAAGAGACTGACAAATTATCAACTAAAAAGCTTTTATTTTTTGTAGTAGAATACCAAATCTTGATAAATATTCAAAAGTTGATAAATAATTAATGTTTTGAACTTATCAAGTACACAGAATCGGGCTGTTTGTCTATTAGCATCAGAGAACTGCAAGAGTGTCTGTTTTTAGTACTCTAAGTATACTCATCTTAAATGCGGTTGCGGTGTGATCGCCACCGCATTTCTTAAGTGCGAGTATTTACTATACCCATTCCATTTGAGTATAAGTGTCTACCATACTCAAGTAAAATGTTTGCGATGCTGGCTTTACTTTATTCGTACTCATACTCACAACAACCACCAATAGAGAGAGATTTTAACGTGTGTAGTAAGAGGAAAACAGAGTTATCAGATCAGAATTATTAAATCAAACACAATATCAAAAGTCGTCAATGTCTAAATTAGCTAACATACATACTTCTTTGAAATTATGAAAGTTTATTTAATATATAACAGAAAATAAATTTAATAGAACCCGTAAAATTCACCATTTTTCATTTATTAAAAACACAACAAAATTTTACTAATAACTCAAGAATAGTTCATTGTTTATTATATTACGTTTTTGTTAGGGTTTTTTTAAGTCACACAGAAGAGAAATTTAAAAATTCTATTCGTTAAGCAAATAGATTTTTGAAATTAATAAATAGGTATAAAAGCAATAATTATATTTAACAAAATAAAATATATAAACTAAAAACTTTATTTTATTTATTATTATTTATGAGGTCTATGTCTATTCAGTCAATGCAATATTACATCTGCGTATATACAGTTTTGTTAAAACTAAAAAATTAAGTAATTTTCCTTTTATTCACGGATTCATTTTATCATTTTGTTTTCCTAAATACCGTTAGTACGAGTAGCACGTTTATGACAACAAGGCGCAAAAACTGAAAATAATTATTCATAAAAAACAGCAACAAAATAAGTATACCTGCTTTAAATAGTGTACAAAAGCTGTGCCTTTAAGCGTTTTTATTGCATTTTATTCATTAAATATGTGTTGTGTTTCATACCTATGAAAACGGTTGTTGTCTGTTTTTCTGTTTATAATGTTTAAGCAATAGATTTGATCAAATTTCTGCATACAATGCAGTATTTCACAAAACGGCAGTAAAAAACTTTAATAGGGTAAAAATGTGGCAACATCGCTTACAAATAAAGAGAATTAAAAAATTCTCGCGTACGAGTATAAAAAATACTTAAAATTCTTTTTGCGATATTTTTGATACTCGTTTTTACAAGAATGGGTAAAATAAACACCGCAACTTTTTATTGCGGTGTTTAAAATACTCAAGTATGAAAAGTATAGAGTATGTATAGAGTAAGTATGCGGTGTACTCATGAGTTGCGGTGTACTCGTGCAGTTCTCTGATTAGCATAATAAAAACAACCAAATGTCATTTAATTTTCTTTATTTTTTTCTATTCTCATCAGTTTTTTCTGCGGTTTATAGCTTGGGCAAAATTATAGAGGGAACAATTAATTTGATTGAATTTATCATAATAATATGATCACGCTGGTCAAATTAATTTTCAATCGATTAAATATTTAATTTATAGCATATTAAAGTTGTTAAACTTAAATAAAAGATTTTTATTTTTCAAAATCAACTGCATATTTTTATAAAAATATAAAAAAAAATTAAAACTGCAACTTTGCCATATTGCCAGAGGTTTTTATAATCTTTAATGGTGGACACTTGTGTTGTGCTCGTTTACTTATCAATTATTTATTTGTTTGCTTTTGTGTTTTAGTTTAAAAACATGCAACGCTAACTTTGGTCCGACTGTTACTTTCTTTATCCTTCTCCTTCTTCTTCTCAACTTCCTTTTCATGAAAAATTAATGAATTTAGATTAACTTTTATTTTAAGCCATATTTCATTATGTTGGCTTTCCCTCTAATCTTTATTTGCTAATTTTGCAACATTTGTTTGAAATTCGATTGCATGACTTTCGGTTCTTTAAACCATTTTTTTATTTTTTTTTGCCTTTTTTCACTTCTGCTTTGAACTTACTTCTATCTGTTAAGTCATTTTTGCAAAAGTTCATTCAGTTCAAGTGTTTGCAAAATAATATTATTTCTGTTTTGGTTTTTTAAAAAATTATTTAGCACTTAGATCTGTTTGTCTGGTCAGTCGATTCTTGGTTGGGCACACCTTTACCTTAATTCTGTTATTATTTACCAACACACAAAAATATGAGAAACAAATGATTGGTTACAACGATTTGTAAAATATTTTTTTAAATATCTTTTTGCTATCATTGAAGAGTAAAACAAAAATGAGTTAGATAAGGTTCATGTGCTTCCGTGTTAAAGGTGTTAATTATCGATAAGACTCTCGATATAGTTGTACACGACAAATGACTTCATGCCACTAATTAATTAGCTATGTTAGAATTTGTTGTAATTCTGTCTGGGTAAAACATAGATTCTGACGTTATTTTTGAAATATTTTCACAGTTGAAATTATATAGTTTCGAGAGGGTTTGTGCTCTTGTAGCTGAAAAAAAAATCAAGTATGAAAAGATTCATGTAATATTTTAAATCAAATTAAAAAACTATCAAGCACAACATTGATCAGGCTTGAAAGGCCGATGCAATTTTTAAAGTGCATACTTCAGCACTTTTAACGAACTGTTTTTTAGAAAAAGTTTCCAGTGTCTAAATCTTTCTTTTTGTTACCAGAATAAAGCAAGAGGAACGCTAAATAAAATAGATCAAGCTTTTTAATGGCTAAATGATCAGTTTATATGTAATTTCTGTATTGTCACGAATAGCTGAAAGATATTTTTTATGGCATATATTCTCAGTCTTTTCAGAAAAGTAATGCAGAATAAAATTAAAATAAATAAAAATATCTCCACAAAATTGAATATATTAAAAAACAAAAATGGATAAAAATAAATATATTTGTAAAATGAAATAAACAGACACTGTGTCAACGAATGATTTCAAAAGAAAAGAAAAAAACATATAAAATAAATAAACATGTGGGATCACTTGGGCAAACCAAAATATCCATGAGTATTGAAATACGCACATAAGCGACGAGTTCATAAATTAATAAATAAAACATTTTTAAACAAAATAAATAAAGAAAAACAAAATAGCAGAGATTTATATTTATTTTGTAAAAGATTAGAGGAGTTAGTTGTCAATTAAAATTCATGTATTGGCTTTGTGTGCATCCCCAAACGATAATTATTTTTATAGTTTCAAAAGGGCCGTGCAAAAGAGGCTCCATCAAAATGTTGTGTATACCTGCAGATCAATTCTTATTATTGTTATCGAATCAAAAAAACCTGCCGTTCATCAAGATATTTAAGGTACATTGCAAAAATGCTAATATAGCGACAGAAAAATATTATTTTTAATATTGTTTATTTTTTTTTTCTTAAAATTTGATAAATTGCGTGTTGTTAATTAAAATGACGAAAATTAAAATCTTTTTTTGAAAACTTTATTTCGATAAAAGCTCGTCGCAGATGATATTTACTTTTAACTTGTATTAACTTTCCTTTTTGTAAGAAAATTACTTGAGATCTGAAAGTACAATTGACTTCCCTCGTAACTTGCGTTTGTTTTTTGTTGTTTTAGTATTAAACTTAAAAAAAATAAAAAAAAATGAATAACATTTTAATTAGCGCGTAGGAGAACAGAAGCGTGAAGCAGTTTAGTTTATAATTTGAAGTTTTTTTTTTTTTTTGAATGCCAATAATGTTAACACGCATATTAACAACAGATTATTTTACACTCTACTTAAGACTGTTTAGGTAAATAAGTATGTAAATGCTTGTGTTATAAAAATTGAATGAGATTTATTGAACAATTCAAGTGTTTGATTGTACGTGTATGAGTTAAATATATGGGCGTGGTTTCTAATATCGCTACTTAAAACTAAATTAAAAAGAAAATCATTTTTAAAAAGCTTTGTACACACAGAAAAAAGATTGGTAACAATTCGCTTGATACGTTAAAAATTCAATTGTTAATATAATAATTTGATTTTTATTATTAATAATTTATAGTCCTGATTTATTTTTTATATTAAAAGCTAACAAATGATATTTGCTTCTAAATGTTAGTTGTAATACCTCTTAGAAAAGTTAACCCGACCATTTTGTGTCTTTACTAAAATCTATTCTATTAAATGGAAGATGCAACTAAACTTATTCCGTACATCACTACTGAAAACCAAATTTTGGAAGTAAGAATCATAAAACTCGATTGTATATTCTGAAATGGAAATATGTTTGACACAATATAAATAAAATTTGTACACATTACAAAAATTAATAATATTGTAGTTCACAAATAAGAAGATTTATTAAAAATGGTGAAAAGTTCTCCAATATTGGTAAATGGTAAAAATAATTTTTAAATATTTATTTCTCAGCGCAAAACGTGTGGTATGGGATAGCAAGTTGAATAAACTATGTGGAAAAAAAGAAATCATGATGTACAGGAAGAAGAAAGCTGCATTTAATGGTTCGAGTCATAAAATTTATAATGTATAATCTTATTCCTATAATCTATTATTAAAATAAAAGTAAATATTAAAAAAAAAATTATTTTGTTTAATTCACAATAATATTTTATAATCACCTAAGTATTATTTTTTAAAATAGTTGTGACCGCTATATTTATTCAGTTACTACTGCCGAATTCAAGATAATATACACAACCGACGAAATTCGATTGGCAACAAATTCGGTTCTTATAACGAATTTCTTTTCTCTGTGTACAATCGTTATATGCGTTCTTGCATTCCTGAATTAAAAAATGGATGCTGATTACGCAACAAGCTTTTTTTTCATTTCTTCTATCTACCATTAGTGCAATTCATTAACTTACAACAATACGAAAATAGTTATATTTGTCGACATTTTCTGTTGTTTGCAATAACGATTAAGTGATTCACTGTTTTCAGCTTAACAATTATAGACACAAGTTAATATTATTGATGTCAATTTACACACATGATTACATATTTTCTAATATGCATGTGTGGAGTATGGCAATAAGAAAAGCATAATAATAGTTTTGGTTGTAGAGTTCCGATTATCGCTTTTTAAATACGGTCAAAACATATGTTTATATGCATTTTTTTAACAAGAAATTTATTTTTGAAATAAATTTTAAATGTGGTTATATGTACTTATTTAATCAAGTATGTTTTATTTCATTAAAATGAGAAAAACTGTGTTTATTTTATGCTCGAATATATATAAGATCTGTGTTTATGCTTATATGTATACATATATGAATGTACAAGTAGTACGTCGTTTATTTTGTCGACGGACTTAACGCAAAAATTGCAGTCGCTTTGTTTTAAGCAACAGCGAATATCGTTAAAAGTCTTACTGAATAGGAAAATCGACAATTTTGTTATTTAGCAAACCGATAATCGTTATAAAAAAATTGTGAAAAGCACTACAGATAATGGTACACTTACGTTTTTTATAAGCCCTTGAGTAAAGATGGCTTAATTGTTTTGATCGGATTTTTGCCGATTGAGGTCATTTCAGAATCTATTATTCCAACAAAAAATATAAAAATCTACAGGTTTATAATTTTTCTAATTAATTTATTCGGCTTCAAAAATTTTAAGAGATTTTATGCAGTAAAACAGGTTTTTTGTTAAGACAGAGTAGCAAAACATTAAGGAAAAATCATTCAGTTTTTTAATGAATTTTCGATTTTTGCACGAATTTTTTGAAAATATTTCTTCATTGAGGAATTTAATTTTTTATTTATTTATTTATTATTTTTTTGTACATTTCAGTGAGTTTTGGATTTTCTTAGTTAATTCTCATTTTTTTTCGTAATCATTATGTTGACTTTTTGTTGAATATTCTTTATGTGAAATAAACTGAAATTTAAATTTTTTTCAGAAATTCTTTTTTTTATGAAATCCTAGTTCTGGCGTAATTAAAACCTTGAAATTTCAAAAATGTTAGGTGCTTGATGGGAGTACTTGACTTATATTATATTCTTTTTCTATAATTATAACTAACTTAACAATTTTATTTTGCTTAAGATTGTATTTGCAGCTTATTCAACTATTTTTTGCAAAGTGAAATTAAATTATATATGATGAGAATATAAAAGGTTGTTTTTAACGCTACCTGAATGTAATACGTTTTCTGGCTTCCTTTATTTTTCAGCACTCTTCCATTAGAAGTGTCTAACATCTTGTCATATTCATGAGCTAAAATGGGTCGACTTATATTAATTTACGCTAAAGCTAGATTCTCGACTCACATAAGCATTAAAATTCTTAATGGCTCTAATAAAATAGAAAAAAAAATTAAAAATTGTATTTCGCTGTTAAAAATTTTGAATTAAACTCAAGTCAAGTCATTAGTTTTCAACTCTGTACGTTAATGTTGGGTGTGCATGTGTGTGTTATAGTGTTATATGGATCGTTTGTTTTAAAGAATTTGCGGTTTCCACTTCCTTGGGGAGCAATAAAACTCTGTTCTTTTTTTTATTTTAAAATGCAGCTAAACTTCGCAGCTGTATAAATATGATTTTGCTTAAACTGCTTTAAATTATTGCGTACTCATATTCTTTTATTGCTTCAATAATAAATATAAAATTCTTAGAGGATTAATTTTATTTTTGAATCGTATCTTCAATTAATTAGATCTACGATGGTAAGTCACTGAAAAACAGTTGAAGAAGAACAAAATCGTATTCTAGGTAACCTTCAAATTCAATACACTTTAGAGCACAATTTCTGGAAAATCAGTCAGTTAATTTTTAACAATCGAATCGCTGAGACAGATATTTTTCTATTTTAAAATATTTGAAACGCTACAAATTTTATGAAGTTTACTTTTACTTAATGGCAAAAAGTTAAAGCAATAAAAGATAATCTATGTGAATTTTGTGGCTCATCTGTGCCATTGTTAAGGGGTTGATTGTGGTGGTATATCTCCAAATAATCAACCTTGTTTTAAAACTCTGAGCTAAAGACTGAAAAGAGGCCCATCCCAAAATATTATTTTTATTCGTTTAATAATTTCTTGAATTTTTTTTTTGTTTTTTTTTTTTTAATTCCAACTTTTTAAAGTTTCCATTATATGTTTCACAATTAAGGTTTGTGAACAACCTCGTCTCTTGGGAAAATAAGAACGCTCAACACTTTCATCGTATTAAAGGTAATCTTAAATTGATACCTTTCAAAGGCTTGATATGTATTTTAGCAATTTCAGACACATTGCAAATTTTATTGTTATTAAATAATTCCGTTTGCTTGACTTATACATAATTAAAATAATAGAAATTGTTGAAATTCCTTTGAAGTTATGTTTTCTTTAAGATACAATTTTAGTTGTTTTTTTTTTAACTTTCATAATAATGCAATCAATAAATGAGTAGTTTTCCATTATGAATTTTATTTTCCTTTTATTTCTGTCTTACACGCTCCTCCAATCGAGTAGCATTGGAGGAAAAATTTGGGGAAAATGGTTTCTACTTTAGAAAGATTTATCTGCAGCTGATGTTTCTTTTTTTTGCTTGTCAAAACAAGATGAAGCAATTCTGGGATTTACCTGCAGCTTGCTTTCAATATATGTATTTGTGGTTGTTTGTAGTGAAAGCAAAAGGAAAAAGAACAAAGGAAATAAATAGATATACAATTTGAATATTTTGCTTCTGATTTTTAGCCTGAACACTTTTTTTAGCAGGAATGATGAGAAAAGGAAAAAAAGTAAAAAAATATTTAAGCAAAATAATTGTCGAGGTCTTTGTTCTTTTGTTTCTAATGAACATAATTCTTTCGCTTTTCTATGGTACGAAGTATTAAGAAAAGGAAAAAAGCTCAATTCGCCTTTTAGTATTTATAAAATGCTTTATTTCAATTTTTTTCTTGACCAAAACGTTTTTGATTAAAAAAAAATTATACTCTCGTATGTGGCGCTTTTTGGAGCAATTTTTAATGACGTATTTTGTTGAAGACAAGCGATCTCTTCCTCTATGTTCCACCGTTCCATTAACTAAAATTTTATTTTTAAATTAAACAAGTAAGAGTGCTATATTCGGCTATGCCAAATCTTATATGCCCTTCACTATTTATGTTAGTCTAGTTTATTGGGATGACAGAGAATTAAAAAAAAATTGTTACCACATAAAAATTACTTCAGTTCTCAATGGGTTAATCATTTTTAAAAATTTTTAGCATATACTTAAAGATCTCATCAAAATCTTTTAAATGATACCCATATCGATATTTTAAAAAATTTTAAAAGTTTTGAGGCCCTTAACTCGGAAAATATGGGCGAGCGCCAATTTTTTCACTTGATGTGTTTACCTTATTTGTTTATTCTCTATCGCCCCATATATTTGTTTTTCTTTGATTGGAGTTACTTCATTGTTCCAAATGATATGGTAAAATTAGGTAGGCGTGGTGTTTTGCCCGCTGCGTCTAAACGCATGGACCGATATTACTGATTTCTAATAGCACCTCTTTAGACACTATGTCTGATCGATTGGCGTATTTTAATTTTCTTTAGCTGATCTAATGCCTTGCCAAACTTGACGTACGGACAGACGGGCATCGCTCAATCGACTTTGCTATGCATAAGAAGTCAGAATATATATACTTTATGGGATCGGGAATGGATATTGTAGATATTACAAAGGGAATGACAAACTTAGGGTATAAAAGTCAGTCGAGTAAAATTTAGCTTACACTTCTCATTAAAATCAAATCTTTACTAGAGAAAACGTATTTTATTTTTCACAAAATATTTTTAATTAAATAATCAACGTGTTCTCTATCAGTATAATTTAAATATACTTTTAATAAGTTATAAAATTTCCTTAGTAATTATTTTCATGTTTGATAATAATTATTCATTTTGTCTACAGTTTCCTAAAACAATATCAGTATCAACTGCAACTGAAATTGCAACATTTATGGCATAAATTATATTTTCTTGATAATTGAAATTAATTGTAAAATAATATCGTGATTATAATATGATTTTAATAATTAATAATTAATCTCACTTGATAAATGAGTTTTGTTTCTTCTGAGCGGAAAAATAAAGTGGCAGTTGTCTATTTATATACACATTATAATAAGTATGTGAAAACATTTATATCTACATATAAGCGTCTTAACAATCATCAAGAAAATTTAATGTTTCAATACGAGTAAAATTTTTTTTTAAAAACCATAAAGAAGCACATTTTTCCTTTAAAAATTATTATTTTACTGTCTCATTTGGCTCAGAGTCCAGCTTTTTTGAGCTTTTCGCAGCATAAAATTTAGAGAGGTTTTCAAAATAGTTATATCAAAATAGCTAGCGCCTAGATTTGTGTCATCCTAGCTGCTAGTAAGGTAAGGCGATACGTCGTTATTTTTATCGCATGCTACGAAAATGCATGTGACTTCAACATGCTTGATTGTTGGCTACAGAGCAAGTTAAAGGTGTTGTGTGTCATAATCAACAAATATATCATGCAACGATGTTTCTGCTTGTAAACTTGCTAGTAGACTTGAAACTTGTTTATTGCCATTGGTCGAAAATCTTAAACGTGTGCGCAAAGATTTAGTTTTGTCTAAATAAATTTATTTCAAATTTTTACTGACACTTATATAATTTTGTTAAAATAAATGCTACTTGCCCTCGTCCAAGAAATAAATAAATATGCACTTCTTGTTAACAGAAGAGATTTGTTTTTGTGCATTTAATGAAATTGTTGTTCTTGGGCAAACGTGGGCTAACTGCAAAATGAAACTGAAACTGAAAATGTGTTGTCACACACAAGTTAAGAAGTTTGTTGTTTGTCAGTCACATTAGATACGTCTATGGGGTTTTGAATATAATTAAAATGCTTTTAGCATCAAGTTTTGCCAATGCTGGTAATGGTGGTGAATTAAATTTGTTATTGTTGTAGATTTTATGGTGTAGTAAATGTTAAATGCAGTTCTCAAACACAGCTGACAAGAGAATAATGTCTGCACATGCATAATCCTTTGTAATTTTCTTCTGAAAGTTAAGTAATGAATTAATATTTAAGACTGTTGCTATCAAATGCTTTTAAAGCAAAATAAATATTAACTACATTTACAGAATACTTTAAATGTAGAAATTAATTTTATTTTAAAAGTAAATTGAATAGAAGGCATATAAGGTGTGATGTGATTACAACAATAAAATAAAGAAACTATTTTTACAATGTTTTTAAGCATAAACAAATTCTCTTTTTTAACTCTACAGAAACTTTTTTAAGAAAGGGTTGCGTTAACATTTTTTTTATAGAACTTGTTTTAAGATCGTTTTAAACCTTTAACAGAAAAAGTACAACAACGAAGCGAGGAAGGCTGCAAATGACATTGTGACTTTGAAAAAGATGACGTAGGCTATAAGAGTTTTCAGCCCGGACGGTGTCTATCCGGCAGTGCCACGACTTGCCTCAATGTTTTCATTTCTTTTAAAATTTCTTTTGCTTGCTTAGAGAGTCGTTTTTGTAAGGTGGAAAGAACTTAGCTTCTCGTAGCCGAAGGCCCATTTACGATGCAGTTTTTAGAAATAATCAAATATTAATGGAAATTCATGTAAACTGGTTTTGGCCCTTAATTTAATTTAAAAGATGTTTTTTATATTCGGTTAGAAAAAAATGGGTGTGGCCTATCATATAAAAAATCTCTAAAATGCAATAAGTTTCAACTACATTGCAACAAGAGGTTTATAAAGAGAGAGAGAGAGAGAGAGAGAGAGACAGAAGTAGAAAAAACCATCAACGTTATTTAAACAATATTTTTTTATCAAGATTGGAGGTCTGCTGCAATAGTGTGCGACGATAAACACTTGCAGGCGTATATTGTTTACATCTCGTAAAATTCGTACACAAACTCACACGCACAGATATTCACAATTCTAAACGTGAGTAAAAATTTCGTGACAAAATGTATGTTGCATGAACGTGTAGCACAAACACATAATTGCGTATGTTAAATTATTCAACTTATTTATTTTCTTGTTGTTGCTGTGGTTGTTCGCATTGCTTTTGCAGGCAGCAATTATTATTTCCTGCAATAACGGCTTCAATATCTTGGCATGAAAGCCATTTCATATCCTCAAGATTATTTTTTTATGTTTCACTTTTTTTGTGTTTCTTTTGTGTTTTACGAAAAATTCCCCCAGAAGATTAAATGTGTTCTTATCTCTTAAATTACGATGATATTATGTTTATGGGTATGTGTGTGAAAGTGTTTTGGCACGATGTTATTTAAACTGTTTTCGTTGTTCCTGTTTAAAGTTTGCTGTTGATTTTTTTTCTTGTCTCGTACCTCGTTAGTCGACAACTATAGCAATTGCAAATTTCATGGTGCTTAAGTCAAAAGCTATGTAACATGTCAAGTGGTACAAGTAATTTTTTTTAAGTATCTTAAAAATTGCAAACACAGAAGCACAAATTTATTCATGCATGTAAAAATGTATTTTTCCTCTTTTTTATTCATTCCGACAAACATTTGCAAGAGAATGTAAAATAAAGCGGAGGAATTCTTATTTAGTTTAAAAACAACGGAAGACAATTTTGTAGAAAGCTGGAGATGTGACTCTCCTGAACATGACTATAAGACACGTAATAACTATTATTTAGAAATTTTTTACTTTGCATGTAGTTTTCCAATACTTTTTTTATCTATGCCTCTTTCTAGAAGTGAATTAAAAAAAAAACTGCTTTTTTTCCTTTTCTCCAATTAAAATTAAAAAAATGTTTTGGTATTCAACAAAATTATTAATAGACAATATTGTGCCCAAAAACATTTTTTAATAAAAAACGTAAATTATTTGTTGGTTGAAAAAGCTGTTTTCTAGCGATACAAATGTTACTGGTTGCTTTAGGCTGATCATTGGGAAACCTCTTTCCAAATTTCATAAAAGCAAATACAATTTTTCTTTAAGTACAGAAACTTCATCAACAACATGAGAACTGTTTTTTATTCCCCCCTCCAAAAAAACTTTCTGGGTTTTTTTTTACAAGAATTGTAATTCAAGGACTGGTTAAAGGTTGTGCAGATTTTTCTTAAACTCATCATCGTCGAGCAGGACGGTGACTCCCGATAGAAAAACGCATACATTGATACTTATATGCCATAGAAAAAGGAAAAATCTGCATTATGTACTTGTTATCCGAAACTATATTTATTGTTACGGAATTAAAAATCGCGGCGGTAAATTCCTTTTATTGCTTTCCGAAAGAAATGTTTAATGTTTGATAATATTTGATGATATTTTTGAGAGATGGAGCTAAAACCGCGTCACTTGGCTTATATGACGAAGATCTATTGAAAACCAAAATCCCGTCAAGTCAAAATAATTAAAATCAGTATCGGCTTTTTTTTATATTGACATTTGATGTTTTCTTAAATGTTTTTTAAAAGTTGAACGAATAATTTAATTTTAAACTGATCCAATCTTTCTTTCTAACCAATTTGAACGTATTGATTTTTCAATGTTTTTTATTCCTTTATTCGTTTATAATTTTGAAATTTTTTACTTACATTTTTCTTACAAAATTTTTTTGTCTTTAATGTTTTCAACACGATTAAATATTTTAAAATCAATTATTTTTATCCAAAATCGTGTCTTGCAATGTCCAATTGTAATTTTATAAAAACGCGTAAGAAAACCGCAGTTTAAAACGAATTGAAAAATCGATATAAAAACCAAATGCATTAAATTGAACGGCTGAAAAAAGGCTCGTAAAAATTATTTTCTTCTTTATGCATTTAAAAGCTGTTATGCGTTCTTTTTTTCTTACAGCATTCTTTAGGTTATTTAATGACTTTTAAATTATAAATTTGAGAAACTTACGAGAAGCAGTTAATAAGAGTTCAAAAATATATTTTTGACATTAATATTGTTATGAATAATAAAATCTAGCAACCCCTGTTGTTATCTGTATGAGAGTGGTGAATAAGTTACTTCCACTAATGGTGTGTGTATAGAATAATAGCACAATTAGCTACCAAAAGCTGAGCAACCTCAATGGCTGCGTTGGTGGAGGTGCTTGCTGCAAAAGACAAGATCGTGAGTTCGAGCCAACCTCATACGCAATCGTATGAGGGCGTATAAAGATTGTTATAATGCAATTAAAAATTTTATAGCAGCAGTACATACCTCCCGAGAAGCAAAAGATAATTATTGTGTGAAGCCATGGCAGATAATTTAGTGGAGACGTCTAATTAAATAAAAAGAGTAACAGATAATTGTCAAAAAGCCCTTTATAATAAAAAGTAAGAACGATAGCGGTTATCGCAGGGAAGTGTAACAGCATAACAACAGTGTATAGCAGACGTGTGTTGTGGCTATTGGATTAAAGGGTTCGGATAAAAGGAGTAGTGGAGATGTCTGCAGATGATTAAGCTTACTAAACATGGCATTGAGTAGTTCATGTCTGGCCGGAGTAACGCACTAGTGTAGCATGGATGACTGCGTTTGTAATAATAACGCATGTTTAGTAAATACGAGACCATAGGATTCACAAGACCGTAGGATCAAGAAGTGCAGCCAGAGATAAAGCCACAAAGTAAGAATAAAGAATTTATAATGAGCCACAGTGGAATTTGTAATCAAAAGAATTCGTTCGTTTGTTGTAAAAAAGCAAAAACGTAACAATATATTTTAAAAAAAGTAGTTCAAGAAAGCTCGTGTATCACGTGATTTCTCTTTGTATAAATGTATTACGATTATATATTTAAGAATAATACATTGTTCAAGTGTTACACCATAATTAAAAAATACACTTTTCTTTTTTAACTTTTTACGTGTTGACACCTTTTTTGTATGAGTGCGAAGCAGTCTATGATTTAGCATTTTGTAGGCGAATTATTTTACACAAATGCATTTTTGTACAACATTTGAGTTTCTATGTACGAATGATAAATTCATTGGATATTTATATGTGTTTGTGTGTGTTTGCTTATTCTGTAGACCATTGACATGATTTTGCACTTTTATTTTTGTACACGTGTTTCACTCGCAAACATCTCCCACAAATTTGCTTGTCTGTCCCTGTTAATTTCATTTCAAATCAACATTTTGATTGTCGTCCTGTTAAAATGTATTAAGGTGAATCATAATTTAAATAAAAAGAAAATTTTCGTTATTATTTATATCTTTTTGTTGTATTAAGCTCTAGCGGTTGAAAATTTAGTTTCCCAAGAACTGAGAAGGCGACATTGACCAGTTCTAGCAGGAATGATGTAATTCTATAGATACAATATATTTAATTTCTGTTACTTTTATAGGTGCCACCTTAATGTTTATGATTTTTAAGGCAAATTAAATTTATTTTGCACCTCAAAGAAGTGGTCACACAGGCAAACACGCGACGAAATTAGCATCACCACTAAATGATGTATAATGGCGTCTGTCTAAAATAAACATTAGACATATTATGGTTACGTTTCTTGCATCAGATATTTGTCCATTTAGTTTTACCTTAATGCAGTTATATATACATATTTTTTTCCACACAGGGATTAATTTATATATATGCCATTTTATGAACTTTTGTGTACTTTTGATACAAACAAAACTATTGTACATTTTACAAACGTAACCATCATGAATGTGGAAAAGAAGGGAACGTGTAGAAAAATAAATTTAAATATTCGCTTCTATTCTTTCTACATCGAATCTGCATTTAAACTTTTGCAAGCGGATGTGTTTTGTGTTCTACGTACACTTCTTAAAAAAAAATTTTTTGATCTAATTTTTCACTAGACAGTTGAGTGAAGCTCAAACATAAATTTATAAACTGTCATAAAAAACTTTCGTCAAATCCTGGAGAATTAAGCAGTTGGAACTAAAAAATTTTGTAAATATTGACAACAAAGGTAAATAACGAATTCTTTTGGATAAATTACAAAAACTACATTGCGAATTTTTGATAGCGCACAGTGGGATAAAAAGCAAATATTTTGAAAATAAGTAAGTCATCAATTGAAAGAAGTAGAAGAATCAGATTTTAACCCTAAAGTTATATTCGATAATTAACGATTAAAATTTTTCAAGACCCCAGCGTAGCGCTTTCAAAATATTGGCCACTATACAAAACCCTTTTCCCTAATTTTTTTCAAATTAGCTTTCCACCAAAACCTGTTAAACTTAAAAAAACATTTTTAATTTAAATTTGTAACATTAAAATTATTTAGTACAAAAGTTAAATTGTAATTCAGTCTTAAAGGAGCATACAAAATATGTTGCGACGGATTTTAAACGGTGAGTCTTCAAAAAATAAACAAATTGTGATATTTTTGTGTAAATTGTATAACAGCCTTTTTGCTAGAGTCCTTGCTAATAAAAATCAAATGCGTGTGATATTTTTTTAATTTTTTTTTGGTCAATACTTTTAATCAATCTAGACATTTTCCATAATCGACTGAGAAATGTTTGCACAATAAATGTAAGACATATAAAATGTTAAATGTGAACTATTGGCTCTGAGCCAAATCAAGATGTGTTACATGCTGGCAATCTAAAAGGCTTTTTGATCCACTGGAAGGTTGTACAATTTTATAGAGTCATTCCATATGGAGTGATAGAATTAAGCAGAAAGTGGTGGAGATGAACAATTTTCAATTTCGTGCTACACAGACATATGACACAATTTTACTACCAACATGACTAATCTGATGTGATGTGTTGCAGCCTATTTATTCTATATTAAAAGGGAATTATTTAATAGTTCGGAGTTTCGTGTTAATTTGTACCACATAAATTTTTAACATTTTCCTGTTCCTATTGAAGATTTTCATTAAATGATGCATTTGCTATTTTTTATTTATTTATTTAATATTTTGGCATTTTTTGACTTCCTAAAGGTTTGTCTGGCTATTTCCCCAATTGAATGGTTGTTAACTACTTTCTTCTGAAGTGAGTGTATATGAGTGGATTGCTTGTTGTTTTTTTCAAACTGTTTATTTTAAGCCAAAGTCTTTTAAGTTCATTTTATTTTTAATTTAAAAAATTGAAAATAGTGTTATTAATTTATAACTTTAAAGCATCAAAACTAATTGATTTTATTTTTTCATAATTCTGTTTTTACATGAATATTTTGTGGTTTCCGTTTTAGCGGTTTTGTGCGAGAAAAAATGATCAGACTTGTTTGCTTTAACTGTTGTTTTAACGGAGGCAATTTGTTTTCAGGTTGTCGTAACATTTTTTTTTTTTAGTTTTTTACTTTAAAAAGTTTAATTTTAACCTTTTTAGGCATTTTCTTCTCATTTTATTGATTGTGTGTTTGTAGTAAGTATTTTTATGTTTTAATTCATTTTTTTTTTCTATTATTTAAACTCAACAATACATGCTGTTGACAAAGTTATTCGTTATACTTGAGAATTTTTTCATAATAATTTTTGTAAATCACAACACAACTTCAGGGAAACGAAATCATTGTTTTGTTTATTTTTATTTCTTTTATTGCAAAAATAAAAAACCTAAACCCATTGTTTCCATCACAATATTTTAGACGGCTCCTTAATATTTAACAATAAAAAATTCTAGAATGTAGGATGTCGTTATAAAACCTTATTAAAAAATTATAAATATTAGTTTTAGCAGCCATTTAATCCTCTTATAATGTTAATTGTTTGTCTTCTTTCTCTCCTCTTTGTTTACTTTAGACAACACTGTTTGTAAAGATCCAGTAAACACAATGCAGTACTTCATAAGACTTTTAGTAGCTTTAGCATCTGAATACAATTTATTTCGTGCGTTTTTTTTTGTTTTTCTAAATTGTGTTCTGCTACAGATTTTACATCAACATCTCTGGTAATAGTTTATGCTTGCACGAGGTGACATGATTAAATTTGCCTCTTTTTATATAGGATTTTATTCTAGAATTTTTATTTTATACTTTTCTTTTGCTTTTTTAATAAATCCAGACCAAAAGGATATTTTAATACCTGCGTTTGCCAGCGCCCGTAGCTGTTGAGTTTACATGTTTACTTTTTATAAAATTGTCTTCATACCATTAACATCGGTCTTTGTTAAACGAACAACTAAAACTCACTTAACCCTGTTTAAATTTTTAAACCCACACAATATGAAAATGTAAAATATTTAATTTTTCGCATCGTTAGCAGAAGAATTTTACCAACATTTTGCTTTCGTTTTATCTGCGCCAAAACATTATAAACACAACAGTAAAGTCTTTAAAAACTGGAGTCACAGCAATAACTTAAAAGTAAAAAGATCACAGTTATAGTTTTGCTTAATATATTCTGCACAAAAAAAGTTTTCTTATTTTGTACTTAAAAGTTGTGAAATAATTCTGTTATTAGACTAATGAAAGCTAAAGTTCACTTGTAGAATCTACCGTTTGATAACATTAAAGAGAGAGAAAAACAGTTTTTTAATTATAGCATTGAATTTGGTTTTTTATTTACTTTATGTATGTGTTTGTGTGTGTGCGTGTCTACAAATATTAATTCCTCTCAACCAGTAGTGTTACTTTCCTGTATTTACGGTTCTCTATTGTGTCTGCTGTTGATAGTTTTTTTCTGATATTTTTCTTTAACAAAAGCTCAAAGGTCTAATGGCTTTCAAAATGGTTGCCACATTATCTCTTAGAGCGGGATTTATATTACGTTGTTTCTCCAAACTGCTTGCTTGTGCATGAGCCTGTGCCAGTTGATATAAATCGGCATAATATTCCATACCACTAATGCCTTGAGGATTAAAACTGGCCGAAACTTCTGCACAGTCAATAATGACTGTTTTTAAAGGTGTCACCATCAATGTTGAATAGTTTGGCTGAAATTAAATAGATTTGTGAAAAAGAAAGTTCAACGAAAAATTTGTTTGATTTGATTTAAAGTTTGTCAATATAGTTTTTAATTTGCCATCGATTTATGAGCGAAATCACCAAATCTTAAAAAGTAGGCGAATGTGTAAACAATTCGAAACTCAGATCTCAACATCTCAATTGGTTGATTATTTTAGAAAATAAAAGTTTTCCTTCGTTCAAGCAATCAATTTTGATAGTTTCATGTACAACCCAGAGCATTTTATGTAAACTATAGCGATTGCTTAAGGTGCGTTCTGTTTTTTTTGAAAGTCTGCTTTTTACCGGCCACACGATTGATTAGATTTAACTATAATGTGCACTTTAACCAGTCAGTCTCTAAAAACTTTCGAAGAAAAGGCTGCGGCTGAATATTCTGAAAGACTCACTGTCACTAATTATTGTAGATTTTTTTAGTTAATTAACACTCAAATAGTATATCTTTAATTCCAGAAAAAAATAATTATTGTTTTTACAATTTTTTAAAGATAAAAGAACTTGTCTCAATGCATCGATTGTCAAAAAACCAAATTGCGGAACTTATAAAACTTTCTATTTCATTTCAAAGTTCATTGTGTTCTTACTAATTTTCGTATATTTGCTTTCTTTTTTTTCAATAGCATCATTAATACATATTTTTTTGTTTATTTCTTTTCTTTACATATGATTTTATTTACTTACCATCTTCTTGCCATCGACCAATTCTCTTAACAACAAAACAGCTGTGCGACTGCCAGCCAAAAGATTCCAACGTGACCAACTAAAATTATGTGACAATGACAATGTCGACATGCAGGCATACAAATGCATTTCCATAACGTAATTTTTTTCGCATGAGCCCTCGGTGTAACAAAAAGCATCATCATCGGGGAATATATCGACGGCTGATGATATTAAAATTTGTTTAATGGCATCGAACGACAGAGTGTTGCCAATCATTTCATTGATGGCGGTTGTTGAGCCACCTTGAAAATTGTTTACACAAAAACCCTTCGATGTAATGGTGATGTCCAAACTCACTAAAGAAGCCGTAAAACTGAATTGAATGTTGTCGGGACTATTAAAATACGTTTTATTGTTTTATTTTTATTTTTTGTAATTGCAGTTGAGGTTGTAAAGGCGATAATTAATTGATGTTGTTTCAATTCATTAAAGTAGGTGTTTAATAAAATGGGAAAAAACATAATAAAAACAATTATAAAAAATAAAAATATAAAGACATCATTAATCTTATTTTAAATGGTTTCCTAGAGCAGGAAGAAGTAAAATGATATTTTTTTGTGTTATTTTCATCTATGAGGTCTAAGGTCACATGTGCAATATTTTAATAATAACAAATTTCAACTTTTTATATCTCGGGTCTGAAATAAATTCTAAATATCAACTAAACTGTTCTTATATCTACGAGATTATAGCTTTTTGTCCTATAGGTTCTAACTCCACCACTATTCGTTTTCATAATAATTCATAATAACTTTCTTTTTGTAGAGTCAGTCTGTATGTTACTCCAAGAGTCAAATTGCAATCTGTAAGTCCTAATTTTTTTATATTCAAGCTAATAAATTAAGACTAATTTGTTTAAATTCGGAAAAGGCTTATTTCAAATTATTTATATTTGTTTAATTTTAAAAGCTAAAATAATAAATCGTTAAAAGTCGTTCACTTACCACTTGATATCAGGTTTGATTTCCCATGTTTGATATGGCATGTTGCTGTAACGATTCAAGGCAAATCCAAATATTCCTTTAATATTCCATTAGAATCAATCCAGTCGTTCATTGTGTTTATTTTGTATTGTTTGCATTAGTGTTTTTGTAAAAAATAAAAATATATATATATATATATATATATATATATATATATATATATATATATATATATATATATATTTTAATTATAGATGTGTTAAAAAAAACAAAAATGGAAGCAGACTCACAGAAATATATATTTGATTGGCCTTCTTTATTGGTTTTAAAAACTACATCTATAGTATTTATATCAATATTACAGAAAAATAATAAACTCTGATTCAAAAAAGATTTTTTTAAACTCTATACCAAACGAAATATGTAAGTGCTTTTAAACTGCATTGGGTCGGCACGAAATAAAAACATCGTTTTGTACAAATGAAGATTTCTGCATGAAGGATTTTCAAAATTAAAAAAACAGATTTTCAAATGAAAGCAATGAATCTTTCTGACTTTTTCAAAGTTAGAAAACAGAAAAAACTTTTTGCACCCATCAAAAATGGTAAATGGCTTCAGATTGAATCAATTACATTTTATTAACCGACTTGAGAAAAAAGAAGGAGGTTATACAATTCGGCTGAATGTTACTTTTTTTTTAATATTTGTGCCTCCAGAACTCAGTCATATCTGATCCGATTTTAAAATTTTTTGGTAATATGATAGTTTGTGCTTACAGATTGGTCCCGTTTAATAAATAGCTCATAATCTTAAAAATTAGAGGGTGTCCCCATACAACATACATATTTTTTATATGTATTATAAATTGTATAGGGCACTTCTGTAAAATTTAAAATGACTGCGTATTACTATGGCTCTCAAAAACAAAAAATTATACGAAAATAAATCTAAAAATTAAAGGGTGTCCCCATAATTGATGTAAATTTACTTATGTGGGCCTATCGCCAATAGTTCATTAAATTTGATATATATGGCCATACTTTTGAGCAGTTGTAGCCATACGCTTGAAATTTACAACGAGCCTGTATTGCTAAGTCTGCTATAAGAGCAAGTATTAAGTTTGGATTTGGAAGTTAAAGCGTGTCCCAATAGTTGATATAATTTCAAATATGTGGCCGAGCTTTCGAACCGTTATAGACAGAACGCTGAAACTTAAAGGGACTTGTATTGCTAAGCTAGCTATATCAACGAGTTTTTAATTTGAATTTAGAAATTAAAGGGTGTCCCATAATTAATGAAGATTTACCTTTATGAGCCTATCTTTTGAATCGTTATAGACATACAGCTGAAATTTACAAGAGACATGTTTTGCTAAGTCCGCTATAACAAGAAGCTTATAATTTGAATTTAGAAATTAAAGAGTGTTCCCAAAATTAATGTAATTTGTTCAATATGGCCGTATTTTTTGAACCGTTCTATACAAACACCTTACTTTTAGACAGAATGGTATTATTTATTATAATAAGAAGCATAAAAATGTTATATTATAAATTAAATAGTTGATAAAATCTGATGTATATGGGCAAACTGTTGAACCGTTATCGACAGATTGTTGAAATTTACACAGAACCTGATTGCTAAATCTACTACAACAGCAAGTATATAATTTGAATTTGGAAATTAAAGAGTAACCCTATAGTTGCTGCAATTTAATGTATATTGCCAAACTATTGAACAGTTGAAAAAGTATAAAGTTTGGAGATATAAGTGTGCCCCAATAGTTAATGTAACCTAATTTATGTGGCCATATCCTTGAGCTGTTATAGGCAGACAGATTAAATCTATTTTGAAGTAGGTTTTTTTTCGCAAGAATAATGATTAAAACAATTTAAAATACTATAATAAAGTAATTAGTAAAATGAATTAAACTTTTAGGTAAAGTTCAGATTTTCTGTGGATATGAGGATTTAGTTTGATTATAATTATTAAAGAAAAATATAAATGAAACTTTGGTTTGTAACCAATACACTATACGCAATGGAACCATTTTTCATATCTGCAGAATGAAGCGTTTCACTTCATAAAGACAATAAAAAAAATATATTCTGATACCAAAAAAGAAATTATAATTTTCAATGCCAGAAAACATTACAAAAATGGTTAATAATTAACTTAATCATAAAATAGCCTGCACCTCAATATCTTGTTTTTATTTAAAATATAACATGTTTGCATTTATTGCGATCAAATAAAACTCATACCTAAACGTCCAGTACGAAATTGTATTGACAGTTTATCCTCATTGAATTTGGTATCATGTACATCACGTGTGCTCCATTTACCCTGAGTAAAAAACGTTTCATTTAACAGTTTGGTTTTTATTCTATAAATACAATAACAACAAATGATATATATTTTTTATTATATTTAATTAAAACAGAAAATTTTATAATTTTTATTCCACGTATTTGTAAAAACTAAAAATTTAACATTCAACCTTAATTTAATAAAAAATATTTTTTTCTGTACACGAATTTAAAAATAAATAAAAATCATGTATCGATTTGTATTTCAGAAATACAGCTTAGTTTCTTTTTTTTTAACAAGTTTAGCCGTGGAAAATATAATATTATAAGATTAAGTTTTATAGAGTAATACTGCGGTAGAAGTTAATGCCCCTGCCATCAAAGTAAACACTTCTATTAAAAAAATATTAACGTAAAAGTGCTCAAAATCGGTTCAGCCATTTAGCTACGGTTTACAAGCAACCGGGTTAAAAGAGTTTAAATTAAATGTTAATAGAATAGAAAATATTAAATTAATAAAAAAATTAAATAATTATGCCCATAATTATGAAAGTGGTCTAAGTCATATATTTATTGTTTCGGGATATTTAATGAACTGCATTTGAATAAATTAAAAAATATTTTTACATTGTGCGACAACCACAATCTAATGGCTCATTTTTGATAATTTCGTAAAAATTACATTGAATAAATTTAGTTTAAAATAACGTGGTATGAAAATAACTGGTAAATTCTGTTTTTTTTTTTTTTTTGTTTTGACTTAGACCGCTTTCATAATTATGGGCACAATAAAAATAACCAAATTAATTATTTAATGCACATAAATCTGATTTCAATTACAAAACTGAAACAGTTCAACGCAAGAGTAATTAAATAAAATATGAGACATACTTAGATGTTACTTTTATAAATAATATTTAATTAACATTTGTTTTCTTTTCCCTTTGTTAACAATTAAATCCAATTTCATCCAAAATTTGTCCTTTCATTCTTAAGTATAATAAATTCAATTGTAGTAAAATAACTGAATAAATTAAAAGAAATATACTTTTATCATTTTTTAAGTCATTCTGCTGGCAATTATGTAATTAAATCAAATCACAGCACTTAAAACTGTGAAATCATAAAAAACAGGAAAAAAACGAACTCAATTGACATCAATTGTAAAATGTTTGGAAACGACAAGCAAAATAAATTATCAAAACGAAAAAAAATAAAACTACTTGAAATGTTAAAAAAAAAAACACATGAAGAGACGTGAAGGAATAAATGAAGGTGACGAGAAAACATTTAACGTTGTTGCAAACATACTTTCGCTTGGCACACATACAATCACACAAAAATACTGATTTAAACACTCATTCTTTTTTTATTTTTATTTACAAGTGATGAGATTCAGATGTAACCGACTCGAGGATGTTGGTACTTCAATAATTGTCAAACTAATGTTAGCTGCATTAAATTTGTTAACGAATTCTAGGCCAAAAACACTTTCGTTTTATTAATGTTATATGGTGGGGGGAAAAATGGGAGATAAAAATAAATATACGATTTTTAAACGGGCAAATTGATTTTTATTAAATATTCACAAAATTAGAATTTAAGTTTCTTGATTGTAATTCTGTATTAAAAAACTGAAGAAAAAATTGCAGTTCTAAAGTCATATTAAATCATATAAAAAAGTTTAGCTTATTAACTGAAAATTAGCAATAAGAAAAACTTGATTTTTTAAGTTGCTTCTAGAACGCCAATTTTAAATCGTATTTGCAGTAATTTTTATTTAAGTAATTTGATTTTTTTTTACAACATTTTTTAAAAATCAATTTTTCGGCAAAAACTGGGCTTTCTTACGTTCATTACAAGTTGTAAATTTTTCGTACTAGAAAATGAGGTCCGAAAAATGAAATTTAAAAAAATCGGATGGCTCTTGCTCTCGTGACTGAATAAAAAGTGGACTACAATGCGCAAAAGCTAAAACAGATTAAATTCTAAATTTAAGATTATTTCTAAATACTCAGCTATGAAAATAATAGAAGTTCAAAAGTACAGGTTACCGCTAAAATATGTTTTAAACTACACCTCCTACTATTACACAGATTTATATCTAATTTTTGAAAAAATTTAAAATTAGCTGTCATCACTTTCAAAACGACTATAAAAAATTAAGCGCTAACAAAATAAAAACAAACAAGTAAGACAAGCTATATTCGGCTATGCCGAGTCTTATATACCCTTCACCATATATGTAAATCTAGTTTAGTCCAATAAAAAGAAACAGATATTGGAGTGAATAAGAATTAAAAAAAGCTTCTTCAAAAGCTTCTTAATGAAACCCATATCAATATTTAAAAATATGTCAAAAGTTTAAAGGCATGTAACTCGGAAAATAAAGGCGAACGCCAATTTTTTCACTTGACGTTTTTCCCTTATTTTTTAATTCTCTATTGCTCCATATATTTTTTTATTGATGTCACTTCATTGCTTCAAATGATAAAGGCAGGCGTGTTGTTTTGCCCACTGCCTGGAAAGACAGAAACCGATTTAGCTGAGTTTCAATAGCACCTCATTCGACACCATGTCTGATCGAGTGGCGTATTTAAATTTTCTCTAGCTGATCTAGAGCCTTGGCAAACTTTATTTCAACACTGACACGGACGGACAGACGGGCAACGCTCAATCGACTTCGCTATGAATTTTTATTTCCAACAAAATTTTTCTCATTTTAAAATTAAAAAGACATTTCGACAGAAAAAAACAGCTGCCAGCAACAAAAGCCGTTTGAAATTATAAGAAAAAATTTATTAAAAATTCTATATTTTTCATTTTATCATTGGTTTCTCCTCGTAGTTACGTTGTCAGCATAACAATGAATTAATCATACTCTTCGTGTACTTAATAGTAAATATTTGCATTAAGAACCAACATCGTTGAACATACTGACAGGCAGATACCTATTTAAGTCAATATTGTAGGAATCCTTGGTGTCCATGATTGTCTTCATATTTGTCTGTCGGCCTGTGTGGGTGTCTTCCGTTTTATTAACGTTCTATTATCTACTTGCATGCATAATGTAAATGCTGTTCTTACTTGTATCCGAAAAAAAAACATTATTAAGTGTGACTTACCCATCACCAGAGCTGCTGATTTCGGCAGTGCTGTGTTTATTTAAAAAATCATGTACACCAGTTTCCTTTTTGGATGATGAAGTGGTGGCGGCAAAGACAGTGCCTCCACTAGCTTCACTACCATAAGATGTTAATTTTGCATCGTTGTCTAAGTTTTTATTTAAATAAAAGTCATCATAGTCATTGTAATCATCATCATCATCGTAATCCTCGCTGTCTGTACTTGTGTCATTATCGTGTTCAGCATTCTCATCTACTTTGATTTCTTCACGTACAAAGGAGATACCTGAATTAAAGGCAAATGCTGCAGGTTGTTGCATTTTATCTAGAAACAATGGTTCTGCTGCTACTGTCTTAACTTTCTCATCGTCGACGCCTGTCAGTGTTTCGGCTTCTGCAGCATCATTACAAACGTCTTTTCCATTCAGATTTAAAGAAATCTGTTGTAGCAAGGCTTCTTGCTGTCCTGTTTGTAAGTCCCACAAGCAATCCAAGTCCTTTTCATATCAATGCAACAACATTCAGTTGGATTTTTTATTTGAATTGATTTTTTTTTATCGTTTTACCGTTTTATCGATTTAAGTTGTTTGGGTGGATTTTTTTTTTGCGTTTATATGTGTGTGTATGCAAATACATTACGGATGTTGTAAAATTTTATTCAAGTTGTATTACAAAGCAATATGTTGAATATGCAAATAAAGAAAAGAATTAAGAAACTCTTTATAAATATTTTGTACTTCTTGGAAGAGATATAAAAGTAGAAAAAAAAAGAAAAAAAAAAGAATTCAATTGTAAAACAACACCCATTTTTTAGGTGCATAAAATTTTTTTAGAACTTTTTCTTCAAGTAATTTAAACTGGAAACGAAATTTATGCACTGAAGTATGAAAGTTTTGTTTAAATTATCCCAAAATATTTCTCTTAACTCACCTCGATTAGTTGCGAAAACATGTACGTTGTATTTGTGTCCTTATGGTCACACACTTCAAATGTTGGTCTCGATGCTTGTTCTTGTTCTAAGACAATCTTATCATTTGCTATATTACTTTTACTGTCCCGTCGGATATTATTAATATTCAGTTTTGTTAAATCTGCTTTGGTTTCGCTTTTATCATCCTGAGGAATAATTTTTAGTAATTTATCAATCTGTTTGCAAGGAAAAACTTCCTGTGGTTCATTAACATCCAAATATTCTTCTGTTAAACGAAATCTTTGAAACTTTTTGGAAACTTCTCCTTGTGCTATGTTTTGTTCCTTATGCTGGGAAAGCGCTGTATTAAAGTTTTGAAGTTTGGCCAGAAACAAAAGTTTTTTCTTGCTTTGACGGCAGATTCTCTTGTATTGTTGTAGTTCTTTTAAACGACAGTCATCTAAACGTACAGTGAATCCTTGTGGCAAACGTGGCACTATGAAGTCCTTAAGAAGGCCGTACATGTTTACGTTACTGGGTATTTGCATCATGTCAAAATCGACAATTTCCCGTACAGGTAAATCGCCGTCTGGAGATTTTTGTAAACTTTTCTTGTGCAACTTAGAGGTTGGAAAGCGTGGTGAAAGGCTCTTCAAGGGACTGGGGTTGGTAGTGGTGTTGGACAAGGGAGTGGCTTCTGCAGCATTTTCGCTTTTGGAGTTAATGGGCTGTTTAATTCCTTCTGTTAAATCGGATTCTAGAGTTTCAATCGGAGTTTCCCAACGACAGGCAATGGGCGGCTCAAACCAAATTACACTGTCTGGAAGTCTGAAAAAAATTGGAAAAGTGTGATATGTGAAACAAGATTAAAAAGTGTTTGCAAGCTTACTGTACAGTTATCAAAGCCAACTTGTCCAAGGCTGCTTCCACCTGGCGCATTTCAGCTTCAATTTCTTCAGGTAAACGTCTTACGCCGGGTTGTGGTGGTGGCGGTGGCTTAAAAGTCTGATAGTATTTTTTATGCAACAATTTATTGCTAGAAGAAACTAAAATGACAAAAATTATTTAAATAACAGACTCAAGGAGAAAATTGTATTCACTTGTCCTGATAAATGATCTCGCATTTAGCTGTTTATCTTGCTGAGGAGTTTCCACGTAATCAGTGCAGTAAACTCCACCAATTATGTGATATTTTCGCAAATTAACATCCGTATCTAACAAACCGAAACTTTCTGGGCCAATTGCTTTTCTCCTTAATCTATTCAACTCGTCATCATATTCCAAAAATAGTTTATCCACGTCAAGACTTTCCTCATGCGCCTGTTGTTCCGTGTTGAAATCGGATTCGTGTTCCACATGCTCTAATTTTTTTGTTGGAACTTCTTGAGAGCATTCGGTCAACATGTTTTTTAGAATTTCCTTCCGTTTGCGCCATTCCTTTTTAGATTGATTTAGCAAATCTTCATTGAAATAAATAAAAGAAGATGTGAATAGATCAGTAAATAAAAAGTATTGGATCAAATTTTACTTATGTTGTTTGGTCGCGGCTTCTTGATTTTAAAACTGGGACAGTAATCACTAAAATGATCATAATTTAGCCATAAACCTCTCAAAGCTGAACTAAAGAGACAGACGGTGGGTGGTAAAGAAATTTCCATTTCAATTATGGAAAAATCAATTTCATTATGAAGGTTTTGCTCCCCAATACGTGGCTTTGCATTTAATGATCTATTTAATTTAAAAAAACAGAATGTTTACACAATTTAGGGGTAAAAGTGAAAGGAATCTAACATTTGAGCATCTTTGGAAAAAGTCCAGATAAAACTTTTAAAAATTTCAGACTCGTAAATATGTTTGCAAACACCAGGACGATCAGGTCTATAAAAAATGATTTACTTTCATTTAAATTTTGCAAAAATTATTTCACATCTACTCACTCCATATCCCTTTCAATGTGCGACATTATTTTGTGACTAAAATCATCCAAGTATTCCTTAAGCAAAACTCTTATTTCTGTTTTCAATTTATTTAAATCCCTTAAAGTGTGTTGAGGTTTTTGCTTGTCACTTAAAGCTTCCTCCAGTTCCAATAGAATCTAATGTATAAAATATCAAGGTGAAAAAAACTGTTTTAGTTATTCTCAGTTCACTCACTCCTAATATTTCCTTGACTCTTTGCGCATAAACATCCCCTAGGCTGCCTTGCTTTTTACGCAACATGGCTTTAGTTAAATTGGGTGCATTGGCATTTTGTGTTAGCAGAGTCCTTTCGTTGGTTTGTAACAACCAATTGCGTGATTCATGATTTCTTCGTTCGATATCTTTTTGCCATTGATGTATATATTTTCGTAAGTCACTGGGGCTGTTTGAATTGGGCAAACCATTGCAGCGCATAAATTTTTCCCAATTATTTTGACTTCTGGCTGCCATATTAATGGCATCGGTAGTTTCCCGAATTTGATCAAAGAAGGCCATACTACTCTTTAGTTGAAATCGTCTTTGTTTATTTTCTTGTATTTCGAGTTTCAGACGCCATTTGGCTTGTTCTCTCTCGACTTTACGCCGCTCACGAGCTTCTTCGAGTTTTTTAAGTCTAAAATTAGCACAGATTTAAACATAGAAATTATCAGCTTTGCCCTCTTAAAGATCACTTAAATCTTACCAAACAATATTTCTAAATTTTAGAATCTATTCTAGACTTAAATGCATGTAAAACTTGCGACATTCTCTAAATAATTTCCACAGTTGATTGCTTCTCTTGATTTTGCTTTTATTAAAAAAAAATTAAGTTAACGGTAATTTTAATGAGCTATAGTGAGCTTCTCTCCATACTCACAATCACAATTTCAATAGAGTTCTATCTTAACATAAAATATACCAAAAAAGTACAATTCTATCGCACAAATATTTCTTTTGAAAGTGAAATAAGTCCACTTATAAACAGCATTAAAGAGAAAGGACCAATTCTACACTGCCCAAGGCTATTATAACGCAAGATAGGATTGCCGAAAAGATTAATTTTGTATGAAATAAAAATAAAACAAAATCTCTAATAAAATCTCTAGAAGAGGCAATATCAAACAGAAAAAAATTACGGTTGAAGAAATTGTAAACTGGTTTAAAATATTTTAAATGATATTCAAAAGGAATACATCTCACAAAAAATTTTTTAATTTAATTAAATTTTTTTATTTGGAAAAAAGAGAGAGCAAAATAAAACTAATAAAAAATTAATATGTTATCACTTCAAGATGCATAACAAGAGAGAAAAATATTAATATTATAAGTTTGTTATCTTCTACACCGCCTATGCATCATAAATACTTTAATATGCTAACTGTAAAAGAAAACTAAGTTCATTATAGATCTTAACGAGTTATTATCATTTTTATATTTTTATTTTTAACTGAAAAAATCTTAATAAATTTGGTTATTCGAGTATTTGAATGTCTTCATTTGACCTGTTGCCGGAAATATTGATTTAGATTTGCTCCTGTTTTTATTTCTTCTAATATGTTATTTTTGAAAGTGGTATATATCCATGTGGAGCCAAATAATTTTAGTAATTATTATTTCATAATAAAATTTAAAAGCTATTTAGTGTAAAAAACATCACTCCAATTCATAAAAGGTGGCCAATATTTTTAAATTGATTCAAATACAAACTCTAAAATAAAATATCTCAATATATGAAAAAATGGACTTATACCACTTTCAAAAAAACCAGCTTAACATTTGCAATACAAAGCCACAAATACAATACAATTCCAAAAATACAAGTTTGATGTATTTTTAAGTCTGTACAAAATAGTAATGTTAGGCTTGAAGTTATTAAAAGAATATAATCGAAAAGACCAAGGGTAAATAGAAAAAAAAAAAAAAATAAATAAAACAGATGTAAAGAAGGTTTAAAGAAGTTCTGACTATATTGTTTCGTTTTAGATACATAGAGTGCTATATAGTGAGTTTTTTTTTTAAATAGGTATTGTTTGACAAGAAAAACTCTGTGGTTAGGAAAAGCATGACGTCAGTCAAAAACACAATTTTGGATTTTTAGGGAGTTTTGAAAACAATTTACAGTTATTATATATGAAAGCCTTTTAAGGCACTGTATAATATATTATTATTTTGAACACGTGAGAAATATAATAGATCATTTTGGATCTTATAGATTAGAAGATTTTTATATTTTAAATATTTTCAGAATCTGATTTTCTTAAAATCGCTTAGCTGTCAATGTGTATGCGTATATGCACTACACGTGAATTTAGCTGCGTGACACAATATACATACCGTACACTCGTTGTTTATGTGGACAAAATCATATGTTGTCATTAAAAGTCATAACTCACAAACCATCTACACCACCATAAGCTCATAATCCATCTACACGACCATACGAACAGACCCTAAAAATTTAATAGAATTTGGTTTGACCGTTCGCGAGTTATAAGGTCACAACACATTTGCAAGAAATTTTAATATATTAAAATTTTGCCGCAGTGAGGTTTAAGTTAAAGTAGTTAGCATTTTTTTATAATTTCTTACTTTTCTCTTTCCATTTCAATGCGTAACAACTCTGCTTGTTCAGCCTCCAGGCGAGCCTTTTCTTTTTTCGACAATTTCTTTTTGGGTGGCTGTGACGTAAAATGAAAAAAAAAAACATAATAAAAACAATAAGACGATATTTGAATATTAAATTTTACTGTTATCTTACCATTTTTCCTGTAATTTCTTTTAATTTATTTAAACTTTTCAATCTGACAAAGTTCGTGAATGTTAAATATTGATCCAACATTTAACATTCGAATAAGGTTGAGCGTAAAATATTTTGTCAGAGATTAATGATGGCTGTTGTTAATATGGCAACAGAAACAAATGCCAACAAGTGCAAAAATAACTGTATTATTTTACCTAAAAGGAGTATTAAATTTGTCTTTTTTTATTTTCTATTTAAAAATAAATTTAGATTACGAGTACGTTAGTTAAATATTTGCTGGATTTACCTAACTGAGGCAAACACTATATTTAAAGAAAAGATCTTCTTAATTAATTTTGTTAATATCTTAACACCAGCAAATAAATAATAATAATAACAGAAATACTAAATAAGTTGGCAGTAAAAAGTGAAAATATTTAAAAACGTTTGTTTGTACTCTGTAAAAAAAAACAATTTTGTTTGGTGTTTCTTAGGAAACCATAATGTCCCTTTAAGTTGTTATTTTTGTTATTTTTTAAGAGTTTCATTAAGCAGTCCTTTGTATCTAAAATCCAAGCTGCCATTTAACTTTTCAAGGTTCTCTATTGCCTCGAGAGTTTTCTGCTCTCAACCGATTCCGCAGATTTATGGTGTTTTGCTTCTCCTTCCAACTAGAGGTTTTTTATTTAAATTTTGTTTTTGCAACTTAAATAATATTTATGGAAAGCCTTTTGAACAGGCTCCTTAATTTTTTTCTAATATTTTGCTTTCCCTCTGTTCTAGCTACACTTTCTTTTAGTTTTTTTTTTTTTAATTTGCTAAGCTTCCTTCTTTTAAAGCAAAATATTCAATTTAGGTCATTAGTCGTATTATTTAAATTGTTTTCTAGAAATTTGAAATGCTATTTTTTTATATATATTATTTATTTGCAATTAAGATTTACAGAAATAATACCCCTATTATTGAAAACAAATTGCTTACTCGTATTAGAATTTAATTTGTTTTGTCGTTTAATAGTCATCACTCTTTAAAAAAATAATTCAGAAAACATTGTGGACACTATGAAATTCTTTTGGGAATTAAATATAAAAGTTAGTAAAACTCTCAAATTAATTTGTTTTACAAATCAAACTCAATTTTTTTTTGAAAGCAAATTAATGTGCTGTTTTGTATTACAGGCGATCAACTCGTCTGAAAAATTTATATACAAATAACTCAAAAAACTGAGTGCTTTTCATTCAAATTTTTCAGACGAGCTCATCGTCTGTAATACAGAAATAGCACATAAATTTTATTCCACATTAATTAAATTATTTTCAACTCAAATTAAATTTTTTTCTTTTTTAATTCAATTTTTCATTTTCAACTTCAATATTTTTAACTTGAATAAAATACTGATCAGCTTTTTGAGCAGAAATATACATATTTCATATTTTTATCTATTTTGACATTGTTATGAAATAAATTTTTTTTGTTTTAGCGAACACAAACCAACTTGCGGATTTATTTTAAGAAAATATTAAAGAAAACAATATATTTCTATTTGATTTCAAAGGTGCAAACCCTTTACACTCGGTTTTTTATAGTCACTAAAAAGCGACACTTCCTTTTTACATAAAATTAAGAAAATAGCTCGATGTGACGTAAGAATCGCTGTAAGCTAAAACAGTTAATTTCTATGATTAAAAACAAAATAGAAAAAATACGTCAATATTGTGCTTTCAAATGATTTAGTAAAAAGTTATTAATTTCTTCTTGTAGTTTGATGATCAGTTGCATTTTATTTGAGCTATTTAGGCACATTGAAATTCCTTTTAATTTTTCTAATAAAACACCGACTTAATTTTTTACCCATTACCAATAAAGGATGTTGATCACACGTTTTAAATTACCATATTTTTCATATTAGTTCTGTTCATTTTCTTTATCAATTGAAATTATATCCAGAAGGCGTTTTAATCTTCTTCTCAAAAATATTACCATTTTTCTTCTACTGACATAAAAGAAAAAAATTGCCTCAAGTACAGATGCAGACGAAAACAAACTCTTAAAGTGTACAAAAATACAGCAACAACTAAGGCAGTTATACGGCATTCTTTCAAACAATACCAATAAAAAAATACATTGAATAAATATGTAGTTGGTTTTGTTGTCGTGTAGCTTATGTAGCCATGTGCATGTATGAATGCTCAAGTAATTTTATTTTTATGTTCATGCAGTCGAATACATATTTTTGAAAAATACTGAAAATAAGAAGAGAAAGGAATTGAAAAGAAAACTATTTGCTACACAACACTTAATCGAAAATAAAATAATAAAAACAGTAACAAAATGCAACTTATGTTTCATGAGAGCATTTCAATGGTCTTCATTCCATTCTTCCTTCATTTATTCATTCATATACTTATATATTTTATTTATAAGACCCTGGTGCTTGAGTTTAAGAATGTGTTTTGTATTTGTTTTTTATTTGCAATACTTTTGAGACAATGAAATACTCAAGTAACATTAATATAATAATATTTATTCAAGTATTAGAATAAATTAAAGATCTTCGATCTTCAAACAACAAGTTCTAAATTAAAATTAAAAAATGACAAATATCAGAATACCTGAATATCCTATAAATGCTCTAATCTGACACTTCTCTACCTTACTAAGGTAGTCAGCACTAAGTTTCTCTAAATATGATCGAGATTGAACATTTTTTCCTGAATGCGGTTTTAGACAAATGCCTCTTTTGTACTCCCGCAGGTCCTTAATATAAAGATTTCTTGAGTTTAGCTACTAAAGCGTTTTGCCTTTCGGACAATATTGATGGTAAATGCTTGTTGGGTTAATGTAACAGCTTGTGTTGTGTGTAAGACAGCCAACATTTTGTGTCAAGTACAACTGTTATATTTATTTAATGCCTGATAAAAAAAAAGTTGAGATGTTTGTGGTATTTGTTGCATTACTTTATTTTCTTCTTCTACATTCTGGTTATATGTGTGCGAATTTTTGTTTAAATGAGTAAGCGTGCGTGGGTGTGTATGTGTGCATTTTATTTAAATAAAAAATATCATGTGGTTTCAACAAGATGCTTGTGTATTTATTGCTGGTAATTAACAGTTTTTATGTTTTTTATTTTATTTTCTTCTTTATGCCAAAATAAAAAGTATTTGTATTGAAATAA